>OX459028.1:59195887-60473748 GCA_949775025.1 Tricholauxania praeusta | reverse complement strand
CATAACCAAAAAGTCCTAACTACACTTTTTTTGCCACTATATTGGTAATAAGGTTTATATCATAAGTGTCGTATTCATAGCAGTGATGACATTTGGGTTTTGTGAAAATCTATTGAACTTCAAATGTACTTTTTTGATGACGAATGAACATGAACATTAAAAAGTCACTTAACATTCTTTTGGCAAAAAAACATTACGGCAGGCTTATACGCATATTCCAGCTAAATTTACTAACAAATTGTACTAAAAATGATCCGCAAAAGTACTGAAAATGAGCAAAATGTACCGAATGCACTAACAACTTGTTGAATGTACTGATGACAATTTTTCACCACGCCATTGTATTAAAAAAAAATAGAAAAAAATGTACCGAAAATGCCATCACTGATTCATAGTCTTCATCTGCCAATGCTCAATGCCTTGATATGTGGCATTACTGAATTTCCCGACACTTAAAAAAAAGAGCATATTTAGCAAAGAGTCAAACACAAATCTGTTCTCTTAAATTTTGTGGTCATTCAAAATTAATCTCAAAGTCTCTGCGCACTTGTAGCTCTATTTAAATTTCCGTCCCAATGTTAGCATTTTCTTCTCGTTTATACAATTTTCGATATATACCAGCCAAGCTTTTTCGACCTTTAAAATCTAAGTCAAAAGTAGAAATAGAAACGATCGAAAATTGGCTTTTTATTTTTATGCTGCTTGGTTATTGCACTAAAACTCAAATTGTTGTCAAGTAAATATTTATAGTTAGTTGCTTTTTAAAATCAAACGTTTGTTCACAATTTTATGAACTGTTCAATGACTTACCTCTGCAGACTCATGAAAACTTTAACCGTCGATTAAAACAATCTTTAAGTTTAGATTAATACAGTAAAACAGAATGCGTTTCACATATCGGAAATGTGTGCTGCTTAAAGGATTTTCTCCTGCATAAAATTCTGTTACATTGCCAGAATGAAGCATAGGAAGCTAAAGAGGGCTATAGACAGAAACATAAAACACACTGCGCACAGGGAAACGCTTATATGTATGTTGTACAACATAATACCAACTTTGAATTGGTACTATTATTTTATGCGCTTGTTATAAAATATTAAAGTGCAATAAACTTTTATGGAAACATTTACACAAACACAAGCACACATTGAGGAAAGATGTACATATGTAGGTTTATGAACCCTGTCTAAGGATAAAGTATCGTTTGCAATTCGATACCTAATCTTTAATAATTTTTAGTCTTGAATATTATTTTATAAACTTGATAAGTATTTCCTTAACGCATAATGAAACGTGGCTTATATTAACTTGGCAATGTTGTAAACGCTTGATTGGAATAAAAGCTAAGGAAGCATACAGCCATGGAACCCGACTTCAATGGAGACCAAGCAAAAAGCTAATGAGAACATACTCTATAGCAAGTGAAGAGGCTGACCGAAATATGGCATTTACTTCATAGGGTATTTTTGTTTTAGTCATCATTGTTTGGTCATTTGGATGGAGAGTGGAATACCTTTACCACATGGAATCAACAGAGAAGATTTTCTTTTACATCAATCTGCACCACCCAAAAATAACAACTGATCGTACTCGTACAGAGCGCACAGCCGAAACATTGTTGCTGTTTCTCAAAAACTACCAATCACATCAACTCGCTCTCAGGAATTTAACATTTGAGAACAAGGTGAGCGCTACCGCGCAATGATATCTGATTTTTTGAGGCCTATTTTCGAACAATATTTGGTTACAACAAGATGGTGCGATGTATCTCAGAAACTATGCAACAATGGAAGTTGTGGGTGGGAAGTTTGAAAATCGCGTTATTGGCCGTTTTTGGTGATGTGCATAACATTTGTGGGGAGCTGTTACGCTAACCATCCAGCAACGATTGAGGCATCTAAGAACGAAATAGTAATGTAGAAGATTGGATTCATCATATGGGTTATAGTAAGGACAACCGAGGAAGTAATTTCAATGAAATAGTATACTATAATTAACCAGAAGGCTGCACTTTCGATTCAAAAAAGAATACCACTTTGAATTAAAAAAATGTGCATATGTGTATCATATACTTAATTAAATTAAAGTGTGAATTTGCTTTTAGTCTTAAAAACGTACAGTCTATCAAGTAATTGTTAGCAAAATAAGTTATGAAATATAATTTTCACTTTCATATTGAATAAAAATAAGAAATGCATATATTTTTTGGAAATTTTTTTTTTTGAACTCAATTCTCTACTCATTCTTCAATAGAAAACAACAAAAAATTATTTGATATAAAGAAAAACAGAAGTTTATGGAACAAAAATAAAAAAAAATAGCCATTTCATGGTGGCAAATAATTCTTTGCAAAATGCAAGGAACATATGAAGAAACTAATTAACTTATAAGAGAAACTTCAATACTTGATATGTTCACCACGAATATCAATCACGGATTGTATCCTTCTTGGAATACATGCAATAAGTTTTTGGAAATCAAATTCTTCCGGTATATTTTTGTCCATTCTTCCATAATAACTCTTATTGGCGTGTTTTATTTGTTGGATCCCGTTAAGCAACTTTGTTTTTTCAGTGTGACCATTATTTTGAAGGAGTTTTACACTTTTCAAACGAATTGAAAAAAAAAATGCTCAGAGCTTCGGCTTCACTGACACTTAAAATGCCGAAAAGTTAAGATACAAATTGTATCAGGTATATAATCTTAAGTCCAAATCGGTCTTATGCAGGATCTGGGTGCAGTGTTATTGCAGTAAATAGATAGGCAAACGGGACCGATAGGAATCCCATCGAAAAATAATGGTCACACTGAAAAAAAAAGTTGCAAAACGGGATCCAACAAATAAAACACGCCAATAAGAGTTATTATGGAGGAATGGACAAAAAAAATACCGGAAGAATTTGATTTCCAAAAACTTATTGCATGTATTCCAAGAAGGATACAAGGCGTGATTGATATTCGTGGTGAACACATCAAGTATTGAAGTTTTTCTTATAAGTTAATTAGTTTCTTCATATGTTCCTTGCATTTTGCAAAGAATATTTGACACCATGAAATGGCTATTTTTTTTATTTTTGTTCCATAAACTTGTGTTTTTGTTTATATCAAATAATTTTTTGTTGTTTTCTAATGTAGTACAATCATTTGGTAGTTTTACCTGGAAAGTTTTCCGGTAGTTTTGAAAATGAGTAATTTTATAGATTTCGATGTGCTCTTTTCGAATTTCAGCTCTGCCACTTCGTGTTGTTGCCACTCGCTCCGCCATATTGGAAAAATGGCGCCTAAAGGCAATTTTTTGACAATATCTCCTGTCTGACTCATTTTACGATAAAATATTGACTTACAAAATAAAACTAGAGAAAATTGCCTACAATTTATGTTATAACCTTTTTTTTCGTAAAATCAATAGTTTTGGCGTACAAGCGTCACAAAGTGTACTTCCGTCAAATACGATAATCACATTGAATATTTTTTTCTTGTTAAAAAAATAAAAAAAGATTGAAAAATTAGTGAAAAAAATTATATTACAGAAGCATTCGTACGCCAAAACTATTGATTTTATGAAAAAAAAAATGTTATATCATAAATTGTAGGCAATTTCTTCTAGTCTTATTTTGTATATAAAAATATGTCAAAAAATGTCAAAAACATTTTTTTGCAATATGGCGGAACGAGCGATAACAATACGAGGTAGCAAAGATGAAATTTGAAAAGAGCACATCGAAATCTATAAAATTTTTCATTTCCAAAACTATCGGAAAACTTTCCAGGTAACGTCTTTTTTTATAACCAAATGACTACTAATCATTTCTTTCTAGTATGTTTTCAGATTAAAAAAAACTTTTTGTCAGAAATATAACACTTTTTAAATTTAGTTTTGGTGACAGATTTCAAAACCGGCCAAGTCCAGTACATTATTATCAAAACCGGCCCAGTCCACTTCTGCTTAAGCAAAATTTGTTGATTACTATGTCAAAACTGGCCAAGTCCAGTACATTGGTATCATTACCCGCCAAGTCCAACATTTTTTTTTTAAAAACATGATCTGAAAAGAATGATCTGACTTGCTTTGAGTAAGAAATTTTATAAGCTTTTATATGGGAAATACGTTTTAATTTTTCAATGAACAACTAAAACAACAATTTGGCAACGTTACCATTGTTGAAATTTGGATAGATAGATTTAAAAATACATTTCTAATATTTGATGTACCAAGAACCCATGTAGACCATTTGCCTTCATATACGATGCCATGTTTTTTATGTGCATGAATGAATAGATCAATATCATATCCAAAACGACAATTGATTTTTATTATATACCCGCCTCTTAAGCGATACCAATTCGATACATTTCCTAACGCAATCTCAAATTAACGCTGGCTTTTCGAACACATGGAAATTCAGTTTTGATTGATGCAATAAAAGTCGCAGTTCATATGTTTATATTTCATTCATTCATTCATTTAATAAAAACACAATTTTTCCAGTTGTATTTTGGCCGATATGTAATGTGGAAATAACAGCAACAGAAATGGGTAACAATGAAAATGGAGCAATCGGCGCTTCAAGTTGACGAAGTGGAGAGCGCAGTCGACAAAGTTAAAACAATTGAAACATTAAATGGAAAAGGATACGGAACGGATATGAAGCACTGTATGAATTTCCGTGTTCATTCAATTGAGAATTGTTTTCAATTGGCGTGTTTATTTGCTGGTTTATTGTACGTATGTATGGTGAATACAATATTTTAAAATATACAAAATTATCGAGGTTCATTTAAATTGTAAAAGCAAAATCACTGTTGTAGCATTTATTTCGGATTTTTGTTTCCATGTCATATATATCGCATGAATTAAGTCTTTTAAGTTAAACAACGAAAAAATAATTCAATCCCTTAGCTTTTTTAAATGAAAAATATGCATCATATCGTATCGTATTTTTATTGTACATTGAGAGCTTAATGGATGAACATCCAAAAGGCTTAACCGTCTTACTATGTTAGTGGCCATAATCATTCCATGTTTTACATTTACACTTGGAAAAATGTCTTTACTAAAAAGTCTTGACAGTTAAAATTATTGAACTGACAGCTCGTACTGTAACTACCAGCAGCTCTGGGTATTGCCATATAACCATAATCTTATATCAATTGATATAAGATTATTATTATATCACTTGATATAAGATTATGGTTAGCAGACAAATGAAATTCGTAATTCAAGATCGTGTGGAGTCATAATATCCTAATAAGGACTGTCCCAGAAAAAACTTGCACTTTGTTTTTTAGTTATAAAAAAATACCCAGCAATTTTTTTGTTTTTTTTTATTTTTTTATTTATAATGGCTAGTGTTCAGAATATAAATATCTAAAGACTAATTAACAATTTTGTTTTTTCTATAAAAATTTCTTACTTTTTTTTTAAGGCCCTTCATTAAATTTTGCACAGTTGTTTCATCGACAGTACGGTACGATCTTTTCCACTTAAGTCTGAAGTCTTGAAAATTTTTTGCAGTCCTGCCACTCTTTCGAAGATCTCTTTTCATTAGAGCCCAATATCTTTCAATTGGGCGAAGCTCTGGGCAGTTAGGCGGATTTGCTATTTTTGGTACAAAATTGATCTTTTTACTTGCATACCATTCCATCGTAGCTTTAGAGTAATGAGAGGTTGCTAAATCTGGCCAGAATATCACGGTACCCTCATGTGCACGAATAAATGGTAGAAGACGTTTTTCGAGGCACTCGTCTATATAAACTTTGGAATTGATTGTGCCTTGCGTAACAAAGAAGCTGCTTCCGAGGCCACAGGTGCATATGGCCTGCCAAACCATATATTGCTTCGGAAATTTCGAAATTTGTTTTTCTTTGAATTTACTAGGCACATTCCCCTTCTTCGGTGATGTATAATATTCGTGCCCAGGTAGCTGCTTAAAATCTGCTTTAACGTAAGTTTCGTCGTCCATAAGACAGCAGTCAAATTTAGTCAGGTACCTTTCATACAATTTTCGGGCTCGCATCTGAGCCATCAACTGCTTTTCATCAGATCGGTCTGGTACTTTTTGAACTCTATATGTCTTTAGCTTACTTTTCTCCTTTATCCTTTGCACAGTAGATTTTGATGTACCTGCTCTAGCCGCCATATCTCGCACTGACGTGTTGGGATTCTGCCTAAAAAGGCGCTTCACCTTCGCCCCTACCTTTGGGTTAGAAAATTCTGGTTTTCTGCCTGAACCCTTTTTTCGTGAAACAGGTAGACCCTTCTTATAATTAGAAATAACCGTTTTGACAGTTCTTTCTGATGCACCAACTATTTTTGCTATAGCTGAATATTTTAACCCTGGATTTTGCAGGTATGTGGACAAAATCAGTTCGCGAACTTTTTCTTGCTTGCTAGACATCTTTGTCGTTAGAAGTGCTATCTTCAAGTGTTATACATCATATCAAACGTCACTTTATATGGAATAAATATTTTGTCTTTTTAGACCTATAAGATTATCAGGTAGAGTATAATCTTAAAAAATAAAAGTGCAAGTTTTTTCTGGGAGAGTCCTTATTTATCTCAATTTTGCAAAGATTTGTATTCGTCTCGTCAGAGTGCTAGTGAGAAGCCATGATTCGCAAGCACAGAGAAACACGGACTTAACATTTCATTGACCGTCTAATGCTTACCACCGCGTTTTGGCAGGCTTTAGCTGAATCCTTTAGACTCTTTACATCTTATTAATTTCAAGAGCTTTGTTGGAATACACTAGACATGTTCAAAATGACCTTGTGATCTAGAATTCTTTAGGAATGCTTCAAATTCGAAAATTTTCTCCACTCAATCAATAAAAAAAAACTTCCAGGGTTGCTACCAATAAGTTTCTTTCGAAATTTCAGTAAAAAAAATTAAAGTTTTAGTTTTCCTATACGTTTTATATGTGTACAATGTACCAAGTATCATTCTTTTACATCAAATAGTTGCTGTGATATGCTGAATTTGATTTTTGGAGGCGTGTCATAGCCAGTATTTCTAAAATTAACTTTGGAAAAACTCTCTATAGACTATAAGAAGTATTTAAAAAAAACCATTATGAAAATATGTAGGGGCGTGTCATCACCCATGTTTTTCTAATCCAAACTATGCTAAGAACCTTCCTCAGAACATATGAAACATTTAAATAATAACGTGGCCTCAATTGGTCAAGTCCTTCAAAAGTTACGCGATCACGAATAGACGCACCAACGATTATACATACATATGTATGTAAAGAATATACCTTAGGGCAGGCATTGTAATAAGGTGCAGTAATGCCTTATTTCTGCAGTAATGATGTTAAATGTGGAGTAATGATTTCAGAATATTATAAAAATCGTTGTAATGATTTTCTGCCAAATTCATAATACTTTGTTGTGTTGTTTAACTTTGAAACGATATACACATTTTACTTCGCATATACCCGTTGTTTTAGTTGTCTAATTCCCGAACGACTACTTTGAAAGAAATTGCATTCAAGCATAATTTGAAGAACTTGGTGATGCCACAATCAGTTGACGATATTCGGAAGGAATCGGTACTACTTATGAATCGCTTAGATTAGATTTTCTAAATTGAATTATTTTTGCCCTGATATATGTTATTTAATATAAATCACTTGAATAAGGTCTTAAAAAATTTTGTTAAAAAATTGCCGATAAAAATATTTTCAGCAGTAATGATTTTTTCTTATTTCAACCCCTTAGGGCATACATTGGACCCGTCACCGTGCAATATTTTCTTACTTTAGCTGGTATGGGGAGCGGAGTTATTTTTAAAATTTAACGCAAGGTAAAAAAAAATACAAAATAAGAAAAATTCTTTTAAAAGAATGCCAAAAATATAAATAAAACTTTTTTTTGAAGATGGACACCCCTGCTGTTCAAATAGAAATGTCAAAACTTGCAAGGTGTATTTTCTCGAAAAGTAAAAAAAAAAACACTCTCTGGAGTTTAACGTAGTACTTAAAGTGAAAAAAAACCTCAGATTTCTTTCTAAAATATCAAAAAAAAAAAGTTTTTATCTTCAAAAAAGTTAAATTTAGTTCTGATTTTGAAAAATTAAGGTCAAATCTTAAAAGGACATTAAAAAATCTATCAAAAGCACGAAATAGTGGGTGTCAACCAAAAATCTCAAATTACACTAGTTTACAAGAAAAAAGATCTGGTTTCTCATAGACTTTTTTCGATGTATTTTGGGGCGTAGATTCCAAAAATGGCAACAATTTTTTTTTTTCTTAAGAATCGTTTTCGAGATATCCTCAAAAAACCCCTTTTTCGGCACTTTTTTCATTTATTTGACTATATCTCCATAATTTTTTTTTTTGACTCAAAAACGATTTTCAGCATTCGAGAGATATTTGTATTCCCTTTCTAACGATATGCTGGTTGCTTGAATTGGATAAGATTTGATGGAGTTACAAGCGCTCAAATTCCAAAAAAACTGACTTTTTTGGTCTTTTTTGAAAATCACTCAATTTCAATTGCTCCATTTGAATGAAAATTTTTTTCTTTTTCATATTTTTAAAATTTTTAATGAAAGTTTAATTCGTTTAATTTTATTGCAAGTTTTTTACTGTTTTTTCGAATAACTTCTACAGTTTTTTTGCGATTTTCGCAAAATTATACTTAAAATATTTGCAAAAGAATAGTCATTCAGAAAATAAAGTACCTTTACATTGGTCACTATATCTCAGATTTTGCTATGTATACACAAATATGATTTAAGCTTGTGGTGATGACTGCTTTCAATGGCATCATCTCTAAAATTTTTATGAAAATCGTTTGAGCCACTTTTGAGATATAGATATGGAATAAAAATTTTTAAATGTTGAAAAGAGCAACGCCCACTTTTTTGGATTCCGCCCACTTTTATTTCAATTCAAGATGTATTTGATATGCATGCGTTTACCAAATTTCATCAAATATCTTAGGGCATATTTTGAGGTCGTTGACGGCATTGCACTTTTCTAACTTATTGACTAATATTTTTGGACCAAAATGTCAGAAATAAATCTTGAATAGTTATACTTTAATTATGTGAAAAAAATTTTGGTCTAAAAGAAAATGCAGCTTCAAAAAAAAATTTTAAAAAAATGTCTTTTTATTTTTCGAAAAACTCCCGGACGCCCTTAAAAACGCTATCTGTGTCATTTTGTTTTTTCCATATAAAAAATGTGAAAAAATCGAATTTTGGGACTGAATATTATCTATATAAGATTAATAGTTTAAAATTTTTAGCGTCGAATTTTTTGCAAGAAGGCAATCTTTATTTTTCGACTAAATTCGGGTATCCATTCTGTGAAGGAATAAAAGTTACGAGCAAATAATACGTTTTTTTAGCCAAAAAGGACCTTCAGGAGAATCTAAAGTGCTCCATTGGTTTTTCTCGGAACGAAAACAAAATGACGCAGATATCGCTTTTAAGGGTCCTTCTAACTTTTGCGTCGGTGTCTGGATGAATCTAAGTTTTGACCCGGTCTAATAGACATTTAATTATAATAAAACACATTCCTATGTACATCAGTTATCATTACGTAAGTAACTAATTCTGCGAGGTACTTGAAAAAACTCGTCTAAAACTTTTTCCACATTGATTTTGATATCGCGAAGTATACTTAGCGAGGCTAAGCCGTTCAGCCGATCTTCGGGCATAGGTATGTCTCGATCTGAGGTATGTCTTTAGACTACGTAGCACTGAAAATGAGCGTTCATTTGTTGCTGTTGTCAAAGTTGCCATAACACGAAGCGTTTTTGATGTCTTGCCCGGCAATGCGTTGACTCCCAAGTTGAACTTCAGTTATCCACATGTCACGTGAATTGTCATGCAAAATTGAAATACAGTGAAATTCCCAATTACGGATAGCCCCCATAACCGGTCAGCTCCCATAACCAGACATATTTCAGCATATTTCAGCGACACTCACTAACTTTTCCATACAAAATACATTCCGATAACCGGACGCTCCAATAACCGGACAAAAATACTGCGACGGTGGGTGTCCGGTTATGGGGAATTTCACTGTATATGGCGCGAATAGATTTGTGCATGAAGATTCATTGAAGCTGATTTTATTTATGCCGAAGCTATGCTTAAACGCGCATTGAAAAAACGCTTGTGTTACTTAGCCTTAGCGACGCGCAATGGTCCCAAATCGTGTTTTTTGGTTCAAAAATAGCTAGAGAGCGCAAATTTTGTTGAAAATGAAATACTCGGGTTCCGAACATTTATTGGCATTTTAGTTCTTTCATTTAAAAAAAAAATGTGTTGTGTCTTCTTGATTTTTCATTCAAATGTCAATAAAAACCTATGTGCGAAAATTCCCAAGGGGGAGGGGGCTTGAACCCCCAAAATCCCCCCTTGCGAACGGGCCTGGGTGACGCTGATCAAGAATATATACACTTTTCCATACCTGCCACGCCTCCTTCTATGTGTTACAAACGGAAGGACAAAGTGAATATACCCTAGGTGTAGGGTATAAAAATGTGAAAATATTGTAACTAACACTATACACAGCCTTTTTTCAATAATTATAAAGTTCGTTCCGTTTTTTCAAAAAATGAAATATCTTGCAAATCATCAACTTGTCAAATAATACTCACAAAAAAAAGCAACATAACAAGCTTGCTATATAATTTTTTAAGTGTATTTTTAAAACGAACGCATAGAGTTGAATGAAAAGTTTTCTGAGCGAACTTATTTCACTCATCTTTTTTTTTATTTTTATTAGATAAAGTTGCTGGAGTATATCATAAAAACAGCACTGAACACAAGAACATTGCTTATCCGTGCACTATTTATTTATACGCAAAGTGTTGCCATCATTATTGCATCGATTTAAAGATGTGCACAAACTTAAAAGGATTTCAGAAAACTCTGTCTAACGTCATTTTATGTTCAACTTCGACGAGACGTCGACGACTTTCGTTTAAAAATTCTTGGATTTTTCTTAGATTTTCTAACGATTTTCATAACAATTTCATGTTTTCAGACAGCTATTTAACTTCAGATATTTTGCAGTTTTTGTTTTTTTTCGATAAAATTCCGCTGACATTTGCTTGCTATGTGCTGCTGTGACAACTTGTTTGCAAGTGCGTTTAAACCCCATGGCATCCAAGTCAAGAAAAAAACGTAATTTAATTTTCATATTTGCCAATGAAGAGTGTTGGTTAAGTGGATCATTGAATAAGTTAATGCTTTTCCTTTACAGAGTCAACATGAGAAAAAAAATTTTTTTATTATCTCATTTAAGTTCTGTGTTGATAAAATTGAATATAACTTATGACTTAAGATACATTACTTTGGGATTAAGGATTCAAAAACAATGTGCACAAATTCTCCAAGTGGTAACATTATACTGGTATGTCCATTCGGTTGATGCGAGAAATTCGACCCCTAAGCCTCTCGCATTCTACTTACTTATGGTCGGACTTGAAAATTTAACATTCATGTTTAGTTGAAAAAAATTATCTGCAACTGAAACACTTTTTGATAAAGCATTTATATTGGAACATACAGTCTACATTACTGCAAAGCTGCAGACAAACTTATTGGGATTACAGATAGTGAGGCTCAGGAATACAGATAGAGAAGAATAATATCCACCGTGAAAAAGCTGAACTTCTCCTATGGAAAAAAAATTAAATCACAAAAATCGCTAGTGAATTGACAACCTTTCCAAGGACGGTCATACTGTTGTGTGCAAAAATTGAGACCACTGAAGAAAGCCTTTTATATCCTATTACTTACAATTTACAGCATCAATACGTTGCAGCGTAAGCTATAAAGGTCATATGAGCTTATTGCTGTATATCAGCTGGCTGAACCTGAGGCCTAACTCCAAAAATAATTTTCTTAATGTATGAGGCGATGACAGTTTCTTTCATATCTTGTGAATTTATTGCTAGGCAGCATAAGAGCCGATATAATTCTATTATAGTACAGCTGACAAACGTCTAAAGGCTAGCGTGTCTAGGTATAATAACAGTAATGCAAACTTGTCTTGCTGTCAGAGGTGGATGGAGTCAATTGGAGGTCCTGAGCGGTAAAAAACAGAAAACTCTCATAAGCATATTAACAAAAAAAAAAAGAAACGAAAAAGTATATATTGTTCCTTACACATTGAATAAATTTATTTAAAAAATATTTTTTGGAAAGTTGTCCTCGATTTTTGTAAGATATGATCCTGTTCATCTTTCAAAATTCAAACATTAGTGTAATTTTTGTATACATATCTTTAAATTTTTAAACGCTTTCTCTCTTTCTTCTGTTGACAAAAATCAATCAAAAATGTTCTAGAATCTTAATTCGTAATTCTATACTCTTTGAGATAGTTGTGCCTTAGTGTTGTTACATATGACATAAAGCGAATAAACTTTAAAATCCTCTCTAATTGCGACTTCCTTTCTCTTTTGTCGTCTGCGAGCTTGTTCATCTTGCACACTAAATGATAGCCCTAATAAATCAGTTGCCTATTTTTCAATATTTTCATATTCTTCTCGAAAATTATTTGTAAAATTGAGTAGCATAGATCTTTTGAGTACCAGTAGAATATATCCTTTGAAAAATAGTGTTCTAAGACTTAGAATCTAAGCCATTGTCTTTGGGGAGGTTTTATATTAGCCCATCTTCTTCAGAAGTGAAGTCGCTCCCAACATTGTAATTTGTTTCCCTCCTCTTTGGGCAAATCCAAGATTTATAGCTTATACAGCGTCTGTTCTTGCTGACTTCTAGTATCAGAAACCCTTTTTGGTCAGACTGTTTGCTAATCTATTCATATATTTAGTTGTCTCGTTATGACTTGAATTAAAGCAGAAAAATAAGTCAATAGCTTATGCAGAAACATGAAATGTTGAACAACTTTTTACAGCAAAATGTTCAATTAAATTAAAGGAATTATAACCATTCACGGAATAAGAACCGCACTTGGACTACGTTCTTTAATGCGTGTTAACAAAACATTGTATTTTCTGACATATTTGAAGCATTATCATAAGATTGTTCTCGCATTTCTTTGTTATTTACTCCTTATTTTGTTAAAATTTGGAAATTCTATTGTTCCAAGTATGAAGAGTTGTGTATATATCTATGGTAATGAATCCCATAAAAACTTTCTTTGTATTAGAAATTTTTAATTTGTTTTAGTCGACTGAGTATTATTATTTAATTGAAATTTAATTGAATTTACAGTCAATTGCAGTAACCGATATTCATGTGAAATTTCACAATTCGATTAATGCTTTATAAACAAGCATCACAAAGATAACAAATGGAACAATTTAACCTGGTAATATAATATTTCGGCTATTACCACATATACACACATATTCATATGTATATACTAGGGGTGGCAATCCCGGGATCCCGGTATTCGCTCTAAATATAGGCTAAAGTAATCCCGGGATTTTCGAGATTGGAAAAAAATTTTATATTATATAATAAATATTCTTTTATATGACATATTTAAGTACAAAATCTGCGAAATAATTGTTCTCAACACATTTGATGTGCATGAAAAATTATTGTATCAACCTGCAGAATGCACTTCAATTGTGTCTGAACCTTAAATTGATTTTCTTAAAAAAAATGTCACATAGCAAAAAAAATATCTTTTTTAATACTTTGACTAATTTTAAGAATTTTTTACTAAAATTTGTATCGAAAATTGATAGTTCAGGAGAAAAATGATAAAATGTGAAATTTTGACCAAAATTTAAGTTCTAAGATATAATTAAACTTTTGTCTGAAGCTTTTTTCTGAAATCAGCTTCTAAAGATTTTGACAATTTAAGTGAAGCACATTTATGAGTGCGTCTACTGAGAGCGAGCCATTCGGTGCCACTATATGTCATCACTGTCACATTTGAAGAAGGTGATAAAGTATTAATCAAGTACAAAGTGTGGTACTCGAACTTAACTTTTAACTGTAAAAATAAAATTGAATAATAAAATTGATAGTTTGGTCATAAATGATTGATGATCCTCTATCATCTCCTTTTAATAGTGGCTATCTTCTACTAGTCAAACTTAGTAAATGCGGTTTAGATGTATTAACACTCGTAGTGTTCTAATTCAATTTTAAAGCTATTATTTTTTCTATTATTTTGCGTTTTTATTCTTTATTGTTACGCTGTGAAACAAAGCAATTTTAATTTTATATATACAATAGTATAAACTTCTCGTTTTTTTTTTTTGTAGTTTTGTATGCATTTACTAGAACTATCAATCCCGGGATTGATCCCGGGATCGGAAACTTCGATCCCGAAAATCCCGAAACTCAAAAAAGCTCCGGGATTGCCACCCCTAGTATATACATAGCCTCTTCAGACCCGTTTTTGGATAATTTGTAATGCGATTCGAACCCCGAGCCATGGAGGTTCTCCTGAACGACATGTACAAAGTGCACATTTACATATATGCATTTTTAGCGCCATCTGTTATATTCATTGTCATTTCTCTAAATATATCATAGAAGTATATAAGTTGATTGACATGAGAAATATGGAGTCAACAATTATACTTTAGAAAGTTGCAGATTTGATATTTTCAAATATTTCAGCTCTTGGTGCGATACATAGTTTACATTTCCTCTATCTTTTTGTTGATGCAATTTGAGGAACTCATCGTTTTCGCTTGCTTATTATTTTATTGTTGGCACAATTCCTTTCAAGGCTTCTCTCAAATAGCATGAATAGTATTCTTTTTCCTGTAATTTTTAAATTCTATCAAATTGTTTGATCTTTTGCACAGAGTACAGATGGCTGACATCTGTTCTTTTGAAACTTCGTGGCCCGATAAAATAACAGTAATTGATTTGCAGTTCTGCAAACCCGTTAAGGTTAGACTGAGATTTTGAAAAAGGTAGCTGTAAACACTTTTACTTGATTTGGTAAATATCAGTCAGTTCTCTTTTCCATAACTCCATTTGATTTCTTTCTGTAAAAATGATCAGAAAAAAGATGAATACATATTTGAATACATTTGAAATTTTGAAAATGGTTGAAATTTCCATGGAATAGTTCAAATTATGCCAGGTCCGTTAATTAAGAAAAATGCAGATATATCGGGTTCGAAATAAGAAAATGACATGTGGTTTCGGCATTCTTTTAGGAAAATAACAGTACATTATAAATGATGGGATCGGCGGCAAAATAATATGGGGAATTTTTTAATTTTTTTCCGATTAATTTTCAATTTTTTCATAAGAAAGAAAGAAGAAAAAGAAAAATTAATAACGGATTTGAATTCCCCCGATCTATAGTTGTCCGAAAATCATGCCCACTTTTTTGGAAATTTTGATAACCTCTATAATTTGCACCATTTTATAAAGCAATATATTTGAAAATGGGTTGTCTACTTAAAACTGAGAGCGCTAATCCAGTTTTCAATATTAATCTTAATCCTAGTAATGGGCTTTATCTAGACATATAAGGCTATTGTAATCTGCTGACACATCGCGTCAGGAAGGAAGATTAAACTACAGAGTACATTCCTGTGTGCAATTTCAGTTGGCCACCGAGATCGCGCGATATGACACCCTGCAAATAAACCAGCAACAATTCAAGAGATAAAAGACATGATAATAAGGCATATTGGTAGAATAGAAGAGCAACTATGCCAGAATAGGGCCGAAGCCACGGTAAGCATTTGACCAACATTATCTTCCACATATAGATATCGATCAACAAGCATAATTCAATAATAAATCCAATAATTATTTATTTACTATACTCATGGTAAAAACATTATTTACCCATCCTGTATTCTGGTGGTCAGTTAATTTGGATACCATCAATCTTCCAGTTCCTTCTAATAGTTAGTAGTAACCAAACTCTTTTTCGTTAGAAAGGACCATATTGACTAATATTCTATAAACTTAATAGACAACACACGATGTTTGAATATCCATCAGCAGGGTTTTGAAACTTCAATTTGAATTAAAGTTTTTGCCACCTCAACACATTCGACTTGCATCTATGTTGCAAATTTGTCTATAAATTTCAACAAGTTAAAACAGTAACGCCGCCCAAATGTTTTGAGCTACCCACTGCCACCCAGTTACGCCCACAAAGTATTTAATGCACTTTTCGCACAAAAATTGTTTTGAAACACTTTTCACCAAAATTTATGACAGCCATTGGCATAGCATCGATTGCACCATTTGGTGACCGCAAAAATCACCAGGTGAAGCGCCTTTTTAGCTAAAAGCATCCTAACTATCAGCGCACATTCTTAGAAATTACCTGGAGTGTAGTGAAGTTGATTCTCCGTGGTACGCTGCGGTTAGTTTACCATCGGGCAACATTGTTTATTATTAAAGGTGTGAAAGCTGAACTTTTTGCGCTTCAAATTTCCATTTGATGCTGTGAAATATGAGTAGTTTTGGCTTCACTTAACGAAAAACTTTCTCAAAGTATGCGAATAGCGCTTACCCACATAGGATTTTCAATTAAGATTAGAAATAATATTAGGGAAATAATTTATTCGGTCCAACTCATGGTATGGATATTGGCCATGTACATATGGTGCACATATACTGTGCACCACATATACTGTTTCAAAGTAAAAATAGTGAAATAATGGTTTTTGATTGTAATGTGATTACAAAAACTTTCTCCAGGAAAGACCATTTCTAAAATTGGAAAGGAAAAAATGCCTATGCAGTACATTTGCATATCTATTTTGTCAATAAAACAAGTTCGAAATGGGGTACATAGAACAACAATCTTTATTGAGTTCTTAAAAAAATGTCAATCAATGCAATGCATTAAATGTCGCTGGCTTATTAGCATGGACCAATGATCTGAAATAACTCCACAAATAGAATCCCAAAGGTGTTGAATCATAACTTTTTGAAGGACATTCGGTATTAACATTATTTCAAATTGTTGACACTCCAATCTTTTCACACACATATTTGCTAAATCAACAATTCAGGTCATAAAATGTACGTTTTCATCGAAAAAATAAAGCCTCATGATTTCATAGTGCTACAAACCATTCCAAACAATTACTTTTACGGAATGTAAAAATTCCCTGTGAATAATTTTTGGATTGGCAATTTTGCTTATTTACCGATCCAGAGAGATTTTCTTGGAAAATCAACATAATTTCCAAGTTGTTCCAGAGCAAAATCAGTAAATTCACGACCTTTCCGAATTTTGTAAGATTGTAAGCCTAAGTTCAACCATAAGATACGCCATGTTGTTGTGGAATATAAGCCCGACTATTGATAATGCCATCATCATCAACACTTCCCTGAACAACAAAAATATTACTGTCGCTTTAACCGAATCTTTCTCTTACTGGCAAGCGAGTATTGGCGCTAGACCAAATATGATGCTCATAAATTGTAAGGAGTGCAATGCACGATGAGTTGCAATAATAGAATGATTGGTTTGATAGAGGGTTAGGTAATTTCCAAGAGTTGCTAAGGCGCTCATCCTTTCTTGATCAAATTGCCAGCCTTACAAAATACAACCGATATATGTAGAGTAAATTAAACAGTCATTTTATGCACATATTTTAAAATGAAATACCTCAAAAACTATGGGAATCGAAAAAAAAAACTTAACATAAATAAAAATAAAATCTTTAATTAAATTTATTTGAATCTCAAACTATTTTCGACACATCTTTTTTTCTAATTTTTTTATATGTACATTGGAGTGACCAAAAAAAAAATGAGTTTCGATTTCTATGTTGCTTATATGAAAAGTAGTTAGTGTTATGTAAAAAAAATAAGTAAAAAACATTGATATTTAGAGATCGCTAGTGTGCGATTTATGAATTAAATTTATTCTTTTTATTTTTTCTCCTATACATGGCCTCAAAACTAGACAAAAACCCTAATTTTTGAAGCACTTAACTTCAAATATTTCAGATTTCTGATGTGATGGGTCGATTTTGAGGCCAAATTTGGATTCAGCGCAAAAATTACTTTAGAAACGACTTTTAAAAAATGTATTACTCGAATTTACCTTACTTTAGCTTAAATTTTGGCCTATTTTCTGATAAAAAATACTGGAACATCGGGACCAGCCTGAATCTTTTCGTCTGTCAATATTGCTGAAATTGTTGAAAAAATCGAATAGAAATGAAAAGTTCAAATATGCGACGTCAATTTCTTCCATTCCGCTTACTTTTGGTTCAATAAATTATATTCGTGATCGACATCCGCATACCAAATTAAAGTACAAAACTTTATAGTTTGCGACTGCTACAATCCAATCCAATCCATACAATTAGTATGATTCCTCACATATTACGATAAATAT
The DNA here is from genome assembly GCA_949775025.1 of Tricholauxania praeusta. Lineage (NCBI taxonomy): Eukaryota > Metazoa > Arthropoda > Insecta > Diptera > Lauxaniidae > Tricholauxania > Tricholauxania praeusta. The sequence goes on along the minus strand of OX459028.1, from coordinate 60,455,458 downwards.
GCCACTTATCGTATTTTACTCGTATGGGGAACACCCACTCGTGTTATTTTGGCTGCTTTTGATTCAGATATACCTTATACTAAGCAAACCACTTGCATTAAATTTCATACCAATTGCTACAATAGTTTACTTAAGATAGCGCTCACAATTTTATAATAATATTGGAGGTGCTACGCCTATTGATCATTTAACAAATCAATATATCATATCATCAGTAAAATTTTTATGAAAATCGTATATACCAATTTCGAGATAATCAGAATCAAAATTTTCAAGTGCCACGCCCACTTCTCCACTTTTAGCACTATTCAATATACGTGTGATCTGTATCCTTTTACCAAATTTTATTACAATATCTTGCATGCTTTACGCGATATGGCGCAATAAAAGTTAAAATTTAAATCTGTGCTGTGTTTGATCTCTTTAATTAATTTTGTCGGCGTGCCCACAAATCTGTCCTTTCAACAGTTCTAACGCCACTGACTTACTGCCCAGGAGCCGTATTGACAACGTGCGAAATACAACGATCTATGCTAAATACAGGGCTATAAGTAAGCATACTGAAAAACTAAAGATCTCTTTCAAATCTTCCTGCCGCCGCTGTTTGAAAGTAAATGCAATAGCATCTCTCCAGTAATGTCTTTGCAACTGTCTTTCCCTTGCCAGAATTAGTCTCAGGTCTCTAGGAAACCTTATTTCAATGATCTCAGCAAATTTGCTGAGATTGAAATCGAGGTTCTAGTGTGTAAAGCCAGTCGCCATCTAACCCAAAAAACTTTAATTAACTCTATAACGATATTATCGATATATTCGATATTATGAGAGCCGACCACAGTATGCATTTTTTAATCATATGTTTAATGTAAATATTTTGGATGGATGGATGGATGGATTGGCTTTTGGTTGATCAGAGTAAAGTTTCTGATTGCTTTCCACCTGGGGATTGCCAGAGCTATCTCTGAGCCAACCATTAGCAAGTTGACACACAGCCTCCCCGCGGCTCCATCTGGGTAGCTATCTGCGCATCCGCTGAGATAGTGAGCGAATGTGTGCAGCGTGTCCTCCCTGGAAGTAAACTGGGTTGTGCGCAGGGTTTGGTACCCGACACGTAAAAAAAAACACTCCAATGAAGACTAAAAAAGCCTCGAATAATGAACCCCTCAACGTTGACGACCACTGCAAACGAAAAAAGGACTATGATTTAAGGATATGCACCTGGAATATCCGGACCCTCAATAGGGAAGGTGCCTCTATCGAATTGGCGGATGCCCTAGGAAAAATTAAGGCTGACATCACCGCCATCCAGGAAATAAGATGGATAGGACAAGGTTGCTCTAACCAAGCAAGTTGCAATATCTACTACAGCTGCCATGCGGAAAGGCGCGAATTGGGATGCGGATTCGTAGTAAGCAAGAGACTTCGCCACCATATCTCCAGGTTCACTACGAAGGTTGGCTACAATTAGCGTCAAGGCTCGATTTTTCAACTTGATTAACTTGATTTGCGCGCACGCCCCGACGGAGGAAAAGGACGATGCTGTCAAAGATGCCTTCTATGCGAGACTCGAGGAAGTATACGACCGCTGCCCGGCCCATGACGTTAAAATTGTACTCGGGGATTTCAACGGAAAGGTCGGAAGAGAAGGTATATTTGGCCCCACTGTCGGTCAGTTCAGCCTTCACGAGACCACCTCAAACAACGGTCTACGGCTGATCGACTTCGTCGCGGCGCGAAACATGGTTGTAAGTAGCATCAGATTTCAACACCTCGACATCCACAAGGCCACCTGGCTGTCCCCTGATCAGAAAACACGCAACCAAATCGATCATGTTGTGATCGACGGAAGGCATGCTTCCAGCGTGCTAGATGTTCGTACGTTCCGGGGAGTCAATATTGACTCCGATCATTATCTTGTTGCAGCCAAGATACGCATGCGGCTGTGCAATGCAAAGGATGTACGCTGTGGTACGCAACGAAAGCTGGACGTCGCTAAGCTGCAATCACATCGGACGGCCGAAGCCTATTCCGCTCGCCTCTCAGAACTGCTCCTTCAACCTGACTCTCTACCCGATGATGCCGGTGGACTTTGGGCGCATATATCCCGCTCCATGCGCTCTGCCGCTGAGGAAGTCATTGGTTTCCGACGCCCACTTCCGCGAAATCAATGGTATGACCAGGAGTGTCGCGAAGCTACTGAAGTGAAAAACGCCGCCTACAAAGAACCCTGCAGTCAGCAGCAACGCGAGCCGTTCACGGGAAAAGAGAAAGGATGAGAGGCGCCTTTTCAGACGCAAGAAACGAGAGCAGGAAAGGCACGAGCGTGAGAAACTCGAAGTGTTACGGGGCAGGAATGATGCTCGAAAAATTTACCAACAAGTCAAGCGTCTGACCCAAGGTTTCAAGCCCGGAGCATCTATCTGTAAAGAGGAACATGGACACTGAGATTATGGAGGGAACACTTTTCCAAGCTGCTTGCTGGCGATGACTCCACCAATCCCTCCTTTGGAGAAATTAACCCGATGCCACCAATCAACGACGATGGTGTGGACGTACCACCACCTAGCCATGACGCGGTACGAGTTGCGATCCAACGACTTAAGAACAACAAAGCGGCTGGTGCCGATGGCCTGCCTGCTGAATTGTTCAAGACAGGCGGCGATGAGCTGATAGGGTGTATGCATCAACTCATCTGCAAAATATGGCTAGTTGAAAGCATGCTCGACGATTGGAATCTCAGTGTCCTTTGTCCTGTACTGAAGAAAGGTGACCCGACAATCTGCGCTAACTACCGGGGAATCAGTCTTCTTGCCATCTCTTACAAGGTCCTGTCGACTGTACTGTGTGAAAGACTTAAGCCGTTTGCCAACACACTGATTGGGCCTTATCAGTGCGGCTTTAGACCTGGTAAGTCCACCATAGACCAGATCTTCACACTACGTCAAATCCTGGAAAAAACCCACGAAAAACAGATCGATACCCATCATCTCTTTATCGATTTTAAAAATGCTTTCGATAGCCCGATACGGGATTGCCTGTATGACACCATGTCTGAGTTCGGTATACCTGCGAAGCTGGTGCGGTTTTGCAGAATGACGTTGAGCAACACAGCCAGCTCCGTCAGAGTAGGAAGGGACCTTTCCGAACCATTTGATACCGAACGAGGTTTCAGACAGGGCGATCCACTATCCTTCAACGTCTTCAACTTTGTGATGGAAGGGGTGTTGCGAAGAGCCAGTGTACATCGTAATGGCACAAAAGTGTCCAGCTCCTTGCATATGCCGATGATATTGATATCATTGGACGTTGTAAGCGAGATGTTACTGCTGCGTTCTCTGCTATCGAAAAAGAGTCAGCGAAAGTGGGTTTGACGGTGAACGAGGGCAAAACAAAGTATATGCTGTCCACAAACAGGGAGACGCGGCGTATTGGATCCTTTGTTACTGCGAACAACTATACTTTCGAAGTTGTCAAGGAATTCACCTATCTTGGCACCGCCGTGAACACTCAAAACGATGTCAGCCTGGAGATAAAGCGAAGACTAACTCTTGCTAATAGGTGTTACTATGGTCTCAGTAAGCAATTGAGTAGTAGAGACCTCTCTCGCCCGACAAATCTGACACTCTACAAGACGCTCATCTTACCCGTGCTACTTTACGGCGCAGAAGCATGGGTTGTGTCGCAGACTGATGCAGCCACGCTTGGGGTGTTTGAGAGAAAAATTCTTCGCAAAACCTTCGGTCCTGTTCATGTCGGCGACGACTACCGTATTCGAATGAACCACGAACTGTACGAGCTCTACGCAGACATTGTCATAGTCAAGCGCATCACTATCCAACGTCTGCGCTGGCTGGGACATGTTGTGCGTATGGACGAAGAAGCTCCGGCGAAAAAGGTGTTTGATGCGGAAGCCGCTGGGCGACGACGAGGAGGAAGACCATGCCTCCGATGGAAAGACCAAGCCGAGGAAACCCTATCCACGCTTGGTGTGAATGATTGGAGAAGGCGCGCGCAAAGCAGAGGCGCCTGGAGAGAGCTTTTGAGGTCGGCCGTAACCCGGTAACGGGTTGTTATGGCCACCCAAGTAAGTAAGTAAATAATTTAAGGTAATAAAAAACTATTTTCAACCATCAGCTGCTTTTATTTGATTTTATTTCATAAGCCCCTTGTCTAAGACGAGTAGTTACCTGAGTAAGCAGCTCTATTTAAAACATTTGGTGACCCACAAAATTGTTGCTTTGTCAAAGCCTATATCACTTTTAAGAACAACAACTCAATTGTTCCGAAATAATTCGCTATATATCGCATATACATTTGGGCATTTCTCTCATGTTGAATGGGACAGAAGAAAGCTTTTAAAGTGGAATAAAAGTTAAAGTAAAACACTTTTATTTTTTTCTGTTACTTTAAGGAATAGCCCTTTGATAGCACTATATTGAGTGGTAAAATTGATGTCAGACGTAATACTGGTTCCAAGATAGAGGCAGTTAAAAAGCCATTCGAACGGGACAAAAAACAGAAGTGTTTTTCATCGCCATCTATAGAAAAGCAGAAGTCAGCGATAACTGGCAACATTTTTTAATACGACAAATTTTAAAATGTTATGGAATAATGTAACTTTTTAATAGATTTCGTTTGATTGAAAAATCTCATTTACTTTTTTTTCTCACAAGGCATAATAATCCATTCGAACGGGACATATTTTTCCGTTTATGTTCAATTGGGCAACTTTTCAAAACGAATTTAATATTTACATAAATAATAATATTTAAGATACATAAACAGTAATTAAAAAAACAAATTTAATTTATATATTTATCAAATTAATTAGTGAGATCAATTTTAACAAAGAAAAGAGGAAGGAGTATATATTTTTCTTAAAAGAATATAAAACTTGTCTTTTTATTGTTAAAACGTTTTTCCTGTATGAGGCGTGGCACCGCCCACTTAAAAAAATATATTTTTACTCAAGATTCAATCTATCTATATACCAAATTTCATCAAAATCGTTGTAGTGGCACAGCCGTGATACCGTTTTTCCCCATTTGGAGCAATGCCACGCTTGCTTTAAGGAATCAGAGTTTCTAATAATCTTTCTTAGGATTCAATCTATTTTTAAGCAAAATTTCATCAAAATCGGTTCATTAGCTTAGCCGTGGAATGTTTTTTCACGTTAGGGGCGTGGCACCGCCTACTATTGAAAAAAAAAATTACATGCCCCTCCTTCTCTTCACGACCTTTCGAATAAAAAAAAAATGATGCGATTATGTTGTGCTATGGCTGTGAAAAAGTGGTTTAACCGTTTTGAACTGCCTATTTATTACACTTATGTTTTCGAACATGACCAACTTCAAACAGCTCCAAAAATTTAAAATTTTATTTTTTTTGCACTCATTTTTTTTTTATTTTAATTATGTACATGAAACTCAGTTCGTGCAAAACTTTGACACACTTGCTGCTGTTATCAATTTCGAAATGAGAACAAATGATGTTTTTCTATATTATTTGTGACTTTAGAACATGAACTTAAGCAAATTAAAATTTGACAGATAATAGAGATTGGTTTGGTGTTTTTGCATTGTTTTTAGCTAACTGACGTTGGAAGAGAGATTTTTTGGAAAGACTATCATCATGTATCACCTCTCTTACAGACTTAAATATTTAAGGCAAAATACTATTCAATATTACAAAAAAAGAGAAACTGCATTTATGCAGTGGTTTGCTCAATGTGATAAATGAATTCTGGTGTAAATTGTTTAAATTAACAAAATTTGAATATTTTCCTTAGATAATATCAGATAGTAACGCATTTATAATAACTTTTAATTGTTCTGTCACGGTTGGCTTTTTGACGGAAATGCCCATATATATCTTGAAAAGTATTTTCTCCTCTTAGCTTATTAATGTAATAAAAGTATTAAATAGATGAAAAAATGGAATTCCTTTTGCAATGTTGAGTTGCTGCAATCACCATCTTTGTCGCCCGGTTGCATTAACTTTAACACCTGTCAACTGCAATGGCTCGAACAATAAATCGCATTGATGTTCTCCATTCAACATAAAATCGTGTCGCTTGAGAATCGCTACCTTCTCCATCCCTTACTTGGAATATTCAATTGTTCCAATATTCAATTCAATTTTTATTTTCGTTTTGATGATGTTTCATCTTTTGTTTGCTTTCATCTGAAATATTTTCCAAAATACCAACAAAAATTTATGTGGAAAGAAAATGAATTGCTACGATTTGATTTGCATTCAATACCATATTGGCCATAGTTGGCAAAGGAAAACAAAATGGTTTTTATTTGAACTCTCTGGAACTTATTATAGTGCCATGGTAATGCAATATTGAAGATTCTTCTTTGATTTTTGTTATTGGTACAGATAAAGTCTTAAGTAAACATTAAAGACTTAAAGACATGCTATGATTTTATTTTTCGAAATTGTGGCATTTACTGCCAAATTTTTTTTAAAAAAATTGCTTTTAGCCACTGATTGATTTCACTAGCTTACAAAGAAAAACATAACTTTTTTCTGGAGAACCATTTTTTTTCTAAAGAATCGTTTTCGAGATATTCCAAAAAAAACCCCGTTTTTTGCACTTTTTTCATTTATTTGGCTACATTTCCATAAATAATTTTTCGACCTAAATCAGTTGCACACCGTTTAAAATTTAATTTTGTCTTCTTTTTAACGGTTTGCTGATAATGAGAATCAGTTAAGATTTTAAGAAGCTACAACTGGTTCTTTTGGTGGTATCTCGAAAACGATTCTTAAGAAAAAAGAAAATAGTTAGCATTTTTGAAATCCACGCCCCAAAATACATAGAAAAACATTTATGAGAAACCAGATCTCGAGATGAGGCCACAATTTGTAATCTAGTGTTATTATTTATTATAATTAAACATTACTACAAAACAAAGCAAACGAAAAACAGAAAATTTACTAAAACTCAAAGAAGTACTGTTTTTCGTTGTTTTGCTTATTTGTTTTTCATATGAATTGTACTAGGAAACAAAGTGGATGCGCTCTTAACATGTTTGATTTAGGAAGCTGAAATTTTGGGAGAATTTTCTTCAAACCCGAATCTATTATATAGGCACATAGGACCGCAAATTTAAAAAAAAAAAATTAAAATACCTCTTTCGGATGTATTTTTCCGCATTTTTAGTCACACGAAAAATGTGGGTGTGGTTCTACAACAGTGGGTGGCATCCCCTATTCAACTAAAAGTCCGAAAACGCTATATCTTGGTACCTGATACAGTCTTTTTCTACGTTTTAGTAAGTCGGTTTTTTCGTTAAATTTCAACGAAATTGGACATAAACTCTGCCCGCGCCGTTTTCAGGTTTGACCTACAAAGCTCAAATGTTGGGACAATTATTTTTATTTCTCAAGCTATAATATAGGAACAAATAAATAAAATTCATCTCCAAAATTTTATTTTTTGGGGTATATCTTCCATGTATATCTTGAAGTTTTTGTAGCTGAAAAAAGCAACTTACTAAAATGTAGAGAAAGTCTGCTTTAGGTGCCAAGGTATAGCATTTTAGGTATTGTCAAATCATGCCCCCATTTTTGGAATGGTTGAAAATGCGGGTTAAATGTACCCAAAGGGGATCGAACCTGCATACGTCGCAAACAATTTGTTTCCAACTACAATTCATATGGGATTATATTTTTTCTTGTGGGATTTCCTTAAGTTGCAGGTCCATGTCAATAAGCCACAAACGACCGGTGTTTCCAAAGTCAGCATAACCCGTACCGTCGCTCAATTAAGCTTAATCTATGTGCCAGAATCATCGAAAATTGCAACTCTCAGTTGCGCGCCACCCTAGAAGACGTGGCTGTCATTTCAACTATGTTATATTTCACACATAAGGTCATCAATAGACCTTTCAAATAAACCAACAAATTCGTTGATTCACACACAACTTGTTTTATTTCATTTTAACATCTACCCAACCCTATTGAAGAAGCATTCATCATTGTTTTTAGCCAAATGATTTCTCCGAATTTATTGGCAAGTTTACATACATTTTATGTTTAAATCACTATAAAAAGTTGAATTTGGTCATTGAACTTACATTAACAAAAATTCACTGTAAAGGTATTGGGCACTTCTTTCCATAGAAGTATTGGATGATATGTTAGTTTGTGTTTAAATTTGCACGCTTAAAATTTGGATTGGAGAGCCCTCTGACATATTTTTTTCTAAACGGCTACCGGATACAGATTTAGCCAAATCTTATCCAAACGGAATATAGTTTGCAGCAATTAAAATATAATCTAGTACGAACTACTTACAATGAGTTCGATACATCATGTTTTGATACTTTTCACACTCAGTCTAAATTGGATCACACCACACATAAAAAGAAAGCGCAACACCTTTCCGACAAGTCTTAGTTTATGTTAATCCATTAAAAAATGTATTATTTGTAGCGGTTTATAAAAAAATTTACATCAAAATGCCTTACAATTTTTTGGGGCCATTATTAAATATAACAATACATCATTTTATAACTTTCAAACAAAGAATAACAAAGGTACCGAATGTACTGATGATGATTTTTCACGACGCAAATGTACTGAAGAAGTACAAATGTACCGAAAATTTTTGTTAAAAGTGATTATATTTTTACAAACTCTAGTACAAACTCTGAGTATTAGAATATAATATCTTGGAAATGTCTGCTTCAGCTCTGCCTGCAAATAATCAATGCAGCTGTATTTCGCGAATAATAGCTCTGATATTTTCTTTTAGTGCTTGGGACATAGACTTCATCTTTAACATAGCCCCAAAGGAAAAAGCCTAATGGTATATCAGCGCGCGATCTCGGCGTCTCGGAGTTTTCTTCAACCTTTTATTAAAAGTTATCTCAGTGATGTCTGAATTTGATACCTCAAATGAAAGACGTCGTTATGAATAACTTTCCCTCTGACGTAAAATGGTTGATACATACATACATATATTGAATTTTAATGTTAAAAACATTTTATGCTGTGTTCAGAGACTATGTATGTAATAAAATGAATTTTTTTTCTGCTCTTCCGAATCGAAGTTTAATTTCGACTTCATATTCAATCAATCTTACACCAAAAGAGCTTAAAACTTCGTTTATTTTGCTTATCATCAAAATCATTAGCAATCGCTTTCAATATGACCAACATGATATCGTCAGCATTAATTTATTTTGTATTAATGTCCTATTTAAATCAATTTAGCAAATTTTTGGCTTTAAAATTTATTTACATATATAGTAAATTTGTTGGAAAATGTTTTTCCTTAAGGAAATTGTTAACTCTCTTGTGATTTGCTTGTATTTAAACTGATATTTATGGCATTTAGAATTTTCTATAGCTAATGCTTTTGCAATCAGATGGACAGCCTATGACCTACCTTCTATTACAAATGCATCCCATATTCTAATGTACATACATATGCTGATGACATAAAGCTTTTTTATTCTTTTAATGATCATTTAAATCATAAAACTCCACAAACAAACCTAAATGAACTGGTTAAATGGTGTGATATAAACTTGATAAACTTAAATCTCAAAAAGTGTAAACAAATGACTTTACAAGAAGGAAAGAATTTGAAACTTCATATTCAATAAACGGCTTAAAACTGGAAAAGGTTGACAATTTTGTAGATTTAGGAGTCTCTATCGACAAAAAAACTTCGCTTCAACGCTCATATAAATTTAATGATGAACATAGCAAAAGCTGTCCCTGGATTTATGAAACGATGTTCTAAAGAATTTTATGACCCCTACACGACTCACTCACTTCACTTGTTCGACCAATATTAGAACATGCGTCAGTGGTGTGGAACCCACAATCTAATATATACTTGATATGCTGGAGTCAGTGCAGAAGCAATTTCTATTGTTTGCACTTCGTGGGCTAGCTTGGAATCCGCACTCAAACTTATATTCATATGAAAGCCGCCGTAAACTAATACGTTTACCAATACTGCGCAGTCGAAGAATTATGTTAAACGTAACTTTTTTAAATATACTGTTCCCCGGCTCAGTGAACTCTGAGTTGTTGCTAGGTATGATCAACTTTAAAAATCCAGGAAGAGATTTGGAACACTTTCGTTTCTGAAGACTTCTAATTGTAATTCTAACTTCGCTCTTTTTTGTCCATTTCGGTGTAGTATACGTAATACCAGTGATTTGAATGTTCCTGATGAGCATAATGGAAAGATGTTGCTGCATTTCTGCTAGGATCGAACCTTTACCAAAAAAACGTCGGGTGCAAGTTGCAGGCTTTATTTTAGTTCTAGAAAAGCTGTCAATAAACTTCGAATTGATTTTGATATGAGAATGTTTGAAATTGAGAATATAGGAGTAAGCGCTACAAAGTGCCATTGTATAGATAAAGGGTGTCATGGACAACAAATTGAAGCTACAATCTTTGCAATCATTACAGTAATCGAATTTTTCCGAAATATTTTTGTCATCTGCCAAATATATATACTATTCTCAATTAAAAATATCATAATTCAGGCTGCAGTCACTACTGACGATTGTATAGCAAAATGCAGGACAATATCCAATTAAAGTAAAATTATCGCTTCAAATTATGCAAAAACAAAACTGTGCTATGCCGTAGAATAGATTAAATCAAACTCACAGAAAAAGTTCAATGATATTCAGAGAGGCTTACTGAAATCATGCCTAATTTTCAGTCCTATCATATGGAATGATTTCTCATATTAAAACGGATAAAATCGACTTATTTATACTTATTAAATATTTCATTTTATTTATTTTCATTAACTTTCTTTAAAAGTATTATTCACTGAATGCTACAAGGTACTACATCTCAAGTATGAAAAGTATTTAACAATTTAAGTTTCAACAATGAAAACAGGAGTTATCTGAAGCATAGGAAAAATTTTAAATAAAAAGTTAAATAAGCATAAATTATAAATATTAAAAATAAGTTTAATTATCAGACATAGTAAAAAGTTCAAAAAGTTAATTGCGAAATTGTATCGATGGCTTAGTCGTTTGCAATTCATATGGAAGTTGCACACAGTCGAATTGCAGCAACAAAGTAACAGCGTTCTAAAACGAAATTTCTGAACCGTAGCAAAATAAGTTCTAAGCTCCTTCGTGATTGCGTAAAACGAAGCATTTCAGGGCAATATCTGTGAATAATGTTATGCAGTTTAATCTATTTTCGAAAGTGGTAATACTGCTTCCGGTCCAAGTCAAATATAGTTTTTCTTTAAGACAAGCCACACTATTATATCTTGAGTTACTACAAATAAATCTAATGCAATTATTAAAGGTCATCTTTAATTTACATTTACAAACGAAATCAGGGCAAAGATAAGCCGAACAACGCTATTTCATATCACTAGGTTAAGAGTAAGCTGACACGCCAAGACTTTTAAGATCTGTATATAAATAGATCAATGAAAGACTAATTAACCACGCCTATCGATATTCGCGCTTTCCCATATACTTACTGCAGTAATAGTATGTGTCGCAATATAGAACACATTCTGTCACTGCGTCTATGAGACGCATAAAACTACGTACATACTTCTAAAATACATCAATCATTAGTACCGTAATACGTTAGAACATTCCTACATATTGAAGAAAATACAAATATCACTTTTAAAATGAGTAATGAATGAAGTCAAATCACCTTAATACTATTATAGGTTGGCAAATATGCGTGTCAATACCTATTTGATCTTAAGACCTTGCATGTCTTTTTTGATACACCATGTTATATCCGCTAAAATTCATTGAATAACTTTTCCTATGATTCCATATCGTATTCATGAATGAGTGTGTGAATCTGCAAACATGTGAGTCCACCTTAGCCACTTTGTGAAATTTTTCAATTTCAGTACTCAAAAGAAAATGCATTTGTAATTCCGATCAACAGCGTTAATAGCAAAAGCGTATTGCTTTTTCATTTATTTATTAAAGCAACAGGATGAAGAAAAAATCTCTATTGCCACACTCAACATAAATTAAATCAAAGAAGAATCCAAAAATGAATATGAAACCGTTCAGATTTCTTTGGCAAGCATTAGCAACACTTAGATTTTTTAGTTTGTATATATGATAAGAAGAACGTTGCATCCTTCATCCTTCCTAAATACTAGCAAGTAGTTCAAATAGAAGGACACTTCAATTGGGTAAATCGGTTAGTCAGCTTAGATTTTATTTCCTGAAGAAAAAGTGGTAACAAATCCTCTTATGTATATTTTAAAATTACACATCGTCGCTCTCGGGTAGAAAGGCCCTAACTCATTTTTTTTCGAAACTTACTTTTATTTCGATCCTAAAAGATAACCCTGAAATACACGTCCACTCAAAATTTTGACGTGACATTTCAAAACAAAGCGGATTTACACCCAATTGAAAAAAGACTCTAAGGGGCCGTCCATAAATTACGTGAGTCAAAATAGTGTTGAGGGGGTTCAGCAAAATCTCACCAAGGGAGAGGTCAACGGAAATCTCACGTCGACATTAGTAAACATTATTATAGCAGATTACATCATAAAGCAAGTCTCACGGAAGGGAGGTGAGGGGTCCCGCCAGAGCTCACCAAATCTCACCACGGGGAGGAAGGGGGTCCGAATTTTCAAAAAAATACCTAACGTAATTTATGAACGTCCTCTGATATGAGATTTTGAAGCTTTTATTCAGTTTTTTCGTCCTCCTGTAAAGTTGCAAAAGCATGGGATAGGGCATACATTCTTAACGTTTACCTTAGCTCTGACACACAAGTGTACGAGAGTCTTTCCCACATCGTATCATTGCAGAACTTGGCACCTGACGATATTTTATTGTTAGCTGACTTATATCTAACTTCCCAAAAATTAACTCTTTCGGATGATGATACATATTACAATACATCTTTCAGTCCTAAGACTGACAAATTAATTATATTAGACGTTGTCACGGACGGCAATTTAACTTAGTTTTGCCTATAAATAGTAGCTACGTCATTGTAAAATGCTATCCATACTTAATCTGATGTGAATATCCATCCATACGAATCTGGCAGAGAATATATAATTATTACATGGGGAATTTCAGGCGAAGCGGGCAATGAAAATTAAGTGAGGTCGTGAAATTTGTTTATATTCCGGTAAGTTATACATCTAGTAGACATAAATTGCATAGTTACGGGCTTCTGAAGAATTGGCGAAGTTTAAGTACCATCTTTTTTGAACGCTGTTATTAGAATCTAATAATTTATAATATAATATAAACAATATTGACTTAATTAGTAAAAAGGATGCTCTTTTTAATTTTTTAGTTAAATTCGAATTTGAAATTTTTTTATGTATGGAAAACGGAAAGTAAAAATTTTAAATCAAATTTTCAGTAACTTCGACATAATATTTTTTAAATATTTTTATTTTTAAAAAAAGCCTTAAGTATATAGATGTTTCACAAAAAAACTTTTAACGTGATCAATATTAGTTAATGATATATATAAGTTAAAGTACTTAAGAAAGTGCCACATCCTATACAAAGTGCGGCACGTATGCACTTCAATTCATATATCTCGTAAACTAATGTAGATCACGTTAAAAAAATTTTAGCATATTACTGGTACATTTTATGTTCTATTTTAAAGTTGAAATAAAAAAAAAAATAAAATATGACGAATGTATTTCAATTCTAAGATGAAATGTTCACTTCCGGTTTTCCACAAGAAAAAAAAATCAAATTTCCAATCTGATTTCATAATTGAAAAGAGCAGTAAATTTCCTATTGAAACCGCAATGTTTCATATTTTAATAAAATTTTGTTAAGTTCGAAAAACCGCTTCCGAAAAATCCATTATTCATATTACGTCAATTTTTGGAAGTCCACAACTTGAAAACTAAGCCATATATAAAAAAAAAAAATTAGTGTTTACACCTTCTAGAAGTACAATTAAGCCGAATATGAACAAATTTCTAAATCTCATTTTTTTTGCATTGTCCTCTTCGCCAGAAATGCCCCACATGCTCTTCTTTCGATGTCTATAAATTCAATTTCAAGAAAACTGACTTCTTAAGGTTAAATGAAATTTTAAAGGATAGAATTTTGTTATATTTTTTATTAATCAGAGATCAGAGGTTCTTAAACTTATGTAGTCCGAAGACCCCTTATCGAGCTAAATTTTGTTTGCGGACCCCATCTCAACCCTAGACACTTTACGTCGTTCTTAAGCTTAATTTCTGGCTCAATAATGACAAATGTACTCGGGCGTGCCAACCGTTCGGTTTACTCCCGGTTTGGTTTTTGAAAGCTTATGTCAACCAGACATAAAAGTTATATCCGGTTATCTGACGAGGTTAAGGAACGAATTATTTTTATTTTGCTTTAATTTTTACGGTTTTTAAATGTCTTTTCAACACTATGTCCGGTTTTTGAAGGTCCAAAAGTTGACAAGCCTGCAGAAACTACCTTCTTATACCTATTGATACTTATTTTGATAAATCTTGCACATTTATTGAGGCAAATATTTTTTATTAGGATTTATATGTAATGTAAAACACGAAATGAATAAAAATTGTGAAAATTTAAAAGAATTAAAAAGTTACAAGTCAAAATATGTACATTAAACTCAGACAAATCAGGCGTCCAGTTGCAAAACCGGCCAAGTCCTTTTTCCATACCTTTGGACAAACAACGAAAAACGTTTATATTCATTTATGTTTATTGAAAAATCAAAAAGTATATCCTACATAATAGCTTATAAAATTTCTTATTCAAAGCACGTCAGATCAGACTTTTCAATTTTTATTTGCGTATGTTTTTGAGAAAACAATTTTGGACTTGGCCGGTTTTGATACCAATGAACTGGACTTGGCCGGTTTGGATTCCAAGGCGTTGGAAAAAAAGTGGACTTGGCCGGTTTTGATACCAATGTACTGGACTTGGCCGGTTTTGATTCCAAGGCGTTGGACTGGTTTTGAAAGCAAATTCATGTTCTTGGCCGGTTTTGAAATCCATTTTTTTAATCTAAAACTATAGTAGAAAGATAAAGCATGGTCTAGATTTTAATATAAGTATGAGAATATCTCAAAATTTGATTTTTTTTGACTTGGCCAGTTTTGCAACTGGGCGCATCAAATATTTCTTGGTCAAAATAAAGCTTGGAAAATAAATTGTTTTTTTTTTCATATTTTTTTTGATAAATAATATAATAATGATAAAACTTATAATGAAAATTATTTTTTCGGAGATTATTGGTTATTTTATAAGTGAAATTTGTTATATTTTCTTCTGTAGAAGTTTTTACTAAATGGGATGGATGATATTGCTTTCTTGAAACCAAATTCACAATGTCGGGCTCTATATTCGAAAGTTTTATTATTATGTGGGGTAGAAAACTGAATTCTTCGAATTACAACACATATTTGAAATTTAAAAAAATTAATATTGTTGTCGAAGAGTGGGAAGAGTGGAAATAGTTAGGTGCTGGGCATCCTGAACAAAAGTAAATGTACACTTTGTTTTTTTAAAAATATGTGCAACATTCAAAGAGCCATGGCCATGTAGAATTTTTAACAAATAAGGTATTTGAATAAAGCGAAAAGTTTGACGATGTAAAATTATTTGATGTCGCGGACCCTTGAAATGGCAAGGATGGAAATGGGACCACAGCTTAAGAATATCTGTTTTAGATGATTTCGTTAAATAGTTTTTCAGTGCAATGTGCTCTGATGCACGTAACAAGAGTACCCATCTTTGTAAGCAAAAGATTTTAAGAAACTTGTAAGGCTACCAGACAGGGCCGGTAAAATACATAGGACTCGGATGTTGAGGGACGACTGTAGTCTAGAGAGGGGGAAGAGAGGTGATGCTGTTTTAATATATGATTTAACAAAAGAAAATAATAGCGTTGTCGAGAGAAACGTTCTGGAGCATACTCAGGACGTTTCTGTTTCCTTTTATTGCATAAAAA
This sequence comes from Tricholauxania praeusta, assembly GCA_949775025.1. Lineage (NCBI taxonomy): Eukaryota > Metazoa > Arthropoda > Insecta > Diptera > Lauxaniidae > Tricholauxania > Tricholauxania praeusta. Next base: position 60,439,507 of record OX459028.1, on the reverse strand, counting down.
TATAGAGGCTCCAAGACCTCCATCATCTGTTCTTTCTAATGTGCTGGGACCATGCCCATTTGGTTAAATTATTTCTTTCACTAGATACAGACTCTTTGTCCTGTTGAAATTCTTATGGTAAATACGAAAAAGCAGAAAAACGATGGCAGATTTTTTTTACGTTTCAGTAACAACGTCGTTTTTCCATATGAATGGTGGTCAGCCGATTGCACTGATTAGTGGAACAAAGCGTTACACCATGATTAACAGTTAGTACATGCGTGTCGTGCCACAATCAGTGATAATTGGTAGTGTAGCTATGACCTCCAAGCTGGTGGCCACTGGAAACGGCTCTCCAGGAAGTTAAGTCTTGACTGTAGAGCTGGCTAGCATAGCTAGGCTAGGGGTTTGGTTAGCTCCTCAAATGCCTGAGGTATCTTCCTGAAGGTATTTCAGGTAGAAATGCCCCCAATCCAAGGTGGAACAGCATATGCTAAGGGATGAATGGCTAGTGGGTTATCTAGTCGATAATATGCGGACTCGGATAGTCTGGCAAACTTCCGTTTTAACCTAGCCTTATCCACACATGCAGGCTCTGTGAGGATGGACCTTCCTTTTTCCTTGCGAGGGCTGGATCAAAGTGTTATGCGACCCGTGCTGAGGATCGTTTAGGTTGGGAGCCCTGTTTTCATAAAAATTAACCCAATCGCTAACGGAGCATACCGGATACCTGGCGCCCTCCGGTATTAAGTAGCCTTACCCACGCACCTGGACCTCTGTGTGGGTGGACATATTCGTCCTGTACTCGTGGGACCAAATATGGAAAATATATTGAAAAATAAACAAAACAAACAAACAAACAAACAAACTAATGTAAAAACAAAGACTTCTGAGTCAGAGACTCAAAATGACTGCAATCGCGATATCGCAAGCACCTCAGGTGGGACTGGCGCTGGCCTTCGGGTGGCTGGACCTGTCTTGAAGGTGGGAGGGAAGGTAAGGGCGTTGGACTTCACGTCCAACCCTACCAACCCTTCAAAAAAAGGGGGGGCTTTAATGCCCATTTCTGGACCAACCAGTTCGGCATCGACCACCGCCTCACGGCATGGTCAGTTAAAGTCGGCTGGGGAATCCAGACATGAGGGGGGATCTTCGCTGTCAAATCGAGGACAATCCAGTTCGGCATCGGCCACAGCCTCACGGCTAAGCCAGTTAAAGTCGGCTGGGGAGTCCAAGAAGGAACAGAATCCTTTAGGGGAGGGTTTTAAGGGTCTTAGACCCTCTAAAATGAAAATCGCGGACAAGAAGGCGGCGAATAGAATTCGTCGTCGTATGGAAGCTGCTGATCCCAGCTCTCTGTCCAAGGAGGACAAGGACTCCCTTCGATGGGCGAAGAGAGTCCTTGAACAAAAAGGCCATGAACAGGCCGTTTTAGAAAAACTACCTAAAAGGCAGAGATCCCAGGACGAGATGTTGGAGTCTAAACGTCAAAAGACTACTGGTAAATCTCTGTCTTTTAGTGACGTTGTAAAAGGTTGTAAGGGGAGAGTTTTGGCTGTGCTTGACAGGGCGGCGGAGGACGGGGCAATTCCTCGGGATAAATGGAAGTGGGTAGACGCTGCCTTGGCAAATACCCTCTTCCAGATATTAGAGGAGTTTCCTGGTCCTGTGCCATCATGTGAGGAGGCAGGCTGGCATCAGGGCCTTTTTAAACTCATCTCCTGTGATGATGAACGGTCTGCCAAATTGTACAAGGTAGCTGTGAGTAGGCTAGGTGAGGTGTATCCAGGCGCGAGACTGGAGGCTGTGGAGAAGGATGAAATTCCTACCAGGCCCCGGGCTCGCGTTTGGCTACCGAGCACACCGTCGGGTGAGGACGCAGTTCTGCGGATGCTCCGACTATGCAATCCCAATCTTCCAACTCAAAACTGGAAGATTGGGAAGCTAGAAGCACCAGTCGGACCATCCATGCAGGCCATGGTCCTGTTAAACAAGGAATCCGTGGAGTTACTGGCGGCAACTAAGGGGGTCGTCAAGTATGGTTTCAACAAGGTGACGCTCAAGGTTTACCGTAAGGACGAAGAGCTGGCCTCCAAAGGTGCTATCTCTCCCTCCCCGGAGACCATCGCCACTGCACCACCAGTGCCAGTGGAGATGGAGGTTGGGGATGAAGAGGTAGAGCCAGAGGGGGACAACTGCACTCCAAGCGGTCAACCTGAGGCGTCCCTTGAAGAAGCCGAATCCGTGGATTCCGATAGGTCGTTGGAGGTAGGGGGCCTCCTGGAAGAAGCTCTTCTTTTAGAAGAGGATGATGAAGACGAGGCGGACATAACAGTCGTAGAGAGGGGAGGTGATTTGGAATCCGATGAGGGTCCTCCAAATTAATCTCCACCACTCAAAAGCGGCGTCCGCCGGCTTACTGATCCGCTTAAGTAAAAGCGGAGATGATGTAGTCCTCATACAGGAACCCTGGGTTCATGCCGGGAGAGTCTGTGGTCTGAGGACGCCTGGCTATAAGCTACTGGTGGCAAATGTGGAAGGTAACCCCAGAGCGTGCATTTTGGCAAAGACTAATCTTAACTTGTTTTTGCATTCTAATTACAGTGACCTAGATACAGTCGTTGCTAGCCTGGAGATAAAAGCTGGAGGCTTTTGGTTAGCATCGTGTTACATGGCTCACGACATGGCGAGTGGTTTACCACCGACATATTTAAAGGCGGCTGTAGAGCAGGCCCGCTTAAACAAAACCGGGCTAATCATAGGCAGTGACGTAAATGCGCATCACACTGTCTGGGGTAGCACAGATGATAATGATCGAGGTGAGTCACTTCTAGAATACATTTTAAACACTAACTTACTTATCTGCAACAAAGGCTGTGAGCCAACCTTTATAGTAAGGAACAGGGAAGAAGTCTTGGATATAACATTGGTCTCGGACTTTGTTTTTGATTGTATCGTTGACTGGAGAGTCTCAAGCGAGCACTCTTTTTCAGATCATCGTTATATAGAATTTGTTCTCACTGTTAACCCCCCAGAACCGATTATTCACCGAAATGTAAAAAGGACAAACTGGGGAATATATAACAGGAAAATAGCAGAGTATCTGCCTATCTCAACCCCCGTAGAGCCGTCAACTATCCACGACATAGACAGGCTGGTTCAAAACTTAACGGGAGGGTTAAATAAATCCCTGGAGATTTCTTGTCCTGTAAGTAAACCTCGAGGAAAGAAGAAACCCCCATGGTGGTCAAATGAAATTCAGGTTCTTCGACGAAGAAGTAGGAATTTATTTAACAAAGCCAAAAAATCAGGTTTGGACAATGACTGGAATGATTATAAATCTATTCTCAAAATTTACACGAGTTCGTTAAGAAAAGCTAAACGTAACTCGTGGAGGAACTTCTGTGGAAACATTGAAGAGATTTCAGAAGCATCTAGGCTAAGGAAGATTTTATCTACCTCGCCCACTACTCTAGGTCTTTTAAAAAAGCCTGACGGCTCCTGGACAACATCTAGCGAAGAGACCTTAGACCTCTTACTAGATACTCACTTCCCTGGTAACTCATTGCATGAACCAGAGGAATTGAATGTTCAACCTCAGATGTCCTCAATTATTCTCGGGGACATTGTTTCGGAAACCAAAATTCGATGGGCGATAAATAGCTTCAAACCCTATAAATCACCAGGACCTGATGGTGTGACACCAATTGAGCTGCAACAATCTGCTCGCTTAATTATACCTTGGTTGACAGCTATTTTCAAGGGCTGTCTTAACCTTTCCTATATTCCTCTAACCTGGAGGATGACTAAAGTCATTTTCATTCCAAAGGCTGGGAAGAGCTCTTACATAAATCCAAGGGATTTTAGACCAATAAGTCTTTCCTCTTTTCTTTTAAAAACTTTGGAAAGACTCATAGAAATCTATGTTCGCAGCAGTATCAAACCTGAACTGCTGTCTACTTCTCAACATGCTTACACGAAAGGCAGATCTATAGAAACCGCACTTTACACACTAGTGAGCAGCATTGAAAAATCCTTTGCATGTAAGGAATTCGCCCTGGCGGCGTTCCTGGATATTGAAGGAGCTTTTAACAACGTTGACCCAGGTATTATTATTAATGAACTGCAGAAACTGGGTATCAACAGTTCCATAGTTGAGCTGATTAAAAAGCTACTGACAAACAGAGCCATTACCTCAAATCTTGGCATTTCTGAAGCTAATAGGTTTGTCCGCAGAGGAACGCCGCAGGGTGGAGTGCTATCTCCTCTACTGTGGAATCTGGCAATAAATAAGATGCTCATGTCACTGAAAAGGCTGGGCTGTAAAGCTATTGCCTATGCCGACGATGTAGCATTAATTGCATGTGGTAAATTCCCAAACACACTGTGTGAAATTCTTCAGAATGCTTTAAACAGACTCGTCTCATGGGCAGATGAGGCTGATTTAGGCGTAAATCCGAACAAAACTGAACTAGTACTCTTTACTAGGAGTCACAAACTTCCAATTATAGTACCACCTTCGCTAAAGGGCGTTAGACTTGTCTTAAAAAGTAGTGCAAGGTATCTTGGTCTGATATTGGATAGGAAATTAAGTTGGAAAATAAATGTTGTTGAGAGAGTTAGGAAAGCAACTGTAGCACTATACTCTTGTAAAAAAGCTGTGGGGAGAAGATGGGGGCTATCACCTCGTATTATTCATTGGCTCTACACAGCGGTAATTCGACCGATTCTGTTATATGGCATTGTGTTGTGGTGGCCTGTCTTAGACAAGGTCACCTATTACAGACAATTGCAGAAGGTTCAAAGAGCTGCTTCCATGTGCATCAGTGGTGCACTGAGGACCACACCGACTGATGCCTTGGAGGTCCTCTTTCATCTCGTTCCCCTTGACCTGTTTGGTAAACGAATGGCAGCATGTACCGCCATTAGACTCAGGGAAACTGCTTGCTGGTCCGAGGGAAGTACAGGACACTCAACTATCCTTAATAGCTTGAATTCCGTACCCTCTAAATTGGACTACACTATTCCAGTAATCTCATTCAAGAGAGATTACGTAACCCATATCCCATCTAGGGATGACTGGAAGGGAGGAATCCCGGGGAGAAGGAACCATATTAATTTCTACACGGATGGCTCCAAGTTAAATAACCAAGTGGGTTATGGTATTTACTCTAAGGAACTGAAGATAAGTATTGCTGCGAGGTTACCAGACCATTGTAGTGTTTTTCAGGCAGAGGTTATAGCAATAGAAGAAGTAGCATCCTGGCTGAGAATAAATGTGGTATCCAAGAAGGGTATTAATATTTATTCAGACAGTCAAGCTGCTATTAAATCCTTAGAATCAGTCTTCCTAAACTCACTAGTGGCCCAACAATGCCGCTCGTCTCTAAATGAGATGGCTCAGCATTTTAACATTCACCTCATCTGGGTGCCTGGGCATAGGAACATTGATGGCAATTGCAAAGCTGATGAACTTGCTAGGCAGGGGACTACTGCACAAATTCCTCAAGACAAGGAAGGTGTTGGCATGCCACTTGCTACCTGCAAGTTACTGCTTAAAGAAGACATGATAAAAAAGGCTAACATAAGATGGACCCAAGGGTTAACTTGCAATATAACAAGGCAAATCTGGCCGGAATGGAACGCTAAGCGATCTCTAGAACTAATATCCCGCACTAGGCACAGTGTCTCGTCAGTTGTTGCAGTAATAACTGGCCACTGGCTTATCGGCAGACATGCGGAGAGATTAGGTATTCGGTCTTTTGACTACTGTAGAAGTTGTGGGGATGTGGAGGAGGAGGAAAACATTAAACATTTTCTTTGTTCCTGCCCTGCACTTGCTAGAAAACGCCACAAAACACTTGGCTCGTTTTTGTTTGATGACCTGGAGGACCTTAGACATGTTAGCATAGGTCAGTTATTTAGTTTCATAACGAAATCTGGATGGTTCAATGAGAGGGTATAGTCAAGTACCCTGTGGTATCACAATGGACCAAACTTGGTCTAAGTGAGTCGGTTTTTGTAACTGACTGCCACTCCTACCTAACCTAACCTAACCTTCCATATGAATTGTAGTAGAAAACAAACCGTTAGCACCATTTACAGGTTTGATCTAGGCAGTTGAAATTTTGGGAGAATTCTGGACCGCGAAAAAAACCCTTCGGTATATTTTCCCCACATTTTCAGCTACATGAAAAATGTGGCTGTGGCTTAACTACAGTGGGTGGCACCTTCAATACAACTAAAATACCTACAAAATTAAAATAACTCCTTCGGAGCTAGGATGCACAAATTTTGGGAAAATTATTTTAAGGCTCCGCGCTAAAACATTGGCAGTAAAATATGAAACATCTACTAAATTTTCAAAATAAACACCCTAATGTACATAGTATGCATAATGCACAAACGTACATTCCCAAGTTCTGATAGAAGCACAATCAGGAAAATGTAAAACGCTACTCAAAGGAATATTTATTCAACGAAGTTATGTATGGAATATTTCAGCATTGATTTCTGAAATTATGCAGCTCGATTTTGTTTCATAAAAAAGTTTTTATCTCTCCGCTTCGATTCACAAAGAGAAGATGAATGTTTGCTTTGCAAGCTTATCGTATTATAAGAAAATAACTGCTCGCATTTGTGTTGTGATTAGTTTTACTTTTTTATATCAAATCGTTTGGTATGAAGTTTTTAGAAAACTTGCATTTAATACTTCTTCTTGTAATAACACAATTCCAGGTGGTAATACTCTTCTGAAGCAAAGTTGTTCCACATGAAGAGATAATAATTTTTACTATTTACACTACCCCTTCATCAGAGAGAAAAAATTTACAGTTATTTCGTATTTAAATTTTTTCAGAAAATTAGACTTAAATGATCCATAGGAGGATTAAGAAATGGCGCTGGAGGGATTATTTAAACGGAAATCAATTCTGCAATAAGGAACATGAAATAAAAAAGTCGTAAAGGAGCATTTGTTACCGTGTCAGTTACCGGTTAACTTATCGTTATTTCGAAATGCTAAATCTACTTGCTTTTATTCTTTTGCACTTCACTTTATTTTGTATAATGTCAAATATGCAAAACAGCAGTTGAGTTATTAATTGATTTTTCGGTAGCACTGACTGAAAATAAAATTTTCCATTCCTTAATTATTTACGATTGCAAAATGTTGCTCCCAAAAAAGAAACTAAGTCCGAAAGAATCATTTTCTTCTGAATATTCATGCTACGCATGCATGTGAAACATTATATTTGAAATATAATGTTGCATAAGAAAGACACATGTAGCATAACGTTTTGCAATATTTCAAATGAAAGATTTCTGGTACGTTACGTCCTCGGTTCAAAACACATAAAACATAAAAATAATTTTGATGAGCAAAAAAAAAAACAAAAAGATACTCGTTTTCAAAATTTGCCACCTTCGTTTGAAAATTTGCGGCCCTCGTTTTCAAAATTTGCCGCCCCCATTTCCTTGCCACCCATACGCCATGGCGTCGGTGGCGTATGCGGTAACACGGCCCTGGGTATGAAGCAAAGTACATGAATATATCAAATAAACTTAATTATGAATCTAAAAATTATAGAGTATGAGAGAAGCGGGGTCACACAATGTGTCACCAAGGGGGAGGGGAGTCCGAATTTCCAATAAACACCTCACATAATTAATGGACGTGAATGAAATATTGGCATATCGCAGTGAGGGAAATGGAATTTAGTTAATGTCTGGATATTTCAAAAACAATAAATTTTCATAGCTTTTTAACTAATTGCTCATTGCCAATAATATTTTTTTTTTTTGACTACTTTTATAAATCTAGAAAAAATTTGCCATGCATTAAGACCATATGGAGTGCAAGTCCGTTGAGAAGAGTTATGAGTCGCAATTATCAAAAATTGTTTTGAAATCAGAAGTTATTGTAGGCTTTCAGAAGAAAAATTAGTTTGCAAGTCTCTCTATAAGTTCCTAAAAGACTCACATTTTAAAATTTATATTGAAAAAATTTAAGTAACTACTTAATTTGCGCAGAAATTCGAACCTGAAAATCATTTTATATATGAAACTGTTGTGAGAGCCAACTAAAAAAATTATGATGAAGATGTTCTTCTAAGTTTCGTTTTTCTGAGAACTTTAAATTTTATAAGGGTGCTATTGAGATTTCTCTGAATACAAAAAAAAAGGAATTAAATATTGAATTGAAATTTCCTGTGTCAAAAAAAATACAAAAATATCAGACTCGGTAACGCAATGAGTTAAGCATTAGTAATACCCCAGTCCGACCGCTGTACATTTCATTCTATTGAAAAATAACATTTACAAATTTTCTTGATTAGATTCATAAAAGAGCAGTTTTGAGACTTTGATTGTTCTTAGATCACAAGGTGATTCAGATTTTTACACATTTGTACTCAGGAAGAGTAAGACTTAAAAAGTTCATACAAGAAAAAATAGTTGCTGGGACACTTATATTATTGTATTTTGGACCCCAGTTATATCCTACTCTATAAAAAAAACATAAAAATCAAAATCTTTTATACATACAATAAGACTAAAAGTTATGATGAGACACTGCAGCACTTATAAAAGTAAATTATTTTTTAACTAATTCTTGTTCTAAACACCAAACTTGCATTCGTTCAACCAACATTTTTCCGCAAACTCAATTTGTCTGTCTCATTTGCAATTTAATATGCAAACTCCTCAATTATGCCGTCATTCAGGGATATCCCAAAAGAGATGTCCACAATTCAATTTGTTTTCCCATTACGAAAATTTTTGTTAATTTCAAAGCTCACCTTATCATACTTCCCTTGGCAACTTACCGGTCGTCAGCACTGTACTGTACTTGTGTACAGTGGCGTCGATATAATGAATCTGAATGGATGCATCCATTTAAATTGCGTAGAGGATGCACAACGCAAGGCAGGGTTTTCTTTAATCTCGATGCTACAGAAGCTGTCCTAGGAATAATGCTTTTGCATACATATGTAAGTCAATAATTTTTGTCACATCATTTTAGACAAAATTCTTTCTGTAATTAGTATAGTATATTATATATAGTATATATAGGCATATCAATAAACTGGCCGAAGACACCTTAGCGCATTGTAGGTTGATTTCAAGAATTCACATAAAAAGCTTCAACTGTCCCTACCTCCGACACGTATTCCAGAATTATCATTGATAATACTTTGAACGAAGCCACTATAAGCCCATATTTTCCCGAAGCGAAGGAGATGTAATCCTTCAAAGACATTTTTAGACAACAGGTCGCATTGCCTAAGCCGCCTCAGCTACCAACACCTCCGTAGGGGTGAGAGTCTTGACAACCAGAATTATTACTTGTGTACTCACAATACAATTACTCGCTTGCTGCGAAATTCTAACTGGCTCTTCTTACTTCGCAATCTTGTTCGGAGAGATAATTTTGTTATTGTTAACTATCCGAAACAGGGCACATCTCTATAACGTCAAATCGCACTCAAAGCTTATAACTTTATTCAATTCTGATGTGGTTAGCTCAAAATCAACTCTTAACAGAGCTATACGGAGGCCAGGTTCAAATTTAGCTCATCCAAAGGAAAAGTTAATTTTTTTAGATTTTTTTTTATAGACAAACCGAAAGTATTTTTGTTTAAGTGTATTTAAGAAACAAATGTGACGTGTTGGACAGCAATGTTGTTCAAAAATTGGATCAGCTCTTGACTAGCTTTCCGAAAATATATTCATACTTTATTTACGTCAATCAAAAATTTTGGATATTGCTCTATACTGTTACTCCATAGTTGAAAGATCAGAGTTGCGTGCTTTAAGTATGTCAATGGTGCTGAAGATTTAGCCTACTTCCCGAAAATTGATCACAGGTACGTACTCGTACTTATCTAAGCTGTCTAAGTTTCCCATACATTTATAAAAATTACATAAAAACCTCCCGTTCTCGGGATTGGTCATGACCCCAGAACGCAATCATTGCATACGCGTCAGAGAGGATATCGTATTTAAAGGAGAGCAACTGCTACGTAACTTCACAGAGAAAACTTTTGCGGTCAATACTGCCATCGCTGTAGTAGCGATGGACTGCTTTAACTCGAACAAGAAGCACCCCTCATGAGTTCTCTTTTGATCGCCGCTCCCACCATTAACTTGAGATTGTCATTTCGAGATACTTGTCTAATAAACGCCTTAGCTAGAGCCTGTGAGCCTTGGCTACACTGAATTCCGTGATAACTGTGTGAGACTTGGTACCTTCCGGTTAATGACGAGATCCAAACTGCTAAGAGTTTTTGATTTTATTTGTATTCATTTACTTTCTGATCCAACGAGTATGGAACAAATGCGATCCAGGTACGTCAGATTAATTTCAAAGGATGTCTGGTATCCAACATGCTCACATTTGTGGCTGAACTATTCTGGGCCTCGTGTCAGTCATCGGCAAGGCTCGCCTAAAAACTAAATCTGACTAGATAGCTCTGCCTAAGCCAGAGTACAGCCGCAATGTGTGCGGTGCATTACTTGCACATGATTAGTTTGACCTGATCTAAAATAATCTTTAGTTATATCGGTTGAACCGTGATATCTTATGATAGCTTATCCAGCTATCTTACGGTTGGTACAGATAGCCATAGAGTTTTGTACTTATGTATTATGTGATTTTCTTTTTATTTATTCGATAAAAGTTAATATGCATCTCCTTGGATGAAAACTATAGATACTCGTAAGTTTTATGGTTTTATGTTTTATTTTTGTTTTACTGACTTTTTTACAATTTTTGCAGATATATCAGCTTTAAAAGTGACAAACCATTTAGGGTTTGACGCTCTCATGACCCCATGTCCAGTCTGTCACTGCTTGTATCCAAAACTTTATTTAAGTATACTTGTTAGTACCAAAGATACAGGAGGCTTACCAGCATACAGTCGAATTGAACATTTTCTGAATGGATTTTAATTAAATGCGTTTCTGTTGGCTTCATTCGGCACGGATTAGTCGCTCATTTCATTCAAAGCTTCCTTTGCTACGATTGTGCTTTTGACTTCTAAAATGAATTGGATTAGATTTGGATTTCAAATAAACACTGAAGAGCGTAGTGGCAACAACGTCACTCTGAATTAACTCAAAATAAAGTAGAGCTTGCCTTGTGTGGTCCTTTCGCTCGCCTGCCTGTGTTTTTGCACTACTTTGATTTCCGTAAAATGAATTTAAGTAATAAGCGAAAAAGAAAAAAAAATAACATAAAATTTTAAATAGAAATAAGCATAGCACCCTAATTCCCAATTTGAAGCCTTATTGCAAGTTATGAACAAACTTTTGGGAGCAAATCAGAACAAAATGAACAAACTAATTTCATTAAATGCCCTGACAAAAGCAGAGGCATCAAAAGGATCAAAATTTAAATTTTTCTTTCGTAAAATGCATGTCGAATTCATTAAATATTAGCAAAAAAACTTTACTTCAACAATTCCTCTAAGCAGGATGTACGAAATCCAGCAAAAGAAAATATCCTGCTATGCTGAATTTGCACATCGATGCATACCACATTCAATTTCCTATACATATGAAAAGTTATGAACAGGAAAAGAGCAACAAATTGAAATATTTATCATCGCCATCATCATTTTACATAAAAATGGGATTTTTGATATCCGGTCTTAGATCCAAGTCACATCAACAATTCAATTGAAATAAATGTAAACGAGAAGTGTTATAATATCAATAAAGAAAAATATGAATTTTTAAAGGGGTTTGTTAAGAATTTGCCAAATAAAATGATTCATAGGTAATTGAAAGTGTAAATTGAGGTGAAAATTAAAACGATTTTTTCGTTTAAAAAAATTTATTGCGGTCTAGGAATAAGAAGGAACAATATTATTTCTCTAAATTCTCCAAAATTTCTCAGAAACCGCCCTACTGAGCAAAACGAAATTCATATCGAAGAACATCTAAATTCTCATAAAAATTAGCGTTTAACCGAAGAATTTTAGTTTTATCTTATGCTTTTTCAATAGATATAATAGTTTTGAGAGGCCAATATTTTGTCGACTTTTTTATACTTGTATATGTTGAAACTATGATTATGCCGTAGATTATGTTCAAAATTCGATTTCTCAATAACTTCATATTAATCAAATATTCAGAATTTATATTAATTTTTTTTGCTAAACAGCTAAGTAACTATCGTCCTATTTCTCTTCTATCCGTCTTCTCGAAGGTCTTTGAGAGGAGCAAAAAATATAGATTAATTTAATGTTTAGAAAGGACACAAGACCATGCCTCCGATGGAAAGACCAAGCCGAGGAAACCCTATCCACGCTTGGTGTGAATGATTGGAGAAGGCGCGCGCGAAGCCGAGGCACCTGGAGAGTGCTTTTGAGGTCGGCCGTAACCCGGTAACAGGTTGTTATGGCCACCCAAGTAAGTAAGTAAGAAAGGACACAATTCAGCAGTGCTTCGCAATTTAGTTTTAGAAGTGGCAGATCTACTGCAGGAGCTTTACTAAAATTAACTAGTGAAATACATAATAGTTTGAGCTTATCTGAACTGTCAGCTTCGCTATTTGTAGATATTAAAGAAGCGTTTGAAATGGTAGATCTTTCCTTGTTACTGAATAAGCTATACAGCGCTGGTTTCAGAAGTTTTATGTATGAGTGGCTTGCATCATATAAAAAAAGTAGAAAAAATGAGTAAGAGTCGGTAAGTGCTTTAGCTCGGATGAATTCATTAACTTAGGCGTTACCTAAGGTTCCGTTTTTAATACATGTAAACTCATTATTTATCTAACCTTTTCATAGCAAAATAGCAGCTATTGCAGATGACACTGCTCTTTCTTACTCAAACAACATGTTGAATTTTTTAAATATGAATTTCGATCTAGATATCCTGAGAAAATGTTTCAAATGTCACAAACTATTAATCGGTAATAAAACCAAATTTTTGATTTTTAGTATGTGTGGTATATGGCAATTCCGTCATGTCATTATCATGTACATACATACCTATTTATCTAATATGTTAATATATTTCACTTATATACAAATGTACCGCATTGCGCTTAAGCACAAATTATGTTGTATTATATTTAAGTAATGCTAAATGTAACATACATATTTTTGAGCAGTTAGTTCACAGCTTCTGACTAGTTAAGTCAGACCATCATAAATAATAAAACTGAATATCAATATATTACAGTATTAGAAATCCGTGATAATCTGCCCTTACATTATCATTCGCCACTGTACGAGCGATTTTGCTTAGCTCCTCACGCATTTTTTTAGAAAAACATAAGGAAAAGTTAAAATCAAAAGCAATTAAGAAACTTATTTTTATACCCTACACCGAGGGTATATTCACTTTGTCTCTCCGTTTGTAACACCTTGAAGGGGGCGTGGCAGGTATGGAAAAGTATGTCTGTCTGTCTGTCTGTCTGTCTGTCTGTCTGTCTGTCTGTCCGTCCGTCCGTCCGTCCGTCCGTCCGTCTGTTGAAATCAGGTTTACGGGAGAACCAAAAAAGCTAATTAAATGAAACTTTGACGCAGGCATCTTGCTATTGAAAATGGGCGAAGTCGGTTGACGGACACGCCTGCCACCCATACTCTATGTAAATTTACCTAGGCCAATTTTGAAAAAAGTTGCACCGATTTTGATGAAATTTGGTGATTTGGTGCACATAATAATCAAATTAGGATTAGGATGGGTTTTAAGTTTCCAAAAGATCGTACAGGGGCGTGGCACAGCCCTAAGTTTTATCATTTAAACTACAATATCTTGTAAGCCGTTCAAGATATTGCGATGAAATTTGGTAAACGAATATATATCAAATATATCATTATGAACTTACAGTCATTTTAGCAAAGACCAATATTGTAAATTTTACTTATTGATCAATGCTATTTTTTTATTCAACAAACATGACAAAGATAACAAATGGAACAATTTAACCTGGTAATTGGTGACATATGTTTCGGCTATTACCACATAGCCTCATCAGACCAGTTTTTGGTTAATGTTGTACATGGAGTCGATCCCCTGACCGTACATGCATTTCAATTGCATATCTGTCGACGGCCGCTCTAACAACTGAGCTACTGAGGAACTGACCTTGAACTGTACAAATGCGTATATCCATTTATTATCTCTTGTCACTTTCTCGCTTGTTGTCACAGCTGCTAAGCCATTGGCTTAGAGACTTGCTATGATTTTATTTTTCGAAAATTGTGGTGTTGCCAGCCACATAGTTTTTGAAATTGGCGTGTTCTCCGTATGGTTTAAGAAAGTTGATTTTTGCGACTGACAACAAGCGAGAAAGTGACAAGAGATAATAAATGGATATACGCAATTTGTACAGTTCAAGGTCAGTTCCTCAGTAGCTCAGTTGTTAGAGCGGCCGTCGACAGATATGCAATTGAAATGCATGTACGGTCAGGGGATCGACTCCATGTACAACATTAACCAAAAACTGGTCTGATGAGGCTATGTGGTAATAGCCGAAACATATGTCACCAACTACCAGGTTAAATTGTTCCATTTGTTATCTTTGTCATGTTTGTTGAATAAAAAATAGCATTGATCAATAAGTAAAATTTACAATATTGGTCTTTGCTAAAATGACTGTAAGTTCATAATGTTTAATTATAATCAAAATAATCAGTCGCAAAAATCAACTTTCTTATATCAAATATATCTTGAATTGTGATAAAAGTGGGCGGATTCAAAAAAGTGGGCGTGACACTTATCAACTGTTAAAAATTTTGATTCCGAATATCTCAAAATTGTCACAAACGATTTTCATAAAAATTTTGGACATGATGCCGCTGAAAACAGTCATCAATAAAAGCTCAGCCACTTTACTGAAAAAACTCGTTGAAGGGCGTGGCACCTCCCACAATATTTATAAACGTTATATTAAAAGAACTAACAACGTAATCGTTGTGAAGATGTAATTGCTATAATGTCTTTTATTACAAAAACTTGGTCCAATGGTACCTGTGGGCGTGGCACCTCCCATATAAGCAAAAAATGTTTTTTGTTATAGATAGTGTACTATGAGAGCAATATTCATAAAATTTGGTGTATAGATGTCAGTTACTATAAGTTTTAAAAATAAATTAGTTTCGACGGGATTGCATCACTGGGCGTGGCACCTCTCATATTAACATAAATTTGTAAGCGCTGTTTTAAGTGAACTATTGCAGCAATTGCTATGAAATTTAATGTAAGTGGTTCAGTTGCTATAGAGTATATCTAAATCAAAAGTGGCTAAAATAGCACCAGTGGGCGTGGCACCTCCTATACAAATAAAATACGGTAAAAGGCATATTTATCGAAATATTTGAGCAATCATACTAAAATTTGGTGTAAGGGGTTTGTTTATGGAAAGCTATTTCTGGATCAAAACCGGGCTGGATTGACACACCCACTGGTGTCACCGCCTTAAATTTTAAATTTGACTGCAGCATATATCGCAAACTATACAAGCTATTGTGCTGAAATTTAATATGAGGATGTCAATCACAAATATAATTTATTGAACCAAAATTGGGCGTAATTGGAAAAGTGGGCGTGGCATATTTAAAACTTTTCATTTCTATTCGATTTTTTTAACATTTTCTATATTATTTCGACTTTTTCAATCTTTTAACGTTTTCCAATATATCCTATATGTATTTGTTCGACTTTTTCAACTTTCTTCATAAGTTTCTTTATTTTTTCGACTTTTTCATTAATTTTGAATAGTTTCAAATTTTCTCAACTTCTTTCAACTTTTTTAGAGTTTTTCAACCTCTCTCAACATTTCCAACGTTTTCAACATTTTTCAGCCCCTGTCAAGTTTCTAAAATTTTTTTTTTTTCGACTTATTCAACCTCTTCAACGTCTTTTTAACATTTATTTAAAAGGTACTTTCAGTGCAGTGTAGGGTATGTGAGTTTCGGCCTGGCCGAAGATAGCACCTTAACTTGTTATAGTTCATACTGGGCTTACTGTCTATTTTTTTGCATACTTCCGTTCCAGACGGAAAAGTTTCGATTACTGCATATATGTATGTAGATTGTACACTTTTTCCATTCCTTGACGTACCTTATACAGCTTTGTCAGCACCACCGGACATTGATCACAAATCGTGTTTTTTACTTCAAAAATCGCTAGAGAGTGCAAATCTTGTCTTAAATGAAAATTTTTTTTAAATGAAAGCTAACTAAAACGTCAATATATCATCGAAGGTTGAATTTTGAAAAAAAAAATTACCCTTTTTTTATTTTAAGTTAAATTTCGAAATAAAAAGTGTTTTGTTATTTTTTGGTTGAAAAATGGCTAGAAAGCTCAAATCTTGTCAAAAATTAACAATGTTTTCCTTAAATTAAAGCTTACTAAAATTCCAGCAAATTCTCGGAGACCGAATATGGAAAACAAAATACCGTTTTTTGCAACTGGCTGAAAATTTTGTCGAAAATATACAATTTTCTTTTTTAAAGAAGAGCTAATTTTATTGCCAACAAATCAGCGGACCCTGAATTTTGAAACAAAATGTTCGGTTTTTATTATTTTAAGTTAAGGGCCTGGACAAAATTTGTTTTAAAATATTT
Source organism: Tricholauxania praeusta (assembly GCA_949775025.1). Taxonomy (NCBI): domain Eukaryota; kingdom Metazoa; phylum Arthropoda; class Insecta; order Diptera; family Lauxaniidae; genus Tricholauxania; species Tricholauxania praeusta. Next base: position 60,422,948 of record OX459028.1, on the reverse strand, counting down.
TTGAACAATTTTTTTAATAAAAGCCAACTAAAATGTTAACAAATCGTTTCGTGTTTAAATATATTAAGTTAAGTCAAAAAAAATTTATTTTCGTTGAATATTTTTTGGTTTAAAAATGGCATCAAAGCATTTTTAAGGAAAGGCAACAAAAAAATGTTTGACGAAATTTCCTGTCTCTAGATATTTTTCAACCAAAAAATTATTCAATAAAATTATTTTTTCTTTTGCCTTTTCTTAAAAATGCTCCAAGGATTTGTTGAAATGTCAGTAAGCTTTGATACAAGGAAAAAATTATTAATTTCAGACAAGATTTGTGCCCTCCAGCCATTCTCATTTCATCAGCCATGGTCATTTCAATTAATACGATATCGATTGTTTCGTAGAATGTTGATTTCAGCAAGAGTCTCCTTCAGCATTTTTGACTGGCGCCTATTTTGAATTGGAGTTAACTGATTCTGTGGGCTTTAATTTTTCCAACAGATCTGTTGTTTGAGAATAGGATTTATCGAAACACTTTTGTGATCTCATTTTTTCAATCATCGTATAAACAACTCTAATGAGTGGCATTGAATCTTTGTTTCCAATCGCTCCGTCTTGCATCGTCATTATTAAATACCCCAATGCGCATCAGAAGCCAAAATCGTATTTCCCCAGATTTTAAGACCGTTGATTTTGCTCTTCGCAAAATAAGAACACATTCCAACTACCGACAAGCCGGGAGTGAAGTTTTTTAGTATATATTTATTTTCAGACTCGTTGAGAAAAAGAAAAATTTTCAAAGAAGACGTTAAATATAGTAAAATTTGTTTGCCACATTACAGCACCACGTTTGCTTAATGCGTTGCCAGAAAACCTAAGATACGAAAAAGTGTTATCTGTTTTTTTTTTAACAAAAAGCAAACAGTGGCATTTTTCTTTTAATCACTTAGCTATAAATAATATTTTTATTCCGTTGCTATAGACAGAATACTGAATATTAAGCTTAAATTATTTATTTTTCTTCAATCATAATCTTAATATTTTGATAAAATTTTTAAATATAACTATGTATGTAACTCCCCATTTTAAATTAAATTTTGTTTTTCCTGCTACGTTCGCCTCTTGTCATTCTGTCGACAGAACGTATCTAAAAATTTTATGTGTAACTAATGTGTTTAGATTGTTTCATATAATATAGTCATTGAAGTTCTAAACATGGAAAAAACACAAAATATAATAATAGTAATAATTTATATAATCTGTTTCTTTATTAAAAGTATGAAACAATATGGAAAATAATGCAAAAATCTCAAATCAATTTATTAGCTTTTAAAATATTTTTTAAGCCTTTGGATCCACTTTATTTTTAAATTTGTAAGCCATTTGTCGCTATAACAATTTTTACTTCAAGAATTATTATTAAAAATTGTTAATTTTGGTGGAGAATTTTTTGTCATGTTTGCTCTCTCCTTAAACAATCATTCATTCATTCTGCAGAAAGGTTTCATCGCTAAATAATTTTAGTGGGGGAACACCCCAAAAATATGAACGTTGAGAGTACCTTCTAGGGGTGGCAATCCCGGGATCCCGGGATCCCGTGATCCCGGGATTTGCTTTAAAAATAGGCTAAAGTAATCCCTGGATTACAAAGAGACAATTCCGGGATTTTCGGGATTAGAAAAAAATGTTATATTATATAATAAATATTCTTTTATATGACATATGTAAGTACAAAATCTGCAAAATAATTGTTTTCAATACATTCGATGTGCATGAAACATTATTGCATCAACCTGCAAAGTGCACTTCAATTGTGTCTGAACCTTAAATTGAGTAAAAATATTTTTTTTATTGTAGCAATTTTTTGTTTAAGATTTTCTTATTAAAAATGTCACATAGCAAAAAAAATATCCTTTTTAATACTTTGACTAATTTTAAGAATTTTTTACTAAGTACGATTTGTATTGAAAATCGATAGTTCATGAGAAAAATGATTAAATGTGAAATTAAGTGTGTTTGTTTACTTTCCCAGTAACAATTATGCAGGAAAGAAATTTTAGAGAGTAAGAAAGTATTTGCTCACAGAGAAAAATATATTCATAAAAGTAAACAAACACAATCCAGTAAAAATTCGTACAAACTGACAAGTGAAAAAAATAATTTAAGTTTTTCAAAACAATTTGCTTTTTTATTTATGAAAAAATATTGACAATTGTCAAAATCATATGTTTTTCATTTTGAAAAATGTTTGTTGGTAAAATTTTATCCAGTAAAAACTATCAGGCTCTCTCGCAACAAATTGTCACTTTATTCTCTCACTGCCTCTCTCGTTACTGGATATTTTTTGTTAACAAACACAATCCAGTAAAAATTGTTACAAGTTTGTACAAATTTTCAAAAAAGCTCCGGGATTGCCACCCCTAGTACCTACCAACCAAACCAAATAAGTTCAATAGCAAAATTGGATTGGAATGAAAAAATAAATTTTTTTTTCAATAATTTTCACAAATTTCGTGAAAAAAAAATTTCTGTTAAGACGTTTCTAAGCTTCTCCAGCTTATGACAATGGAACTATGATAGTTATAATCAATTCAATAGAGTTATCCGACAAAACTAAAGCACGATCTCTATAATTTAAAATTTAAAAAAATCTACATACATATACATTAAACAGGGTCGATTTGTATGAAGAAAGGTACCAAGATATAGCTTGTAGGCGTTTTTAAGGCATGGCTCATATATACTGTGCCCTACCAACTTCATTCACTACCTCAGTCGCCAGACTTGAATCCCATAGAACATCTATGGGATGAATTGAGCCGCAGAGTTCCAAAGAGAACCATTAAAAATAAGCAGGACCTCAAAAACGCGTATACCTCCAGAAAATACCAAAACGTTGGTGTTTTCTTTGAAAACCGACTGAACGCCACTTTACAAACTAAGGGTGGCCCAACAAGATACTAATTTTATTCATGTTATATGTATGTGTTAAATAGGTTATAATGAAATGTTTTTTAAAGTATGTATACTTTTTTGTGTTTTATAAATGAATGTTACTAGTCTTGTCACTAAATGTTTAAGTGATATCAATAACTGCTCAATAAATTTGATCATTGTTTTTGTACTTGCACCTATCCCGAGCCAACCCATGTTGGCATGTGGCAGATAGCACTGCTTTGAGCGTACTTTCTTAATTTTAGAAACTTGAGGCTAAAATCCTCTTAAGTGCAATATTATAAATTTTAAATTCTAATAAAATGCAATGTATACAAATTTGAAACATCAATATGATCTAAGTTCTTAAAGTCTTAGCAATCTGCCTTCTTTAGAATCATTAAAATCGGTTTGTCTTCGTCTATTAAAGAAGTGTTTTTGAATTCAGTATGTTAGAATACGTGGGAGCCGTTAATATAGGTACTTATGTGATCGATGAAATACACTTGTACTGGAAAACATGGTAGGCTTGGGCAAACGGGCGTGACACATTGCTTAGTATTTATAAAGATTGAAAAAAGCAAACTGACATCTTTGAAACGTTACCATCGATAGCGTCAACTTTCACGTAATTCAATTAACTCCCTCAACACGTCAGGCAATAGATATATTGCGATTTCGAACTATCGAAATAGCTCTATCGGATAACCCGGTATCACACATGAGCGCAGAATATAGTAAAAGTACATTGATCGCGTTGACTTGAAGAGAATGAACAAAGAGAAGGCTATGTTTCACCCAAAAAAAAAACTTCACAGGAGGCCCAATTTTTTTTAGCAAAATACTTGTTGTATCAAAGAGGAAAGTTCTCACACGGTATCAAAATAAAGGAATTTACTTAAAATGGAAGACTAAGAAATCACATTACTTAATTCAAATTAGAAAATTGATTGATAAATTATATGTCGTGTTATTTTTAGAAAAGAAAAAGCAGCACGATATCTACTCATATGTAACATATCCATTACATTTGTTGTTCTTGCATACAGTTTTTCCACATGAAACATTTATATGTTTCCAAATCAAAATTTTATTTCGTTATTTCTCTTTTATTTTATTTCACATTTTTTTTATTCCGCTTCCATAATTTCATGAAGAAAACTCGCCAGAGCGTAAAAACGAAAAAAAAAATGACAAAAAAATACCTATACAAAGTTCATGTGCGATACAAATACTTCAAAAATATATTTATACGGGAGAGAGCTGGGTACCACCGGCAAGCATTCAACAGGATAACCAGCTTTGAATTATTGTTATAATGGTTGGTTGTTTTTGTGTGTCCTGCACCTATCTGTGTTTGTGTTTGTGTTTGCTTTTGATTTTCATGTTCGAACAAAGCAATTTCCGTCAGTTATGGGTATCTGTCATCTAACAAGCGGAAGGACCTTTTTTAAAACTTTCTAAAAAATAATATGTTTTTTTTATGTTGTTGTTGTTTGGATGCATGAATTCTGTAATGACATCCGGTTCATTTTGTCGCATCGGAAGAGCGATAAATGAAGCGTAATCGATATTGGTATGCTTAACATAAGGCTATGATAACGTGCAAGTACGAGCTTATAAAAAAAAACATATAATCATGCAATGATTAGTGTATAAGTATGCGACTTTTGTTGTTTTAAACTAACAAGTTTTTGCCTGAAAAGTTTTTAGAATTATTTACAGAAATGAGAATAATAGGTACATATTGCCAACACGTTGAAATTTTGACTTTTCAAATAGGAATTGGTATCCTTAATGGCAGCAGAAATTTTTATTTGGGATAAAGGCCTACGAATGTCGGTTTGTATGAGAGCATTTGCAGGGCTAGAACCGGATACTCTCAAAGCAGGCAATGTTGTGAAATAAATTTTTTTCTGGTGTTCTGAACCTTTTAAAAATCTGAAAAAAATGTCACTGTTGATGTTTATCAAAGCCTCAAAAAAATCGCATCCGGACCGCAATTATTTTAGAAATTATATTGAAAACAATGCAGCGCTGGATCTAACACTGGAGATGAATAGATAATCCTGTTTCCTTTTATTCAACAAAATCCGAAGGTTCTTACACATTATTTTTTTTCTTTTAAATGCATACATTTCAGTGTACTATAGATGTTTTTTTTAGTGATGTGGCTTCAATTTGAAATTAAACATAATATTTGTCTAAGAGACCTGAATATTGACTTAAATCGGTAAATGATTTTATGCCTCTTAGCATTTGAATAACATTTCGGCCATACATATGAGCGCCGCAACTGACATATATATTGCACAGTCTGGAAGTTTAATATTTTTCGACTTTCTCGAGCATCCAAGATCGCAATAATGCAGCTAACTTATTGTTGTAAATATATTAAATTTCTACAGCTTTTCAACGTTCTTACGGTGTTAGTACTTTCATGATGAAATATCAGATCTTATATCTATCTGCTATCCGAACCCATGTGAAAATAGGAAATAATAAATTAAGGGAAAGAATGAAATAATAACAATTTATTTAAAAAAAACTAATAGAATTTTACTTTTCTGGACTTTCTTCGGAAAACTTTCTTATTAAGACACCGATGACAAGGTTTTCTCTAATATCATTTTCAATTAACAAAGTTGAAGGCTTTTCAATCTAGATTGGGATATTGTCGATCGCAGATAGGTTTTTATCTCCTTAAACTCTGAAACACTACTTTCTCTACTAGCAACCGTTACAGCTTATATGGCTGATCTATAGATCAATATTCGCAATGCTATTCATAAATTTGTAAACAGTTCCTGTATGCTGTGATGTTTAATGAAAACGTCGATAGCTCAGAACATTTTTTTTTTTTTTTTGCGATCGGTCCCTGCGGTCCCACTTACCCGCCTAACCGCACGAGAGGCGCATCCGTCTATCGTACGGATCGGTGACCGACTACGAACAGCCCGGACTGCTCTGCGTTCATTAGGCGAAACCGTACGTGAGGCACATCCGTCTATCGTACGGATCGGTGACCGGGACTGCACTATTTCTCTGAACGAAATGATGGGTAGAGCAATTTCCGATCACAGATTGAGCACAATTTCTACTAAGCCCATAGGCTATGCAGCAGAAACAAAGGAAAAAGTACAGTTTCAAGTACTTAAGAAAATAATTATTTTTTGCTTTATAATATTGTGAGAGTCCATGGGTGAAATAATATGACAAAGGTTATTATAATCATTACATATACACCGAAATGGACAAAAATGAGCATAGTTAGAATTACATATATCAAGTCTTAAGAAACGAAAGTGTCTCAAGTCCCTTCCAGGATTGTTAAAGTTGACATACCATATACATAATTAGTAAGTCATACTTAATAACAGAGTTCGGAAATATTCATTCATGATCGCTCGCGAATTTGAACGTGTACATTTTAATTTTTGCTGAATCTATCATATTCATCTATGATAAGATCGCACACTTGAGCTTTTGGAAATATTTTTCTCATCTATCGTATACGAATGTATGTATCCGTTGCTTTTCACTATCCTATAATCATGAACGAGTAGAAGCAACATTTTTTTATCTATCATACTTGAACTCAGCTATGTTCGTTCATTTTATGATGCGAGATGATTGAAAAATTCGTCGTGTTGTGCGTTATGATCAGCGTTTGCGTATGCATGAACCTAAATACGTGCAGTATAATTTATTTAGTGTCTCGTGTGCTTGAAAGGTTGGGCACTAGATTAAAAGCGAATTTTTACCTGTGCAAGCAGGTAGTTATTTGAATATTCAACACACATTTAAGGCATTAAAAATGCAAATATTATTCATGTTTATTCAAAAAACAACGAATGTATCAAATAAAGGTAAGCGACCCATGATGCATATTTTAGGAATATTAAGATTTTAGACAATATAATTTTAGGTAGGTGATTTTTAAACCATTGAAAAAATCGAAAAACGACTCATAAAAAAAGCATATTTTCCGTGATTTTCAATCCTTTGAAGTGCATTTTTCATCTACTTCCAGATGAAACTGTTTCATAAATATTTTGCTAAGCAAATTCGATTTTAAAGCCGACAAATAAAAAACTTCTTAGAAAAATGTACTTAATGCAAAATGCAGCTTCAAATATTATAAAAAGATGCAAGTGTAAAATACCTGTAAATACAAACGCTGATCGTGCGCATTCATTTCTACGTGATAGAGATCATTTTCTGTTTGCACACAATTATGAGCGACAGAAAATTGTACATATACGATCGCTTATCCCGCTATCTCACATAGTTCATATTCACTTGCACAGATTGAAAAATTGTTGGCTTGCACTCTATCATTCAGGAATGCTACTCGTTGTTGAAAAAACAAATACTCACATTCGATTGCGGTGCAATAAAGAACGAGTTTCTATATTGCATTCATGAGAATGGTCGAATGAAAAAAATTCATACATGAATAAAATCATGAATGCGACATTTTGAGTGCTCATATAGTACATGTATATTCCCTAACTCTGCTTAATAACTTCTCAAAGGAAAACATATTCCACGACCTCTTACATGGCAAAACCAATCTATTGATGAGCTTATCCAACGAAGCAATAAGCAAAAAAAAAAACACACCTTTCGAGAATTTCCCATCTATCCATGAACAACAAAAAAATTATTTCAAAAACTTGTAAAATTGCATTAAAACTCAGAGTTATTATCTTTATTGATTTGACGACATTTTTTTTGTAAAAATATTTATAAATACGGTCTTTCATGGTAGGGTCGATTTTCCCCCAGATCATGTTAAAAAAAATATGTTATTGATTTTTTTTTTTCTATAGATTATTTAATAAAATTAAATAAAAATCCCTCGAGAACATCCCAGATAATATCCAATGGACCTTTTTTCAACGATTGATGGAATACCAAATTTTTCCATTCATCGGAGAAATAAGAAATTTACCGGAAAACATAACATTGACAAACTGATTTAGGAAGTTTGCTCCTTCCACTTAGCCAACACATTGCGTCCACATAAAACATTAAATTTATAGCAAAACACAAAGTTGTTGGTGTTTTTTATATCACTCATAAAGTAAACAACGTAATTGCCGGTTTTAGTTTTCCTCTTTGATATTCTGACCATAAAACTCATTATAATAGAAGTAGTCCAATCAATTGGAATTTTGTTGTTTCTGTGGTTTTAGGATTAGCATGCACGACTGCTTATAGTACAACCTGGTGTTGCTACTTTTGCTGGCAATTATATCTGCACTGTTGGTAGAATTTATTCATTTCCTTTATGAGTATCATATCATTGCATCTATGTAGGCCCCACATTTCATATGAATTTGAATTTTGCAGTGATTTCTTTGATTGACATGCTTTTTTTTTAATGAAATTCGTACCAGGATTATTACGTTCCAGAGGTTTAATGAACATTTAGCCGATTCGAATTGTATGGAGCAAAAAAAAAAGTCAGCCTGACGGGGTATGGAAAATAAGAGGGACTCTTGAACACGATTTCTGCATCATTTTTATTTTGGTCGGAGAAATCTCTTTTTGCATGGAATTGTTTTTTCTTTGCAGAATGCACACCCAAATTTGTTAAGGCTAAACAATTTATAGAAATATTTATTATTATGATTAATATTAGGCCACAAAAATCGAATATCTAGGCAAGTTCACATACATTTTTTGCTCAAACCACTAGAAAAGGATGATTTAGTCATTGTACTTTACCAATTTTTTGTTAGAAAGGTATTAAGCCCTTATTTCTATTGATATATCGTATGAAGTGTTTGTGTGTGTGCGTAAATTTGCGCGCCAAAGAGCGATAAGTATAAAAAATTACAGAAGTCCTTAAATTTGTTCTGAAGCGCCCTCAGGTGTACACTAAGCTGCGGTTTTCGAATTCCGGATTCAGCCACGTTTTATACAAATCGAAATAATTTTGTAAAATATAGTTGAATATAATAAAATATAATTAAAATATAATCAAGTACGAAATAGTGATCGCATTTTGGTTTTGTGGAAATGTACTGAATCGGGAATAGAAATGTATTTTTTTTTTGATTCCGAATGTACTTTTTTGATCATAAACATGAAAAAGTAATTCAAAATTACTGAAAAAAAGTTTCAGCAAAGCTTACTCCTGGCATATTCCGCGGGAAAATTTCTCCTAAGAAATTTTTTTTGAAGCGGTTTGAACAAAAAATTTATATGAAATGTTAAAAGTTATTGCCCTCAACTTTTTTTAGTCAGTGGTGCTAAAAACTTTCGAATAGAGCGTTCAAAACTGGAACGATTACAGAGGAATTACTGTACTGACCTAAGAAGCGAAAAGGGCGTTCCTCAAATAAATGCATATACGTGATTCTTATGGAATCGGATAGCTTAATATACTATTCGTCTAATGAACTTCTCCAAATGCCGGTATCATAATTTAAACATATGAAAATCTCCTTAGAGAACATTCTCTATCTCAATTTTACAGATCTCTCAGCAAATTGACATTAATAAAACATTAGTGATCTCGAAACGCTGTTCGCTTCTGAGGGCAGTGTAGTAAAAAAGATGAAGTGACGGAGTCACTGTTCTGATAAAAGATTGTACCACCAAGCTGGAATCACTGCGCAAAGCCGATGGTAGATTCAATGCAAAGCCTGACTTACAATTTTTCTAAAATTGGCACAAAAATATTTAACCCTCTCGGGAAGAAATATTTTAAGTATGCAGTAACCTTGATGAGCACAAGAAAAAAATTTATTTGTGGCTTAAACGTCACTGAACTTTAAATAAAAGTGCCAAAAAACTGGTAATAAACTTTAATGTATTGTAATTTAAAAAAAAATTTTAAAAGACATATTACATAACTCTTTTAGAACGACATGTGACACAGCTTATTTTCACAAAGGCCGATTTTATGTCTAGCATTTGAATACTACACGAATACTACAAGAAACGATGTTTTCAAAGATACATAAAATATATAGGTTACAAAGTTTTTTATATGTACATATACACATTTGATTAAAATTAATGATTGAGCTCTAAACGTACCATTATTTATAAAGAAAATAAGTTGTACCAAGCATTAAGAGCTAATGCTGAAAATTTGCATCAAATATTGACAAAAAAAAGTAATATCTAATCTTTTTTTATTTTCCGAATTTTTTATATATTATTTTTGTGAAATATTTAAGATATTTTTACTGAATAATTGATTAAGTGATGTTCATCCAAATGTACATATTCTGAAGATGTGAGAGCATTTAAGGACTATATACAATATAATAAGCTTATGTAAATGAACTAGATCGATCCAGTCATCTGCAAGAACTTTCTATAAGTCCAAGCTACTGTCAAATATGCATCTGTGATGGGGTGGCATCGGATTGAGGTAGAAAAATTACAGAAACAATGCGTTCTATGCTTCAAAATTCTCTTATCTTGCTGAGGCATCTGAAGCCTTTTGATTAAATTAATCAAATGTCACAAATAAAGCGGAAATCAAATGGTACCTGGTGTAACGGATATACATATGTACACTATAGAGTCTATCAGAGCTTGGAAGCTCTGTTAATTTTTCAAAAATCATCAAGGAATGCAAGACAGAACTTAACTTTATACGGTAATAATATTAATAACTGAAAAGCCAATGGCTTAGCAAGGATTCACAGCCGTGAACTTGGCAAGGATTGAGTAATGAATTTATGAACAACGCTCTTGAAAGAAAATCCTTTCAGCTGAAGATCTGCCGCATTACGTTGTTTTTTTGCAAAAGTCCGAACAATAAAATAGCTCACTTTCGTTTGGGAAGAAAAGATTTGCGGGCGATGGTCGATGTAGTCACAAGACACATGGCTAACGTGTAACTCGTTGGTAACTCACCAATCGAGTCCTGAGTCTTGAGAAGGAGGTTTTTCTCAGTTACTGCCAAATTTTCGCCAGAACAAGGATTCACCGGTTCGGCTTTGGCGTGGTGGACATGAACTGAGTTCATACCATTTCTTTGTAGAATTTTCTTCATACAGCAAAGGCAACGACTCCCAATTGAATTTTGTGTACGATGTATCATACAGTCGTGGTCAAAAGAATTAGGCACCTTGTATATGTTTAGACCTATTTCTGATTGTGAATTTGTGGAAAATACTAAAAGTAGAGATGCACAGACGGTTTAATTCAAACCAGGAGCAATTGGTTGAATGTATAAAAAGAGAGGTGAGTGAAATTTCCCACTCTATAAGGTAATGCATTTTTGACAGTATGCTGTTTGTAGAATAAAAATTGTTACAAAGACTAAGAGGGAGTCAACTATATATTAATTTTTTTAAAGAAAATAGCTTACTTATATAAAAATTGTAAGTAATAACTTATTAAATATTCTGAGTGGTGATAGCAGAATTGAAAAAATTAAGGGGTGCCTAATACTTTTCACCACGGCTGTATATTAAAGAAACTTTTAGATTCAGGTTAACGGCATTCTCTTAAGCAAATAACATTACATTAAAAATGATGTACCATGGGATTGGCGGTAAGATAATATTTGAGGTGCTGCAACTAGAAAGTGGAAAATCGGAATTTTTTTACTTTTGTCCGGTCAACTGTCAATTTTTTTATAAGAAAGAAAGAAGAAGAGAAAAACAAATCACTGTTTTGAATACCCCGTTCAATAATTGCCCGAAAACCATACCCACTTTCTTGAGAAATTTGATAACCTCTGTAACTTGCACCATTTTTTAAATCAATATTTTTGAAAATGGATTGTCTACTTAAAACAGAGGGCGCTTATCCAGTTTTCAATATTAACCTTAATCCTAGAAATGGGCTTTGTCCAGACATATAAGGCTACTGTAATCTGCTGACACATCGTAAAAAAATCAAAAAGTTTTTATTTTGAACCGCTCTAATGTACGTAAATGGATCATTTGAGATAACCGTATAGCGCAAAACCTTTTGAAACAACGACAGCCACAAAATGTATGTTGTCCTTTTTTTTGTTTTTAGTCAATGGCTTTACCAAGTTTACAGGCAACATGTGGCTACTATCTGCATATTACAGGAAATTGCATAACATCGATTGAACGAATGCTGATTGTTTTCTGTGAGGGCAAAGCCATCCCACAAATAATAATTCGGTTGAACTTTTCATCATTGTGAAAATGACGAAATCAATCAAATCATTCAAAACAATTAATATTGCACTAAACTAGGCGAATCTGCGCACTACCAGCATGTGGGCCCAGTTAAAATACCAAAGTAGATCTTATCCAAATTTGAATCAAACAATAACTATTGAGTAAAAGTACAGTTGAGAAAATATTTGGATTGAATTTTAGTATTTTGGGGCTATTTATATTGGCATAGAATAGAATATTTTCCAATAAGAAACGAATTGGTTTACGAGACGAGGTTTACGTACAATAGAAACTGAATTTATCTTCAATTTAATATAATTTTTTTTTTACAAATTCATCATAAAATATAGAAACGTGATATCTATTGGTGGAAAATCATTGATTCCAAATAAAACTAAATTTTGTTTGAGGCTTCTTATAAAACCAGAACTTTAACTATTGTACCATGCCAATTAGGTAAGTCAATGAAAATCTTCCGACAGATGTCAAATTGTAAAAAAATAAACTTTTATATGTTTGATTTATGACACAAAACGAAATACAAACCAAACAAATTGGTTCTAAATGTTAATATGTTGTTTGTTGATACAATGCAAACAAGCAGGATATCACTGGTATTATGTAAAACGATTATCCACCCTTGTTAACATGAAATTTGTCAGCTGTCATAAAGTCAAATATGCAAACTTTTGAAACTAAATATTAACATTTTTTTCATGAACATTTCAAGAGTGTTTAGCTTTAGAACTTTTAGATGCTTTTCATCAAAGTTTCAGTAGATTAAGGTGAAATACGGCTTAAAAGTTTTATACGAATAACCAAAGATTAACTCAAAGTCCTTTAAATACATATTAGTTATACACAGGAGTCTGTTGTTCTCTAATTTTGACATTTACTTTGTTTTTTAAATGTAAGCGTTTTTAATTGAGTTAAGTTGAAAACTTAAATACAGAAAAAATCAAAGTCCTTTAGATTTATGATTTTTTTCAAAATAATCTAACCAGAGACCAGCATTTTTTATTTTTTACATCAATTCTTTGGCCAGGGTTAGCAAGTTGTATAGAAGAAGCAATACCCGTCTCAAAAAAAAAAAATTTCCCTCAAACGGTTACAAAAACGGTTAGTAAAAATTAATTCATTATTTGGTGAGGTCTTCAATTTTGATTTTGGTGTGGGAAAAACTGACCATTTTTTTGTTTTTGTGCTCGTCAAACAAAAATTTGAATCCATGTCACAGAAATCGTCCGATTCCCGGCTATGTCAGACATTTTTTAATTCCTTGTCAAACGGAGTAAATATAAAAGGATTCCAGAGACGTCTGAAAGAAACTCAAGCTCTTTAAGAGCACCACTCTGCCGTACTTAGCGAAAAGGGCGTATCTCAAAAAAATTCGTTTCGAGATAATTGATTTTTTGTAAATATATTGTAAAATTGAGATAGAGAAAATTCTCTTAGGAGATTTTTTATATGATTGATCTAAGATACCTGCATTTGGAGTATTTCATTAGACGCGTAATTTCTTAAGCTATCCGATGCCATAAAAATCTCGGATTTTTTTTTTTTGAGATACGCCCTTTTTGCTTGTACGGCAGTACTGCCCTCAGAAGCGAAATGGGTGCATCTCTAAAAAAATCATATTCGTGATTCTTATGGCATCTGATAGTTTAAGAAGTTACGCATCTAATGAACTACTCCATATGCTGGTATCTTAGTTCAAACATATTCATTCATATTGGTCCCATATCAGGTAAAATGCAATTAATCCGCTTATGGGTGTACTAAATTCCTTGGGCCCGAAGTGCCTGAAGCAAGAACTTGCAAAGGCTCTAAAATGAAATTTTATTAAAGTGAGTAAGACTATTATCTACTGCAGTATTCGATCAAGATATTTTTTGTGACACGCAAAATATTTTACTCCAGTATTAAGTACGATACAAACACACACTACGCCTAAGAGTTCATTCAAGTCTATATCTTTTATAATCGATGCGTAAGTTCCATCGCAAATATCATGAGCCCTTTAAATGTCATTACTACGTGTCTCAAGTACTTTGATCCATATTCGGATATAAAAAGTTTGCACATCATTAACAGTTCGCTTGTAAAGTGTTTATCCTTGTTCGACCGGCCCTCATCCTTTACGAGGATGTATCTGTTGTGTGCTCGCACGCTCACCTTTTCTTAAACATTACTCTTTTCTTGTCTTATTTTAATTCGGTCTGCAAAAAATTGAGAATTTTCTCAAGATATAATACAAATATCTTTAAGAATGGATGTATCAATCATCGCAGGGTAAGGATCATCACAATCAAATACAATTTGATTGTGATGATTTTAAACTGAGCAGGATAGTTCATCTTTTGCTACCTTGTACTCTCTCGCGTCGACTAGCTCTGTTTTTAAGTTTAATTGTTTCAGGAATGTTGGCGCCTCCTAACGTATATAACCGTTACATAAAGAAAGTCTAGTCGTTCTTTGGACAAGCCGTTTGAGTATTCAAAAATTACGGCGTTTACAAGCCGAGATATCTAATAAATGTTTTGCAGTCGCTTTGAAGATCTACATAGATAAAAGTCTGCCAGCAGTAGACTGTAGAAATTATCACAGCATTTGATAAAAATATACTTAGAATCGATTCAGGTGATGACCGTGGAAAAAAGTTTCTGAGCACGATGCTTCCGTCCATAGAACAAAATTGTAAATTAGGGAGTTGCTTGCACAGAGGGAAAATAATCGCATCGATATTTTTAGTAAGCCATTTCTGACATTTCGAAATCCGTAACATATGATTATTTTCTTTATTTATGCAAAACATATAGTCCTCGATAAAAAAAAAAAATATTATAAAGCACGAATATTTAATACTTTTTTTATAAATTTTTTTCTGTTTTCCTATTCTGCCGTACTTAGCGAAAAAGATGTATCTCAAAAAAAAATATCCGAGATTTTTATGGCATCGGATAGCTTAAGAAATTACGCGTCTGATGAAATACTCCAAATGTCGGCATCTTAGTTCAATCATATAAAAAATCTACTAAGAAAATTTCCTCTATCTCAATTTTACAGGTATTTCAACAAATTGACATAAACAAAACATCAATTATCTCGAAATGAATTTTTTTGATATATGTACGTCTTTTTCGCTTAGTACGGCAGTATTGTACACATAAGGGAGCACCGCTAAAAAATTTCGGATATTTTTGAGGCCCATATATATGAAAAATTTCACGATATCTGCGCAAGTAGAATTTTTGTTTTTCTTGTTTAATTTCTCGTCGTAGATATCCAGCAATTTAAATATAGCATAAAGTATATATTTAGCATATGTAATTTTTTTTGTTTTTTATAATAAAAAGTACCTATATCCGATATAAATTGGTTAGCGCTTTCTACTCTGTTGTTTTGCCAATTTACGTAAGTCACTCCCCCATCCACCGTAGTTCACTTTATTCTCAAACAAACTGCTCAAACATTTTAATTAACTACTTGCCCTCATGTTATGGCATGTCATTTTGAAGCTTGTAGAATAAGCTGTAATCTGAAATTCACCGAAAAAATACTTAGAAATGGATTTTTCAAAAAAAAATTCAAAAACTCATTTCAATTTACAAAATTTTAGTTCTTTAATTTTTTTTAAAATTAAAAAAAAAATATAAATAATTTTTTTCCCACGAAAATTTTTTCTGTATTTTTTTTGCAAAGTACAAGTAAAAACCTAAAAATGTGTGTTTACTAATTATTAATTGATAAAGTTTGCTGTGAGCTATGATTTTTCGAAAAAAACACTTATTCTGGAAAAGTACGAAAATCGTGAATTTCATACCCGCGTATCTGAACAACAAATAATATTAGGGCAAAATCCTAAACGCACTTTTATTGCTAGACGTCGATACTACAATAATGCCAAATTTCAGCCAAATCGGAGCCAAAAATTGTTTTAGGTGGCGTTTTCGTGTGTTTTACCCCATATATGACAACCACCCATCCCATCCACCACAATAATTGAAAAGGAGGACCACAGTAAACAATGACCTTTCTGCAACTCATCTTGCAACATTTAGCATCCAACATAATGGGAGCAACTGCTACAAGGCGAATATCTCATTTGCACCGGACAATTTGACAGCAACAGACACTTAGCCCGAGTAGCACATCTCAACCACAGCAGCGAGTTTGTGATTTTCAGCTGCTGGCAAAGACTGACAGTACTATCAGCAATGCATGATATCGTATTAAGCAAAAAAAAAAAAATAAAATTTCTGAACCATGCAGCAAATCCAAGTGCTGCATTTATAGCGCCCAGCTTGACTTCATTCAACGCGCCATTCAATGCATGAAGCTTAGCGCGCTAAACACTGGCGGAACACAAAAAAGAGTTTTTAGGGGTTAATTGTATATACGACTTACGAGTATGTAACAGAGATGTGCACGAATGCATTCATACGCAGTTGTGAAACACTCACAAAAAACGAATTGTGAATCAACACTATGCATCAAACGTGTGAAGCGAATGACAACACTGCTCAATCAAAGCGAATGCGAATGCTGACGTGCACTACTCTTTTCTCGCATTGCCGTTGCTTGCCTTTGTTTTCTTTGAAGGCAACGAACACACTACAAAAGACAAGCACTATTCACTCAAAGCTAATTCATTCGTTTCTATTTTTATGCATCGAATTCTATTGCTATGCAACGAATGCTACGGCTATGCAACGAATGTCATTGCGCAGCATTAACTTTTTTTATTCTATTTTCCTTGATTTGTGTATTTTTCATGCTTTAAAATAAGAAATTATTTTGTCTTTTAGAAGACAATCACAAACAATGGCAAGCAACGTACTAAGTACTCTACAATAGCATGAGCTGAAATCTTATGAGGTATTCGATGCTGTGCAATAGCATTCGTTGCATAACCATAGCATTCGTTGCATAGCCATAGCATTCGTTGCATAAAAATAGAAACGAATCAATGAGCTTTGAGTGAATAGTGCTTGTCTTTCGAGTATGTTCAAAGAAAGCATATGCAAGCAATGGCAATGAAATTAAAAGGCAATGCACTGCAGCACTCGTTTCATATGTTGTCAAATAAAAGCACGCAATGGCAATGAATAAGCGAATGGTAAATAATAACGAGCTACTCATTGCACATCTCTGGTATGTAACCACTTAGCACATTCAAATACTGAAGAAAGGGGGTATCATCCACAAATAGTTACCCAATCTGTGCGCCATTCGCGCTGAACTTAAGCATGTGACTGGGGACTATAACAACAGTCATTGGCAAGTAATTTTCGCCATCTTTTTGGTCCTTCACTCAACAACCATCGAGCATCAGCTGGTAGAGTGGTGAAAATGTTGTGCAGCATTGCAACACAACAAAATGTTTACCGAATTCAGTAAATGACATGGAACAGCTGTCAACTTACGTGGAGTGGAGATGCTGTGTAAATTTACAACGCGTTGATAAACACGAAAATGAGAGCGAGGACTTTCTGAAGTCAAACAAAATGACGATTTACGATTGGTTTAACACGATAATTACCAGTCGAACTGGCGACATCAACGGAATTGAAATTTCTGAAATCAAACAGCAGAGTTTTCAGCTGAAGTAGCATAGGAATTGGAATGAAAAATGAAGTCGTAAACGTAATCGTATGCATCTGTCAACTGTCAGATGCAAATTGACTGATTGACTTGTATGTAAATCCCAAAGCTTGTCCTATATTTTGACCAAATCTCTGTGGTCAGTGTTTGTTTAATAATTTAATTGGGTTGATCTGAGAAGCGCATTGATTACCTTGCATGTGAATGAATCTCGAATCAAGTTCACGGAAGAGTTCATTAGCTTTGTACATCGCAAATTGAACACTAATGTTCCTAGTATAAATTTAAAAGCTGCATTAGGTTGATGAAACTCACTCAGTCCTACACATATTTGCTTAAGTTTTTCGCAAGGGAGAATATTCGAAAACCAGATTGGCTTTTGTCTGAAAGAGTAGACTAAATTGACATAAGGCAGTCCCGTTCAAAACTTGGCGAATTTATTGTATACACAGATTGATCTGTCTCAAATAATGATTCAGAGTCTGATATTTACTCAAAACAGGTTAATCCAATTCCCTTCAACACCAACGCAATGTTGATTTTTTTTTTATAGATATAGCTATCAGCTCTGTAGTTATTTGGCTCTATAAATATATTTCAGTTTGAATTGCATAACAATTTCCTTGTAATTATTTTTCAAGGAAAATGTACATCTCCTTCGAACTTAGTATCTTTTCTTTTAAGCTAACACAGTGCATTGCATTAAAAGGAAGCATCATCGTCTAAGTAATCCCTCAATGTCATTAGCATTTGAAGCAAGAGGCACAAGCCGTCGGGAGGTGCAGTTCGGACAATGATTTTAGAGCATGTGCCCCTATCCTCATGCAATAGAGTAGGAATAAACATTGAGGTTTAGGTCTGGTCTAGTAACAGACCAACATCTGCGAAAATTACGACAAAACTTTACTATTAAAAACTTTTACTTCAGAGTGGTTAATCAATGACAAGATCCGCCGGAAAATTATCCTAGTTATCCGATGAAATGTTGGACTATTGAAAAAGTTGAGAAACGTTTTTTTATATATGTATCGATAGCTTTATTTGTGATAAGGTTCTTGGGTCTTTCGAAATGAAAATCTTGAAAAACTAATGAAAAATTTAAATCTGAAATATACATCTGTGAGTATTATAATGAATTGGTTTGGAGCATCGAGCGTACAAATCACACAAGCTGAGAGAACTTTCAATGCAAATGGGCCAGGTTCGCAATGTAAAGGCAGGTCGAACTGTCGTTTCATAGCTCAGGTGATTGATGACATCAGACTTCATAGTCTAATCCGGAACAACCTTAACAGTATAAAGAAAAATTGAAGATTGCTTTAATTCGGACAATGACTTTCAGTATGTTGTTAGTTGTGTGAGGGAGAAAAATATTTTTGTATTTCCTTCTTTTTATTATATCATATTTAAAGATAAATAAAATCTAGAAGCTGAATACTTCTTGAAAGCTTTAAAAAATGATGCAGCTTCCTTCGAGTTCAACATTTCCGGCTGCATTTATAATGCATTATTGCTAATGCTATGTTGTGCAAAAGGTGGATCTAATTTCAAAAGTTGAAGATATCAATCACTTCAAATAAATATTTGTTAAAGTTTCTCATGTATTATTTGCGACAAAAAAAGGCCTATAAAGGATGGTTCCGTGCAACTTATTGGTGTATTTTTCAAAGAAATAGCTTCTAATGGAAAATTTTGATCTGAGCTGCAATTACGGGCATATCCTTAATTCGATATTTTCAGTATTTTCTTAATTTTATTTGTTTTTAGCTCCACCTCAATCACTTGGTCCATTGTTTTCGTTGTTGTTGTTTGTTTTATTGTGCACTAACCTTCTGTTTCCATTACATCATTAAAATATCGTTTAAATGTAAGTTAATGCCCCAAACCCCTAATTCCTTATTGCTGCTTCGCTTTCCCTTCAGGGACTACCAAATATTTTATGCAGTGCTTAGCTGCTGATGCCATAAAGTTTCTTAAAGTTGCAATTGTTGTAGCCAGAAGTGAACGATAGCTGCGAGTGGAATTGCAATGAGTTTGCTATTCAACATACGAGCAAAGTGTAAACTTTGTCTTGTGACAGCGATGGTCCAACGAAGACAAAGTCTTTGTTTGCGCTAGCTTAATGCTGAGGATATATTGCTATTTTGGGCAGAAAAACAAGAGCAGTTTTAATACATGAATCTCTTTCTAATATATGGTCTTGTTATGATTTGCTTTACATTAGCCAAATGAGAATGTTACATAAATGTTGTATTAAATTTGACTTAATTTAGTGAGCCAGTTATTTACTTTTGAATTATTTGAACTTAAATTACGTTTGCAAAGTTTTTAATATGAATACATTGAACGACAAAATGAAGGTTGATTTTTCTGAATCCAAATCTTTCTATGGTATTCAGTAGCAATGTCACCACATATGTAACATATAAGCCATATGTACACATGAATTGATTTCAGAAACCATAAAAATTTTTACCCAATTAGTCCTCTTAAGTAGATCTACAAAGTACAAAGTAATGACAAGGTCTTAATTAAAACCCTGCATGAATGCATTCATACAAGATTGCAATGAGTTAAAATTTTATTGGGACCGATACAATACAATACGTACAATACCAAAAACAAAGGTGCTAGGTCTTGTGGTTTCATCTTTTAATTTACTCCTTACCTCAGTTGAGTTCTAAATCAAAAATGGAAACGAAAGCCAAAGTCATTGCTTTGATTTTCAACTCATAGTGCGGACAATCGGACATCTAGTTTTACGTAAAAAAATGTTTGTATTCCGTTTTAAAATGCAAAGAAATTAAACAGGTTAAACTTAAAAATTGAGCTAAAGTTTTGGCTTGCGATAACTCAGTTTCTGCAACGTAAAATCTTTCTCGGTGGGAGGCAAGATATCAAACACCATTTATTTAAACTTTTTCCGTTAGGTCCTGAAACAATGCAATCAACAACAAAGCAACGTCAAAAAAAATAAGTTTTACCTTCCATCACTTGAACGAAAGGAACACTGACTGGATTGTAACCAATCTCCTCAACGTTCTTAACTTGCTGTCAGGTGGCGCCCCAAAAAAAGGGTCGAAATTCGCGTACACGTGTCATATGGAAAAAAATTTTTAAAATGTGTCATTGTTAAAAAACTTTTTGTGATTTTCAAAATTGAAAATACATTGACTTTTAAAGTTCTTGTTCTTCCAATGTTTTCGATTTTAATTCTACTTTTGCTTATTTACTACCCTTTATTAGAATATTTATAATCTAATATATTAATACTAAAAGTGTGCGATAGCCAATTATTTTATCAAAAGGGTATTTCATATATCACGCTGGCTGGTTATAGCTCCTTATATAGCGTTTTGAAGCTTATGCTCAAATGGAGTACCACACATACTTTTTATCTAACGATGGGCCAAACTAATTCTTATATTTGTGCACAGTTTGGTTTCATAACTTCGTAGTATAACGTTTTGAATGGTTTGCTTTTATGAGAAGGGACCGCTCTTGTCGAAATTTATCTTATTTTTGTTTAAAGTTTTTCCGAACTTAACCTACTCATATTGGAGAATTTAAGTGCACTACCTTTAAAGTTCATAGTCATATTTAGGAGTAGGTGCCACGTTCTCTAATTTGTTCACTTTTTCTTGGTACTAGGCCGGAGAATTTCTAGTTTTTGTGTGAAATTTGCTTCTATTATCTCAAATAATTCTCTCAGCATACACATAAGGTCAAAATAATAGGTACACGCTCACATAATTAGTTCAATGGCTTGTAGGCAAAAATTTATTTAAGTTAATAGAAAAACAAATTTATAGTTAACTTCTTACAACATATTAAATAAAATAAAAAGGTATAACATTAATAAAAAACAAAAATATCTTTCAGTCTTATCAAAAAAGTAAAAAATGGATTAAAATGACTAGACAAAATAATAAGTACATTCAGTACATTTTAATAAAAAAAAAAATTAACTCGATTTTATCGGCTCTATTTGTTGATATTTAAAGTTCATCATTAGTAGCCGGTATATCAACCATTGTTTTGAATAATTTTGTGTACTATTTTTGGCATACTGGAGATAAGCTTACGGCAAGTCTCTACTGGTTTTTCATTCCAAGTTTTTTGGACAAAACTCCATAATTGCTTCTTATTTTGGAATACTTCCTTTCCTATTCTCTGCTTCAACTCTCGCCAAAGGTTTTCTAAAGGGTTCAAGTTCAGTCATTGACTTGGCCAGTTAAGCACGGTCACACTATTGATTTGACACCAATTCTTCACCAACTTGGAAGTATGCTTAGGATCAATATCCTGCTGAAATGTTCATTTTAGCGGCGTACTTTCCTCAGCATAGGGTAACATCGTACTTTCCAAAATGTCTTTATAGTGGAATCTGGTCATGCTATCGGAAATTCGATGTATTGGTCTTGCACCGTACCATAAAAAATAACCCCAGACCATAATGTGGCCACCCCCATGCTTTACAGCCTTTTTTGTGAAGCGTACGTGAAATTCTTTACCCTTCGGGGCGTCGAACATTTCGGGCGGAGTCATTTCCAAACATATTTATTTTTGACTTGTCGCTCCACAAAATATTACGCTATTTCTTCTCGCCGTCTGGTCCGGACCAATTTGAATGTTTCTTTGCGAATGATAAACGCATCTTCAAATTTTTTTTTCGAAGCATAGAAACTTTTCTCGCTATCCGTCAAGGTAAATTGGTTCGTTGTAATCGATGACGCACCATTCGGAACGAGATCACATTACCGATGTCAGCTGAAATGGCTCTTGAAGATGCGAAATGGTTCTTTTTTGCGACAGTGACAATATGATTATCTATCCTTGTTGAAGAATTTTTTGGTCTTCCGCGGGTTTCAACCACTTTTAAAGCGTTTTGGACGAAAAAATTGACTGATCCAAGGCTTCGGCATTAGTACGAAGACTTTGGCCGTAATTTCTGAGTGTCGAAACCATCTGCCTCTCCTCGGCAGTACAATGTAGATTTCTTCCCATCTATGAACTTTTTTTCTTTTTATTTTTATATGAACATAAATAAAATTAACAAACTTGTACGAAAAAGCCGATCAGATTGTTGCAAAATTAAAGAAATGATTAATGTACTTATTATTTTGTCCAAGTCAAATAAGCCCTTTAAATGAAAACATGCGCGTATAAAAAATTCGGGGAAATCCCTTCTTCTTTTTCACTTTTAAAGGCATTGCCATATTAAAATTATCAAAATAAAAAAAAGTTTCCATGTATATTTTCAGTAAAACAAAAAATAATTGAGAACTAATAAGATATCAGGTAGTGTACTTATTATTTTGGCTATATGTGTATATACTTACTTACTTACTTGGGTGGATATAACAACCCGTTACCGGGTTACGGCCGACCTCAAAAGCTCTCTCCAGGCGCCTCTGCTTCGCGTGCGCCTTCTCCAATCATTCACTCCAAGCGTGGATAGGGTTTCCTCGGCTTGGTCTTTCCATCGGACGCATGGTCTTCCTCTTCGTCGTCGCCCAGCGGCTTCCGCATCAAACACCTTTTTCGCCGGAGCTTCTTCGTTCATACGCACAACATGTCCCAGCCAGCGCAGACGTTGGATAGTGATGCGCTTGACTATGTCAATGTCAGTGTAGAGCTCGTACAGTTCGTGGTTCATTCGAATACGGTAGTCGTCGCCGACGTTGTAACTTTTGAAGATTGGGACGATTCGACTTTTTTTTGTTGAGATATTTGGAAAAATAGTCTGCAATATTTTCTTGAATTAAGTCCTTTCTATATTAGTTAGTATCCAACCCAACTCTGTCAAATACCAAAATGTGCCACGGTTATGTTCACTCAGATCATCATTAAGATACGTCAAGCACACCGAGAATGAATGTTCGAAGTCGATCTGTCACTTAAAGTTTGATCTGTCATCGTAAGATAGTTCGTGAAGTTTTAACTTCCGTCCTTTCCATTCGAGCCATCAACGTAAGCAGACGATCGATTCTTCAAATTTGCATCCAAATTTATTTTTACCATCACATGGTGGAAATTCAAGTCATTCTTGAAAATTACAAAACAATCAAGAAAGGCCTAAAGTTAAAAATCTTGAATTTACTTAAGGGGCTTCCATTTAGCAAGGGAAAAAGTAAAATTTTTTCTGAAAAAAATAAGGTAAAAGTATTTAAATCAGACATACTTCTAGCAAATTCTATAAAATGGTATAAATTTTCAGGCAATTTTATTGAGGATTCTACTTTATGCATTTGCTACAATGTAATGATATTTGGTCTCCAAAAAATAACAAAAGGTAAAAAGATTAAATAACATGCATAATTATGTGTACATACAATTGGCAAAATTGGCTAAATTTTCTCATTTTTTTTATTCAAGCTTCTGAAAGTGGTGAGTCTGAGAAAAAGCTAAGAACTCAGCTCACCAACATATTTTTTATGTGGATGCTAAATTCATTTAAAAGCAGTGTTTTAACTCTTCTTCATATACCTCGTCAAAATCAACGGCAGTTCAAGCGCAGCTATCAACACGATTCTTGCTTTAAAGTGATTTCCTCGCGTTTGCGGCATATATGTATGCCAAAAAATTCCGAATTCGAAAAAAAAAACAAATATAAAAAAACGCTTAAGCTACAAAAAAAAGAAACTCAATTGAAAATCTAAAATTTTTAAAAACTAGTAACTAAAAAACCGAAACAAATTCTAAAGAAAAAAATAATTTTTGGTGAAAACATATTTTACGCGTTGGTGGTTAATTTGCACTTTTTTTTTTCCTCATTATTTACATATATACATAACATATTTTATTAGTAATTAACGTTAAAATTAAGTTAAAAGTAGCCTTTAAAAGATAAAATTAAGTAGTGCAAAAAGAAAAAAAAAAACAAAAAAAAACAAAAAAAACCAAAAAAAAATTTGAATTGATGAAAGTTGCAAAAATGGTGACTTAAAGTGGTTAAAAATTGCGTTATCAGA
The DNA here is from genome assembly GCA_949775025.1 of Tricholauxania praeusta. NCBI lineage: Eukaryota > Metazoa > Arthropoda > Insecta > Diptera > Lauxaniidae > Tricholauxania > Tricholauxania praeusta. The sequence continues at coordinate 60,398,323 of OX459028.1, read as the reverse complement.
AGAAAATACTATAGAATTAGTGCACAGAAGAAAGTAAAACGAAATTTTGCAAGACCAAATCAGTTTGGTTTGAAAAAAAATATTATTTATAAATATTTATAAATATTTCTAAATTTATTAACAAAAATATCATTTCCATAAATTCATATTTGCCCACATTAGCCCCAGTTTGCTATTAGTCCATTGAAATGTTACAAAATTTTGGCTGAACCTTGCATTTTGTATAGGACAAGATTTTTTTTTTTGTGTTGTGTAGAGGGAATCAGTGTGAGTATAAGTTTCAGTTTTCGGGATTGAAAGCCCCCCCATTTGGCCACCATTTTAAAAAATGGGTGTAAATAATTTTTCCACGATATCTTAACAGCCGTATGTCTCACAAAATTTTTTTAAAACTTTTTGAGTAGAAAATTGTATTTTCTACAATATTGATTGACATACTTTTCATCGTAAAATTGAAAATGAAAAAGTTATAGTTAAAAAACGACTAAAATTTTCGGGTAAAGTATCATTTAAGGACTATAACTTTTTTTCTATTGATTTAATTAAAAAAATACTTCAGACGTTTTTTGTAGACCATTTTATTCCAAACAATTTCCCATACTCATTTTTTAAATTTATTTCTATTGAGAAGCGTTAGAGTGGTTCGAAGGGATCAAACCTAGAGGTGACTTGTACGTTATAGTGATTCAGACACAAAGAAAGTTTATAAAAATCTTTCTTCTTTTAGTATATTGTTCTATATGTCCTCCGAAATTAGTATGCTTTTTTTCAGAACTTTAAGTACATTCTAGAGGTCGCTCAATCCGCCACAAGCATTCAAGACTATTGAATACGTAGTTGTGGGTGTTAAAGATGATTAACGGCCAGAGACTAATTTTATTATCTCTATAGATGTGGTCTTTGAGCCGCTGATTACGAAAACCAAGGTCCCAAAATCCTAAGTTACTTGCAACACCTACAAAAATACAACAAAAAACCCTATCAAAGGTATTTTTCACGATAATTTCAAAAATAATAAAAACACATCCAACGAAATTCGCCTTTTTTAATAGTAATTTGTACATGCGGTTCGTTTATGTAAAATTTTATAATAAGAGATAGTTCGAGAGGGCAGGGCAAGCCTTAGGTAGTGCGAGGCCCATGCAACCAGTAGGTGCGAGGCCTCTTACAACCAGTACATATAATAAAAACCACTCCCTTAACTCTGCTTTTATTTTTTCTTTTTTATACAACGGCATTAGCTTTGTTCTTCACATTCAGCAATTGCAAAAATGTAATTGCATAAATTTTATGCACTGAAAACAAAAAAAACTCAGATCTTAGCGCCCACAACGCTATAAAAACAGTTCAGAAGCTTTTTATCGACGCTTTTCGGAAAAAATGAGGCTCGCGAAACCCACTGCAATCGAATTAATTTGGCGCTCCTAAGGCCGGCTCTGTGAGAAGTTTAAACTTACTCCTATAGAAACTTACAATAAAAAAAATTGGTAAAAATTTATTTTCTACTTCAAATTTTATTGAATGGACATTGATCGTTAGGCAAAAATAAATAATTTCACGTTTAAGAGGGTCAATCTACCCCCTACCTATAGTTGTATTTTATTTTGATTTAGGTGTGCGTTCACCACCTGAAACGTTTGGCACAAATTCTTCAATATTCTTAGAAATACTTCACCAAACAAAAATTAATATGGTAGGAAATTAACTCCTATATCAAATTCTACTTCAATTTAGGGGAATGAATAAAGGAGGGAGGAACTTCTCCCAGAGCCGTTCTTAGGAGCGCCAAATTAATTCGATTGCACTGAGTTTTGCGGTTTTTTTTCGAAAAACGCATATAAAACGCTTTGGAACTGTTTTTATAGCGTTGTAGGCGCTAAGATCTGAGTTTTTTTTTTGATTTCAGTGCATAAAATTTATGCAATTACATTTTTGCAATTGCTGAATGTGAAGAACAAAGCTAATGCCGTTGTATAAAAAAGAAAAAATAAAAGCAGAGTTAAGGGAGAGGTTTTTATTATATGTACTGGTTGTAAGAGGCCTCGCACCTACTGGTTGCATGGGCCTCGCACTACCTAAGGCTGGCCCTGCCCTCTCGAACTATCTCTTATTATAAAATTTTACATAAACGAACCACATGTACAAATTACTATTAAAAAAGGCGAATTTCGTTGGATGTGTTTTTATTATTTTTGAAATTATCGTGAAAAATACCTTTGATAGGGTTTTTTGTTGTATTTTTGTGGGTGTTGCAAGTAACTTAGGATTTTGGGACCTTGGTTTTCGTAATCAGCGGCTCAAAGACCACATCTATAGAGATAATAAAATTAGTCTCTGGCCGTTAATCATCTTTAACATCCACAACTACGTATTCAATAGTCTTGAATGCTTGTGGCGGATTGAGCGACCTCTAGAATGTACTTAAAGTTCTGAAAAAAAGCATACTAATTTCGGAGGACATATAGAACAATATACTAAAAGAAGAAATATTTTTATAAACTTTCTTTGTGTCTGAATCACTATAACGTACAAGTCACCTCTAGGTTTGATTCCTTCGAACCACTCTAACGCTTCTCAATAGAAATAAATTTAAAAAATGAGTATGGGAAATTGTTTGGAATAAAATGGTCTACAAAAAACGTCTGAAGTATTTTTTTAATTAAATCAATAGAAAAAAAGTTATAGTCCTTAAATGATACTTTACCCGAAAATTTTAGTCGTTTTTTAACTATAACTTTTTCATTTTCAATTTTACGATGAAAAGTATGTCAATCAATATTGTAGAAAATACAATTTTCTACTCAAAAAGTTTTAAAAAAATTTTGTGAGACATACGGCTGTTAAGATATCGTGGAAAAATTATTTACACCCATTTTTTAAAATGGCGGCCAAATGGGGGGGCTTTCAATCCCGAAAACTGAGACTTATACTCACACTGATCCCCTCTACACAACACAAAAAAAAAATCTTGTCCTATACAAAATGCAAGGTCAATGTAACATTTCAATGGACTATATACACATTTGGAAGGCCTTTCATCGGTGTCAGCGATATCAAAGTGAGTTGTAATGTTGTTTCTTATTTTTGCATTAATTAGTTCTATTAACTAGTGGTAACGGAAGAATGAGCATAAAAATTGCAAAAGCTGCAGCTACCAAAAATTCTCTCAAAACGAACATAATCGTTGCTAGGCAGTGATAATGCATTCCACACTATGATTGCTTGATAACAGAATTTTTGGTATGCATCGATCTCTCACTTCCAAATTGCTTATCAAAAGCTCGGTTTGACATTTAAGTTAATGTTTTCATTTCGAAGTTTAGAGTTTGTTTTGATTCCTTAGTTTTCTTAAATCAATTTGGAAGAAGAGAAAGAAGTATTGTAATGTAACGATTGCGGAATGTTTTCTAAATCCGAATGACATAATTTGTCACAGGATTAGTACAATGTATACTCGGTATACAAGGCTGGTTGGCTGTCACAAAGGCGAAAGTAGTCGGAGGCGGGAGCCATTGATTCGCTAGCTTTAGTCGTTGGGGGGGTAAGTGACTACTTTGCCCACCAGAAAATCCTCACTACAACATTTTATTTTAGACTCCCTAAAAAAAATGTTGTAGTGAGGATTTTCTGGTGGGCAAAGTAGTCACTTACCCCCCCAACGACTAAAGCTAGCGAATCAATGGCTCCCGCCTCCGACTACTTTCGCCTTTGTGACAGCCAACCAGCCTTGTATACCGAGTATACATTGTACTAATCCTGTGACAAATTATGTCATTCGGATTTAGAAAACATTCCGCAATCGTTACATTACAATAAATGGCGCCCAACGTGGGGCCGGCTTGTCCTTCAGAGAAGTCTGTTCCTAATCCGTTTATAAATTTCAGAATTTAATTTCGCAGGAAAATGGTTGAAACTTTGTGTAAGATTCTCTGTGGATAAATAATCATTTAATCTTTTCTGGAATTTCGACTGTTTGGCTAGTCCGAATAGCTTTCGACCGATTAGCTCTTAAATGATCATTTTATTCAAGTCAGTTTACCAAGGTCAGCTATGCTTCGTAACATCTTTTAGCGAATTTTTGGAAATTTAAAATTTATTTTATTAATTGAGTTGTTGTGCTATGGTTAATTTCTGGACATTCAGTTTCTTGCTACAAGCAATTTACTGACCGATGTTGACGCATGGCTTATGTTAGCTTTGATTTTCTGGAACAACAGGCTATCTTATTTTGCATAAGTTTCCTGTCCAAAAATCATAGTTTTAGCAAGTAAATATACATTTTGCATTTCAGTTAAGATACTTTGGAAATTTCTAGAACCTATAGCCAATTTTTTTTATCCTATATCGATCTTAACTTAACTTTTGTATAGTTCCTTGAATCACATTACCACCACTAAGGAGAAAGAATAACAAATATTTAAAAGCTTAAAATATCTAATTTTTTTTTGCGAATAACACATTAACTTTTACAAATTTAAATTTTCGTGATTAAAAAATGGCAGTGAGACATAGTTCTGAGGATATTCCTGCAATAGTCCCTCATGAGTCGTCCTGCACTATTTGCATACAACCTTTGACCAACGGGTCCGAATGCTTGATTACGCGGTGTAATCATGTTTTTCACAAAACTTGTGTTGAGCATTGGCTTGCTGATTCTCAAGAATGTCCTAACTGTAGACGTTCTACGTTAGTGAGTGAGTTGCAACCCATATCAACTGAAACACAAACGGCAAATAATAATCCGATTCAGAATACAGTGCGCGGACGTAATAATGGTCGTGGTCGCGGTGCTATTCCGAAACGGCACAATACTCGAGGCTTTAGACGAAGAGTAGAAGAAAATTCTGCTCAGTTTTCACAGCCGGAATTTCGAAATAACAGCGTTAACCGAAACCATAATCCAAATTTAACTCTACCCTTACTAGACTTAGATTTTCCACCAATAATATCACAGCCACAGCCTTCGCACAATAGAAATAATGTTGCTCATACGTCACCGAGTGCAACAAATAATAATATTGATTCACAGTCGATTGGTTATGGTGATATTGCAAATTTAATTGAAAACAGCTTACAGCGTTTGCTGAACAATTTAAATTTACAGCCAAATAGTGGCCACCCAAATTCGAACCAAGATTATAACCCATATTTAAATTCAAACATTGAGAATATTCGAAGACAAAATTCTGCTCGCGCTCGAAATATTTTTCACTCAAACCTTAGTGCAGATAAAATTACTTCCATTATACAAAACTGGAATATTAAATTCGATGGATCAGCCAATGGCTTAGGCGTGGAAGACTTTCTTTACAGAATTCGCTCTTTAACGTCATCCAGTTTAAATGGTGATTTTCAAGCTTTGTGCAGCAACTTGCATATAGTAGTTTTCGGTAAGGCCAGAGAATGGTACTGGCGTTATCACAAGCAAGTACATAACGAAGGTATCCAGTGGAATAGTTTTTGTCAGGCACTTAGAGAACAGTATCGTGATTTCAAAACAGACTACGACATTAGAGAAGAAATTCGAGGCCGAAAGCAAAAAATAAATGAGACCTTTGATGCTTTCTATGAAGCAATTTTGACCATCACAGATCGTCTGTCAGAACGCATCTCTGATGCAGATTTGATAGAAATTATCACCAGAAACCTTAGACCAGACATAAGGCATGAACTGCTTTATGTTAAAATAACATCTTTCGCTCATTTGCGCAGCTTATGCCAAAGGCGAGAAAACCTTTTATCAGAAGAGATGTTTAGGCGTAGCCACCAAGCACGAAATATGCCAAACAATTTTGTCCCAAGACGAAACGTCGCTGAAGTTGAATACGATGAGTTGTCAGTCGATCATAACAAAAAAGATGGTTTTGATGAAGTAAATTCTTCTTCTGTTGCTGCTTTGCAACAACAATCTTCTAGTTGCTGGAATTGTGACGAAGAAGGCCATCACTGGGAAAATTGTATCAGCGATCGCAAAGTTTTCTGTTATGGCTGTGGGGCTAAAAATACATATAAGCCACAATGTCCAAAGTGCATTGCTAAAAAGACGGAAAACCTGAAAGCGGGTTCTTTCAGAAACACCCGAACAGCAACCCGCTAAAATTAAAAATTAATACTTTACCGTACCATTTGCCGGCTAGCTCAGTTGGTAAGACTGAAAAAGATGAAAATGATAACGTAAAAAATTGTTTGAAAGTCCCCAATACTCAAATTTTAAGACGCGAAGATTTCCCTAATAGTAACGTTAAGCCAATTTTATTTCCGATTCGCCCATACCATGAGCGTTTGAAAGAATATCTGATCAGAAAAAATAACATTTTTAAAGATTTTCCAAACATAGAAGCTTATACATACAAAACAAAAAGGTCAACTTTGAGGCTCCGTAGGTTCTGGAAAGCTTTACGTCAGGCGAAGAAGTTGATAGTTTCAACTGTATTTAATAACAGCGAAGATAATCGTTTCTACGCAAAAGTTAAATTTCTTAATCGAACAGAATATGGCTTATTGGATACAGGAGCTAACATTAGTTGCATTGGTTCAGACTTAGCGCTTGAAGACTTTTCAAAACTGTGTATTTTTCGTAAAACGAAGTCGATAGTTAAAACCGCGGACGGCAGTAGTCAAGAAGTTTTAGGCTTTTTAGAAGTAGACTTAGAATATAAAAATGAATTGCATAACATAAAATTGTTTATAATACCTGCACTTAAGCAACGGTTGATCTTGGGGATAGATTTTTGGAAAAAGTTTAACTTAGCGCCAAGCTTAATTTCATCTCTAGAATTGCCAAAAGAAATTTTTGAAATTAATAATTCTGTTGAAGAACAACAATATCCACTTAATTCGAAGCAGTGTGCACAGCTAGAAGCAGTAAAATCATTATTTCCAGACTTTGATGCACAAGGTTTAGGAAGGACTGATTTAATTAAGCACGAAATTGATGTAGGTCAGGCGAAACCTATAAAGCAACGCTTTTACCCAGTTTCACCAGCAGTTGAGGAATTAATTTTTAAAGAGGTAGACCGAATGTTACAGTTGGGTGTGATAGAGCCATCAACGAGTCCTTGGAGCTCACCAATGAGGTTGGTGGTGAGGCCAAACAAGGTTCGGTTATGCTTAGACGCCAGAAAGGTCAACGATGTGACGAAAAAAGACGCCTATCCTTTGCCTAGCATCGAGGGTATCTTTGCAAGATTGCCGAAAGCAAATCTGATCAGCAAAATAGATTTGAAGGATGCGTTTTGGCAGATTGAACTTTCTGAGCAGTCGAAACCTTTGACAGCATTTACCGTGCCGGGGCGGCCTCTATACCAATTTGTGGTGATGCCCTTTGGTCTATGCAACGCGGCCCAAACCATGTCACGTCTCATGGATCAACTTATCCCTCCTGAATTGCGACATTGTGTGTTTGGCTACCTCGATGACTTATGTATAGTTTCTGAAAATTTTGAAACACATCTTTCTATTTTAATTCGTATATCAGAACAGTTTCGAAAAGCGAACTTAACAATAAACGTAGGTAAAAGCAAATTTTGTGTTACACAAGTTAAATATCTCGGATATTTGATTGGTAATGGAGGTATCGCAACTGATCCGGAAAAAATCAATTCCATATTATCTTGGCCAGCACCTAAAAATTTAAAACAAGTGCGTGGTTTCATAGGTCTTGCGGGCTGGTACAGAAGATTTGTTGAGAATTTTTCTGAGGTTGTTTTTCCGATCACCGAAACTCTATCCACAAAAAAGAAATTTATTTGGACTAGTGAGGCCCAAAAGGCGTTCGAGAAAATAAAAATTTTACTCACTTCGGCCCCAGTTCTCATAAATCCAGATTTTTCAAAAAAATTCTATGTTCATTGCGACGCTAGTGATTTCGGAATCGGTGCAGTACTTGTGCAACTTTCAGACGATGATGCTGAGAGGCCAGTTGCATACATGTCAAAGAAATTAAATACCGCCCAACGAAATTATAGCGTCACTGAGCGGGAATGCCTAGCGGCAATAGAGGCTATTAAACGTTTTCGTTGCTACTTAGAAATGCAAGAATTCGAGGTAATTACAGACCATTCGAGCTTGGTTTGGCTGATGAGGCAGCCAGACTTAAGTGGGAGACTTGCTAGATGGGCATTAAAATTACAGGCTTTTAAGTTTACCGTTAGCCATCGCAAGGGTAAAGAAAATATAGTCCCTGATGCCTTATCTCGAATTCATTGCGACGAAATACTGGCGTTAGAAGATGTAGGCCCAGAGGTTGATTTACATTCAAACCATTTCGAAGACGTTGACTATGAAGAACTCAAAGCAAAGATTAGAGCAAACCAGGAAAAATACCCTGACATAAAAATTGTTGATAAATTTATTTATTTTCGATCTGAACACTATAGTGGAGAATTTGAACAAGAACAAAATGCGTGGAAATTGTGGATCCCGAAAAAACTTCGATCCCAAGTAATTTCAAGAGCGCATGATTCTGTAGTCTCAGCTCACGGTGGAATGACAAAAACACTAGATTTACTGAGAAGAAATTTTTACTGGCCAGGGATGGTAAGCGAGGTCCGTAGTTTCGTTAGAAATTGTGAAATTTGCAAGACAACAAAAGCACCGAATATATGTCTTAGACCACCAATGGGATTTCAAGCCCAATCCAAGAGGCCTTTCCAACGTATTTACGTTGATATTTTGGGTCCATACCCACGAAGTAAAATTGGGCATATTGGGTTGCTTATTGTTGTCGACCACATGACGAAGTTCCACTGGCTATGTCCTTTAAAAAAATTTTGCTCAGCTGCAATTCAAAAATTTTTGATAGAAAATATTTTTCACGTTTACGGAGTCCCTGAAGTCATTGTCAGTGACAACGGTTCGCAATTCAGAGCTAACGAGTTTAATGCGCTTTTGACAAAGCTTGGGATAACACATATTTATACGGCGATTTACTCTCCGCAATCAAATGCGTCAGAACGCGTTAATCGTTCTTTAATTGCATCTATTCGAGCTTATTTAAAAAATGACCATCGCCAGTGGGACGAAAATCTATCTGCAATAAGCTGTGCACTTAGAAATTCTATCCACCAATCTGTTAACTGTTCACCATACCACGCTCTTTTTGGCTTTGACATGATCACTCATGGAACAACATATCAGTTGCTAAAAAATCTAAACCTCCTTGACGAAGCCGAGTGTAAATTAACTAGAGATGACCAACTTACATTGTTACGAAAAGATATTGTTAAAAACATAAGAAAAGCATACGAAACTAATGCACAGCAATATAACTTAAGGTCACGACCTGTTTCTTTTAAAATAGGACAAGAAGTATTTAGACGCAGTTTTGCTCAGAGCAATTTTGAAAAGCAGTTTAATGCAAAATTAAGTCCGATTTTTATAAAAGCTAGGGTACGCGAGAAGCTTGGAAGTCACTATTATATTCTGGAGGATTTACAGGGTCAATTGGTAGGCACATTTCACGCTAAGGATATACGTCAGTAGTTGTCATATTCTCCATCTAATATCTTTTTGTAGTATCAATATATTATCTGGTTTTGTAATGAACAGGTTTTGAACTTTTTGCGATATTTACATTTCATGTTGCAGGCTATGTGCAAATCAACCTGATTCTCAAACTTTTCCACCAAATTTAATCGCACTGGATGCTTGAACATTATTTCAAGCATATTGCAAAAATGCAACTCTGAGCAAAAATCTTAAGTCTGCAACTTCGGCAGAATTTAACGTACTTCCTTTCTCTGCGAACCATCAAAAGAATAGCTTGCCAAAGCATCAGCCACTGCCGAAAAATTAATGTAAAGTCTGGTAAGTTTCTTGTGATCAAAGCAAAGTTACATTAAAATTTGATTTGAATATTAATTAAATTTAAAAGCGAAAATGCTAAACGCGATATTTTATGCAATTTTGCCAGATTTTGATATAAAATACATATCACCGAAAGAGCAATCTTTGCCTTGCAGAGAATATCATTAAAAAGAAAACGAATTCCATCTGCGAAGCTGCAGACGAACTTTGATTTAAGGGTTAGATTTTTTTTCCCCAAGAATTTTGTCTAAAAAAAATCATAGCTCAAGGTAAATAATTTCAGGTTACACCTGCACATTAAATGTAAATTAATGAAAAGGAATTCCATATTTTTCTCATGCTCTATTTCTTGCTAGGAAATTTTATTTGGACTCAGCATATATTTGTTTTTCATCAGTACAAAAATAAATCACCAACGATTTTTGCGTCAATTATAATTTACACGAGCACCCGAAGGTGGCACTAAACCAGTTTATCGTCGAGATCGAGGAAATATTCTCGATTCTGGTGCTCTCCTCAATTTTTGCCTAACAACACATTTTTGCCTAAGCACACATTAATAATCGGCATCACCCAAGTCATCAACTGCAGAAAAAACCAGTCTTCAAACTGTATAGTGCGCGTCGGTCGAGTCGGGAAAAAAAATAATTAAAAACTAGGTTAAAATCAGTAAAAACAGTGAAAAGTTTTATGTAAACGGAAAAAATCGGTTTTCTCAAAAAAAAAAAAATATATAAAAAAAAGGAAAACAAAAATCGTGTCGAAATCCATTTTTTTCAACAATAATTTATTTGAATGAAAATTATATACAATGCGTTAAAAGTTATACAATACGTTCCGAAATTTAATTCACTTACTTTTTTTTTATTGTTCAAAAAGAAAGCGAAAATAATTAAAAACATAATGTAAAAGTTAAGCTTTAAGAAATATAGTCCGTAATAATGACGTGATGATTGCGCTAATAAGGCAGAAGAGCATGGATATGAGTGTAGAGTGACAATAAACGTAACGCCTTTTTCTTTAGTTCAATTCAACTTAATTGGGATTTTAATCAAAATATATTAGATCAAAAAAATTAATATTCTGACCTATTAGTGCAAATCCATGAAATATTAAGCGTACATATCCTGCATGATACCAACACATGTACACGTGTATATTGGTATTGGTATCCTGCTCATTTTTTTATTAATTGTGCAGAAATGCTCAAAGCTCAAAACATAACTCAACAGCTCAACAGCAACATCAATGGAGGCCTTCATCGGTGGAGCCGCAGTGCGACAAAGTGAGTCTGTTTTACCTTATGTTTATTCTTTTTTTTTATTTGAATTAAAATTAAATCGTTCGATATTTGTGCATACATTTTAGCAACAGTAAATTTAGTTAAAACATAATTAAAAATTAAAAATTAGAATGCGTAAAGCAAATGTATAAAACAGAACAACAACAGTAGTAGTTGGCTTAACAAGAGAGCGCGAGTGCTTTGTTTACAATTTGCAGAAAAGTGTAGACTTTGTGATCTGAACATTTTTTATGTAGAACCATGCTTATCGCTCTCTCTGTTTATATTCCAATCGGTTGTCAGTGTTGTGATGCAATTTAGAGATTTTTTCATGCTTAGATTTAATTGAATATAATTTACGTAAGACAGATTTTTGGAATGCAAGAGATGCATGCACAAACTATATGAACATAATATTATTCGATTACTTTACTCTAAAATAATCTACTTATGGTATAATATTATACATTTATGAACTAGTAAATTTTGATTACCTTTTAATACAAAATAAGCTATAATTATATTAGAATGAATTATAAAATAAGTTTTTTTGGATGAATTTTATGAACGGAAAGTATACACGCATATGTACATATGTATGCAGCATAGGAATGTTTACTTTTAATAAAGTTTTGTAAATATGTCAATGCTGACTTAAAATTACTTGAATTCTCCTTAGTGGAATGTGAGGCAAAGGGACAAAAGTGCTTTTGGGGTCTCTTAAAATTTAGCAAAGCGAGACCGTAGGTAGGGAGGGTTAAGAGCTTGTGTCTTCAACAACATCTTGAAGATACTTTGTTGTTGAGTTGAGATTGGTACCAACATTTTGTATTATTGTTTTTCTCATGAAATGACTATGAAGGGGTTTATTTTTTTGTTAGTAAATAATAGTCATTGCGGTCCACTGTAGAGTAGAAGATTTTGTTTAGGGAGTCTAAAATAAAATGTTGTAGTGAGGATTTTCTGGTGGGCGAAGTAGTCACTTACCCCCCCAACGACTAAAGCTAGCGAATCAATGGCTCCCGCCTCCGACTACTTTCGCCTTTGTGACAGCCAACCAGCCTTGTATACCGAGTATACATTGTACTAATCCTGTGACAAATTATGTCATTCGGATTTAGAAAACATTCCGCAATCGTTACATTACAGTATTTAAATGAGAATGCAGTTTGCAATTATTTGTTTTGCTTCTTTTCTTTGCCTATATCAATATTATTTAAGCTACAGATAATGATAAAATTTTACGTAAACAGATAATAACATTTTTTTTTCTCATCAAATCATTTTTATTTTATTAACTACCCAATACATACCTATGCAGTATTGTTAACAAAATGTAAATTTCGTAAGGTAAAATGACTTGTCAATTTACTTTAATAAGATTCATAATTCCTTATGCAAGAATTTTAACCATTTTTTTTTTTTTTTTTTGCAACATATGCAACGTTTATTTCTTTTGAGCCACGGAGGCCAGAATATTGTTATGGATTAAAATGTTAATTTAAAAAAATTAGTTTTGTTAGTAATTTCTCGTAAAACGGGCTACTTTATTTTTTTTTTTTGAATGCGTTGGCATCAATCTTCTATAAAGTTGATTTAGTTGTGTATGATTACCTTTTCTATTGTCAAATAAGTGCTGAATTTAAGCAAAATGTTAAAGATTGTTTGAAATAAATTAGAGAGATAATGTTACATTAATTTTTTTACGTTTTCCTTTGGGGATATAATGGGATAATGTAAAATTTAGATGGGATCTTACAAAATTTTGTGCGTGTAAGATCATGGTGGGGTGGGTTGCGACGCCGTATCTTTAGTAACATCTTCAAGATACTTACCTCTACAGTCAATACTTTCAATATTGTTTTTCAGTTTTCATTAGACTATATAGGGGTGCTATTAGTATGGTCTTTCTTGGTCCATTTAGTTAAATTTTTTTCATTAGGGAGTCTATAATAATTTTTGTGTAATATTGGTATGTGGTTAGATCATGAATCCGCCAGCCGACTGCTTGCTAGCCCAGTCAATGGCTCCCGCCCGATCTTACTACCACCAGCAAAAGAGCATCTTATTTTTGGATGTTGGATTATAAACATTTATTCAGCATTACGTGCTGTTTATTGTTGCATCTGATATTATGTACATAACAACGTGAACAGGACCGAAAATTTTGCGAAGAATTTTTCTCCCCAAGCGTGGCTGCATCAGTCTGCGACACAACCCATGCTTCTGCGCCGTAAAGAAGCACGGGTTAGATGAGCGTCTTGTAGAGTGTCAGTTTTGTCGGGCGAGAGAGGTCTCTACTACTCAATTGCTTACTGAGACCATAGTAACACCTATTAGCAAGAGTTAGTCTTCGCTTTATCTCCAGGCTGACATCGTTTTGAGTGTTCACGGCGGTGCCAAGATAGGTGAATTCCTTGACAACTTCGAATGTATAGTTGTTCGCAGTAACAAAGGATCCAATACGCCGCGTCTCCCTGTTTGTGGACAGCATACTATATACTTTGTGTATATGCTATAGCATTTTAATGCTTTTTTTTTTCTTTTGGGGTGCCATGCCCAATTCCAAAAATTGCTTAGCTCTTGCCGAGAGCTTTTTCAAATCATTCCTACTGTTTATGTGAAATTTGGTTTCATTACCTAAAATAATTCTCTCAGTATAGAGTTTTGCAGTTTCTGCTCCTTTGGGGGGTGCCACGTCCACTTGTCGAAACTACTCAAATTTTTCCACAGCATAATCAAGTTATAACAAGTATTTGTGTGAAATTCGGTCGATATCGCCCATTTTTCATCCCAAGAACCATGTACCGAATTTCATTTACTAATCTTGCTCGATTTTCTGGCAACCGCTTTTTTCACAGACAGACAGACCCCAAGCCACGTTCTCTTCTATACGTTACAAGCGAAATGACAAAGTTAACACACTTTGAGTGCAGCGTATAGAAATTCAGGTCTTGTAGTTTTTAGATATAACTTAAATTTCAACACGGATGGTAACATATTGTTTTTACTAAAGGTGAACATAATAGATGAACATATGTATGTATTTATGTTATATTTTACTGCCCTTATTAACTAAACTGTTTGGTTCAATTTAAAATAAAGCTAGAATGTGGAATCAAAATGAACAAGTGAAGAAAGTGAAATATCATAATGACCCGATTTCTTAAGGAAGAAAATGATTGAAATACACAAACAACTATGTATGTACTCGTATGTGTATTGTATTAAATAATACAAATACTCTGCATCTAAGCATGGCAGATTTTGATATCAGCACCATCATTATCATCATGTGAACTGATTTGAATGTGGAAAGTTTTCATTGTGGTAACGTAGTCATTTAATTATACAACGACGAGCACATAGGATAATTATTGTTTCAAAACCTCAGTAACATTGTTTCAATAACACGTTTGTACCCCACCAATATGGCAGGCAACCAATGTTTACATACATGTGGCAACCCATTGCAATCAGTATTTGTATGCAAGTGGGTGCTTTGTTTGTCGATATGGCATCATCTGAATTACCCACACACATATATACACGCACGCACACATGCAAACCAAAACGTTGTCCTTCGGTCTGTTTGTTAGTTTAATGTGCAAACAACGGATATGTTGAAGCATTAAATGGAGAATTGTTACTTGTTACTTTATTGTATGAAGCTTTTTTGCACTGAAAGTAGAGATCCGGGCACTGAATGCTGTATGCGTGACGTTGTTTTTGCTCCCTATGAAGTTGGTGGGTTCAGTTACTAATTTCCTAATGAGGGAAATGAGTTCTTAGTCACGGTAAATTACTTCAAAATGATATTTTGTTGCACTGTGCTTAATTGTGATTTTTTTTTCTTTGTTTTTCAGTCACATTTGCCATAATGACTACAGACAATATCCGAAACATTGTTTCAAAGTTAATTTTTATCAAATGACTTAACGTATTTTTAGCCAAACCCAGTGGATTACCCCAATAGATGCAGAGCGCTGATGAATTGTAAGAATAAGAGATAAGCTTAAGGGAAATTTGGAGTAGTATCGGTGAATGTAAGCCTGGGGATGTAGCTAAAAACATGTGTTTTTTATTTTAGATACGAATTCAAACTTGCAATTTGAAGTTGAAAATAGCAAAAATGACATGATCATTTGTATGGTTCTGCGGTACAACTGGCAAGCCTTACGCAAATTATAGGTTCTGAATTCGATCTCCCACATTACTTCACATTTTGTATGTAATTTTCATGTTTCTATGTAACTTTTGATACAGTTAAACTATCCAGATTTGAACTTTACGCTGAAGTATATAAATTCAACTCGTTAAGCTTTTCAGTTTCTTATTTTCAGTGTAATGGAAAACAGTCGAATTATTGCTTGCAGCAATAGACCGAGGCGAGACGAGATCGCACGGCATCTCGCCTCGTTCTAGCCTCGATTTCGAAACCAAAAGCGAGGCGCATTTTGACCAAATCTGAACTCGTAAGACCCAAATGCAGATTCAAAAATGAATGTAATTTTTATAATAAAATTTATATTTCACTTATATTTTAGTATTTTATTTTGAGTAAGCTACTTTATTTTATTTTTAACCCGCATGTGCGTCTTACGAGTTCAGATTTGGTCCAAGCGCTAATGCACAGAAGTGCTTGGCCACCGATAAGGCCATGATACTGAAAAAAAAAAAATTGTTTTTAATTATTTTAAGTTAAAAGCCAACAAAATTTTTTCTTAAATTTATTTTTGGGTTCAAAAAATGCAAGTTTTGTCGGAAATGAATATTTTTTTTAATTGAAAATTAAATATATCTATATTATAATATATTAAATATCTTAATCATTATATCTTATTGATTTTGGTAGCCAAAAATATAAACACATATTTCATTTTATTTCTTGGGGCGTAATCAGCCGTATGAGCCTATCAGGCCTGATACCTACATAATTTTTTTCATTTCAATTAAATCCTCGCTTTTTACCGAGGTGATTCGGCCGAGAACGAGGCGAGACATGCGATGGCAAGGTCTCGTCCGAGGCCGAGGCGAGGCGAGACTCAAATCTATAAAACGAGGCGAGACCGAGATCAACTAGAATCTCACCTCACCTCGGCCTCTGTGAAATACTAGAAAAAAACCAAAATCAAGTTTCGTTAAGCACATAAGAAACCTATGGATATACTCGTACAGAGACTGATTTTTGGATAAGAAATTTTGTAAGCTTGTGCTATTTCAGAAGAAAAAGATATTAAATAACGAGATTCCAAGAAAGGCTTCCTTTGCGAAGAAGTACAAGTAACGGTCTAATGAATCAGGGGAATGGAATTTTATTTTTAGATGCGCTTTGAGATATTTAACAACGATGTAAAAATTCTCGAAGTACCTACTGCCATTTTGTATTTTATTAGTATTTTCCAATTTATTCCCTTAAATTCATAAAGAAGTTTTACTTCTTTCTTACATTCGCGATTTTAGAGTATCATTGAAAAAGATTATTGTGACAAATTGATATATCAGGTTGTGTGCCATATTTTCAATACTTAATTCCCATGTTCCATTTCGAGCAGAGTCGCCGACCTAAATGTTTTAATTTTATTTTTATATTGATAGACCTCTTTGTTATTAATTTAAATTAATATAGTTATAAAATACAAACATTAAAATTCATATGAAACCGCAAAGGGAGTTTTCATCTATTGAGGAATTTTTCTTTCTTCTTATTGTTAGTTTTCAGTATAAACTGCTTTAATTTAAATAAGTTTTAATTAAAAAAATTGTCTATAAATAAATTATAGAATACTAATAGGTTATTTCAATTCAAAATTGAACTGAGAAAACGCTTGGCCTTAAATTGAAACCTATGAAGTTTGTCACAAAAAGTGCAGATTTTCGTAAAATTGACAAAGCGCAATTTTTTAAGAAAATAAAAATTGTTTTTGGTTTATTTGTCAATCTCCAGCCTTGAATGAAACATTATTTTACAACTTGCGGTCACTTGGGAAGTTATGCTGGAATCATACATGCAAATTATCCAAGATTGAAAAAATTGTTTACTGGGAAACGTGCTAAATTTGCATTTCCGATACCAACAAAAAAAATTATCAAATGTTGTAGCTAAGTTGTAGTAGAGTTAATGCAACCAAACTCTTGGTAATAAACTTCTTTCTATTTTTTTTACTACAAAATTACAATGATTGTCAATAGAACGAGTTGCTTATCGCATATTAAATCCAAAAGTTCTCAAATAAATTGATAGTTGATATCTTTTTAAAATGTCATTTGAAGTCAAAGATATCGCTTTGCAAAAGCAAAACGAAGTTAATCGAAATTGGAATCACATGATACAACAATGCAATTTTCCAATTTCCCTGAAGCTTTTTCGATTCGCATTCAATACATCGTATTTTTACCAAAATTTATACTGTGGCAACAACAACAATTCGTTTACAAAAGAATGTTGATTGTTGTATGAAATTTGGCTTTTGCTTTTCATATACGAGAAAATAAATGTAAAAATTGTTACAATAGGAACTACAACAAAACCAACAGCAACTCAACCACAATACTCGTAATAATGACTGAAATAATGGAATGCAGAAATGCATTTCCATGGTAAAAATCAGAAGGGAATCGAATGTGATATGCGGCGCAGGAACAACAGTAACTGATTGCAACAACACCAGCCATTTCAACCATTTCTGTTGCTTTTGCTGCAGCTACAAAAATAACAATGGCAACAATTGCAGCAGTGGGATTAAGTGCAACAAGCTGTACTTAATGCTTTGATATCAATGTTGTTGGTGTTGTTGATGCTGCTGCTGCTGCCAGTGAAAGCGCCATGCAAAAGCGACGAATGTTCCAAAACAATAAAAAGAATGGAACGGATTGAAAACGACAACAACAAAAAAATATCAACGAGAAATGCGTGCTTGACTTTGGCAATTGAACTCGGCATTCAATGAAGTGCAGGCAGAAAGTATTGTTGAGTAAAAAAGAAATTTGCCTAGAGATCAACTTACAGTAGATACAATCAAGTCTTTATGAGACAAAATCTCCGTTTTGTCCTTACGACCATTTTGAAGTGTCTCTGTTGAGGCAGAAGCTTTCAGATATTGAATACATTTAATCTGCTAGTCTCACTCCATCGACTTGAAGAATCAGTAATTAACTAGCTTTGGCAATTAATTTTTTTTTTCACCAAAAGCATTCCCAGATGCATTTCTCTTAGAAAAAGTTAATCTCAATGTCCTAAAACCTACTGAATCTATCAACATCTTAAATAAGCAAAGTAACCTCTGAACCATTGCACATGCGGAAAGTCCAAAATGACCTAAAATCAAACTCTCTGGTTCATGTATTCCTAAATATATAAGCTCCATTCGAGTTTTCTGAAGTCGATTAAGAAAGCAAACATCTTTGATAACAAATAATCGATAAATTGAAACGCTAGTGGGGGAAAATTATTTTAGTGTTAATTTATAAAGAAAACCTTCATTGTTGATCCCTAAGGTTAAATTTACTATGTAATCACTTTGTCTAAAACACTGGACGTTACTCGACTGAACTGAATTTTATATTATATCAAACCGAATTACAATGGCCACACCTCTCATATTTTTCACAACTGTGAAGTTATCAAGATAAACTTTTTGATAAGCTTTTAAATTGGTCTATTGAAGAATTGTCGTATAAATATCATGGATCATATTTTTTCACTCAATTGATTAGCTATTATTTGAATATAACTTTTTGATTTGATGAGGACACAAATTCGATTTAAAAATACCTTTTATCAGGACCTACTTAAAAGAAAATACCAGGCGTTGATAATCTTAATTTTAACAGCTGTTGAGCATAAATTTGTTTCGCTCAACTTTCAGTCAACACCTCTCTCGGTCTTTGTATGCACTGCGGTACAGCTTAAACAAAAGACTTCAGATTCATCTGCATTCTCGATTATATATGCTCTCGGATTATGTGTTTCCCAACATGCAATGATACGATAATTTTTACCACAATTTGTTTACGGGCCTCCGGAAAAATAAAAAGACACATTATAAAATTTTTTTTTTTTTGAAAATCAACGATCTAACGAATCAGCCGAAATAACTCTTTTTTTTCGGATGAGCCAGTTTCCAGATATCTTGCTCACCGCAAATATTGAGCTCGTTCACTTTGCTAACTTATCGTCGAATATTTTTGGACCAAAATTTTAAGGATAAATTTTGAATAGTTATACTTTCACAATGTAAAAAAATTTGGTCTAAAATAAAATGCAGCTTCAAAAAAAATTTTTAAGAAAGTGTCTTTTTTATTTTCGAAAAACTCTCGGAGCCCGTTAAAGATGTCTATATGTTTGGCCACTTTTGCATTGAACAAATCTGTGAAGAAGTCTAATTTAGAATAGATAACTCCTGCGTTTCTTTTTTTTTTCCTATCAGACAGAAAAACAAAAACAGAGACGTCTTCAAATAGACCTGGTTTGAAAAATACGTTTGCGCTCTCTGCTACTTGCACTGTTAAGTCAGAAGTTTGACCCCTGAAGATCTTCGAACTATTTTGGTTGTCTATAGAAGTGAAAGAGTGCGGCTCCATGTTAATCAATGCGTCAAGTACTATAGTTCTGAATGAGCATGCGATTTACAAAATACTTATTTGGATTTAAATTTGTTCAAATATTCAATATATATTTTTTATCTTTATAAAATTACTGTCATTTAAAATCGCAAACCTATGGGCCTGTTGAATTTCAAGTATTGAGAATTCGTCAACTGTCAAATTAAGTTTAAATGTATTTAATCATTCCAAAAAGTTATTACTTTACTAAAATAAATTTAATAGCCTAGTGAATAAAATAATATATAATTTCTTGTGAAAAATTGGAAAGATAGTGACTTTCAACAATTTGTTTCTAAAAGAAGAAAATGCCGCCATCTGAGTGCAAAGAATGCACAGTAAGATTGGTGCAAATTGATGATTCCATTGCATGTTCTGGCGGATGTGGCTGTGTTTTTTGTTTAAAATGTAGTCATATAAAAAGACCAGAAATTAAAATGTTGTGTGAAAATGAAAACATTAAATGGTTCTGTAATCAATGCACAATATCGAATACAAACACTAAATTTATTGAAATTAAACATTTGATACAAAAGTGCGAACAAAACAGTATTGGAAAATTAGAAATGAAATACACATTTGAAGAAGTTTTTTTACATAAATTGGCACAGTTAAAAAGTAATTTGGCTACTGAATTTAATGCACTGCTTGAGCATAATATAGAAGTTAAACTAAACAAATTGAAAAAAGACATTATGGATGAATTGTCAAGCGCGTTGAAAGAAAACAATGAGAAACTTAATGAAGTTTGTTCGGTTAGCAGCTATAATAACAATAAACAAATGTCATATGCAGAAGTGATAAAATCTAATGAAAACAAATTATTCATTAAACCGAAAGACAAAACGAAGAAAAATAAAGAAGCTAAAATTGCGCTGAAAAAAGTAGTTGCATGGTGTAATAACCAAGGTGGTTAAAAACGAAATTCTCAAAAGTTTGGGTTTCTTGTCCTTCATTGTCTCTTTTCGTAATTTTTTTTGACACTTCGGTGTTTTGATTAATTGGCCCGTTCAGCAACTTCAGTATTTTTGAAGCGCTTTAAGCAACTTTTTACTGAGAGGTATTTGTGTTGTGTTTCAAAATTCTGATGCGAACAAAAAACTACGCTAAATAATGTAGCAGGCTTCAATATGATAGCAATTAGTCTTTTTTGTTTTTGCAATAACAACCACATCGACTAAATTTTTAAGATTCAATGTAGTTTGCAGCTATCGTTCAGAAAATGTTCAAGATCTTACGCCTAAGCGCTGCAATTTCTCAAAGCGCTTAAGTTTTCTGAATGGGCAATTAAAATGTTATGAATGTCAAAACTACAGCAAATAGGATGACAGATGATTGAAAATCGAGGCTCTCCCTAATTACTCCACCTTGGTTATTACACCATGAGTAGTTGAGCCGACTGCAGGTCTCGTGAGTGGAGTGAAAGAGATAAACAACGGTGGTCTAATAGTCCAATGCAAAAACAAAGAGTCATGTGAGCAGGTGCAGCAGAAGATAACTGAAAGTATTGGAAATGACTTTGAACTAGTGAAATTAAGAGATAAGAGAGATATTAAAAAAACATTTAAAATTATTGGGTTAACAGAAAGACTGAGTAATGAGCGCTTAGTGGAATGCATTTCTAAGCAAAATGAGATTTGTATGGGAAAAGAGATCAAAGTAATTAAAATTTTTGAAAATTTAAATATAAGAGAATGTTTTAATGCTATTATTGAAACCGATTGTCTAACGTATGAGTCTATTTTGAAACAAAAGAGAATCAATGTTGAATGGGATTCTTGTATTGTTATTGATTACATGCGAATTTCAAGATGCTTTAATTGTTTGGGGTATAATCACAAAGCTGTAGATTGCATAAACAAAAAAGCCTGTGGTAAATGCGCAAGAATGCATGAAGCTGAAGATTGTAATTCTAATATAATAAAATGTATTAATTGCTGTGAGTTAGTGCAAAAAAAGCTCTTAGATGTTGATGTTCATCACATTGCTTATAGCAAAGAATGTCCAGCGTGCAAAAAATATGTTGAAAATTAAACAAGGGCACGCAAATAGCAATCAGATAACACTACTATAAATTGTTTATATCTAAATATTAATAGCATTTTATCCAATAAAATTGAATTAGAAAGACTGATTGTAGTAAAAAATCCAGCCATTATATTATGCACAGAAACATGTACCACAAATGAAATTACTGATCAGGATTTGAGCATAGAAACGTATACATTAGTAAGATGTGATTCGCATAGCAGGCACACTGGTGGTGTACTGATCTACGTGCTTAAATCAATTGAGTACTCTATAAAGTACAACAAAATGATTAAAAAAAAATCTTTGGTGTAGCTTTATCAAATTGAAGCGTTTTAACCCTAAGTGGCAAATAGGTGTAGTGTATCATTCGCCTAATTCAAGTGATGCCAGTTTTATAAACCATTTAAGTACTGTATTAGGTAATATATGCGAATTGTCGGAAAGCAATATTATTGTGGGTAGGGATGCCAACACTCAGGGTTTCGCCCGGAGACTCAGGGTTTTGAATATGATTTCCGGGTCTCCGGGTTCAAAGTCAATCCCTCCGGGTTGAATATCATTTTTGTCGACAGCAACAAAAAAAATCGAATCTAAGTCAGCAGTTTTCCCGAATTTCAAATTTTGATAAATTCAAAGAAAAAAAAAACGAAAAAAACACAAACCATAAAATAACACAGGGCAACAATGACTTTGTTGCCTTACTTATCAGAAGGTTTTGACGCGCTGAACTCGAATCCAAGCTTAGAATTTCTCAAATAGCTCCGGTTTTCGAGATATTCTAACCTAAAAGTTAGATTAGATTAGATTTTTCGAGATATCTTGGGCAAATTTATATAGAAATATATTTTTTTTTTATGAATCCATTAATGAGTTTCGAAAGAACTACTCTTCCTCTTGAAAACTCACTCGGAATTATATCGATATCTTTTTTGATTTTCAAAGTATCCTAAATTGAAAATTATTATATAGGTCTCCATACAAACTTTTGTAAATTTGTATGAAAAATTTGAAAAAATATATCGATATGATTCCAAGTGTGTTTTGAAGAGGAAGAGTATAGCTTTTATAAAAAGCGGTATAAGTTGGGAGCCCCTGAATGGATATTAAAAATATGGATGTCATAAGGAGATAATTGAATTTCCTACTATACTAGTAAGACTAGTTTTGAAATTTAGCCTATAGTTTTGGATGCATGATAATTTTTCTGAAATTTTTACCAATAACATTTTTAAAAAAATTGGTAAAATTAAAAAAAATCTATGCAAATTGTACATCATTTTAAAGCAAAATAATCAAGCATTCCTATCATGCTAAAAAGTAAAAATTTTTAACACATTTTTTTGAAAAAATAGCGTTTTGTTAAAAAAAATAATTGGTCAAAATTACAGGCCATTAAGTTATCTTTCTTATGACATCCATATTTTTGATATCCATTCAGGGGTTCCCAACTTATAATCAGTTTTACAAAAGCTATATCAGCAACTTATTATGGCTATACATAAGGGCGGGTCGATTTTTTTTTTCAAAAAGTGTATGGCAGGAAAAGGTTATACGGGTAATTCTGACCAACTTTGCAACTTTGGGTCAGAGGTGGTCAAAAATATCTTGATTTAGTTTTTTTGCGACTGCACTTTCGTGAATGAAATTCCCTATTTTTTAAAAATCTTAATTCGAGCTTCTTCCGATAACTGCCCAATAGGTAAAATAGCATTGGACACAATTTCGGGTCCGATGAAATTTTCTTAGTAGATTTTTTTATATGATTGAACTAAGATGCCGACATTTGGAGTATTTCATTAGACGCGTAATTTCTTAAGCTATCCGATGCCATAAGAATCTCGGATATTTTTTTTTTTTTTTCGCTTAGTACGGCAGAGCTCTCCTCGAGGTTTTTTTTTTTACTTTTGAGAGAGTACGATGTTAATAAATTTTTGTAAAAAGTGTACATTGCTTTTTACAGATAAACTGCAATTTGTTGTTTTTATAAAAATTAGTTTTTGCCTGTCCGTTGTTTTTTATGGACGCGGAAACTATCCGGCAGATTTTGATGAAAGTTTTACAGTATGTTAAGACAAGACTTTTACTAAGGGTGAATATTTAGGTTGGCCCTCAAACAAAAATATTTTTAAAAAAGAACTTTCACTAAGTCCGGTAAATCAACTTACACCGAATTTACACCACATGGAATTTACAGCACGTGTCTTTTATAATAAGAGGCATAAATGCATATTTAGGTTTGCCGTAATACAAAAACATTTTTAAAATATTATTTTCTCGAAGACCGCTTATTCGATTCTCATGGAACTTACAACACATGGCTTTTATATTGAGTGGCACAACTTAGACCGTACACATTTTATTTAGGGTCCATACTTTGGGTGGCCCTTACAAAAAATAACTTTTAAAATATAAATTTACATGAAGATTTCATAATTGTGGCCTATAAAAGATTTTTACAAAGTTTGGTTTAAAAAATGGGCGATGACACGCCCTTCAAAATCAAATTCATCATATGTCACCAACTACTGGAAGCAGATGAATGGGGCTTAGTACATAAACATGTATATAAAAGGTACGGGAAAAAGTAAGCTTCAATGGAAAAAATTACCGTCCCACATAACAACGTCTGCCAGGCCTGCTATATATTTGTAAAAGAATAGGGACAAAAGTTAGTTTCACTGGGAAAATGGGCGGTTTCGCTTTTACATTCCATCGCATGTGTTCATACAACATCGCCCCACACATCGAAAAGGGCAGAACAACGTCTGCCGGGACAGCT
Source organism: Tricholauxania praeusta (assembly GCA_949775025.1). NCBI lineage: Eukaryota > Metazoa > Arthropoda > Insecta > Diptera > Lauxaniidae > Tricholauxania > Tricholauxania praeusta. The sequence continues at coordinate 60,373,820 of OX459028.1, read as the reverse complement.
AGTATTAAATAATTTTACTTATGTTTTTAAGGAAATTGAAATAAAAACTTAAATAAAAGTCCACTTATTGAATCTCCGGGTCAGACATCAGTCCTTGTTGGCAACCCTAATTGTGGGTGATTTTAACATTAATTTCAACAAAATATCGACTTATAGCATTAAACTATCTGAACTGTTTCAGTCACATTCAATGTACCAAAAAATTGATTTTGACACCCGTATAACCGCTACATCCAAAACCAAAATTGATTTATTATTTTCTAATTCCAATGATATAGTGTGTGAAAAGTTAGAGGAATTTCAAATTTCAGATCATGAAACTATTTTATTTAAAATTAAACGTTACCCAAAATTTCAAATGAGATACGTTATTAAAACACTTTCTTGGGAAAGTTATATAGGGTGTTTTTTTTAGAGGTTTGTTTTTCGAATAGAGATAAAACTGGCATTTTATGGTCAAATCTGGCAACTCTAATGTCATTTATGTTCAGTTTGGTTTGCCATTTCATCATGAACAGGTTGACAAAAGAACAACGCTTGCAAGTCGTGCAAATTTATTTCGAAAATAATGGTTCAGTTCGCGAAGCTTACCGCAAGCTCCGTCCATTTTATGGTCGACATAATCGTCCATCAGAGCAATTAATTCGGTTAACCATGGGTCGTTTTCGCACTACGTTTACTCTATGTGATAATACGCATCCGCAGAGACGTCGAACAGTGCGCACCGAAGAAACAATTGCCGCTGTAGAGCAAAATGTTGAAGAGGACCCGAATGAATCGATTCGCCACCGTGCACAGCAATTGGAGCTTTGTCCATCAACTTTATGGAAGATTTTGCGTAAAGATCTTGGCTTGCGACCTTACAAGATCCAGCTTGTGCAAGAATTAAAGCCGCGAGACCATGCAATGCGTCGTGATTTTGGTGTATGGGCCGAAAATGAGTTTGATCTCGATGCTGATTTTCATCGCAAAATTTTGTTCAGTGATGAGGCTCATTTTTGGTTGAATGGCTACGTCAACAAGCAAAATTGCCGCATTTGGAGTGAAGAGAATCCACATGAGACCCTTGAGACGCCATTACATCCACAAAAACTGACTGTTTGGTGTGCTCTATGGGCTGGTGGAGTCATTGTGCCATACTTTTTCCGAAATAATGCTGGAGAGTCAGTTACCGTTAATGGAGACCGGTATAGAGCCATGATAACCGACTATTTTGTTCCCGAATTGGATGGCATGAATGTGAATGAGTTGTGGTTCCAACAAGACGGCGCTACATGCCACACAGCGCACGTCACAATCAGTTTATTGAAGGAAACATTCGATGAGCGCATAATTTCGCGGAATGGACCTGTCAATTGGCCACCAAGATCGTGTGATTTGACACCATTGGATTATTTTCTTTGGGGATATGTGAAGTCGCTCGTCTACGCCAACAAACCAGAAACGTTAGGGGACTTGGAAGCCAACATTCGTGGCCTTATTGCCGACATACGGCCCCATATGCTCGAAAAAGTGGTTCAAAATTGGACCTGTAGAATTGGCTTTATTCGAGCCAGCCGCGGCGGCCACATGCCCGAAATCATATTTAAACATTAATGGCATAAAATTATCCTTCCAATAAAGCCAAATTGATGGACATTAAAACGATTTTTTTGTGTTTTATTTCAATTCGAAGCTCTATACCTCTAAAAAAAACACCCTGTAGTAATGAAGCACTTGTGCATCAACTTCGCCTTTGCAACTTTAGCAATCTTAGCTCTTTTAATTTGGAGAATAAAGTCCTGTTAATTTATAACACTATTTTAAATATCATGAGTAATTTGACCTACGAAAAGGAAATCAAGATTAAAATTGTGAATAAATGGTATGATCACGAATCAGCTCATATGAATAAATATAAATTTGAACTTTATAAACTTGCGAAAGTGTCAGGAAATTGAGAAGAGTACAAAAACATTAAAAAGAGTTATAAGAAACTAATAAAAATAAAAAAAGTAAGATATTTGGAATATAAAATTGCTACAAATAGTCATGATTGTAAAAAAATGTGGAAGTATCTTAAACAATCGATTTGTATGGTCAAGGAAAGTTCATCTATTAAAAAAATTATCATTGATGGTCATATTTTAATAAGGGAAGTAGAAATAGCGAACGGCTTGAATAAGTATTTTGTTGATAGCATTGTGGATATAAGCGACAGCATATAATCAGTTTATATAGATCGTAGCTTCTCAACTCCAGTCAATTATGCTTTCAAATTTAACCTAATATCTTCTAGTGATATTGAAGAAATTGTCAGTAAATTCAAAGCAAAGAGAGCAAAGTTATTGTCTGAAGGTGTTCTGATAGATTCAATGCCATACATGAGATTCTTTTATGCTCAAATCATAAATGAAAGTTTAAGTACAGGTATAGTTCCAAACATGTGGAAATCTTCAATTATAGTCCCAATTGAAAAAGTCAAGAATACTTTAAAAGCTGAAGAAGTGCGTCCAATAAACACGCTGCCATGTGACGAAAAGATATTGGAAACTGTAGTTAAAAACCAATTAGTACAATATCTGGAGTACAATAAGATAATTATACCCCAACAGTCAGGTTTTAGGAAGAAACACTCCTGTGAAACAGCGTTAAATATGGTTTTAGCTGAGTGGAAAGAAGAACTAAATAGTAAAAATACTATAATAGCAGTTTTCATTGACCTTAAAGAGCATTTGAGACAATAGATAGAAAAATATTACTTGAAAAGCTTTCAGTTATTGGTATTAAGAATGCAGAATTGAGGTGGTTTGAAAATTTTTTATCTAATCGCAAGCAAAGGACAGCTATTGGATCTGCTATCTCTGAATTGATGAATATTAAAATTGGTCTCCCACAAGGTTCAGTTTTGGCTCCAATTTTATTTAATATTTACATTAATGATATTACTTCAGTTCTGAAATTTAGTTCTATAAAACTATTTGCCGATGATGCTTTAATTTCGATCTATGGTAAAGATGAAAACGTTCTTAGGGAAAAGTTACAATTAGATCTCGATGCACTCTATATATGGTTGTGTGCTAATAGGTTAAAAATAAACATCGATAAAACTAAATATATGATTATCTCAAGGAGAAACAATATTAACATTGGAAAAGTTAAAATTAATATGAAAGAAGTTGATAAGGTTCATACCATTAAGTACTTAAAATTGATGATAAATTAAAATTTGATGATCATATTAATTATACCATTAGCAAAATAGCGAAAAAAATTTGGTTCATAAAAAGAACATGCATGCTGTTAAGTAAATCTTACAAAATTATGGTATACAGGTCTATTGTTGAGCCATACTTTATATACTGTCCCACCATTTTCTATGAGGTGCATGATAGAAATACAAGAAATAGAAACAATTTTAAGTTACCTCTGTACAAAACAGAGTCGGAGAAAAATAGTCTGTATTATAAAGGGTTAAAATGTTATAATGATTTACCTGAAGATATCAAAATCTTTGATGGTCACTTATTCAAAACCAAACTATATAATTACGTTAAAACTATAGAGATTAGATAAATTGCATTGTGTTACATGTTTCAAAACTTAAGTAGAATTTACTTTAATTTTACTATATTTTTAAGTAATATGCAATGTTGTATGTTATACATATTTATAAATAATTGTCACATTATCTTTAGTTTTTTAAAGCTAGGCTCATTTTAGCCGTAATAAATAAATAAATAAATAAAATAAATAAAATTGATTCCACGACCATATTTATGGCATCAGTATTTTTTTCACTTATGCGAGATGTTGGTTATCTCCTCATCGGGGCTGTTTGCCTCCATATTCAAAATAGCGACCACCAACACGATGAAAACAGCCCCCTTCCCAATGTGCACAAAAACGGAAGCGAATTCGTTTCGAATTCGAAACGAATTCGTTTGTGAGCATTCCGTTTTTTGTAAGAAAAACGAATTCGTTTCGAATTCGTAACGAACTGCAAATACGAATTCGAAACGAATTCGTTTTTTGTTCATTAAATGAATTCGTTTCGAAGTTTGTTTTTTGTAAGTAAAACGAATTCGTTTCGAATTCGTAACGGACTTCAAATACGAATTCGAAACGAATTCGTTTTTTGTTCATAAAACGAATTCGTTTCGAACTCGTTTTTTGTTCATAAATCGGATCAGTTTCGAACTCGTTTTTTGTTCATAAAAAAATTTTATGTTTTGAGCGACTTCAAATTGCTTAGAAGGTTAAAAAAAACTTATAAAATTTTTTACACGGAAAATTTTCAAAGAAAAATATTCAAAAAAATTTTTGTTTTTTCGACTTTTTAAACATTTCTAAGTCGATTAAGAAACAAAATTTTTTTTCAAAATTTTTTTTTGAAAATTTTTTCCGGGACTTAGAAAAATTTTTTTTTATGAACAAAAAACGAGTTCATTTCGAATTCGTTTTATAAACAAAAAACGAATTCGAAACGAACTCGTTTTTTGTTCATAACAAGCGGAAAATTCTTCCGTTTTTTCGAGAGGAATTTCATACGAAAACGAATTCGAATCGAGTTCGTAACGAAATCCGTTTCGGATGAATAGTACGAAGAAACGAGTTCGTTTCGAATTCGAAACGAATTCGTTTTTTGTAAATAAAGCATATCAAATGAGAGAAGATATCATTCGCCTTTGACATATATTTTAATATATGAAAGGTAGCCTAGTAGGTAGCGCGAATGACTATGAATCGCTGGGACATGGGTTCGAGCCTGACTTTGGAAATTTGTAAATCGTAAGTAAAATTTAATTTGATAATAAAATAAAATTCATATACATATGCAATAAAGTCTTACAATTTGCATACATAAAAATTTTTTTTTTTTAAATAAAACTAATTTTTTTATGAACAAAAAAAACTCGTTCTATGAACAAAAAACGAATTCGTTTCGAATTCGTATTATGAACAAAAAACGATTTCGTTTCGAATTCGTATTATGAACAGAAAACGAATTCGAAACGAACTCGTTTTTTGTTCATAATAAGCGGAAAATTCTTCCGTTTTACCGAGAGGAATTTCATACGAAAACGAATTCGTAACGAGTTCGTAACGAAATCCGTTTCGGATGAATAGTACGAAGAAACGAGTTCGTTTCGAATTCGAAACGAATTCGTTTTGCACACTGGGTTGTAACATAAATTGCTTCCACCACCACCACCAGTACAAAGTTTCAACAAATTTCTCTAAGGCGCTGGATAATATAAAACAGTATACCGCATCCAATCTGAGAATAAACAAGAATGTTTCTCAAGTAAATAAAAATAATTTTCTGTATTCTTAATTTGATAAAAACTAAGTAAGTATCTTATAAAAGCTAGTGTTTCACCGAGGCCGAGGCGAGGCGAGGTTCTAGTTGATCTCGGTCTCGCCTCGTTTTATAAATTTAAGTCTCGCCTCGCCTCGGCCTCGGACGAGATCTTGCTGTCACATGCCTCGCATCGCCTCGCCTCGTTCTCGGCCGAGGCGCCTTGGTAAAAAAGCGAGGTTTTCATTAAAATAAATAAAAATATTACATGTATACGGGCTGATAGGCTGATCAAGCCTCAAGAAATAAAATAAAATATCTGTTTTTATTTTTGGTGAATTGGATGAGATATGATGAACTTAATTCTTTTCTTATGTGGGAAGGAGAGGCATTGCCTATTTTTCCAAACCAAATTAAGCTATGAACCTTTTACGAACTATAAGAAAAATATGTACCAAATCTTATTTATCTACGTCAAATAGATATTTAGATATGATAAAGTTAATTTTTTTCTTATATTGAAAGCATGGTACCGCCGATTTTATTAATTGAATCTTAGTTATGCCTCTACCTTTTATAAATATACGTACCAAGTCTTATTAATCTTCATCAAGTAGTTGATAATATATGATGAAATCTGTTTTTCTCTTATTTTATTAATCTTCATCAAGTAGTTGATAACATATGATGAATTCTGTTTTTCTCTCATGTGGAGGTGGCATCACCCATTTATCGTAAACTATGTTACGGAGCATCCCAAATCATAAGAAACATATATGGGACGTTCCATGTCAACTGGCACCACCCACTCAAAAGGAATATTTTTACTCAGGATTCAATCTAGCACCATACCAAATTTTATCAAAATCGATGACGCAGTTCGGCCGAAACAGTGTTTTTTCCGATTAAGGGTGATGCCACGCTCCATTTAAGAATTAAGAGCTTCTAATTACTTTTCTTGTGGTTCAGTCTATTTTCAAACCAAATATTATTAAAATCGGTTCATTAGCTTAGCCGTGGCAACGTATTTTCCGTAAGGGGCGTGGCACCATCTACTATTGGAAAAAAAGTATACACTGCACTCCCTCTCTTCACAGCCTTCCTACAAAATAAAAAAATTAAGCGATTATGATTATGGCTGCTTACCAACTGCCAATTTATACATAGATATCTAAAGGTAGACGCCGTTTTATGGTCGCCATTTTCTTAAAAACAAAACATTCGAAACACCCGTTCTCATATGAAAGCTCTTGAGCATACGAACATTTTGACATCTTAAAAACGTTTTTCGGCTGCGCTCAATTTTGGGCAGACCACTGTCCTGGTTGACATGAAACGTCCCATATGTATGCCAAATCTTTCGTCGGTCGGTTGAACGGTTTATGAGTCCATTAGCAAAGAACATACATATATTCATCTTTATTTATCATGCAGTTTTGCTTATAGCCTTACATGCTTCCCTAATCGATCAATCGAGGCGAAGTCGCATAAAAACTGATGCGATCCAAGCACTTCTGTGCATTAGCGCTTGTAGTTTACTCAAAATAAAATACTAAAGTATTAGTTCAATATAGATTTTAATATAAAAATTACATTCATATTTTGAATCTGCATATGGGTCTTACGAGTTCAGATTTGGTCAAAACGCGCCTCGCTCTTGGTTTCGAAAACGAGGCTAGGACGAGGCGAGGCCGAGGCGAGGACGAGGCGAGGTGCCGTGTGATCTCGCCTCGCCTCGGTCAAGCGAGGAAAATTTATTTTTCCATCTCGCCTCGTTCTCGCCTCGGTCTCGCCTCGTTCTCGTAGTCAAAAACGAGGCTGCCTCGTAGCCTCGGTGAAACACTAATAAAAGCTAAGTGCTAGGTGATGCACATACTCAATTTAAACAAGTTAAGGTGTTATCTTCGGCCAGGCCGAAACTCACATACCCTACACTGCACTGAAAGTACCTTTTCATCAAATGTTAAGAAGACCAACGTCTATGAGTCGAAAAAAATGTGAAATGTTAGAAAGGTTGAAAAAAGATGAGAGAGGTTGAAAAACTCTAAAAAAAATGAAAGAGGTTGAAATTTATTATTCAAAATTGATGAAAAAGTCGAAAAAATAAAGAAACTTATGAAGAAAGTTGAAAGAGGTTGAAAAAGTCGAACAAATACAGTAGGTTTCCATATTAATGGGGACAGTACTCATATTTTTGCATTTTCTAGTTTGAATAATTTTTTTGAACAAATAATTGAATCTAGATCTAGTAAGTATTTTTTATTTATTATAATATTCTATTAAGACAATAAAATCAACATATTACGTAGTGTACATTCAATTATTTTTTCGTAAAAGTAATATTTACGTAAATAATTATTTAATATTAATAAAATATTTATTTTATGTAAATAATTAAAGTATTTGGTGATTCCACCAATAGCTGCAATGATGGCTTGTATGCATCGGGCATTCTCTGTATACAATTTATTTGGATGTTGTTGGAGTTCGGTGTTGTGATGCCATTCTCTGACGATTGCTTCAATCAACTTCCGCTTGATGGTATTCAATTCTTTGACGATTGGCCGTTTGGTTAGCTCCCACATGTTCTCAATGGGGTTCAAGTCAGGTGAGTGCCCAGCCAAGGCAAATAGCTAATATTTTTTTCAGCTAGAATTATAGTTACACTCCTGACTTTGTGTTATGGTGCCGAATCGTGCAAAAAAATGTACTCTCGTCACCAGGGAACCATTCTTCGAGCTGTGACAGCAGGCGAGTTCTTCGTACTCGCTTGAGTCGGTCCTGCCTTATGGTCCCTACCACGATGTATAGGAGTTCCATACCTCTAGCTGAGATCATAGGCTACACCATGATGCTAGCCAGGTGCTTAGCCCTCTCTACAAGGCAGTCGGGGTGGAACTGCTCTCCAGGGCATCGTCGGAAAAATTTAATTTTGTCAACCAAAAGTTGGAATTTTGACACGTCAGAGAAGCATACCTGTAAAACACGATTATTAAAATAAAAATCAGTATTTTACGAACTACTCTATTTTAAGAGGTAGCACGTACTCGATTCCATTACGCATCAGCCATTTTTAAGTGTTAATTGGTCAATTGCAGTCGATTCTTCTTCATGGCATTGGTCAGGCACCTTTTTTTGATTGGACGACAAGCGATCAGGTTCTATTCTGTCAAATGCAGCCGACCTGTCCCTTTGGAGACGATAATTTTCCCGTCGTTTATCATCGTAGTTAAGTGAGCCATACTTTTCTTACAATTTTTGAGGCAGATGTCCATAGTTTTACGGTTGGTACGAGTTGTGGTGATTCTTTTTCTACCACATTTCCCTACACGGTTTTCGTTCAGAGGCTCGTTTTAATCTATTATTTTTTAATACGATTATAAACCGACTTTTAAACACCTACAAGTGTAGCTATGTCTCTCTGGGGATATGATGAGTTACATAATTACGTCTGTATTTCTCTATATCTCACGTGTCTGAAGACTTGTCCATTCAAAAAAGAAACACTTTTGAAGATACACCTCAATACCGTTGTCCAAATATAAATTAATTCATGAAACTTAGTAAAACTAAATAAATAAGAACCATTATTTACATTTTGAACATTACGGACAGGTAAGGCGGACAAAAAATTATTTATTCAAACTTTAAACGACTAAACTACAACAGCACGTTTTACCAAATAAGAAGTAATCTCACTTAACCTCACTTATTTAGTAGATGACTACTAATGTTGCCGCTTATCAAATACAACAATAATGATACCAGCAGCAAAAGCAAATTAAATTATGAAAACTAATTTATATGCTCAAAAAATTCGGTTAAGCTAGAAAATACAAAAATTTGAGTACTGTCCCCATTAATTTGGCCACCTACTGACATATAGAATATATTGGAAAAAGTTAAAGGGTTGTAAGAGTCGAAAGAATATGGAAAATGTTGAAAAAATCAAATAGAAATGAAAAATTTGAAATATGCCACGCCCACTTCTCCAATTCCGCTCACTTTTGGTTCAAAAAATTACATTTGTGATCAACATCCTCATATTAAATTTCAGCACAATAGCTTGTATAATTTGCAATATATGCTGCAGTTAAATTTAAAATTTAGGGCGGTGACACACCCACCGGTACAATCCAGCCCGTTTTTGATCCAGAAATAGCTTTTCATAAGCAAACCCCTGACACCAAATTTTAGTATGATTGCTCACACATTTCGATAAATATGCCGCTTACAGTATTTTATTTGTATTGGAGGTGTCACATCCATTTCAGCCACTTTTGATTCAGATATACTCTATAGAAACTGAACCAATTTCATTAAATTTCATAGCAATTGCTGCAATAGCTTACTTAAAACAGCGCTTACAAATTTATGTTAATATGGGAGGTGCCACGCCCACTAATGCAATTCTGTCAAAATTAATTTATTTTTAAAGCCTATAGTAACTGACATCTATAGACCAAATTTTATGAAGATTACTCTCTTAGCACACTATCTATAACAATAAAAAGTTTTTGCTTATATGGGAGGTGCCACGCCCGCAGGTACTATAAGACCAAAATTTTTGTAATAAGAGACCTGACAGCAAGTATATCTACTTGCGGTGCCACGCCCTTCAACAAGTTTTTTCAGAAAAGTCGCTGAACCTGTATTGATGACTGCTTTCAGCGGCATCATATCCAAGATTTTTATGAAAATCGTTTGAGCCAATTTTGAGATATATGGAATCAAAATTTTTTAACAGTTGAAAAGTGCCACGCCCACTTTTTCAATCCCGCCCACTTTCATCTCAATTTGAGATATATTTGATATGTATTCGTTTACTAAATTTCATTGCAATATCTTGAACGGCTCACAAGATATAGTGGTATAAATGATAAAATTTAGGCTGTGCCACGCCCCTGTACGACCCTTTGGAAAGTTGAAACCCAGGCTAATTCTGATTTGGTTCATATGTGCACCAAATTGCCAAGTTTGGCAATTATTTAAGATACCATCTCTAATATAAAAACTTAAAATCTTCATCATCATATCATATGATACTGCCAGATTTCACCCGGTATGATTTATGACCGCTTTCAAAAGGAGTGGTACCTCCGCACGCATTCAATAGATTTTGTTATTTCAGAAGAACTCTAGGTGAAAAGCCATTTAGTGAACAAAGAGTGGGCAACTTCAAGCTGTTGAGCAGTTGAGTTATTTTTTCCTCAGAATATTTTATAAACCTTGGTCTCAAATTTTTAAGAAAATTGACTTGTATAGAGACCAAATCCATCTCAAACCATGCATGCGGATTATTTCATGTCACGGAATTGGTTACTGATTATATATGTTGTTTTGCAAGGGATATAAGGGGACCCTTATTTTCCAGATTTGATTAAAAAAAAAATTTTATGAAGCTATGGCCATTTTAAGTTATACCCATTTTAGGCTGAAAATTGTGTCAAAAAAGCGGCATTTCCATCCAAATCAAAATAATTAACTTTTGTCTTCTGCATATAATAGAACTTCTTATTTTCTGTTAGAATCCTTAAAAAAAATTTCAAAATGGTTGAAAATTGGCATAGTTGTAGCGATTTTTATGAGAAAAAACAAAGCTTATTTTCTGAGAAACCCCACCTTTTGTTCGCTTAAAATTTTATTTCGGACTTGTATTAATATAAGAAAGAGATGATATGAGTTTAAAACGCGCTTAGAGGCATTTGAGGTGAGGAGAATTTTTTTTCCAAAAAAAAATATTTAAATTTTGTTTCAACCTTGCCAGCCATCTGTGATACTACTACTTTCAGCTTATTTTTAATAATAACATCATTTAGTACCGTTCTTTCTCTTTAAAATGAGCTTTCAACTGATAAAAAAATTCGTTTAACAAAACTTATGGTGGTCTAGGGATAAAAAGGATTATTATTTCTCTAAGTTCTCCAAAATTTCTCAGAAACCGCCCTACTGAGCAAAACGAAATCATATCGAAGAATATCTAAATTCTCATAAAAATAAACGTTTAACCGAAGAATTTTAATTTTAACTTATGCTTTTTCAATAGATATAATAGTTTTGAGAGGCCAATATTTTGTCGACTTTTTTACACTTGTATATGTTGAAACTATGATTATGCCGTAGATTATGTTCAAAATTCGATTTCTCAATAACTTCATATTAATCTTAAAAGGCGATCTAGCACAATGGGGATAGTTCTCTTCAGAATTTATAGTAATTTTTTTGCTAAACTGTTAAGTAACTATCGTCCTATTTCTCTTCTATCCGTCTTCTCGAAGGTCTTTGAGAGGGGTAAAAAATATAGATTAATTTAATGTTTAGATAGGACACAATTCAGCAGTGCTTCGCAATTGCGTTTTAGAAGTGGCAGATCTACTGAAGGAGCTTTACTAATATTTACTGATCAAATGCATAATAGTTTGAGCTTATCAGTTTCGCTATTTGAAGATGTAACAAAAGCGTTTGATATGGTACATCACTACTTGTTACTGAATAGACTATACAGCGCTGGTTTCAAAGATTTTACGTCATCATATTTAAAAAATATGAAAAACAATGAGTAAAAGTCGGTATTTTCTTTAGCTCGAATGAATTCATTTACTTTGGCATTACCCAAGGTTACGTTTTGGGACCGATTCTATTTTTGATATATGTAAATTCATTATTTATCTAACCTTTTTATGGAAAAATAACAGCTATTGCAGATGATACTGCTCTTTCTTACTCAAACAACAATGTTTCTTAAATGTGAATTTTGGTCTAGATATCCTGAGAAGATGTTTCAACTATCACAAACTATTAATCAGTAATAAAACCAAATTTATGATTTTTACTATCAAAAAAAAAAACACACCATTGATAATCTGCCCTTAAATAGGTAAAATGATTTTATATCTTATAATGCAAAAGAAAGTTGCTTTAATAGTCGTTTTAAAATTGATTGCGTTGACAATTTTAGATACTAACGTATAATTTTTGATAACAAACTTAATTGGAAAAACCTTACAATACTTACTTAAGAAAATACACATTTTTGTTTGGTGTTATCGAAATTTAACAACCTCTTCCCGTTCCAAAGATCTCAGTATGCTTTATGTCCTAACTGCAGCTTTCAAAATAAAATCTCGGAGTGCAAATGTCCTAACTGCTTCTTTTGCCTTTGAGCCTTTGAGTCACATTAAATAGAAAACAACCGCTTTCAGGGCAAAAGTGAGAATGGACTTTTGTAAGAGAGGGGAAAAGGTATCCCCGGCGGTAATTTAGCCTCGTTTCAAGACAAAAAGTTTTATGCACCAATCGTTGCAAAAAGGCCGAAAATGGATTTTGAAGTACGAATGGTACTTTCTTACATATATCTGTTTAGGCCTCATTTGATGAAAAAAAAAATTATTCCACCAATTGATGACTTGTGACTTACTCAATTATGTGGCTTATAAAATTATTATATTTTATTTTTTTTCATACAGCGTCCTCTGTGAACAGATTTTTGAAGTTTTATTATACTCATCTTGGTAATATGAAAACAACGATATGTCTTTTATCAAAATCGGCTCAGTAGTTAAGAAGTTTTGGTCTAAAATATAACACTAGCATGAGCGTGCCGTGAACGTTAGCACTACGCGTGATGTAACGATTCAACCAAAACACTTAAGAATAGACTTTTCATATACCCGTTTTCCTATGCCCCCCATCAAACATGTTCACGAATAAAAATGAAGACTTTTTGTGTGTTTTGGATCAAACGCAATATCTATACCTTTTACGTGGAGTTTCAGAATGCAAATGTCTTAACTCATACAAATCCGGATAATTTGAATTACATAAAATCGTCTAAGTAGGTAGGCTATAAGTATTGTAGTTTAAATTTTTTCAGAGCCGTTGTTTCTATTTCATTGCTTCCGCATCAAGGTGACCGGTAAATTTCAACTTAGTGCCCATAAAGAAGTATCTCTTCAAAAATGCTACCGAAAAAGAAATTTTACAGCGAATTTCTAATATTCTGCACTTTATTTGTAAATTTTTGTTTTAACAGAGGACATTCCTTTGACGTGTCTGCTGGAAACATTTCTACGATATTAATTCCGACGCTGCATACTTTACTGAACGTATCGCCATGTGAACGTATTTGAGTGAGTAGAATTGTCCACGCCACGTGCTCCAATCGACACCTTGAGCAAATTTCTCTTTGGGATAGTCACCGTTCAAATACAATCCATTTAAATTACTGGAAAAAAAAGTGTTAGTTCAATATTTTTTAATTTTTATAAAATTGTAATGTATGTAATATTACACACTACCTAGAGTGACATTTGTGGTACCACCAACCACCGAAGAACATTGTAGCACAATTGCCCGGAAAAACATCATTATCCACATCTGCGGTTGAGAACTTGTAGCCCTGATGAGATTCTAAAGCATTTCCTGCATCACCAGAATATTTTCCTAATATATTTAAAGCATATGCCTGTGCCTCACTACCAATAGCGAATGCATCATATTTAGCGAAACGTTTTGCATTCTCGAAATCTTCCAATTGCACCCAGAGTTCGTGCAACGATGATTGTGTTATTGCATACAGTTTATCCAGACCAATGAAAAAGCTGCCATGCAAATTCCCAAAACCATATTTATAGTCCGTCCAATTGCGATAAAAATCTATTGAATTACTTTCTCTACGTTGTATAATAGTCCAAGCATCACCATCTGCATTTGTGTCTTTTTCACAGTAGACAAAAAAAGGCTGCTGTATCTCTGAGTTGCTTACGGCTTTCAATTGAATTTGGTGAATTCCACTACGACCTGTAGCTCGTACAGCCTCTGCACAAGTGGCAGGCAATTTATTGTTTGCAGCATCTTCACATTTAGTTTTAGGTGTCGTATAATTGTGAAGATTGTGTAATTCTTTGATAATGTTACTCTTCAAATCACTAAGCTGTTCTTTAAATCTGTAAATAAAATTTAATGTTTTATTTGCAATTTTTTACTGATCTGTGTCAAAACAAAGGCAGCAATCTACAGCAAAAACGTTATTTTTCTGTTCCGACAACAATTGGACAAGTGAATATTAGTACCATGAGACCGACCCTAGTTCGGTTTTTCGTTTTAAGGTTTGGAAAGTCGAAAAAATATGCAATATTTTGTTCGAAAAGTCGGAAAATATGGAAGAGATTGAAAAAACTTCAAAAAGTTTTGAAACAGGTAAAAGGCTGAAAGAGTCAAAAACATGGAAAATGTTGAAAAACTCGAATAAAGTTGAATGTGGTTGGAAACGTCGAAATAAATTGAAAGAGGTTGAAAAAGTCGATAAAATATCGAAAATGTTGAAAAAAATTGAGAGAGGTTGAAACATGTGAAAAAGACTGATAAAGTCGATAATATATGAAAAGTGTTGAAAAATTTGACATAGATTGAAAATCTCGAAAAAATTGAAAAAAGTTGAAAATCTCAAAAAAGTTTGAAGCTTACAAAATTCGAAAAAGTCGAATGAGGTTGAAAAAGTCGAAAAAATATGGAAAATGTTGAGGAAAATTGAAAGACGTTGAAAAATGTTGAGACAGTTGAAAGAGGTTGAGAAACTCGAAAAAAGTTGAATAAGGTTGAAAAAATCGAAAAAATATGGAAAATGTTGAAAAAAGATGAAAGACGTTGAAAAATGTTGAATAAGTTGAAAGAGTTTGAATAACTCGGAAAAAGTTGAATAAGGTTGAAAATTTCGAAAAAATATGAAAAATGTTGAGAAAAGTTGAAAGAGGTTGAAAAAAAGTGAAAGAGGTTGAAAAATAATGAAGCAGTTGAAAGAGGTTGAAAAACTCGAACTAAGTTGAATGAGACTAAATATATTGAAACCAAATTTTGTTAGGATCACTCATATAGTATACAAAATATAACATAAAATTTTTTAAGCTTGTATGGAAGGTCCCACGCCCACTAATGTAATCCCGCCAACATTCATATGATTTCAGATATTATAGTGACCGACACCTCTACACCAAATTTAAAAAATATTACTCCAATCGTACACTTAATATGGCATTTAACGTATTTTGCTTATATGGGAGGTGCCACACCCACTAATGCAATCTCGTCGATTTTCATTTAATTTCAAAGCTTATAGTAACCGACACCTTTGCACCAAATTTTAATGAAATTACTCCCACAGCACACTAAATATAACTACTAACGTTTTTTGCATGTATGGGAGGTGCCACGTCTACTGATGTAATCCCATAAAAATTCATTAAACTTAAAAGGTTATGGTAACCGACATCTCCATACCAAATTTTGTTAGAATCACTCATACATAGCAATAAATATAACCTTAAACGGCCTTAGCTTGTATGGGAGGTCACGCCTACTAATTCAATCCCGTCAAACTTCATTTAATATCAAAGCTAATGGTAACCAACACCACCATACCAAATTTCAAAAATATTACTCCCATATCACACTAAATATAACACTTAACATTTTTTGCATGTAGAGGAGGTGCCCCGCCCACTGATATAATCCCATCAAAATCCATTTAGTTTCATAGCTTATAGTAACTGACATCTGCACCAAATTTCAAAAAGATTACTCTCATAGCACACTAAATATAGCATTTTACTTTTTTCGCATGTATGGAAGGTGCCACGCCCACAAGTGTCGTTGCGCCCACTTTTGGTTACAAGATACCCAATAGCCATTATATCTACCGAGTTAAATTTCATAACAATTGCGTTGTTAGTTCTCTTATTATGACGTTTATAAATATTGTGGGCTGTGCCACGCCCTTCAACGAGTTTTTTTTTTTTTTATTTATTATTTCTATAATTACATCTATGAACAATGCGTTCTTACAGACTAGAATAACAAAATTTAAAATTAACACTAAAATACTTAAAGAATATTATTAAGGATCACCCTCAACATATTTTTGGATACAGTAAAATCTAAATTATGAACTTGAGTGATGTCATTAAACAACTTTAAAGTTCTAAAGATAGGTGCATTAGCAGCATAATTAGTGCGAACCGTATTTAAATAAAAAGTTTCACAGTATCTAAGAGCTCTACGTGGGATATTAAACTGCATCATACTAAGAAGTGCAGGACAGTCAACTCCACCCGAAACAATGTCAGATAAGAAAAGTAATGACAAAATTTTTCTTCTATTTTCCAAGGATTTTAAGCCTAGCAAAAGACAGCGCGCATCATATGGTGGAAGAACAGTTTCAAAGTTTAAAGAACGTAAAGCAAACCTAGTAAAAGATTTTTGCACTCTTTCAAGCCTGGCAATATGCATTACATAATAGGGATTCCAAATGACTGATGCATATTCTAATCTAGACCGAACAAGACTATTGAATAAAACTTTAAGCGTGTACGGATCCCTGAAAGAGGAGCCATTCCGCCTTATAAAGACAAGCATCGCATAAGCCTTTGGAATAATATAGTCCAAATGAGACCGAAAATTGAAATTAGAATCGAAAATAACACCAAGATCCTTATACTGACAGACGGACATAAGTGTAGTATTAGAAATATGATAAGAAGAAGAGACAGAACGAATGGACTTAGAGAAAGACATGAAAACACATTTATTAAGATTAAGAAAAAGACAGTTCACTTTACACCAATTATAAAGTTTATTTAGTTCACACTGAAGGAGAGCAGGATCAGATTCATTTTTAATTTTTAAAAAGATTTTGAGATCATCAGCATAAAGCAAACATTTACAATGAACAAATAAGGAAGTAATATCATTAATAAAAATGACGAACAACAAAGGACCCAGAATGCTACCTTGAGGAACACCTGAAGTAGCGTGAAAAATAAAAGACCTTACATTATCAAAAACTACTACACATTGGCGATTATGTAGGTATGATTTTAACCAATACAAAAAACTGGAATGAAAGCCCAATGCTTTGCATTTTTTAATTAAAAGGGAGTGCGATATTTTATCAAATGTTTTGAGAAGTCAGTATAGATAACATCTACTTGACAACCCTGCTGAAACGCTGATAAGCAATATTCTGAAAACAGAACTAAATTTGAAATAGTTGAACGCCCCGAGACAAAGCCATGCTGATAAGGCGAAATAAAATTTTTGATAGCAAAGAAGAGTTTATCTTTTACAATAGACTCAAATAGCTTGGAGACAACATTTAGTTTAGAGATAGGCCTATAATTTGCCACATTATTTTTGCAACAACCCTTATGAATAGGAGTAATAACGGCAACTTTCCAACAATCCAGAAATACACCCGTTTGCAGAGAATTATTAAAAATTACCATTAAGGGATAGGCTAAATTTTCCGCACACACCTTGATGAAAAAAGAACATAATCCATCATCATCAAGACGAGTCGAAGATTTAAGGCCATTAATACCTTTTAAAACATCATCAAGAGTTAAAGAAAGGGACCCAAAATCTAACACAGGATCCACATTAACAGGTACTTGAGTATTATTATTAATAGGTAATTCATAGTTTGATTTAAAAAAATCAGCAAAAAGGTTTGCTGTAACTAGTGCATCATTAGATAATTTATCACCAAAATACATCAAAGCAGGAATGTTAGAGCAACCTTTTTTAGATTTAATATATCGCCAAAAAGATTTCGGGTTTGACTTTATATTAACTTCAAATTTAGAAACATATTTATTTAAAAAATTAAATTCACGCATAAAGTGTCTGTATTTTACAAAATAGGAATCTAACTTGGTAATTAAATACTTTTTATAATATTTCGTACGTAACTTTTTAAGTTTTTTTAAGCCATTCGAATACCAAGGCAACTTAAAAACACAATCCTTCACCTAAGGAACATATTTATTACAAACAGACGAAACAAGATTCTTAAAAGAATTAAAACAGGACAAGGTGTCTAAGTGGAGGAACTCACTATCTCAGTCAATATTACTAAAAGCAGTTTTTACTAAGTTAAAATTACAAATTTTAAAATTGAAATGAAAAGTATGAACTTTGTTAGAAAAACTTAGATATTTGTAAAATGAAAACTCAAGTTCTAGAGGAACATGATGCAGAGTTAGAACTGATAATGGAAAAGGAGAAACATACATGTTATAATTAATATTACTGGAAATAAAAACCAAATCCAATAACCTATTTAAACCATTAAAGCAATTATTAATTTGAATAAGTTCAAGCTCAGAAAATTTATCAATAACATACATTTCAGTAATACTGTTAACATTAGATGCAGAGAGATAATTAGCACCAGGCAGTTGAGACCAGAAAATTCCACACAGATTAAAATCACCAAAAACCATCAATTGGCATTTATCATTAGGAAAAGAAGCAACTAATGCTGATATATTATCAACATGACAGGATACTGTTAGGTGGCACATAGGAAACAGTGATGTAGAGAGTTTCAGATAAACCCTTTATCACCACACATAACTGGTCCAAGAGCACATCAGCATTTACTAATAACTCTGATGAAGAAGTAAAACTACGATTGACCGCAATTAAAACGCCACCACCACGAAGACAACCAGTTGCATTAATGTTACGATCTTTTCTATAAATGTTATACAGACGAGGATCAAAATACTCTTCACTATAAAACTTTTCATTGAGCCAGGTTTCAGATAGTATTATTATATCGTAATCACATTCGGAAGTACCAGCAAACATTGAATTTGATTTAGTTCTGAGGCCAGAAACATTTTGGTAATAAATTTTTAGTGGATAGTTACTAATAGAATTCATTACGTGATTTTCGTTTGAGTTACCACTTTTGGAAAAAACTGAAAATCCTTTACTTTAACAGCAATAGGCCACAAATTCGGATCTATGATTTTTTCATAGAACACCGCATCAACTCCCAATTTAAAATTTACATGACTTAGTTCATCATTTTTGGCATCTTTTTTAATTAGTTTAAAACAAGAAATACTATTTCTCTCAATTAATTACATATTCAATAATATCAGCTTCAGAGACAGAAGGCTTAAACGAAGAGAGATGAACCCATCTCTTATGGTCAGTCACTGCAAGGTCATTATTATTATTTTTGCCAACAACAAATGCACGTTTATTTCTTTTTTTACTTATCACTTTGCTCCACTGACTACCATTGTTCTCATGAGAAGGAGAATCATTTGAAACTATAGACGAAGGCAATGGCACAGGTACAAATGCATTTTTCTCAGCTACAAGCGAAGCAGAATTAACAGAAATATTCGGCGAAGATCGTAGACCAGCAACGACAACAGCATCAACAGCATCAGCAGCATCAGCATCCTCAACAACAACCAAAGTTTTATCCGACGAAGATCCAGAGAGAGCGACATGCTCACCACCCACCAACACTTGCTCAGAATTAACTGAGTTCAATGCCTTATTGCACTCAAAACCGGTTTTAGCAGAAGAAGAAGAAGCAGCAAAAACCATACAATCAGAGTTTTACCAGTATAGTGGCATAACTTGTTATGATGACTGCTTTCAGCGGTGTTGTCTTCAAAATTTTTATGAAAATCGTAGGCGCCGTTTTCGAGTAATATTGAATCAAAATTTTCAATTGTTGAAAGATGCCACGCCCTCTTCTCCGAATCCGCCCACTTTTAGTACTATTAAAGATACTTATGATTTGCATCAGTCTACTAAATTTCATCAAAATATCTTAAATGGTTTGCGAGATACAACGTTATAAAAATTAACGTTTAGGGCTGTGCCACGCCCCTGTTACAGTCTTGAAAAACTTTAAACCTAGCCCAATCTTAATTTTGTTCACATATGCACGAAATCCCCAAGATTGCTGCAGGCGTTTTCGAAATAAAGTTCAGTCCTTTACATATCGCTCACTTACTTCAAGACTGGCATAACTCAAAAAACGTGATTTTTGAGTTAATGATGCAGAAATATCCGGCATTTTAGGCTTTATTTTGTGTGAAAGTCAGAAAAGTATCTCATAAACTTGCTTTGTGAGAAGAGTTTATGTAGACATACTTTTCATATTTTTCATATAAAAAGCAACTTATTGAAAACTTTAAATGCGTTTTTCGCCCACTTTATGTTTTTTGAGTTATGCCAGTCTTGAAGTAAGTGAGCGATATGTAGAACATATAAACATACTTACAATTTTAGCTCGTTTAATAATAGTAGTAGTAGTAGGCAGTCATTTAACCAGCTTTATTGAGACTATGATGCTAAAAATTGACCTTAATAACATGGTTCTCAAATCTCATGGACAAGATGTAGGACTCAAGGGTCCGTTCATTGTTCAGAATATTAAATTATTCTTCAATTTCAACTTTTAAGAGAATATTTTTAGTTCTTATGAAAGTTTTGTTAAAAAATGCCTGAGGCTTATTACAATTATCGGTTATAAAATATTGATAGAGTCTACACGGCGGAAGATATCAGTATAAAATTAATAACTTTTAGTTATTGATATAAGTCCATAAAAAAATGGTATAGATTTTATAAGTTCCTAAGTTATAAAATTTTATATGAATATCATATTTGTTTCTACATATATTGAAAAGTATAGAATAGGTTGACGTATAAATTCAATTTTATTATAAGAGTTTATATTTAATTTTAACGATAGTAAAAAAATGTATATTTATGTCAGTTGTTTGAACGTTCTACTTGCCTGCAATAAACCGGTCAAGAAATGGTCTTGCCAGACTTTAAAGCTGAAAAATCGGAGTGAGCAAAGTTTAGTGAGATAAAAAGTTCAGCGTCCGACTTAGTGCAATAGAGGAGGATATATGTATGTAGTATAGTAACTGCGCACAGTGTTGCCAGATTTTTTTTTACGACAAAATTTTAAATTTCGCTTCTGAGTGCACCACCAAAGTTCTGATGAACAAAGAAAAGAATAAAAAAATTTATTAAAGATGGAACGAAACATTTTTGGGCGATTACTAGCAATTTGTATTGAAAAAAAAAATAAATTTAACCTTTTCACTGGCACCAATGCCACCTGCATTTTTTTCATGTGATGGTGGAATGTGTAAAACAGATAAGTCGACTTTTTGAAGTCGTACATTCAAACAGCTGAGCCAACACGTATCGATGTGGAAATAATATATGGTTTTTACTATTTGTACCTGATCAATGCCTCAAACTTTTGAAAAAATTGCCGAGGCTATATTTATAAAAATTTGCTCAACAAGGGCTGCAGAAATACATTTGGTTTTTGATCACTATTTGACACCATCAATAAAAAATTTTGATCGCCAAAGTCGTCAAGTGTTCGATATTCCATTTAATATACGTATTTCTGGACCTCAACAAACAGGGCAACAGATTTTTTACGAAGTCTGAAAAATTATAGATTCAAAGAGGCATTGGTTCAGTTTTTATCTAATTACTGGGAAAATGACAATTCGGTAACAATAATTCAAAACAAAAAGATTTGCTTTACTGTTGAGGAGTGCTGCTACTCATATCAAGCAATAGAAAATCGAATCATAAGAACTGCGGAAGCTGAATACACATGTTATCACAAAGAGGCGGATACTAGAATAATTTTTCACGCTTCTAAAGTGACACCAGGATCAAAGATTCTAATTAAATCTTCTGACACTGATGTACTGATTGTGCTGCTTGGAAACATAAATAAGACTAATCAATCAGAAATTTGGCTAGCCAGCTCAGTAAATAAACAAAAAAATAATCAAGTCCTCAATTACATTAATTGCACAGATTTATCACAAAAAATGGGAACTACGCTATGTCAAAGTCTACCTGCTTTCCATGCATTTACCGGTTGCGACTATACGGCAGCTTTTTATCAGAAGGCTAAAGTTAGGCCGTTGAAACTATTTTCCAAAAATGAGATGTACCAAAGTACATGCGTCATTAACGAAAAAATTGAAGTTATACAGGAGTTTACAGCTAATATGTATGGAATCAAGCACTGCAACAGCGTGAATGATGCAAGGTATCAAATTTTCCTGAAAATGTATTCGGCAAAACAAGACATTGAACAGTTTTTAAAAAAAGTAAAATCTTTCGACTCAAATGTTATACCACCGTGCTGGTCTTCTTTAATTAAAAAAATTTTGCGTACTATTTATGTCAATTCTATGTGGCTACATGCGACAGAGCCAGACTGTGTGAAGTTGCATCCTGAAAACTGTTGTTGGTTTTTAGATAATAATGATTTAAAAACAATCGGATTTGTTGGAGACCAAACACCTTTGAAGATAGAGGACATTTTGCAAATGACTCAAAATCAAAATGATGATAGTTTTTAGTATCATTTAATATCATCATTTTCATTTCTTTTATAATAAAGTCACAAAAGTGTTAAATATAATTTTTCCTATTTTATTTTCTTAACTTATACTTAGGTTTCCTTCAATATTTTTGTATTTAGGTATCATACATGTCAAACACGGCCAATCGCATGTACAAAAACCGTGCTCACTCACTAAATCAGACGCTCAACTGTTTCTCTCACGAAACTTTGTTCACTCCGATTTTTCAGCTTTAAAGTCTGGCAAGACCATTTCATGACCGGTTTATTGCAGGCAAGACTATATCATCGCATTTGTAATTAAATTATCTTTATTTTGATATATATATCGACTGGTAAGCAGATCAGTGAAGAATCCGAAAAAATGTTGATTAAAATAATTTTAATTAAAAATAGCCATGACCATATTTCAATAGGCAAGTGTTCCTGGATGCGTTCGTCTATATTCTAAATTTAATAAAAAACAAGTTTCATTCGGTAAGCAGATGGGTGAAGGTCGATGTATTGTGGGATCTTAGACTATTTTAATTTTTATTTATAAAATGATTTGAATAACTGAACTTGAATAACCAGAGACTTGAACCAGATTCATTTCTAGAATAGTTTGCTTGCGACCCCGTTCCTAAGCTAGCTCGGTTAAAGAATGTTGATGTTTCATTAGACAAAATTAGGCATAACCAACTGGCCGCTTAGCTGATTCTTATATGTTGAAATGTTATTAGATGTATACCTAAATTCATATAAAACGACCCTTAAACTGATATTCGTATAAGAATTTATACTAATTTTTTCAACCGTGTATAGTTATTAAAATGTACATATACAAAGTATGAATTTTACAACCTCAACATAACATATGTGATATATGAATTACGCAAGTTCTGTTTAAATATTAAAATTTTGCATGGCCGGTGTGAAACTAGCGTTAGCATGAATCATAAGGTATGAAGCGATGATCATACATCAGAGACAGACCCCTCTTTCCCACTGGGCACTCTGGGCACGTGCCCAGGGCCCCGCGATCGAACCCCTAGTTCCTGCCAGATCACCAAACGATAACCTATATTTATTACCAAAAACTTATTTAATTCGAATAAATCGAACCAAAATTACTGACTACAATACCAACCAAAAAGTATTTGGCTAATTTCATATTTAGTCTTCTCATATGAAAATATGACTGATTTATTCTTATTGAGAAACTTCTGTAAGTAGCAATCTAACAAAAAATCTTCCACATGATGAGTTGTGTCGATCACAAATCGCGGGAATTTCTGAATCCTCATGTTCTACACCAATTTCTAACAATTTTGACGAAAGTAAAACAAATTCAGTGACTTCACGAATAGCGACAACTGCGTCAGTTGAACAACAGTTTTCCAAGCCGGAGGAAATATCACACGACCCCGCCGATTATTGACATGAAAATTTTACAGAAAAAAATCGCGAAATTTTGATTCGTAAGGGACTTTCATATTTTCAAAATAAAGATTCTGACTTTTCCGAGACATCCAGAACCTACAAAGATGGTAATAAATCAGTAACTAGGTATTTCAACAAAGTATTATATATTCGCAAATTGAAGAACAATGAAAGTGTCGAAAGAAAATGGTTGTTGTACTTGCCTTCCAAAAACTCTGTATTTTGTTTTTCTTGCTTTGTGTTTAACCCTTCTGATGTAAATCTATGCTCTCCGAGTGGATGTAATGATTGGAAGCACATTAATCACATAATTTTAATACATGAAAATAGCCCAGCACATAGGCAATCTATGATGACTTATCTGGCACGAAGTAAAGCGGTTGGTAGAGTAGATACTGACTTATTATCGCAACATCAAATTGAAGTAGATTACTGGAGAAATGTACTTAAACGGATTGTAGCTGTTGTAAAATTTTTGGCATCGAGGGGGCTTTCGTTTCGTGGTGACAATGATATCCTAGGATCTCCCAATAATGGAAATTAATTGGGATGTGTGGAATTATTGAGTGAATTTGATCCATTTCTTTCAGATCACTTAAAAAAATTTGGGAATCCTGGAAAAGGTAACATTTCGTATTTATCAGCGAATATTTGTAATGAGTTTATTGACGTAATGGGAAAACAGCCCCTAAAAAAATTATAAATGAGCTAGAATATATTATACTAATAGAAATTTGGAACTCTATATTGGAAAGAATAAACAAAATAAATAACTATCTCCAAAAAGAAACCACAACACTGGACGTTGCAACTAATATGTTTACTTCACTTGATGATTTTATTGTTAACCTCAGGGATAGATTTGATTACTTCGAATCGTCCGCCAAAGAAAGAAACCCGGAATCTAACTACAAGGACCTATCTCAAAGAACAAAATACAGAAGCACTCGCCAGAGTTTTTTTGATGGCCCGGCGTTATCAGTCCAGCTGAATGGAAGAGAGAAATTCAAAGTCGAGACATTTCGTCCCATAATTGATACTCTGAGCGTTCATCTAAAACAGCGATCCGTATAAGAACATTTGTAAACGTTTTGATTTATTTTTTCGCTTTAAGACTCTGAATTCTGAAGAGTTGAGACAAAGTTGCAAAGAATTTGCGGAATTTTATTATGAAGATGTTAATGAGAAAGAGTTAGAAATGGAATGTCTGCATTTAACAGAATACTTTAAAATTGTTCACAGTGAACAAAGTGAGGGAAGTATTAGTATATTGGAAATATATCAACTTTTGAAAGAAAACAAAATTGAATACACATTTCCAAATGTCGAAATCGCATTGAGAATCTTTTTAAGCATGATGGTAACTAACTGCAGTGGGGAACGCTCCTTCTCCAAATTGAATAGAATTAAAAATGAATTGTGAAATACAATGCTTCAAGACAGATTAACCAGTTTGTCGCTGATGCCCATAGAATGTGATCTGCTCAAAAACAGAGATTTTGAAGAAGTCATTAACGATTTTGCTCATCTTAAATCTAGAAGGGTTCCTCTTCAATTAATATAAATTTTTAAGCACTAATCTGTGAATGCTAAAAGAATTACTTTTGTGGATTATATCACATTATCTATTCATTTAATGTGACTGTCAATAAAAATATTTCTAGAACATTGTTTATCTACTTTCTTTGTCTATTCTAACAAAATAGTGTTATGTCAAAGCCATAGGGGCCCCATTATCCTCATATGCCCAGGGCCTCCAATAGGTTAAAGACGGCACTGATCAGAGATAAAGATTGTAGCCTTTATTTCCATACCCCACTTCTATAAAAACTTTCCTACAAAACCCATATTTGTTATTTATATTTTTTTAACACAATAACTTACTCAATCTGGAGCAAATTAAGTTTGGAAGTCAGTATCTCACTAATTAAGCTTTGTTTTTCCAGCCGATGATCAATGTTTTTAATTAACCCATCATCACAGATGTAGGAAATTAAGGTCTAAAATATAAATTATGTTCTTTTGAGTTATACTAAGTATATTTATTTGGTACTTACATTATTGTCAATATCTGTTAAATCTTGTAATGGGTTGGTTGAAGATGTTTGTCCAACGCAAAACCAAAATAAAGTCAACAAACCAATACGAATTATACGTAACATCTTGATCCATTGGCAGTAGGGCGAAGAATAATTTGATATGAGCGTATAATTAAACAGCTCTTAAAATTGCAGCTTCGAAATTTCTTATCGCACATCAAAAGTTCCCATATTTTTTATTTTATTTATAAGATTATTTCAGTTGAAGTAAGTTCATAATTCAAATTGCGTGCCAGACCTCACATGAACGATGTGAGTCAGTTTGTTGTGAAATTTATAAATGCGAAATACAAATAAATGAATACGGCCTTAGATCAGTGATAGCATTTTGGAACATTTGTACTTTTTTTCTGCGCCAAGCTGCGACACCCATACAACCATTTTAAATTTTCGAAGATGATGTCTGATATTTCACAGCTTCCAAATATTTGAGTTATGGCTTAAGGGCAGGGTAACGTATTTTTTTATTTTTTTATCTAAATAAAAAACCTTTCAAGAATATTGTGAAAAAATTTGAGACGGATCGGAGCAAAAACAGCGAAGATACAGCAGTTTAAGCAACCGTACCTCATATATGGCTCAGTGCACGTTTAAAACTTTAAAGCGTTTTTCCCACAACTCACTTTTTCAAAGTCGGTGTCCACCGTATCTTCAAAACTACTGCATCGATTCATTTGAAATTTTGAACACTATTTCTGTATATAATTACCGAGGTAACGCTGGAGAGTTTTTTCAAATTTGTCAATATTTATTATATTATAATAGCAAATTATCCGATTTTTTTTTGCAAAAATCGCGTTTTTCACTTCAAAGTGTTGCCGAAAATTGAAAAATTGAAATTTCAAAAAAAACCCCAGCGTTGCCAAGGGAAATCAATTATCTAACGAACAAACATTTTTTTTTTGATTTGAGATGATCCAGCGCCAACTTATCGTGGACACCACAATTATACTTTTTTCTGAGGAGCTTCCAAAAAAATGCTGCCATTGCCGTAGTTTTCAATATTTCTACCTGAAAATTTTTCAAAATATTCTTCGAATGTTATACTTTGATCTATTATTAGTTTTAATAAATAGATTTTAACTGAGTTGTCGAAAAAAATTCACATAAATGAGCCTGTTTTTGTACGCTACCCTCCCTTTAATACTGCAGTAAATAAACGATAAGAGAGGATGATTTTGTTTTTTTGTCCGGAAATGTAGCTAGTAAATCGCAAAGTTCTTTTGATAATGATAAGATTAAGCAATATTCCAAGAACTGGAACTGAATTCCCAGTGGACGAATGCTTTATTCATCAAATAAAGTTTGGCTCGGAGGTAAACTCGAACTATCTTTATTTTTGTACAGAACACCGAAAACATTTTCTGGTGGGAGACCAAATTAAAAATTTGAAGAATGCACGGAAAGAATTAAAAGTAAAAATTCAAATCAACTTTATAAGGCATCAGAGATTAAATTAAGAACAACAGGTAAGCGAGACTCAGCTGCGCTTTTAACTGAGCTGTTTTATGCTTCTCCACACTTCTATTAAATAAGCTAGACTGGTATCTAATGACCCTAAAAGTCTTTCGACTGAAGAAGAGTAGTTCTAACTGTCTTAAAATGGGGTTGTAATGGCACTGATATTTCCGATGAGAGTTCCTTCTTCATTTCAATTGTACCTTTGAAAATGCACCAATTTTTTATGTACGAGAACATATTTTTAGTTCTATTATATAATTTGGTATTCATTTTGTAACTATTTTCCGAATTCGCTTCCAAATTTCAGTTAAAATCATTATAATTCCGAAAACTGAAGCTATTTATGTACAAAAGAAACATTGAAAAATACACTTTCTTATATTCTATAAATTTTCTAAAAGAAATATTTTTGTGTCTTAACAAGCTCAAAGTTATATAATAAACCAGTTTTCAATTCCAAAAACAGTTCTATGACAAACCCCGCAATAAAATATTTATTTTTATTGCAAAATGTTCGTCAGGCACTAAAAGATAATAGTCTACTATAAACTCAAACTTTACCTACTTTTTTATTTTGGTCGTCTTTTAAAACACCAAGGCGGAAAAAATCTGTTACATGGGTGCTATGTATATCTTAAACTGAACCGACTTACACCATTTTCAAATTAGTGCAGTAAAATATGAATATTAACATCTGTGGAAAATTTCATCGACCTAGCTGCTATAGTTTTTGAAACATTAGTTTTGTGCTGCTAGAATGGCAAAATAATACGCCACTACTGCTGCTGCTCTGCCTTAAGCGGGCAACTAAGGGGACTACTTGGCACTTGTAAGTAAATTTCTAACATGCTGTAATAAATCATCAATCAGATTAATCTTTAAAACGATGCATTATTTATTTATTTACCAATAGTTTCAACTACTGAAAGTGCATTAGTTTGCGAAAATTATAGAACTTTCAATCATTTAGTTAAAACCACTCTACTTCTTAAAGAAAATATTTAATACTTTATTAAGGTGTAGCGAATTTCATGGGAAATAATTTTTAAATTGTTCTAACTTCTAAAAAAAAAGTATGATAAATAAAAAACACTGAATCGTTTTCACTTTGACAGAATTTTTTCTTAAAATACGTTCAACAAAATAAATTTTCCGCGGCTTTCTTCGATTTACCATTTCAAATACTATACAAAAATCAATTTAGAAGAAAATAGCTAAATGCGAAAAGTATTTCTAGAGCTTTAACCCACGAGAGTCGAAATATATTCTCTTCTCTAAAGCTTAATTCCTAAATCATCTTTTATTAATTTGAATTGTG
Source organism: Tricholauxania praeusta (assembly GCA_949775025.1). NCBI lineage: Eukaryota > Metazoa > Arthropoda > Insecta > Diptera > Lauxaniidae > Tricholauxania > Tricholauxania praeusta. Next base: position 60,345,015 of record OX459028.1, on the reverse strand, counting down.
AGAGTATTTTGAGCCACTAAAAAACTCAATTCTTCTAGCCCTAGCAACCGAAGAACAATACAATAAAAGTTGAAATTACCTGACAGAGGAATAAATAATTAAATATTTAATCAGCAAGAGCAACAATTCAGAATGAGAAGAAGTCAGTATGAGAGTTTGGAAAGCACTGTAGTAAAGCAGGATAACTCTTCACTTCACTTTTTTTGAACGTGACCAAATTTCGGAACACTGCAGTGATGACATTTTTGACATATTTCTACTTTTTTCAGTATACTATATTTGCGTCGCCGGTACATTCGACAAATTTTTAGTACATTCAGTATATTTGACCCATTTCATTACATTTCAACTATTTCTAAAATTAAGTTAAGTAAATTTACAGTGAAATATGCCTGTAGTAAGCTTTGCTGACCTTTTTTTTGTGTTTTTTTTTTAAGTAAAAAGTTAAAGTTTTGCAGAATTTTAGTAATTTAAAGTAATTTTTTTATTTTCATGTCGAAAAACGCTACACTGATTCACTTTGCACCATTTCGAAGCTGCTTGCACATCAAATTTGCCTCGAAGGCGTTTGCGAACTTTGCTCCATACAAATCTTTTTCGAGGCTCGAAATTTTTCTCAGTTTACGCAGTATGCGGGTCGAAATACTTTTTAATGCCTAAACCTACTTAGATCTATTTAGATTAATTTCCCTTTTCATGAGGAAAGCTAGAAAATTTATGAAAAAAATACACTCATTCGCAAATATAATATTGTTACGAAATTCCTGTCTCTTAGACGATAATTTCGATCTCCTACTCTTTTCTGAGTTCGATCAGTGGATTGTGTAACAATCAAAAACATACAAACTTATTTAATTATAAAATGGTTTATTTAAATCACAAAAGTTAGTTTTTACACGTTAAAATTGTTTATTTCATTAACATTCAAAGTCTAATATTAATGTGGCACTGTCTGGACAATTTACTTTCAAAATCAACTGTATCACTTTATTGCTTAAAAACAACTTATGTTGCTCAAATTCAACTGTTCACTTATGTTGCTCAAATTCAACTGTTCTGCTTCACTGTTTGAATTCAACTGTGTACGACAGCTCAGATGACAACCTTTTTATACTACAGTCATCACTTTCTCGAATAATCCAGTACCTTTTAAGTGGCGTGAAATCTACAATTTACCAGTACCTTCTAAATGTCGTATCGGTGGCGAATTCACAATGATCTACAATTTACCAATACCTTCTAAATGGCGCATCGGCGTGAAGTTCACTATCACTTTCTCGAATAATTCAATACCTTCTAGATGGCGTTGTACGACGGCGCCTTTTTGGTTTTTTATTTTTAGTATAAAAACTGCACTTTGCCGCTAGATGGTATAAAAGTATTTATAGAGCCAGTGATGCTAGTTAGTATCGTTTAGTTTTCTTTTGTTGGTTTTTATTTCGAGAATTTTCTGGCGTAAGCCAGAAAGGGTATTTTTTGATTCGATACACAACATCCTAGTGACGATCCGGTAAGGTCCCTCCCAATGAGTCTGTAATTTAGGAGACAAGCCTCGTTTTCGTTGTGTGCTATGTAGCAGCACTAGTTAACCTTCTTTGAACCCTTCAGTATTTGCTCGCAGGTTATACCGAGCTTTCATCTTGTCGCTAGCCAATTGAGTACGTCTCCTGATAAGCTCGTGTATATCTGCTAATTCTTCTCTTTTCCGCGACATGTAATCGTCAGCATGGGTCGTTTCTGGGACAACGCTTACTCCGTACTTTAAGTCTGCTGGAAGCCTTAAATTCATACCAAAAATGGCTCTTGCTGGCGTGACTGTAGTAGTATCGTGTATTGACGACCGATAAGCCATCAGAAACATTGGTAGATCCTCATCCCAATCTTTTTGTCCTTTATCGACAACCTGTTTTAAATGCTCCGTTGAACCTTTCGACCATGCCATCGGACTGAGGATGCAAAGCTGTGGTACGTGTCTTCTGTATTCCAAGCATTTCACAAACCTCCTTAAAAAGTGTCGACTCAAAATTTCGTCCTTGGTCGGAATGCACCTCAAGTGGAACTCCATATCGGCAAATCCAATTTTTGATGAAAATGTCTGCCACTGTTTTTGCTTCTTGATAAGGAATGGGATATACTTCTGGCCACTTATTGAAGGATGTATTTATGCAAGGATGCAATTTCCTGCATTGGTGATTGCTCCATATACTTAATTATATGTAGTTGCCAAATCTGTATCACTGCGCTGGTCCCGTTTTACCTCCTCTTTTGTCCACTTTTCTTCAGGCAAAACGTTCAAAAGGCGCACATCAATTGTTCCAGCTTTATTTTCCGTTCGTGAACAATGACCGCATTCAATTTTACATGGACGACGGGAAAGTGCATCCGCATTTCCATGCTGGCTCCTTTGCGATGTTCTATGGTGAAAGCATAGCTCTGCAAGCGTTCTATCCACCGTGCGATTTGACTTTCAGGATCCTTGAATTGAAATAGCCACCTTAATGCCGCATGGTCTGTCCTCAGGAGAAAGTGCTGTCCATATAAGTACTTATGGAAGTGTTTCACGCATTCCATTACTGCCAGTAACTCTCTCCGAGTTACGCAATAGTTCCTCTCAGGTTTCGACAGAATTTCGCTGAAATATGCGACGACTTTTTCTTGTCCATTGATGATTTGGGACAAAACTCCTCCAATACCATGGCCACTCGCATCGGTGTCCAATATAAATTCTTTGCCGGGTATTGGGTACGCGAGTATTGGCGTTGTAGACAGTAATTCTTTCAGCTTTTGGAATGCAGTTTCCTGTGCACCACTCCATTCGATTTTCCGATTCTTCTGTGTCAGCTCATTTAGACTGCCTGCAACATTTGAAAAACCAGCAACAGAGCGTCTGTAATAAGTGCATAGACCCAGAAAACTTCGCAACTCATGAAGATTAGATGGTCGTGGCCAATTTTTCACAGCTTTTATTTTATCTTCATCTGTGTGTATTCCTTCTGACGTAACCTTGTGCCCCAGGTATTTGTCTTCACGCTGGAAAAGTGAGCACTTTTTCGCACTTAATTTTAGTACAGATTTTTCAAATGGTCATCAAAATCGTTTCCCATGATGATTATGTCATCGAGATACACTAGACAAGTCTTCCAATGTAGTACTTTGAGAACTCGTTCCATTAACCGTTCAAACGTAGCTGGAGCGTTACAAAGACCAAACGGCATGACGTTGAACTGCCATAGACCATTCCCAATACTAAAGGCAGTTTTCCCTTTTTTTTTTCATCTATTTCCACATTCCAATATCCACTTTGTAAGTCGAGGGTGGAAAACCATGTTGCCCCAGATAACGTATTCAGTATATCATCGATTCTGGATAGCTGTCTTTTTTGGTGACGTCATTCAATTTTCCGTAATCCTCACAGAATCGCATACTTCCGTCTTTTTTCTTGACAAGTACGATCGGTGAACTCCATGGGCTTTCTGATGGTGCAATGACATTTTCTCGCGCCATATCCTCTATAAGACCCGTCACTTCTTCTCTCTTAGCGAGTGCTCGCCTCCTTAGAGGTTGACGAATTGGCTGAAAACTACCTGTATCAATGCGATGTTTGACAACTGATGTTCGGCCATTATTTTCTCCTTTGGACGCAAATATCCGCCAATGCTTTTGCAGAAACCTTTTTCTTTATTTTTGTTCTGGACAGACAACTCATTTGTCCATTCTTTCGACAATACTTCCAAGGCCGACGATTTCGTTAAAGTTGTACCTTGTGTGTTCTGCTGGTCATTTTCACAATTTATCACAGCCGTAACTTTCTCACATTGCGCTATAAGTTCACCTTTTTGCATCCATTTTGGCTTATTTTTTTGATTCAAAATTCGTACCGGTATTTTTCTGTCCGTTCTTGTTTTTACTAGGGTCTTTCCAATAATCAGGTTTTTCTTTAAATTTTTCTTATCTGCTTCCACTATCTACAGATGGCTTGTCCCAAAGTCTTCACTTGTTGTGGACCAAATAATTTCTTCGGTGTTGGGTTCAATTCGACAGCGCTCACTTATATAGACTCTTGGAATTGTTAATTTTTGTCCACAGCCAATGTCTAAAGGCAACTCTACATTGGCATACCTTAACGTTTTTTTTTAAGATCCAAAGTGAATTCGTGTCGAATCATGAAGTCCACGCCAATGATAACCTCATCGGTGATGTTTGCAACAATAAAATCATGTTCCATAGTTTTGTTACCGATAAGAATACACGCTGTAACTTTTCTTACTATTTGCGCAATTTTTCCTGTCACTGTTCTCAATTGGATCCCATTTAATGGTGTTACTCGTCGTCTATCAAATAAGTCTCTCCTCACAATTAAATGCAATGCGCCTGTATCCAAAGTAAGCTCACATGGTCTTTAGTTGATTTTTCCACCGATGGTAAGGCTGTTGGAATTTCGGCAGAGCTTCGAAACTAAGACTATGGGGCAATCATCTGTGAGAGTCAGCTCACGCCCTGCTGTACTGACTCTCTTTAGTTTAACGACTGCTGCTCGCTACCATTTTCGCCATCGTCCACCCTATTTCCAATTCTTTTTCTTGGTGAACGTGATGCAGATCGTTTACGACGTGATTTGCAGTCACGTGCCATGTGTCCCTGCTTAACACAGTTGTAGCATTTTCCGCTGTAGCTACTGCTGGCGAACGATGAATTTTTCTTTTCAGCCTCCACCTCCATCCGACGAGTTTCAGTGATGGGCGGCATGTCAACGCAATCGTCTCTTGAGTGAGCGCAACCGTTACTGTTTCATTAAATGTTGTCTTCGGTTTCCTCATTGTCTCGCGTTTTGTATTTAAGTCACGTATGCCGTCAATAAACGCCTCTATTTTGAATTTTTCAGCTACGACACTTAACTCGTCAGGATAGGAAAGGTGTGCCAATGGCTCAATATCCGCAGCATACTCCTGCAAGGACTCACCAGATTTCTGGATGCGACTTTTCAACTCCAATCTGTGAATCTGCTTCATTTGGTCAATGCCATATTTTCGCTGTAAGGCATCCATCACCGCCTTGTAATTTTTTTGCTCCGCCACTGGAACTGTTTGCAATGCTTCTGCAGCTGCGCCTTTTAATGCCACAATTAGCGCTGCAGCTGCGCTTTCGTTATCCCAACGATTGTGACCAGATGTTGTTTCGAACTGGAGCTTGAAAACACTAAATGGCGTTGTTCCATCGTACGAGGGTGCCTTAAGCCTCTCTGCGCTGATTTCTCTTATCACTTGGGTGGTTGGTTCGCTTATTTCCAACTGTTGAATCCTTTTATTAACGTCCTCAAAATTATTTTGAACCTTTTCAAGATTATTTTGAACTTATTCCTTGAATGATTCAACGTCATCTCGATGCCATTTACCATTTTGGCAATCTCCGTTCGAATAGCCTCGTGGATATGCTTCGCGTTCTGACTTAAGCTCTGATCAATTTCTTCCCGAACCGCCTGGATCTGCAGCGCGTTCTGACTTAACTTCTGATCTATTTGCAGTGCATTTTGATTTATTGTCTGCGTCATCGCCATTAACATTTTCTCGAACTTTGACATATCTACAACTTCACCACTTGCCGCCGGTCCAGAAGCTTCTTCCACTTTAGCTGTTGATTCTGATACATCACTATAAAATTCCGTCTTCAGTTGATCCACTTTCAGTTCGTCAAACTTAACCATTTTTTTTTTTTTTTTCATTGTTAATTCTTTTTACATAATCCCACTTTTGACACCAATTGTTACGAAATTCCTGTCTCTTAGACGATAATTTCGATCTCCTACTCTTTTCTGAGTTCGATCACTGGATTGTGTAGCAATCAAAAACACAAAAACTTATTTAATTATAAAATGGTTTATTTAAATCACAAAAGTTAGTTTTTACACGGTACAATTGTTTATTTCATTAACATTCAAACTCTAATATTAATCTAGCACTGTAAAGACAACTGTTTTAAAATCCACTGTGTTAAAATCAACTGTATCACTTTATTGCTTAAATTCAACTGCTTCACTTTATTGCTTAAGTTCACCTTTTTATACTACAGTCATCACTTTCTCGAATAATCCAGTACCTTCTAGATGGCGTATCGGCGTGGAATCCGCACTATCCAGAATGTTACCAGTACCTCTAGATGGCGTATCGGCGTAGAATCCACAACTATCCAGAATATTAATAGTACCTTCTAGATGGCGTATCGGCGGCGATAATTTCTCACGGTTGTCGACTTTTATAGTTTACTGCAGCGCCTTTTCGGTTTATCATTTTTAGTACAAAAACTACTCTTGGCCGCTAGATGGTGTAAAAGTATTTAAACATCCAGTAATGCTAGCTAGTATCGTTTATTTTTCTTTTGTTGGTTTTTATTTCGAGAATTATCTGGCATAAACCAAATTTCGCTACAATATCATGCAATTTCTAAATAACAAAATAGAACATAGTAACCCCAATTAACACAGTAGAAATGATTCAATATATTTTACTTCAAAATTTGCAATTTGCATCCGAAAATGGCTGTAAAATATGTCGTCTTTCATTTCTGCGATTGTGCGTAAAAAATTTTTATTTTTTGGTACTCTCTCGCCATATTTTTCTTCCATTTTTTATATTTGAACAAATTTTTTTTTTTTTAAGCGTTTATTTAAACAAAATCAATACAATTTAACTACAAATGAACAAATAGTATAATGTATAAATAAATCTTACGATACACTGTCCCGTAATCGAGCACTCTAGTATATTCATTATTTGTGTTGTTAACAATATACTATGTTCATTTGATGAATATAGTATTTTAACAATAAATACATGTGTATACAGTTATCCCTCGCACTGCGCGGTAGTTACGTTCTGAAAAAACAGCGCGCAAGCCGAAACCGCGGATTGTGAACCCACTTTTGTATTAAATTTGGGGAATACGTTCTAAATCCTAAATTTCTTATAAAAAATTTAGTTTTAACTAGGTCCATAGTTCAAATGAAGTCTTTATTAAGTGACTAGTTATATTAAATATAAATAAACGCAAAACATAAACAAAAATAAATAAAAATTATAAATTTATTTACAAAAAATACATATGTACATATGTATGACAAAACAAAAACTCTTTACATCATTAAATTTTCACTGCTGTCTTCACTGTTCTTTACATAAAGAGTTTCGAAAACAAAATGTGAATTATTTAAATATATAAAAATTACAAGCCACATCACACAATTCAAGGGGATTCACCAAATTTTATGTGCATACATATTGCATGAAAAATAGTGCGAAAAAATATAAAAAGAGAAATGGAAATTGCTTTTATATATAAGAAAAGATAAAAGTTACAGTCCAGGGATAAAACAGATATTAGACATTAAGCCACCAATACTTTTTAATATTTAAGTTCCAGTCTATATTTTTGTCTTCTGCGTAACCACTATTATCGAATCTGCAATTCTCAGTCGTTATTTGGTTGCATTGAACAGTTTTATTATTTGCTCGCCTATATATAGGGTAAAATATAGGAGTACCATTTTCATTTCGAATAAAACCATTTTTATCTAAATATAAAAAGGCTTCTAGTGGCACAAATCCATTTTGTAAAGTTTTACTTATGTATTCATCGTTTTCATGATATGGGGCTTGGATTAAATTATTTTCTGTACATTCAAAAGTTTTGACGATATGATTCCTAATTAGGTGAATGATGAAGTTATCGATCCTATTCAGTCTTGCTGTAGTATACAGTTTTTTATTTGGAATGTATTTTGTATAATTACTGAAAGCTGATCTATATAGAGAAGTACATGTTCGCAAACATTTTCTTTCAAAAACGCGCATTCTTTCCATATATGAGGGCGATATATTGAACCTAATTGGACTACCATATGTAATAATTGGCCGAATTAGGGCTTGATATAACAAAACTTTGATCCTCGATTTCAAGTGTTTTGAATAAAACAAAGACTTATACATAAAGAAAGCGTTTTTAGCCTTAATTAATTGTTCGTTTATGTGAGAATCAAAATAAAGGAATTTATCTAATAATAAGTATATTCCCACGTATTTAACTATTTGAGCATTTGCAATCTGTTTATTAGTGGTATTAGTTGAATGCCTATGCTTAAAGTCAAACTGTTTATTAGTGAATAAGTTGTTTTCCTCACTGAATTTATTGATGTTAATATTTATAAAGATCTCGAATATTTTCCTGAAATTTGGTAGTAAGCTTATTGCGCGAAGATTATTAGGATCTCTCGTGTCTTTATTTTTTTACTTATGTAGAGCAATAACTTTCGCCATTTTCCAGTCTTTTGGAAAGTAAGAATTGTTTAGCATATTATTAAATAAGGTACAATACTCAAGGATCAATAATTTTGGAATATTTTTCAGTACTATATTGGGTATATTGTCTACTCCTGATGATAGTTTACCTCTTAAATTGTAAAAAATGTACACAATAACTTCCTTCGTCACGAAATAGTTTAATGCCCTTGATAAGGTTAACTCATTAGCTTTCTTGTTAGAAGAAAAATTGGTAATAGTAGACTGTTTTCATAACTATTTTTCGTAAATAAAAATCTGTCGAAACAATCGTCTACTTTGGCATGAACATTGTTGTCCACAACATTTTCTTTATGAGAGTGCATAGACGCCAAAAAGGCTTCTATAACATTAAGAATCTGGTTTTGATCTCTTATGATAAAGCTTTTGGTCACTTGATCTCTTTCAGATGCCTGAACATCAATGTTTGCGTTCCTTAATAAATTTTGTGAATCTTGGGGATTCTTATTTTCTTACATTTACTGACTTAAAATTTCGGAAGCTTTTTTTAGCTAGTTTAATGTTAATTGGATCCTTTCTAGCATTATTTATAAAAGAACTAAGACTATTAAAATTAGATCTTGATATAAGCGCACGAGCACCTAAACGTCTACCATTACTTTCCCACTCCCCCACAATTTTAACAATTTTTCTTTTATTTACATTCTCTATAGTCTTACCAAAGACCGCATTATTCATCAATTTAAAAAAATTCTTTTCAAATTCATTTCTTGCCCTTTTGCGGTGATATGTATTCAAATCTATATACACCTTCAACCATGGAGATTGTTTGAATTTCAAAATTCTATGGATCTTAACTAATTTCAAACCATTCGCAATACACTGTTGAAGATTTCGACAGTGTGTTACATAATTTTTCTTGTTTGTTAAGTCCGCTATTAATTTTGGTAATTTTGAATTGGGAGTAGGAGCATTTTTCCTTTCAGCACAGAATGGTAAATCATTATGGTGGTCGTGAAGACTTTGTGGATAATCTAAATCGACTTCCAAAATATAGCATCCCACGACAACCCCGGAGCTGTATAATAATGAGCTGGATCTAGCTCATATATTCTTTTACATAGCTGACGGAAGTTTTCGAAAACATCTGCTAACAACAAAACGTCAGTTTTTAAATATGTTAGCATATAATCATTTAATGTTTCACAACCAGCTGAACGCCAAACATTAACTGCGTGAGCATAGTCTTTTTTAGAACAATTTGAATTGTTTAACGTTGAAAAGAACTGATCACGAGGGGGTAATGAAGTTTCTTTCAGTTTATCAAATGAGTCAACATACTCATATGGGAAAACTCCTTTCCTTCTCAAAAGGCTCAATAATGGATCATCATACATAGATTCAAGAATTTTAAAATCTTCATTGTTTAGATAGCTTGACAATTTATCCAAACTAGAAGGCATGAATCTTAAAGAGTCTAGAAAACGCAACTCTAAAAAATTTTTATTTCCCATAGGAATTTTTTTTGATAGAGAAATATATAGTTCTTTGTTGAGAGGTATAACATTAATTTAATTAAGTTTCTTAATTCTTTTACAAATAAATGGCAATCGTAACCAGAAAAATTGTGGAATATAACCGGAATATACTTGGCTACTTTATAATTAATATTGCAACTTTCATGAGCTGGTCCGCGATCATTACCAGACAGATGACAATGATCTCTTACTTTTATATCTGTTACAGTAAATTATTTGCAACAGATATGACATTTGGTGCACTCATTTTGTCTTTTTTGCCCATCAACTGTGAGATTATTCATTGGTCTCACATTTAATAAATATGTATCAAACAAAGCCTTTGTATCGCGAACTAATCTATCAATGAAAACCTTTGCTGCGTTTTCACCAGAATATATCTCAAATTTATTTAATGATGAATCAAAGGATGATTTAATAAAGTAGCTAAAGGCTGCAGGAATATGCTTATGCGTAGTTCGAACAGTGTCATCTGAATTCATTAAATTTTCTTCAGTAGTTTGATTAGTTTCTTTTTGTAGAATACATTCAAAATCTGCATTAACTATAAACGGAACATCTAATTTCTTTTTATAATTTTTAAATTCCAAAATATTATCACCATCCTTTCCCTCAGGCATTTTTGTGACAACTTTATTACATTCTAACTTATGTCTTCGCAATATATCTTCACTCCCCATATGTTGTAAGCAAAAGTTACATAAATGTATTTGGTGCCCATTTCTTGTTACCTGAGATGATATCAAACGACTTAAATTTTTTATCCACACAAAATGGGAATCATCTCCATTTTGGATGTATAATAAATTTATGTGGTGAGGTTTCTCCTCAGACGTTTTATAATATGGGCCAATAATTTTTTTTTCTTTTTCATCCACCCCAAACACATTTATTTATATTATTTCCTTCAAAGATTTTAATGTCTTTCATATCTATTGCGAAGTGAAGATCTGAGAAATTTAAAATTATATTATTTGAGAGAGTTATTTCACTCTGCTCAATATTAATATTATTTAAACATCTCTGCCCATTTCTGTTTATCTTTTCAAGTGCAGATATGCAGACCCATTTAAAGCAGTAATCATCCTGATTTTGGATGTTTACACAAGCTTTTTTCATATTATTGAATGGAGGAAGAGTAATATACTTTGAGCCTCTAATTGGGCTATATTTGTTAACATTAATCTCTAATCTAATAATTTTAGCTAGAGACCAACCACTATCCTGCTCTTGAAATTCATCCATTTTTTTGATTATATTTTGATGGTGTGCATCAAAGCGAGCTAAGATTTCTTCTACATTTTGAATCAAAATCATTTTTGATTGAAATGATTTAACACTTAGCTCTAATGCATTCTCATTCTCACTATCATTTTTTTTTTGAAAATTTAATGTATTCAGCGTAAAGTTCAAAATTAAATTTGAAATTTTTATGTTCAGACAAAGCATCAACCAATAATTTAGTAACACTTCTATGAGCGATATCAAAGAATTTGATTGATGAAATAATGCTTTCATCATTATTTTTATAAACATATGTTGCAATACGATTTTTAAATAAACTTTTAAAAATATGTATATCGTCATTTAAACGTTCACAATTATCCTCATGTTTATTTATTTTATGTTCAGTAGTTCTCGAATGGCTAGACCAAGAACTTTGAGGAACATTTATATCGCATATATCACAATGCCTATAGCTACATGACGGTGCTTCGGCATCCGTTCGCGTTGATGTGTTAGGAGATGTAATAGAATCTCTTTGAACTACAGCTTTAGTAGATGATGGATCATTCCTTTGTAGTAAGGGGTTTAGAAAGGATGAATCAATATTTGTATGTTTGAGGGCAATATGAGCTTTTCATTTCTAGAATATTTTGAATTACATAAATTACATTTAAAAATAACTTTCTCATGTATGCTACTAATGTGTCTCCTTAAAAGATATTTAGAAGCAAAAGTTTTATTACAGGACTCGCAAATATGTTGCACCATTTTATAGTTCTTGCTGTTGCTCTTGCAGTTGTTCTTGTTGTTGTTGTTATGCTGACCGTTTTTTTAAAAACTTTTTTTGTTTTATGATTTTCAAAAATTATATAAAACAGTTTTGTGTAGTTTTATTGCGGCACTGCTTCAGTTTTGTATAGTCTTATTACTACACTGCTTCAGTTTTGTATAGTTTTATTACTGCACTTTTTTTTTAGTAAAAACTTAAGTATTTTTTGAAAAATATTGTTAGCTATTAGAATAAAGTTTCAATGTTAACAGATCCTTGCGTTCTAAAGTTATTTATTTTAAAACGAAGGCATTTATACTATTTTCTGAGCTAAGTTTATTTTCAAATTTTTGTTGAGATCCGTTCTTTTTTAATTTTTACTTAACCACATCCTGCGCATTAGCGCGCGGTAACAACAACAACAAAAATTGGTCAAATTTTTGTTGAGCTCCGTAATTTCTAATTATAGCTTAACCACATGTGTTTCAATTAAAGTCTTTTTTTCCTTTAAAAATATTATTTGCAACTTTTCGAGATATTTTTATTGCATCTTTTAGGTCTTTAGTATGCCTTATATTTTTTATTGCACTTTTCAATGCCTCTTTAAATAGTTTATTACCACTTATTTTTAAAGGTTTCTTAGTTTTCCTGGAGATGTTCCCCATACCGAATTTAGTTTTCGCTTTCATTGCGGTAGTAACGAACCAAGCGTTTGATTTTTCACCAATATTACTGTCCTTTGCTTTAACTCTTTCCCAAGCTTTTTCAGCTAATATTCTATCAGCAATATGTCGTTTCTCTAGATCTTTATTGTTTAAGTATGCAATATCGTGCTCTCTACAAGCACCATCTAATAGATTGATTCCTTGATCACCTCTTGCTAATCGTTTCTTTAATTTTGTACCAGGTCCACAAAACTGATAACCAGGTAAATGAAGCTCAATTGGAAGTTTATTGATAGTTTTATTTCAAACACCTTTCCCAGTGACAGTTGGCTTATAACTGATTTTCTTTTTATAGATAACAACCATTTTCAATACTTTTTTGTTAACTGATTAAGTAGAACTGATTCAAATCAATAAAAGGACTTGTTTTTATAGATTTTACTCATTTGATTTCAAAATGTGTTTTATAAAACAACACAAGGCAATAAATGTAAAAAATATTGATTCAGAATTAAAAATAAATAACAAAGCTCGACATAGTTCATTACTACCGAACTCCATTCGCGCACTTATTGTGGGACCATCAAATTGTGGGAAAACAAATGTAATGATTAGTCTTATTGAAAGCCCTAATGGGCTTAAATTTGAGAATATTTATTTATACTCAAAGTCAGCCCATCAATCGAAATATAAATACTTGGAGCGTTTAATAAAACCCATTAAGAAGATAACTTTTTCTTCATTTTCCAATAATGATGATGTGATATGTCCAGATGAAACAAAACCAAACTCAATATTCATATTCGATGATATTGCGTGTGAAAAACAAAACCATGTGCGATCTTATTTTTGTATGGGTCGACACAAGCAGGTTGATAGCTTTTATTTATGTCAGTCATATACACGTATTCCAAAACACTTGGTTCGTGATAATGCAAATATGATTATTATGTTCAAACAAGATGAGATGAATATTAAACATATATACAATGATCATGTTGGTTCGGATATGTCTTTTAAAACATTTTATGATATGTGCTGTAAATGTTGGAGAGAAAAATATGGTTTCCTTGTTATTAGCAAGGATGATTCTATGAATGATAGTCGCTATAGAAAAGGATTTAATGTCTTTATAAGTCTATAAAAACATATCATCTTATTTTACTACCTTAGTATTAAAGCTATCATCAAACTGCCAACTGTTAGCTGATCTGGTCCTATTCAACAACTACCTGATACCTGATCTATTCTTATCAATTAGCTATCTGATACCTGATCTGTTCCTGTTCAACAGCTATCTAATATCAGATCTGTTCTTGCTAATCAGCTACCTGTTACCTGATCTGTTCCTATAAAGCAACTAATATGAATGAGAGTCTAGTTAAAAATCTTATAAAAACTCGTAATATTTTAAAAAAGAAGTATAAGAGTATTCAGCTTGGAGAAGCTGCAAGTGATGATTACTTTGAAAAAACATTTAAACCAATTACAAAACCATTAAATGAAATAATAAAGTCCTCTAACGAAAATCCTATAAAAAAGGAAAAGTTTGTGAACAGTTTTATTAAAGGTGATGATAATGACGAGGATTACTATACTAATATCTCAACTAGCACACCATTCAAAAAGAGCAAACTGAACTATAAAACATTTGATGAAGAAAATAGCTCAGCTAATTTCCAATCATTGAATAATGATAATAATAATGATGATGATGATGATACTGTTGAAGAAACCATTATAACTTCATCAAACAAAAGTATTGAACCTAATTTATCGAAAATTTCTTTTAGAAAATTAGATAGAGCTTATGGTCCACAAAAAGACAAAAAGATGAGAATCAAATGTGGAAATAAGGAAATGAACCAATAAGTTTTAGTGAAGACAATGTTATTATAGGTCAATTGAAATGGCCTCTTACAAGAGGTTTATATGAACTTATAACATTCAATAGTCCAAAAAATTATAGTGAGGATGATGTTAAAGCTTATAAAGAAATATTATTGTTAACAAACGTTCATAGACGAGCTAATCATCCAGATGGACAAATTCAAGGGAATCGCTCAAAAAAATATAAAAAAATTATTCAAAAACTTATTAAAGAAAAAAAAGGAGGTGCCATGATGAAGTTAGATTTGAAAAAGTTTAATTATGTATACTGGGATGTTCCAAACGAATTGGTTGATAGATTAAGACTTTTAATTTCGTCATCATCAGCTGGTCATTCAAATCATAATAATGAAATAGTTTCAATTATTGAAGAGTTGAGAGAAGCAAAAGTTATTCTATAAATAGTTAATTAAAGACTAAATCACGCTTATTCAAAAAATGCCTGTCGATAAGTTCGGACATTACATTAGCTTAGGTGAGCGAAGGCACCGTAACGCTTATCTCGGATTTAATTTGGATAGCGATCAACATATTAATTTCAACTTGCGGAGAATTAAAAATATTGCTAATCCAGTATTAGAGAACGACGCTGTTAATAAAGTTTATTTAGAGACAAACTTAAAAAGTATTTCACAAGAGCTCACTGAAAAAATTGATAATTCAATAGTCCTCTTAAAAACAGTAATTCAAGAACAAAGTACTCTACATTCTAATTTAGAGCAACTGGTTAAAGAGTTGAAACATTTGCTTACATATAAAATTGAGTATTCAACGGAAACCCTTAATAAAACAATTAAGGATTTGGAGGCAAGTGTTAGTAAAACTATTCAAGATCATTACGAGTTTTTTGATGGTAAAATAAATCATGTAGAAAATAACACTCTACCAAAAGCACTTGAACGTATAAGCCAGAAGTTGCGAAATAGAGATGGAGCGTCAACAAGTGGTTCAGGAACTGCATAAGCAAGCACGTAAAAATTTTATTCGGAGAAGAGTAATAACTAAAGGTATAGATGATCTCTGGCAAGCAGATCTTGTGGAAATGGGTGCTTATTCAAAATACAATAAAGACTATCGATTTATTTTAACAGTAATAGATACATTTTCAAAGTACGCATGGGCTGTTCCTTTAAAATCAAAGAGCAGTGAAGATATAACTAATGCAATGAAATCAACTTTCTATGAAAAAAGAATACCAAAAAGCTTGCAAACAGATAATGGGAAAGAATTTTATAATAAAATATTTCAAAATCTAATGAAAAAGCATAAAATTAATCACTATTCATCATATAGCTCACTGCAAACATCTATTGTTGAACGATTTAATAGAACATTGAAAGGAATGATGTGGAAAAAGTTTAGTTTACAAGGAAATTATCAATGGATTAATATGTATAAGAACTTGATTAATCAATATAATAATAAAAAACATCGAACAATTGGGATGGCTCCAAAATCTGTTAATAAGAAAAATTAAATATCTTTACTTAAAACAGCATATAATCATCCGAAAATATTTACATTTGGTAAACTAAAATTTGGAGATTCTGTTCGCATAAGCAAGTATAAGCATGTTTTCTCAAAAGGATATACCCCGAACTGGACAACTGAAATTTTTAAAATTCGCGATATACGGAACACTAATCCTATTACTTATTTATTGAAAGATTACCAAGGGCAACCAATTGTTGGAGGATTTCATGCCTACGAACTCATGAAAACACTACGTCCAAATACATATTTAATAGAGAAAGTCATTAAAACAGTGGGAAAAAAAAAATTTGTTAAATGGTTAGGTTTCTCTAATGAATACAACTCCTGGATTAATAAAAATGATATAAAGTAGTTGTTAAGTAATATTTTAAGAAAACATTTTTGAAAATAAAAATCTGTTTTAAATAAAAATCAATTTTTTTTATATTTTTGTATCTTTTTTTATGGTTATTCTTTATTTATAATATAAAAAAAATGATTACATTACTTTTCTTATTTCACCTGTTAAAGGTGTATATTCAATTATGCGATCACGAATCGTTAAGCAATATGCTGCTGTATTTGCTGAGATACCATCTTTTTCGGTATCAAATTCAATTCGAACATCGATGGGTCCAGTTTTTACTGTTTCATTCTGATAAGTAACATCAACAACAATAAGTGGCGCATTTTTCTTATAATCAGCAATATTTAACAATGGTTGTGGCTCCCTCATATAATAGTTTTGTTGAAATTTAGTGTACATATCATATAAAATAGCGTATTGACCCATATCAAAGCGTGTATTTAGATCATCATATGGATATGAATCAGAGTTAAGGTAGATTTTCAAATTTGTTAGAGTGCAATGATCAAATGTGTTCCCATCTTACTTATTTTTAGGTTTTTGTAGACCAATTATTACAAATCGTGGTCTCTCATTTTGTGGCGATAGTTTTACATTCCATAAAACCTTTGTACTATTTGGTAGCAATGGATTAACATGACATTCCCAGCTTCGAAAAACAATTGGTATAGAATTCTTATTTTTAATTATTTTAAACATTTCCAATTTGGCAAAGTCGGATAATTGCACATGAGGCATTTTCCAAGTTATATCTAGTATTGTTAATTTTAGTAGGTCTGTTGGCACATTTGGGTGAAATGATCTTTCATCACTTTTTGAACGTTGTAGAATCAGCTCATGTTTAGAATTTAGTATTATTTTATTATAATCTTCTGCAAAACCCAACAACATTTTCAGTGGAATACAACAACTAAAATGTGTTTTTTCTAATTTTAAATCTTCCTCAATACACCAACCAGCATTATTTAATGCTTCGCTTTCACTTCTATTCAATGATATAAAATTCTTCATAGTAGATGTAATTCCGAGATTACGAGTGCGATCTACCTCAAATCCATTAATTTCATAGCGAATTTCATCAAACAAGTATGATGCAAAATTATTTTTAAGTTTCACATCTGCAGTTACATCTTGTTTCCCATCTTGTTTTACAATGAAACCATGAATGTAAATCATACTTTCACTTGGTAATATATACAAGCAAGTCTTGATTTTGTATTGGTATACGTATCTCATCATTGTTGTTGAAAGATTTTAGGTATGGAAAGTAACTATGATATTCTTTTTTAATAATACTTTCATCATATAAAGGCTTTAGGAGAACATTAAGTATTTCAGGCATGATGTAAATGATGACCTATTGATTTCAAATATTCTTTATTTTCAGTTTTTAATTTCTTAAATTGCTTCTTAAATGCCTTCCTAGATGACTTCTTAGATAGCTTCTTTGATGTTGATATAAAACCAAAATCTCTTTGTGTGTTGGTTTTATTATTATAAATAATCATTGTTCTGGCTTAAAGTGTAGTCTAACTGCAACTTTTTCACCTCTAAAATTTATTAGATTTCTGTCTTGATCAACGATCTTAATTGTTATGTTGTTTATCTCTCTACAGTTTACAGGAAAATAAATAACATTAAGAGGTTTCTCATCCATTTTATATCCTGGTGGGACATCAACTGAAAACTCATGTAATGTATGTACTGACTCATTATTGATGTATGAACCGGTTGTTATATTACATTCAATGTGAATTGTAGCTACATTTGTTATATTCAAAGGCTTATCAGATTCAAATGTGGTCACTTCCATTTTTTGTGTTTCTAACTCAACGGATTCTTCTTCTTCGGTTGTTTGAGATAATATTTGCTCATCAACATGTAACACTTGTAAATTAGATGGTAATGATTTGAGAGATGTTGTGTTATATTCAAAGCCATTTACATATAACTTTTTTGGGCTAAACCCAAGCAACTGTCCTATACTATGTGGTTGCGTAAAATCTATATCCAGAGAGGTAGAAATTTCTGTTTTTAGCGTATTATTGTTAGATTCAATTAAAAGAAAAGCCGCTTCATCAAAATCTTTTATAGCTGAATTTATGAAAAAGGCCAAATCCTCGAGCTCATATGATCCAACTGAAATTGTAACTATATGATCACCTATATGAAATAAGTTGTTGTGTACATCTACGTTAGGTATAGAATTAAATGCAACGAATTCAATTAATCCACAAACATATCTAACAGGTAATTCCATTGGTGGGAAATATTCTCCAACCAAAGTTGATGTGTTTCCAGTCAACGAAATAGTTATTGACATCTTGAATGTTAAATCATGAATGACAACAGTATTTTATTTTTTTCTTAATATATATTAGTTTTTTATTGACTTTTCCTTTACAAAGTTTCTTAAAAGTAATAGTTTTTTCAGCACATATAAAGTGGTTCTTATGATTTTTACATGCATTCAAAGTTAAATTATTATTATACAAAGTTTTCAAATTTGGGCAGTTAAAGTCCTCCAAGTTATAAACATTAATATCCCAACCAAACAGATTTTTAATTCGCTCAATTTTTTTAAATCCTTTAACATAAACCTTAAAATCCTTATTTTTTGTTTTCTCTTTAAAATATTTTACAGCATCTGCTAAATCAGAATCACCTTTAAACCATTTTAATCCATGATGCTGTGAGCAAAGCCATTCACAAGTTTTCTTATCATTAATTAATAATAGTGAATACTTGAAAGGTGAGCGAATAAGAAATGTTTGAGGTTGTAAATCATCAACTGCAATACACACTTCTTTCGCAATAAAACCGTTATTGACATAAAAACCTTGTACATCAACAATTAGCATTTTAAATTGATTAGCATGCATGCTTGTGGTTGAATACTATTTTTCTTTTTTATAAACGAGTATGATTTCTTTGAACTAGGTTTCTTTTCCTGAATCTGAGTAATACAACAACAAAATAGTGACAGCATGAGACTATTCTTCTATCACCATCTTTGATGAATTCTTAATTACAACTGATTAATATAATGTAAAGGTTGATCTATTTATTTCAAAAATCGCAATCCTAGCACTTTTTACAATATTTTGTTCTTAAATTATAATAAAAATTCATTATATCTAATGCATGATCCCAATCTCTTTCAATAGAGGAACATTTGCAGGTATCAGGTCCACAAGTTGATCCTTTCACCGACCACGAACAATTGGTATAATGTTTACCATATTTGGTTTCAACTTATTTATGTTCAGCATATTCAGTGAATATCCTTTCATATTTTTTTAATTTTTTTTTTATATCCTCAGATAATAAAATTTTTTCCTTGAATTATTCATTTTATATATATATAATATAAAACGCCTTTACACTCGGAATATATATTTAGTGCTGTGATTAAATAATTTTTACATTATAATCATATCCAAATTCTGTTGATATTCTATAATATTGATTAATGTAACATTTGAGCGAAGTGTTATGTCATCTTCAGTTACAACTTCGATGTCTCCATTACTTAAAATACTCTCTTTTTCAACTTGACGATATTCAAAGCATGAAATATCAAGACGTCGATTAATATAAGAAGCATCATATGTACAACGAACTCTCAGCAACTCTCTCTATAGTATCATTATTAGGTAATTTTATTGCAAATTCAGTGTTTTTAAATTCTTTTTCGCTTAAATCAATAGGTATTGTGCCAGATAATACTTGCACGATACAAATATATAGAAATAGTATGGTGAAAGTATACTTCATTTTCTTTTTTTATGCGTGAGATGTTTTTACCTCAAAGGTTGAAATATTAATGAACACAAAAAACAATTGTTGCTCATATTTATGAATAATACGGAGTATGTCTATTTATTAGGTCTCATTTGTGACCATTTTCCTGTCTTAGGGTCAAGACATTGTGTTAAAGATCCTGTTGTTACACATTTGCTATAACTAGATTGTTTGTTCTCAGTTTTCTTTTGTTGTTGTTTTTCAGAGCGTTGTGTCTCTTCATCAGTTTCATGTGACTCTTCATCAGTTTCACTGCGTTGTTTTGGTAAAGGATGTGAATCTTCATTAGTTTCAGGTCGATTAAATGTTAAAAGAACTGATTTTTTCTCATAAGCACCTTCAAATTCATCACTAAACTCGCATGCAGCATGAAAAGTGACTTTACTAATTCCCCAAATTGGAGTTGATCCACCATAAGTTTTTCCTACTATTGTAATCGAACCACCCTCCACATCAATTCGTACATGTCGTTTGAGACCAAATTCATATTTAGTTGAAAATGGTAAATCACCTAAATTTATTCGTCCACCTTGTGAAATATTTAATATTTCAGTTTTTTTACCATCATCTGGCGTTAAGTAAACTTTTAAGGCTTTATCATTTATTTCGAACTTTACTATTGTGAAGTTTTTCCATTGTGCATAACACGTACAATATTTATCACCAGGTGTAATTTCTTGGACAAAAAACATATTAACTACCTTTATCATTGATGGTCTAAATGCTAATGACTATATCTTCTATCCATATTCTCTTTTTATTGAATATTTTTATTTACTTATTCTTATTTTTTATTCATTTTATTTTTTTGTAACCACTGCTTAAGTTTAATTTAGTCGCATGTAGTTCAACATTCTATTTTTAAAATTGTTTATTAGAAATTTTTTTTCTTCTTTTTTTTAGGATTTGGGGTCGCATGTAGTTCAACATTCTATTTTTAAAATTGTTTATCAGAAATTTTTTTTCTTCTTTTTTTTTTGTGAAATCCGGTGCTACTCTAAAGCTCACATATTTTTTTTTTAGGATTGGGGGTCGCATGTAGTTCAACATTCTATTTTTAAAATTGTTTATCAGAAATTTTTTTGTGAAATCCGGTGCTACTCTAAAGCTAACATATTTTTTACGATTTGGGGCCGCTGCTTAAGTTTAACTTAGCCGCATGTAGTTCAACACTTTATTTTAAAAATTGCTTATCAGAAACATATTTTTGAAGTGAAAACTTCTTATGGCACGTTGTGCGGCTGAGGAAAAAAGTATAATTTCGCGACACCGACCGTCATCGGGAAGACTTGGGAAACGAACTCAATTTTGGAATTTTGAAGACTTGGGAAACGAACTCGATATTGGAATTTTGAAGACTTTTGAAACGAACTCGATTTCAGAATTTCGAAGACTTTGGAAACGAACTCGATTTCAAATTTGGAAGACTTGGGAAACGAACTTGATTTTGGAATTTTGAAGACTTGGGAAACGAACTCGATTTTAAAATTTTGAAGACTTGGAAAATGAACTCGATTTCAAAAAATTTATAAAACGTTGCCTACTTTTAGGTGCTATTAATAATTTGCCCCTAAAAGTAGGCAACACTTTCTGACAAATTTCAAAAAGAACGCCTAAAAGTAGGTAACGATTTTAAAAATTTCAGATAATGTGTCCTAATTTTAGGTGCTATTTTTGAAATTCGTCGGAAAGTGTTGCATACTTTTAAAGCGGCTCTCACACGATCAATATTACTGACAGTATAATTACTGACAGTATTTACATTACTGTCAGTGTACCACTCACACGGTAATATCCGATTTTTTCATCAGTCATCAGTATCGTTTTTCTATACTGACAGTACATCAGTACTCACCTCATACGATCAGTAATACTGTCAGTATGCAAAATACTGTCAGTAATATTGATCGTGTGAGGGCCGCTTAATACTGATGGTGTGAGGTGAATACTGACAGTTCATCAGTATTATTTGCACAGAAAAGTGGCCAAAAAGTGGCATGCCACTTTTTGGGGCAGATCCGGCTGAAAGTTGGTCAGAGGGTGCAAGTAGGCACGGGACGGAAAAATCCTGGGAGGGGGCGTGGCATGCCCCATTTTGTGGCAGATAGACGATGAGGCAGCGAAACTTGAAAGAAACTTGGAAAAGTTCCTCATTCAGTGGCATGGAACATTGCGTCCAAGGGTATGGTCGTCCGATGCCTAGCTGGAGGCGTGGTGCAAGTTTGGATGGAATCTGCCCCAAAAAGTGGCATGCCATTTTCGGCTGTCGGTCACGTAGCCGGAGCATAGTTCGCACCTTCACCAGTCGAATGTCAAAAAAACTGATTACTGACAATAAACAATACTGACCGTGTGAGTGGTACACTGACAGTAATGTAAATACTGTCAGTAATTATACTGTCAGTAATATTGATCGTGTGAGGGCCGCTTTACTGTCAGTATTTAAAAACTTCGTCAGTAATATCCGATTTTTTCATCAGTCATCAGTATCGTTTTTCTATACTGACAGTACATCAGTACTCACCTCATACGATCAGTAATACTGTCAGTATGCAAAATCCTGTCAGTAATACTGATCGTGTGAGGGCCGCTTAAGGGTAAATTATTAATAGCGCCTAAAAGTAGGCAACGATTTTTGAAAAAATTGGCCCATGAAAGTATGTAATTTTGTGGAAAAAATTTTTAAATTTGTAGCATACATATGTTGACTTCCGGTTAGTTGTTGCTCAGTAAGCAAATTTTTCTCTGCTAGCGCAGCCGAAAGCAGAGCCAGCAGCCCAAAGCAGAGAAAAATCTAAAATACCAGGCCATCTTGAACCAGCAGCAAGCAAATTTGGTTTTTTGAAAAACTTTAAAACGTTATATCTCGGCTATTACTAAACCGATTTAGACAAATGAGGTGTAATAGTTTTTTTTAAGAACAAGCAGATTTTTTGAAGTCATTTGTATTATGATTAACTGTCACAAGATGGCGTTTTAAGCAGTTTGAATATTCTAACAGCCAGAACTCGGCAACGAATAAGCCGATTTTGATAAATGTGGTGTCATAGTGTCTGTTAGAAGAAGCAGATTTTTATCTTAAGTTTAAGAAAAATTATGTTTAAGCTATTTAGTCACAGGTCCAGGTACTTTTTTTACCTGATTTTTTCTTATACTTACATAATTCGCAATGATGTGTCTTACTGCAATCAGAATAAATTTTTGTTTTTAAACATTAGGAGTACTTAGCTCAAATTTAATTATTCACAGTTGAGGCTACTGAGCCGAATATACTTCTTCCAGCAATTTTTGAAGTGAAAACTTCTTATGGCACGTTGTGCGGCTGAGTAAAAAAGTATAAGCTCGTGACACCGACCGTCATCGGGATTCTCCGTCATGAATGCGATGGTAAAATTTTAATGTTCTATTGTTTCTTTTAAATAAAAAATATTCCAAGTGGAAGACAAAAAGCAAAGCATACACACTAACTGACACATTTAATTCTCATTCAACGATTGTTATGCTTACATGTTTGTTTCTTTCAATGTCCGCGTTGTTGCGTTGTCAAATTGAGAATGAGAGCGAGAGTGAAATTTGAATACATATTCCGTTTTTGTCTTCCATTGCATTGCCATATAAAAAGAAAACGCACACATACCAATTAACGCACTAACTTGCCATTAAACGATTTGTTTTCACTTCTGTCGGCACTCCCGGAGTGCAACCCGCCGTTTTTTTTTTTTTTTTGAATTGTTAATCGGAAAAAATTTTTTTACTGAATTCGGTGCTACTCTTAAGCTCGCATATTTTTAGTGATTAGGCGATTTTGAGGGAATTTTTTGATATATAAGGACAACTTCTGGTGCTAATATTTTAGTTCAAAAAATTTAGTAAAAAAGTTCAGATGGCAAACAACAATTTGTTCAACATAGCAGTGCTGGAGGCGCTGAACCGTATAAATGCTATTGGAGCAATTGCGGTAATAGCACATTACCGCCGAACCTTTACGGAGTTGCACGATGAGCTGAGGTCAATGCTCAGTAGGGCAGATGATGATGCCCCTATGCTGGAGACGCTGGGGGAGTGCCTAATTAAACTACACCACCTGGAGGAGGTAGCCGCAAACATGTTGCGGTGTAATATCCAACCGATGTCGGCTGCACTTATTGCACTACGGATGTCAACTTCGAATGTTCGGCGATTAAATGTGAAACTTATAATTAAAAAAAAAAATAAAATAAAAAAATATTCTAAAAAACCGTCTTATTTATTTATAAATTTATAATCAAACTAAGCAGTGTGTATTGTTTTGTAGGTCATGATTTGTTAGGTTTATTTACTTTTAAATTTTCAAGTTCAAGGAACTTTTTCTATTTTTAGATTCTTCGCTTTATGTTTTTTTTTTTTTTTGTGCAAGATCTCAACCATGTTCAGTATTCTTACTGAAAGTTCAATCGAATATCTCAACCTGATCAAGATCTTTTTCGCTCTAACCTAAAAGTATGCAACAATTTTTACAATTTTTGTATTCAAAATCCTATATCAGTATTCTTACTAAAAGCTCAATCGAATATCTCAACCTGGTTGAGATAGCGGATTCTTTTATATGAACTTATAATAAATGTTGCATACTTAAGCGGATCAAATTTCTAGCACGGGTGCACCCACTTTTCACCTTGGTGCACCCGTGCTAGAGCCGGCTAAACTACCCTACTTAGTTTCTATGGCAGTGATAATGAAGTCACTAAGTTTTTGTAGGTAAGAATCAATTCCTGAGTTGCTTAAATTTCTATCATTTGAATCTGATCGTTGATATTTAGATGGCTTAAAATCTCTCTCTGAAACTTTTTCCAATTAGTCGCTTTATAATTAAATTTTGAATGGTAAGAGGTAAAAGTTATTTGGGGTTTGAAGGTTCAACAGATTGTTTAACTTAGCCTTAAATTCTAATGTATTATTACCAGCGGGGCAATATGCTGATATCAATTTTTTATTGTTAATTATTGGAATCGTGACTATGCAGGTTTCTAAGCAGCAAAAGGAATCAATTTTACTATTTTTATACACTTTGTACCTTATGTTTTTTTCAAATAATATTGCAGTTCCAACTCCCTTTCTATCTTTGCAAGCAAATGATAGTCTTTAAACTCAATTTTATGTTTTTCATTCAATTTTGAATCATTTAAAAGAATTATATCCGGACTGCAGATCTGAGCAAAGCTTAAAAGATCGTATCTTTTATTTAGTCTAATTAAAGAGTTAACATTAATTTCAGTCATATTTAGTGTTTTTGGCGTAATGCCTATCTGATTCGATGGACTGTACATTAATTACTTACTTTAATAAATTTCAAATCTTCTACGCCTAAATCACAAAGCGCATTGAAAATTAAATTTCTATCAGTGTCAAACGTAATGAAACGAGCACAAAAAATTAGCTGACTCTCCGTAATGCGACTAACACACACCGCGGTCACGATCAAACTCATTTTTGAACTAATTTTATTGAAGAAGTCGGTGTTTCTTCGAAATACGCGAATAAATTATTTATAAGAATCTTTTTTGCAACTGCATTCGCCATTCTTTATAGTAATGCTTTGCAAACAGCTGTTCCTAAACGTCAATATTACTACAACGTTGTATAACAATCGAACTTGATTTCAGGGTTGCTTTGATTCGAAACAGTATGCTAACCTTAACAATGTTTTGTTTGTTTACGTTTGAGAACTCAGCCATACTATCATCGACGGACCCATTATTTCGCTGGCCAAAAAACCGTATAGGCCAAGCTGACAAGATAGCCTTATCATCCACATACTTACTTACTTACATATGGGGTAAAACACACGAAAACGCCACCTGAAAAAATTTTTGGCTCCGATTTGGGTGAAATTTGGCATGATTGTAGTATTGATGTCTGGCAATAAAAGTGCGTTTAAGATTTTGCCCTAATATTATTTGTTGCTCAGATACGCGGGTATGAAATTCACGATTTTCTTACTTTTTCAGAATAAGTGTTTTTTTTCGAAAATTCATAGCTTACAGCAAGCTTTATCAATTAATAATTGGTGAACGTACATTTTTAGGCTTTTACTTGTACTTTTCAAAAAAAATATTGATTTTGAAAAAAAAAAAAATTTCACAAAAATTTTGCGAATTGAAAAATATTTTTGCATTTTTTTTTAAAAAAAACCATATTTTAAAATTTTTTTTTTTTTTTGAAAAAAACTTTGATTTAAACTGCGCTTAATGCCGTAAAAATTTTCGTGGGAAAAAAAACTATTTATATTTTTTTTTAATTTTAAAAAAAAAATTATAGAGCTAAAATTTTGTAAATTGAAATGAATTTTTGAAGTTTTTTGAAAAATCCATTTCTGAATATTTTTTCGGTGAACTTCAGATTACAGCTTGATACGCAAGCTTTAAAATGATATGCCATAACATGAGGGCAAGTAGTTAGTTAAAATGTTTGAGCCGTTAACCTGAAAACTAAAACTGAAATTTAAAATCAGTGCAATAGCCTTTCATCGCGTAGTACAGCGCGCTTAGCGGCTCAAACATTTTAATTAACTACTTGCCCTCATGTTATTGCATATCATTTTAAAGCTTGCGTATCAAGCTGTAATCTGAAGTTCACCGAAAAAATATTCAGAAATGGATTTTTCAAAAAACTTCAAAAATTCATTTCAATTTACAAAATTTTAGCTTTCTAATTTTTCTTAAAACTAAAAAAAAATATAAATAATTTCTTTCCCACAAAAATTTTTACGTCATTAAGCGCAGAATAAATCGAAGTTTTTTTAAAAATAAAAAAAAATTTTTAAAATATGGGTTTTTTTAAAAAACTGCAAAAATATTTTTCAATTCGCAAAATTTTTGTGAAAAATTTTTTTTTTTCAAAATCAATATTTTTTTTTAAAAGTTCAAGTAAAAACCTAAAAACGTACGTTTACCAATTATTAATTGATAAAGTTTGCTGCAAGCTATGAATTTTCGAAAAAAAACACTTATTCTGAAAAAGTACGAAAATCGTGAATTTCATACCAGCGTATCTGACCAACAAATAATATTAGGGCAAAATCTTAAACACACTTTTGTTGCCAGACATCAATACTACAATCGTGCCAAATTTCACCCAAATCGGAGCCAAAAATTTTTTCAGGTGGCGTTTTCGTGTGTTTTATCCCATATATGAAAAGTTTTAAACTTACAGATTTTTCTCAAATTTTTATGACACTTCGGCCATTTTTTATGTTTCGGCTTTGTACATAAGAGTGGGTCAAAATAATGGTGTTTATAAAAAAATTTATTATATATTAAGATTTTTAAAGCTTGCTTTTCTAATTGGAAGAGAAATAACAGTAATATATCTTCTATAAACGGAGACTATTGTATTGCGACTAGAACCTTAGTCAAGTTTACTTTGTGAAACGTATACAGTTCTTCATATAATCAACTGCTAAAGTAGCGTCTGAATTTCAGCTAAAGCATCAGAACTACGACAACTTTTATCCTACATAAAAGCGACCCATGTCTTGCCAGGCTCTGTACTCTATACACATACATATTCCTATGGTTTTGTTTCTGTGCAAATTTTTTCCAACCTCAAACAAATGTTTTCTTTTAAAAAGCTCTTACCAAAAAATTTGCAACCAAAATTTCTTCATATTACACCCTGGGAAGCAAACTCGAGCTGTGATGTGTGATTTCGAGGGCAACCATTACTACAAGACGAATGCTATCACCAGATGTGAAGGAATAAATACAAATAAACAACGACTATCTGTAAAGAACATTTGGTGGCCGTAACGCTCCCATATCGTATTTTATAAAAACGTTACGGCGCGTTACATGGGGGGAGGAAGGGTCAAAAAACATTCAAAAATTGCGCTACGTAATACTTGAATGCGCCCTATCCTACTAAAATTGCTATCCTAAATACCAAATACTGCAACTCATCCTACAAGACAAAATTGAAGAAAGGCGTGGAATGAGCACAAAGCAATTATCAAGGCTAAGGAATACACGGCACCTTGAGGTAATTTCCACGTAACGAATCGGTGCAACTCTTTAAAATATATGTACAGGGTGTTTTTTTTTAGAGGTATAGAGCTTCGAATTGAAATAAAACACAAGAAAATCGTTTTAATGTCCATCAATTTGGCTTTATTGGAAGGATAATTTTATGCCATTAATGTTTAAATAAGATTTCGGGCATGTGGCCGCCGCGGCTGGCTCGAATAAAGCCAATTCTACAGGTCCAATTTTGAACCACTTTTTCGAGCATATGGGGCCGTTTGTCGGCAATAACGCCACGAATGTTGGCTTCCAAGTCCCCTAACGTTTCTGGTTTGTTGGCGTAGACGAGCGACTTCACATATCCCCAAAGCAAATAGTCCAATGGTGTCAAATCACACGATCTTGGTGGCCAATTGACAGGTCCATTCCGCGAAATTATGCGCTCATCGAATGTTTCCTTCAATAAATTGATTGTGACGTGCGCTGTGTGGCATGTAGCGCCGTCTTGTTGGAACCACAACTCAACCACATTCATGCCATCCAATTCGGGAACAAAATAGTCGGTTATTATGGCTCTATACCGGTCTCCATTAACGGTAACTGACTCTCCAGCATTATTTCGGAAGAAGTATGGCCCAATGACTCCACCAGCCCATAGAGCACACCAAACAGTCAGTTTTTGTGGATGTAATGGCGTCTCAAGGGTCTCATGTGGATTCTCTTCACTCCAAATGCGGCAATTTTGCTTGTTGACGTAGCCATTCAACCAAAAATGAGCCTCATCACTGAACAAAATTTTGCGATGAAAATCAGCATCGAGATCAATCTCATTTTCGGCCCATACACCAAAATCACGACGCATTGCATGGTCTCGCGGCTTTAATTCTTGCACAAGCTGGATCTTGTAAGGTCGCAAGCCAAGATCTTTGCGCAAAATCTTCCATAAAGTTGATGGACAAAGCTCCAATTGCTGTGCACGGTGGCGAATCGATTCATTCGGGTCCTCTTCAACATTTTGCTCTACAGCAGCAATTGTTTCTTCGGTGCGCACTGTTCGACGTCTCTGCGGATGCGTATTATCACATAGAGTAAACGTAGTGCGAAAACGACCCATGGTTAACCGAATTAATAAAATGAAAAAATAAAATGGACGGAGCTTGCGGTAAACTTCGCGAACTGAACCATTATTTTCGAAATAAATTTGCACGATTTGCAAGCGTTGTTCTTTTGTCAACCTGTTCATGATGAAATGGCAAACCAAACTAAACATAAATGACATTAGAGTTGCCAGATTTGACCATAAAATGCCAGTTTTATCTCTATTCGAAAAACAAACCTCTAAAAAAAACACCCAGTATATTCATCTACGACAAAAGCGCTTTATAAAGCAGACTTCACTAGAGGCAACGTAAACAGCCGAATAAGAAGTAGCCTGGAGTTTAAAGTTAGAAGGCATTTGTATTTTCGTGGAAGCGGTCGCAAA
Organism: Tricholauxania praeusta; assembly: GCA_949775025.1. NCBI lineage: Eukaryota > Metazoa > Arthropoda > Insecta > Diptera > Lauxaniidae > Tricholauxania > Tricholauxania praeusta. The sequence goes on along the minus strand of OX459028.1, from coordinate 60,315,514 downwards.
TATGGACATCAGGGCCCTGTTTCATAATAAAGCACAAAGTAATACTATTAGTCTTGTAGCTTGTACTTGGTACAATTTCGTTTCTTAATAAAAAAGTGCAAAAGTACAAGATACAAGTTGTCAAATACGGTCAAAAACGGTCGTTAATAATATTGAAATGTACAAGTGATTGTTGAATTGTTAATACAAATGCCGGCTTACTTGTAACATCGAAATTTAGGGAAAACGCCGATGTTTTATATTATATTATTTCTCGTTAGATGTTGGACGATTTACTACTTATTTAGAAGTGATGACAAACCATTGGATGATCATGTGATTTGGCAGACCTTGGCTCGACGAAGAAAAATATATGGAATTAGAAATACCTTTCATTTCGAAAATGAGTTTGAGTCTAAGCAACGGCTCCGAATGTCGTCGGTCAAACTAGAGACGCTGCTGTTGCAGATCGGACCACTACTTGCAGACCCTGCTGCTAGAAAATAAAATGCAGCAAAACGCAAGCTTTGTATTGCCCTGCATTGGCTTGCAAGTTGAGTAAGTAAATCCTATATTTGCAGATGTGCAAAAAGAGTGGTCAATGCTGTAAATAGCCGTTTATTCCAAACAGTAGTTGCATGGCCAGAAAACGTTAAGGCAACTATAAACTCGTTATTTAATATGGCTAATTCTCACGTGTGTGGAGTATTAGATGGTTCACGAATTCTTATTGACGCTTTAGTTGAAAACAAAGCGGTATTTGTAGATCGACACGGAACCCATCCGATTTACAGTATTATGTTCGTTTGTGGCCCTTCATGACTCACGAGTGTTTCGAAATAGAGCACTGGAATGGAAGCACAGAACATTTCCCTAATGCAGTTTTATTGTAAGATTCCGGTTATCCTTTGAAAACGTGGCTCATTCCACCTCTGCACCATGAACCATGAACCAAACAGCCCTGCTGAAAGAAGATACAGATACAACAATACAAGTAATTGAACAAGCTTTGAGTATATTGAAAGAAATGTTTCCATATTTCTAAGACCACCTTTGACTGAACCCTATACATGCTTGCAAATTCGTCAAATGTCGCACAACTCTTCGTAACTATTCAATGGCAACATTAATTTTTTGAAAAAAAAAAAAATAATCAAAATACATTTTCAAAAAGTGCCTACAAACCGCTCAGCTGACTTGTACTTTATACTTTTTCGTTTGTATAATATCACTAATAGTATTAGTCAGGATGTTCCCATTATGAAACAGAAGACATTAGTACTTGTAATTTGTACACTTGTACTTATGAACTAATACTATTAGTTTGATTATGAAACAGGGCCCAGTAAGTAACAAATTCTTTAAGGGAATACACCAATCCCTCGCTTTACACGGTAGATACGTTCCTGACAAATCCGTGTAATTCGAAAAAATAATTTTTGTATGGAAAAATCGTGTAAAACGTAAATGACTATAAAAAAGCTTTTTTTAGACATTTATTGAACACAAAATATGACTAATAGCGAGAAAACAATTGGGGCAGCAGCAGCAAAGGAGCAGCAGCAAAACGCTCTGTGGAACACAATTGGGGCAGCAGCAGCAAAATCTGTCAGAACTCCAAAAATTGTAAATAAACAAATTAATCAAAATAAATATTTTCGCTATATTCAAAAAGAAAACTTTTTATATGAACTTCATTCTTAGTGCTGGATAAATTGAAAAAAATAAACAAAAACAAAATTTTTATTCATGCCAGCTTGAATACAACACTGATATTTTGCTGCTTTGCTGCCGGATAAAAAATAGAAAAATTTCTATATCGGCAGCAGGGCAGCACGGCAGCAAACTGCAGGATTTTCTATTTGTCTCTTTCTCACCTCCATAATTCTCCATAATTTTCATGTTGACAGATTTTGCTGCCCTGCTGCTTTGCTGCTGCTGTAATACATACACTTAATAAAATATAAAAATACCATTTAAATCATAGAAAACATAAAAATAGTTAAATTTATTTGTAAAGTGGAAAAAAAAAAAATCTATTTCATAGAAAAAAAAATATTGTACTTCATATAAATAAAAAAAAAATTGTATAAGTTTATGACAGTGGATCATGTGGACGTCTGAATTGTTGCCAGATCTATAATTAAGTAGAAATAAATTTTCTAAATAATTTTTTTTTTAATTTTGATTTTAAAAACCGTGTAAGATCGAAAACGTGCAAAACGAGTAGCGTGTAAAGCGAGGGATAAGTGTATACCATACTTACTGCTATTTTTATGAAGCAGCAGCTGGAATAAGATGCCATAAGATTTATTATTCCAATGTCAGAGCACAAATATGTATCAATCACCAATTCGGTTGAAAAGTAAAGAAATTAGCAAATCCCTTACAGACTCGACAAATTCTACCAACGCAACTTTTAATTTCGAAAGGGCTCAAAAATCTATACAAGTGCTGACAGTTTGCTCTGGCGGAAGAACAGCCATAGTCTGAGACCTTTGTTTTTCACATATTCGTACAGCATGAGCCTGACGACATATCGTAATTTTCAGAGCTTTGCTTAGCTACATAAATCCAAATTTTGATTGACATGGAAATATTGATATTCGTAACAATTAAAGTAACTAACAATACGAAGTGAAAAGCGTAGTATGTAAATAATTTTTCTACTTAAAAATCCTTCGTGACTCTCTTACCAAAGCAAAAACTTTTCCGCCAATATTTAATAACAGTTGCCACGTGCAAAGATGTCGTACAATTCAAAAGTTTGCTCACACGCAAGCTATAAAAAAGCCTAACGTGTTGTGGCAGCTTCTCATGTGAGTTTATTTCAAGTCGCGTACTCTTTCGCAATGAATGTAAGTTACGGTTTATTGTTGTTGTTATGTTCGTTGTTGGTACTGCTGGCGCTTTTGTCGACAACTTCTACTATATGTGCATTGTACATACATATGTACATATGAATGTTTCTTAAGGCGTTATCCTATGTTGCCATCCATATAAAAATAAAATTTTGTGAATAAGATATTTCTCTTAACGGAGGTAACTTTTGTTACTTGACAGATTTCTTAAAGTAAATGAAAAAAATATTAAAAATATTGTTCTATGTCATGTTAATCATAAACAATATAATTTCCATATTTTGACTAAAATCCGTCGCACAGTGGCATAGATCCCGTATCTAGGTGGAAAAAAGTCAGAAAATCAAAGCTACCAAATTCATCTTAATCAGTGGTGCCCACTACCAAAAGCAAACGTGTTCACAGTAAGCATGTGTTGATAATTTGTCTATCAATTCTGTATACGTGCACGCTTTCTTGCGCTCATTAACGCTTTTTTTACGCTCTTCAAGTAGCTTCTCGTTCTCATTTTTACGCTGTTTGAGCGCCTTCTCGTTCTCTGGGCAGCACCGATCTTAATTCAGCTCACACGCTTTTCTAGAAACCTGTCGAAGTCTCTCACCACTACACGGAGAACCATCTGTTCTCGTGGTGAGCCCCTCTAAACATCGTGTCCCAAGGAAATTCAGTTTTAGAAAGAAACGCAGTCTTCGAACAGAACGAGGATAAAAACATTGTCTCTGCTTGTATTTTATATTTTATCAATTCTTCAGTGGAGTTTACTTATAGTTTTTATTTAGAAATTATGTTAATTCAAAAAGTAAAACTTTAATATTCTAAAATTAACATCTAACAAAGCCGCAAGAAAAGAGCCAGATTAGATCAACCAAATCAACTCGAATTCATCATACCAACATGTTAATGAATAGGCCTGCAAAATTCCAACGATTATTTTTGTTTACTTTCCACGTTATAAGCAAATATAAGAGTTCATGGCAGCGCGCATTCTTAAAGTGATTAAAGGCTTTCTAATTTGTGTTCATCTGCATTCGGCATTCATCCATGGGGGCACTTCGCCCCAATAATTCATGGAATATTACAAATTGTAGCAAAAATGGATTAAACAACAAGAATTCAAAAATCCAGTTTCTTTACTCCCCTCCTCGTCATCCCACTCATTCATTAAAATGCAAAAATATCGTCGAAAATTGATTCAGTGACTTTGAAAACTATAGGGTCTAGTATTTTTTTGTTTTTTTTTCGGATATACATTTGTAGCATCAATACTTTTGTCCATCTAGATTCGGGATCTATCCCACTGTGTGTCCGAACGTTGCCAAATTATGGCGCGTAATATAAAGAAGTACATATATATAATTTTTCTGTTGCCTGATAGCAATACAAATTAATTTCCTCAAAGCAGCTCAAATATAAAATAAATTAACTAATTAATTAAAAATAAAAAATGGCGGAAGGAATTCACTTAGTTAGTAGTTATCATCAGGATTTTTCTCCTTTTAATAATCATAATCAATATTGAAATTAATTTATAATTGCCAGAAAGGTTTCCCATTTTTTTTAATTTTCAATTCATATAGCCATTCACTTTCATGTTACTTCTTTGACATACATATGTTCGAACTCTTATCCATCTGCCTAAAATAGTTGCTGATATATAAAAAAAGGGATGGCACCGTTCAGTATGAAAATCCGTTTAGTAGTTCGCGAGTTTATTTGCGACAGACGAACGGTTTACGATGTTTTCTCATGTGAGAGGTGTGAGATGAGATATGATGAATTTGATTATTGCTTGAATAAGAATCCTTCCACGGACCATAAAAAAAATTTAAAATAAAATATAAAAATCCGTTGAGTAGTTCGCGAGTTTATGCCAGACAGATGAATTGTTTCCATTTTTTTTTTATTTTGCTCATATCGCACACATTTAGCTAAAGAGGCACAACTCAAAATTTCCCATTTTCGAGTTTACTTGTTAAAACTGTTCATCATACACATATATGTCATCACAAAATAGATTAGCTCGTTTTTTGCTGTACTTTGGTGTCAAAAAACAGTTTTGTCTTTCTTCATGTTGCAATAGAAATTAGGCTACAATATGCAAAAGTGTCATATTTTTAGTGTCGGAGAGTTCAAGCTGTTGTGATAGTGACGTGGCTTCCAACCATATCCTATTAGTACCTGCATCTAAATAATTCACATTTTATTTATAAAAAATAGTTCACAAGCTCAAACCAGTTTTTTACGTTTTCTGAAAATTTGAAAATTTTGAGTTGTGCCCCTTTAGCTAAATGTGTGCGATATGGGAGTCACGGAAACGCCCACTTTTTGTTGAAAGTAAGTACTTGGGCCCGCGCCTTTTCTATATGTATCATCATTCATCTGCGTCAAATGATTGATAAGATATGAAGAATTTGATTTTTCTCTTTTATAGGAGGCGTGGCATCGCCAATGCCTAGAACGTTTCACAGACTATTAGAAATGTATTTTGTAAATGCTATCCAGCTGTGTCAAAGAATTGCTGAAACATAAAAACTTTAAATTTTTCTCATATGGAAAGCGTGACAGCAGCCCATTTTTTTAATGAAGATTACATTAGCTCGTATAGTTTATATAGCACCAAGTTTCATTCAATTGCGTCTAACAATTAATTATATATGAGGAATTTGATTTTTCCCTTATATGTAGGGGAGTGGTATCACCCAAACCAACCGTGCTAAGACCGCCTGTGTTTCATATGGGGACCGCCCATTTTTTTATTGAAATAACTTTTGCTTGTATTTTTTATATGTGTACCAAGTCTCATTCATCTGCGTTAAATAGATGTTTGATGAATTTGATTTTTTTTTTAATGAGAGGCATATTATCGCCGATTTTTTTTTTATGCCATATGAAATATTTAAATAACAGCATGACATCAATCGATCAAGTCATTGAGAAGTTTCGCGATCATAAACAGACGCACCGTCGATATATATATTAGAGGTCTGTATGAGTGCACTCGAACTGACCATTAAGCAACTCGCCACGTTGTGAGTCCAAAACAAAGCAAGAGAAGTGAGTGCTGCACTTGCAAATAAATCGCAAATAAAATGCTCTACAAGTTCAAGCTCTCAAAGTTCATTGCATTCGGAAGTTTATGAGATGATTGTTTCGAGTGCACTCATGCTGACCTCTATTATATATACAAAGATGAAGGTAAACAGTGTTGACATCCAGATTCTTCGAAAAGTTTGATTATGCTATCCAGAAGGGCTTTAAATATTTCTGTAATAGGTATAAAAGGTGCTGTAAATCTATGTTCAAAGACAGTTCAAGTCCTTACTTATGCCAGTTAACATCATGTCTTAAACAAATTATCTACTGTGCCACAACCCCTAGCCGTAACCAAACTTAATATTCAACCCATAATATTCACACATTTTACCGGTAAATTTCCTTTGAGCATCGGGAAAAAATTAACCACATCTTTCGTATTCGTGTGAGAATAAATAAAAAAAAAATAAAAATAAATATTTCTATTTTATTTGTTATAATTTGCATAATTGGAATATGTACTTTCAATATTACACTCTAAGGATCTTTATTGTTAAGCTAACAATGTTAACATAGTGCCAGGAAGTTGAGATACACGCGCAAATTCAGGGCTAAGAAAGCTAGTAGCGTTTGAAACCGAAACGTCCTTCAGGATGCAATATATTTTATTAAGCAGTTTTAATCTTTGTGAATTATAAACCTCAGCTTGCAGCTCATTAACTTAATTTTCTTACAAAGATTTAAAATTTTGTCAATTCTAAAAGTTTTGTGATAGGCGGAGAGCCCGCTGTAGAAAAATCGAGTGTATTACAGGATGGGATTTACGGGAAGGTAGTGAGCCTTTTTGGTGAAACCAACGAACCAGGGTTGCCTTACCAAAGCCCAATGCTCGAAAATTCCCGAATTTCAGCCAATTCTGTTGTTTTATTGAATCTGTATAATATTATACCTCAAAATACACGATCTCACAAAAGTGAAAAATGTGGTTTTTTTGCAGTGTACATTTTAAAATTAAGTTGTTTTCCTTCCGATATTGTTTTCTGAATCATCCGTATATGTATTATAAATATAATAGCATTTTGAGTACTTAAAGTTCTCTTATAAGAAACATACAAAACAATGGCCGTACGGGTATTTTTGTGAGTGAGGTATATGTCAAATGAAAGAGCTCGAAGAGTCCTTAATATAATATACAGGGTTGCATCGTTGCATTCAGTCCCAAACATAGGTTGTTACTGGTCTAGGGTTAAAATGTACTCAAAGTATGATTTTGACCAAATGTGCCGTCTGTTATGCGCCGTTATTTGAAAACACATTAAAGGTATTCCTCGAAAACTCGAAAAGCATGTAAAGCTCGAAAATTTTCCAGCTTGCTTACGGGAACACCCCTATCAATGCAAGCATACACGCGAATGAGGAATGGCAGTTTCACAGTTTGATCAGTGTTGCCGCAGCTATGAAAAAAATGTATCACACCAAAAATCAAAAAATGTATCGAAGCAAGTAGAATTAATTTGATAAATATTACAACAGAAAAAGAAAAACAAACAAAAATGAGGACCGTGCTTTTATTAATATATTTAAAAATTGTTGTGTTAAATTTATGAGCAAATATCTAAAAAAAATTTAAACTAGTAGCATATTATTTCGACAAACAGCAACACAGAATCACTTTCCGACTTTTCGAGGCTGTTTTCGCATAAAATTTGCCTCGAAAGTTTTCGAGGGTTGCGTAAACATTTCTTCATACCCATTTCTCGAAACTCGAAAACTTACGCAGCTTACATAGCTATTGAGGCTTTTTCCGCGTTTAGAGGAATACCCTCATTGACAAGTTCTAACTAATACAATACAATGCAGAAGATAAAGTGTGTGGTGTTAGTGTCTCCTTTTTCTTAGTTTTAAATTATTGTTAATATTGTTTGATTGATAACTTTTGGGAAATTGTATAAGCTGAGGTTTATTGTCTAAAAATCTTAAAATAATAAAAATCTTAATATACAATCTAAACGCGATAACTCGAAAGCTTTCGAGCTTGCTTTCGGGAACACCCCTATCACTGACAGTTGTATCAGTGTTGCCGTGTTGCAGTGTTTATGTTAAAACGTTGACTATTTCAGTTATTGCTGATTTTGTTGAAATTTTTCATCAAATTCATTGTCAAATAAAATAGAATCCTTAAAATGCCGCAAAATAGTGAAAAAAATAAATTGATTCAATTCATTCATGAGAAGATTTTCAAATTTGCAGCAAATTGTTTCGACAAACGGCTCGATTTTTCGTGGCTACTTGCTCAACTGACCTGCCTCGAAACAGTTTTCGCAGTTTTCGAGTCTTTTTCACATTTTCAGGAATACCCTCAATATCAAGATGATATAGACCAAAACTTTTCCTATTATTATTTTAATTTCAAATAGGGCCGATTAACGATTGATTTGCTAGTCTCCCTCATTCTACTAAAAGTTTTCGAGCAGTAGGGTAACCCCTTAACATTGCTGCTTATTTGTCGAGCAACATTGTTGTGCTTGTTATCTGTGCCGCTGTCGGTGTTGTACTTGTAACTTTGAATAACTCCCGCGCTCATACCCATCCTTAGCCCCATTTGCTAGCACGTTATTTTATTAGATGGCGCACACAACATGGCGGTAAATTCATTCATTGGCGGTGATGGCAATGGCGATGTCTTGTACATCATTACGTATATTAAACCATGAATTATGGTGTTGCTTTCTGTTGTTCGCTGCTTGAGTGTTGTGATTTGCGCGCTCTCATACAACATGCATGGCAGATGCGGGGGAGCTTCTGCATATTTGACGACACATCATAAAATCCAATGAAATCGCTTATTTTAAGAGAATTTAATTTCGATTATGTGGTTAATGCACTAACAACTTCGGCTAATCAAAATATTTGGGATATATATATTAATTTTACTTTCCTATAACTTGCTGTTCATTTCAAAATCTAGATATAAATATAAAGGTAAGCTGAGGATGTCTGCAATGCCAGTACTTCAAAATACGATAGATAGCTGGATATAAAAGTAAATTTGATGTTTGATGCCAAACAATGGTGGAAAATACCGTAAGTAATCAATACATACCGAAATCGATACATAGAGGAAGTGCCTTCATTGGATACTGAAAGATATTTCGAAGCCCTGTTAAGCTCTACACAATTTTCAAATGACATACACTAGTACTAAACATGATGAATACCAATAATCCAATAGAGAAAGATGAAGTTTTGCAAGTCTTTAAAATTTTCAAGCTGAACAAAGCTCTGGGGTCAGATAGAGTGCTGTTGTGTCCATTATTCAAAAAAAGACGAGGACCAATTGATAAAAGGACTCCAAAATTGCTTTGTTTGTAAATTATACTGCAACAATGCTTATGGTAATACTGTCTGGGAGACTAACTATATGAGTGGAGCGACACAAGGTGCTAGATGAGTTCAGCGGTAATTTTTTTGCTTTCAACATTTCGGCAACTATGCGACATGTGCCCAGTTTTGCTTTATGGAATGTTAAATCCCTTAAAGTTTCTTTTGTGTAGACGGGCACAAAGCCAATCACTGTGGTATTCACTGAGAAAATACAGTTCTATTGAGTGGAGAGAAACGGTTGATGGTCTCAAGAAAATATTCTTTCCCACAACGAACGGTTCACTTTTCATTATTAACATTATTAACCAACTTTGCTTAAAATTTTTTCCTGTTTTTTTTTTTTTTTTTTGTTTCTAATCTGAAAGGCAGTTGGAGGTTTTGGCTACAAGATCGTTGAACATCGCTTGTATTTTTTCAAGGAACTTTAGCTGCGTTATTTGGGTTATTAAAAATAAGTTTTTGATGTTTATCAATATAGACTTCTGATCCTTAGAAAACTAAGTTTAGTGAATGTTGTATAATTGGTGACACTGATCATTCGAATCATTTGCTGGCTGGTCTAACTGCAAACCGATGCAATACATTCTACTATAACAGTCTACATGGATGACTTAAAAATGCACTCTCGCTCCGAGTCTTAAGTACACTCGGAGTAACTGAACGTCAGCTTACAGATTATTGTAGTTCTTTTGAATCAACAGTCATTTTCCTTTACAAAACAACACTACATTAATACAGTAACAGCTTCAAATTATTTGGAGCTAAACAGCTATTAAGCCTTTGGGTACAAATATTCGCTTCTTCAACTAAACGTTGTATGCAATGTCACATAACATTTGGATTTTACCCTGACTGACTTTTTAATTAAATAATAAACTGCTTCAGGCAACCCAATTATTGTAATTATTGTACTGGATTTATTATACGAATTCCGCTTTCTACTTAGTTTTCTCTCCCCAAGAAAGCTTGCAGCAAAGCGCCTACAAGAAAATTGTTATATCAAATGAGATCCAAAAACAAAGAAAACAAGAAAAAAAAATGTATTTGCTTTGATTCACCTCTTGCTTGAGTTCTCAACACAACCATGAAATAAGGGAAACATATCAGGCTTAAAAATTTGTACTAATCGGTCAAAAGGTCACTGATGATTCCGCTTAGCAACGGATGTAACTATTATGACTAGCTTTATCCCTTTTTTTTTCTTTGTTTATTGTATTTTTTAAGTATATATACGCGCGTTGACATGGAGGTAAGCTGGCGAATTCGTTACGGAAATGAGCAAACAAAATATGTTACGGAAATGGCCATCGAAGCATCGAAGTATGGGAAAAAAGAATGACAAAAACAACATTTTTAAACAGTAGATTTTTGCTGAGAAAATCGTATGGGAAAAGAGAGTGACAAATTTTAATAGATGTTTTCTATGTGTGTTGAAAAGCATACGACGCAGGCATCGATGCGTGCATGCATTTTATGTGTTTTTCTTCTTAGGGATCGTTCAAGTATTACGTAACGCAATTTGTAAAACGTTACGATGCGGTACAGGGGCGGGAGGAGGTGTCGAACAACGGGTGTTTTGAAATTAGGTGTGCATAATAAAACTGTTTCTAGATTAGCTACAGCAATAAATATTATATTTATTATATAAGTAAATAACAGCGCATTACTTTCAAAGATCTTCAATAATTGCGTTACGTAATACTTGAACGCTCCCTTAAGCAAATTATCAGGATTTGTTGTGCTTGGTTTTGGCACTTCGCGAAGAAGCAAATAATAGAGAAAAAGGCACCATCTAGCATCATCGCTCCAATCATGTATAGTTAAATCATGGTTATGCTTACATGCTTGTTTTTATAGTACGAATATTTGTGTTATTTCGATTGGTTGCCTCGAAAGAAAACAAATCATTTTATTAAAAATTGTGAATTATAACAAATTATGGCAGGAAGTGACACAGACTCTGAATATGAAGCGGTGCTCCAGGACCATCAACTAAAAAGAAATTACGTACGGAAATTGTGCATAAAAAGTGTGTGACAAAATATTCAAGACAACAGGAACCAGATATAAAAGTTGAAATTCGAAGTGCTGGTCCATCAGAAGACAATCAAGTCCCTGGACCCTCTGAATTAATAGGGTCCGTAGGGGTTAAAGATAAAAATTTTAAATTCATTTTTAAATTTTTTTTATCCTTTTTCGAAACGATTAAGGGGGTGTCCTCAATTTTTTTTTTTTTCTTAAGAACCACCCTAATATACATATTATTGGAACTAAAGAAGTATATACTTCAGTTGTATGGTCTAAAGCACACTCTTTTTTTTTTTGATGTTGACACACGCTATACTAAACAATAAACTCAATAAAATACTTATGAATTATTTGCTGTTCTGATATAGTACACCACAAAGGTATTGCATTCCTGGAAAATATCTCAAATTCACCAGCCATCACATGATCCTACAAATCTGCTACTACCGATGCTCAAACTTTTAGAAAAGTGCCTGATCAGAAACCACTAAGGACACTTGGCTAAAAACGACAATGACATTCGAAAGGCCTTTACATGTGTGTCTCCAAATAATTTCGACCTGACGTATATATCATCAATTTTGTCATAATTTTCTATATGAAACACATTCCGATGCCATTTGCCGAGACACCTTTGCTTCACATATACGAAGAAAGTACAGTCTGTCAAGTAATTGTTGTCAAAATAAATTATGAAATATAATTATATATATATTATATAATATAAAGCTCAATACTTGCTGTTTCCACCGTGAACATCAAACTGGCTTGTAGCCTTCTTGGAATAGACGCAATAAGTTTTTGTATATTATGTCCTTCCTGATACGATTTGTATCTTTACTTTTCGGCCTTTTGATTGCCAGTGAAGTCGAAACTCTGAGGACTTTTTTTTCAATTCGTCTTAAAGAGTGTTCCAGAATTGCTTTTTCGTCATGATATCGGTAAAAACTCTCAATTCACCAACGCCTTCCCATGATACGAGTATGTATCCCCATAAATTAACGGGCAACTTTCCGCACTTTACAATGGGTATTACAGTCTTCTACTGCATAGCCAGTGGGGTATTAAGGAGATGTTATTTTCTGCTACGAAACTGAAACGATGTTATATTATCACGAGGGTTCTGATAAAGTTTAACGGAGACTGAACACAGCCCTACACTAAGAGAGTATTGCACTTTGCACTTCAATTCATAAAGTTAATTTTAATGTAACAAACAAAAAACCATTCAATTTTGCAACATATGTTATGTTTTAATCTCCTTTCAACTATCATAAGATATCAGAATTAAAATGTGAACAAATGTGCGCCGTTTGTACTTTTGCATTCCCAGAAATCATTTCACAGATTGTTAAGCGCCAACAATACCAGTCACTTTTTCTGTAGTCATCGTTGCCTCAACATGTTTTGCAGCTAACATTCATGTGGGTTACAACAGCTGTTGTTGTTCCATTTCGGTTCACTTCGGTGCTGGTAAGATCTGCGTAGTTGTTGGCTTTTAATGTTACTACTGTAGAGTCCTTTTTGTTAGTTATTTATTGTATTTCAGGCACTCGTCTGATGTTGTATCTTCTTGGTTTTGGTTTCCATTTTAAATTGCAGCCCAATTTTTTACGCTTTTCTGGTCTGGCAAGTGCCAAGGAGTGCTATGAGTTTTTTCTACGCCGCTGTCTCTCCCTAAATTTTTTATCGTTTCATGAGAATTATATATTATTTTATTTTACCACTGGCAGTTTTAGCCTGGCCAGGCAGTAGCTGATAATTTTGGCATAGAAATCCCTTCAGCAGCTTTTTATGACGTGCTTGGCAGAGCGCCAAAAAGGCTGCTTGCTGCTTCTATTTGGCTTAAAAAAATGCGACTTTACAAGAACTAACAAACAAATAGAAAAAATGTGCGATGGCACAATGTAGATAATGCGGAAACTGACCACAATTTTACCAAAATATTTAGCTTGACTTCCTTCCGTTCAGCGGCGTAAAAGAATGCATCTAAAAAATAATTCAGAAACGAAATAATGCTAATTTTTTTTATTTATTTATTTATTTATATATATTTAGTCTATGAATACAGAATCCGTACAGACTAATGAGATGAATGAGTAAAATTAAAATTAGAATGTTGATTTATATTTAAATAATAACTAATTATATACAGAATTCATCAATTTCATAAATGAGATTTTGAAGCAGAAAAATCGACTACAACTAAGTTAGAAATATTATTAAATTCAATTAATGCTCTCATAAACGGAGCATTTAGTGCGTAGTTCGTTCTAACACAGCCAACAAAAAATGTATCCAAATTTCGAAGAGCTCTTGCTGGAACATTGAACGGGATCTTTTCTAAAAGCGAAGGACAATCAACCCCACCTCGGATGATGTCAAAAACAAAAGCTAATGAAAGTATAGTTCTCCTGTTTTGTAATGTTTTCAAATTTATTAGCATGCAACGAGAGTGATATGAAGGAAATGGTTCATTAAAATGCAGAGACCGCAGTGCAAAGCGAATAAAAACTTTCTGAATGCGTTCTATACGATTCATATGGCAAGCGTGATAAGGCCTCCAAATGAAAGACGCATATTCCAGCTTAGAACGGACAAACGAAGTATAAAGGAGTTTAAGGGAGTATGGGTCAGAGAAATCACTACTGTTACGTCTGATAAAGGCAAGCATGGCATAAGCTTTTGATATTGTGTAATTAATATGGTTGTTAAAAGTAAACTTGGAGTCAAAAATTACACCCAAATCTTTAATTTCCTTGACTGATTTTAAGTAGGAGTTGGCAATGTGGTAGGAAGTTTGAATGACAGTGTGCCCCTTAGAAAAAGTTATATAGAAGCATTTGTTAATATTTAAGGTTAGAAGATTGCTACAACACCAAAAATGAACTTTATCAATTTCTAACTGAAGCTTTCGAGCATCTTGCTGATTTTTTATTACAGAATAAATTTTCAAATCGTCTGCGTACAGTAAAAATTTGGCAAAAGAAAAACAACTACTTATGTCATTGACAAATAAGACAAAAAATAAAGGCCCCAAAATACTACCTTGTTAATTTGAACTGAATTACAATTTTAAAAGAAGAGAAATTTAATTGTACATATTAAATAGAGGTTAAACGTAATTATGTTGAGGTTATTATCCTAACAATTTTAACTGAGCCATAGTAAAATACAGACCAAAGGCGGGACGTGAACCCTGTTCGTTAAAATACGTTACGGTTTACATGCAGATTCACAAATGCCTGCAAAGTAAATATGCTGATAAAATTACATGTTTTTTGATATCACCCATTCTCAGAACCACATATATTAACTCAACCCAGGCACAGAAAATGTCAAAGTTTACACTAAAAAAGATTGTCGATAGGGAGGTGTAGCCTCACTCTTACAATGCTTGATTGCAGGGCCGGCAGAACATATAAAACTCGAGTGTCGAGTGATGACGGATGCCAAGGGAAGAGAGAGGGAGTCCTTTGACGGAGGAGGGGGGAGGGGAATTTTTGACTATAACTTACACCTATTTTATCTGATTTTCCACTTTCTAGTTGTAACACCTCTAATAACATTTTACTGCCGATCCAATGGTACATCATTTTGAATGAACTGTTATTTTTTTGTATATATCATATCATTATCCAATTTCAGTACCAAGATGTCTGCATTTTTCTAAATTAACAGACCTGATTTTTTCGAATCAGAGTCGACAAATTTACATATTAAGGTGATCCAAATTTTTGTTTGTTTCAAAAAGTTATTATTGATCGAGGAATTGATGGATTTGACATCCATGATTAGTTTTCCTTCTTCTTCTTTTTTTCTTACATAAAAATTGAAAATTAACCGAAAAAAAATGAAAAAATTTTGCACTTTACAGTTGCAAAATCACCCCATATTATTTTGCCGCCGATCCCGTGTTACATCATTTTTAATATATTGTTATATGCTTACAGGAATGCCGTAAACCGCAAATCATTTTCTCATTTCAAACCCGAGATGTCTGCATTTTTCTGCATTAACAGAACTGACATAATTTGAGACTTTGAAAATAGTAGAAAAATCTATAGAATTAGTTAAGATTCGGATTCGCCGGCGTACAACAACATTCCGATTCACACGACACCGAACTTGTGCATCGACTCATTACACCGTCGTAGAAATACCGAACTACTACGCAGACGTATTTCGTATTCACACACCTAAAAAATTCATATTTATATTAATTTCTTATTGCTACGATATTTCACAAATTGATATACATACATACACATAAAATAAATATTTCAATATTTTTAAGCGAAATAAGTGGCATGCATAAATATTGATAAAGCCTTTTGTAAAGTTCGAGTGGAGAATTCGACACCCGCAAAGTTTTCGAGTGTCGAGTAATGTTTCACCGAGGCCGAGGCGAGGCGAGGTTCTAGTTGATCTCGGTCTCGCCTCGTTTTATAAATTTAAGTCTCGCCTCGGCCTCGGACGAGATCTTGCCATCACATGCCTCGCCTCGCCTCGCTTCGCCTCGTTCTCGGCCGAGGCACTTCGGTAAAAAAGCGAGGTTTTTATTAAAATAAATAAAAAATTATATATGTATCAGGGCTGATCAAGCCTCAAGAAATAAAATAAAAGATCTGTTTTTATTTTTGGTGAATTGGATGAGATATGATGAATTTAATTCTTTTCTTATATGGGAAGGAGAGGCATTGCCTATTTTTCCAAACCAAACTAATCTATGAACCATTTACAAACTATAAGAAAGATATGTACCAAATCTTACGTCAAATAGATATTGAGATATGATAAAGTTAATTTTTTTCTTATATTGAAGGCATGGTACCGCCCATTTTATTTATTGAATCTTAGTTATGCCTCTACCTTTTATAAATATACCAGGTTTTATTAATCTCCATCAAGTAGTTGATAATAAAGGGTTTTTCAATAAGAGCGCTACAAAAGTTTTTTTAAATAAAACAAAAACGATTTGGGATATCAATGAAATTCTTTATTCTTGTAAAAGAACATTTGATGCTTTGAGACTAATAATTATTATATTAATAATTTTTGTATTGAACTTTTTAGTCATTTATACAACCAACATGACAAAGATAACAAGTGGATCAATTTAGCCTGGTAATTGGTGACATATGTTTCGGCTTTTACCACGTATATATGTACATATTTATATGCATATACATAGCCTCATCAGACCAGTTTTGGTTAAGTTGCACTGAGAATCGAACACCCGACCGTATGCATTTTGAATTGCAACGGCCGCTCTAACACTTGAGCTATTGGGTATGTGACCTTGATGTGTACAAAGTGCGTGTTTCTTTTGATTTCGCACGTATTGTTGTATAAATGACTAAAAAGTTCAATACAAAAATTATTAATATAATAATTATTAGTCTCAAAACAAACCAAAAAAATCTTAATATGGAGAACCCGCCAATTTTTCAAGAATAATAAAAAAAAGTAGCTAGAAAATTTTCCAGAACTTTGAAATTATATGATATATAATTATAAAATCATAGCACATGTATGAGCCAAATAAGCTTAAAAAGAGCTATGTCAACTGAACATAACTCAGAAAGATAACAAGAAAAATGGAACAATACGTGCGAAATCAAAAGAAACACGCACTTTGTACACATCAAGGTCACATACCCAATAGCTCAAGTGTTAGAGCGGCCGTCGCAATTCAAAATGTATACGGTCGGGTGTTCGATTCTCAGTACAACTTAACCAAAACTGGTCTGATGAGGCTATGTATATGCATATAAATATGTATATACGTGGTAATAGCCGAAACATATGTCACCAATTACCAGATTAAATTGATCCACTTGTTATCTTTGTCATGTTGGTTGTATAAATGACTAAAAAGTTCAATACAAAAATTATTAACATTTGATGCCATTATCATCAATTATCGTCAATTTGATGTTGTAAGGATGTAGGCCAAGGTCTATTCGCGAAATTCGCCACAACGACGTCACAGAGATGCCCAACGCTTGAGAACGACGTGTGAGAGACTGATTTGGGTCTTCTTCTATTGATGCGCTAGCGGCAGCAATATTCTCGACACTACGGGCACTTGTCTCACTGGCACGAAACGATTTGTACTGTGCCTGTGGATTCAAATTTTTCCACTAGACGCTCAATTGTTTATCTGACAGGGCGATTATAACGACCATAAATTGGACGTAGCGCTCTTAAAGTTGAGGCCACTGACTCCGAATTTCGGTAGTAAATTTTAATAATTTCGACTCGTTGTTGGATAGTATATCTTTCCACGATGAAATGGCAAACCTTACTGAAGAGAAATGTCAAAAGAGCGGGAAAAAATATGGCGTCGTTTGCTGTCCCTATTGGTCTACTTTTGTAACGTTCCTGATATGACGAATTCTGCTTTTCTCTTATGTGGGGGTGGCATCACCCATTTATCGTAAACTATGTTACGGAGTATCCCATATCATAAGAAACATGTATGTCAAATCTTTCGTCGGTCGGTTGAACAGTTTAGGAGTCCATTAGCAACGAACATGCATATATTGATCTTTATTTATATACTAGCATTACGCTGTGCGTTTCGCTTCACCTAACCGGTTCTTAGAAAGACTATTAGAATAAATAAATTTCAATGCAGTGTTGTCAATCATGCAGTTTTGCTTATAGCCTTACATAGCCTTACATGCTTCCCTAATCGATCAGTCGAGGCGTAGTCGCATAGAAGCTGATGCGATCCAAGCACTTCTGTGCATTAGCGCTTGGACCAAATCTGAACTCGTAAGAAGCACATGCGGGTTAAAAATAAAACCAAGTAGTTTACTCAAAATAAAATACTAAAATATTAGTTAAATATAGATTTTAATATAAAAATAACGCTCATATTTTGAATCTGCATATGGGTCTTACGAGTTCAGATTTGGTCAAAACGCGCCTTGCTCTTGGTTTCGAAAACGAGGCTAGGACGAGGCGAGGACGAGGCAAGGACGAGGCGAGGTGCCGTGTGATCTCGCCTCGCCTCGGTCAAGCGAGGAAAATTTATTTTTCCATCTCGCCTCGTTCTCGCCTCGGTCTCGCCTCGTTCTCGTAGTCAAAAACGAGGCTGCCTCGTAGTCTCGGTGAAACACTAGTGTCGAGTAATCTACACACAAGACACACCTTCTGCCGGCCCTGAACTTGATTGTAATACAGTGAAAGACCCCATTAAGGACAGCGTCCATAACTGGACATATTTCTGCGTCGCTCACTAACTTTTCCATACAAAATACATTCCGATAGCCGTACGCTCCAAAAACCGGAGAAAAATACTGCGACGGTGGGTGTCCGGTTATGGGGAATTTCACTGTATATGAAATCCTTTACTTGCAATATTTCATTTCATTTATTAATTTCGTATAATGCTACAAGATATTGAATCTTAATAATAAGCATAATCAATGAGTTCACATTTAACTGATTTACAGAGAAGAAAACAAAAAAAAAAAGATTATAATAAGAATAAAATATAAAAATTAATATTAAAAAGTGTTAGTTTTGCCAACTTTGTTTAAGTATATTCAAAACATATCAATTCCATTTCATTTAAAAATAGTTCATGGAGAATTTAAGTTACAAAATCTATCAAAACGTTTTTTCCGAAAAAGTGTCGCTGACCTTATTAACTGCAATTCGGATGGAAGATTGTTCCACAAACGAACCGCGGTCACAAAAAAAGAGCGTTCCATCACCAAACAGTTGTGTCGTGGTATTAGTAGCTTTAGACCTCTACGCGATTGAGTAAATTGCAGCATCTCAAGCAAATAGCTAAGACAGTTGTTGTATAGTATCTTGTGCATCTTAATAATAATTCTATATATTCTATATAATAATTCTAATATACTAATACTCGTAGCTTCGAGACAAATGGCCTTTTTACCAGGACCAAATTTGAAGACACGCTTGAATATCTGATATCGCCTCTAAAAAACCATACTGTACCCATAACCATAATAAACAATTAGCCAGTGAACATTGGCCCAAAAATAAACCTGCTTGTTAGGCAATCGTTCACTGTGAATAATTGCCCATATACACAAAAGCCCGAAAATAACTGATCTATATAGTCAATCACAAAAACATAAAAGCCAAAGCAAATTTTTGGACGTTTGTTCATTTTAGGTGTTAGCGCGATTTGTTTTTGAGCGATTATGGGTGTAGAACAAAATTAAGGAACGGATATATCAGATTTTGTACGAGGGCACTCGGGTAGCTTGCAGCGCCCCTGATTGTGGGTTTTAATTAAATGCGCCGTCTGAATAAAGTTGGATAAGAAATTAAACTGAAAGACGTGTGGAATGAAAATATAATTTAAAGAATAAAATTGATATTGGATTACATATCAATTAACTGAAGTTAACTGAAGTTGATTTGAAATTACTTCACGATGAAAGTAGGGTAGAGACTAAACGAAATGTTATTTTAATCCAAGTAGAATGAATGGAACTTGAATAGAACTGAAGTGAAAATAATATTGGAAAGCACTTGATGGGATTTGAAAAATATGAGGTAAAAATTAGAGCTGAGCTTTTTAAAATTTGAGGTCATTTGAACAGAATCAAAACGAAAAAGATACGGTATAATGCATGTAAATGAGAATGAAATCGTATCGGAACGGCTTGGTATAAGAATAGGAATAAGAACAGATAATCAAAATATGAATATAAATTATGAGGACAACAGAAGTTCATGGAGGAGGAAGACCGAATATGAAAATAAAAAAATATTGTATTGCAATCTTTTACAACTATGTAATCGCTATAATAAAGCGGAGGTCAAATTATCGCAGAGTGCAAATGAAAGGGGTGGGGAACTGGATTTTCAGCTTGTCTAGTAATGTTGCAATGCACGTTTTCTTTTCATAACAAAATCCAGTGTTAGCCACAATAATGCCAATGTTTTCGTTTATTATTATTATTGTTGTTGTTTCATGGCTGTTCGTAAATACCTACATATAAGAACGTGGCAAAAATAATGCAATAAAAGTATATGCACGCCTCAAGAAGATTTTTCCGAGCACGTGGTCTTACTTTTCTCCGCAAGAACCCTAAACTCTTTTAAATGACAAAGAAATGAGTGAAATTGGCTCCGAGCATAAGACAGCTGTTTGTAAAAGCGCATCGATGCTGTTGTAATCGTTGTAGTTTTTGTATGTGTTGCATTAAGTAAGCTTTTCTAAGATATCATATTATTACACTGCAAGAAATTAAGTAAGATTCTTATGTTGCTAAAAAGAGGCAATTCAAGAGGATAAGTAATGCTTACCGAGTCCAACTGTACATCTTTGGGAAATTCAGTTCCACGTTTTGGTCGGTTTTGCTGCGTACTTCGAAGTACAGGGAACATTTAGTTCTTTGTAATTATTTTTACTACTGCAAAATTAATAACCAGTTTTTTTGTGTACCTACTTATTTTCAATGAGGTTTGCACTTTTTTTTGCATCACAAATCGTTGGGCACGTTAGTAATGCAATGCAATGCCACATAAATAGAGCTAAAGTTTGTCATATCGTTCACAAACGGATATGGTAAGTGAATGTAAAACACAAACAGTGACAGCTGTCATTTCCCATATCATGCGTGTCCACATATCTTGGTTTCGCAGTCACATGTGAAACCCACTCAATTTGGGATGAACAAATTAACATTGAGTGACGTTTTTTGGTATAAAAACCATATGACTTATTTATGTTTTTTCTTTTTTGTGATAGAGTAAAAAAGAGTTAGGGACAAAGGTATAAGTTTCAGAAATTACTTATGTTAATTGATTTACAAAACTTAAACTTATTGAACTTTTTTAAAATATTCAATTTTATCAAATTTAAATCCTACATATTACTCAATAGTTATTTTTATTAATTTTAAAATAGTTTTGTTGTGGTCACTTTAATAAAATCTATGATAATACAGGTTGAAAAGCAAAATATTCTGATGCTGTGCAGCTTAGTTTCGAAATCATAAAAAATTCATAATTTTAATATTTATTTCAGTACTGTTATTTGATTAAATAAGGGTTTCCATTCTTTATTTTGCCTGTCGTATTGTTAAAAGTTAGAAAGTATGCGTTCGAGAAGGAGAAGTCACCTATCTTATTAATCTGCTAAAAGCATGAAACTATCTCGGTCCTCTAACCGAGCTCACTCTGATGATATTGAAAAGCTTCCATAGTCACATAAGTATGTAAGGACTTCAACTATAATGCACACATTAACCCTCTAATGCATAAATTTTTGTTTTAGTTCGTGTGGAAGGTAATTTGAGTGTGTAAAACATGAATATGAAGTCGGATTTTCATTTCGGTGAAGGTAGCACTTTGTACAGGTAAAAATCTGCATAAGCGCACCCATTGACGGTTGTCAGAAAATGAATGCCACTTGAACTCAATTATTTCTCATAACGTAAATTCTTACACCATTGACTAGATAATACATTTAGCTACTCACCAGCAAATAATGTACTCGATCAAATAAGAAATAATATTGTTTCTTACTTATCGAAAAATCAGGTATCGCAAAAATAATTAATTTGGTTTTTTCGATGAAGATTCATTTAACTTAATTATCAAACGAAGCATGAGAAGTTGCACCAAATGCGCCAACACATACGGAAGTTGAAACTTTGACTAATGCTTTGAACACAATTAGAGCGGTGGCGGTAAAGCGGCGACGAATATACGCTGTCAGAAATTATAACATACTTGATCATGTGAAATTGAACAGAGTTGCGGCGTACGACTGGTGAGCTGCCGACGGTTCGCCGTCGACTTAGATTTAATTCTATTTTTACGTCGTATCAGTGTTGCATTTTTTTGTCATTCTCTTTGCAAATAGGATTTTCTCAGCAAAATTTATTGTTTACAAATTTGGTTTTTGTCACTCTCTTTTCCCTTAACGATTCTCTCACAAGAAATCAGACGTGAAAAGCAGTCGTCCGCCGCAATTGTGTTCATTCAAACGATTTTTCGTCGCGTTTCTTTTTTGACAGCGTATATTCGTCGCCGCTTTACCGCCACCGCTCTAATTGTGTACAAAGCATAAGGGACGTACTGAACCAATATTTCAAAAAAATATTATGTGTGGTAGCTTTACCGATTTCGCTACAGCCCGCCAAAAGGGTGTGGTATGCATTAGAGGGTTAGAGGTACGCCGATCACGGATATATTGGCGCGATGACAGAAGTATGTTCGCGTTGTTATGCTCGGAAATTGAAAGGGGAATCAAAAGTAGGATTACCAGATGACATGTTTTAGTAGTATGTACATTGACTACTTTTGCGTTGTAGAAATACTTTTCGGTGAATTGTAATACTTTTGATTACTTTTGAATTTTTCTTCGTAAAATTGTTTTTTGTGAACTGAAAGTGAGGACCTACAACAACGCTTTTCAATTGACTTCGTTTGGAGCGATTCAAGTTATTGAAGGCTCATTTATGCCAACCCATAAAATACAGAGGCAAACCTACTACCTTATCGAGTCTCTGTTAGCCACTAATGTGCCAATATTTTTTCAAGTTTATTTTATAACCAAGCTAACGTTAAGGAACAACACATTCCCAACTTAGACTCTATTGTCAGAAATGGGTTGAAGAGAATTCCTCAAAGCGTCAATCTTTATTGCAGCTTTAAAACTGCTCTGTGGTATATGTCTGACGATGAGATGAGCCAACGAGGTAGCCGTGTTACTGGTTGACCAGCAATGTGACAAAAGGAAACGTCTTTAAAGGATTAGCGAGACATATCGGTCTTACAATACACTACAATACCTACTCATATTTTTTCGCGGAGAGGATGGCTATAGTTTTGCAGTCTATAATGTTGATCCTGCTACATGTATTCCAAATCAATGAAATTTTTGGATATGGGACCGAGCCACTATATCTCCTAAAAACGACCAAGCGACTGAAATCAATAATAGCATTCTCTCCGCAATTAAAGTAGTATCCACGTCAATACACAACGTAGGCAATCAAGATGTTGCTTCTAATTATCCTGTAGAATTTCTAAATTCCATCAAACGGTCTTTCTGCACTTAAAGTCGGTGTCCCAATTACTATGCAACGGAACAACAGAGACTTAAAGCGATCACGTTACAAACAAATTCAATTGAGGAAGGAATTCTAACAAGATGTAGCGCAGGCGAAACTGTATTATTACCAAGTATACCACTTGTTTCCAGTAACTTTGCGTTTCAATTAAAACGAAGACAATTTTCTGTAACTGTTTGCTTCACTATGACGATTAACAAATCGCAGGGGCAGATGTTAAAGGCAGGTGGATTTGATCTAAGGGCTAACTGAACGTTCATACTCTCGAGTCACCAACCCTGATAGTCTATATGTTTTTACTGCAGAAACAGGACCGTATTTAACCTTGTGTGGGCCCCTAGGCTGAACATTTGTTGCAAGCCCTACCCGGAGAGGTTGCTGCCTAAAAGCTGCAACGAAAATTTTTTAAACACATGAAAAATTAAATTTTTACGATTACTGCGGCGCACCGTACACGTAGAGTGAAAGGCAAGTTCAATATCGTGTTGTTCGAAAATTCACTAAAGCTTTCAGGTGTTTTAGCTTAAGACCAACACAGCCTAAAAATATCAAGAAGTTCGCTTGTTATTAAAGTAGTGTTTCACCGAGGCCGAGGCGAGGCGAGGTTCTAGTTGATCTCGGTCTCGCCTCGCCTCGGCCTCGGACGAGATCTTGCCATCACATGCCTCGCCTCGCCTCGCCTCGTTCTCGGCCGAGGCACCTCAGTAAAAAAGCGAGGTTTTTATTAAAATAAATAAAAAATTATATATGTATCAGGGCTGATAGGCTGATCAAGCCTCAAGAAATAAAATAAAATATCTGTTTTTATTTTTGGTGAATTGGATGAGATATGATGAATTTAATTCTTTTCTTATATGGGAAGGAGACGCATTGCCAATTTTTTCAAGCCAAACTAAGCTATGAACCTTTTACAAACTATAAGCAAAATATGTACCAAATCTTATTTATCTACGTCAAATAGATATTGAGATATGATAAAGTTAATTTTTTTCTTATATTGAAGGCATGGTACCGCCCATTTTATTAATTGAATCTTAGTTATGCCTCTACCTTTTATAAATATACCAAGTTTTATTAATCTGCATCAAGTTGTTGATAATATATGATGATTTCTGTTTTTCTCTTATGTGGGGGTGGCATCACCCATTTATCGTAAACTATATTACGGAGCATCTCAAATCATAAGAAACATATATGTATGTCAAATCTTTCGTCGGTCGGTTGAACAGTTTAGGAGTCCATTAGCAACGAACATGCATATATTGATCTTTATTTATATACTAGCATTACGCTGTGCGTTTCGCTTCACCTAACCGGTTCTTAGAAAGACTATTAGAATAAATAAATTTCAATGCAGTGTTGTCAATCATGCAGTTTTGCTTATAGCCTTACATAGCCTTACATGCTTCCCTAATCGATCAGTCGAGGCGTAGTCGCATAGAAGCTGATGCGATCCAAGCACTTCTGTGCATTAGCGCTTGGACCAAATCTGAACTCGTAAGAAGCACATGCGGATTAAAAATAAAACAAAGTAGTTTACTCAAAATAAAATACTAAAATATTAGTTAAATATAGATTTTATTATAAAAATTACATTCATATTTTGAATCTGCATATGATTCTTACGAGTTCAGATTTCGTCAAAACGCGCCTCGCTCTTGGTTTCGAAAACGAGGCTAGGACGAGGCGAGTACGAGGCGAGGTGCCGTGTGATCTCGCCTCGCATCGGTTAAGCGAGGAAAATTTATTTTTCCATCTCGCCTCGTTCTCGCCTCGGTCTCGCCTCGTTCTCGTAGTCAAAAACGAGGCTGCCTCGTAGCCTCGGTGAAACACTATATTAAAGTGGTCTTGAGTAATACTAATGTCTATACTTCTCCTGTTGCTCACATCAATTATGCAGCCCACTAAATCGCTACGTTATGAACAGAAACATTATCCGTTTGGGAACGTTGGGAGTGAAGTTCTCTTCCCTTGCTTAAAAAAATTTGTTAAAAAACAGTAACCCACTTAAAATTCGTGTATTTATTGTTAGTTGAACTATGAAAGCGTTCGAGTGGCCAGTAATTTCATGCACCAAATGCAATATTTTAAGTAACAAATTTCCCTAGGCTGACTTATTTGTAATTCTTGCTTGCTTAACTACACTCTATTAAGTTTTTCACATTTTTTTAATTTCGTTATACGATAGTTATTAAACATTTTTCGTTCTCAACTAATTTTTCCCCATGGAAAATATTTCTATTTTATTGTATGTACTCTTAAGCTTTTCTTCTTAAAATGCATTTTTCAGAAACTTTACCTTGTTAAAAAGTTACCTTAATTAATTCAATTCCTGCATACAACATACACCGGATGTACGTGAGTGGCCATTTTTCCTCCTCTTCTACGAACACACCATTTCATCAGAAGAGCAACTAACATCCCCACCTAGTTCACGTAATATTGTCCTTATTAATTCTCGAGCCTAACTCTTTCGCAATCTTAGAACAAACAGTTTATCGACCGCAATTTCCACATCGTGTGCCGCCGATGTCCGCCACTGCAGCAGAAGCGGCAGCAGTAAAAAGCAACAAATGTTCATGCTGGCAACTTTATGGACGCGGACGCTGTCCAACAGAGTTAACTCTGAAGTCGGACGAGTGTTGCTGGTGGGTGTTGTTTTCCATGCCATTTCCCACGGCACAGCTGCTGAATATTTAAGTTTTAGTTTTCTTGATAAATAAAAGCCAAAGTTATTTTTGTGCTGCTGTTGCGGCTGGCTTAGCTTTTGTAGTGATTTTTGCTGCTGCTTATACAGCATCGAGTACAGAGTATCAAATTAAAGCGTTTTCTAGAAGGAAAAGGTCCTATGCGCTAAACGTAGTTTCAAGTTATTAGTAGTAAGTAGGCGCTATGCACCCCAATGACTAAAATTTCTTAACTTTTATTTAAGCAACACCAGCATCAAAGCAGGGGATATGATCCCTTATGAGAACATGACTAAATCACAATTTTCTCTTCTGGCAAGATAATGTCCATTCACGCAGATCGCATCACAAACATACATATATACTATGTGCTGGATTCAGCATTGAAAAATCTTTAAGAAATGTTGGTTTGCTTGGTATCCTTAAAGTCATTTGAGCTGTGCTATTGAAAGAAAAATATCGAGTACTCTGCATTTCAATCTAATGTTGCTAAGATTCATACTTTTTTGCTGCTGCTATAGTTGTTGTTGATGTTACTGCTGTTGCTGGCACTGCCGCTGCAATATACTACGAGTACTTCTTATTGTGGTTATTTTTCGCATAAATTACTCAACTTTACTTTTATGGTTTTCATTAAAAAATTAAAGCCAAAAACGTTCACAACATTAATTGGTTGTTGCAAAAACTTTGCCTAACCGGAATTTCATTCCATTGCATGGAGTGCCTCGTAAGGCGGTGAGGGATACTTTGTTTTTGCCGTGCGTGGATGCCGGTGGTGCGTGCGGAAGATGTGTTCATTAAATATTCGCCATCATAGAATTTCATAAATAGTGAAGCTTGTAAAAAACTTTAGATTTTATCATAAAAATGTTTTTCTTTTTAATGAGAAAAAAAGGTAGAAAATAAGCTCCTTAAAGTTTTGTTAGTTTTTGAAAGAAAAATCCATCACCACAAGTACGCAAATCGCTACGAAGGCATACAATCAAGTATCTTATCAACCAGAAAATTGTATAAGTTGATATAGAAATATCCTGCCAATGTTAATATCAAGATTAGCTATAAGAAACTCTGCAAAGAAATAGCAATATAATTTACCAATTGTAAAAACAACTACTATGCTAATGAATTCTCTAAATTCCAAGGTAGCATTAAAAAAAGTCGCAACTTGTCAGTAATCTATTAAATAAAACGTTAACTATTGAGCAAAAAGGCAATCTAATTGCTTACAATCAGAACCTTAGTTGTCTCAAGCGCTATTGGAATAGCTAATGCTTTTAAAAAGTTTTTTGTCAAAATTAGCAATGATGTTATTGGATAATAACTCTTGTAACTGCTAAAAAAAAGAAAAGGCTTCCTCTGAGAGTTTTTTCTTTCAGACCGTCTCATCTTTTGAAATATTTAAAATAATTATGTTTGTGAAAAATTATAGCTCGAGAATTCTACTTTTATTAAAATGATTGCACTAAATATTGCTGATATAATTTGTATCATTTCTTAATAAAGGTATTTTTGCAGGCATCTTTGCGAGTAAACTTAAAAAAGCTGAAGTTATTCCATTATTTAAAAATGATAATATTTTCTAAAATTTTTGAAAAAGCCGTCGAATGATAAATTTTCTGAACAAAACAATAAGGAATGTCTACTGAAGATGAACTTCTGTACACTTCAACATTATAAGTAATGATAATAGCAATGGAAGATTCTGCCTTTGAAGCATTTATATTTTCTTAAAGCTTTAAAAGTCTTTTTTGATCATCGTTCAATACAAATTCAAGTGCTTAGAGCAGATAATTTAAATTTGGATACCATACCAAACCAAGCAACACTCTTTTATTTATTATTTATCAGTTGCACCCAGAATTTTCAATAGTCTTATTGAATCCATTAGGTTAGATTCAAAGGGTCTCTTGCATATAGCAAGTTTCACTCGGAGGCAGTTTGCCCATTGTGATACCCTACATAAATAGTCCTCTTCTTTCTCCTTAAATTATCTCATTGAATGGGTGCGAACCACCCAAAAGCCTTGATGAAATCGAGGATGTTAGTGAGCTTCACTCCGCTAGTTCCTCAAGGCCAACAAAGAACACAGAACCAAAATATATGGTTCGTTTCCTCATTAGCCCAGGGCATTTACAGAGTATATGTTTAACCGTCTCATCCTCTTCTTCGTCTCCACAACTCCTGCAGAAACCTCTGAAAGGAGCGCCATATCTGGCGGCCATAGGGCCAATAACACAGAGCCCCATTGGCACTTCTACAACAGTTCTTAACTTAGATCCATCCGCGAAGATGGTTAGGTCCCTTCTTTCCAGGACATAGTTCAGATTTAGTGCCAGAGTTCCATTCTTCTCTTGTTGGAAAGTATTGGTAATCGGTAATCACTTGCCGTAAAGCGAAGTTCCCGCTGAAAAATTCCTTTATGACAAGTTTCTACAGAAGTGGTAAAATAACACCACCCTGTGGAGTACCTCTTGTAACTGACTTCCTGCTCTTTGACTTTCTCAGGGTGAATTTAATACCCCTGTGACTCACCATATTGTTAATCCACAGAACTTTTTATTTATTTACCACTATGCGCTTCAGCGCGGTGCTAATTGACCTTAATTCCATGTTGTTAAAGGCACCTTCTTTATTCAGAAATGCATCCAGAACATATTTTTTTACATGTAGCTAACCACCTCATGCAAAGCAGAGTTCACAGATCTACCTTTAAGGTAGGCGTGTTGCGCCTTACTGAAGTTTTAACAAAATTAACAAGCTTTTCTTAAAGAGGCTAAATCATTTATATTTGATCTTGAGTTAGAATATATCGATAAAATTTTTGTGTTCTTGTATAGTTAAGTCCCAAATATCTTACATTTTCGTTTTTCTCCTTCTTCATAAAAGAAATAAAAACATACCGAGCTTAGGAAAGTTGGAAAATAAAAAAACTTTGCATTTTGATAATTTTTGAATCGCTTCTCTTTATAATACATTTGGTCAGTAATAAAAAAAATTCATTGCATACAATTTCTCATAAGAAAACCGGTATTCACGATCTGTAGCATTTGTAGTAAATTTGATATCTTAACAAAAACAGAACATGTGCTATTTTCAAATACACCAAATATCAAAAATACAATGATAAAATCCCTTTCTAACTTTTGTATATTATTTCTGCATTTGTTGAGCAAAGTTGCAATATCATATTTTCTCAAAGATCTAGCAAATTATTAAGCAAAATAAAGAAAACCTTTTGCATTGCAATATTGCATATTGGCATTAACATTCGTCAAAGTAAACATAAAACATTTTAGAGCGCTCACAACCTGTAGCAAAAAAAAAACTGCGGATTGCACTCCGGGAGTGCCGACAGAAGTGAAAACAAATCGTTTAATGGCAAGTTAGTGTGTTAGTTCGTATGTGTGCGTTTTTTTTTATATGGCAATGCAATGAAAGACAAAAATGGAATATATATTCAAATTTTACTCTCGCTCTCATTCTCAATTTGTGAACGCAACAACGCGGAATTTGAAAGAAACAAACATGTAAGCATAATAATCGTTGAATGAGAATGGAATGTGTCAGTTAGTGTGTTTGCTTTGCTTTTCGTCTTCCACTTGGAATATTTATTTAAAAGAAACAATAGAACATTCAAATTTAGCTATCGCATTCATGACGGGGAATCCCGATGACGGTCGGTGTCACGAGTTTATACTTTTTTCCTCTTCAAAAATTGCTGGAAGAAGTATATTCGGCTCAGTAGCCTCAACTGTGAATAATTAAATTTGAGCTAAGTATTCCTAATGTTTGAGAACAAAAATTTATTCTGATTGCAGTATGAAACATCTTTGCGAATTATGTAAGTATAAGAAAAAATCAGGTAAAGAAAGTACCTGGACCTGTGACTAAATAGCTTAAACATAATTTTTCTAAAACTTAACTTAAAAATCTGCTTCTTCCTACAGACACTATGACACCACATTTATCAAAATCGGCTTATTCGTTACCGAGTTATGGCTGTTAGAATATTCAAACTGCTTAAAACGCCATCTAGTGACAGTTTATCAAAACACAAATTACTTTAAAAAATCTGCTTGTTCTTAAAAATACTATTACACCTCATTTGTCCAAATCGGTTTAGTAATAGCAGAGATATAACGTTTTAAAGTTTTTCTAAAAAATTAATTTGCTTGCTGCTGGTTCATGGTGGCCTGGTATTTCAGATTTTTCTCTGCTTTGGGCTGCTGGCTCTGCTTTTGGCTGCGCTTGCAGAGAAAAATTTGCTGATTGAGCAACAGCTAACCGGAAGTCAACATATGTATGCTACAAATTTAAAAACATTGCCTACTTTTAGGTACTTTTAATAATTTACCCCCAAAAGTATGCAACACTTTCCGACAAATTTCAAAAATAGTGCTTAAAAGTAGGCAACATTATCTGATTTTTTTTAAATCGTTGCCTACTTTTAGGCGCTATTTTGAAATTTGTCAGAAAGTGTTGCATACTTTTAGGGGCAATTATTGATAGCGCCTAAAAGTAGGCAACGTTTTTTAAATTTTTTTGAAATCGAGTTCGTTTTCCAAGTCTTTAAAATTCTAAAATCGAGTTCGTTTCCCAAGTCTTCAAAATTCCAAAATCAAGTTCGTTTCCCAAATCTTCCAAATTTGAAATCGAGTTCGTTTCCCAAGTCTTCAAATTTCTGAAATCGAGTTCGTTTCCCAAGTGTTAAAAATTCCAAAATCGAGTTTGTTTCCCAAGTCTTCAAAGAACATTCAAATTTTACTATTGCATTTATGACGGAGAATCCCGATGACGATCGGTGTCGCGAGTTTATACTTTTTTCCTCAGCCGCACAACGTACCATAAATTTTGTTCACATGAAACTGTAATGTACGACTTTGAAAATTTCAATTTGAATTTTCATATCCGGTAACACAATCAGGTGTCTCAACTTTTCAAAGTAAATTTAGTAATGATTTTGATATTCACAATCATTCTATCCAAGATTTCTACCCTTTTTGGGGCATAGATCGCTTTAGGAAAAAGTTGGTAGCTCCGAAAGTTTATTATTTTTTTTGAACAATAGAATTAAAGAACAGTTGGTAGCTCCGAAAGTTTAATATTTTTCTAGAACAATAGAATTAAAGAAAAGTTGGTAGCTCCGAAAAACTTACTATTTTTCAAGAACATTAAAATTACAGAAAAGTTGGTACTTCTGGAAAAAATAAAGATTTTTGAGGTGCTTTTCATATACGAAAAACAAGAAGTTTATTTCTTTTTGGATCGAACCAGCAGCCGAAACAGTCATTGTTTAAAAGTTAAATTTTGTTAAAGTTTTTTTAATTTAAAAAAGTTAAACATTTCTAAAAGCCCAAATATGGCTTATTCAACCTAAATTAAATAATAAAAATCTAAAGTCTAAAAGAAGACAAAAATCTAGATGAGAATTCAATTTTCTCTTGCACCAAAACCGAGAAAATCATATAATGGATAGAGCAGGGGATCTTCAGATTCTTCATCATTAAATTATTTGTTCAGCGCATGATCATCATTATCATCATCGTAATCCAGCAGTGAAATTCACCACTAACGATCATTATGCCTTAGAAACAAGACTCCCGCTAATGATCATGAAGAACAGCTACGGCAGTAAATCATCGCGTTACTGAGCTACACATTGGTTTTCGTAATACCAATATGTAGAGAAAAAATGGTGTAAAAATCGTTTTGAAAATGCAAGAAATTAGCATTTTGCTCAAAAAATTAAGTGACTTCAAAATTAGAAACAAATCTTTAAAATAGAAAAAGAAGATGTAGAATTTTCATTACGTTAGTGTTTAAAACTAGAAAAAGATTCAGAAAAAAAAGGAATTATAAACAAGTATTTAGCATAAAATGAACTAAAAATAGTTAAATAATATTTAAAAAAAAAAAAAATCAGTTTAATTTTGCTACCCAAAAAAATGATATTTAAAAAGATACGCGCATAAAGTATTTAGTGAAAACATTTAGTTTAAAGTGTTTGTTTTCTGCTAGTGCAAAGATTGTGTTACAAGAAAAAAAAAAGAAAATGACTTAAATTTGCTTCTAAATTAAATTAAAACAAAAAAAGTTTATTTTAAAAAATACATAATTAAAATGGGTTAATTATAATTTTTTTTTAACATAATCTAACGCTAGAATAAAAGAAACATTTAAGAAAAAGATAACATGAAAAAAATTCAGTTAAATTTTGTGCAGAACTCTAAATAACATTTTAGCAACAGACACAGCTACGATCGAAGGCCTTAATCATGAGCAGTTGTTGTTGTGGTAAGTTCTTTTAATTCTCTCTTTATATTTAATTTTTTTAATTCGCTAAATTATGTAAATAAAAGTTATAGTGGTGAATATGAAAAGTCTGCAAAGCGTACTTTCTATTAAACAGCATACATAAATGTTAGGTTTACATTATTTTGTGAGTGCATTGCATTGCTCAGCATGAATTATTAATATTCACCTCGATCGGTCGGTATTTTTTTTTATTTGCTATTCTTTCTATCAATCGAGTATTACTGTCCCATTGTTTACAAAAGTCTATGGGGAGTTAATTGTGCAGACATGAATCTTTGCAAAAGCAAATTTTTAAGGCTATAGCCCACTTAAATTTCTTTTCTGTTTTTTTCTTTCTTAGTTAAATAAAGTTAATTTAAGAATTTGAGTTTTGAGATTCGTAAATAGTTAAATTTAAGTATTTGAATAACCATGCAGTCCATGATATGATTCAAAATTTATTCTTTAAGCCCATATTTTGCGGGCATATTATATTCTAATTTTTACCTATTAATTTCTATTTAACGTTTTGTTTTGGTTAGATTAAGACAGATAAAATTATGATATTGAAATGTTAATGCTTTTGAAATCAGGTACATTATTTGTGTTCAACATTTTCTTTTAAGACTAAAATGAATCCTTTTTGAAAATAAAACTCTTTTTGAAATAATGGAACTTTAAATACTTGTAGTGTTTTCCTTGAGGAAAAAGGTGTTAGGATAACTTAATATGGGATCTTAGGATTACTTTTTCGCTTGACCTAAGATCATGGTGGGGTGGGATACAAAGCGAGGGCCTGCATAACACCTAGCGGCTCAACGTGTGTGTGAACTATTTTTATGATATTGAGTATATTGTTTTGGTACAGGTTTTTACGACCTTTTTCGTGTGAATTCTTTTGTTGATGGTGAAAAATGCTATTAATTCCAGGGACTCTGAAATAAAATATGTTTTGTATGGGTACTGGTGGTGAAACGGTCACGAACCTCCCCAGACTGAAAGCTAGCTGAATAGACGGGTCCCGCCCCGACCTGCTTTCTCCCCAGTCCACAGCTCATCCCTATGAGATATCGTTATATACATATACCATTTCATTACATAAAATGGCGCCCAACGTGGGGCCACAATTTCTTTAGGCTCGAATGTCTTCAAGGCATGTGTCTCCACACAACGTCCGTCCGTTAGCTGATGTGATATTTGAATAGCCTTCAGATCTCTTAAGGGCAAATAAGATTTCAACCTTTTTGGAATTGCGGATACTTGGTGGTCCAAGTAGGTCCGACCAAAGGGCTATTGGAAGCTACTTTTGCTTTACTGTATTTGTGGGGTCTATTCTTTATATCAGGCTTACTTTTTATTTTTTTTGTCCGTCCGATAGCTACTGAAATACATAAATTGGTTTTTATTTTCTAAATTGCAAATAAGTTTTTAACCCTTGCTGGACATGCGGCTACTTGGTGTTCTGAGTAGATCCGACCGCTTGGCTACTGAAAATTACTTTTGTATTTTTTGATTTATAAAAATTTTTGTCCTAGTCCGTCCGATCACCAAGTTTTTACGTAGTTTATTTGTAACCTGAAAATTATTTCTCATTATGGTGGCACTAAGCTGGAACTCAACTATTTGGCAGTGACAAGTCCAAATATTTGACCGCTTGAGGACCAAACCTAAGAAAATGTTTTGACTAAATAAACTATTTAATTAATATTGATTATACAGGGTGTTTTTTTTAGAGGTATAGAGCTTCGAATTGAAATAAAACACAAGAAAATCGTTTTAATGTCCATCAATTTGGCTTTATTGGAAGGATAATTTTATGCCATTAATGTTTAAATATGATTTCGGGCATGTGGCCGCCGCGGCTGGCTCGAATAAAGCCAATTCTACAGGTCCAATTTTGAACCACTTTTTCGAACATATGGGGCCGTATGTCGGCAATAACACCACGAATGTTGGCTTCCAAGTCCCCTAACGTTTCTGGTTTGTTGGCGTAGACGAGCGACTTCACATATCCCCAAAGAAAATAATTCAATGGTGTCAAATCACACGATCTTGGTGGCCAATTGACAGGTTCATTCCGCGAAATTATGCGCTCATCGAATGTTTCCTTCAATAAATTGATTGTGACGTGCGCTGTGTGGCATGTAGCGCCGTCTTGTTGGAACCACAACTCATCCACATTCATGCCATCCAATTTGGGAACAAAATAGTCGGTTATCATGGCTCTATACCGGTCTCCATTAACGGTAACTGACTCTCCAGCATTATTTCGGAAGAAGTATGGCCCAATGACTCCACCAGCCCATAGAGCACACCAAACAGTCAGTTTTTGTGGATGTAATGGCGTCTCAAGGGTCACATGTGGATTCTCTTCACTCCAAATGCGGCAATTTTGCTTGTTGACGTAGCCATTCAACCAAAAATGAGCCTCATCACTGAACAAAATTTTGCGATGAAAATCAGCATCGAGATCAATCTCATTTTCGGCCCATACACCAAAATCACGACGCATTGCATGGTCTCGCGGCTTTAATTCTTGCACAAGCTGGATCTTGTAAGGTCGCAAGCCAAGATCTTTGCGCAAAATCTTCCATAAAGTTGATGGACAAAGCTCCAATTGCTGTGCACGGTGGCGAATCGATTCATTCGGGCCCTCTTCAACATTTTGCTCTACAGCTGCAATTGTTTCTTCGGTGCGCACTGTTCGACGTCTCTGCGGATGCGTATTATCACATAGAGTAAACGTAGTGCGAAAACGACCCATGGTTAACCGAATTAATTGCTCTGATGGACGATTATGTCGACCATAAAATGGACGGAGCTTGCGGTAAACTTCGCGAAGTTAACCATTATTTTCGAAATAAATTTGCACGATTTGCTAGCGTTGTTTTTTTGTCAAACTGTTCATGATGAAATGGCAAACCAAACTGAACATAAATGACATTAGAATTGCCAGATTTGACCATAAAATGCCAGTTTTATCTCTATTCGAAAAACAAACCTCTAAAAAAAACACCCGTTATGTTCATGTGACCGATTGCTCATCTGGAATTACAAAGTATTAGTACTCGGTGCAATCTTTGTCCGATTTGTAAGGTTGCGGAAAACAATACTTTAATTTTAAAAACATTTTTTTATAATATTTTTTTTATTTTTTTTTCAATTACTCAATAAAAACGAATTTTAATCACACACCAAATAATTATATTATCCTACACCTAATTACCTAACAAGGAAAACCATATTTAAAATTTGTTTTTGAATAATTTTGATTTGAAGATTTTTTTTTAAAAAATAATTGACTTGAAATGGCAGTTATGCATAGCAACGAAAATCTACCTGCTTTGTTAGCAGCTGCATCTGGATGTGATTGTGCAGTTTGCTTGCAATCTATCAATAGTTCAAACGACTGTTTAATAACGTTATGTAGTCAT
Source organism: Tricholauxania praeusta (assembly GCA_949775025.1). Classification (NCBI taxonomy): domain Eukaryota; kingdom Metazoa; phylum Arthropoda; class Insecta; order Diptera; family Lauxaniidae; genus Tricholauxania; species Tricholauxania praeusta. Next base: position 60,279,734 of record OX459028.1, on the reverse strand, counting down.
GTTTTTCATAGGCTATGTATAACCAATTGGCTTGCGAATTCTCAGGAATGTCCATGCTGCAGAGTCGCTTGCCATTTAAGAGATTTAAAACCAATAAACACGCAAATTAATGATTCAAGTAACGTGAATAATAGAAACTCAACAGGGAATAGTAAACGCGGACGTGGTGCAGTTCCTAAGCGTCATCTTACGCGAAATTACAAGAAACGTCTTTACGAAGAACCTGCTCAAGGTTCGTTGCTAAACGTCAATCGTGAACAACAGCCTGTTAAAGAAAACGAAAATTTGTCCTTACCTTTAATTCAAATAAACAATTCACCAAAAAATAACGCTCATACTACCCGTAATCCAAGTAATGAACACAATAATGTTGCGCATACACCTCCAAGTCATATTAATCCCGCACCGTCAAATGTGGTTGATTATAACCGAATTTCGCATATGATAGAAACCAACTTACAAAGATTATTGGGAAATTTAAATATTCAGAATAATGTTGCTAGTTCTCACAATCCTCCAAATAATTCTTATGGAAATTGTAACTCAACAACTGCTCAAAGAAATTCTGATCAACGTTCAGTTGCAAGCCTAGATTCAGGGAAAATAACAACCATTATTCAGAATTGGAACTTACATTTTGATGGTTCATCGAATGGTTTAAGTTGTGATGAATTTATATATAGGGTACGATCATTAACGAATGAAAGCTTAAACAACAACTTTAATGCAGTTTGCAAAAACTTGCATATACTTTCAAACGGTAAAGCCAAAGATTGGTATTGGCGATACCACAAACAAGTAAGTCAAATTGAATGGTACGATTTTGTTGATGCTCTGAAATATGAGTTTAAAGATTACAAGTCTGACTACGACGTACGTGAGGAGTTGCGTAGTCGTAAACAGAAACCTACTGAGTCCTTTGAAATATTTTATGAATCTATTACGAAAATTGTTGATAGAATTGCCTCACCCTTGAATGAATCGGAATTAGTTGAGATTCTTATTCGCAACTTAAGGCCTGACATTCGTCATGAATTACTTTATATTCCGGTACATACAATTGCTCATTTACGGAAACTTTGCCAAATGAGAGAAAACTTATTGAATGATGAAGCTTTTCGTAGATCGCAACCATCGCGTAATTTCTTCAATAATTTTCCACAGAAACGCAATGTAGCGGCTTTGGAAACAGATTTAAATTCTGAAAATGTTGATTTCGTTCCATGCAAAAACATAGTGGTTGATGGCGTACAAAATAATAACAATTCAGTAAGATGTTGGAACTGTGACAAATTTGGACATTATTGGGATATGTGTTTAGATGATCGTAAAATTTTTTGTTACGGTTGTGGTGAAAAAAATATATATAAGCCACAGTGCTCAACTTGCAATGCACGCAAGAAGGAAAACTCTCAGATGGGGCTATTCAACAAGATCCGAATGGACCCCAAGTAAATAATACTAGCAATGAACAAATAAAAGTTAATCATTTTCAACCTAGTTTACCGGCTAGCTCAAAAGATGAATGTCGATGCGAACGCGAAGATGTCGAAAATTTAAACATCGAAATATTAAAGTCTGAAATTAATAATAATACAAACAAAATTTTACGTCCAATTAAGCCACTTCACGAAAGGTGGCAACAATATATTTTAACCAGAAATAGAATTTTTAGTGAAACCTCTGCAGGTCCTGAAGCGTGTACAAAACCTAACAGATCTACTTTGCGCCTTCGAAAGTTTTGGAAATCTGTGCGTGAAGCTAGAAGAAACTTAGTTTCGTCAATTTTTAATAACAAGAACGATATGAGGTACTATGCAGAAGTAAAGTTTTTAGGTCGAACAGAACTTGGCTTGCTTGACACGGGTGCGAACGTTAGCTGCATTGGTGCTGACCTAGCAAAACAAGAGTTTACCCAAAGTTCTGATTTTCGAAAAATTTCCTCCAATGTTAAGACAGCGGATGGGCGAAACCATGAAGTATTAGGCTATCTTGACATAGAAATGCAATATAAGCATGAAACCAAAAAAATTAAATTGTTTATAATACCATCGATTGCAAGCAATCTAATATTAGTTAGCACCTGCTATAATATCTTCCTGTGATTCAGGAACTCAAACTTTAGATAATATGGAGAAACTGAACGTTGAATCTTATTATCCATTGACGACAGCACAGCGTCAGCAGCTTGAAACTATAAAATCTTTATTTCCAAACTTTGAAAAACAAGGTTTAGGTAGAACACGTTTAATAAAACATGAAATAGATGTCGCTGATGCTAAGCCAGTAAAACAAAGATTCTATCCGGTTTCACCAGCAGTAGAAAAACTTATGTTCCAAGAAGTAGATAGGATGCTTAGTTTAGGAGTAATTAAGGCGTCTACAAGCTCATGGAGCTCTCCAATGAGGTTAGTGGTCAAGCCTGGAAAGATTCGTCTATGCATGGATGCACGGAAGTTAAATGAAGTTACAAAAAAGGATGCTTACCCTCTTCCAAGCATAGAAGGAATTTTTTCTCGTTTACCTAAAGCCAACATGATTTCGAAAATTGATCTAAAAGATGCATATTGGCAAATTCCTCTTTCCGAAGAATCCAAGCCACTTACAGCATTTACTATACCGGGAAGACCTCTTTATCAATTTGTAGTTATGCCATTCGGCTTGTGCAATGCACCACAAACCATGTGCCGACTTATGGACGATATTATACCTCCAGAACTAAGGCATTGTGTTTTTGGATATCTGGACGACTTATGTGTCATTTCGGAAGATTTTGAAACTCATTTATCAATTTTAGTGCAAATTGCGGAACAATTTCGAAAGGCAAATTTAACTTTAAATATTAGAAAAAGTCAATTCTGTGTAACTCAAGTGAAATATTTAGGATATGTTATAGGCAATGGCGGTATTAGCACGGATCCAGAAAAGGTGGAATCTATCTTGTCTTGGCCTGCGCCGAAAAATATTAGACAAGTTAGAGGATTCCTTGGTCTTGCTGGCTGGTATCGGCGTTTTATTGTAAATTTTGCCGACGTTACTTTTCCTATAACGGAAGTGCTCTCTACTAAGAAAAAATTCTTGTGGACCGAAAGTGCTCAAAAAGCTTTTGAAGCTATTAAAACTTTATTGACCTCAGCCCCTGTGCTTCAGAATCCTGATTTTTCAAAAAAATTTTTTGTGCACTGTGATGCTAGTGACTATGGCATTGGAGCGGTGTTGGTTCAATTGGCAGAAGATGGCACAGAAAAGCCTGTGGCGTTTATGTCGAAAAAATTGAATTCAGCACAGCGCAATTACAATGTCACTGAAAGAGAATGTTTGGCTGCTGTTGTAGCAATTGAAAGATTTAGATGTTATTTGGAACTACAGGAGTTTGAAGTAATCACTGATCATTCCAGCCTCGTTTGGCTTATGAGACAGCCTAATTTGAGTGGACGACTCGCGCGCTGGGTATTGAAACTTCAAGGGTATAGATTTACAATTAGTCATAGAAAAGGAAAAGAAAATGTAGTGCCAGATGCACTATCAAGAATCTATGATGAAGGAATTTTTAGCATAGAAGAAGTAGGACCAGAGATCGACTTAAATTCGTCATATTTTGATGATCTTGAATATGAGACGTTGAAGTCAAAAATTCTTGGCAACCAATCAAGGTTTCCAGATATTAAAATACTAGGTAAATTTGTTTATATTCGCACCGAACACTATGATGGCTCTCTTGAACAACAACAAAAAGCGTGGAAGCTTTGGGTTCCCGAAAAACTTCGAAACGATGTTTTAAGGCGAGCGCATGATTCGGTAGTTACGGCACATGGCGGTATGACGAAAACTATTGACTTACTGCGTCGAAACTTTTACTGGCCAGGTCTCGTCAAAGATGTCAGGAATTATATAAGATGTTGCGAAATTTGTAAAACTACGAAAGCGCCTAATGTTACTTTAAAACCACCCATGGGTAACCAAGTATTCAGTGTTAGAACTTTTCAAAGGCTGAACGTAGATATTTTAGGACCTTATCCTAGAAGTAAGAAAGGACACATAGGACTATTGATTGTTATGGACCATATGTCGAAATTTCATTGGCTATGTCCATTAAAAAAGTTTACTTCAGCTAATATTAAAAATTTTCTTTTGGAACAAATATTTCATGTATACGGGGTACCTGAAATAATAGTAAGCGACAATGGCTCGCAATTCAAGGCAAATGACTTCAAGGCATTTTTGACTGAATTAGGCATAAACAATGTTTATACGGCTTTGTATTCACCCCAAGCCAATGCTTCTGAGCGTGTCAATCGTTCATTAATAGCCGCAATCAGAGCATACCTGAGCAAAGATCAGCGTGAATGGGATGAAAACATAAGCAGTATAAGCTGTGCGTTAAGAAACTCGATGCACCAAGCCATTGGATGCTCACCTTTTCATGCGTTATTTGGGCTAGACATGATAACTCATGGATCTTCATATAAATTATTGCATAACATTCAACTTTTAGATGAACCTTCGATTAAACTTAACAGAGACGACCAATTATCGTTACTTCGAAAAGATCTTCAACAAAATATGTCTAAAGCATACAACCAAAATGCAAGGCAGTATAGTTTACGTAGTAAGCCAGTTTCTTTTATGAAAGGACAGGAGGTATTTAGAAGAAACTTTACGCAGAGTAACTTTGAAAAAAGTTATAACGCAAAGCTCAGTCCAAAATTTTTAAAGGCTCGAGTGAAAGAAAAAGTGGGGAATTGTTATTACCTTTTAGAAGACCTGCAAGGTAATACAATAAGAACATACCATGCTAAAGACATTAGACAATAAAATTTCTATTTCTGACTAATATTCTCATTTAAGAAATGGCATATTATCCAGTTTGTAATGTACGACTTTGAAAATTTCAATTTGAATTTTCATATCCGGTAACACAATCAGGTGTCTCAACTTTTCAAAGTAAATTTAGTAATGATTTTGATATTCACAATCATTCTATCCAAGATTTCTACCCTTTTTGGGGCATAGATCGCTTTAGGAAAAAGTTGGTAGCTCCGAAAGTTTATTATTTTTTTTGAACAATAGAATTAAAGAACAGTTGGTAGCTCCGAAAGTTTAATATTTTTCTAGAACAATAGAATTAAAGAAAAGTTGGTAGCTCCGAAAAACTTACTATTTTTCAAGAACATTAAAATTACAGAAAAGTTGGTACTTCTGGAAAAAATAAAGATTTTTGAGGTGCTTTTCATATACGAAAAACAAGAAGTTTATTTCTTTTTGGATCGAACCAGCAGCCGAAACAGTCATTGTTTAAAAGTTAAATTTTGTTAAAGTTTTTTTAATTTAAAAAAGTTAAACATTTCTAAAAGCCCAAATATGGCTTATTCAACCTAAATTAAATAATAAAAATCTAAAGTCTAAAAGAAGACAAAAATCTAGATGAGAATTCAATTTTCTCTTGCACCAAAACCGAGAAAATCATATAATGGATAGAGCAGGGGATCTTCAGATTCTTCATCATTAAATTATTTGTTCAGCGCATGATCATCATTATCATCATCGTAATCCAGCAGTGAAATTCACCACTAACGATCATTATGCCTTAGAAACAAGACTCCCGCTAATGATCATGAAGAACAGCTACGGCAGTAAATCATCGCGTTCCTGAGCTACACATTGGTTTTCGTAATACCAATATGTAGAGAAAAAATGGTGTAAAAATCGTTTTGAAAATGCAAGAAATTAGCATTTTGCTCAAAAAATTAAGTGACTTTAAAATTAGAAACAAATCTTTAAAATAGAAAAAGAAGATGTAGAATTTTCATTACGTTAGTGTTTAAAACTAGAAAAAGATTCAGAAAAAAAAGGAATTATAAACAAGTATTTAGCATAAAATGAACTAAAAATAGTTAAATAATATTTAAAAAAAAAAAAAAAAAAAAAATCAGTTTAATTTTGCTACTCAATTTTAGAAAAAAAATCCCAAAAAAATGATATTTAAAAAGATACGCGCATAAAGTATTTAGTGAAAACATTTAGTTTAAAGTGTTTGTTTTCTGCTAGTGCAAAGATTGTGTTACAAGAAAAAAAAAAAGAAAATGACTTAAATTTGCTTCTAAATTAAATTAAAACAAAAAAAGTTTATTTTAAAAAATACATAATTAAAATGGGTTAATTATAATTTTTTTTTAACATAATCTAACGCTAGAATAAAAGAAACATTTAAGAAAAAGATAACATGAAAAAAATTCAGTTAAATTTTGTGCAGAACTCTAAATAACATTTTAGCAACAGACACAGCTACGATCGAAGGCCTTAATCATGAGCAGTTGTTGTTGTGGTAAGTTCTTTTAATTCTCTCTTTATATTTAATTTTTTTAATTCGCTAAATTATGTAAATAAAAGTTATAGTGGTGAATATGAAAAGTCTGCAAAGCGTACTTTCTATTAAACAGCATACATAAATGTTAGGTTAACATTATTTTGTGAGTGCATTGCATTGCTCAGCATGAATTATTAATATTCACCTCGATCGGTCGGTATTTTTTTTTATTTGCTATTCTTTCTATCAATCGAGTATTACTGTCCCATTGTTTACAAAAGTCTATGGGGAGTTAATTGTGCAGACATGAATCTTTGCAAAAGCAAATTTTTAAGGCTATAGCCCACTTAAATTTCTTTTCTGTTTTTTTCTTTCTTAGTTAAATAAAGTTAATTTAAGAATTTGAGTTTTGAGATTCGTAAATAGTTAAATTTAAGTATTTGAATAACCATGCAGTCCATGATATGATTCAAAATTTATTCTTTAAGCCCATATTTTGCGGGCATATTATATTCTAATTTTTACCTATTAATTTCTATTTAACGTTTTGTTTTGGTTAGATTAAGACAGATAAAATTATGATATTGAAATGTTAATGCTTTTGAAATCAGGTACATTATTTGTGTTCAACATTTTCTTTTAAGACTAAAATGAATCCTTTTTGAAAATAAAACTCTTTTTGAAATAATGGAACTTTAAATACTTGTAGTGTTTTCCTTGAGGAAAAAGGTGTTAGGATAACTTAATATGGGATCTTAGGATTACTTTTTCGCTTGACCTAAGATCATGGTGGGGTGGGATACAAAGCGAGGGCCTGCATAACACCTAGCGGCTCAACGTGTGTGTGAACTATTTTTATGATATTGAGTATATTGTTTTGGTACAGGTTTTTACGACCTTTTTCGTGTGAATTCTTTTGTTGATGGTGAAAAATGCTATTAATTCCAGGGACTCTGAAATAAAATATGTTTTGTATGGGTACTGGTGGTGAAACGGTCACGAACCTCCCCAGACTGAAAGCTTGCTGAATAGACGGGTCCCGCCCCGACCTGCTTTCTCCCCAGTCCACAGCTCATCCCTATGAGATATCGTTATATACATATACCATTTCATTACAAAACTACCAAAATCCTTTACTTTTTCTTTAAAAAGGAAACGTTCATAAGCCAGATATCACATCGAGGTTTTCGAAATTAAATTTTGTCAACGTTGTGTAGGTACACAAAGTGCAGTTGCTTAGTAGGTCATTTAACATTCTAATCTTGACATTTAAATTTTAATTTTTTACCTTAGAAAGGCAAATTTATCAGCAATCAGCAAAGCATGACCACATAGCTTGTACAGAGAATTTTGCCCCAAGAAATATGTAAATATGGCTAATTGCACTTATTTTTCAATATACTTAAAAGTTTTATTTAGGGATGTAAATAAATTATTATTACATATAAATTTGTACCAATGAATAGAGAAATTTTAACTTGAAACTTTAATGTGAACTTAAATGTGTTTCGCATGAAAATAAGCACTTAAGCATTAAAAGTTTTATTTGAGTGCTGCATGTTTTATTAGTTAAATAAGTAATTGTAATTTGACAAATTTAAACACCTAGAAGTGGCCAAAAGCCCGCGTTTAACTTTTCTGCTTAAATTAATTATATGGTCTTCATCTTATCAAATTAATTTACCAAACTTGTGCGAAGTATCCGCTTGAATATTTTATAGCTCCTGCAAGATAATCAACAATTTCCGCTATGATAAAAATAACAGAATTTCATCTCCGGCAATTAGCTATGCGGGAATTATACTCCTGTCCTCAGGTACTAGGAGACATTTTCTGTCTTTTCTGTCCTAATTCACATACAAATTAAGACATTTAATAAGTGCTTGTGGTTTTATGGATTTGTTTTACAACAAAACTATTATAATGCAAAATTTATTCGATGTTTTTTCTTCAATTTGTAAATATATTTCGCAATTACTTTTGTATGGTCTGAATTTTAATGCTAACGATTATTGATAAAAATTAAATAATTTGCTAAGAGCTTTTGTTTATTGCGCTACAATCCAAGTTGTCATTTCTGAAAATGTTCTCTTCTTGCAACGTCTGACCCGGAATTTATTCTATTCACTTTTAGTTGTAATGAAGCACCCACGGCACATATCTTTTGTCAAGTATTTATGTAAATAAAATATCCTTGAATTGGATATCTACCTATGTATGTACATTAGACTGGTTCAAAATCGTATGGGAGAATTAAATGCCGCCAAATTCTGGTGCTCAGACTTGAAAATATATCTTGAGCCCATGGGGCTCTTGTACCAAAATTTTACCCGAATCGGACCATGCGAAGACGTGTCAGTAGGTCAATTTGTATGATTTTTGTGCATTTTCGATACGATTTTATAGTAAGATATTATTGCTTTTACTTAGAAATAATATCAACATCGGGGCATATTCGTATTTTTTACGGACTCAATATGATGTGAAATATGTGTGAAAATTTTAAATTAGAAAATCTTTACATAAAATCTGACATACCTTCAATTTTCTGGCCCGAAACCATACCTATCTTATACTTTGTGCCCGCGGCACTATGCGCAATCAATTGGGCATCCTCTTCTACATGGAAAACGATATGTCAAAAATTTTTGTACCAACAGTGCGTTCTGGAGAAATTTTTAATTAATAATAAACCAAGTAAACTCGAAAATAATGATTTTTAATTAATTTTTGTTCAAGAAACGCTAATATTTCACATTTATCCATTTTGGAGATTTTTTTTTCGGTTTTAACGACCATTTTAAGCAATTTTTGAAACTAATTGATTGATTGAAACTGAAATTTTGCACAAATGCGATCGACCTTTCTGCAGTGTCGTTCACAACATGTAATTTTTGGGTCAAAATCTCTGAATATAGTAGGTCAACTAAAACAATTTAAATTGGTTGCCATCGTAGAAAAATGTATATGTTCGGGAGAACAACAGCTGAAGATGGCCTGTATGATATCGATGAGAAAACCGAAAATGAGTGCCTCAACCTCCATGTTGGATGTTATATCTACAACAGACAATTTTTGAAATTTGTACAATGCTACCCAAAATATATCTGGTGGCTTTTAGCACCTCTAAACTATCAGATTTAAATAGGAATAACAGGAGTACGGAACTATGTTAACCCTCCGTTTAGCGTTTCTTTTCGTCATTTGAATTAGCCAGTGAATTGATGTCCAAGAACCTGGCTTACGTCGGAACAGTTCGTAAGATCAAAAAAATTGTTCCACCACAATTGTTGGCATCCTCTACAAGCCCACATGACAAAAAAAAAATCTCGATTCCATTGCCTAAGATGTAAAGCTAAAATTTGCGACTCGCACTCAAGAACTATGTGCTATACATAGTACATGTGTGGCAGCAATTTAAATAATATACATATGTACTCGTATACAGTATGTGTGTACGTATGTCAATTAATATTTAATTTATAAAATAATGAATAAAAAAGATAAATTTAAGCACTATGGTACAAAATCTGTCTTTCAGTCATCTGCCTCTTCCGCTTTATCAAATAAAGGTAAGAGTTTACAGATACATACATATATGGGCATTTGCGCCAAAAAGCCAACCGTGACAGAAAAATTAAAAGTTATTTTAAAAGCTTTACTATCTGATATTATCTAAGGAAAATATTCAAATTTTGTTAATTTAAACAATTTACACCAGAATTCATTTATCACATTGAGCAAACCAACTGCAAACTTGAATGAAAGCAGTTTCTCTTTTTTTGTAATATTGAATAGTATTTTGCCTTAAGTACTTAAGTCTGTAAGAGAGGTGATACATGATGATAGTCTTTCCGAAAAATCTCTCTTCCAACGTCAGATAGCTAAAAACAATGCAAAAACATCAAACCAATCTCTATTAACTGTTAAATTTTAATTTGCTTAAGTTCATGTTCTAAAGCCGCAAATAACATAGAAAAACATCATATGTTCTCATTTCGAAATTGATAACAGCAGCAAGTGAGTCAAAATTTTTGCACGAACAGAGTTTCATGTACATAATTAAAAAAAAAAAAAGACTGCAAAAAAATAAAATTTAAAATTTTTGGAGCTGTTTGAAGTTGGTCATGTTCGAAAACATAACTCTAATAAATATGCAGTTCAAAACGGTTAAACCACTTTTTCACAGCCATAGCACAACATAACCGAATAATTTCTTTGTTGGTAAGGTTGTGAAGAGAAGGAGGGACCTGTATACTTTTTTTTTAATAATAGGCCTTGCCACGCCCCTAACAGGAAAAAGTTTCCACGGCCAAACTAATGGACCGATTTTGATGAAATTTTTCTTAAAGATAGATTGAATCCTAAGTAAGATTATTAGAAACTCTGATTCTTTAAAGGGGGCGTGGCATCGCTCTAAATGGGGAAAAACGGTATCACGGCTGTGCCACTACACCGATTTTGATGAAATTTGGTATGTAGATAGAAAAACGTTTTAACAGCAAAAAGATAACTTTTATATTATTTTAAGAAAAATATCTGCTCCTTCCTCTTTTCTTTGTTAAATAAAATTGATCTCACTAATTAATTTGATAAATATAAATATTATTTTTTTTTTAAATTACTGTATGTATCTTAAATATTATTATTTATATAAATATTAATGTAGTTTTGAAAAATTGTCCAAGTGAACATAAACGGAAAAATATGTCCCGTTCGAATGGATTATTATGCCTTGTAAGAAAAAAAGCAAATAAGAATTTTCAACCAAACGAAATCTATTAAAAAGTTACATTATTCCATAACATTTCGAAATTAGTCGCATTAAAAAATGTTGGCAGGTTTCCCTGACTTCTGCTTTTCTATAGATGCCCATGAAAAACACTTCCGTTTTTTGTCCCGTTCGAATGGCTTTTTAATTGCCTCTATCTTGGAACCAGTACTACGTCTGGCATCAACTTTACCACTCAATATAGTGCTTTCAAAGGGCCATTCCTTAAAGTAACGGAAAAAAAAAGAGTTTTACTTTGACTTTTATTCCACTTTAAAAAAAAAAACTTCCGTCCCGTTCAACATGAGCGAAATGTCCATATACACTTAAACAATACTACACACTGTTTCCACACATAATATCACTTCTGGATAGACCACAAAGCGATTTGATAGTTTATACCTGCAAAATAGATTATGTGGTCTGTGGGACCACAACGTATGTCTTACCACTTTTTGGGTTACCGCTAACGGAGGGTTAAATGCTCCATTTATTGTTAACCTTTTTAACAGAGCAATAAATAGCGAACTCTGACTAAGTAACTTTACTTAATTTAACCCTTAAATGCATGAGGTCAGCCCCCAATATGGAGACCAAGCTCATTTTAAGTAAAATCAGACGCTGACCACGAAATGATCATTCATTTTCCTGGGAAATGCACGGTTTTCCCGGAAAAGCTCAAAAAGTGTGATTTGTGCATTGTACCAAATAAAGTACACGATGCATTAAGCCCATATATTTAAAATAAAAACTCTTTTTTATTAGAAATTAATGAAAAATGAATAATAATGAAATATAGAAATGAATAATGGAAATTATCAATATTTTATTCACTGATGAGGGTCACTTTTAAAATTATTTGTCAACACAACGTTCGACCACTTTGACAGCTTACTGGGAACTGAAAGTGAACAACAGAGAGCTGAAGAGACATTTATGTGAAAGCTGCTAATGCCTGCTAAAAGTTGGAGCAAAGCTTAACGCGATTCGGTTTGTTTGGGTAGGCTTGGCTATGATTTTAGGCACGTACCATATATGGTATGCTATGCATTTAAGGGTTAAAGATTCAAGTTTCAAATAGCTAAGGAGACTAATAGCTGGATTAGATAAGCTTATGATTTTATTAACCCTTTATATGGCAAGATCATAAAATTTTAAATTATGTTATAATTTCGATTAGTCTATACTAGTAAAAAAACACAGACATATGTGCAAGTCCGTCAGATTTAGCGTTTTAGCTGGCCTCGTTTTTTTTTATTTTTTTAGTACATTTTAATGGTTCCTCCTTGAATATTAATTCAAAATTGTGTTAACTTCAAGAAAAACCATGTTTGAAGAGTCTGCTTCAAAAAAAAAAATAAAAAACAAAATCGAAATTGTCATCTTACCATCTTATATCACACTCTTCAATTATGGTTTTCTTGAATTTAGGACTATCTTTAATTAATATTCAAGGAGAAACAATTAAAATTCAAAGGGAGACATAGTTAAAATTGCATTTAAGTTAAAAAAAAAACATGAAAAGTTCATATAAAGTTAAATAAAAAAAATAGCTATCTGAATTTTAATTGAACAACCTTGAATATTAATTCAAGACAGCCTTAGCTTCAAGAAAAACTATAGCTGAAAGATGTACTAAAAAAAAAAAAAAAAACGAGGCCAGCTAAAACGTTAAGTCTGGCGGATTTGCACATATATTTTAGTTTTTGAAATTATCTTTTGTAAAAAATTTTGTTTAGTTCCGATCCGATCAGTTCTTAAGAAATTCGTCCGCCATATTGGTTCAGCCACTTTGAATTTTTAAAATCTGATACCAGATTCGTGATCAGCGACCACGAGTAAGGAGTTTCAAGTCAAAAAAACGTTCAGGCGCATCAAAATCCACTTTTTAACTTCAAAGTCGTTTTTTTCGAAAAATTATTACCGGACCGTAGGTCGCTTTTAACTTTCTCTATCACATATATGTTTATCTCTTTCTTTTTTTTTTTTGTTACTTTCACTTCGTATGGTTTGTGTTAATGTTTCTCAATGCAAAAGCGGTGATGATTTCACACATTAACCAAGTCATATACATATATTCGATTTGTTACAGATCTATAACACGGCCATATAAAGTGTTAATGCTAGCCTGAACGATATTTACTGATCAGTGATACACTTAAGCTGCTGAAATTAAATATTTACAGAGAATAATTAATAATGTTGTATGAGCGTTTCCCTTGTACATATAGTGACTATAGCAAATTAGTTATTAATATCATATTCTTTAAACTTCTATCCTTTCAGTTAATCTTATAAAATGCTATTCCAAACTTCGATTTTTTCACATATTTTGTATGGAAAAATCGAATTTTGAGACTAAACATTATCTATAATAGAAAAAAAATTTTAAATTTTTTGACGTCAATCTTTTTGCAAAAACGCAATCTTTATTTTTCAAGCAAATTCAGGCATCCATTCTCCATCCATCATAGGGTTTATTTTTATTTGCATGAAAATCTAGTTTTGAGAAGGCGTCATATGATTGCAGCAGTGCTATCAGGCCTTCTCCGAATCAGGCCTTGCTCAGTTGCCTGTTGGGAATCTTGGAAGTATGGTAACATTTTCTGCGAGTTTGTTTGTTAATGAATAGCCAATTCTCAATTCATGAGCTCGTTGATTTCCAGTCCCAAACGTTTATCTTGCATGTTTTTTTTTAGATAAATCGCTGAAAGACAGCGATGACATCATTATCATCTGCATGCACTAGGAGCTCCACAGGTTTATGTGTTTATTATTGCATTACACTCTTCATTGCATATTCTTTGGAACAACGCATATTTCAAGTATTCCAGTACGTAACTGGATTAAGTTTCAAACTTTGCCAAGGCTGTATATAAGTCCAGTTCATTAAAACTGTCGCATACGATTTTAAAATCGATGAAAATGTAGTGGATTTCGCTTCGAAATCTATTTGGCTTGTATTCGGTCTGCTAGTGTAGACACCATACTGATATGATGCAATTAGCGCATGATGTTATACACTACATAGGACAGCCTCAGGCTGTCACAGGATACGTTGCACAGGATTTAACAGGCATATGCTCCAATTGTATTTGGGCAGAAAGATGGGATCGTCTTTTTAGTCAATAAATAATAAGAAAATAATTTCAAAGGAAATTGTTCATTACAGTGCCGAGAGCTATAACAGCTTTTGAGCTAAATAAAGAGACTTAAGTTTAGATTGTCCAATTAATTCCAAAACTATAGCTCATGAATTATGCGATATTTACTGTGTGGTCTGGAAAAAGATAATACCTTCAAATGTTTTTATATTATTAAAACAAACATATTCAGTGTACCAGCAAGGGGGCGTACAATCCTGTTTCAGCTCATATTCAAATTCATTATTTTTTTAGGTGCTCAACGCATTTTCCACTTTGTTTAGTATTCAAATCGCGGTTAAAAACTTTCTACAAGTTAATTTGCATTGTAATTTTAAATTGTACTCGTTTTTCATATTCTATAAATTTGCTGTTGCCGCTGCTGCTGCTGCTGCTGCCGCATAATTAAGAAACTTTTGGAGAATTCATTTTTTTCTTAGTGCCGTAAACCTTTTTAAAAAAAGTTTGGGAGGGGGCACAAAGGTTAAACAAAACAATTTGGAAAAAATACGAGTATTTAAATACGTTAAGCGCTTAATTATTCTGTAGCAAATTTATTGGACTTTTCTCTTTTATTAATGTTATTTATATGCTGATTGCTACGTTCCGGTGCAAAAAAGTACTTGCGAAGTTAAACATTTCGCAACAAAAACACAAAAAAATTTAAAAAAGTCATTCAATTATGCAGCTACTAAATGATTCTCCGCATGGCTCTTAAAAGGTTGGAGGAAATGAATAAAAAAGTTTTTATTAATTAAATTTGTATTGAATTACTCAGTGGTATTTTTTGAAATGTGATTTGAATTTAAATGTCACAATATTTACTGAATTAACCAATCATATAGCATTAATATTATCCCATCGAAAATAGAAAAAAAATACTGGATGGGCATTGAATGATATTATGTACTAAAAACAAATTATTTGGTAATCAAATGAAACAATAAATTAGAATAATTAATGAAAAATCGAATAAAATGTTGATTAGGACATGTGGCAACTTTCACGTATGATAAAACCGGCAGGGCCGTGCAAGTTAGTAACGAGCTGCGCTTACAGTTTTTCTAGTTCAGTATTCAATTGTATTTCTTTTTTTATTCAAAAGGTATAACAAATCGCATGTATTTCGAGGAATAAAAATTGATTCTTCAAATGCGATAAGAATTTTTTTCATGCATCGTTCGACAAATTTATTTGACACGGAGATGGACTTTATTTATTTTTTGCCTATATTCTAGCTTGAGGAATAAAAATAACTGTCCCATCATTTGAGCTTCCTAGCTCAAACCTATAAACGCCGCGTTTAAAGTCTATGTCCGAGTCTAAGCCACGCCTACATTGTTCGTGTTGCTGAGAGCTCGGACAAAATACACACGAAAGGGGCGTATAATTTAATAAATATTAAACAGACGTCGAAGAGGTTGAACAAGATGAAAAAGACTGCAAATGTTGAAAAAATATGGAAAACATTGAAAACAGTTGAAACAATTCAAAATCGGTATAAAAATCAAAAAAATAAGGAAGAAAGTTGGAAAAGGTTAAAATATTGGAATATTGGAATAAGTTTAAAAGTTGAAAAGTCAAAAGAATATGGAAAATGGTAAAAAAAATCGAATAGATGTGAAAAAGTTGATATATGCCACGCCCACTTCTCCAATTCCGTGATTAGTCGTAAAATTTTGGGCGGTGACACATTCACTGGTACAATCCAGTCCGGTTTTAATCAAGAAATAGATTTCCATAAACAACCCTCTTACACCACATTTTAGTATGATTGCTCACTTATTTCGATATATATGCCACTAAAGGTGCTTTGCTTATATGACAGGTGCCACGCCCACTGGTGTTATTTCGCCCGCTTTTGATTCAGACATACCTTATAGCAACTAAGCCACCTTAACTAAACTTCATACCAATTGATGCAATAGTTTACTTAAAATAGCGCTTAGAACTTTATTTTAACACGGGAGGTGCCACTCCCACTATTGAAATTCTGTTGAATTCCATGTAATTTCAAAGATTATAGTAACCGTCACCTCTACACCAAATTTTGTGAAGAATACTCTCATAGCACAATATCTATAACATTAAACGTTCCTTGCTTGTATGGGAGGTGCCACGCTCACAGGTACTATTAGACCAAATTTTTGTAATAAGAGACCTTATAGCAAGTTTATCTACCTCATTAAATTTCATAACGATAACGTTGTTAGTTCTCTTAATATAACGTTTATAAATACTGTGGGCTGTGCCACGCCCTTCAACTAGTTTTTTCAGTATACAGGCTAAGCTTGTATTGATGACTGCTTTCAGTGGCATCATCTCTAAAATGTTTGTAAAAATCATGTGTGCCAATTTCGAGTTATAAAGAATCAAAATTTTCAATTGATGAAAAGTGCCATGCTCACTTTACTTCTTTCCCCCACTTTTGGCAAAATTCAAGATACATATGATTTGTATCCGTTTACCAATTTCATCACAATATATTGCATGGTTTACGAGATATGGCGTTATAAAAGCTAAAATTTAGAATTGTACCATCCCTTAAAAAGCATTTGAAAACTTGAAGTTCAGTCCAATTGTTCACATGTGCAAAAAATCACCAAGTTTCATCAAAATCGAAATTTTCGAAATAGGTTTGGACAAATATACATACAGTATGGGCGGTAGGCATGTCCTACAATGAATTCCGCCCATTCAATTCCAATTCCGCGGAATTCATTGTAGGACATGCCTACCGCCCATTTTCAATCCCAAGAAGCTTGTTAGAAGGCATGGCCTGTGTGCCTAATTTGATTCAATTAGCTTGCTTGGTTTTCCCGTAAACGTAATTTCAACAGACATACTGACGGACATAGCTAAATCGACCCAGATGGTAACGCTGATCAAGAATATATACACTTTTCTGTACCTGCCACGCCCTCTTCTGTGCATTACAAATGGAATGAGAAAGTGAATACACTTCCGTGTAGGGAATAAAAAAACCGATCTGATTGATCTGATAAGTATAACTGGAGATAATAAGTTTCAGTATAAGAAGATTGAATAAATCCGGCATATTATTGATAACACAGGACCACAAAAAAAAAAAAGTCAAGAAGTTGGAACGTGAGGTATCATACGGTATGTATTTTGGCGTCCTAAACACGAATCCGAGGTCAGAACTTTTCCATCACCCTCAGATTTCGACATAACCTCAAAATTACACATAAAAATACGTTAAAAGAAAGTCCTTAAAAAAAAAATAAACCAAAATCCAGAATGTGGACCTTATTTATATTACGTATTTAGGTGTGCTATAATACTATCTTACACTAAAAATTAATTTTAGGTACCCACTTTTTCCCCATATACCCCCAAAGGGGGTTAAAAATCTGTTTTTTGTAAAATTTCAAAATGAATGCGTATTCCTATGTATTTTGGTAGACTAAAGCTGTTAATATAGATAAAAACTGATTTCAACCACTTGGCCCCACCCAAATCCACTCAGAGCCCCATTACACCCCCAAAAGTAAAAAAAAATTTTCTAGATTATGAGTTTTAGTGCACCAAAACACCTGCGGATATGCATCAATTTTGATATTTTATAGGAAAAGATTTTTTGACTTTTAGGAACTTTAAATATCAATTACTTTTAAACGATTTGAAAAATAAAATATTTCAAGCACATCGACATTTATAAAGCATGATGGATGGGTATATTCACGGCAGAAAATTTTTTATATAAGTAAAGTTAAAAATACTAAACAAAAAAAAAACTATATCAATGCGGGGGTCCCCAAAAAAATCACCTGTTTTCGGTCTTTGATTACTTGTAGCTTCACCAAATCTTATTTAATTCTCATTAACTTCAAACCATTATTAAGAAAAAAATACCTTTTGAACGGTGTGCAACTGACTTAGTTCGAAAAAAATTAATGGAATATGGCCAAATAACTGAAAAAGGTGCAAAAAAAGGGTTTTAACTCGAAAACGACTCTTAAGAGAAAAAACTGGTTGGCATTTTTGGAATTTACGACCAAAAATACATAAAAATAGTTTGTGAGAAACCAGATCTTTTTTGTGTAAGCTAGTGATATACATAGGTAATTCAATCATAAAAAACAAGTATACAATTTTCAAAATTCTAAAAAAATAGAAAAAATTGTGATCACATCTATAACTAAGACTTAAAAGTTGCGTAATATCAAGACGAATTTTGGGAAATTTTTTTTAAAAAAATCGAAGGGGTCGCACTTTACGAAAATGTCAATTTTATTCTTTAAACGTTAATAACTATCTGACAATTATGTACTTTGAATAATTTTTTTTAATCAGAAACTAAATTTAAATACGAAAAAATGATATCCAACTTTTTATTGATATCGATATTTATTACTAGTCTATCGTTAATTGAAAATTTTTTGCCTTAAAATTAAAAAAACCGATTACTCAATAACGGTTTCGAATACAAGACTAAAAATTGGTGTGCTTGTTGCTTTTAATACGAACTAAAACATATCAAAAAATGAGCGAAATCGAAGAGGGTCAGACCAAAGCCTCGGTAATTTGGCATGGAATGCCCCATTTGCACTCAATTCTCTTTTTATGCGAATTTGTTTTACTCGATTTCAAAGTTATGCGGTTTTTTTTCGGTTTTCGATTTTTTTTTTTATGGAATTTATAATTAGTTTTTATTTATTTTGTTAAATTGCGCATTGCACATTTTCTTAATAATGACCCAAATTCTGAAAGAGTATTCAAATTTCAGCCTGAGCTTAGTTATTGCATTGTTGGGTACCAGGAACTTCGTAAAAAATTACAAAAGGAGTCTCAAAGTTAAATAATTGCTTTTCTTGTCAAAGCAGCAGACTCTTCAGCAGTTGATGTTAACTCATTAGTACAATTTGCAGGTTTTTACAGGATTTAACCCGGAAAGCGTTCCTGTGCTCGAAAAACCTGTAATTGAGAACGAAACTTCTTTGCAAGAAGTTACAGGTTTTTACCCGAAGAATTTTTGCGTGTAAACTCATTAAAAGTGTCAAACTATGAACTGTTCTATATTGTAAACATTGACTTTATTTTGACTATTTTCCATTTTATTCTTTGCGTTAAAAGAATTCAATTTATTGTTCAACTACATTCTCGTGCGGTTAAAAAATATTTTTTTTCCGTTCCTGTACTTTTTAAATTTTTTTGTCTTTCACAGAGTGCAATTTTCTTATTCTCTCGTGTTTGACAGTTTTACAGGATTTTACCCAAAAAGTTCAGGAACGAACCTAATATAAGTCATGTCTTTTTTATGCGCTTTTTTTTTGTGCGGTTTTCTCTGGAACGTACCTACCGCATAAAAAGAGAATTAAATGTAGTTATAATAATATAATTAATATAATTTTATAAAAGAGTGAAATATTTGTGGAAAATGCCTGTATGGACTGTATCACATGATACACCATTTTTTGAAGTGCACTCTTTCTCGACCAAGACCAGAAATGGCAACATATTTTCGAGAAAATGACTAAGTACAGGTTTTAAGGTCAAATGCAAAAATAACTGTATTACTCATTCCAAAATTTAACCTTTACTGAGTTGCAATCAATCTCACGCAGTCATCGGTGTTGGTATAAGGGCCCCATGCCATGGGTGGGCAATGCAATTACTCGAAATTCTTAAAGTATATGTAAGGAAACACACAAGAACTGCAGGCATATGACCATTCCTGGATACATAAGGGCATTAAATACACCACTTTCAGTTACTTTTTAACTGAACTGAATTTTATGTTACTGTGCCATAGTTTCTATTTTATTCGATACTCTTCGAAAATTGTGTTTTTCGACTAATATCTTTTTGTAAGCTCTCAAAACCCAAAACTCGCCAAGAGTTTTGTGGTATCTTCTATAATCTGGGACGAAATGAAGGTCGGATAAACCCAAGTACTTCCACACATTATATAAGTAGTTAAATATTGTTTGAATGCGGAAATAAGCTTTCGGTGCTCAAAGTTCCTATAAAAATTAAGTAAGTGAAAACAATCGAAATTGCAAATTTCAAGTAGTTGGCAATACAAATTCATTTCCTACTGGGTTACTATACAATAGCAAGCTTTATATCGCAAAGATAATACGTGTAGTTTTTGTTTATCTAAGGATGAAAAAATATATTAAGGGTCGGGAACAAAGACAACAACGACAAGTAACAAAATTACTTACTTTCATTGGAAATATATGTGAGTTTGCTTGTGTATGTATGCACTTTTGTTGTTTAAATGTATGTAATCTGCTTTGTCATACTCAACCAAACATACTAACAAATATATGTAAGTGCATAAAATACGTGAGTGTTGATTGTTTAATCAAGGATTAACACACAAGCTTTGACCAGTGAAATACTCAGAGTACATATATATCTGCCCAACAGGAAATAAATGCACTTCAAAAAGCTTCTGACGAACTTAAGGGCAGCTTGAAGCTTTCATTGCCATTATCAGTGCGTTTCATTTTTATCACAGCATGTCTTCTTGGGGATACACAATGTTCGACATTTCCTACCGAATTTGGCAGGTTTTTTTCCTCTTTGTAGGTTGGTAGGATAAGCCAGATTTTGGTTGGATTTAGTTAAACATAAATTTTTATGAAATTCGAAGTCTTTTGTAAAGTGTTTTGAATCAGGACGCAAATACTTACATCTGGAAATAAGCTCTTGCCAACCCTTTCTTCAACAAGGGGGTATGGTCTTTGCTTTCTTGCAGACAAATTACATTTAGGGAATGCGCATACATGCGACGAAATAGTGTTGCGACAGATCGCACAACGCAATTGTTGGAAATATGCAACAATATAGTATAAATGTGCACAAAATCGCAGAATCAGAAAGAAAAGTTATAAGCACTATTAATAACATAATGCTATGTAAGGAACTCGTCAAAAACATTTCGCACTATGTGTGCTCAGGCAAGACATATTTTAAAAAAAATTATGTCAACTGAATTGAAAATCCTTATTGTGGGGGAAGGGGCCCGGAAAAATCTCCATAAGGGAGGGTCTCAGTTCAACTTTTTAATGCAGAGACTAAACATTATTATAGCAGACTACATTTAAAAACTATAAGGCAAGTCCCGTCAGAGCTCACCGAATCTCAGCAAGGGGGGGGGGCGTCCGAATTTTCAAAAAAAGACCTCACGTAATTAGTGGACGGCCCCTTAGTTTAAACACGATCTCAATAGTACATGAGCCTATAAATGTTTGAACTGTATATTTTAAGCACTTTTTGTTTGTAGACACACTACTCTGTTTTTAGTAGGGATTTTTATTAGTAGTCTTGATTTTAAGTTAGATGTGCTATCAAATATTTAATATGCAATTTAAATGTAATGCCAGGTGTTTAATGTGCAATTAAAATGTGCTGTCAAGAGATTAATGTACTATAAAGAGTTTAACATTCAATTTACCACAAAAACAAGACTACGTCTGAAGACCTCATATATTGGCTTTTAAGTCGCAAAACCGTGTATCGTTTTGGCACAATTTTTTTTCTCACGTATTTTTATATAAAATATGACTTAATATTTACTGCTACGTTAATAAATTATTCCTTCAATACTTATCACGTAGTTTCCTTGAAAGTCCTTCTTTACTTCCTGTTGAATGTTTTGGTTTGTGTATACCTGGCGGAAACTAATGGAAGCTACATTCGAAGCAACCAGATTAGAAATAATGAAGTATCAATTTGGTAATCTACCAGCAAAAACGATGTGTCATTTTATCTAAAACTATCCAAATTTTATTAACATTTCGTTTAAGTCCACAACATTTGTTTCGCTTCCATGGATGTGCATCTCTGCAACATCTAAAGGTGCTGCCAATAATGTGCTACCTTCCAAGGGCATGCTGTGTTAAAAAAGATTTCCAAAGACTGTGACAAAAGTATTTTTGAAGTGCTTTAATTTCCCGTTGGGTATATGAGCGCTTAAGTGTATTTGTCTGTTGTATACTTCGTATTTGTGTGAGTAGAGTGGAGCTTAATTTAAATTTGTAAACAACAGCAGTAGCAGCAACTTTTGCTTAATTGTGTCAAGTGAAGTTCTGTTTCTTTCCCACTCACTTTTAGTTGTTCGTCCTCTGTCTGTCATCACTGAGATGGGATTTAAATGCTGCTGCAACTACTATTGCATACAATTAAAAGCAGCAACGTGCGTCCCAGTGTTGGTTATTGCATTTGTGAAAATGTGGTTTTTCCCTTTCGTTTTGTTTTCTGTGTTTCTTTAAATTAATTTTTGTGTTCTAAAAACTTTCACTCGATTGTGGAAGAAACATGAAAGTAATTACAACAGAACATATACACAGCTGTATGAATTAATTTGTTCCCTATTTAATTCAGCTCTTACCATGACTTCAGTTTTCAAGTAAAACGTTACGAAAATTAACTGAAAAAATACAAAGAACTGTAGGCCCACAGAGCCATTTCATTGGAAAGAAATTTCCTTGCATTACCCTGAGTATAACTCTCTCAGTTTGCAAAATTTTTCTTATCCTTAGTATTTGTGAGAAATTTGGTTCCACTACAACTTACTCTCTCAATATACATACAGTTTTAAATGTGTTATACTTTGTTCGGTAGGCGTGTCCGTTAGCCGATTTCGCACATTGTCAATCCCATGAGCTGTTTGAAGGTGTAGCCTGTGTACCAAATTTTATGCAATCATTATTCCCGTAATCCTATAGACAGACAAACATGGCTTAATCAACTCAAGTGGTGATGAGGATCAAGAATATATGTGGGGCATTCCATGCCAAATCGCCGAGGCTTTGGCCCGACCCTCTTGGATTTCACTAATTGTTTAATATGTGCCATTAAATTAATGGTAATGGAAATTTTTCCATTACCATTAAACTTTAATGATAATTGAAAATTTCAATTACCATTAAATTTCCATTATCACTACCAATAACACTATTTAATAATTATGGTGGTGACGAAATTGATAATATCACTATTTTTTACCACTATGTGAATATGAGAAATTCTGCAAGTTTTCATATGTAGAGTCCTAGACTTACGCTCCAACATTAACACAACATAATACACTAGGCGTAAATAACTTTAAACTTAGTTATTTATTGAAATTTTGGAAAACTTTATTTTAATTTTAAGTCAAACATTTTTCAATTTTAATTTTCACTTTTCAAATTTTCATCATAAAATATACAAGTACAACATGGAGGAAAATGTAATTGATTTTTTAAGTGACGACAGCGTTAAGGATCCAAATTATTTTTGCGATTTTGCTAAAAGAAAAAAAAAAAAGGAAAAGAATTGCAAAGTTGTGGACAATTCAAAGTAAGTAAATTGATATAAGCTAGCGATGCTTCCAATATTAATGGTAAGACCTTTTTTTCAGAGATGAAAATGAATGCTCTTATTCAACTTTGGAGTCCTCGTCTTCTTCTGGGTCCAAATGAAAATGGTATAAAAGGTGGAAACCGGCTTCTTTATGAAAAATTTTTTTAAACGATTTTTTTGGTAAGTATTGCACATGTAAACAATACATTTGCTTTTATCCTTATTTGATAAAAGTAGGTGGTGTAATTGCAGAGTGTATGCTATGTCAAGCTAAAGTGAAAGCTTCGTTTTCAGTTAGTTCAAATTTACTAACCCATTTGCGAAATAAGCATCCACAAGAATATACACATTTTTTAAAGCAGAACGATATTAAAAAAAAAAAAAAGTTTCCAAAGAACCTTGTGCGTTTGATGATAAGATTTTGTCTTTCCTGGCCAACACATATTCACCTTTTAGTATAGTAGCAAATCCATCTTTTACCTCATTGTTTGGAGGAACGCAACTGAAAGTAAAAAGTAGGCGGACACATTCGGAGCTTTTGAAGCAAAAACACGTGAAAACTGTATTTTCAATTCGAAAAACTTTAAGTGAAATTCCTTGTTACTGCTTAACTGCTGATATATGGTCTGCTGGTTAGAGATCATTTTTTGGATATATCTGTCACTGTATTATGGAAAAAAATTTTGAAAGGATGAGTAAAGCCTTAGCGTGCCGAAGATTTAGTGGAGCTCATACTCATGAAAAAATTGCGGAAATGATAAGTAACATACATAGGGACTTTGAGTTGAATATTAATAAAATTGCGTTAACAATAACTGATAATGGCTCTAACTTCTGTAAAGCCTTTAGAGAGTATGGTCTAACAGGTGAGTTAAATTTTTTATTAGCATGCAATGAAGCGTTTCAAGCTAGAGCTTGTTAAAATTTTTTTATTTTAACTCAACAGAATTTCATATAAGCAGCACGATCAGGATATTGAGTTCGTTGACCTCGACTTAAAGCTTCCCAAGCATTTCCGATGTGCAAGCATGAATCTCCTTTCAACACCTGACTATATCAACATTATTAAAAAAAATGTGCCTATCTTTTCCCGACATATACAATATTTTAAAAAGTAAACAAACAAACTGTTTTTTACAAGTAAGTACTTATGTTATCTTCGGTCAGGCCAATTAAATTAAATACCGTCCACTGAATTTTACAAATCAAAATTTCTTAATACTTTGTGAATAAATTGCACAAATTATTCGCTTAACATATTTAAATTTATTTTTAACATGCAAAGGTGCTCCAGTATATGGAACAAATGCAATCGTCCTAAGTCTGCAGAAATAATAAGAGACATATTGTACTGTTCTCTTAAAACACCAACGGTAACGAGATGGAATTCGTTATATGATAGCGTTGAACAGATACTGCTGCACAAGGATAAGCTGGCGGACTTGTGTTTCCAGCTTAATCTTTCAAAATTTACTTCCGTGGAAATAGAATATATGGAATCCTATATTCTAATCATGGTAGCAAATGCTTTAGATTTTTTGCGTAGCGAAGAAAATATGTATTTTGGCTATTTTTCCCCCACTATAGTGTCATTGAAGGAGAAATTGCGAAAAATGATAAACTGTAATAGTTTAAAAGATCTCTCATTCGTATGTATTGTTGTGTTGATTAACCGCTTGCTTGACCGATTTAAAACATTTACCAAGTTGATAAGGAAGCAGAAAATGCACTTGTTGCGCCTATATGTTGCCCAAACATCAAAACTAAATTTATTCCAATACCGCTCCGGAAATGGATATAGAAAAATCAGACAAATTTTTGTCCGGAAAGATACTTCGGTGGAAATGGAGAGCAGCGAGCTTAAAAATTAATTTTTAGACTTTGGAGACGAAGTAATCGTTTTTAATATTTAATTTCAAATGAAAATTGTACTCTTTTATTGTTTTACTTTTATTGTAAATACATACATATATGTGTATATATTTTTTCTTGGAAGGTCCACAAATAAATGATACACACAATGTGCGAAAGGAGCTAGAGATATACTTGTCGAATCGGCACACCTCAATGTCGTCTGTCAGGCGCTATTCCATTATCCAGAAAGTATTTCTGAAGTACAATACGCCCATTCCATCATCAGCACCAGTTGAAAGATTATTTTCTTTTGCCGGTATGGTTAACACTCAACGAAGGCGAAACCTTTCTGACGAAAATTTCGAAAAACTTGTTCTTATGAAAGCAAATACCATATAATTATATTTTGACGTTTTCTATTGTTGTGTTGAATAAAAAAATTTAGAAAATGTAAATGTTTACGTTCAGGGTGGCTTGCAGATTTTCTCATATTCACATAGTGGTAAAAAATAGTGATATTATCAATTTATTCACCACCACAGTTATTAAATAGTGTTAGTGGTAGTGATAATGGAAATTCAATGGTAATTGAAAATTTCAATTAATGGTAATGGAAACTTTTCAATTATCATTAAAGTTTAATGGAAAATTGAAAGTAATGCACTACCTCCATGTCTGCAATTTTACAATAAAAAGTATGTCAATCAATATTGTAGAGAATTCAATTTTCTACTCAAAAAATCTTTAAAAAATGTTGTGACACTTACCGCTCTCAAGATATCGCGGAAAAGTTATTTACATTGGTGTTCAAGATGGCGGCCAAGTGGGGGGCTTTCAACCCCGAAAGCCGAGACTTATACTCACACTGACCCCCTCTGCACAACACAAAAAAAAATCTTGTCCTGTCCAAAATGCAAGGTCAATGTAACATTTCAATGGACTAAGTAATAAATATCAATATTGATAAAAAAATACGGTGTCATTTTTTTCGTATTTGAATGTAGTTTCTGAAAAAAAAATATAAAAAAATTATTCGAAGTAATTATAACTTTGTTATAAAAATCGACATTTTCGAAAAGTGCGACCTCTTTGATTTTTATTAAAAATTTTCTCAAACCTCTACTCTATACTTTTAAGCTATAGTTCAAGATATACTCACAATTTTTTCTATTTTTTTTTTTTTGCATTTTGAAAGTTTTATCAAAGTTTTTTTGTATCCCAAGCTTACACAAAAAAAAAAAACTGGTTTCTCACATACTTTTTTATGTATTTTGGGTCGTAAATTCCAAAAATGCCAACCATTTTATTGTTTTGAGAATCGTTTTCGATTTATCACCCGAAAACCCGTTTTTCGCACTTTTTCATAAATATTTTCATAAATTTTTTTTGAACTAAATCATTTGCACATCGCTCAAAAGGTCTTTTTTTCCTACTAACGGCTTGAAGTTATTGAGAATCGATTAAGATTTGGTGGAGTTACAAGTAATCGAAAGGGTCGCACTTTTCGGAAATGTCGATTTTAATCTTTAAACGTTAATAGCCGTGTTTTATTGGGTTTGGTTAAACCAAAATTTCATACAAATGCGTGAACCAGCTCAATTTCCAGTTCAATTGGTTGAACTTTTTTTGTCTTTGCTAAGGTTTGAAGCATCATAGACACAAACCTAAAATAATCAAAAATATATGGCAACTGTGCTCGAATTTTGAGGAAGCGTTCTAAAGTAACGCAAGGCCGTGCATCCAGTCAGTGCTAGGCCGAAATATTAAAATAGAAACACATAATAAAAATAAAAACAGTGATGAAACAACAGAGAACGAAAAGAAAACTTTAGTATTAGCGTCTGCGATACTATAAAAACAGTTTGAAATGATTTGACAGCAATAGTTTGAAAAAAAAAAAAATTATGTTCTAATACATGAGGCCCCTTACCGCGCTAGGCCCCGTTCAACCGCACGATCATAAAGCCGGCTCTGATTTTGAAATAAAATTTCTGTCAAACACTGTCAAGCCACCTGTTGGGAAAATTCAGAATTATGAAAGGTTAAACTTATGCGTTTTATTCACTTTTAGGTTTAACCAAAGCGAATAAAACGCGGCTAATAACTAAGTGATAAATACTTCGAATAATTTTTTTTTTATTTTTTTTTTTCAGAAACTATATTCAAATACAAAATAAATTATGCCCCATTTTTTATTGACATCGATACTTATTACTAGTATAGCGTTAATTAAAAAGGTTTTGCCTTAAAATTTAAAAAACCAATTACTCAATAACGGTTTTGAATACAAGAGTGGAAATTGGCACTAGAACATATCAAAAAATGAGCCAAAACCTTGGTGATTTGGCATGGATTCCTCCATATACTCTGCTGTACCTGCCACGCCCCCTTTCTGTACGTATACCGATACCAGATAATCGTTGCATTTTGTTGTGTACTCGATAATATTTTACTTTTAACAAAGAAACAACAAACATACTTTAATTAAATTTGTATGCGAGCTCATCAAATTTGTGTGGGAGCCTAATTAAAAACTATTTTAATACAAATAATGCTGGGCATTAAGATTTTAAGCTGAGATTGAGCAGTGATCTTTTATTTTTAAATCTGTTATTAACATTCAATTTCTTCAAATATTAAAAAATATTACAAGTTTTCATTCATTAGTGACTTCCAATGACAAACAGATATACCATTTTAGTAAGTTTCATTTGGATATTATTGTAGGGTATAAGCAAATTTGGCATTTTTGTAACGAGCTTACATACTAAAGTCCTTGCACAATGCTGTCTCTATGCAGTTGTAGCAAAGCTAGTTATTAACCGTCGTTTCTTCTGACTGCTACGACAAAAGGAAAGCGGACCAAATGTGGTAGCTTAAAAAGGCTTCAGAGTAAATATTGTGCAAATAGGCTCCAAGGCGGGTAATTGCCACCGTGCCCCTCAATGCAACGGCTGCTTGACGTTATTGAGTGCCGTCATCTGCAGTGTTGTGTTAAGCGGTGATAAGAAGTTCAACATAACAACACAAGAGCAGCATGCAAACAATATCATTCACGCACACCGAAACAAACACACAACCCATACCATAAACTATTTACGTTCTTCCCAACGAGAATTGAGATACATCAAGGATTCATGAATTTTACTCTCATTTATTTGAAAGTTTCTTAATTTTTGTATTGGACGGGAGGTTGCATCGTCGTTTAGTGCTGCAGTGCTTCGGGAACAACTGATACATGTACCATTCAAAAACTTAAACAAATTTTACAAAAATCCTTCACCGACAGCAATTTGTGCGTTCTCTATTTAAATGTTGGATTCATATCTATTGCAAAGCAATTTTATATATTCAGTTTGTACCACCGTTTTTGGCTTTTTCATTCTTAAAGCCATTTTCAGTAATACATGTGCTCATGAGGCTTTTCACGTCACATCGGACACCATTCTGCTTATGCATCTCAATTTTTTTTTATTACGGATTGGCATTAGCCTCCATGATTTATTTCACTTTTTTCTTATCAAGCCATTCAAGAAACATAAATTTTTGGAAATTTGGTTTTTATTTTAAATCCCATATCACCGCGAATAATTCGCCATGTTACAATTTTTTTCAAAATTTACGATTTCAAACAAATTTTTCATAAAAAATGTTGGGAAATTTTTTTTAAAACCATAAGATTTTCAAGTTTTTAAGATAAATTGTCGTTTTGAACAATGTATGAAATGATCGATTTTATTAAAAATTTTCTGTAAAAAACTGTTATTCACCTAACAAATTTCGAGACTGGTCTGATAATGGGCAGACGATGTGACTTATTGCTTTTGCAAATAGGAACTATGAGCATTTCATCTATCGACACTTCCAGCTTAACTGATCACTTTTCGAAAAAAAAATTATAGACCTATACGAAAAATTGCAAGTATTAAAAACTAAACGATGCATCACATCCAATTTTTACCATAATAGATATAAAATCTTAATCACATATTGAATTTGCTTGTTTTTCCTTTTTTTTACAATAAAATTTTTTACTTTTTTACTATAAGATTATTATAATGTCACACCCATTACATTTGGATGTCCCACCCGTTACATTTTTGAAATAACTTTGTATATATTACTTAAGAGTTTATGTTAAAAGTTTCTCACAATTTTAATAAAAAACATGTCAAATATTTCTAAAATGATATCACTTTAACACTCATTCCTGCAAAGTTTTTGGCAATTTCAACTCAAACTCAAAATATTTAAAAAAGAGCTTACCTCAACGTCACACCCGTTACGCTCTTTAAAAGCATTTTCTGAGCATTATTTATACATTATACTTTTAATAAATATCGGAAGGCACCATAGTAATTGTTGGAAGAGATTAAATTGCATTCTCACACTTGTCTGAAAAGATATAAATGAAAATAAGAGTTAAACTGTCACACCCGTTGCCGTGTCGCTATGTAGAACAAAAAATGAAATATAAGCTTAATAATAAAGAACTTGTATTATTTATTCAAAAGACAAGTTTCGGTCATATTGATAAATTGTTATTAAAAGACCCATAACTTGAAAATATGAAAATGTAAATCCTAAAGACTTTTTGTTCTACACAAACGATTCCAAAACAAAAACAAAATTAATTTGCCAAAAACTGCATGTCTCTTGAATGACTTGATAAAAAAATTGGAAAAGATCGTGAAGGCTCGTCTCAATCAGTACAAAGGAAAAAAAAATCAGAGATGCAAAACAAAAATTGTGTCCGATTTAGCGTGGAATATCCCACATTTATTATTTAAACAGAAAACAATGTTTTAGATTTTCCATTTCCATTACATTGCTTGGAATGGGAATTAATTTTCTCCATTGCCATTTCAAGGAGATTTATAAATACGAACATTCCGGAAATGGGCCATCATATCGCTCACTTTCATTGCAAAAAGGAATGGGCATTCCTAACACATTTGAAATTTCCAAAATCTATGATTTAGTTATTACATATTTATCTAAATGTTAAGTGGATGATTTAGTGGATTAAAAGGATCGTGACTTCAAATGCCTCAGAAATTAGGGTTAAGGTATCACTCTCCTCAGATATTTCTTTGTTAATAGTGAGATGAGAATAGTAAGAATGTAAAATATATAAATGTTTCACAAATAATTTATATGTGCCATACCGAAACACAATACGCTCATTTTAAGTTAAGCTCATCTGTTCAACTCATTCGATAGTTAAACGAGATCAAAAATTTAACAAGTTGAAAAAGATTTGGTTTGAACAAAACTTTAAATAGCGCCGACACTTTTATCGATCCTTACCCAGTGTGGCGGAAAGGCTACTTTTTAAATGTGCTACTATTGAAAAGTCAATCGTGCTGACCAGGATCGCATTACTTTTATTTGACGTCTTATGTTTGAAATTACCTTTATTTTGCTCATTAGTATTGAAAATTAGTATCAACTTTCAAAATTATAGTTGCTTTTTAAGATAAAACATTCACCTATTCCCTTATGTTTTGCTCTATTTTGACAATTTAAGAAGAAAAAATTATAAAGAAATTGCAACATTTGGCATTGTGCTACTTTTAGATGGATTGTGCTACTAGTAGCAAAGTTATACAAGTTCAGGAACACTGTTCATATCTTTGCTGAAAGTTTCGAATTAAACATAAAAATCTACATATTTACCAATTCATAAGCTACCAGCATAGCTGGGCACCGTTAATCAAATGTTGTTGGATTTTTTTCCCACAATCGGTAAGACTTATTTCTCTTTTTAATAGCCAGCTGAACACGTGAAGTCAACCATGGGCACGACGTATATTTCACTTTAATTTGTCGAGTTGGGACATGTTTTTCAAAAAAATTGTGTAAAGCATCAGTAAATAAATGTAACTTATCGTCGACAGTTTCACCAAACCAAACATCATCCCATGAAGTAAGACGAAGATCATTGGACAAGTCACAATAATTAATGGATTTGAAGTCGCGGTAACAAAAAATATCACAGTTGATTGCGGGACAGTTAACATCAAAAGTACAAAATAATAGGTCATGATCCGACAAGAAACAAATTTGATCAAATAATAACACAGATGACAGATCAGATACAATAAAATAATCTAAGGATTGGCATTACAAGAGAAACGTGTTGGAAGAATATTATTGACAATCGACATACCTACGGACATAACACTTTCACATAGCGAATTAGATATATTATCACGACAAAGAAGATTGATATTAAAGTCACCACAAATTACAACAAGATTAAAGTCAGTTAAAACTCTATTCAAAAACACGTCTATTCACTTGGAAACATACTTTGTATAATCTAATCCCTTAATTAAAAAAGTTAACTTCGTTAAGCGTTAATGCGTTACATTTCAGAAAACTTAACGCAAGTTAACGTTTACAGTTAATCCGTTAACACAAGATAGAAATTGCATTTTTTATACCGTTGCGTTATTGATCTTCTTATAAAAACTGTAGATTTGGGTTCTAGAAGTTAATAGGTTAGGAACAAAAAAATAAAGACGAGCATAATTGGAGTGTGTAATTTAGTCCTCTGGTATAATGTGAATACAGTAGCGTACCTAAGGGAGGGCGGTCCTCGTATATATCTTATTTTGCTATGGTTTTTGTCAGGGCCGGCGGAAGGTACGGGCAAAGCGGGTAGTTGCATAGGGCGCCGCTCTGATGGGGCGCCAAATTTTCAAACATGAAAGATATATAACGTTTTGAAAATTTATGAGGAACTAATATCCTTCACACGTTGAAGAAGTCGGCTTATAAATTTTAAGGACCAGACAAAATAGTTGTGCAATTTGAGTGCCTAAAAAGTTTTATTGAATTTTTTTTAATGTCTGCACGTGCAGATAAAAAAAGTTTTCCAAATAAGTCTTCCAATGCTAAGTGCGATGATGCTGTTGCCGATTTTAATAATAACGCTGAAGATGCTCCAGACTTAGTCTCATGTAAAAATTCTGTTGACTCTGAAGGTAATTTTGAAGTGGATAACAAAAATGTTCTATTAGTATATTTTTATTCTACATTCAATAGAGATTATAAGTAATTCGCCATTGGAATGCATTACTGATGACCCAGAGGATTGGCCGAAAAGGATTTCTGATAAAATATGTGTGTTTTTTGTAAAACGTGAGCCTTCAAAGTTAAAAGTGAACCAACAGTGTCCCTTAAATAAAGACTGTCGCCGATTTGCACCAACATGTGTGAAAAGAACGGTCATGGTTGGTATACTCAGTCGCAGCTGATACAATTTTTCCTTTGGCTGCATGGTCCTTAGCTCTTTTAAATATTGGAAGGATTAAAATCGCATGAGTGCAGTGTATTCTATTTGCGCACTTGCTCTGCTTGGCTAGAACTTTCTAATAGATTGTGTTGTAATTAAACAAGTGACTCGGCTCAACAAAACGCATAACGATCGAAAATAAACCATTTGCGCAATGTTGTCGAAAGATTGCTCGCCGTCATCATATTTCTTGGAGGGGAATGCTTATCTTTTAGAGATTCGTCTGACACACCTCACAAAAAAGGAAAAAAATTTTTGATAGTAGTGGAGCTGCTGGCAAAATTTGACACTGTGGTGAAGAAACACTTCACTTGAATAAGGCAGTTACCAGCCCAAGTTGCTCACATTTTTTCATGAATGATTGATCTAGTAGCTGAAAGAGCTAAAAATATAATTGTAACATAATTGAATTCTGCTAAGTAAGTACTATTGTATAGTGGTTGATTGTACACAAGATGAGAGCAAAGTTTAGCAAATGTCAATTGTTGTGCGTTATTAAGGTAAAGAAGTAAACTTCGAGAGCATGTTTGAATTTACAAAAGACTTGGCGGGAGAAATTGACACTGAACTACCTTTCGGTTAGATCCTCCCATAAAATCTGGTACAAAAACCATTAATTTTCATATGAAGTTTAAGATGAGCCAATTTCGGATCCGAAAACAAAGTTAATGTTAGAATGTTACTATACAGTGTTAGATGCAGCAATTAAGGAATCATGAGAACTCGATTTCTATTTTATATGACATCGGATCCCTAAAAACTAAAAATGTTGTCATCCACGAAAAGTGTCAGTGATATCGACCCTTGCGAAATGTTTGCTATCTGAGTCAATAGATCCAAAAACTACTCCATTAAAAGCATTGGAATTTGTATCTAGCCTAAAATTTTTCGCTCCAAACATAGCTATTGCTTTGCGAATACTACGTGGGGAACGCAGCTTATCAAAATTAAAATTAATAAAAATTTATTTACGATCTACAATGTCACAAAAAAGGTTGTTCGGTCTGGCTATGCTGGCCATAGAAAGCGACATTTCTCAAAAAATTGATTACGATAATCTCATAAAACCCTTTGCAGAAGCCAAAGCAATAAAGTTTTAGAAGTTTCTAAGTGCAAGCCAGGTTTAAACTATCGCTTCACTGAAAATAGCAAAAATGTTATTTTGTTCAGTTTTGAAAGGACTTTTAGTCACTTTTTCATATCAAGTGAAATTTAATAAGACTAGCATTCTAGTACTAGTTCCTGCACTAAATCTTTATGTTTTGTTACCTTTCTAAGGAACCGAAAGTTGGCTGCGGAAATATGATCTCATTTTTCATAAACAATTTAAGTACTTATATATACTTAGAGTGCACAAAATACACGATTTTATTATGGACTACATATGTAACTTTTCTTAATTATAAATTCACTTAATATTTGCTCATATATCTTTGTAACGAGTATATGTTATCGCCCATCTCAAAATGCACGAAACTTGAATAAAAATGTGTTCATGAATAAAAGTTTTTATTGTTTTTTTTCTCATTAAAATTGGGCACCATATCGCACTCTGCCCAGGGCGCCAAAATCTCTAGCGCCGGCCCTGATTTTGTGTAACTAAAAGTGAGGACGTTTTTTTTACTAGATTTTAAAGAAGTGGAAGGTATGTGTGACGATTTTGTAATTCAGTGTGAAATATATCTCATTTTGCTACCGTTTTTGGAGAGTCATTTTTTTCTTGAAATTTAAAAGAAGAAATGTGTATCTACAGTGGCGTCATATCACAAAAAAGCTTGGGGGGATCAAGAGTTTAAATAACATTTCGAATCGATGATATTTTGAATTGAATCGATGTAATTAATAATAATATTAGATCCTTGGGGGGAGGGGGCAAAGCCCCCAGCCCTACCCAATTGACGCCACTGATGTAGGGCAAGTGAACTATTCATCCAGGGAGCCAAAAATATGCACGGTACGCCACTGTGTGGATATTCCCCTTCATGAGCATTAATATGTTGAAGTTCTGGTCTGAAAGCGAGGCTCGGTTCGCCGTTAATATATTTTTGCCCGTGGAAAAAATATTTTCAACTGCAGCTCTTGAGGGTATAGCAGTATTACATTTAATAAACAGCTTTATGAATATCTGTTCCCTGTGGAATGCCGCGTCGTTGAACAAGTCTTTTGATTTCATGTCTACCCACATTCTGACGATATTTTGAGCTTCAGTCTTAAAAGATTTGTGGGTGTTAGGTTTTTCTTTAGACTGAGTGAAAGAATTGAAAAAGTCTTCCAAATCATTGTCATTGTTGTCGCGTTGCTACCTCCGCCCCTTAAACTATCTCTGTTCTGCGAACTTTTGGCAGCTTCTTGTCGTAACGCCTCTTCCACCTTTTTTTTTATGCAATTTTTTACTGTATCCACTCGACTACTGTCATGCGTTTTCAGCCATATCAACCGGAACGTATTTGTTGTCAGAACGTGTTTTTCGCGGCGCGGCGTGGAGTGTGAGGTATCTTTTTGGTTCTTGGTAAATAGTAGGTACCGGATTAACGATTAACAGACTTGAGGAAATTTAACGGAAGTTAACGAGTCCGATAACACTTTTTAAAGTTAACTTAAAAGTTAATCCGTTAGTCGAAATGTTAACTTCATTAATTAACGATTAATCGATTAATGAGTTAATGCCCAGCTATGGCTACCAGTTAGTCACAATTCCCATACAAAGGGTTAATTGAACCGCAGTTCTCAATAAATTAAGCGTATTGTCGTAATAAAGTCAGTACAGGTGCATATCCATACACTAAAAGAAAAACTTACACATTTCCAAAGTAAATCTACATAGAGTGCATGTATTTAGATTGAAACATAGCTAGTGTAAAAGTACATATACATAATTTATTTACGAAAACATACAAATAACGTATCTCAAACGTATTTCATTCATGTTTACATTAACAAAATGAACATACGTATACATACGCTACTATGTACAGAAAATATATCGATTAAATGTACTTTTCATGGGAAAAATTTGTTATAATAATAAACATTAAAGAATAAGCCATACATACGTCGTATTGATGTAGTTTGTTTTAAGCCCGAAGGCAAGAAAACTCGCGAATTAGTTTTAAAGTTCAGTGTTTTAATTATTCAAATATTGTTAAACAAAATTATTTTAGTATAAATTAAAGTTTTTAATAATGGATAAGAATTAAACAATGTGAAGAAACTTTAGCTTAGCGTACGCGTTATAACTTTGCGACTTGTTCTTTTCGACTGCCGTAAAATACTTTTTAAAATTGTATGGCTTTTGCCGCTTTATCTATCGTATGATGTACTAAAACTGTTTCGTATTATTTTTCCTATTTACCGCTTGATGAAGAATAAGGACTACACTTAGCAATTATACTTCATCCCACAATCGGACACTCTGAGATTCGCCTGCCCCAGACGATACATCCTCTTCAACTGATATTATATCGTTTGCACTTGCAACTTCTTCCTCTTCATCGGATTCTAAAAATCTCCATGGCTTCATTAAGTCTACTGCAGTCGACGTACGGTTTGGCCCATCATGATCTCCAACTTTTTGAACCACATATCTGTCATTTCGATTTACTTTTATGACTTCGTATGGACCAAATAATTTCGGATACAGCTTAAGTCCTGATCCAAATTGTGTTCTTTGAATTCCAACTAAGTCGCCAATTTAATATTCTGTTGCTACTTTTCTTCTTTTGTCGTACGATCGTTTATTTTCCTTTTGTATTTTTTGTATTTGATTCTTAGCTTCAGCTCTCAAGTACTCTCGGTATTTCTCGAAGTCTGAACGGATTTCTTCTTGCAATTCCAAATCGTCTTCTTTGAACATAGGTGAATCGTAAACACGTTAGCTTTATAAAGACCTTCTAAAATTCCTTCGGTAAAGGAAAACGATCACGAATTATCTTTTTGTTTAGTTGTCTATAATCAACCCTAATTCGTAAGAATCCATCCTTCTTTCGAACTAACACGATGGGACTAGAATATTCTGATTGAGAATTTTGGATTATTCCTTCTCCTAACCACTTATGAATTTGCTTATTCACAGCTTCTTTTTCCAACGGAGCTAATCTTCTTTGTTTTTAGTGTATTGGTATGTTATCTTCGAGAGTTATATTCATTATGACACATGACGTCTCTGGAGACTCCGGAATATGAGTCGTTATAATTTCTTCAAGATCCTTTTTACTTTCGTTACTCACGCAATTCAAAAGATACACTTTTGCTAACGGATTATCAGTCATTATTTTTTTAAATTTTAGGTTCACCGTTTTCAATAATTAGAGTTACATCCTTTAAAAAACTTTTCCCAAGCAGTACGTCACATGAGATCCATGAATTCGGAACTATATGGAAAGTAATTTTATACATTTCTGCATCTATTTCTGCTTCAATAAGTGTTGCTGCCATTGTCGTTCTTATTTCTTCTCCCAAACCTGATACTAGCGTTGCTGGCAGCTCCAGATTATTAGTTTTCAGATCCTTACAAACTTGCTGCGTTATTATACAAATATCGCTACCTGTATAAACTATGGCGTAGTATTTTTCTCCGCTAATGACAATTGGGGTACTTATGCCTGGTAACTGAATTAAATTTACTTTATGTATTTTGTCGTTAGTTGTCTTGTCGCCAGTTTATGATTCTTTTGAACACTTTGAGGCAATATGACCAAATTCGTTGCATCGGAAACAACGCGTGCCCTTCGCTTTGTTGGGACATTCCAGACTTCTATGCGATAAAGCACCGCAATTTCTGCATCTTGTTTGATTTGGTATACTTCTCTCTTTTTGGAAAATGTTCCTGAGACTCTTAGCATGACTTTGTTTGCTTTTCATTCGTTCATACGCTTTCAAATTTTCTTTAAGTTCATCAAGATTCATTGCTTGATATAAAATACTTTTACTAATTGGATCGTCTGGGATTCCTGCAATAATATAGCTAATCAGGTGAAGAGTTTCGACATTACCACTAGAAGCAATTTTTTTCATTTTATATAAGTACTCTAACATTGTTTCATTTCCGCTTTTTTGTTGTAGTTTCTAATAGCTTATGAACATTCTCCGTGCCCTTCTTTCCGAACTCTTTTACCAGAAAATCTTTAAGGGTACTCCAACTGCTTATTCCTTCATCAGATTCTAATGCTAGCTTTGCCGCACCTACTAACAACCGACGCGCATATAAATGTTTCTGAATTTTACCCCAATTGCAGACTATAGACACATCTTCAAAGTCTTTCAACCAAATTTTAACATTCTTCCCGGATTCCTCAATAAAATGATAAAGGGCCTCTTCAACGTCTTTAAATTGAAAATAAGTTTGCATAACTATTTCTTTATCTTCTGTCATCGTTACTTTCTTTACAGTGTATTTGCTGGAAAACAGCATAGGGTATATGTTTTCGAATAATTGAACGTAGTTAATTACAAGTCATACAAAATTATTTACAACTTATTTATTTTATTATTTTTAATACAATAACATTTTTTGGAAGAATGAACTTTTTTCTACAATGCTGTTTATTATCACTTCTAGCGAAATACTTTGTACAATATCTTTTTCACTTGACATAAGCTTAAACGCTTCAAGTCTGTCTTGTGTCAAAGCTCCCTTATTCATGGACATGGAGGGTTGAAGCTTCGAGGAGGATGCCTTAGGGACACAAAAAACTAGTTTCCTATCCCTACTCATAACCCATATAGGGCGTGGTGCGTTTTCGCACCCGTCGGCGTCAGTGAGTACATTTTTACTAGTGGAAAAATTGGTTATGAAATGTGTGGATTATAAAAGAAATGAATGGATCAATTCAAAGTTTAGATAAGATTTATTTAAAAAGTAGATACTAAATGCGTGTCGGAATATATTAATTCAGAATTTTTGCAAAATATAGAAAAAAAAGTCACGAATATTCACTAGGTTGCACGTTTTATCTAGTTCCCGGCATGGTATGCAGAAAAGTTTTACAAATGCACACCCACTTTGCTCTTGGCCAATAGTAGATGGTGTGAGAAGTACAGTTTCGACAGCTGAAGCTTTTCATCTTCTTCTCACTGTTGTGGCCAATGTTATCCAGTCCCAATCGTTTTTGAGAGGGTAAGTTTTGAGTTTTGGTACTACGATGATGTGCCACTACCTCACTTTGCGTCAAGGAGTCAGTCACAATGTTGCGGAATTTGAATTGGACATATGCCTGGATTCCTTTTTGGAGCTATCCCTGTTAGCCGTTGCCTTTTTACGCCGATATCTGTGGAAAATGCTATGCAGCTTCCAAGCATTGAGCTTGGCAGCATCGAGACCATTTGTTATCAATGGCCAATACCATTTTTAACCACGAAGAAAAATCCGGTAATTATTCAATGAATTATCGAAAATATCAACGTCTCGCATTCGTTTTCTGTCTTGATAAATGATGTCTGGCTCCTCTACGATAACTATCTAACGTTGCTTTCTTTCATAACGCCACACGCAATGTTTTGGTTCGACTTGCAAATAATTGGACAAATTGGACCATCAATTTGTGGAACTGTGTCTGAGCAGGGGAAAGTGCGACCGCCCGTTGCTTCAAAGCAAATTGATAAGGATACATTGTCGTCATTGTCGGCGTCCGAGTACTCTGTGGTACCACAAATCTCGGGCATACTTTTCAAGGCACCATTAGTTTCGGTAGGTCCAGCATCATCACAGAATATGTGGTCGTCTAGAACATCTTCGGTATCTGTCAACTCATCCACAGCATCCGGCAGCAAAACAACTATGTATATCAATAGCCAATACGTTCGACAATTGTCTTTGGTATTTGCGGCTCGGTTTCCTTATCGTCAGACTACTCATTTTCAATTATGGCCTCCAATTTACGACTTAAAAAGGCTTCCCTTCTCGAAATCACACTCGAATACGTCGCCATAACTCTCCCCGAAAACACAAACATTCACAATCATAATCGCTAGTGCAATTACAACCGACTGACGCGCAAAAAGCGCATAGCGTACGCACGTGCAACTGCAAAATTTTCCCTAGTAAAAACGTGCTCTCTAGCGCCGATAGGTGCAAAAAAGCCCAACAAGTACCTGTGCTAGTGTTAAATGTTTCGCTCCACACGCCTTTTCTAATAGAATGGGGTTAAAAAAGAAGATCTGCATAAAAATTTAGTGTTTCTGTTGGAATAGGGCTACCAGATGGTCTTACTACAAAAGTAGCACATATCAAAAAATTGGAATTTTGTAAATGAAAACCTTCATTTTTTTTAAATTTTTGATGAACACAAAAAAAAAAAAATCCTCATTTCGTTACAAAATACCCCAGCAAATTAAAACAATAACTTCAAATAACTTTGATGAGCAAAAAAAAAAAAAAAAGGTACTCACTTCCTAAGAAAAAACCCCAGGAAATTAAAACAATAATTTCAAATAACTTTGATGAGCAAAAAAAAAAATAAAAGGTCCTCACTTCAGTTCAAATATTTTATTTTACACTGCAAACACATCGAAAGTAGCAAAACCAAAAACAAAGTAGCAAAGCCTTGCAAAAGTAGCACTTTTGCTACTTTAGTATCGCATCTGGTAGCCCTATGTTGGAAACAGGCCAGTCGCTTTTGACCCAAAGGCTGAAAAATGAGCTTAAAATGAGTTTTTTTATTTATCGATCTACAACTGTAAAAAAAAAGATTTTTTGTGATAACGACTCAGGACATTTCGATGTAAAATTAAATGGCTAATACATCTTTCATATACTATTTTGATATATATGTGTGCGTTCGTGGTCTTAAATGATGTTAAACATAAATTTTATGAGAAATTTTTCAATTTTTTTTTTTAAACGGTCCCCTTTAAATATTTGAAGAAGATAAATTTGTTCCCGTTACCTTATGTAATAGAGAATCTCATGTAGTTTAAGAAAAAAAATTTTTTTTTAAAAAATATTAATTTTTGATGCTAAAAAAAAGCTATTAAAATTCATTTTAAAATGGTTTTTTGACTTATATACATTAGGGTGACCAAAAAACAATCGAGTTTTCGATTTATATGTTGCTTTTATGAAAAGTAGTTAGTGTTATGTAAAAAAATTAAGCCATGAAAAAATTTCATTAAAAAATATTGATATTTAGAGGTCGTAAGTGTCCGATTTAGGAATTAAATTCATTCTTTTTTTTTGGTATCATTTTTCATTAACTTGGCAATGCTCATTTCAAAAATGTTATAAGTTTTTCAATATCTCTTATAGTTTTCAAGTTATTAGAGAAAAACTGCAAAATTCCATATAAAAACTTATTTTTTTTTTTTAGAAAAAAAATTAGCTGGCCTCCTTTTTTTTTTGAGTAAATCTTTCAGCCATAGTTTTTCTTGGAGCTAAGGCTGTCTTGAATTAATATTCAAAGTTGTTCAATTAAAATTCAGATAGCTACTTTTTTTATTTAACTTTATATGTAACTTTTCATGTTTTTTTTTAACTTAAATGCAATTTTAACTATGTCTCCCTTTGAATTTTAATTGTTCCTCCTTGAATATTAATTCAAAATAGTCTTAATTTCAAGAAAAACCATAATTGAAGAGTGTGCTACAAAAAAAAAAAAAAATCGAAGCCATGGTCGAGCTAAGATGACAATTTCGATTTTTTTTTATTTTTTTTTTATTTTTTTTTTTTTTTTTTTTTTGGAGCAGACTCTTCAAACATGGTTGTTCTTGAAGTTAAGACTATTTTGAATTAATATTCAAGTAGGAACAATTAAAATTCAAAGGAACACATAGTTAAAATTGCATTTAAGTTAAAAAAAACATGAAATGTTACATAAAAAGTTAAATAAAAAAATAGCTATCTGAATTTTAATTGAATAACCTTGAATATTAATTCAAGACAGCCTTAGCTTCAAGAAAAACTATAGCTGAAAGATGTACTCCAAAAAAAAAAAAAAACAAGGCCAGCTAAAAGGCCACATCTGATGGAATTGTACATATATCTTTCGAAACATGTGATCAATCATACTAAAATTTGGGGAAAAAGTGTTGCTTATAAAAAGCTGTTTCTGGATAAATGGTATGTTGATGGCAATGATGAATATAATTTATTAACTCAAAAGTAGGCTTAATTGGAGAAGCGGGCGTGGCACATTTAAATTTCTTAGTTTTTATTCGATTTTTTTTC
Source organism: Tricholauxania praeusta (assembly GCA_949775025.1). Classification (NCBI taxonomy): domain Eukaryota; kingdom Metazoa; phylum Arthropoda; class Insecta; order Diptera; family Lauxaniidae; genus Tricholauxania; species Tricholauxania praeusta. The sequence goes on along the minus strand of OX459028.1, from coordinate 60,237,875 downwards.
AATATTTTCCATATTCTTTTGACTTTATCAACCTTTTAACTTTTTCAAATATATCCCATATGTATTCGTTTGACTTTTTCAACCTCTTTCATTTTTCTTCATTATTTTCTTTATTTTTTAGACTTTTTCAGCGATTTTAAATTGTTTTATCATTTCTTTATCTCTTTCAACTTCTTTGAACATTTTCATATTATTTAGACATTTTTAAGCATTTTTCATATTTTTTCGACATTTTAAATTTCTTTCAACTTTCTTCAATGGTTTCCATATTTTTTAAACTTTTTTAGTCTTTTACAACTGTTTCAACACTTTTCAACTTCTTTCAACCTTTTTTACATTTCAAATTTTTTTCGACATATTCAACCTCTTCAACGTCTTTTAACATTTATTTAAAAGCGACTTTCAATGCAGTGTAGGGTATGTGAGTTTCGGCCTGGCCGAAGATAACACCTTAACTTGTTTTTTTTTTTTATTTCTTATATGATATTCGTCCATCAATCCTAAGAATATATGGGTATTTACATGGTGTCGAATAGGACCGTAGTACACTTTGAAAGTGGAACAAAATCAAAGCAAAACATTTTTCTTTTTTTTCTTCTTTTACTTCAAGGAATAGCCGTTTGATAGCACTGGTTTTAGTGGTTAAGTTGATGGGAGACGTATTACTGGTTCCAATATAAGCAATATACATATAAAAATTAAAAGTATTGGAGAAAAAAGTCAAAAGAATGCAGTTATTTAAAAAATTACATATATTATAAAACACTAATGTTACGATGAAGATAATTTAAATAACAAATTAACAAAGTCTTTGAGTTTTATTATGTACCTATATAGCGCCTCTAAAAATATAAAAATCCAAAGTTACAATTATATTTGATCTCAGAAACATAAAAATCCATGACAGCGACTATTTTTGATCGAAAAAAAAAATATAAATCCAAAATACCGATTATTTTTGATCGAACATAATATAAATGCAATATGTATAACAATTATTTATGATCGAAAAAAAAAAATAAAAATTTAAAATAACGATTAGATATTGTTGAAAAAATAGAAATCCAATATAACGATTACTTTTGATCGAAAAAAATAGAAATTTCATATAACGATTATTTCTGATCGAAAAAAATTGAAATCCAATGAAACAATTACTTTTGATCGAAAATATTAGAAATCCAAAATTACGATTATTTTTGATTTTTAAAATAAAAATCACAATATTAAATATCAGTCAATTCTCGTCAAAAGAAATTCATCTGTATAAGCAAACTCGCATTTCGTGTTTCCTTCATTCTGATTTTTTTGACATTAATTATACTTATAGTTAGTAAATAAATATTATTTACAGTCCCAAATCAATTCATAAGGAAATTAATATTTTTAAAAGTTATGTCGGGGAAAAAATGTATGAAAAAATCAAAAAAAAAGTTGTTCAGGTATCTTCTACATTTCACTTTCGAGTGAGAGGGAAACGATTTTCCATCAAATTAAAGCATTTTAACCAAAAAAGATTTTAATTTCTTTTATTCTATGTTCCACTGTTTTCGAGATATTACTCGTACATTTCACATAATTTATGATCCTAATTTTGAAATACTCAATAACTTTTTTGAAAATAAACTATTTTGAAATTTAAATACGTTCAAAGTTTACCTTTAGATTAGCACTAAACAACACATAAAAAATCAAAAGTATCCAAGAAAAAAGTTAAGATAGTAGTGTGCAGTTTATTTAAAGAATGACTGACATACTTGTGTATATGTAGGATATCCAAACTAAGGAATTTATACTGTCGAAAAAAAATGACTGATATTTTAGTTAATTGCGTAACAATAAGACAACTAAAATTACTGATTCCTCCAATTCATAACTCGCAATCAGTACATAAATCATCAACCTTTAAAATTAAACTTTTGATTTTTTTTACAAAACATTATTTTTTCAATTTTATTTTAGATCCAGTTGTCAATTAATTAATATAATGTTTGTCCTCTTGTAACAAACAACAGCAACAACATAGGTCAATATTTTGCATTAATTAAGTCGTGATATTGCATTAAATTGGATAACTGAACAAATTATATTTAATTTATTTAAATGAAACCCGCATTAACAGTAACAAATTGAATTCTATTTATCAAGCATTTATTTTTATTTATTTAATTATTTTTTTTTATACACCGCACCGATCACCCCTCCACTAACCACCACCACCTCTTTATTGCTGCATCAACACAGTCATAAATATCAGTTGCTGCTATTTTTATTGCCATTAAATGTTTATATCGTAGCCAAGTAAGTAGGTGGCAACAGCAATTGTTGGCGTAAATCGCAAGTTTATATCACTCAGTACTGCGTTTAACCTCAACCCTTTCCTCCCTAACAATTTTTTCCACCACCAGTTGAGATACTTTATTCTGTGCACATTTTAACAGCAATGGGAAACGGAAACAGCGACGCATTTAATGCTCAAAAGCATCAGCAGCCATAGCGTAACTGTAGCTGTAGCTTAGGCTCAAATACAACGGCCATTGTCTCCTCCTTCCGTGCTCGGCCAAATGTTGTCCCTTCAGCAATAAACCAAATAAAGTCAACATTTTTGTGTGGAGCCTCTTTTGTTATGGCCAATAAAATAGAAAATAGAGCGTGCGGCTACTGCTGCAAAAATAAGTAAACAATACCCTACTGCTGGCTAAAACGTGGAGTTTTAACTTGAGTTTGGTAGCGTTGAACTTTTGATGTTTGTTTTGGAAAAAATAAATAAATAAACACTTAAGATAAATACAGAAACCAAAAATAATGCATAATAAAAACTGAATTAAAATTAAATCCAATTGGCCTTAGATTATGTCTAATGGATGGAAAGGTCGTACTTTCTTATTGGTTGCGATAAATATGCAAATTGACTTTAAAATCTCCATACATAAAAATCTTTGCACTGGTGAAACTCTTCGATCTGGAAATATGACATTAGAATGTATGACTCGATAGCGATGTTGACACCCACTCAGAAAGAATTTGAAATTCAAATCCTAAGGGGATATTGTACTTTTCAGAATCTCAGAGTTTCATTTTCTTAAAGCAAAAAGAAGAATTTTTTCGTGGCAGCTTAAGATTTGGAACATACATCCTTTTACGAAGCAAATATCCTTCAAGAACGCATTTCTTGGAAAGTCTTGTTATACATATTATTTCATATCCAGAGAACAAAATTTAATTTTTCCACAAAATTTCTTTCTTCCTTATGTACTGAATAGAAATGACAGTGGGTTGAGATCGCTTGGGCGATAACAACTGTCAACATAACCTTGGCCTATTTCAGTAACTAGGAGGTCTGAGGGCCATATTCTTGCAAATAGGCCATAGCCCCAAAAATTGTTAGTTGGCAATATGTTTCCCGTATAATATCAATATCTGATGGGTTCAGCTTAAGCTTAGTTTCGCCAATGCTTAGGCCACGATTGGGCCTATTGTATACTTGATTTGTTCCTCCATTAAAAAAACCATTTTGAAATTTTTTTAAGCCTCAATATAGATCCTAAAGGAGATATCTTGCGACACTTAGGCCTAATCTTTAAGTGTGCTTAATTATAAAGTAATGCCCTGTAATCCCCAAACCTGCTAACGGCGCAATCAGTTCGAATAATGTGGGCGTAGTTTGACAACAGTGGGTGTCATCTCCCATACAACTAAAATACCTAAAATGCTATATCTTGGTACCTAAGGCAGATTTTTTCTACATTTTAGTAAGTCGGTTTTTTTGTCAAATTTCAACGAAATCGGACATTAACTTTCAAAATAAACATCCTTATATAAGTATTAAGCAAAAATATTGTAACAACAATTTTGTGTTCCATTCGCTTTTATGCTTTATTCGTATACAAAGCTTGACTTTAAACTTTGTTCTTGCTGGTTAACGGGTGCATTTTGCACAATTATTAACCCATTTTTTACTCTACTAAAATTTGTAAGCAAGATTAAAACATTTTTATTATATTTTTTTTTGTGACATACTTATTTTTTACTATTTCATGATGGATTATTTTTCTTCCGAAAGCTTATTAGCTTGCTCTCTATGAGATCAATGCAAAAGCCAAAATATACCATGTTCTATGTTTTCCTGTTCAGGTGTTCTATTACAGATTTATTATGTTCTGTACGTTCGGGCCTACATTGGTACTGTCCATCTTGCAGGGCCCTTTCTCCGTCTGTTACTTTTCGAAAAAATCAAGCGATTTGGGGAAAATCTTAATAATCTGAATACTAATTTCTGAGATATTCTTAACAATTATCTAGTCTTAACTCCCCAAATTGAAAAAAGCCTTAAAGAGTCTATTTCACCGGATGTTAGTTTGCAAAATAAAACTATTACCGAGGCTCCTATGGTTTTTGCTTCCACTCCTTCGATATCTTCTTTACCTAAACAAGCTATTCCCATAAAGAAGAAATGAAAATCTAACAACAAATGTGGGGAGAGCGAGTGGTGCTCTCTAATTACCTCTATACGTACTCCCAATTTTCTTGCTACTATTTCTGTAACCTACCCTCCGTCCCCTTCCTCCACTATAAATACCCCTCTATCGATTTCAGTTATTCCCGATCCACGGGAGGTTGATGCGATTGTGCCTCCTGTTTCTCTGCAGGCATTGCCAAGGCTAAAATCTATTTTCATTTCACGACTTCATTATAAGACTACCACTGACAACGTTAAAAACTTTATTAGACAAAATTAAATTATTCCTGCCGACGCCTTCGTTTCTTGCAGGAAACTCGGTAATAAACCAACTCATACGTCTTTTAAAATAACAATGGCCTCTTCTCATATTTCTGGCATTCTTGAGTCTACTGCATGGGTGGATAGTATCTATATTTTAGATCTTAAGTCGAAAAAAAAATTTTTACGGTTGATTCCTATCATCCACCTTGGTGTATTGTGAACCAATCTGACAATGAAAATTTGACTAATGCATGTTTATCCATTAATCTTTACGAATTTAATTTTAAGAAAGCTGACTTTTTAAACTTGAGTTAATATTTTAGAAAGAAATACATACATACATTCGATCATTGCATTAAATTTTTCTGTGGTGAACTTTTTTCTGCCATAGCTTTGTCGGTGCCATATACAAAGAGGTACGTTAATAATTCCTCGTACCGTTGGTACACAGAGGTCGCAATGGTCGTAATAGGGCATGGAATAAATATGTTTGTAACCAGGACCGAAATGACCTTGTTGCTTATTTTTTATTTATTTATTTATATATAAAGTAAACATCAGTACAGTAAGAACTTAATTCTTTTAGCGTACATTACAAATTATGGTCAACATTTAAAAGTTACGTAATAAAATAATTATTACTAAGGCTAAAACTAAAACAAAAGAATAATCTTAAAGAAGCCTGTCTGGAAATTTAAGGAATTTAAATTACAACATTATTTGAACAAAAAAACTAACGAGAAAAATGATTAAAAACTAAACGCTTAAAGTTGTTGAGATTATCAGTACATTTGAGTTCAATAGGCAGAGAATTCCAAATTCTAATGGCGTTGACAAAAAACAAACGCGTGGAGTTAAGATACACAAATTTAGGAACAATTAAGTAGTTAATTCTATTCGACATGCTGAACCGAAGTTTATCAAACAAGTAAGATGGTGTATGCGAGTATATAATTTTATGTAAGAAAATACAATTCCTAGCCATAAGGTAGTTCTCGAGGGAACATCCTAGAAGATCCTTACTCCATGAAGAGACATGATCATATCTACGCAGACCAAAAATATATCGAGTAGCATTATTAACTGCAACTTGTAGCTTAAGTAATGACCTAGAGTCTAACCTACTGTAAACAACTTCAAAATAATTAATAAATGGTACAATAAGCTGCATATCTAATCTTTTTTTTAATTACTAGAGGTGTGTACTCAGCGGATCTGAGCAGATACCGTAGCGTCCTGTAAATTTTCCTGGTCACATGATTGATATGATCATTGCAGGATAGGGAGGAATTGAGATGGAAACCTAAGCAGACAATGTTATTAACAAACATTATTGAGTCACCAATGAATAAAGGGGGGACAATATTCAAATCAACTTGGGCTCGCGATATGGGTAAAATATATGATTTGGACGGACTTAACGAAAGATTATTTGATTCAGCCCAATTTACAATACAAACTAAGTCTTCGTTAAGTCTGCAAGCGAGATCATCAACAAGACCCAACCAAATGCAATTGAACATCGTCAGCATAAGCATGCATTTTAACATTTTTGGTAACCAAAAATATATCATTCAAGAACATACAAAACAGAAGTGGCCCCAAAATTGAACCTTGAGGTACTCCAGAGGTACACTGCCTGTAAGTGGAGTATTTATCACCTACTTTAACCTTTTGGAATCTATTATGAAGATAGCTTCTTATTAGCCTAACTGAACTTTCACAAAATCCAAAATAAAACTCTAATTTCTGACACAAAAGGTGGTGGTCAACGCTATCAAACGCTTTAGAAAAGTCCAGAAGGCACAAAAGAGTAATTTGATCCTGATCATAGGCAATGCGGAGGTCATCAATAACTTTTAGTATGGCAGTTGAACAGCTATGCCCAACACGAAAACCAGATTGTAGTGGGGAAAGCAGTTGGTGTTTATTTAAAAATTCAGTTATTTGCTCATGCAAAAGCGCTTCACATACCTTAGATAAAGCCGACAAAATACTAATAGGACGGAAATCATTTGGGTTGGTTGCAGCTGATTTCTTTGGAATTGGTATTACTACAGCCACCTTCCAAATTTGGGGAAAGCAAGAGGTTACAATACAATGGTTTATAACATGCGTTAAGGGTCCAAGCAAATACAGTACAATAAGTTTGAGGAACTTAATTGAAACATTATCTGCACCCACTGCATCAGATTTAATCTTCATAATGCTTTTAAATACACTAAACTCATCAACAACATGAAATTCAAAAGAATTCATTGCACAATTTAAGACATTTATATAAGGCTGATGATTGCTAATGGGATAAGAACTGGTTCGTATAAAAACATCATTCAATAAATCAGGGTCAGGTGTACACTCATACTTATCATTTGCATGAACACCCAACTGTCTGATATTTTTCCATAGTTTCCTTGGCGGTAGGGTAGTATTAAGCTTTGTGCAAAAATGTTTTTTTTTTTTTGATTGTCTAATCACAGAAACAGCTGTATTACGAGCCTGTTTAAACAATTCCCAGTTTACACTGGTCGGCCACTTATTCCATTTAGCATATAATTTGAGCTTTGACACGTGAAGTGAACCACGGACAGGAGTTTATCTTAACCTGAATCGTTGTGATAGGTACATGGGTGTTAAATAAATTATTAATTTTACCATTTAAAGATTCTAATTTCTCATTAATAGCACTGAATAACCAATATTCATTCCAATTCGTCTGAATTACAGCATCAAAAAGCAAATCAAGACGTACAGAATTAAAAACAGGAAAAGAGATAGTTGTAGTTTCAGTCGTACGACAAAGATTTATACCAAGAGCACAAAATATCAAGTCATGATCCGATATGAAGCCGATTTGATCAAATTTTAAAACTGGTGTATTATCAGAGGTTATGAAAAGGTCAAGCAAACTATGAGTTGCATTATTAGCAAAGCGGGGAGGCATAACAGAATTCACAACTGATAAACCATTTGCACTAACCTGGTCAAAAAACCTATCAGTGATATTATCACACATTAGAATATTGAAATCACCACATAAAACGAAATGATCATAATCAGTCACTCTTGAGCCTAAATCAGTAAAGAAAGGTTCAAGATTAAATGTTCTATTGGGGTTATAGACACAAGATATTAGTATTCGATTACTATTATTATTCAACTCAACATTTAAATACTCAATTGTATCATTGTTTGAATTGCTAACAACATTAGTCTTAAAATGAGCTCTGCAATATATCGCTACACCTCCGCCTTTTCTACACACTCTATCATTCCTAAAAAGCTGATAATTAGGTATTTGATAGTAATTTCACTGTCAAACCACGTTTCTGAAACACAGATTACATCAATTAACGAGTTTTCAAATACGAACTTAATATAATCTATTTTAGTCACATTTAAGCTACGAGCATTAAAATGTACTATTTTCAGTCCACTATGCTGCTTACACAACACATCTATTAAAATTTTATCTTTGTTAAGTGTAACACCATTACTGCCATCCAAATTCAACGTCATAAGTCACATAACCAACAACAATAAGCGTTTATAATTTTGTAAATTTTAAAATAGTAAATATAAGGCACAAAAAGACCAGGCATTTTTACAGGCTAAAAAAAATAAAAAATAATAATACTAATGATAACAGTAATTATTGACAAATGTCAGTTACATTGATTATTTGATGACTACTTTAGTTATTAATGGCATATGCATATTAAAAACTCTTAAATCATCCAAACACAGTATGGGGCTTGCACTGGTGTCCCTTTTGCTTTTCACATAGACTACTCCGCGAAAGAATAAACACTAAACTTTCCCAGTTTTTTAAATTTAATTGCAGATTGAAGAATTTTTCTGCTTTCTACTGAAAGGCTTTCGTGAATGAAAATGTTATTTAACTATTCAGAACTAGGATCTTCGAGAGTGACAGCTTTTTTGTTTGTACGCTTGTAGTTGCCAAAAATACGCAGAACATAATTTCTGTCATATCGGCAGTAAAATTTAACAATGACAGTGGAATTCGATTTTCTAGTCCGAAATATGTCACGAAACTGCGGTGGAACAAAGTTGATCACATTACAAATCTTCAAAAAAAGATCTTTTAAATCTTCAGGTTCTCTATTCGGAATGCCAAATATTTTGTTTGTTTGTTTGTTTGTTTGTGCTTTATTTCAAATAGAAAAATATATTGAGCTAAGATTAACAATTTTTATAACTTATACTATAAAATATACTCAAAATTTTTACTAATTGAAATAGTTAGTTACATTCTATTGTTGATTACAAGAGACGAATGTAACAATGAAAACATACTTTTATATATTACTGTTGATGGGGAACTATCGAATTAAAAATCTAGCAATTGTTGAGTTACATCGATTTTTTTTTTTTTTTTTTAAATATATAAACAAAATCGTATGTATGTATATAAGTATAAATATAAAAATAAAGTGGATTGATACAAAATTTAGAGGCAATACACAGGCTAAACTGGCTGACACAAAATATTTTCCAAAGAGAAATAGTTTTGGGAAAGTAACCAATACTTAATACTTTTTAAAAAAGCATTTTCTACCCTCTCACACCTTAGATGATCTGGCAAAACATTAAACAAACGGGGTGCGGTAACAAGATAAAAACGTGAAAAGTACGATTTATATACTGTAGGTAGTGTTATAAAATTAGCTGAGTTGACTCGTAAATTGTAGTTTTCGTGAAGTCTCACCGAATAAAACCCACAATTTGCAAAAAATATTTTTAATACTTTGAAGCAATATAAATGTCGTACTGGAAGTATACCTATTTGTAGAAACAAGTTAAAACTGGGGGTCATACGGTTAACCCCAGACAAAATACGAATTGCGTGCTTTTGTTTTATCAAAATGGGCTCAATTTTATTATTATGGGTGCCACCCCAGCAGGATATGCCATACTGCAGCTTGGATTTGAACAGACCATTATAAACTAATTTAAGTATGGGTTTCTGACAGTATAGGCTGAGATTAAAAAGTTGTCTCACCACAGTATTGAAATATTTTTTCAAGTATGACGTATGAGCAATCCAACTGAGTTTATTGTCCAGCGTGATCCCTAGATACTTAAAATTTTCAACACATTCGATTTCAAAACAATTATTGCAGCAACTTGCACCTGGATCTCGAAAATTATTACTAAAAATAAACCTTGGACAATCGGGTGAATGGTAAAATATAGGCCAATCTAAGCTGGTTGAATTTCTCAAATTAAAAAGCATAAATTTAGTTTTTTCACTGATTAATAACTTGTGGTCTTTAAACCACCTTCCTAAAATTACCAAGTCATTACTTACATCAGAGAACAGATTTATGGAGCTGCTGCATGAATACGATAGTGCTGTATCATCGGCAAATGCAGTTATTTTTCCTTTAAAAGGTTGAATAAAGAGCGAATTGACGTATATCAAAAATAGTAAAGGACCCAAAACAGAACCTCGAGGTACCCCCAGATCAATGAAACTCTGCGAGCTATAGCAGTTTTTTATTTTAATCATTTGTTTTCGATTTTTTAGGTAAGAAACAAACCAATCATAAAAGAATCCTCTGAATCCAGCAGTAAAAAGTTTATGTAAAAGTAATGGATGATTTACCATATCAAATGCTTTTGTAATATCTATAAAAAGTGAACCTGTAGTTGCCGAAGAATTTAAGCTGTTATAAATTTCACTAGTTAGTTTTAAAAGAGCATCCTCTGTAGATTTACCACTTCTAAAACCAAACTGTGCAGGGTTAAAAAAAATTTGTTCTGTTTAAAAATTATATAATCCTAGATTTCATACCTTTTTCAAAGACCTTAGAAAATACAGATAAAATAGATATAGGACGATAATTATTTAAAATACCAGTATTACCCTTTTTGTGAAGTGGAATTACGACAGCCGTCTTCAAATAATCAGGAAAAATACCAGACTGAACACTTAGATTAAAAATGTAGCATAAAACGTCAGAAATCTGAAATGAAATATTTTTAAGGTCCGAACTAGAAATTTTATCTATAGAAGTACTTTTGGATGTTTTTAGTGATTTTGTTACGCTATGGATTTCCAGAGCAGAAAAAGGTTCGAAGAAAAAACTCTCTTGTTGAATAGGTTGGCTTATGGTATTATCATTTGAGAATGCAAAATCATTAGAATAATTCTGATTTGTTAATAAGAAAAACTTATTGAATAAATTTGAGACTTCTTTAGGGTCCGAAACAAATGAATTGTTGACATTTAATATGATGTCATTATTAGGAGTATTGCGGCATAGAATATCATTGACTGTACGCCATTCTTTTTTAGAGTTACCTAAGCTTTCAGATAATTTTCTACGATAGTAGTTTTCTCGGCAAAGTGGAATTTCCGACTTCAGTTCAAGACATAACCTCTCATAATATCATTTTAATCTTTCATTAGTTGGGTGTTTTTTAATGCGTACACAGATTTGCTGCTTCACTTTAATTTTCCTTAGCAAAGAGACATTCATCCAAGGCTTTAAACATTTTAACTTGTTTTTCGTAGTTGAATACTGGCTACAGTTAGAGATATGAGAATGTAATTTAATCATAAACATATCAAATGCGATATTCGGATCTTGAGCGGAGTAAACATCCTCCCATAATTCAAAATTTAGTCTAGCCCTGAGGGCAGAGAAATCAATCTTATAATTTTCACTTGTTACATATTGTGTTGCTCTATAAACGCTTTTATTAATTTGTAAAGTTATAAGACTGTGATCAGTTAATCTCAAGTCCAATACCGCAGTTTTATAAGGTATAGGATTATTTCTACAAATCCTAATGTAGACATGGTCCAAACAAGAGCTAAGACGTGTAGGTTGCGCCAGTAAAGATTTGAAACCAAAGGAAGACAAGATTGATAGGAAATATTCGGTATCAGACGATTCTGATAATATGTTTATATTGAAATCGCCCAGCAAAACCATGTTTTTGCACTTCTGACGTTCTAGAAAATTAGAAAATTCATCAGCAAAAGTTTTAGATGAATGTTTATGAAGTCTGTAAACACAAACAAAGCAGTAGTTAATATTAGATAAAACACATCTAAAAACAATTATATCAGCGCTCAAGAAATTAATTTTTTCAATTTTACAACCTGATATGCCACTTCTATAAAACACCCCAACTCCGCCGGCCGAGTAGGAATCATTACAAGTCGCATCAAAACAGAAATTTGGTATATTAAAAAATGGAATTTCATGTTTAAAAATCCAAATTTCCGAAACGAATATAATGTCAGGTAGATGATCCAAAGATGCAAGATGGAAAGAAAAAGCATCAAAATTCTTTCTTAAACTGCGAATATTTTGATGTATGACAGAAAAACCAGAATATTGCCCATTAGAACTATGATCAATACATAAACAATTAGAACTATATGAATTGGAAGCATTACTATCATTTAAATAATTATTATGAGGAAATGTACAGTAATTATTAATTAAATTGGAATTAATCATTTAATATATGTATAAAAAAGAGATAATCAAACAATTGAGTTTTCAAATTTAAACAAATCCTCAGAAGAAAAAATTTTTGTTGCACGGTCACCTTCCTTTTTTCTGATAAAAACAGAAGAATCTCTGATCCATACAAATTTGCATTTATTATTTTGTCTCAGTTCGTTCGCCTTTTTTGAAAGAGAACGCGTGTAAGCAGTGAGACAGTCGTTAAAGAATATGCTTCTCTTGGAGCTGTTGTCATTGTTGGCAGAGATGTTGCTATGAGTATTGAAAATTTCATAGTTTATTTTGTTTTTATTTTCCTTCATTAGACTTATCATATATATACTATACAGCTAAATTGACTTTTAATGAACATATTAATCAAATTTATAAAAAATCCTCATCTTTGCTTGGCTTTATTAAGAAGTGGGCAAAATAATTTAATACCCCTTTAGTAACGGTGACCTTATATAATACAATGGTGCTTCCTCACTTAGAGTACGCCAGCCAAGCATGGTCACCATTTTATAATATTCATATAAATAGAATTGAAAGAATTGAAAAGAACTTTATTCGTTTTGCTCTTAAAGGCTTAAATTGGAGTGATTCTTTAAATCTTCCTCTTTATGAGGATCTTTTAAAGTTACTTCATACGTAGTCTTTGAGCTCCCGTAGAAATATGGCGGACATACTTTTTCTACTATATATAGGGCTACCAGATGGCCTTACTACAAAAGTAGCACATTGGAATTTTGTAAATGAAAACCTTAATTTTTTTTAATTTCATACAAATATTTTTGATGAGCAAAAAAAAAAAAAAAAAAAGGTCCTCACTTCCTAACAAAAAACCACAAATTAAAGCAATAATTTCAAATAACTTCGATGAGCAAAAAAAAAAAAAGTCCTCACTTCAATATTTTATTTTACACTGCCAAACATCGAAAGTAGCAAAACCAAAAACAAAGTAGCAAAGCCCTTGCAAAAGTAGCACTTTTGCTACTTTAGTATCGCATCTGGTAGCCCTAACTATATATATATATCAACTTGTAACTGGATCTCTTGCTGAACCAGAGCTTCTTAACTACATACATTTTAATAGTAATCGGAGGGGTACTCGTAACTCTTATCAATTATTTTATCAACCGGTGAGTAGAACTAATTATATGGCTACAGCTCCATGACAACTCTTATTAATAATTGCGAAGTTCAAAACATTAGCTTGTCAAAAGGTCAACTCAAGCTTAGACTGAAAACTAACTGTAGCTAAATTTGTAGCTTAATGGTGGTGTGTATTTTTAATGTTTGTGTTGTCCGAGCCCAACAGCATGCTGGGTAAATTTTTTCTAACATTTATCCCTTAGACCATATGGTTAAGTCCATACAATTACATTCAGATAGAAAGTGCGATAAAGCTAAGAAAAATTTATAAAAAAATAACAAATTAATGTGCATGATAATTTTTTCCATTCCATTATTTATTGAATAAGCTTTTTACTTGATAAAAAGCTTCAATTCTAAATAGCTAAGAAGGCTATAATAGCTGTAGTAGCTAAACTCTATTATTATTATAATTATTATTGTGAACATAAAACGAACTCACTTGTAGATAAATACTAACAAATTGTCTTCTGAAGTGGATTTGATCAACAAGCTAGTTAATTGAAAGATCTTTTGTTCGACCATAGTTTATGAGGTAAGTTCATGACAATAAATTAAAAAAAAATAAACATTATTGTATTCCAGGTGAAATAAGTCCCAGCTGAGTTTTAGACTCCACAAATCGTGTAATTCAGTTGAGCTTCAGAGAACATCTAGAAGACCTCGCCTATGCCGATAACATGGGCCTCGGCGGCACCAAACACTTTACTTCGGAAGGAGTGGGTCTGAAAATCAACATATTTAAAACAAAAAGCATATCCATTAGTCATAACAACTTCGACATAACAATTTGGTAACCCAGGACTATCTCTATGTTGAATTGCTCACCTGGTGCTGTCAAGATTTGATTAACATTCAAATTAAAAGATGGATATGGAAATGGATAAGGCACATGTTCGCCACTAACTAAAGTCTGCCGGTAAGCATTGGAATGAAACTCTTAGAGTAGCTACAAACAACTGTTCGACTGGCCACAAACTTACCTAAAGTAATCTCTCGCTTTTTTGTGTTCGACGAATTCTCCTTCGTTTTAAGTGCTGAAAATTAGAAGCATTTCTTATTTTGCGTATTTTTGTAAGAATTGAGAAAAATCACGCCCAGCCACTAAAAAGTACATGCCGACTCTAAGTATTTGCAAACAGCCCAATCCCAAGCACTTTAGTCACTATGTCATTTGCTGAATAAATAATGAAAAACATAGTAACATAGTAAACTATGATAAGCTTGTAACAAATAAATATTAAAAATAATATCAAAATTTAAATTTTCCCCGCGGCAATCTTTTTAGACGCAGAGTAAGAAAAAATCTGTTGCTTAACCGGAAACTTAACACTTTTGCTGCAAAAGAGTTTAAGTTAGCGCGACCAAAACACCACAAATAAACAACTCTGTTGTAGGCGGTGTTCGAGACAATTTTACATAACAACGAAAACTTAAACACACATACATACATACACAAATACAGACACACAGTAACCGTCATCAACAATAAAGTAATTAAGGCGCAAATCATTTGCAGTACTTCGCATGTTTAAACTTTTGTAAACTTGGCATAAACTTTTGTTTTGCCGCACCTACTACAAAATACACCCACATGGGTGGTGGATTATTTATGAATTTGAATTTAAAACGCTTAAATAAAGTTAATGAATATCAGCTCGGCAGTAATGAGACGAAAAAGCTATGAAATTAAAATTCATGTGAAAATCATAAGTTGTCAAAAAAAAACACAAAATTTTCCAAAAATAGCAAGAACAAAAGTTCTGCAACGCAACACACAAAGCCAACAATATACAATGGTGCGTGTATGTTAGCGAAACAGAGAGAGATGGCTAAGAGCCTCTTAAAAGCATTAATCAATGTCAAAAGCACTGCCTGAAGCATAGCAAAAAATCAAGCAATTTTAATTTGAAAGCCTCAAAAAAGTTGCTACAATACTGTGAATAGTGTACGAGTGCAAACTGTGCCAGCCAGCCTGCGTATAATAAAACATGAAAACGTTATTTCCCATGGTGCAACATCGCGTATACGCAACTTTTAACATCATCAAAATTAACTATGCTCGCATTCATTCGTTCAATATCGCATGAATCATCAAAGCGTCAGATACTCGCAATTTTATTTAATAAACTCATAGTTCCTGCCCGTAACGTTATATACATATATATGTATATATGTACATGTTTTTTTCCTTTTCTCTCTTTTTATACGTTTCTTTATACTCACAATTAATTATAAATTCTATTGTTACCAAAAATGGTGTGGCAAAGTAAAATAAAAAACTTTCCCACTTCTTCAGGCCACGCAAGGAATTGATAAATAAATTTTGAAATTGTGAAATTTATTGCCTTCTGTGTATAATGTGTACATGGAATAGTTTTCCAGTCTGGCAAATTTCGTTGAAAACTTTTTGCAATTAATTTTTGCTCTTGTTTCTATTTCCTGTAATCAAAGTCGCAGAACCCAATTAAGAAAAATCAAAAAATTTTATCTTTTAAGAAAATTTTGCAGAAAATTTCAGATAAAAATTACACTAGTTTACACTCAAAATGTTCCATTGATCTGAGGTAACTTTCCTTATGCCATTTTTCCTGCTGAGTTCGAAAATGAAAATGAAAATTTTTTGAAAATTACAGTTTTCGAGATATTGTGTTTTTTTTTTTTAATTTTTTCGACCTCTCTTCACTTTAAAATTCATATCTTGAGCCAGAAATGTCCAATTTCCTCGTTCTTAATGCCAAATTAAATATAATAAAATGACAAACAACGTGTGTCATCACATTTTTAGTAAAAAAGTTGTTCAAAAGATATCGATGAAAACAGTCCAGATTTTAAGAAAAATCAAATTTTACATTTGATTCTGTGGCCACGAAAAAATAGAAATAAAATAAAAAAATAATTTTACTTCTTACATATAAAATTTAGATTTTCAATCGCTCCTAACGTTGTCATTTTCAGTCGACTTTCTTCTGGTATGTCTTAATTTTTTCGTGGCCACAGATGTAAAATTTGATTTTTCTTAAAATCTGGTCTGTTTTCATCGACATCTTTTGAACCACTTTCTTACTTAAAGATGTAATCACACACATTTGTTTGTCATTCTATTATCTTTAATTTGATACTTAAAACGAGGAAATTACTTTTGTGTATCTATTGGTTTCATGTGAATCCAAATTTTCTGACCGACACAAACAAAAATCAAAATACTCTGTGTTTTTGACAGTATGAATGTTATTTAACATTCCTGTATTGTCCAGGTAAGCCCTCTTATGAATGACTTTTAATTTTTCAATAAATATCGTTTAAAGGTAATTCAAGACCGCTGACCACACATAGTATGTATGTTGACACTTTTAAAAACCTTTAAAAAGTGTTTAGTAAGATAAAATAGTTTTGTGTTCAGATGCACCCCACAAGGAGGAGGAGTTATTCTACCTGTCTTGTGGAACATATTCTTTGCATATCCATGAAATCAAAACACTGCCGACATCATAATACTTGTAATTTGAAAATTACTACCAACAATCTGGGAAACTTATCCAAATAGACTCAACATACTTGGTAATAAATCTATTCAAGACTGAGTAATACAATATTTATGAAAACAAAAGTTGCAAAACTTCAACCTTCTAACCGTGGATGCCACAACATTGTGCATCGCAAACGAATGCAGGTCCTTAGACATTATCCGAGCTCAACGGTACAATTTCTAAAGCACACTAAAACATCAAAAGCTTTTCCTCCGAACGGCTTAGATAACATTCACGCTACTCCAGTTCCGGCAGTAAATGGCCTCATACAGACCTTACTCCGAACAAGGTGTCTTTCAGTAGAATTTTTTTTTTTTGTATCCGTTTTTCGTGCATAAAAGAAAATTAACGATAGAAGGTGACGAACAAGACTATTTGACGTTGTACTAAAAAGGAAATACAAAAGCAAAGCCAAAGCAGCAATCAATGTACTATATGACTTTATTTTAATATTTGGGCCTCGCATCTACTGGATCCACGGGGCCTCACGCGACCTAAGACGGCTCTGATAGCGTGCAAATATAGAAAACACAAAAAAAAAATTTCAAGCGAATGAACTAGAAATCGAGCTGGTTTACACATTTGTATGAAAGGTTGACTAAGGGGCTGGACTTCAGCTAAAACTTTATTCCTAAGATACTGCAAATAGATTCTTTACAGATATGGGAATTAGGATAGCCCATATCTATATTTTCAGTAGTAGAAAGGCGGAAATTACTGGTCACATCAGCTAAGGTGTCACCACAAAAAAATAGGTGCTTTCAAAGAAACTGAGAGAAGAATTTTTCGGAAAACAGAGCACAAATTCAAGAACTGAGTCGCTTTGCATCGTAAACCCAGCAAACTACTTCTCAAAGTATACTTCAGGATAAAATCAGTAACCTTCATTAAGGTTTCACTTCCTTATTCCTTCCCTATTCTAAAAACTATTCATTTTAAATAGCATCAAGAATAAAAGTGAAACGTAACACCTTTTTTTGAATGCGAGTAATTTCCTCTAGAGTTCTGTCAATAAAAGTTTTTTAATTTTTTGCTGAATAGTTTGTTCTTGAAGACGTTAGTATGAAATTTAGTTAATGTTTTTTAGTGCATCTGTATAATTCATTTTTAGAAAATTAAATCTTTATCCAATATTTCAATTGTAAAGGAAGGACAAAAAAGAAATTACGTATAGGGAGTGTAAAAATTAATGAATTATCAAGAAAATCTATAAGCTCATTTGATTTTTGTAAGACTGGCCCCAACTCAAAAAGTGAGAGAGAGTAAAAAATAATTTTTTGAGTGCTGTCAAATTCCCACCGTGTGACATCGCACTTCAAAGTCAGGATGCTGAGGTATCATTGCTCAGAATTGAAAGAAATTCTGATTTTGAATATTGATTTTTCATTTTTCCTTAATGGATAAGCATGGCTGCCGGCATTTCTTTTAGCCATTCTTAATCGAATATCTCAAAAGCTGTTGAACTAAAATTTCCATAAAATATTTTTAATAATACTATCTATAAAACAGAGTATTGATAGTGGCGTAGCGTGAACATTTTCCGCCCGAAACTAAGAACCAAACATTTACTAAGAAAAAAGGTATTTTCACATCACAAAAACCTTACCAAAATGAAATATTTTTGAGTTCAAACACAAAATTAACTACAAAAAAAAGGTCCATCATTTAATTAATAAAATTTGGAGTTACTGACCAAAACCAAATCTTAATCTTATATCACGAGTCCCAAGCCTCTTCGCACGGGACCTTTTATTTTTTATTTTCTTAAAATTTATTTTTATATAAATGCACTCTTACAGTAAGCCACAAAACCTATCATAAAAAAACACGTTTCTAGTTTAAAATCTGTATTTTTTTTTTTTTTTGCTATTAAAGTTTTAAGAAAATGGTTTGTAGATAACTTACACGTGCTTTATTCTTGCTTAAAAAATTATAACTAAAATATTTCACATTTTCATTTACTTGGGTAGCTATTTTCACACCTATTTTTTAGTGAACACTTTTGTGACTTAAAATAATTAAACATTTTAAATAATTTTTTAATATATTATGTGGCTGCTTTTGGCTCTAATGGTGAGGTGTATTCTCTTAGGCATACTCGCTATTAATTTGTCTAGTATTTGTGTACTGATCTCGGAACACTGTCCATTGGCGACCTTCCGTAACTCGTCCTGATTTTGTGTGGTTGGTTTTCGCATAGATTTTTTTTTTTTTTAATATTCCACAAATGTTCAATGGGGCTTATATCTGGAGACTGAGCTGACCAATCCAAACAGGTAATATTTCGCTCTCGGAGCTATTTTGTTGTAATTTTAGACACATACTTCGGCTCATTATCCTGCAAAATTATGGTATCGCCTGGTTCGGTGTCATATGTATTTCTCGTGCTTACATTATTCCATTTATTTTAAGAAAAACTCCCCGTTTATTCGATGAAAACAGCCCCATATCATCACGGAGCCTCAGGCAAACTTTAAGGTCTCCTGTATATTGCGTGCAGTAATTTCAACTTTTTTGGCATATCAACATTATTTCACAAACATTTTTTACAAACTTGTAAACAGCACATAATTTGGGATTGGATTTTGCGTTGCTCAAACTGAATCTGGTGCCAGCACTTTTTGATGACGTTATGATTTTAAGATGCTTAACGCTTAAATACAAAAACTATATTTTTGTCTGACATAAGTAAATACTTAACTCTTAACAATCTGAGAAACTAATCAATAGATTCATCAGTTCTGTATTAATATTGGTCATAGTATATATCTAGCATGTCAGGATCTTAAGTTATTTCTTCCAAAAGTTGTTAGTTGAAAAAAAATCATTTTATGAATGGGTTATACATAATGGCTTATTAACATGAGCATTTTCGCTATATATTAAATTAATTCCACCAGTAGAACCACTCTATCACATCACAATTTTGAGATATTTGAACAATTTATCATAAAAAATACCATTTCTGCATATTTTTTACTGGAGAGAGAATAGGGGCTAAAGATATCCTAATTATGGATTAAAACTACAGTTGCAACATTTATGGGTTAAATATCTCAAGACGTCTCCTATCTAATTTGAGCACCGCGTATAGAATAATGCCCCTAAAAGCCAAATTAACATGCGTGCAAAATGGGAACAACGTGCTTATTTTTTTTTCAATAATAATGTGTGAGTTCATGCAGTATTTTCTCATGTGGGTCGCAATAAGGCTGTGTTTTGCTTAAAAACAGCCAAAAAAACTTCCCAGTTACTCTTCCAATGAACTTTATTTTGCTCAAACTACGATGCAAGCCACAAGAATTTAATTCAAAATTATGCAATTTTTAATCAAATTTACACAAACTTTTTTTACTTTTAAAGTTAGTGACTTTTGTAGAGATTTCATTATAATTATTTTGTAATATCTACATTCAAGTTCGTGAGGCAGAACATTAAAAATTTACCATTATTTGCAGCAAATAAAAATTAAATTTACATTGAAAAATTGTTTTGCATGCCTTGCTTGGCCTATAAACAACAACAATAAATTTGCACGGGACCAAAACAGAAACTTTTAAATTTCTTCATAACCAAAGGCAACCTTCACATTCCAACGGGCTGCTGCTGCTTTGACGATTTCCTCCTGCCCACAATAAAAATTTGGCATCAATGACCTGCTCAAGCGTTAAAGAAAACACAAATACCAAAATGGGCCAGCAGGCACTACTGCCTATACTATATATGTTATGTATAAATGAAGGAAAGGAAAAAAACTTTGTCAACTTTCCTCTTGACCTTAATCGACAAGAAAATACGACATCGCAATGCAAATGCGGAAAACTAACAAATCGTTAATACAATCGACGATTTTAGATATTACAAGGAATTTATAAACAAAACAAACTCTTGATGAAATTGGGAAAAAAAAATCAATTTGTTGGACAGTCTCCTAAAATCCTTATAATCAATAACCCTAACATTAGTTTTGATATAATCCATCTCGTCATTTAATAAAAACATACTGCAAAGATCGGCTGATAACATTGCTGCTGTTCAAGAAAGTGTTCAAAATAATCCATCAACCT
The DNA here is from genome assembly GCA_949775025.1 of Tricholauxania praeusta. Lineage (NCBI taxonomy): Eukaryota > Metazoa > Arthropoda > Insecta > Diptera > Lauxaniidae > Tricholauxania > Tricholauxania praeusta. The sequence continues at coordinate 60,216,913 of OX459028.1, read as the reverse complement.
CAATTCGACACCATGCTCAGGTAACTGTCACTGCAGAAAGATATCAGGACTTGATTGAAAACTGCATACAAGACGGTATCACATTGCATACAGCCAGCATTTTAATAGAATTGCTGCAGGACCTTTTTTACACATCAAGTTATCTCAAAAAATTGATATGTTGATTGCCCTGCACGGTCATGGGACTTAAATGCTCCGAACTTTAATTTTTATGGGAATATCTGAAGGACAAGGCAATGTAAACAAATCAGAAAGCCTTGCGCAAATCAAACAAAGTATTCGTGATAAATTAATGAAATACCGGTTGAAATAGGTCAAGTGTAATAAAAAATGTCCTCAAAAGAGCCTACATTTATCTGATATTGTATTCCATGCATAATTCCCAACATTAAATAAACTATTTATCAACATAAGAAACATTCTCTTCCATTTAACCAAAATTTAGAATCAAACCTTTCCGGTGGACATCCTGTATATATTGCACTAGAATTGAAGTCCTCTGTTATTGAATAATAAATTAGTCGGAGAGAAAACGATATTTTATAAATATTAAAAGTAGATGGAAATAATAAGAACTCCTTTAATATAATATTCAAAAATACGAAGATCAAATGAATTGTCCTGTAGCTCCTGGAGTAAGTATTGGCAACTTTGCTATCGTACATGCCATGCACTGGGACCAAAATGATATGAACGCTCTTTTTGGCGGCAGGACTTCTAAGACTCTTGAGAAATCCCATACCAATTTCAACATGACCTTATTTGAGCTCAGTGTGGGGTAGATACTGTCAACCCACCCCACAACAAAGTTCAAACGCACTCACTACTGCCTGGAAGAGTGCGTTAGTTACCTCGGTCCATTCATACAAATTAAATGCAAAGAATGTACGATACCCAAGAACATTAAGTTTCGTCAGTACTCTTTTGCTGTAGGTATCTGTGAATCTGGTTCTAATCGATATTTTGAAAAGCAGTTTTTGAAAAGAGCCGCTTATTAAAATAAAACTATTGAAACGGCATATAAAAGTTGAAATATTGTCCTATTGTGAAGAATTTATGGTTTAAGCACCATTTAGTATTGAAAGTTAAGTTTTAATGGCAAATTTCCCGTTTTTAAAATCTATAAAGTTGATATATCTTTGTTTGTTCTTCCATCTCATATTTCTTTATTGAATTCTAGTTCTTGTTGATACTTATTTAAAATACAAAAATGAGATAAGCACTTAGTCCTATACTCTGCATAAAAAATTGTAAGAAGAATAACAAAGTTTTTGATACACAATATTGTCATTTTATGTTTCAATAAACAATGTTGGCAGTAAGATGATATGGCGTCAGATTTAATATACTTATACGCTGTTGGTACTAAAATAGTTTCATAAGACAACTGGTTGTAAAAGTAATTGAGAAGAAATCAATTTGATTTAAATTTATATGCAGCAGAGCCAATTTGACAAATTTAAAATGGGTATTTCCATGTAAATGTGGACACGGTATAGGATTATTTTTTTATAGCTTTTCAATCTTCAACTATATCCAAATTAATGTTCAGTAATAGTAGTTTTGCCACCAAGTGTCAAATTTAAGATTTGACCATAAAATTCGACATTATTTTCTGTTCTAGTTACTGTATGTACGCGTGCTTTCAGTTTTGAAAAAAAAATCATTTTTTAAATCTCTGTGTTTTGAGTTTCTTGTTTTAGTTGGTAAGTAAGTTTCATGTACCTAATATTACATATATTCATGTTATCAACAATGCGTTGCAACACTCATTTTGAGAAAGCTGAGTGCTTAAAAATGAAGAAAAAAGATACCCTTGTTTTTTGTAACGCGAGTTACCAATAAGTACATTTTTTTCTAGTATTTTAGGTGTTTGTTGTCTAATTCAAACAAATACTTAGATTCTCTTTTTGTGTTTCAATTTGTATCGAATAACGGCAAAAACATCCTCCGTTTGATTTTACTAGTCTAAATTAAATGTAAGTACTTTTTGTAACGCGAGTTACCGGTAACTCGCATCTTCATCATTTAACAAGAGTTTCTGATAATTTTTATCTATCTTCTTTTGAATGAAATTTTTTTTTTGGTTTAGGACCAAATGCCGCTCTCGGCTACCTAAAAAATGAAAAGAAGGAGGGAAAAATTAAAAGTCGAGGGAAAATACGATGATTTCAAAAAGACATATAGGGAAGCTTGCCGAAAGAAGAGAGCAAAAATTGATAGTTTGTCAGAAGCAGAAAAGAAAGAAATAATACGTCATGAACGTTGGAATATCCAAAACCCATTTGATTTACTGGCAAAATGAGAAACTGCAAATGGCCCAAACATCAAAAGAAGTAAACATGGATATCTTACCAAAACATTTACATTATGAAGATGTGTATGGACGTAGTAGTGATACTTATAGTTCTGAGGATAATATACCATTATCTGTACTTAAATCATAATTCACAGCATTCCCGAGTTATGCATTCTAGAGTAATTTGATTTATTATTCAATTTTTCCTTAATTTAAATTTTTGTTTAATTTTTGCACATTAAAGACTGAAAAAGTTCCTTATTATTATTAAACTTTGATTTTATTTTTATTCTTGTGTATTACAGCTAGAAAAAGCTCCTTATATTGGTATAAAAGTGTTTGGTAACGCGAGTTACCAATTTTTTGTAACGCGAGTTACCACATAATTTTTGAATTACTTTAAAAAAAAACGATTCATTATCGCTGTTTCTAACAATGGTAAGCTTATTGATATACTATATTGCTCATTTATTTATGTCAAATATAAAGCAGTCTACTCACAAATTTCGGAGAAACTTTCAAATGAAATTTACTCTCTGAACATGTTGTCCAAAATTGGTAACACGAGTTACCAACACAATTTATTATTTTACTGGATAAATACTATTTTAACACTGAATTTTTAGACTTATGTAGGACAAGAGAAATGTTATGTGTTCACAAAGAATCCAATTTTATTAGTTAACCTAAATACTTAAAATTTATGGCATCATTAAACTCAAAAATACTTTCTGGATGTAACGCGAGTTACCATGGAATTACCCAAATATTCAATATTATTTCTAAGGTTAAGAAGCAATTAAAATTAGTAATGACTTAAACGAATTAAGAATATTAGCTATAAGAAAAACAAAAAAGAATAAATATTATTGCTTGAAATATGCGAATATAAAAGTGATAGCAAAGAAAAATCAAGTATTTCCTAGGTAACAGGCAAAGTTGAAAAACTTCTCCCAACAAACTGAAGAGATTTCTCTCAAATAGAAACTGATTTATTAGAATATAAAGATGAAAAAAAATGAAAAGAGAATTTAGTTGGAATATCGAGTAATAAATCTATAAGCAAAATTACTAAACACTTTTCAACAGCTCAAGAGATCAGTTGTGGCCTATCCCTACTAGTATATGGGAAAGTATTAAGACAAAAATCCAGCTTACAAATCAATGATGTCTTTAATATGGCTTGGTATCGTTATTAAGAAGAATCTTTGCCTTTGGAACGAAGTTTTGGTTTTATAATATATTGCTAATAACATAATAAGAGAGACGTAAGAAATGTTTTTGATATGCTAATTATAAAAACATTAGGTACGTCTTGTGTGTGTCACTATATTGAACAGTCTAAAGACACACACGAGACATGCCACTTAATGTTTATATAAGCACTTTCTTATGTACAATATTTAATACACTTCCAGATATAAGTTGGTGAGACACACAACAGACATGCCTTATGGAAAGCTTATGCAGACTTGAGGCAGCATGTCTTTTGTGTCCCTTTATACTGTAGACTTTAAAGTTACATGAAAGATATGCCGCCTTACGTAAGCATTTTATCTCGTATGTATAAAGACACTACGTGTGGCATGTGTCGTATGTGTCTTTATACAAGGGCACGTGGGCACATTATTGTCCATTTTTTGTATTTTCAAAGCGCTTTGCCAAATAAATGTGAGAAAAATATGATACGCCTTTAATATATAATATAGTTTATCATAGCTCGTAGTCTAGTGGGTAGCGTGCAAGACTATGAATCGTTTGGACCTGGGTTCGCGAATGGCGCACAAATCGTAACTAAAAATTAAATTTCATTACAAAATTAAATATAATAAAGGTCTATATATAAGGGCTCTAATTAAGGCACTTTACGCAACTCTTTTTTAAGTATTTGTAAGTAAGATCACAAAAATGCTTTGCCGAGTCTCTTCAAAGTTAACAAAGAGGGGAACATGTCTTTATACTTGATTCGCCCAATGGCTCTTATAAGCCACTAAAAAGAATTTTTGTATGCCTTTCTACAAGCCTTTAAAAGGCCTTTAAAAGAAGGTACTTATAAAAGCTTTTCCTGCTACTAGGGACATTAATTAATATTGTCAATGTAGACAACATTTCTGTATTTGCAGTTGGTGTGTATGTACTTATGTACCTGATAATACTATTGATTACCTTTTTGAACTGGTAAAGGACTTACAGCATTTAATAGCAAACAGTGTACTCATTCAAATTAAGTTGGTTTCCATTAAAATAGGAGCTTTTATAGGTAATGCTCCTGCTAAAACGTTTGTGTGTAGAACATCAGGACATACTTCTATTCATGGTTGCACAAAATGTTATCAAATTCGATAAAGAAAATAAATAATGCCTTAACTTATTTTACTTAATCTGGAGAGTTATTAAGAAATGAAGATTTCAGCACAAAGAAGTATTTAAAACATCATCAAATGCATTTGTAAAGCTGTTTTTGAAACAGTTTTGATTAAATCTTTGGTTCGACAGGTCATCTTTTTCAATAGCCAATGAAGACGCTTCGACAAATTTGGATGGCGAAATTACCGATGACAACATATCGTTTTATTTAAATACACTAGCCATTAAAACAAAAGAACTTTAAATTCTTTATAATATTTTAAGATATTTGCATGTTTTTTTTTTTATTTATCCATTTATTTATTTGATTTAGGTTGAACAGTAAGACTTTGTCTTTTATAGTTCCTTAAGTAATAAACACAAATGGGCAAAAACTTAATAGTTAATGGGAATATTAATATGAAACAAACAATATTTTTTTTTTTTATAGGAGTATTATTTTAGAATGCCATACTTTCAAAAAAAATAAGAGACGTAAAAATTTCATCAAATCAGACAACGTTGGTGTTATTTATCTTAAATAAAGTTTGCCATATTGTCAAGAAAAAGTCAACACTACAACAATGCCCTCAGGAGGGCGTATCTCAAAAAAATGCGATTTGAGGCAATTGATGTTTTGTTTATGTCAATTTGAAGTACCTGCAAAATTGAGAAAGACAAAATTCTCTTAGGAGACTTTTTATATGTTTGAACTAAGATACCGGCATTTGGAGTAATTCATTAGACGCATAATTTCTTAAGCTATCCAACGCCATAAGAATCACGAACATGATATTTTTTTAGATACGACTTTTTCGCTTCTGAGGGCAGAACAACTCTTGCAAATTGTGAAAATTTAGTAAATTCAATAAAATTTCAACTTTAAACTTTCACATGTTCTTTGCAATTATGAAGTTAACTGACTATCAATATCGCATGATTCGACATCACTTGATTATTTCTTGTCGCAATGCGTGTGGTTTTTGGCTTGTGATGACTACTATATGTAGTTGACGCTTTGAAAATCCATATAGCTCTGATTATTTCGTAAAAAGTACTCAATTGCTCGAAAAAATTATGGAAGATTTGACTTCCAGACTGCGCTATATACGGATCGAACCGAATTACACATGCAGAGTGGAAGCATTAACCTACCCATAGGCCATCACCATGTAAAAAAAAAAGTCAAGAAAAAACGGTTGCAGATGAAAAAAAGTATTTGTTGAAACTCATATAAAGTATGTAGTTAATTTTCCTATAGGATTATTTTTACAGTTACTTGAAAATGAGTTTCAAGTTGGAAAACTTTTCAGTTTTCTTAAAACTTTTGTAAAAGTAATGAAAAGCTTATGAAAAAGTTTTTTGGTCAATACAATACAAAAAATATAAGATACAAGTAAAGGCAGGGTAAGCAAAAAATGCTACTGATCTAATCGTTTTCATATATTTTTAAAATGTCCTACCAGAAGAGTAAAATTTAGCACAGTGCCGCGATATGAATGTGACAAATATCGAAATAGAATTTACCAGTATGCATGCAAAAACAGACATATAAAAGAAATAAATAAAAATAAGGAAATTTAATGCTACCCTACGGGGTGATGTAGAAATTCTTTGACTTTTACCGAAATTCGTTAGTTGGTAAGAAAGAATCAAAATGTCTGCCTTAGCACAACTTAAAAAAAAAAGGACAAAAAACAGAAGAAATTTTATAGACTTCGCATTGCTGTCAAAAGTTGAGTACCCTTAAAAGCACAACTGTTTTTCATTTTTTTCTTCTACGAGTACTTTAGATTGCCTGATTTATTCACATGTTTTTTTTTAGTTTTTCTCCGTTTTTGTTGATTTTGCTTTATTTGTTATGTACTTGATTAGTCTCGCCGATTGAAGGTTCCAATCCTACCCACCACTGCACACTTCGTTAAGTTTATTTAGTCATCTTAGCCAAGTTGATATTTTAACGCTTTATTACACTTAACGGCAAAATACATGGAAAACAACAGCAGATAACTTTGTTAATAAATGCAACGCCAAGGGCCAATCTTACTGAATTTTATTCTGTACACAAAACTTGAAAAGTCCACAGTCTTTTAAGGGCCAATAATAAAATAAACAAAAGCTTATTTTAAGTTTTCACTGAGGTCATTTAAGGTCTATTTATACTATGCATTTAGCTTTGAGCAGCAATCAAATTTACTTTTCACAGCTTTGAAAACTTTTGTAACGCTTAAAAAATCATTTTCTTACTGCGCTACATTCAACATGAAACCAGTAGCGGTCCTAGGGAGTTAATGTGCCATCGCTGACACCCACTTAGAGGTTGAAACCTTTGATTTTGTTTTATTTTGGTTTTTTTCTTCTTTTTTTTATTAAAATTGAACAGGGCGACAGAAGAAACAGAAAGATAGTTAAAAATTCAGATAAAATTTGTAATTCCCATAAGCTTTTAGGAAACTAAAAAGCATGTGCCTTTTTTTACTTCTCAAAGTAAAAACAATAAAATTTAGAAAACTTCTACCCTACCCTTTGAAATTCAACCATTATACTAAATAATACTTGGGATAATAATTACAGTCTGCACTGCCCTCTTCACAACCTTTCCAAAAAAACTCAAGCGATTATGTTACGCTACGCCAGTTAAAAAGGGATGGAACCGTTTTGCCACTGTCTATTTATATGAAGTTGTAAATGTTTCTTTTTATAGTAAAATTATAAGTCAAAAGTAGTTTTTCAAGATAACCTTTTCTTAATTCAAGTAAACATATCCTTGAACTGAGAGAATGCTTAGCTTTCTTAAGGGGGGAGTAGAGTTTGAGCAAATTTCTTTTCTATTTTTTGGTATTTGATAGTACATCTCTTCAAGAATATTCTCTTAAAATTTGAGGTCGGTTGGAGCAAAACTGACGATGATACAGTGCCTTGGTCTCCCTACTGATTCTATGTAAGTATGTAAAATACTCGTAAAAATAGTGTTAAAACTTTAAGTGCGTTTTTCTCGAATATAAATATTCAAAGTCGGTGGACACTTTTACTCAAAAACTACTTGACCGATTCTCTTGAAATTTCACACAACCTTTTAATACATATAAAACCAGTTAAATAGGCTAACTAAATTTTTTGATTTTTTGATCTCAGTGATGAGTAACATTGTTCACCGCAAACCACCTTTTTTTTGGCGTCCACGGAAATTTGCTGCCAATGGCTTATTTTGCAATATTTTTTAATGAAATTCACAGAATACTCTTTAAATATTGTACTTTTATATGTTTTTTAAATAAACATTTTTAAACTCATGCTTAAAATGTAGCGCTCAAACCCTACCTCCTCCTTAATAGAGTATGGTTTTTAATAAAACGAAGCCTTGTATGTATTAACGCTTATTGACTAAGGTCGCCATTGGTAAGTGGGTGCATGTGTATTACGCAAAGATTGTAATTTTTGTCTGGACTTGAAGCTTCTGCCTTGTAAAGGTACTTCTTTAATTAAGTACAAAATTTCACTCTATTTGGGATTAACTCTCACCGTTTTGGAATTGTGAAAAATGTTCGTTCAATGGACTTAAATCGATTCAATTTTGTTCCAGAAATGAAATCAGATTACAAAAAAGTAGATAATTAGTTAGGGTTTTATTTAATGTTGGTCACCTAGTTAAATTTATGGTCATATTTTCTTTTTGAATGAATACACCTAGCAGAATTATTATAATAACATAGCGTAATATCCCATAAAGAACATCAGCTAAGCTTATTTCACATCGCCATTCCGTTGTTTCCATTTCGATTTTACAGAATGGTGGGACCTTAATTTTAATGCCGGATCCGAACAGGGACAATTAAGAAAATAAATGTTTTTCACGAAAAACTATACTCTCGAAACATTTCCGCTGACTTGTGATAAGGGGTGCAGTGGTACTTGATCCGCGACATCCTGCGTACTAGGAGGAAACGCTACCACTATGCTCCCCTTGACACAAAAACAAAATAATATTGAGCATTCTCTAATAATTGTAATTTCCTTTCACGCTCATATAGAGCAACAGAAAACAAATGTTTCATTGTTGTTATTATCTTTTTCGATCTTTCATTGTGTCAGTCATTCTTCCCACCCAATTCACTGTTCATCTATTTTTTTGACAAGACCGAAAAGCTTTTTGTGAATTGGCTTAAGTGCTTAAATTGTTTTTCCTTCCCTCATCCCCACAGCACCATACGAGAATAAAAGTGAAAGTTCATGTTCCAGATATGGGCTTATCGGTTTTTTTTATTGACAGACAAACGACACGTCGTCGTTCTAAAAGATACTTAAAGTACATATCGCCATAGGATCTTCAAATGCAGGCATTGGTCCTATCCTGTGGTAAAGGATTTAAAATTGATTGATTGGCGTATTCGATGAAGTGACAGTTATTCTTTTGTCAACGTCTGTTTACTGTTTTGTCTTTTTCTCCTCTTGATTTTGTTGTTGTTGCTGTTATTTTATTTACTTTCGTTTATTCGCCATTACAGTTTTAGACATATCAATAAAAATCAAAATCATTGCCAATGACAGCTAACAAACTGAGAGAATATAAAGCAAATTTTGAGAAAATTTTCATTATTGACTTAAATTGTTTTAAAATTACAATACCACATGTTTTGAAATGCAATTGACATTGGAGCACACCCATTCGAATTTCAGTTTCAGTTTTTTTTGTTTATTTTGACTAAAAAGTAAGCAATGCAAAACCATTGACAATGTTAGTTTTTTGGAGTTGTATCTTGGGTCTACTCGTTGGATTCGCAGGACTCCTTTCGTTTGACTATACTTGCGAAACTGGTGCCTTGAATTGCAAAAATAATATTTTTCATTACTTAATTTTTTGAGATTAACTTTATATCACAAAAAAAAAATTTATATCAGAGAACTGAATCGAATCTGTATGGACAAAATTCCAATTACAAATCTTCCAGTTCATGAATTCATGGAAGTCTAGGGATGCCAACACTCAGGGTTTCGCCCGGAGACTCAGGGTTTTGAATATGATTTCCGGGTCTCCGGGTTCAAAGTCAATCCCTCCGGGTTGAATATCATTTTTGTCGACAGCAACAAAAAAAATCGAATCTAAGTCAGCAGTTTTCCCGAATTTCAAATTTTGATAAATTCAAAGAAAAAAAAAACGAAAAAAACACAAACCATAAAATAGCACAGGGCAACAATGACTTTGTTGCTTTACTTATCCGAAGGTTTTGACGCGCTGAACTCGAATCCAAGCTTAGAATTTCTCAAATAGCTCCGGTTTTCGAGATATTCTAACCTAAAAGTGCGAAAATCACGATTTTTCGAGATATCATGAGCAAATTTATATAGAAATATATTTTTTTTATGAATCCATTAATGAGTTTCGAAAGAACTACTCTTCCTCTTGAAAACTCACTCGGAATTATATCGATATCTTTTTTGATTTTCAAAGTATCCTAAATTGAATATTATTATATAGGTCTCCATACAAACTTTTGTGTGTAAATTTGTATGAAAAATTTGAAAAAAATATATCGATATGATTCCAAGTGTGTTTTGAAGAGGAAGAGTATAGCTTTTATAAAAAGCGGTATAAGTTGGGAGCCCCTGAATGGATATTAAAAATATGGATGTCATAAGGAGATAATTGAATTTCCTACTATACTAGTAAGACTAGTTTTGAAATTTAGCCTATAGTTTTGGATGCATGATAATTTTTCTGAAATTTTTACCAATAACATTTTTAAAAAAATTGGTAAAATTAAAAAAAATCTATGCAAATTGTACATCATTTTAAAGCAAAATAATCAAGCATTCCTATCATGCTAAAAAGTATAAATTTTTAACACATTTTTTTGAAAAAATTGCGTTTTGTTAAAAAAAATAATTGGTCAAAATTAAAGGCCATTAAGTTATCTTTCTTATGACATCCATATTTTGACATTCAGGGGTTCCCAACTTATAATCAGTTTTACAAAAGCTATATCAGCAACTTATGATGGCTATACATAAGGGCGGGTCGATTTTTTTTTTTCAAAAAGTGTATGGCAGGAAAAGGTTATACGGGTAACTCTGACCAACTTTGCAACTTTGGGTCAGAGGTTATCAAAAATATCTTGATTTAGTTTTTTTGCGACTGCACTTTTGTGAATGAAATTCCCTATTTTTTAAAAATCTTAATTCGAGCTTCTTCCGATAACTGCCCAATAGGTAAAATAGCATTGGACACAATTTCGGGTCCGATGAAATTTTCTTAGTAGATTATTTTATATGATTGAACTAAGATGCCGACATTTGGAGTATTTCATTAGACGCGTAATTTCTTAAGCTTTCCGATGCCATAAGAATCTCGGATATTTTTTTTTTTTTTTTGAGATACGTCTTTTTCGCTTAGTACGGCAGAGCTCTCCTCGAGGTTTTTTTTTTACTTTTGAGAGAGTACGATGTTAATAAATTTTTGTAAAAAGTGTACATTGCTTTTTACAGTTAAACTGCAGTTTGTTGTTTTTATAAAATTTAGTTTTTGCCTGTCCGTCTATCTGTTTGTTTTTTATGGACGCGGAAACTATCCGGCAGATTTTGATGAAAGTTTTACAGTATGTTAAGACAAGACTTTTACTAAGGGTGAATATTTAGGTTGGCCCTCAAACAAAAATTTTTAAAAAAGAACTTTCACTAAGTCCGGTAAATCAACTCACACCGAATTTACACCACATGGAATTTACAGCACGTGTCCTTTATAATAAGAGGCATAAATGCATATTTAGGTTTGCCGTAATACAAAAACATTTTTAAAATATTATTTTCTCGAAGACCGCTTATTCGATTCTCATGGAACTTACAACACATGGCTTTTATATTGAGTGGCACAACTTAGACCGTACACATTTTATTTAGGGTGCATACTTTGGGTGGCCCTTACAAAAAATAACTTTTTAAATAGAATTTACTTGAAGATTTCATAATTGTGGCCTATAAAAGATTTTTACAAAGTTTGGTTTAAAAAATGGGCGATGACACGTCCTTCAAAATCAAATTCGTCATATATCACCAACTACTGAAAGCAGATGAATGGGGCTTAGTACATAAACATGTATATAAAAGGTACGGGAAAAAGTAAGCTTCAATGGAAAAAATTATCGTCCCACATAACAACGTCTGCCAGGCCTGCTATATATTTGTAAAAGAATAGGGACAAAAGTTAGTTTCACTGGGAAAATGGGCGGTTTCGCTTTTACATTCCATCGCATGTGTTCATACAACATCGCCCCACACATCGAAAAGGGCAGAACAACGTCTGCCGGGACAGCTAGTATTAAATAATTTTACTTATGTTTTTAAGAAAATTGAAATAAAAACTTAAATAAAAGTCCACTTATTGAATCTCCGGGTCAGACATCAGTCCGTGTTGGCAACCCTATGGAAGTCCCATTAATCAGTCAGTTTATCAACCCATTAATTCATCAGAATAAGTTGACTTCTTCATAAGGACTTCATCTCATCAATGCATTTGCCTACCAATCCTTTAACCCACTTTCTGCCGCTGTTCGAATTTTCGAACAGCAAATTTGCTCATTTTCATTGAGTTTTTTTTTTCTATGTCGAGGCGTAAGAAAAACTAAATGGTATGCAGCATATAAGTAATAGTTAATTAAATTGGCTTTCAGAAAAAAAAAATATGTTGGCCACGCTTCTTCTCTGTGGTGGGTTACAGCTAATGGTTGAAAAATACCTTATTGGTGGGCATATTTTTAATAAGTTATGTAACGTATAAATAGATATAATTATTTTCCAAATTTAAATTTTTACTGTAGATAAAGGTCGAGTATAGTCAAAAATTGAGTTTACACAAGATCTTTTTCTACTAGAAAACATTGGCACACTCGCAAAAGTGACTGTTCGAAAAGTCGAACAATGGCGGTTGGTGGAAACACAACTCACAACAAAATTTGTGTTTGTAAGCGATCATGTTAGATAATTTTTCACTCAGAAGCAATTCCGCTTTAATTCATGGGTTGGAAAAGTACGAAAGTGATTATAAAGGGTTTTTCAATAAGAGCGCTACAAAAGTTTTTTAAATAAAACAAAAACGGTTTGGGATATCAATGAAATTCTTTATTCTTGTAAAAGAACATTCGATGCCATTATGTGTGGAACTCAATTTCTTTTGCATGGCCACCACGAGCACGCCTGCAGAAGTTCAGACGCTGAACGCAATTTTCGACGGTTTTCAAGCATAAATCGGCCGATACTGCTGCAATTTCACGTTCGATATTCGTACGAAGTTCATCAATCGTCGCTGGCTTGTTGGCATAGACTATAGACTTAATGTAGCCCCATAGGAAATAGTCTAACGGCGTCAAATCGCACAACCGAGGCGGCCAATTGACTGGGCCATTTCATGAGATAACACGTTCACCAAACTTAGTTTTCAATAAATCGATTGTGACATTCGCTGTGTGGCTTGTGGCGCCGTCCTGTTGGAACCACATATTGTCCAAGTTCATATCATCCAAGTTGGGCCAAAAATATTCGGGTATCATTGAGCGGTAGCGATTCCCATTCACTGTAACGTGCCGGTCTTGATCATCACGGAAGAAGTACGGCCCAATGACGCCGCCGGCCCATAAACCGCACCAAACCGTAATTTTTTCGGGATGCAATGTTGACTCATGGAGTACGTGTGGATTGCTGCCCGACCAATAACGCATATTTTGCTTATTGACGAAGCCATTCAGCCAGAAATGAGCTTTATCGCTGAAGATGATTTTTCGATGAAAATCCAGATCATTTTCAAGTTGTTGCTCAGCCCAATTCACGAACATACGACGATTCTGGTGGTCAAGCGGCTTCAGTTCTTGCGTCAATTTGATCTTGTAAGGATGTAGGTCAAAATCTTTTCGCAAAATTAGCCACAACGACGTCACAGAGATGCCCAACGTGTGAGAGACTGATTTGGGTCTTCCTCAATTGATGCGCTAGCGGCATCAATATTCTCGACACTACGGGCATTTCTTTGTCTCACTGACACGGGAACAATTTGTACTGTGCCTGTGGGATCAAATTTTTCCACTAGACGCTCAATTGTTGCTCTGACAGGACGATTATCACGACCATAAATTGGACGTAGCGCTCTTAAAGTTGAGGCCACTGACTCCGAATTTCGGTAGTAAATTTTAATAGCTAGAGCCCGCCCAGTGGTTGAAATTCAACCATTAAAACAAATACGTTTCCTCAGGGTTCAATCTTTTTCTGGATTTCATCAAAATCCGTCCATTAGCTTAGTAGTAAAACATTTTTTCCTGTAAGGGACGTGGTACCGCTCACTCAAAACAAATATCTTTACTCAAGATTCAATCTATCTACATACCAAATTTCATCAAAATCGGTGTTGTGCCACAGCCGTGATACCGTTCTTTCCCATTAGTGACGATGCCACGCCTCCTTAAAGAGCATGAAGATTTTGATACCATTTTTTAGGGTACAACCTCCAAACAGAATTTCCCCAAAATCGGTCCACTTGTTTAACCGTGAAAACATATTTTCCTGTTGAAGGCGTGGCTTCGCCTATTATTAAAAAAATTTCACATTCTGCACTGGTCCTCTTCATAGCTATTACAACAAAAAAACTAAGCGATTATGTTGTGTTATGGCAGTTATAAAAGGATGGATGTGTAGATAATCCTCACTCACTCACAAACAAAGAGTAAGAAGCTGTTGCATGTCTCAACTCTAAGATTCGATTAGGGGCCATCCATTAAGTACATGAGGTGTATTTTTGAAAATTCGGACCCTCCTCTCCTCCCCCTTGATGAGATTTGGTGAATCTGACGGGACCCCCCCCTCCCCTCCCACCCATGAGACTTGCCTTATAATTTTTAAATGTAATCTGCTATAATAATGCTTAGTCTCTGCATCAAAAAGTTAACGTGAGATTTTTATTGACCCCCCTCCCCCTTTGTGAAACTTGGTGAGATTTTTCCGGAACGAGTAATTTTTTGTCATCACTCTAAAAATTTAGATCATAGTATCATGTTGCTACATCCCTACCACTATCTCTTTCTCTTACTTAGGGCGCAATCTATCTCCATACCAAATTCATCAAAATCAGTTCATTAGCTTAGCTGTGAAAACATATTTTCCTACTGGGGGTTGGTACCGTCCACTTTTAATCAAAATGGGCACATTAGCTTAGTAGTGAAAACTCTTTTTCCTGTCAGAAGTGCTGCCACGCCTCCTAAAAAAATTTGAGTTTTTAGAAATCTTTTTTAGAGTTCAGACTATATTCTAAGAAAATTTCATCAAAATCGGTCCGTTAGTTTAGTAGTAACGACGTATTTTCCTGTAAGAGGCGTGGCACCGCCCACCAAAATATATTTTTACTTAAGATCCAATCTTTCTACATACCAAATTTCATCAAAATCGGTGCAGTGGCACAGCCGTGATAGCGTTTTTTCACATTTGAGGCGATGCCACGCCCCTTTTTAGAAATCAGAGTTTCTAATAATCTTTCTTAGGATTCAATCTATCTTCAAACAAAATTTCATCAAAATCGGTTTGTTAGTTTAGTAATAACAACGTATTTTCCTGTAAGAGGCGTGGCACCGCCCACTAAAAAAATATATTTTTTCTTAAGATCCAGTGTATCTACATACAAAATTTCATCAAAATCGGTGCAGTGTCACAGCCGTGATAGCGTTTTTTCACATTTGAGGCGATGCCACGCCCCTTTTTAGAAATCAGAGTTACTAATAATATTTCTTAGGATTCAATCTATCTTCAAACAAAATTTCATCAAAATCGTTACCTTAGTTTAGCCAAGGAAACGTTTTTCCTTTTTAGGGACGTGGCACCGCCTACTATTGAAAAACAAAGTATACATGTCCCCCCTTCTCCTCACAACCTATCCAACAAAAAAAAATTGAGCGATTACGTTCTGCTATGGCTAAGAAAAAGTGCTGCAACCGTTTAGAGATTGCCTATTTATATAATGATTTCGACTCGTTGTTGGATCGTATATCTTTCCATGATGAAATGGCAAACTTTACTGAAGAGAAATGTCAAAACAGCGGGAAAAAATATGGCGTCGTTGTAGCGTCCCTATTGAAAAACCCTTTACTATAATAGTCAAAAAAATTTTTTTTTATTTATTTCATTTTTTTTAGCGCCATCAGTTAAGCCATTAATAGTCCCAGATAAGAGCAACCCTATCGGCACAGTGCACTATAGGTCAAATAGCACATTTCACTGGCCAAAACTAATAACGGCTATATTATCATGGTGATTAACTGGAAATGTATTTTTTATGTTGACACTAGGCTAAAAGAAGAATTCTGAGAAAAATCTTAACCCTTGTGCTACCGGGTAAAAAATGGCACGTACTTAATTTTTTAAAATTCCGTAATTAATGAAATAAAAGATTGTAGTTTTAGGTTAAGAAATACATAACGTTTATTTAAGCATCACTTTCTAAAGATAAATCAGTTAAAATGTTTAAATACATTGAACTTAAAATTTCGGTTTCCCGAATTTCATCTTCTCTTTTTCATTCTCGCGTGATTCATAGCTTGTTAAGTTAAGTTCTTCGAATGAGATTTCACACCTTAATAATCGGATCACTTCTGTCGGAAGTTGGAGACACTTTTTAGCCTAAATGTGTCTATTTAAAGTCAGCGTACAAATTATTGGATCTGATGTGTCCATTTCTCTATGAAACACGTCTGAAAGTGTATTAACGCGGCTACTTTTGCGTGCATGATGTAGTCCAGTGGTGGGCATAGAAATCTAACAAAAGAGCAAAACAACAACATCAAGCAACAAAAAACGAAATTTTAAAGTTTTTTTATACTTTCATTTCCAAATTTGCCATTAGCACAAAAAAAAACCAAATTGCACTAAAAACAAAAACAATTGCTGAATTCGTCAAGACACAATGCGGCGCAGCGGCGTTTATGCCTTTGTGTTTTGTTTTTGTTTTCATTTGAATTCAAGTCAACGCTGTGCCTAGATAGCGTTGAAATTCTGCGAATTTTTTTTCGCTTGCTTGTGCGTCGAATTACGGTGAGAGCAATCAGAGCAAATAGAGCAACTACTTATGTGCCTATCACTGCTTTATAGTATAGATAACAGTAAATTAATCAAAAACCGAAAAAATACGTTGAACAAAAATTTGAATACTATACAAAAATTTAAATAAGGATCGCTGTCCAATTCGAATATCCATTACCTTTAAGACCCAAGCTATTCACAAAAGGCTTAAAATCTTAATATAACATACCCTTAAGAAAGTGCCTGTCCATTACACCGTAGATAAAAATTTACTATTGCAACACCGGGACATTATTTCAAACAAAACATTTAATACCAAATTTGCATGGCAACGGCACACAGTGGAATTTTGTGGCCATAAATAGGAAGAATTTTAAAGTGCTATGAATGGAAAAATTTTGTAGTAATTAAAAAAAAACTAAAAAAGTTTAAAATTTGTTTTGGATTAAGCGACACAGTGGGCTCAAAGTTGAACTTTGTACTCCAATAATTTGCTATGAATTTTTTTATATAAGAAACTGTTAGATAGGGTGCTCTAGTGCTCTACAAAATGCAATAATGTAGCATATGGGCGGAAAGCACATTGTTTTCACCAGACATCTTCTTAAAAGTGTTTTGCAAGATTTGGAGCCATTTGTAGATAGCTTCGGTCTTAAAGGTAATGGATATTCTAACAGGAAAGAGGTTTCCCATTTAATTCTTTAGTACTAGGAGACCGATCCTAGTTCGGTTTTTCGTTTTGAGGCTTAGAAAGTCGAAAAAATATGCAATATGTATGTTGAAATAAGAAATGAGGTTAAATACATACATATTATGTACAGGGTTGCCCATATTCGAAGCGCCCATCAGGCAACACTATAACTTTTGACAGCGATGTCAAATCGACTAATGACATACCGCGTTTTGAAGCGTCAACGCGAACGCTCTAAAATAGTGAAAACTCAACGTCCTTTTAAAAATATGATGATGATGCTCATTTCCAGTTGAACGGAATCGTAAACAAACAAAATTGCCGTATTTATGCCACTGAAAATCTACAAGAGATTCAAGAGGTACCTCTTCACGATGCAAAAGTCACTGTTTGGTGTTTAAAAATAAAATGGACGCTTCGAATATGGGCAACCTTGTATGTCGAAAATATGGAAAATATTTAAAAAAATTAAAGAAGTTGATATAATATGAAAAATGTAGTAAAAATGTTGTCATCTGAGGTGTCGAAAAACAGTTGAATAAAGTAATACAGTTGAATTTAAGCAATAAAGTAATACAGTTGACTTTAAGTAATAAAGTAAGACATTTGATTTTAACACAGTGGATTTTAAGTAAATAAGTAAAACAGTGGTCTATACAGTGCCAGATTAATAATTGTACCGTGTAAAAACTAACTTTTGTGATTTAAATAAACCATTTTATAATTAAATAAGTTTGTGTGTTTTTGATTGCAACACAATCCAGTGATCGAACTCAGAAAAGTGTAAGAGATCGAAATTATCGTCTAAGAGACAGGAATTTCGTAACAATATATATATGACAGGTAACCTAGTAGGTAGCGCGCAGGACTATGAATCGCTGGGACATGGGTTCGAGACTGACTTTGCAAATTTGTAAGTCGTAAGTAAAAATTAAATTTGATGATAAAATCAAATTTAGTATAATAAAGTTTTTACAATTTGCATATTAATTAAGTAATTTGATAATAAAATAAAATTATATATAACAAAGTTTTATCATCACACGGTTATTTTTTTTAAAATGTTTTTGAAATGTCTTTTAAACAGCTCAGAAAGATACTTTACCGAGTCACTTGAAATATAATACTAGGGAAACTGTGTTTATACCTCATACGCCAAATGGCTCTTATAAGCCCCTATAAAGAATTTATATGTATAATATGTTGTATTTCTACTTGTCTTTAAAAGGCCTGTAAAAGAAGCTTAAATTGTCAATGCCACTACATGAATTTCCATTGAAAAAATAAATGCGAAAAAAAAATTTGTCTCATTTCTGGTCCAAAAATTATCTAAATCAAATTTTGTTTTATATTTTCTTATTTGCCAAGTAAGGGGCCGTCCATTAATTACGTTAGGTATTTTTTTGAAAATACGGACCCCCCTCTCCTTGGTGAGACTAGGTGAGTTTTGTCGGGACCCCCTCCCTTTCGTGAGACTTGCCTTATAATTTTTAAATGTATTCTGCTATAATAATATTATGACCAAAGAAAGTTACTTGGATATCTTAAGACGAAATTTGCAACAGAGCGCCGCAAAACTTAAGCTTCCGTCCGGGTTTTAGTTTCAATAGGATAATGATCCAAAGCACACGGCGCACATATGGCAAGATTGGCTGCTATAAAACTCTCCAAACACAACCACAATCGTTGGAAAGAAACCCAATTGAGCATTTATGGGGAGAAGTGAAAATAAAATTTAAAAATTTTCATTCGTGGAGCAAGGAGAACTTAAAGAGAGCGATAGCCAAGATCTGGGAAGAAATTTCGCACTCTTTCACCCAAAAACTGGTGGATTCTATGCCACGACGAATTTAATCTGTAACAGATGCAGCAAGTGGTACTACGAATTATTGGAATCAAAGAATATCTTTTTTAATTAAAATTTAATGAACTTCATTTTAATGAACTGTATGCTTAATTTTGTGACATGAATTTTGCTTTAAGTTTTTATGAATTCTTTTTGTGTTATGTCTCAAAAATGTTAAAATTTATGTTCGTTATTAGTTCGTCAGATTGGTATCTAATTAAAATTATTTACTAAACATTTTTAATTTCTTTAAAAATTGCCAATATTTCTTTCAAATCAAGGTGTATACTCAATTTTGTGAGTAACTGTATAGTCTCTGCATTAAAAAGTTGATGGGAGGTTTTTATTGACCCCCGCCCCTCTCCCTTGGTGAGATTTTTCCGGACCCCGTTCCCCCCTTCCCCCTATTTTGACTAACACAATTTATGGTTATCCCCTACTACATACATGCGCTGTTAGTTAAAGTAAATAAAGCCCAATTTCCATGTGATCTTATCTTATCTTATCTTATCTTATCTTATCTTATCTTATCTTATCTTATCTTATCTTATCTTATCTTATCTTATCTTATCTTATCTTATCTTATCTTATCTTATCTTATCTTATCTTATCTTATCTTATCTTATCTTATCTTATCTTATCTTATCTTATCTTATCTTATCTTATCTTATCTTATCTTATCTTATCTTATCTTATCTTATCTTATCTTATCTTATCTTATCTTATCTTATCTTATCTTATCTTATCTTATCTTATCTTATCTTATCTTATCTTATCTTATCTTATCTTATCTTATCTTATCTTATCTTATCTTATCTTATCTTATCTTATCTTATCTTATCTTATCTTATCTTATCTTATCTTATCTTATCTTATCTTATCTTATCTTATCTTATCTTATCTTATCTTATCTTATCTTATCTTATCTTATCTTATCTTATCTTATCTTATCTTATCTTATCTTATCTTATCTTATCTTATCTTATCTTATCTTATCTTATCTTATCTTATCTTATCTTATCTTATCTTATCTTATCTTATCTTATCTTATCTTATCTTATCTTATCTTATCTTATCTTATCTTATCTTATCTTATCTTATCTTATCTTATCTTATCTTATCTTATCTTATCTTATCTTATCTTATCTTATCTTATCTTATCTTATCTTATCTTATCTTATCTTATCTTATCTTATCTTATCTTATCTTATCTTATCTTATCTTATCTTATCTTATCTTATCTTATCTTATCTTATCTTATCTTATCTTATCTTATCTTATCTTATCTTATCTTATCTTATCTTATCCCATATCAGGGATATCAAATCAAATTTTTGTAAGAAAGAAAAAGCATGCGAACAGAACCTAATGCGCTTGGAGAATGCCAGAGTGAATAGCATACATTTGCTATCTTTATAGCATGTGATGTCCTCCCTGATATTTGATAAGATAAGATCACATGGAAATTGGGCTTAATTAATGAAGCAAAATATTGTAAATAATTGCTTGGAAAATACTTTGAAAATTTTTATAACAAAAATCAGATTTTATTTTTTTTTTTCTTATAGATGAACGCCCGTGGTGTTGATATGGCAAAATAGTTAGCATTACAGCAAGCATTAAAAGTTAAAAGTTTGGCGGTGGCTCCTTGATGGAATAGGGCTGTTTTCATCGTAATAAACAGGGAGTTCTTCGTAAAACCAATGAAGTAATGGAAGCAAGGGATTATTTTAATATTCAAGTGGTCTTATACCCACCCTGGAAAAATTCGGCTACGAACCATGCGATACCATCAATTTGCAGGATAATTACCAGAAGTATGTATGTATATGGCTAAAATTAAAACAAAATGACTCCGAGACTGATATATTAATTTCTGCCGAAAAAATACCAACAAAATTGCAAATAACGGCATCGGTTGTAAACTACAAAAAAGCAACAACAAGCATTTTTTTAGGATTTTTTTCGACTGAATTTTTTTTTGAAGAAAAACCAACAAAATTTACGCGGTTCAGTTGCAAATTTTCAAGTTTGAAGAAGTCAAAAAAAAAATCATGCTATTGGATTTGCTGGTTGCCTGGTAGCAATACAAATTAATTTTCTCAAATGCACCTCAAATGTAAAATAAATTAATTGATTATGCAAATAAAAAATGACGGAAAGAATTCACTTAGTGAGTAATTATCATCATGATGTTCCCACTTTTAATAATCACAATTAATATTGAAGTTATTGTACAATTGACGGAAGTTTCTCTCCTTTTTTTTAATTTTCAATTCATATAGCATTCATTTTCATGTTCTTATTTTCAACAAACTTCTCTAATTATTTAAATAAATAATATATTGTTACGAAATTTCTGTCTCTTTGACGATAATTTCGATCTCTCACACTTTTCTGAGTTCGATCACTGGATTGTGTAACAATTAAAAACACACAAACTTATTTAGTTATAAAATGGTTTATTTTATTAACGTTCAAATTCTAATATTAATTTAACACTGTATAGAAAACTGTTTTACTTTACTACGGATCACACTGTATTCACTTTATTGCTTAAATGCAAGTGTTCTACTTCACTGTTTAGATACAACTGTGTCCGAAGACTCAAATGACACCCTTTTATACTACAGGCATCACTTTCTCGAATAATGGCGTGTATTCTACCATAATCCATAATTTACCAGTGCTTCTAAGTGGCGTGTATTCCACCATAATCCATAGTTCACCAGCATGGCGCACTGACGTTGAGCTAACAATTATCCAGAATGTTGCTATTATTAGATGGCGTTGTACGACGTTGAATTTACAATTATCCAGAATGTTGCTATTATTAGATGGCGTTGTACGTTGTACGACGGCGATAATTTCTCTCGGTTGTCGACTTTTTATTGTGTGCTGCAGCGTCTGTTCGGTTTATTATTTCCGCTAGATGGTGCTAGTATCGTTTAGTTTTTTTTGTTGGTATTTATTTCAAGAGTTTTCTAGCATAAACCAAATTTCGCTACACTGCCCTCCGCTTAAACTTGTTCGTCCCGAACAAGAGTCTCTCCGTTTCTAGTATAAGGTGCCAGCCTTTCGATGTGGACTACCTTTAATTTACTTTTGTTCCCGGGGTATTTTTGGATTCGATACAAAACATCATTAATCCTTGTGACGATCCGGTAAGGTCCCTCCCAATGAGTCTGTAATTTAGGAGACAAGCCTCGTTTTCGTTGTGGGTTATGTAGCACCACTAGTTGACCTTCTTTGAACCCTTCAGTTTTTGCTCGCAGGTCATACCGAGCTTTCATCTTGTCGCTAGCCAATTGAGTACGTCTCCTGATAAGCTCGTGTATATCTGCTAATTCTTCTCTTTTCCGCGACATGTAATCGTCAGCATGGGTCGTTTCTGGGACAACGCTTACTCCAACTTCAAATCTGCTGGAAGCCTTAAGTCCGTACCAAAAATGGCTTTTGCTGGCGTGACTGTAGTGGTATCGTGTATTGCCGACCGATAAGCCATCAGAAACATTGGTAGATGCTAATCCCAATCTTTTTGTCCTTTATCAACAACCTTCCTTAAATGCTCCTATAGAGTACGGTTGAACCTTTCGACCATGCCATCGGACTGAGGATGCAAAGCTGTGGTGCGTGTCTTCTGTATTCCAAGCATGTTACAAACCTTCTTAAAAAGTGTCGACTCAAAATTTCGTCCTTGGTCGGAATGTAACTCAAGTGGAGCTCCATATCGGCAAATCCAATTTTTCATGAAAATGTCTACCACTGTTTTTGCTTCTTGATTGGGAATGGGATATACTTCTGGCCACTTACTGAAGTAATCAATTACCACAAGGATGTATTTATTTCCTGCGTTGCTGATTGGAAAAGGTCCCGCTATATCCATGGCTATCCTCTCAAAGGGAGCTCCAACGTTATACTGATGTATTTTCCCCGAGTGCGTTGCCTTGGTCCTTTAGCAATTGCACATTGGTCACAACGGCGGATCCAGTCAGCAACTGATTCTTGGCATCCTACCCAATAAAACCGTTTCTTTATTTTCTCTGTGGTTTTCGTTATGCCCAGATGTCCACCACTCGATCCATTGTGATAATCCTCGATTATTTCCTTAAATTTGGCATTTGGAATAACCAGCAGTTTTGAGCGAGTTTTACCATCCTCGCTTTCCCAGATTCGGTAGAGACAACCATCATGCAACTCCAAACTTTGCCATTGCGCCCAGTATGCTTTACAGATTTGGCTTTCATTTGAAATTTCTTGCCACGCCGGTTTCCTACCCAGCTTCTTATACTTAATTATAGTTGCTGGTCCCGTTTTACCTCCTCTTTTGTCCACTTTTCTTCAGGCAAAACGTTCAAAAGGCGCACATCAATTGTTCCAGCTTTATTTTCTGTTCGCGAACAATGACCGCATTCAATTTTGCATGGACGACGGGAAAGTGCATCCGCATTTCCATGCTGGCTTCCTTTGCGATGCTCTATGGTGAAATCATAGCTCTGCAAGCGTTCTATCCACCGTGCGATTTGACCTTCAGGATCCTTGAATTGAAGTAGCCACCTTAATGCCGCATGGTCTGTCCTCAGGAGAAAGTGCTGTCCATATAAGTACTTATGGAAGTGTTTCACGCATTCTATTACTGCCAGTAACTCTCTCCGAGTTACGCAATAATTCCTCTCAGATTTCGACAGAATTTTGCTGAAATATGCGACGACTTTTTCTTGTCCATTGATGATTTGGGACAAAACTCCTCCAATACCATGGCCACTCGCATCGGTGTCCAATACAAATTCTTTCCCGGGTATTGGGTACGCGAGTATTGGCGCTGTAGACAGTAATTCTTTCAGCTTTTGGAATGCAGTTTCCTGTGCCCCACTCCATTCGAATTTTCGATTTTTCTGTGTCAGCTCATGTAGACTGCCAGCAACATTTGCGAAACCAGGAACAAAGCGTCTGTAATAAGTGCATAGAACCAGAAAACTTCGCAACTCATGAAGATTAGATGGTCGTGGCCAATTTTTCACAGCTTTTATTTTATCTTCATCTGTGTGTATTCCTTCTGACGTAACCTTGTGCCCCAGATATTTGACTTCACGCTGGAAAAGTGAGCACTTTTTCGCACTTAATTTTAGTCCAGCTGCCTCTAAGCGCTCAAACACTTCCTCTAGATTTTTCAAGTGGTCATCAAAATC
Organism: Tricholauxania praeusta; assembly: GCA_949775025.1. Taxonomy (NCBI): domain Eukaryota; kingdom Metazoa; phylum Arthropoda; class Insecta; order Diptera; family Lauxaniidae; genus Tricholauxania; species Tricholauxania praeusta. The sequence continues at coordinate 60,192,497 of OX459028.1, read as the reverse complement.
TTTACCCATGATGATTATGTCATCGAGATACACTAGACAAGTCTTCCAATGTAGTCCTTTGAGAACTCGTTCCATTAACCGCTCAAACGTAGCTGGAGCGTTACAAAGACCAAACGGCATGACGTTGAACTGCCATTGACCATTCCCAATACTAAAGGCAGTTTTCTCTTTGTCTTTTTCATCTATTTCCACCTGCCAATATCCACTTTGTAAGTCCAGGGTGGAAAACCATGTTGCTCCAGATAACGTATCCAGTGTATCATCGATTCTGGGTAACGGGTAGCTGTCTTTTTTAGTGACGTCATTCAATTTTCTGTAATCCACACAGAATCGCATACTTCCATCCTTTTTCTTCACAAGTACGACCGGTGAACTCCATGGGCTTTCTGATGGTGCAATGACATTTTCTCGCGCCATATCTTCTATAAGGCCCGTCACTTCTTCTCTCTTAGCGAGTGCTAGCCTCCTTGGAGGTTGACGAATCGGCTGAAAATCACCTGTATCTATGCGATGTTTGACAACTGATGTTCGGCCATTATTTTCTCCTTTGGACGCAAATATCCGCCAATGTTTTTGCAGAAACCTCTTTGCTTTATTTTTGTTCTGAGCAGACAATTCCTTCGTCCATTCTTTCGTCAATTCATCCAAGGCCGACAATTTGTTAAAGTTGTACCAAAGAATTATATAGTTGTCGGTTACCATGAGCTTTAAAATTAGATAAACTACGACGAGATTGGATCAATGGCCGTGGCACCTCCCATACAAGAAAAAACGTTTAATGTTACATCATGCGTACTACAGTCAAACTTCCTTATAACGAACTTCTATGCAACGAAGTTCTCTCTACTACGAACTGAGTCCAAGTACACAGCTTTCTCATTCTATTTTCAGTGTATTTTGATCTTCTTACAACGAGTTTCCTTAAAGAGAGATTCTCTTTAAATCGAAGAAATTTTGCTGCTGAAAATCAAACTCTTATGCGTTTCTGATCTCCTTAAAGCGATTTTTGTAAAGACGTACGTTTTCTCAAGACGTACGTTTTCAGAGTTTTGGGCTACAAAAGTTAATTTTTTGATTTTGATATTTTTGGTATTCCTCAAGCTAGTCAAGAAGCACACTTTAAGCAAGCAATCTACATAAAAAAAAGTTTAGTATACTTTTTTTTTTGGTTAAAGTTTTTACACCTCTAAGTGTACACCCGTGGTACCCGGGTACCTGTAAGTATTTTGTATGAACATTTTGAAAAATTGGTGCTTATTTTGCTAAAAGTTAATAACAAGGAACGTTATATACATATATGTAGTTTCAAACACTTTTATTTTATATTGGTTTTATATAAAAATAAAAAGAAAATTAGATAGTGTTGCACATATGTAGTGTAGTGTAGTCCAAACCAAAATTACTGACTTCTTTAAATAAGTAATAAAAAAAATTATACGAATTTTCTATATAACGAATTTTTTTTTTGGTCCCGTGCGTATTCGCTATGTGGAAGTTTGACTGTATATGAGTGATCCCAATGACGGTTGCCATAAGCTTTCCTATTAAATACAATTTGACGAGATTGCATTAGTGGGCGTGGCTCCTCCCATTTTAAAATAAAGTTGTAAGCGTGACATTTGCTATTTTTTTAAATACTTTTTGGCTATTTCAATAATAGCAAAATGTTGATAAATTCGACTTTTTCAGTCGACCTGTTTCAACTTGATCGAATTTTCAACTTCTCAAAAACTTTTACCGAGTTGTTCAACTTCAAAATTTTTGAACCTCTTTCAACTTTTTTCAAAATTTTCCATTTTTTTCGACATTTTCAGCCTTTTCACCTGTTTCAAAATTTTTTGAAGTTTCTTCAATCTCTTCCATATTTTTCAGACTTTTCGAACATTTTTCAGCTTTTTTAACCTCTTTTGACGTTTTACTACATTTTTCATATTTTATCAACCTCTTTTATCTTTTTAAATATTTTCCATATTTTTCGACATATGTATATTTCAATTTTTTCAACATATTGCATATTTTTTCGATTTTCTAAACCTCAAAACGAAAAACCGAAACTTTAAGTAAATTTGTTTAAATTTTTTTTTTTTTCATAAAAATGTTTCTCACTATATCTTTGATTAACACCTTACTTTTTAATAAATTAAAAAATAAAATTTTTTGCTATTAAAAATTGATACTTAACAAAAAAAATGTTTGTTTCACTTAAAACGATAGAATATTGCATTTTACAGATTTTTCATTCATATCTTTCCTGCTTTTTCTATTGAGTTAGCTACGTTGCCACGCATCTTGATTTTGTTGCAAAGAATTATATATGAAAGAACTACGCTCCAAAGAATTATATATTAAAGAACAACGCTCCCAGAAATGTCGATAATTGGAACGTGCTACTATTTTAGCTAGATTAGAATTACGGTCTTAGAATGAGGGGAAATGTCTTTTTGCGCATTGGGATTTTTAGCAACGAAGCTGAAATTCCCTCTGATCTGCCATTTTCTATTTTATTAAGATTTTTTATTTAAATTAATAGAGAAGTTTTTTGAAAATACGAAATGAAAACAAATGCTATATGAATTGATAATTAAAAAAAAAGAGGAAACCTTTCGGCAATTACACAATAATTTCAATATTAGTTTTGATTATTAAATGAATAGGAGGAAAATCCTGATAATAATTACTTCCGCCATTCTTTATTTGCAAAAATAACCCCATATTAATTAATTTATTTTACATTTAGCTGCATTTGAGAAAATTCATTTGTATTGCTACCAGGCAATCAGCAAATCCAACAACATGATTTTTATTTTGACTTCTTCAAACTTGCAAATTTGCAGCTGTGCCGCGTAAATTTTGTTGTTGGTTTTTCTTCAGAAAAAATTCAGTTGAAAAAATCCTAAAAAAAATTGTGTGTATTTGTTGTTGCTTTTTTGTAGTTTACAACTGATACCGTTATTTGTAATTCTGTTGGTATTTTTTCGGCAGAAAATCACAAAAATGATATTTATGTTGTTTGCGTGTGTGTGTGCTCAAATTAGGCTATTTTTTGCATCCAGGATTTTTCCTTTGGGGGCTATAAATATATAGAAATTATGATCTTATAGTTTTCAATATTCTAGTTTTACTTGAAACAAATCATTAGTTGAAACAAGTTAATACTAAATAAGTTCAGTAAGAATAGCTTAGTCATTAGAACTGATTCTGCATTTAAAAAAACACGAAAACCATATTTTCAAAGATAAAAAATGGAGATTTCTTTAAAATTAACACGAAAACTAAATCAATGTGCCAAAATACACTACTGCTATCGCCATGTTATTTCCGAATCAAGAAATATTCAAATAAGGGGCTTAGCACCCTTGATCCCTTGATCAAGTACGTACATTTTTCGGTTCAAACTTAAAAATAAAAATGATATTCATGTTGTTTTATTTGCTGAGCGCCTGCTTCAAACAAAATTTCATTTGTCTTACGGATTGAATTGAAATTATTTTACAAAACTCAAAATATTTCTATAATTTCTATATTTTTCAAAATGATCATGGAAATAACAATAAAGGTTGTACTAAATTGTCACATTAAAATTTGACAGCAAAATGTGGCTTCGCAGCTGTCAAAAAATTCTTCAACTCAATTTTTGTTGTTTACATTTTGCATTGAATCTTTGTTTCATATATAATTCTTTGCAAAAACGTAAATAAGTGGAAATTCACACAAGAGCGCGCTGCAATCGTTAAGAAATGAACGATGACGTCGTTTTCGTGCAAATGACATCTGTCAAAATAGAAGCAAGTGATTCATTTTAGTTAAAGAAGAAAAAAAATACTACTGCGAATAAATAGTTTAATTTACTATTTTCAAAATTCCAAAACTAACAAATTTTAAAAATTTCATTTCCTCTTTCTTTAACTAAAAAAGCTTCAAACTGGGTAACGAGATGTCGGCTGCTTCAATGGAAAGTGAGTAAACAAACAGGGAGGGACTGGAGACAAATATAGCCCCAACTAATTTTTGGTTTTCTCCCCTATCTCAGAACACCTCTTCAATCTAAAATTTGCAACAAAAGAGTTGGAGCGCAATTCCAAAAAATGCGAAAAGGAAGAAAAACTCGAAAAAGTTAAAGCTAAGAAAGCCATCCAAAAGGGTAACATGGACGTAGCCCGCATACATGCAGAAAATGCAATACGGCAAAAAAATCAAGCAGTTAACTATTTGCGTATGAGCGCCCGTGTTGATGCTGTCGCCAGTCGTGTCCAATCTGCGTTGACCACACGCAAGGTAACTAGTTCTATGGCTGGTGTTGTCAAAGCCATGGATGCCGCTATGAAGGGTATGAATCTCGAGAAAATTTCCTCGCTGATGGAGAAGTTTGAATCACAGTTCGAGGACTTAGATGTACAGAGCTCTGTTATGGAGAATACAATGTCGGACACAACTACCACATCGGTACCACAAGGAGATGTAGACAATTTATTGCAGCAAGTGGCGGATGAAGCAGGGTAAGTAAAACCTAATTGCATTTATTGGAAAGCTTATTTAGTTAGTATTGTTAATGATAATTGTGTGGCCGACCAAACCAGATCCCAATAGCTTTTCAACTTTTCTTAACATTTTTGGTTCAAAAATTGCTAGAGCGCAAATTTTGTCGGAAATTAATATTTTTTTTTTAATTAAATAAAAGCTTACCGAAGTTCATTATCACCCTAATTTTGTAAGTCGTCGACGACTCTCGTCTCGATTTGCTGTCGTCTTCGCTTCGACTTCGCTTCGTTTCAGTTTTCGTATCGTGTAACAAAAGCGACTAAAAAAAACGTCAAATCAAATTTAAATAAAAAAAATTATGGATTCAATTGAAATTTGGTTTTCGTCAAGCAGTGATGACGAAAGTCCAAATACTGATATAGAAAATACAAAATTTCCACAAAAAAAATTCAATTTTATACGAATGAACGATCGTCATCTGTAAAAACTTAGGCGACATTTGATCAACGAAAACGAGTGTCGCTTTCGTCAAAAAATGACTTCGTAAATACCAAAAATGGGCGAAGATTTCGATAGTTATCAAAAGTCGTTTTACATGCGTAAAAGAAAACCCAATCAAATTTTTTTAGTAATTTTTAATTTGTTTAGTATATTTCCGAGATATATCACAAGAATATAGTTTTATCACTGGACTACACTATAGTAATTGATGAACAAATTTATCTTGGAATAAAACCAGATTTAGTTGTGACTACGCTCAGTCTTCCAAAATTGTATAGATAAAAAAGATATCCTATCCCAAGTTTTAAAATCAAATGTCGTATTTTTTTCACTGCGCGAACGTGCTCTATTTCGTAAGAAGAAATTATTTACCCAAACAAATGTTTTAACGTTATTTCCACGTAATGTAAAATTAAAATTTTGTTTTTGTATCTAACTAAAAAATGTTGTAAATGTGTGATCAATATTTTGAATTTGGAAAACACACAATATTTTATGTTGGTAGGGAGCGGCAAATTAGGTGTTATTTCCCCGGACGCTAAAGATGTGTAAATTTTGTAGTTCATACCTTTTCTAGCAAAACAAAACCCTATACTCAATTCCTTTTGACTAAAATATGCAACTTTTGCCTATGTCAATACTCGATTCAATTTTGTCAATATACATAAAAACAAAATTTTTGTTCTTATTTTGTAGCTTGGAATTAAACATGGAATTGCCAAGTGGAGTTCAAAGTACAACCATTGGGGCTTCAACACAGGTATCACAAGAGCAAGACGAACTCACCCAACGTTTAGCGCGTCTAAGGCAAGCAGAATAGGTACAATCCCATAGTACTGGATGCGCAGAACTAAAGTAACATTCAATATTTCTTTATTTTATATGTGAAAAATCAAAAATTTTATTATTTTTATGTTATTAAATGCTTAACTTAAAATATGCTACATTTATACGTATTTGTTAAAAGGTAGAAAACGCTGTATGTTGATATTTTTCAAAATACAGAGCAATAAAATGAATGCAACCTTCTGCCAAAAAAAAATAAATAAAATTAACGAATAGCTATAGTTACAATATTATTTGTAAAAGTGTAAACTAATTTCAATAAAAAGTTGGTATTCTATACATTTTGACACAAAAACTTATTTTGGATAAATTTTTTCCAAAGTTATCAAACAGATGTTAATCATTCTTGTGGCATGGATTGGCAATCATTTTGCAGCTCTGTTTCATACAAAAAGTATTCAAATAAACTAAAAATTCAAATATAAAAACCTATTTTATATATTACTAGAATGCTGCATTCGCTGCAGCTGATTTATTTGCTGTTCTGTGTTATGTTCGATTATATTCCTTTGCACCGCGTGCACTTCACCAATTTGACTTATAATCTCAGTTACAACTTGACCTGGCCCGAATGTCGTTGCTTGTATTACATTTTTTTGAACACGTCGCTTCCGCACTTTTTTTTCCTTTGTAGGTTCGTTGGGATCCTTAGGTTTTGGTTTCGGTCCACGTTTTTGTTCAATCTTTCGCTTGGGATGAGGCGCTACCATGGGCATAGAACGCCAGCTGTCGTTGTAACGATCCAATCGGTGTTTCAAGATTTCAACGTCACGTAAACGACGTCGAATTATTTTTTTAATGTTTGTAATCCTAAGTTAAGCAAATGTAAATTTATAGATTAAAAATGCAATGCAATGTACTTGAGCTCACAATCGAAAAAGATTACTGAAATAAACTTTTATGTGCTTTTTAATTCTATAATCAAAAAGCGTCGCTCGGATCTGGCTTCGGAGATACACTCAAACTTGTCAATAAGAGACTACGTCTGGGGACTTATTTTTATCTCCTATCCGCAGGTTTTTTTTTTTGTAAAAAATACTGAGCATCAACTAAAAAATCGCTTGGATAAAATTTCGCGACTCATCTCATTTTCTTATTGGCAGGTTCCCTTACGTTCTCTTATTGGCAGGATAATTTTTATGATATTTCAAATTACGGTTCTATCAATTTCTTTGTTTTTCTTTTATTGGTAGGATTCTCTTATCTGCGGTGACTCTAATTTACAAGTTTGAGTGTACAACCATCTAAAATAGTGAATATATATTTTCTAAAAGTCGCTATAAGTCAGCAAACCCTGTATTGATTTCCAAAATATGGATTTCATTTGGTAATTCAAAGGTTACTAGTAAATAATTACCATATACAGTATTTTAATACTAAAATTCACCAAAGTGATTTTACTTTTTTTTGATAAAAAATAAGTGAAATGAAAAAAAAAAAACTATGCAAATGGTGCATCATTTTAAAGCAAACGAAACAAGCTTTTTTGACAGGCTAAAAAAATTACAGGTCATTAATACATTTTTTGAAAAAAATAATGTTTTAAAAATAAATTGGTAAAAATTTCATAAAAATCGTTATGTCTAAAAAATTATTGTTTAAATTTCAAAACTTTTCTTACCATAATTGTAGGCCATTAAATTATCGCTTTTATGACAACCATATTTTTTATATTCATTCAGGGGTTCCCAACTTATAATTATTTTTATAAAAACTATATACGCAACTTCCGATTGCTTTGTATACCTCCGAAACTAGATGTAATGTTGTTTCGAATTTTAGTATTAAATAGAAAAATTACTTAGTAATTCAAAGAAAAACCAAAAATCTGGAGTGGTATCCGCTAAGGTAATATGTAGTTGATACTTGACTACCGCTTGTTGATAACCGCTTGCTTTTATGTGATAGCTATTTAGATGTCGTTTTCAAAAAAAATGACAATCAAAAAATTGACAGTCGACTATCAACTTAGCGGATACTACCCCAGTACATTTACGAACTGATTTCAAAATTTTCAAAAATCAGTATTTTTAAAGAAAATTACTGATATAGTACATATCGCTCACTTACTTCAAGACTGGCATAACTCAAAAAACATAAAGTGGGAGAAAAACGCATTTAAAGTTTTCAATAACTTACTTTTTATATATAAACTCTTCTCACAAGGCAAGTTTATGTGATACTTTTCTGATTTTTTTCACACAAAATAAAACATTAAATCGCGGATATTTCTGCATCACTAACTCAAAAGTCACGTTTTTTGAGTTATGCCAGTCTTGAAGTAAGTGAGCGATATGATATGTACCTAAGTTTTGGGACATTTGCCCCAAAAAAAATGTGAGCTAAAGTAAATCTGTTCCAATCTAATTCTTCCTCTACTTTTTGCCAACATACCGCAAAACATTCCTTTCATTTTCTGTCTGTATTTCTTGACACCGCTCGTACAGTTTTTCTACTAGCAGTTTATACTTTTTATTATTTTCTGGTAGTAACATCCTTAGTTACAATTTTTTTGTTTTATTTTTATTTATATATTTCACATCAGTCTCTTTTAGCAAATCGACTCTATAAAATTCAATTACAGCAAAACGTCAAATATTCTGAAATTTAAGGCTCTATCAAACAGAACGCGTTATTTAACGCTGCGTTGTATTTTAAGACAAACACAGCGCGTTGGCGCACTTAACGCGGTGTTCGAACGCAACGACACAAAATTTGCCATTCCACGCACGACAAATCACACGTGATACAGTCTTTCAAATTTTTAATACATATCAGTAAATGTGTGAAAATGACAAAATTACAGCCCTATTCTGGCAGCTTAGCAAAATAGTTAATATTAACAAGTTGTTAATGTCCCGTATTCTGGCGAAAATTTAAAAGCTCTTTTCTTTACTATTTTGTTAATGTCAGAAAGTATCTTTACATCGAGTGATATTTCAGTATTGACCTAAATAATAATTGTTGTGAAAATAAAACTTAATTATATGCAAGGGAGAATTCTTGAAAAAACTGAAGAGAATTATAAGTTGTTTTTATTTAGCGTGTCAAAAATATATATACGTATATGTATGTTTTTAGAAAGAAAAAGCATTTTTACTGACGAGAATCGAACCCACGCACTGTGAGCTATGAGTCCACAGTCCAGTTCCAGTTTTTTATCACTCCTCGTTTAGGGCTACCAGATGGCATACTAAAGTAGCAAAAGTGCTACTTTTGCAAGGCTTTGCTACTTTTCACTTGAAATGTACTACTTTTGATTGAAATGCGCTACTTTTCACTACTTTCGAAGTTACTACCTTTTTTTTTTTTTGGTCGATAAACAAAATTTTAAAAAAAATGTTTTACCGGAGCCTTATGCTTTAAACACAATTAAAGCGGTGGCGGTAAAGCGGCGACGAATATACGCTGTCAAAAATTATAACATACTTGATCATGTGAAATTGAACAGAATTGAGGCGTACGACTGGTGAGCTGCCGACGGTTCGCCGTCGATCTAGATTTAAATCTATTTCACCGTCCAATCAGTGTTGCATTTCCAATCAGCTTGTGTCAATTCTTTTGTTTACTTTTGAAATGCGAACTGCGCGAAGTAATTTTAATAATAAAAAAGAATAAAAGAAATAGCTGAAAATAACTTAATTGAAATAAAAAAAATATTGATAAAAATTACAAAATGAATAACAGCTAAATTTTCCGTCGTTCGTCGTACGCCGCAATTGAGTTTATTCAAACGATTTTTCGTCGCGTTTTTTTTTTTTTTGACAGCGCTTATTCGTCGCCGCTTTACCGCCACCGCTCTAATTGTGTTGAAAGCATTATGCTGAAATCGCAATGCTGCGTTCGGTCGGTCGCACTCTGACAGCTGAAGTAGAAACAATGCATGCGTTCTCGCTTTATAGCGGCACACGCTTCTCTCAGAAAAAGTTCAAACCCTGCAATCGTATGGATTGAGTTACAGAGCACAACGCGTAGAAAGTCAAAAAGCGTATAACGCAAAAAGTTGAGCAACTTTCAACTTTTTCTACGCTTTCTCGCTTCATAATCTTTTTCATTCATTAAACAAACTTTTCAACTCATTAAACAAATTTTTTATTGTTTACAATTTTGTCAACTGTCAAATCTTCTAATAAAAACTTTGAAGCAAAGAAGCGTGATATGTAACTCCAAAAACAAAACGCGTAGAAAGCCGAAACGCGATAAACCGACAACGCGTGGTCCGTATCACCACTTTAAATGCGACCTCAGGCGTTGCGTTTTATCGTATATACGATCAACGCCATACCCGAAGTTCGAGTAGAGCTACTTTCTACTGGAACGTGCATTTGACACTTCTAGTTTACCCAGCGTTTCATGCAGTAATGAAATAAGGTCCACTAAATTATTTATTTCGTTCAAATCTATTTATTTTATGAAAATAAAAATCAAAACTAAAAAACACGACAAAATTAAGCAAAAATTGACAAATAGAATTCCTTTTATTGACAATGTTGAAATAACAGACGCTCGCTACATTATGATTTACAAAAGGAAGGTCAGGCGTTTTGGCAGCCAATATCGTATATTTTTGTAAAGTTTTTCAAACGCCGATCAAAGTTGTTCAAAGCGCGACCGACCAGCGCCGCACAGTGTTATATTTTGAGAAAAAATGGACAAAATCAAATTCCCGTCGATAACAATGCCCAAAAAAAACGACGTCGGTCTCATTCGAAAGGTGATTTCATGCTTTTTTTAGAAAAATTGTCCCGAATCGAGATCCCAGCTTTGGGCATTTCTCAGAAATGCCCAAAATATGGTCTTTTTCACTTTTAGACAGTTTTTCCCAATTTTAGTACAATTCTGACTCGTATACATATCCGATGATAATTTATTTTGAAAGTCGAGAGTATATATAATATATCTTTTAAAACTAATTCGTTATAAAAAAAAAAATTTTTTCGTATTATAACTAAAAAAGTGACAAAAATGACAATTTTTTTTCGTAATTGTCATTTTTGTCATTTTTTTAGTTATAATACGAAAAAAAAACTTTTTTTTTATAACGAATTAGTTTTAAAAGATATATATATATATATATATACTCTCGACTTTCAAAATAAATTATCATCGGATATGTATACGAGTCAGAATTGTACTAAAATTGGGAAAAACTGTCTAAAAGTGAAAAAGACCATATTTTGGGCATTTCTGAGAAATGCCCAAAGCTGGGATCTCGATTCCGGACAATTTTTCTAAAAAAAGCATGAAATCACCTTTCGAATGAGACCGACCTCGTTTTTTTTGGGCATTGTTATCGACGGGAATTTGATTTTGTCCATTTTTTCTCAAAATATAACACTGTGCGCCGCATTGCGATTTCAGCATTAATGCAAATTTTTCATTCCAAATAAGATGGCGTGTGGAGCGAACAATCAGTTTTGATAAGATTTTATTGCATCAAGCTATAAAAACTATTTACAAAAGCTTAAAATAGGTTTAGTGGTTTTTCCTTTAAGGTGGTCCATAGTAAAGAGCTAAACAGAACTGGGACGTGCGATTTATCTTCAGAGTCAAATCGCACCAAACAATAGAATTTTTTTTATTTCTTTGCGATAAATTTTCTAGCGTCAATTTTATACTCACTACAAACGTATAGGAAAAACAGAAGAAAAATCTCTCGTCCCTGTTCTGTTTAGCCTCTTATTATGTGACGACCTTAAAGGAGAGTATGGGAAATGTGACATTTGGATTGAGCTTATGTGATAGATTGTGAAATCGAAGGGGGGGTCAAAAATTTCAAAAAAAAATACGTAATACATGAAAAGCCCCATACATCTTTTTTTAGCTTTAGAACAATTTCTTTCAAAAAACTATTGTTGGCTCGCAAAAATGTATCATTGATACACAGTTTAATTTTTTTTTAATAAATTTCAAATTATATCCTTTTGTTGGCCATAGATTAGGTATTCACAGCTTGTAGCGATTCTTAGGAAAGCTATCCCAAGTACGTATAGCATTTAAATACTACTGTGCAATAATTGCTAGGAGTAAGCTGTAAAAACACTTTTAATGCAATTGACAAGTCATTTATTAGCTTTTTTTAAGTTTTACTCAAAAGAAAATTTTTATTCTTTAAAAACGCTTTTACAGCTTGTGTCTAGCTTAATAAGCATTGCCCCAAAATATTTTCCTTACCCGCTTTAGAAGCGTTTATAAAGCCAAAATAGATGTTAAGAACAAGCACGTTGTTATTTTCTTTAGCTATGAACTATACTTTAACGAAAAGATTACAGCTAAACAAAAGCAACTATATTTATCATTTTGATCTGGCATTTATAGCTAAAAGAAATCACAGAGCATTGCATAGATTTGTGGTGCTCCACATGACTCTAATTAAAGCGCATTTAAAATTAACTTACAGTAAAAGCAATGACTATATTTTATAGCTTTTATTTTGCATGCATACTTCAAATTATTGCTAAAAAAAACTCACACACATTTCTTTCTCTATACTGATCCAGATCATTATACTAGTTCTTGGCTATAAATCAGCTTTTAAAGTCAAAAATTTTGCTGAAAAATACCAATGTAGTAAAACTTATTTTTCTGCAATTTATTAGCTATTTTTTGAAATATTTAGGCCAATTGAACTCCAAAAAAAGCTGCAGCGCTCTCACTGTTAAATTCATATTTTTTTGGTTAAGTTTTAGCTATTGATGCTTGCATGCAATTCACTTATGGAACTCTGAAGACGCCATTACATGAGTGTTGTGCAAAAATTATTCGAATAAGGAAATTTATTCGAACAATCTAAATCGCTCAACGTATGGGAAATAATTTTGCCAAATGAATTATTACTATTAAAGCTCATAATATAGATTATCATGGAAACCATATTTTTTATCACTTTAGAAAATTTTGGATTATTGCGAAAGAGAAAATATGCATTTTAATAAATTTTTTTGATATATTTTTTTATTATTGCTTAAAAATTTATAAATATAAAGAAACTTTGGGGTGCATTATTTATTTAAAAGTTTCAGAAGAAACTAATCGAAAAATTTTTATTCGCACACTGTTTGTAGTTCTGAAAGAATGCTTTTAATTGAAATTTATGTAATTGACATTGCACATTGGGAAGTACCAATAGAATTTTTTAAGGCGCCTTTATTGCTTGGAATGACAAAAATAGATCTTTAGTGTGGCTATTTTTCGCATTTTGCCTTCTGTAAAGATATGTGAAATGCTAAATTCTGATTTCCAAAGATGCTTTATATGCTATATAACAGTGCATTCCAGATCAATTCCTATCAGCAAGAAAAGCAATGCAGCAATAATTTTTGCTAGAAATGCGCTGTATTAGCCAAAAACTTGCAACGTGTACTACTTGGGTTGTCAGTAAATATAGGTAGCCGTATCTCAGAAATAAAATACAAAACAATTTTCGCTAACATAATTTTTGTATAAGAACCATGATTATTGTTATGTTAGCAGCGATGCTTAAATAGTTTATGGGACCTTTTATGCAGGTCAACGTCTACAGGTCCAGGACGGGGATGATGTAGGGCTAGATAGGGTGGAACAACGTATTTCATGAAGAAGTATTTCATAAAAAAAAATATCTGAAGAAGTTTCGCTACACAGTTTTTCAGGTGATCAGCTGGTAAATGAAACGTTGAAGTAGCCGGTCACTTAAAAATGAATCGTGTGATGTGAAACTATCTTACCCAAATGGATGTGAAACCAATATATAATGATAAACTTCCTAAGTCGACGTTTACACGAGGAAAGTCTGGGAGACAAATTCTTGTTCATTCTCTTTTGTGATTTTCGTTTCGCGTTAGCAACATATGACAAATTTTTTACCTCGTCCCTTTCGTTTTTCCCCTCTTGCCGACAAACAAGGAAACTTTGCCGAAAAACTTTCCTCGTGTAAACCTTGACCAAGCCTCAGCATACTTTTTTGTATGATTTGTTTCATGTTCATATTGTTCCTATTTTTGAGTATGAGACTGGTTTAGAGAAATTTCAATTCTTACTTTCTCAAAGATACGATACCTACGATACGAGAACCTTTTTACTACCCAGCAGGCAAATGAGCATAGCCTTGCTCGGAGAAGGCCTACTAGCACTGCTGCGATTATATAAGGACTTCTCAAAACTAGATTTTCATGCAAATAAAAATACAATCACAGATGGCATAATATGCCTTGCCACAACAGACATGCTATCAGGCCTGATATTAGAAGGCAAAGAAGAAGGACTCCATTTACTTTAGCGCTTTTCTGTTTCTTTTTTATTTCATGTATTGCAATGTTTTATGATTCGGCATAACTTTTTTGTCATATGCATTGTACATATACGACATTAAAAGTATACACATGGTTAGAAATTAATAGAGGTGTGCAGGCTAGTCCTCTGTTGTTTCATGTTATGTTAAAGAGGTAGAGTTTTGTGTATTCTTTGTCAAATTGTAAAGTCATTAAAAAAATATCAACGCAAGTGAGATGGCGCGGATAAAAAAAAAAACAATTAATATTTAGTCTTTAAATTTATTAAAATTAAATTTTTGTCAAGTACTCCTGAGAGTCCTTCTACGGTAAGCGGTCTTAGAAAGCCTGCTTAGGAAGGCCTGTTTTCTGTGGCCATTTCATATAAAAAAGAAAGTACGTTTGAAAGGAGGGTGGAAGGCCTTATACTTACCAAGGAAGGCCTTCTAGAAGCACTGTTAGCTCCTGCCCTTGCCTACTGGATATGTCAATTACACTCAGCGTTGACTTGTAAAACTGACTTACAAGTTTGCTATAATTCAGGCACTTACACACACATATGTTGGTATCAAATCTCATCTGTTATTGTCAAAACAAACAAATAAAAATTGTTTGATTCGTTGAAGTCTAAAATTAAAAAGAAAATTTAATAATAATTGATGTTTTCTCTTATTTTTCTTTTATATTTTTGTTTTAAAATAAATTCACGCTAAATTTTGAAATTAATTTTAGTTAACTGCTATTTTAAACACATATTTTACTAAAATTTTAATTTAAACATTTTTTCATGGTACAATTATCATGGTAGCAGCAATTCTAAATGACAGTTCTTCTTCTTTATTTTTATACCTACTTTTTCTGTCGAAATCAGCTTAGAAAGGCACTGATATTTCTAAATTACACTCTCATAGCTAATAGCGCACGTTGTCAGATTTCTTGTCTTCTTTGTTTTGTTTTTCTTGATATATATGATAGGCAATTTCACGGTTGCATTATTTGAGTTTGACAAGATGGTTCTACCAATAAATGTACCATGGTGAACTTGTGCATTGACTTACCACGCTGGCATACGTATTTCGCATTCACACAATTAAAATACTACACCGAAGTCATACACCGGCGATCAAATTCGACGAGTGTGAATAGCGTGTATTTGACCACAAAAAAAAAAACAAGAAACACAACTGGTGTTACCAGTGTAGTAAAGAGTGGTTGCTCCAAAGTAAATTTTTTTCAGCTCAACAATCAACCCTGTACCAGTGCTGTCGTTTGTACTACAATAGTGCTTTTGTACTACCCTTCAGCCACGCGTACTACCCTAGTACCCAACCCTCAATTTGTACTACCCAAAATTTGTTCCATGTGATCTTATCTTATTTTATCCCATATCTGGGATATCAAATCAAATTTTTGTAAGAAAGAAAAAGCAAGCGAACAGAACCTAATGCGCTTGGAGAATGCGAGAGTGAATAGCATACATTTGCTATCTTAATAGCATTTGATGTCCTCCCTGATATGGGATAAGATAAGATAAGCTTTAAGCCCAATTTCAATGTGATCTTATCTCATCTTATCTTATCCCATATCAGGGATATCAAATCAAATTTTTGTAAGAAAGAAAAAGAAATTGGGCTTAACTTTAACCAGCTCTGATCATAATTTATGATTCATAAAAGATTCATACCTTTAGAACGCGACTAATTTCGCTTGTATTCATTTTTCTTGTGCGCGTCTTTAAATATACACAATTAATGTAATTTTTTCTTTTGCTGTTATGGAAAAGTATGCCACAAATTAACCAAGGTATAACTTGATAGTAAAATGATTTATTTTTTATTATAGGTTTCTAATAAAGTCGAAAGCAGAAGCCGCCAATTTAACCAAAGCTGGTATCAACACAGAAAAAAAATCAGTCCTTCAAATAGCTTCATGCAATAAATACATACTATAATAAATGAATTTCAACAAATACTATTAGCTTTTATTAATACTTTCTTACTATCATAGTATGAGTAGGTGTAAGTACAAATATATTAGTGTAGTACTACCCATTTTCACAAAGTACTACCCAAAAATATTAAATTGAGCACTTAAATTTTTTTCGAAACGACAGCACTGCCCTGTACCGGTTTACGCGACAGCTGATGGAGCAACACAACATCTGGAAACACAAAGCGTCAAACATATTGGAAAACAGGAAAATTTCATTGATTAAAGAAAAAGAAAAAAACAAGAAATCGCACACATAGCTGAAATTATAATAAATCGCAATAATTTAATATTTTTGATGGCGTCTGGCTCGTCGACACCTCAGACGTCCTCACCAGGCGGCCACAAAACTTCTGTGAAATCAAGTGAAAAGTCGTCGGCTGCCGCTGCATCGGCTGTAATGAAATCCTTTAAGGAAATCATCAAAGACCCCAAGAGTTTGGAAGAGGCTGCCCAATATCTTTACCAATCACTGGTGGACGATGCTGTGCTTGGTGTATTCCTGGAGATACATCATCTCAAGAAGACTGGCAATCTAACTGCAATCGATGGCATACTAGAGGAAGATCAAGAGACTTCATTTCGAATTGTGGACATGCCTAATTTTGATATTTTCGGCATATCTACTGCAAAAAAACCAATGGACTGTACTTGTCCCAACTGTGATAGGCCCGTGTCGGCTGCACGTTTTGCCCCACATCTGGAGAAATGCATGGGCATGGGTCGAAACTCTTCACGTATCGCCAGCCGGCGTTTGGCCAGCACCAAGGAAAGTAGCTCTAGTTCTAGCTATTTTCAGGCAAATGCTGGCAGTGATGATGAAGACGACGACTGGTCAGAGAAGCGACGAAAGAAATCTAGTCAAAATTCCAGGAACAATGGTTCCAAGAAAAACAACGGAAAATCCTTTTAAGCTTAGACATAATTTTCTTATTTGATGTAACACATTTGATATGTACACTTTACAGATTTACTACTAGTTTAACTACATGTTTGTGGCATTTTGTATAGCTTCTTACGTTGGCCTGTGATCACAGGGCAACACAGCATAAGTTCTATGCTCATGCACAAGATAAATGCTGCATTGCCTTGTGATCACAGACCAACTTTAGCGACTAGCAAATGGCATAGATATACATATGTATAATTTGAATTAAAATTTAATTAAATAAACAAATTGCAAATTTACCAAACATGAAACGCACCCACTTATAGTCGGTGCGTCGCCACATAGAGTCTGGACAAAATATGTCACGTGGCCAAATTACAATGAAATTTATTACACCTAGTTTTTACATTGCTCAATATGAATATGCTGCAAAGTTTTTGAAATTCAAAGTGAGGCCCCAAAAAGAGCCACCTCTAGGAAAACACTTAATTTTGCAAATAATTTTATAAATTCATAGGTATAAAACTAAATTGATTTATAAAACTGATGTATAAAATGGTACTTAACAGTCCTTTCATGGTTGGCTACTATCTCGCTACGTCATCGAGTAAGAATTGGATGTATGTACATATGTTCATAAAGCCAATTCTTATTCGGCGTTTAAAATGGCGAGATAGTAGCCAACCATGAAAGGGAGGTAAATTATAAGCTTATCGTTACAACAGTTATAGCCATTTAGATATTATTTCTCTTAAGTAACATTTTTTGGGAAAATCTTATGCCTTTTATTTTTTGGTCAGCAGTATTAAAAAATAATATGATAAAAAATTCGAAAAATTAAAGTTAATTTGTTTGCTCAAAAAAAATTTAAGCAGGCATGTAACCAAAATCAAGAATTTTTTTCTCATTAAATAAAAATGTATATACCAATTACCGATTTTTACAGAAATTCTTCAATTCCTATCGGGCCCCCAGCTTTGACATGAAATTTTGGGTCTAGCCTGGTCAAACCTTGCCACTTGTCAACCCTGCTCATTAAATAGGTACTAGAGGTCTGCGCAAGCGCACTTGCTGTGACGTCATTGAATTTTACAAAGGATAGGTTACTTAGAAACAAAAATTGGATTTTTTTAAGTATTTTGACAAGAGTGTGGGAAATGGGGAGTGAGGAGAATTGTCTCCACAATTTTTTTATTTTTTTTTTCGAACTCGGCGAAGAATTATACACAAGAATAAGTGAGTTATTTCTGTCCTTTTTTCGAAGATGTGGACTTGGATAACATTTGGTTTCAACATTATGTCGCGCCGTATCGCAAGCCCTGCAACAAACGTTCGTAGCCGGGTTTGCTAACCATAGTATTTCTGCATTAGAGTATGAGTAAATTGGCCGGCTTCGGCTCCAGCTGCGGGCCATAAACAGTAAGAATAGCGCCAGACTCTTGAAATTTGGCACAGACGTTTTTTAGGTTAAATCAACAAAAATTTATGAATATGAAAAAATCGGCCAACGTACACGCCTACCGCCCATACAAAGGTGGGATGTGATTGAGACTTATTCTTCAAAATGGATATCGATTTCCAATAATTTGGCAATGTTGATTTCAAAAATGTTACAAATTGTGCGATATCTATTATATTTTTCAAGTTATTAGAGAAAAACTGAAGATTCCATATAAAAACCTAATTTGAAGAATAGATTAAGTAGATATACAGCAATGTTTTCTTTTAAATTTATTTTAATTGTCTTCTTCATAGACTTCAAACATTTCTTGTGCCTCTGGTGCTAACTCTTTATATTTTCTATCTCGCTTTATTTGAATTTGGCTGATAAGAGGATCAGAAGAAATCAGCAAATAATGCAAAATTGGAACTTCTAGTTCTTGCATAGTTTGACTTCCATGCATTAGAACTTTGTGCACGGAAGGAGGCATGTTGTACCAATTGTTGTCCTTTTTATAAAGTTCCACAGTGTTTTGGGTATATTTGTGAAAGCTTTCGAGATTTATAACTTCTCCGGAAGCCAGAACTAAGTTTTTTGGAAATATATTACGATAATAATAATAATAAAAATGTCTTGTTGTTTGCAAAAATTTGGCGCAATGGAGCATGTGGGCGTGGCATCTTCCATACAAGCAAAAAACGTTTACTGTTATAGATAGTGTGCTATGAGAGTAATCTTCATAAAATTTGGCTTAGGGGTGTCAGCTGCTATGGGCTTTGTAATTAAATGAGAATTCACGAGATTGCAGTAGTGGGTGTTTCACCTCCTATATTACTATAAAGTTGCAATCGCTATATTGGTTGAACTATTCCAACAATTGGTATAAAATTTAATTTAGGTGGTTTACTTGCTAAAAGGTATGCCTGAATCGAAAGTGGGCGAAATAGCACGAGTGGGCGTGGCACTCTCCATAAAATACCTTAAGTGGTATATCTTTCGAAATATGTGATCAATCAGACTAAAGTTTGGTGAAAGAGTGTTGCTTATAAAAAGCTATTTTTGGATAAAAATCGGACAATATTACACCAGTGGGTGTGTTACCACCCTAAATTTTAAGACTAATTACGGCATATATCGCAAGCTATACAACCTATTGGGCTAAGATTTGGTATGTGGATGTCAATGACGAATATAATTTAATAACCCAAAATAAGGCGGAATTAGAGAAATGGATACATTTTCCATATTCTTTTGACTTTATCAACCTCTTAACTTTTTCCAATAGATCCCATATGTATTTGTTTGACTATTTCAACCTCTTTCGTTTCTCTTCATTATTTTCTTCAATGGTTTTCATATTTTTTCGACTTTTTCAGTCTTTAACAACTGTTTCAACATTTTTCAACTTCTTTCAACCTTTTTTACATTTCACTTTTTTTCGACTTATTCAACCTGTTTAACGTCTTTTAACATATCTTTAAAAGGGACTTTGAGTGCAGTGTAGGGTATGTGAATATCAGCCTGGCCGAAGATAACACCTTAACTTGTTTTTTACTTACATTGTACATATACGATATCAAATGTATGTATGTATATAAGTGTTTAGAAGCAAAGAACGATGACGATGTTGCCAGGCTTGTACTGCTATGCTATGTTAAGTTTTAAGAGTAGTGTTTGTATAATAATTTCAATTATCAATTGCATATAAAAAAAATGTCACTAAACAAAAAATGAGCAGATGTTAAAGAGAAACTGAAATATCCTCCCAGATCTATCTGATGACGCTTCAAATATTGTAAGAAATTTACTTTTTTCTGAGAGTAAAATTTTAATACTGAATCAGTAGCAAATGTATACGAGCTTCCCTATGGACGACTTTTATAGGTATAAAAAATCATTTTAATACGGAAAAATCATTTTTTTTTTGAGTGTATAAATATAAATATATGCACATGTTACAGTGACTAAGAAATTTGCTCAAAAATAAAAATCATATAAACTTCTATCATACTTCTACTAAAAATGTCTCAAGCTGTTCATCGCTGATTTTTACATCTTGCAGGCACCTTTCGTGGACATTGCACAAGACTACAGGCAGCCAAATTAATAAATCAGAAACAACACAAGTATCAGATAATGAAATGAAAGAAAATATTTTGAATAATAAAACGTTTATTTAGTGATAGCTAAATTTTATAAAGTCATCGATGTAAAATACATTATTCAGTATAAGTATACAATTAAGTTTACTAATGATAAATTTTGGTTATATTAAAAGCAAGTGTTGTGTAAAAAAGCTTTCTTTAAATTTTTTTATATAAATTTCCGGTTGTGTCCATATTAAGATATTTTCCCTAAAAGTTAGAATTTATTCATTCCTGCAAATTTTTTGATTCGTTCGTTCATTACATATTTGGCACAAAATGTTATCCAATGAACGAACGAACGCACAAATAGCTATTAATGAAACTTAGGATTGCCTTATCCTACAAAAGTAGGCATATCGAGAAGGTAATCAAAAAATTGTATTTATTGATAACTCTCTCGATTACCGAACGCATTATTCCTCTGATTTTGTAACTTGCTTCAGGGCACAAACAGAAAGAACTTTCATACCAGATTCTTTCATGCAAATATTTTATGCATAAAAGTATTAAATAGCAAACGCTCTGACTGTTTTTACCCTTAGACCTTTCAAATATTTATTACTGACAATCAAATATTTCATTATAGAAACCTGAGCAAAAGAATTGAATATTTTATCCCAGAAAAGACCACCTTTTTTAAATATGTTCTTAAAAATTCCAAATCTCCGACTCATATTATAGATTGATATCAAAATAAAAGTAGCTTGTTTACCGTGAATTTTTTGCAAAATCTCTCATACTTCTAAAAAGAAACCGCATAGTAAATATTTGGTTTCATCTACTGCTTAATAACGTTTCTTGTGAGTGCAATCTTTTGCAGCTGCTTCTCAACATCTTTAATGTATTTCTCCGGAAGGCAAGCGTCTCTCATGGCTGCCATTTTTGCATTTATTACAGCCCGTATATTTGCATCACGTTGACGCTCACTCTCACGCCAAGCAAATGCTTCACTCCGTTCCAGTTCTTGCATGCGCCTACGTTCAAGTTCCTTAGACGACATTTGCTGTATGATATCTCGGCGATAACATTTCCGTCTTCTTTCACGTTCTTCCTCCTCTTGCTTGTGTCTAGCTTCCTCTTCTTTTAGTCGTTCTACAAGTTTATTAAAGTCCTGTTCCGCACGAGCGATTTGTAATGCCTGTCGATGCTTGCTCTCCTGCATTTGTTTCTCTCTGGCCTGTAGCAATTCACTTTCGATTTGACGTTTTCGCATGGCTGCTTCCTTTTCCTTGCGCCGATATTCACGCTCAATTTTTTCCTGTTCCCTGAGATAGCCGGATTCTTCGCGCTTTGATTTAGAATCTAAAACTTTTTGTGCCAACATATAAATAAGTTGCTGCTTACGTTCGAACTCCTCTTTTTCAAGCTTTTTCTCAACTTTTAATGCACGTTCACGCTGCTCTTTTTCGCGCTGATAAGCAGCAACTCGCATTTCAGCCTCTTTCTCCTGCTCACAGAGCATCTTCTTAAATAAATTCGACATTTCAGCAATTTTTGCCAAATCTTCTCTAAACTTAATTCGCCGCTCCCGCGCGATAGCAGCTTGCCTCTCTTCGTCACGCTTAATGGCTAAAGTTGCCTCCCGCAGTCTTTTAGCATCCTCTTCGATACGTTCAGCTTCCAAAAAACGTAAGTTCTCTCGTTCGTTGAGCTGCTTTCTTATATCTTTAGCATACTGTTCTTTAATTTGTTTGCGCATTTCAAAAAGTTCATCTTCAACATTAAGTGCGTCGATGGCATTTTGGTTAACCAATTTTTCCAGACGTATCTCTTCGTCCCGTGTCTGTTTTTCCATTTCCGTTTTTTCCTGTATTTGTGCATCCCGTATAGCATGGCACTTTGCGTTGAGTATAATACGATTCACACGCTTGACCTCCTCTTCCTGTTCTTGTTTAGCTAAAAATGCACGTTCCATTAACTTCACTTTCTCGCCGGCCCCAAATAAGTCCTCTTTCTCAACATTGGCCTCTTCCGCCACCTTTCTCTCATTATCTATTTTCTTGAAACGTTCTCGTGTTCTTTCTGCTTCCTCAGATAAGCGCAACGCTTCCTTTTCTGCCTTCATCATATCGTCCAATCGTTCCTCAACACTGTATACCTTGGATGCTGTCTTCAAACGCTCCAGTTCTTTTTGAGGGAGCAGTGCTTGTGACCCACTCACCCCGACCGGACGTGGCTTGTGCTTGTTAGTCTTTTGCGCATTGTATCCCTTGACTTGAAAAACATCTTCGCAGACATTTCTGTAGCTACGTGAAGAGAAACCACCAAACTTGCCCGACGCCAAATTTGTATATGATCCATTGCGGCCAGCTGTTCGGGCCCGATCTTTTGCAGACAGCTGTTGTTGCTGCTGAGCACTCACAAATCTTATATTGCTTGCCGAAAAGCATGGCATTTTTAAGCTCCTTACCTATAGAGTTCAAGCTCGTTAAATTCCAAAAAATAATTAAAATTTTTCGACAAAAAATATTGCGACTTCACTTTTTGCCGTAGGTTTTTCTTTTTCTCAGACGTTACAAAAATATTAAAGCTGGGAAAGAAAATTTTGAATAGCAAGACAGTCAGTTTTTAGAAATATGCGTAAATAAAATGTTTGATATTTTTTATCGATTAAACAAAATTTGTAAGCGCTATAGTAAATAACAACTGTTGCTAAGAACTGTGAGTAGCAACATTTGATGAACTCACGCATATTGTTTCATGGGTTGTCTTGGATGTTGCAAACAAATTATAATTGAGTGATTCTAGGCAAATGTCACACCCACTAAAAGTTTATTGGTTTATTAACTATTAGGGTGTTTCAAATGGGTAAGTGTTAAAAATATCGGAGTTAATCTTTAGCATTCAATCGTTGTAATTAAATAAAACATCGTAAACAGGGTTACCAAGTCATACAGGAGACATTCCCAGTCTTCAGGAAGAAAAAATTACTTTCAGCTAAAATGGTAAACAGTACAACTTTTTGGTGGTATCGTCAGAATTTTAAAAAATGAACTCGTTAAATGGTAGTAAGCTCCGTTTTAGTCTTGTAAAAACTTGATGACTTTTTTTTTTGCTCGTCAAACAAAATTTTAAGTTTATTTCACAATTTCAGATGTTTTTCACTTTGACATAATCCGACCAGGCCAATTCCGGTCATTTGGTAACCCTGATTGTAAATAAAATACGATATATATGTTACTTATCGGCCAAACTAGTTTATTGGATCAACTAGTTTCTCTTAACCCAAACTAGTTCATCCGAAACGTAAAATATCTATGAAAATTATAAAAATTTACATATACATAGAAATATAAGTAGGTATAAAAGGCATAACTTATGAAACACTTAAAAGTTTACTTATGTAAGTTAACAGCATCTGTTGACGATATAGCTAAACTTAAATCGCAAGCCACTTGTATGACGTATTTTGTTTTGTTTTCTATTTGGTTTGTAAAACATATTACATGTAACATTACATATTAAACCTATTTATGGAAACTATTAGTCCACCTTCTTGGCATTAAATACTCCAACACTTCAAACTTGTAGTTCATAAATTCCTCATAAAGAAAAATTTGTGATTCAATTCAGAATTCTATCAGAATTTTTCAGTTAGAAAAAATTTGTAATTCAATAAAAGAAGATGTTATTAAATTAAATAAAAAAAATACATCCTAAAAACAAATTATAAAGAATCCATATATGTAACTACGGAAACAAACAATTTTACTGGCGCCCAATAGGTTTCTGCAGGATTTTGAATAAAATGAACTTTAAACAACATTGGGTCATAGAAACTCAAAAGTACTTTTTTCAACCTCAGAAAAGAACCATAAAAAAACAAGTCCTCAAGGATTTAAGGACTCCTTCATCTTTTAGATAAACTAAATCAATCAAGACTGGAGCAAAGGACCCAATTAAGAAATATTGAAAGAATTACACATTAATTGTAAGTGCGTTTTCAGTACCTATTCTTTTTTTTTTGAAAAAAAGGAATGTTTCTAGAAATTAATAATTTTAACTAAAATTTAAATTGCAGCCAAATATCGTTAAATATCCTTTACTTAATTTGCTTTATCACAAAAGTAAGTCCATCTTCAAAATTAAAATTTTCATTTTATATCATATCGACTTTTTATTTATTATACATATCACTACCTTAATATAGAAAGGCCCTATCTAACATTTTTATTATTTTACAGGAGAACGAAAAAACTTAATAAAAATTAAAGTTTTTGTGAGTAATGCCTTTTTTTATTTGCTTGTATTTGATTTATTTTCAATCGTAGCTCACACATTTTTTTGTCAATGGTGTATTAGTGGGTGACCTACCGAAATCTATAAAAATCTCGGTTTTGAAAAAAAATGTTAGTTAGGGCCTTTCTTTATTAAGGTAACGATATGTAAGTGAAATTTTCGTTGTTTTTGGTTTCGCAGAAATTTTTTTTTTGTGTTCAAAATGAACAGAAGCTCGTTTCTGTAACTCGTAACGATCGCAGTTACCGACTCATATTACCGATTTGACGTCACTCTCACCTGCACTGTTTCTGTAAAGATTTGAATCGACTTCGGTTTCGATTTATCAAATCGATAAGTTGTCACATTCTCCAAATTCATTCCAATAGAACCTTTTCAAAAAGTGTTTCTGTAAGAAATGTGAATCGATTTAAAATGTCAGTTTTGTCACTGACTCTAGACTTAACCAAAATAGACGTGACGAGACGGTAGCAATTGAACGAACGTTTGCACTCGTTTCGTCTGTTTTGACATTTAACCCAAAATGTTACGCTAGCCAACGAGTCGAAAAACCTGTTATGACGAGTAGCAACGTTTTGAAGTTCGGTTCTTACGGAACAACTCGTCTCGTCAAAATGTTTCGTTCACTTTCGATCAATTACGTTGGTTCATTTTGGCTATCAACATTGGTTTACATACACTCGAACTTACTCGTTACGTCTCGTCTCGTCTATTTTGGTTTAGGCTTCTGCAGTAAGTGAGAATTTTACCGATTCTAATAAATGTCAGTAATGTTGTGTAAATATGAAGATACAAGTACTCAAAATAAATTTTTAATACCGGGTACTTTAGCTGAAGTTGAATTTTTTACTGATTATAATCTTTTTGTTTATTTTAGAACATTTTAGTTTTTAAGATAATGTGTTTTAAAATTAAAACGTATATACATAACAGTCAGAAACTTAAGCAAAAAAAATATTTGTTAAAGCAACGCAAAAGTAACCGGTTGCAAACATATGTTTACTTTTTATTTCACATCACTAAAATTAATTAATTCAAATTATTTCCGTTTCTTAAAATAATTCCAAATAAAATTTTAAAAGTAAATAAGCAAATGTAAATAAACAGCTGTTATTTGATTCAATTTCACAACGTCTCTTCTCAATTTGTGTTCTTTTCCATCACGGACCAAATTTTTAACGATTTGAACGTACAGAAACATCAGTTGTTACGAAATCGCTAACTCAGGATCGAAACAGTTTGACGTCACACAAATCGGTAACTTGCTGATTTTTTTACAGAAACGAGCTTCAGGGATGATATTTTATCTTTTATAAACGCTGCAGTAGAAGCTACGACTGAGATGTAAAGTCAACAAATACAAGAACTCTCTAAGCAACAACTACACCCGCCTAGTATTGAACCATACGTCCCCGTGTCAGTTATACTAGGAGTATCAAATAATAATACCACTTTAGACTTGATTAAATCACTTCCTGAGTTTAAAGGAGATCATACTGCATATCCAGCGTGGCGTGAAGCTGCTAAATTTGCAATAAATTATTACCCTGAAGGATCAGAAAATTATTATGTGGCAATGGATATATTTAGGAATAAAATTAGCAGTACGGCAAATGCTACTTTATCGTCTTTCAATACGACGATGTTTAATTTTAATGCAATAATTGCTCGCTTAGATCAAAGGTATTCGGATAAACGTTCACTTCACACGTTAGAAAATGAGTTGAGTATCCTAAGTCAAGACAGAAAATCAATATCAGAGTATTATTATGAGGTAGATAAAAAATGAACTCTTATTATAAATAAAAACATAATGAGTAATAGTGGTAATGAAGTTGTCATTGAAGCCCTTAACGAAAGAGCACGGGAAAATGCATTTCGAATTTTTATTTCAGGATTGAGGAAACCTCTATGTGATACATTATTTTCGGCTCGACCATCTGAACTCTCATCTGCCCTAACAATTGCTCAGGAGCTAGAGACTAATCACATGCGTTATGACTTTGCCAGATCATTCGCCTTGGGTGAATGGTCTAGAAGCAATCGTACTAAATTGAATGCGCAATCGTTTCCCCAGGTAAAACTACAAGTGGTTGTCTCGAATGAAAACAACCATCCAATTCCAATGGAAGTAGACTCAACTTCATTTAAATTTAAGCATCCTACAGCATATAAGAGAAACAACAGATTTAACCTTCCTCAAGGTAGTACCCAAGCGTTGAAACGTTCTGTCGAACAACTTGGCTCTTCCAAAAGAACATATGTTCCACAGGCAAAAAATTAAAGAATAAATCATGTTCAACAAGAAGACGGTTCATATAATGATGAGACAGTACAGGATGAAGATTTGTCTAGTGTCTTTGAGGAAGAAGAGGCCAATTTTTTAGATTGAGTTCGCTCTTACCATATATAGTGAAAACAGCTAAATGTGGTAAAGAGCTCAAGTTACTTATAGATACAGGCACTTTGAAAAATTATACACAAAATCACACATTTTTAAAAGGAATCATATCAGTACAATATCCATTTACTATAAGATCAATAAATGGAGCAAACATAATCAAACAGAAATTTGAAACTAATTAACTTAATCATACAGGCACATTTTTTATATTACCCCAATTGAAATCGTTTGATGGCATCATAGGTTACGACCTTTTGAAACAAATAGATGCAAAAATAGATATAAAGTGTGGTACACTTTTTTATAAAACAGGAAAAGAGAAGTGATACACTAGACACCAAGAAGCTATTATAATAGTTGTGTTATGAGCCACGTAAAGAATGAATTAGATAACGTTATTTAAAAAAACGCAACAGCTTTCGCCGAGCCGAATCGATCACTGCCTTATAACACTACAGTGTTAGCCACAATTCGAACTAATACAGAACAACCCATTTACACCAGAGCGTACCCATATCCAGTATCAGCTAAAGACTTTGTTAATAGTGAAGTAGAAACTTTACTAAAAGACGGAATTATAAGGAAATCAAATTCAGCATATAATTCACCAATTCACATTGTAAAAAGAAGGGATTTGATGACCAGGAAAAGCCTAAACTAAGGGTGGTCATAGACTTTAGAAAAATAAACGAACATACTACCCCGGACAAATATCCCATTCCCAATATTTCAGTAATTTTGGCAAACTTAGGAAACTCCAAATTTTTCACCACAATAGACCTCAAACCTGGATTTCACCAGATACTCTTGTCTGAAAATGATAGACAAAAAACTGCATTCAGTATAAATAATGGAAAGTATGAATTTTGTCGGTTGCCTTTTGGCCTAAAAAATGCAACAAGTATTTTTCAGCGTGCTATTGATGATATTTTACTTGAAGATATTGGTGAGATATGTCAGGTTTACATGGATGATGCTATAATTTTCTTACCTAATGAACAAAAATATCTTGAACATATAGATACAATTTTATCCAAATTAGAAAAGGCAGGTTTGCGAGTATCAAATGAAAATTCGAAATTGTTTAATACCGAAACCGAATTTTTGGATTCGTTGTTTCACAACAGGGCATTAGAACGTGAAGTTTTGTCACGATTAATGGCTACGACACTCGAGCTTCCGACACTAACCAGATTTTTTTAACTAACTTTCGTTTGTGTTTTCTTTTCTTTTTTAAGGGAATAGCTTGCTGTGGTGGAGTAGAAATCGAAGGAGTGGCAGCAAAAGCCAAAGAAGCCTCAGTAATACTTTTGTTATGAATAAAACTAACATTGGATGAAATAGCCTTATTAAGGCTTTTTTCAATTTGGGGAGTTATATCTAGATAATTGCTTATAATATCTCTGAAATTATTATTCAGATTGTTTAGGTTTTCCCCTAATTGCTTAATTTTGTCGAAAAATGCCGACGGGGACAGGGCCCTGCAAGATGGACAATACCAATGCAGGCCCGAACGTTCAGAACATAACAAATCTATAATGGATTTTGATAAATTAGCACAAGAGGCATGAAACATCTGTTCGCAAGGACCTGAACAGGAAAACATAGAATTTAAAATATTCTGACTTTTGTACTGATCTCCTACAGAGCAAGCAAGTAAATTTTCTGAGGAAAAATAATCCATCATGAAATCGATATCCCGAACATTGTCAAAATCTGAACAGAGCTACGCCACAAATGAAAGAGAACTGTTAGCGATTGTCTGGGCTTTTAAAAGTTTAAGGCATTATCTCTATGGTATTACAAACATTAATATATTCACTGATTATCAACAACAATATCGGACAAAAACCCAAAATCTAAAATAAAAAGATGGCGAGCTTTTATTGAAGAGTTTGCTACAAAATTTCACTATAAACTAGGTAAGGAGAACGTTGTAGCTGACGCTATCTCTAGGCAATTTACATACAATTTGTCAGATATTAGGGAAGACGACGGAACAATACATAGTGAGGCTTCAGTCACACAGACCATTAGGACAACCAAGCTTCCTGTAAACCACTTTAAAAATAACCAATTATTACCAAAGCACGTCAAAATAAACGAAGTAAAAAAAAATCTTCAAACAATTTTTACGGCACACAATTTATTTTAATAACGAGGATATCTTAATAAATCACTTGATAAAATCTATAGACCCAAATACTGTTAATGCTATTCATTGTGATCTGCCAATGCTGGCTGAAATTCAAGATAAGGTAGTGAAAACATTTCCGGAAGTTAGATTTATTCATTCTGAAAAATTTGTTATTAACATTACTAATGAAAATTACCAACTTGAGATAGTAACAACGGAACATAACCGAGACCATAGATCACTTCAGGAAAATTTTTTGCAAATAACAAATGAATATTATTATCCTAGAATAAAAAAAATTACTTATGTCTATAATCGGAAATTGCAGGATATGTAAAGAAAACAAATATCAGAGGAAACCACCAAAGCCAGAGATAGGAAACACGCCAGTACCTAGTTTTCCTGGAGAAATTCTACATATTGACTTTTTAATTACTAATAAACAACACTTTCTCACTTGTATTGATAACTTCTCTAAATTCGCTGTAGTCATTCCGATTGCTTCTCGCTTATCCATTGATATAAAACGAGCTATTATTATGATAATGTCAAATTTCAAGGACACTAAGCTCGTAGTTTCAGATAACGAAAAAGCATTTAAATCTAAAGTAGTAACTGCATTATTCAGAGACCATTTTAAAGTAGAGCAATTCCTTGTACCTCCTCTCCATAGTTAAAGCAATGGCCAAATAGAACGATTTTACTCAACACTTCTGGAAATAGCCCGTTGTTTAAAAGCGGAATTAAATATAATAGGTATGGTAGATTTAATACTAATTTCAACTAATAAATGAGCCGTTTATTTTGAAAATGGCATAAGTCACTCTTCGTTAAGAAGAAAAAATGAAATAAATTTTACACAGTCGATATCAAGTTACTTGATTTTTTGTTCTCAACGAAGAGTGACTTATGCCATTTTCAAAATAAACTGCTCAAATATAACTGCACCATCCATTCGGTTACGGAAAGTAAACCTATTGACATATTACAAGATTATTCAACCAAAATATTAAAAATTGTAAAAGACAAATTACTAAAAGCTCAGGAAAATTCAGTCAACTGGCATAATAAACTTACGAAAAATAAAATCTATCAGCCAGGAGAGATAGTTTTTGTTCGAAGGAATAAACGCCTAGGAAATAAATTCGACAAAGTCTTTACTCAAGAGGTTGTTGAAAAAGATTTAGGAACTACTGTATTCATTAAAGGCAGACAAGTTCACAAAACTAACCTCAGATAAGACACTTCATACTTGTATTCACTTGGCAACTGCTGTTGACGAAAATCATGAACTACTCTAGCGTTTATTTTATTACACTACTTGGAAAACCAAGATGATGAAAAATGGCACAGATAAATATCAGTAACACTAATTGAGAATCTTCTTGTTGAAGAGGGCATGGGGGTGGCAAAGAACCGCTTGGTAAAATCATACGCAAGTTGCTCCGATGTCTTGAACAGCATGATTCATCAGTACATTTACGTATTTGCAATAAATACTGCGATTTTTGCACGTGAGATCGACACCAGTCATGTGAGAATGTATTCTGCAACAACTTGTTCGCCATCAATGACGACAGTATTCCATACCTGAAGCAAAAATCGATTGTAATCGATATTTCTGAATCTTTCGTGACTGTCGAAAATTCAAATACATATACATAGGTATTTCATTACTGTCACAAATGACGATGCGTTAATGCAACTTTTATGTATGAATACGCATTTTAAATCTTACGTAAGGTGATCATTGACCACCCCTCCTCTCGTAAGATTTAGTAAGAATCCACCTACCGCCCCCCCCCCAAAACGTAATTTATGAACGGCCCCTAGACTACGTTCATTATTTACTTTTTTTGATGGAATTTTTTGCGATTTTCGTGATTTTCGTTGCTTTACCAGAGGTGTGTAAAAAACAGTGTGGCGTGAAAATGGCAAACAAACGTACGAATAAGACTTTTTGTTGCAAAAGCTAAATATCATTTCAGCCATTGATAATGGAGCAAAAAAAAGATTGATCGAAATAATCGATACCTCGTTAAATCGAAAACCCCTGTAATTCGTAAAAAATTGCTAGTCCCTTGCGATTACGATTTATCGGGATTCCACTGTATTTGTATATTTATATATGGCTGAACTTTATTTCGAAAACGGCTGCAGCGATTTTGATAAAACTTCGGGATTTCGTGCATATGTGGACAAAATTAAAATTTGACTAGGTTTAAAGTTTTTCAAGTTTCTAACAGGGGCTAAACTTTAATTTTTATAACGTGATAACACGCAAACTATTTAAGGTAATGCAACAAAATTTGGTAGACGGATGCAGATCGTAAATATCTTAAATGCTGTCAAAAGTGGGCAGAATGGAAATAGTGGGCGTGACATATTTCAATAATTGAAAACTTTGATTCGATATTACTCGAAAACGGCACCGACGATTTTCATAAACATTTTAAAGTTAATACTGCTGAATGCAGTTATTATAACAAGATATGCCATTATACTGGCAAAACTCGTTGAAAGGCGTCGCACAGTGGATGGATTTGTATGGAACGGCGGCCATAAATAGTAATAATTGCGCTAGACTCTTGAAATTTGGTGCAGATGTTTTCAAGGTAAAGAGAACAAAAATTGGTGATTTTTAAAAAAATCGGTTTAAGGACACGCCTACCTCCCATACAAAGGTAGGATGAAGTTGTGACTTTTTTTCAAAATTGGTATCAATTTTCATTAATTTGGCAATGCTGATTTCAAAAATGTTATTAAGTTTTCAATATCTCTTATAGTTTTAAAGTTATTACAGAAAAACCAAAAACGGTGGCCATAAACAGTAAGAATAGCGCCAGAGTCTTGAAATTTGGCACAGACGTTTTTAGGTTAAGTCAACAAAAATTTATGAATATGAAAAAAATCAGCCAACGTACACGCCTACCGCCCATACAAAGGTGGGATGTGATTGAGACTTGTTCTTCAAAATGGATATCGATTTCCAATAATTTGTTCAAGTTATTAAAGAAAAACTGAAAATTCAATAAAAAAACCTAATTTGAAAAATAGATAAAAAACAGCAATGTTTTTTTTAAATTTATTTCAATCATCTTCTTCATAGACTTCAAGCATTTCTTGTGCCTCTGGTGATAACTCTTTATATTTTTTATCTCGCTTTATTCGAATTTGGCTGGTAAGAGGATCAGAAGAAATCAGCAAATAATGAAAAACATCTTCGTTGTTTGCTACTCTAGAGCAACACCTGCTATTGTGCAGCCTCACGTTTTTAAAAACTTTATTTGATGCTTCCTGAGCTTCTTCAGAAAGACGTCCAATTGGAACTTCTAGTTCTTGCATAATTTGAATTCAATGTATTAGAACATTGTGCACGGAAGGAGGCATATTGTACAAATTGTAGTCCTTTTTATAAAGTTACACAGTTTTTTGTGTATATTTGTGAAAGCTTTCGAGATTTATAACTTCTCTGGATACCAGAACTTGTAAAATATTCTACTATATGTCTAAAATAACTGATAAAATAACTGTAAAATATTAATAGCAAAAGGTATATTCGGCCGCAATGACTTTTGAAACACTGTACGTTTAGTTTCTAATAAAAATATAAGTTTTTTCTGAACATATATTAAAGACATTAAAAACATAAAATAAATTTATTGGAAAATATACAATGATAACTGTCATAATTAAAGACATAAGAATTTAAAATAAACTTTTTTGGAAATATATTACGATAATAATAATAACAAAAATGTTTATAATCAAACCCCCTATGCTGCACCATCCATATCTGCACTACGCTATGTTTAGTTCTAAAAAAGCGAAAGAAAAGAGGGATGAAAAAAGAAAAAAACAGCCTTAACCAGCTCCCCTCTATTTGAGGGAACTCCTATCTAAATTCAAGCAACTTCCTTCACAATGTAAGCTTTTACAATTTATAAAATTGTTGTAATGCATTGCAAAATGCGAAGATACACAAATATATTTTTCTTCAAATATTGCAATAGAAAAAAATTCATTAAAAAAAAAGTTATGAATATGCGCAGCTTTTTATAACCTACACCGAGGGTATATTCACTTTGTCTCTCCGTTTGTAACACATCGAAGGGGGCGTGGCAGGTATGGAAAAGTGTATATATTCTTGATCAGCGTCACCACCTGAGTCGATTTAGCTATGTATGTCTGTCCGTCCGTCCGTCCGTCGGACGGATATATGTATTTCTTCGACTTTTCAACCTCTTTCAACTTTCTTCATAAGTTTCTTTGTTTTTTCGACTTTTTCATCAATTTTGAATAGTTTACAATTTTTTCAACCTCTTTCAACTTTTTTATTGTTTTTCAACCTATCTCAACTTTTTTCAACATTTTGCATATATTACGGCTTTTTCAACATTTTTCAACATCTGTCAACCTTTCTAACATTTCACAATTGTTTCGACTTATTCAACCTCTTCAACGTCTTTTTAACATTTATTTAAATGGTTGTTTCAGTGCAGTGTAGGGTATGTGAGTTTCGGCCTGGCCGAAGATAACACCTTAACTTGTTTTTTTTTGTTTTTGCTAACCATACCTTCGCACATAATATAAAAAAAAGTTTTTAAATCTTGAGATGTACTATTTTGTTTTTTGCTGTTAAATATTGCGAAATTTTTGAATTATGACTTTTTCAGCCTTAATTTTTAAAAAATCAGCATAATTCACAGACAAAATAAAAGATTTCAAGCAAACAATTTTTGAATAGTACAATTAATGAACTTTATGCCAGTATGCAATTTTGGTAAATTTCGATACAAACAAGTTAGTGAAAGCATTTAATAAAAGTCGATATATTTTGTTCCAAAAAAGTTATGAATATGCGCAGCTTTTTTTTTATGTTATTAACCATACCTTCGCACATAATATAAAAAAAAAAATTTTAAATCTGGAGATATAATTTTGTGTTTTTTTCTGTTAAAGTTTTAAAATGTTTCAATTTTACCATTTTTCATTCTAATTTTTGAAAATCCCGTAAAATTCATATAAGGCCGATAAAAGAAAACTAAATTGATTTTTATAAAGTAAAAACAATGTACTTTCCGCCAATATGCTACATTATTGCATTTTGTTTCAAACAAGTTAACTAGAGCACCCTATCTAACAGTTGCTTATATAAAAAAATTCATAGAAAATTTTTGGAGTACAAAGTTCAACTTTGAGCCCACTGTGTCGCTAAACCCAAAACAAATTTAAAACTTTTATAGTTTTTTTTTCATCCCCTAAGTATTATCTGACGATTGTACTACAAAATTTTCAATTCCAACTTTTTTCAAATTCTTCCTATTTATGGCCACAAAAATCCACTGTGCGTCGCACAGCCCACAATATTTATAAACGTTATAATAAGAGAACCAACAACGCAATCGTTATGAAATTTAACATGTTAAATATGCTGGCTATTGGGTATCTTGTAGCCAAAAGTGGGCGCAACGACACCTATGGGCGTGGCACCTTCCATACAAGCGAAAACAGTTAAATGCTACATTTATTGTTCTATGAGAGTAATATTTTTTAAATTTGGTATAGAGATGTCGGTTACTATAAGCTTTGA
The DNA here is from genome assembly GCA_949775025.1 of Tricholauxania praeusta. NCBI lineage: Eukaryota > Metazoa > Arthropoda > Insecta > Diptera > Lauxaniidae > Tricholauxania > Tricholauxania praeusta. The sequence goes on along the minus strand of OX459028.1, from coordinate 60,157,583 downwards.
AACTAAATGGATTTCGATGGGATTGCATCAGTGGGCGTGGCACCTCCCTTACATGCAAAAAATGTTAAGTGTTATATTAAGTGTACTATGGGAGTAATTTTTTTAAATTTGGTGTGGAGAAGTCGGTTACTATAAGTTTTGAAATTATATGAATTTTGACGAGATTTCATTAGTGGGCGTGGTCTTCCCATACAAACTTATAACGCTAAATGCCATATTTAGAGTATTATAGGAGTGATCCTAATAAAACTTGGTAGAGAGATGTCGGTTAACCTTTTAAATTAAATGAATATTGATGGGATTACATCAGTGGGCGTGGCACCTCCAATGCATACAAAAACGTTAATAGTTACATTAAGTGTGCTGTGGCAGTAATTTAATTAAAATTTGGTGTAAAGGTGCCGGTTACCATAAGCTTTGAAATTAAATGAAAATAGACCATCACTAGCCTATAGATTGCATCAGTGGGTGTGGCAACTCCCATAAAAGCAAAAAACTTTAAACGTTATATTTAGTGTGCTATTGAAGTAATATTCTTTAAATTTGATGTAGAGATGTCGGTTACTATAAGCTTTGAAATTATATAAATTTTGATGGGATTTCATTAGTGAGCGTGACACCTCCCATACAAACTTATAGCGTAAAAGGCCATATTTAGCGTACTATAGGAGTGATCCTAATAAGATTTGGTTTCAATATATTCAGTCTTATTCAAATTAGTTCGAGGTTTTCAACCTCTTTCAACTGCTTCATTATTTTTCAACCTCTTTCAAGTTTTCTCAACGATTTTCTACATTTTTCCGACTTTTTAACTTCATTCAACTGTTTTCGCGATTTTTTACCTTTTTCAAATATTTTTAACATTTTCAATATTTGTTTCAACTGAAGAATATTCGAATCTGAAATATCTTTGACTTTATAAAAAACTTTTAAGTCATCAGCACATAGTAAGAAGCGAGCTGAAGTAAACAGTAAGAGATGTCATTAATAAAGATAATGAAAAGAAAAGGGCCAAGGATACTCTCTTGTGGTACACCAGAGGTTATTGCAAAAATGTTGGACTTAGAATTTTCAATTTTTACAAAATATAATCTATTGGAAATATATGAAATTAGCCATGAAAGAAAAACTGAATAGAAACCAAAACTGGCAAGTTTTGAAATCAATAGATTATATGATACTTTATCAAAGTCCTTAGAGATATCCGAGTAGATAACATCAACTTGATAGCTATCCTCAAATGAATTTATGCAGTACGTGGTAAAAACACTGAGATTTGTAATGGCTGACCTACCTGAGACAAAACCATGTTGAAAGGCCAAATTAAGTTTTTAATTGCAAAATAGACTTTATCTTTCACAATTTTTTCAAAAAGTTTAGAGATATTAGTTAATTTGGATATAGGTCTATAATTTACAATATTATTTTTATTACCAGATTTAAAAATAGGTATAATAATAGACATCTTCCATTTATCAATGAATACTCCCGAAGCAAGAGACTTATTAAACATAATTAAAATGGGTATGGAAATCGATTTAACACATTTTACAAGCAAATAAGATATGATTCCATCAAGATTACTTTTAAAAGACTTATTTAACCCAAAAATCGCTTTCTCAACATCATCTACCAATAATGATAAGCTACCAAAACTCATTGATGAATCAATTTTGTTTAACATGGAAAAAATTTAAAAGTTTTTTTTTTTTTTAATTTCGTCAAGTGATCGTTTTATTTACATATATATTAAACATACGACTTTACGAGTCGTAGTTAACTAATGATGACAGTCAGAACTGTCGAAACGTACATATGTACATTAGAGTGACCAAAACAAAATCGGGTTTTCGATTTTGATGTTGCTTATATATATGATATGATATGATATGATATGATATGATATGATATGTTATGATATGATATGATATGATATGATATGATATGATATGATATGATATGATATGATATGATATGATATGATATGATATGATATGATATGATATGATATGATATGATATGATATGATATGATATGATATGATATGATATGATATGATATGATATGATATGATATGATATGATATGATATGATATGATATGATATGATATGATATGATATGATATGATATGATATGATATGATATGATATGATATGATATGATATGATATGATATGATATGATATGATATGATATGATATGATATGATATGATATGATATGATATGATATGATATGATATGATATGATATGATATGATATGATATGATATGATATGATATGATATGATATGATATGATATGATATGATATGATATGATATGATATGATATGATATGATATGATATGATATGATATGATATGATATGATATGATATGATATGATATGATATGATATGATATGATATGATATGATATGATATGATATGATATGATATGATATGATATGATATGATATGATATGATATGATATGATATGATATGATATGATATGATATGATATGATATGATATGATATGATATGATATGATATGATATGATATGATATGATATGATATGATATGATATGATATGATATGATATGATATGATATGATATGATATGATATGATATGATATGATATGATATGATATGATATGATATGATATGATATGATATGATATGATATGATATGATATGATATGATATGATATGATATGATATGATATGATATGATATGATATGATATGATATGATATGATATGATATGATATGATATGATATGATATGATATGATATGATATGATATGATATGATATGATATGATATGATATGATATGATATGATATGATATGATATGATATGATATGATATGATATGATATGATATGATATGATATGATATGATATGATATGATATGATATGATATGATATGATATGATATGATATGATATGATATGATATGATATGATATGATATGATATGATATGATATGATATGATATGATATGATATGATATGATATGATATGATATGATATGATATGTGATATTTGTTTATTAGTCTTCAAATTCATAGTTTTCGTATTACATAGATCATGGTATGAAATTTTACACTTAGATATTACAAAAATTGAAATCAGTTAAAATAAATTATATAAAAATCCAATAAAAATTATCTAATTAATTAAGGAAAAATAGAGTATGAAAAAACCTTATATTATCGTATAAATTTTATAAGGAAAAATATTAAAAAACACACTGAATAACTTCTATAAAAGTCACTCGTATGTGCGTTTATTCAAGTAAATTCCTTATGTAATCTATGTAAGACAATCTGCATCTATTGTTGAATGGCAGAGTCAAATCTCTCATTATCGTACTAATTGGCATTTGTCCATAATTTTCGTGCAGCTCTATAGTTGGATATCTGTTAGAAAGTTTGTGAATAATTTTTAAGTTTTTATTTTGAATTATCTGCAGCTTCTTTATGTGTGTTTTAGCAATTTTTGGAAACCAAACTTGACAGCCATAGGTCTTTATTGGTCTGATGCACATATTAAAAAGAAGTACTTTATTGTTGACACAAAGTGAAGAGTTTCGGTTTAGCATGGGGAACAATGTTCTGGCACACCTTAAAGCTTTAGCGGATATATTTAGTATATGATCTTTAAAACTTAGCTTTTTATCCAGCGTAATTCCCAAATATTTTATCGAGTCGGATATCTGAATACTTACACCTTGTACCTCAAGCGGTATATTTGGAATCCGTTTTGGAGAGTTGTTGAATAGAAAAATAATAGCCTGAGTTTTATCGCAATTTATCTTTATTTTCCATTTTGCGTAGAATTTTTTTGAAGTTATTAAGGCTTCTTTCATTTGTTTAACTATTGCATTTGAAACTTTTCCACTACAGATCAGTGCAGGCCCTTGCGCAAGGGGGGGGGGAGGTTTTGGGGGTTCAAACCCACCCCATTGGGAATTTTCCCACATAGGTTTTTATTAACATATGAATCAAAAATTAAAAAGACACAACAATTTTTTTTTTTGTTAAATGAAAGAACTAAAATGCCAATAAATCGTCGGAGCCCGAATTTTTCATTTACGACAAGATTTGCGCTCTCCAGCTATTTTTGAACCAAAAAACACGATTTGGGGCAGCTGCGCGTCGCTAAGGCTAAGTAACACGAGCGTTTTTTCAAATGCGCGTTTAATCATAGCTCCGGCATCAATAAAATCAGCTTCAATAAAAATTCATGCACAAATCTATTCAATTTTGCAAGATAGTTCACGTGATATGTGGATAAATTAAGTTCAACTTAGGCGTCGACGCATTGCCGGACAAGACATAAAAAACGCTTAGTGTTATGGCAACTTTTCCTGTGACAACAGCAACAAATGAACGCTCCTTTTCAGTGCTATGTCGTCTAAAGATATACCTCAGATCAGGGCCAGATTTACATTTTTGGTCCCCTAGGCTTGTAAAGAAAATGGTGCCCTAGTTTTTTTTTATATTGATTTATTATTTGAAATACTGTTTTCTTGATTTTTTAACAGCAAAATCCTTGATAATATCGTCAAAATCGATTTCATGTAGTAGATCACTTTCAATGCAAAGTATTGATAATGCATCCAATCTATCCTGCTTCATCACAGTACGACAAGGATTTTTAAGCTCTTAGTTGTGAGAATGATCTTTCTGCCGCACAATTTGTAACCATCAAACTCAAGAATATACGTAAAGCAACATCTACGTTTGTAAAAGCTGATGTTAATTTATTTTCCCACATTATTTTATATAAAATAGCTTGATTATGAAACTTATAAGTATTTTCATTTTTATGAAAAACGTAGCGATGAAATTGATGAATTTCACCAGCAACTTCGGAATTAAGATCTTCTGGATATTTTGAAATCAAACATTGAGCACTGGTTTTAATATCGACTTCTTCATTTGTAATGCAAAGAAAATCAAATTGTTCAGAGATTTCACGGTAAATCTTGCCTCTTAAGTCCATTTGTAATTGATTGCAATTGGTCTAATAAAACGTAAAAAGTATTTATTCGAAAATTTTCTTTTGGGCTTAGTTGAACTTCGGGAGCATTGCCATCGTCACTCATTTTCGCTACATTTCGCAAAACGCTAAAAAGGCCTAAATTAAATTTTTCAAGCTAGAAACAAAAGCTAAAATAAAATTTATAATAAAACATATAATTTTATATCAGAATTTCAATATCTCGTGCCCTCTCCGCGCTGATGCCCTAGGCCTCCGTCTAGAGTGCCTTCGTATAAATTCAGGACTGCCTCAGATCAACTATGTCCGAAGATCGGTTGAACGGCTAAGCCTCGCTAAATATACATCGCGATATCGAAATCAATGTGGAAAGAGTTTTGGACTAGTTTTTTCTAGTACCTCGCAGAATTAGCTACTTACGTAATTATAACTAAATATCGAATCATAACATAAACATATTTACATATGTATGTATTAATTAAATGTCTATTAGACCGGGTTGAATATAAAAAATGTGAAAATCGAATTTTGGGACTGAATATTATCTATAATAGAAAAATAATTTAAAAATTTTTAACGTCAAATTTTTTTGCAAGAACGCAGTCTCTATTTTTCGAATAAATTCTAGTATCCATTCTGTGAAGGAATAAAAGTTACGGGCAAAAAACATGTTTTTAGCCAAAAAGGACCTTCAGGAGAATCAAAAGTGATCCATTGATTTTTCTTGGAACGAAATCGTTTTTAAGAGTCTTTCTAATTTTTGAGTCGATGCCTGGCTGACTTTATTTTGCGTCATACAAATCGTTCCGGTTGAATGTCTATATTAAAAGTAAGCCGTTTTTTGACGTTTTTTATGAAGACAATCTAACATGAAATGTCCAAGTTAAAAACCCCCCCCATGGATAATTCCTGCGCACGGGCCTGTAATGGAATCATTAATTAAATTTATTACATACTTATCAATTTTCAAAGTTGAAAATACATACTATGTATGCGCAAATATGTACATATGCATATTATTTTATTGCTTACAACACCGTTTTACAAAAGTATTTAGCTATAATACTCATTTAATGAAGATCAGCTAGCTCAAATTATAAAGATATGTTCTAATGACACGTGCGTAAAAGTAACAAAAATACTTCTTAGTAATATAAAACTAAGCTCGAAAGTGCTATTTTTTATCATCGCTCCGTAAAATTAAAATCAGGGTATCATGTTGTTTTATCCCCCACCCTTTCTCTTCCTAAGGGCGCAATTTATCTCCATATCAAATTTCATCAAAATCGGTCCATTATTTTAGCGTGGCACTGTCCGCTTTAAAGCGAATACCTTTCCTGAAGATTCGATCTATCGCTGTACAAAATTCCATCAAAATCGGTCCATTGGTGTAAGTGAAAACGAACGGTGCCACACCCACCAAAAGGACTCAAAGTTTTTAGAGTCTTGTTTAGGATTTAATCTGTATCCAAAATGAATTTCATCGAAATCGGTCCATTGGTTTAGCCTTAGAGACGTTTTTTCTTGTTAGGAGCGTGGCACCGCCCACTACAAACAAATATCTTTATTTAAGTTTCAATCTATCTCTATATAAAATTTCATTAAAATCGGTGATGCGGCTCAGCCGTGACAGCTTTTTGTATGGAGAACTCATAGGTCTATGCTAACTTTATTTTACCTGCCTTAACGGCAACACGCACCCTATACTAAAAAAGTGTACCACAAGTTTTGATGTTCACGTATTAATATATAGCTTAACAGTCTTAGTGCACCAAAATACCTGTAGATATGCACTAATTTTTAATTTTTATAAGAATGTTTTTGACCCTTTGGGGGTAAATGGGGGTGCTGTGGGAAAAGTGGGTAACTAAATCTCATTTTCGTTGTAAGATATTATTTTAGCACACCTAAATACGTAATATAAGTAAGGTCTACCCTATCTTCTGGATTTTGATTCTTTATTTTTTTTTTAAGGAACTTTTTTTTAACATATTTTTAAAGTGTGATTTTAAGGTTATGTCAAAATCTAAGGGTATATTCTGACGCCAGACTTGTTTTTAGCACACCAAAATCGTACCTCAACTTTCAACTACAAGCCTTTATTGTGTACCTGTGTAATTATTAAAAAAAATTTAAATTAAATCGTCTTTATAATTTGTTTGTATGGTTGGATAAGCGGACGTGGACAATTATTACAAATACTGCGCTGGAGGGTTCGGTAGCACAAACGTTGAATACAACTTAGACAGAATTTAACAAGTGGGCGTGGCAACTCTCGTGTAAGGAAAACATTGAAATATGATAAGAAAACTATTCAAGAAGACTATCAAATTAGGTAAGCAAACGTTTTATAACACAAAAAGGGGGCATGGCACATCCCTTACGATAAAATGCAGAAAAGTTAAGCTAAAAAAATCCAATTTTTATCGAACAATTAATGTTCGAGGGCAGATAGTGATTGGAGCTGAGTAGGAGCCATTCCAATGAGAATCGAATTCCTCAGAAAAATTTAGGAAACAAGTTTATTTAAGTATAAGTACCCCAAATTTTTTAATTTTTTTTAGAAAAATTAGCGCTATAAGCATTAAAACTAAATATGCAAAAAAAAAAAGGGTCGGATGGACCTAGCTTCGGAGATATGCGAAAATCCGCCAGAATTAGCGTTTTAGCTGGCCTTTTTTTTACAATTGAAATTCAAAGGGAGATATAGTTAAAAATACATTTAAGTTAAAAAAACATGAAATGTTACATATAAAGTTAAGTAAAAACAAGTTAAGGTGTTATCTTCGGCCTGGCCGAAACTCACATACCCCACATTGCACTGAAAGTCGCTTTTAAATAAATGTTAAAAGACGTTGAAGAGGTTGACTGTGTCGAAAAAAATTTGAAATGTAAAAAAGGTCGAAAGAAGTTGAAAAATTTCTAAGTTGAAAGAATATGGAAACCATTGAAGAAAGTTGAAAGAAATTCAAAATGTCGAAAATATATGAAAAATGTTGAAAAATGCTTGAAAATGTCGAAATAATATGAAAACGTTGAAAGAGCTCAAAGTCACTGAAAAAGTCTTAAAAACAAAGAAAATATGTAATGAAGAAAAATGAAAGAGGTTGAAAAAGTTAAAAGGTTGATAAAGTCAAAAGAATATGAAAAATATTGAAAAAAATTGAATAAAAACTAAGAAATTTAAATGTGCCACGCCCACTTCTCCAATTCCGCCTACTTTTGGGTTACTAAATCATATTCGTCATTGACATCCACATACCAAATCTTAGCCCAATAGGTTGTATAATTTGCTATATATACCGTAATTAGTCTTAAAATTTAGGGCAGTAACACACCTACTGGTGTAATGTGATCCGATTTTTATCCATAAATAGCTTTTTATAATCAACACTGTTTCACCAAATTTTAGTATGATTGATCACATATTTCGAAATATATGCTACTTAAGGTATTTTACTTGTATGGGGAGTGACACTCCCACTCGTGCTATTTCGCCGACTTTTGATTCAGGTATACCTTACAGCAAGTAATCAATCAAATTTCATACCAATTGTTGCAATAGTTCAATCAATATAGCGATTGCAACTTTAATGTCATATAGGAGGTGCCACGCCCACTACTGCGATCTCATCAATTCTCATTTAATTTCAAAGCCCATAGCAGCCGATACCTCTATGCCAAATTTTATGAAGATTACTCTCATAGCACACTATCTATAACAGTAAACGTTTTTTGTTTGTATGGGAGGTGCCACGCCCACATGCTCCATTGAACCAAATTTTTCCAAAAACATACCTTCTAGCAAATATATTTGCCTTATTAAATGTCATAACGATTACGCTGTTAGTTCTCTTAATATAACGTTTATAAATATTGTGGGCTGTGGCACGCCCTTAATCGAGTTTTTTCAGTAAAGTGGCTGAGCTTGTATTGATGACTGCTTCCAGCGGCATCATCTCCAAAATTTTTATGAAAATCGTTTAAGCCACTTTTGAGATATATAGAATCAAAATTTTTAACTTTTGAAAAGTGCCACGCCCACTTTTACGATTCCGCCCACTTTTATCACAATTCAAGATATATTTGAAATGTACCCGTTTACCAAATTTCATAACAATATCTTGCACGGCTTACGAGATATGGTGGTATAAAGGTTAAAATTTAGGGCTGTGTCACGCCCCTGTAGGAAGATTTGAAAACTTGAAAGCTAACCTTATCCTAATCTTGTTCACATGTGCATCAAATCACCAATTTTCATCTAAATCGCTGCAAATTTTTTCAAAATTGACCTGGGTATATATAGATAGGGTATGTGCGGTAGGCGTATCTGTTAACCGATTTCGCCCATTTTCAATAGCAAGATACCTGCAAGAAGATGTGACCTGTGTGTGAAAGTGTGACAGACAGACAGACAGACAGACAGACAGACAGACAGACAGACAGACAGACAGACAGACAGACAGACAGACAGACAGACAGACAGACAGACAGACAGACAGACAGACAGACAGACAGACAGACAGACAGACAGACAGACAGACAGACAGACAGACAGACAGACAGACAGACAGACAGACAGACAGACAGACAGACAGACAGACAGACAGACAGACAGACAGACAGACAGACAGACAGACAGACAGACAGACAGACAGACAGACAGACAGACAGACAGACAGACAGACAGACAGACAGACAGACAGACAGACAGACAGACAGACAGACAGACAGACAGACAGACAGACAGACAGACAGACAGACAGACAGACAGACAGACAGACAGACAGACAGACAGACAGACAGACAGACAGACAGACAGACAGACAGACAGACAGACAGACAGACAGACAGACAGACAGACAGACAGACAGACAGACAGACAGACAGACAGACAGACAGACAGACAGACAGACAGACAGACAGACAGACAGACAGACAGACAGACAGACAGACAGACAGACAGACAGACAGACAGACAGACAGACAGACAGACAGACAGACAGACAGACAGACAGACAGACAGACAGACAGACAGACAGACAGACAGACAGACAGACAGACAGACAGACAGACAGACAGACAGACAGACAGACAGACAGACAGACAGACAGACAGACAGACAGACAGACAGACAGACAGACAGACAGACAGACAGACAGACAGACAGACAGACAGACAGACAGACAGACAGACAGACAGACAGACAGACAGACAGACAGACAGACAGACAGACAGACAGACAGACAGACAGACAGACAGACAGACAGACAGACAGACAGACAGACAGACAGACAGACAGACAGACAGACAGACAGACAGACAGACAGACAGACAGACAGACAGACAGACAGACAGACAGACAGACAGACAGACAGACAGACAGACAGACAGACAGACAGACAGACAGACAGACAGACAGACAGACAGACAGACAGACAGACAGACAGACAGACAGACAGACAGACAGACAGACAGACAGACAGACAGACAGACAGACAGACAGACAGACAGACAGACAGACAGACAGACAGACAGACAGACAGACAGACAGACAGACAGACAGACAGACAGACAGACAGACAGACAGACAGACAGACAGACAGACAGACAGACAGACAGACAGACAGACAGACAGACAGACAGACAGACAGACAGACAGACAGACAGACAGACAGACAGACAGACAGACAGACGCTGATCAAGAATATATATACTTTTCCATACCTGCCACGCCTCCTTCTATGTGTTACAAACGGATGGACAAAGTGAATATACCCTAAGTGGAGGGTATAAAAATAGCTATCTGAATTTTAATTGAACAACTTTGAATATTTATTCAAGACAGCCTTATCTTCAAGAAAAACTATGACTGAAAGATGTACTCCAAAAAAAAAAAACTATTACTTTCTTAAATTAAAAAAAAAAAAACCTCAATATTGGCTGAATCTACATAGAATCAACAAAAGTTTATTTGCCACTCCGATTACTTTGACATCCAAAAAGCTGCCATTTCTGGCTTTAGCATGATGTTCTTAGCAAGTTTTCTGCTTCAAATGTATGTAGGTGACTAAAATTGAAAAACCCAAATAAACACAAAACGCTGTTGATGATAAACCTGAAAACATAGTCTAAGGCACTTCTAATTATTATGAAATTGTTTTTAGATGTTTATTCTATATTTGCCTTTGTTTTAATATTGGGTTTAAAAATAATTCTCACAAAATTTTTGCTTCCTGGATCAAAACTGTGAACAGCGCTTGTTTCTCTGTTAACGTATATGGGAAACCAATTCAGTTTGCGTTGTTCACAGGCTTGATCTAGGAATCTGAAATTTTGGGAGAATTTTCTTTAGGTCCAATGTTTGAACATATGCCTATGAGTACGCAAAGAAAACCCCTTCGGATATATGGACATATGGGTGATTCAAATTTTTGATTTTTTGCTGCAATCAGCTTTAATAGTTGCAAGTACACGAAAGCAAAATTCTGATGCAATTAAGGCTCATAATTTTAATATTTACTGGTGGCTCATTGAGCTTTTTAGTTTTCCATACGATTTGTATGGGAGAAAATGTTTTATTAGACAGTTTCATCTATATATCGTGAAAAAAAATCTTATTTTAACACTATTTTCTCCTTATACATAAGCTTAAAAATAGTGATAAAATTGTTTACGATACTTCCTTATGTGTACATTTGCAACTCTGGTAACAGCCCTAGTAATATTTTTATTTTTTTTAATGATTGTCTATTGGAGTATAAATAAATTTTAGAATTTTGAGTGTTCCTGAAGAATACTAGAACATGACATTTATTTCAACATGTCTAATGTCCGCCATACGAAATAGTTTCAGCCATATGAAAAATATTGGTGTGGCTTAACATACACGGAGTGGCCAGGGCCTAATTTACCCACAGGCTAATTAGGCTTGAGCCTAGGGCGTAAGGTTCGAGGGGGCGCTGAGAATTCACGTTGATTTTCACTCTATTTTCGTATTTTTATTCATTTATAAATAGTTCTACATTCTTGAATTTTTTTTAGTGCTTTAACATTCATTTTAAATTTAAAATAATTCTAAAATAATAGTCCAGCAATACCTAGCGATCACTTTAAATATTAAAACGATATTTATTAACGTTCGATTCATTGTCTTTAATATTCTATGTTTTAACTTGTTTATGCATTGTTAATATGATGAGAATTCAGTGTATTTTAAAAAAAATGTAAAAATATTATTCAATTAGCATAGATTCTATTCCAGATATTTCACACACCGATCAGTTGATATTTATTATTCGCTATGTTTTATCTGACCCCGTCGACCGCTTTGTCACATTTTTACCTAATTGCGGACATAAAGGCGAAGACATGGATAAGCCTGTTCTGGCCTTAATTGAAGAAACTTTGTAACTTGTTATTAAAGATTGTCTTGACCAAAATTATGAAAACGCCAGCAATATGTCTGGTCAATACAAGGGACTTCAGTCAAGAATTAAAGCTGCAAGTTGTCTGGCAACGTGTCCCATGTGCATTCTCTACAACTCGTAGAGTCGGCAGCAGCAGGGAACAGCGATGAGTCAGTTGCACTGTGTGGCACCTCCCATAAAACTAAAATACTTAAAACGCTATGTCTTTATTTATTTATTTATTTATTAGCCTTTGAATAAAAGTTCTTACAGACTAGACAAAAAACTTATGAATGTAAGTAATAATATGTATATTTTATAATTTAGAATTAAACTAAAAAATACTATTTAATAAGGACTTCATTGAAATTTTTGACACAGAAAAATCTAAAAAACAAGATGAATTAATAATGTTGCACAATTTCATTGCTCTATAAATAGGAGCATTAGCTGCATAGTTTGTGCGAACCGTTTCTAAATAAAAAGGATCATAATCCCTAAGAGCTCTAGCAGGGATACTAAACTGAACCTAACTCAAAAGCTCAGGACAATCAATCGCCCCAGATACAATATCAGATAGAAAAAGCAGTGATAAAATACTCCTTCTATTTACCAAAGTTTTCAAACCCATTAAAAGGCATCTGGCATTACATGAGGGATAATTACCATCAAAATTAAGAGAGTGCAACGCATATCTTGTAAAAGATTTTTGCACCTTTTCAAGTCGCGTCTTATGAAATTCGTAAAACGGATCCCATATAACAGAAGCATATTCCAATTTGGAACGTACGAGACTAGTAAAAAGAACCTTCAGTGTATATGGATCACTAAACGAGGAACTATTACGTCTAATAAAAGCAAGCATAGCATAAGCCTTTGGAATAATATAGTCTAGATGAGAGCGGAATGAGAAATTGGAATCAAAAACTATGCCAAGGTCTTTAAATGCTCGGACAGACAAAAGTGAAGTATTAGAAATAAAGTACTATGAGTGTATCATGGAATTTGTCTTAGCAAAAGACATAAAAACACATTTACTAAGGTTTAAAGACAGGAAGTTATTATTGCACCAATCACACAATTTATTTAATTCACTCTGAAGAATAGCAGAATCAGACTCATTTCTTATTTTATAGAAGATTTTAAGGTCATCGGCATACAGGAGGCATTTACAATGTACAAACAAGGATGCAATGTCATTCATAAAAATAACGAAAAGCAGTGGACCAAGAATACTCCCTTGCGGAACACCAGATGTAGCACTAAAAGATACCGATTTTACATCATCAAAGACTACTACATATTGACGATTATGCAAATAGGATTTGATCCAACACAAAAAATTGGAATGAAATCCTAGTACTGCACATTTTTTGATTAAGAGAGCATGAGGTATTTTGTCAAAGACTTTTGCGAAATCAGTATAAATAACATCCACTTGGCAGCCTTGCAGAAACGCTGATATGCAAAATTCCGGAAATACTGTCAAGTTCGAAATAGTTGAACGACCCGGCACAAAGCCATGTTGGCATGGGGAAATAATATTTTTTATTGCAAAGAACAGTTTACCTTTGATGACACACTCAAACAATTTTGATATTACAGTAAGTTTTGAAATAGGTCTGTAATTGGCTATATTATTTTTACAGCCAGACTTATAAATTGGTGTAATAAAGCCACTTTCCATGAATCAAGAAAAAGACCTGAACTCAAAGACTTATTAAAAACTTTCATCCAAAATCTAAAACAGGACCTATGTCATCCGAAATTTTAAGGTCACAATTTATAGGTGGTTCAAAATTAGACTTAAAAAACTCCGCAAAAAGATTCGCGGTATATGTAGCATTATCAGAATCTTTATCATTCAAAAACATTGAAGAAGGTATATTTGAGCACCCTTTTTTTTGAGTTCACAAAGCGCCAAAAGGACTTAGGGTTAGATTTAATATTATTTTCAAATTTTGAGATATATTGCCTATAAAGGAATTTATTTAGGAAATTAAATTCTCTATTATAATGATTATATTTCAAAAAGTATATACTTTCCTTATATCTTAAAAACATTTTGTAGAATTTATTTCGAAGATTTTCTAATTTAATAAGACCTTGTGTATACTAGGGACACTTATAGGCACGATGCCTTACCATAGGAATAAAATCTCTACAAACTATTGAAAATAAGGACTTAAAAGAACTAAAACACCCTACGGTATCTAAAAAATTAAACTCACAATCCCAATTAATATTACTTAAAGCATTGTTCAATGTTGCAAAATTATAATTTAAGCCTTTTAGCTTAGCAGGTACATTAAGGTATTTATAAAATGAGATTTCGAGCTCAATAGGAACATGATGCACATTAGAAACGGAGATTCATGAATAAACCAATTAATATTACTAGAAATAAAGACTAAATCTAATAATCTATTTAGCACATTAAAGCAATTATTAATTTGAACAAGACCAAACTCTAAAAAGCTATCAATAACATACAATTCAATACTCGCAGATACATTAAATGGAGACAGGTAGCGATCACCACGCAAATCAGCTCAGGAAGCTCCACCTTGGCACCTAAGGCAGATTTTTTCTGTTTCAGTTAGTCAGTTTTTTGTCAAATTTCAATGAAATCGGATACAAACACTGTGCGCTTACAAGTTTGAGCTAAGAAGCTCAAATTTTTTGTGCGAATTATTTTTCAGCCCAATGCTAAAACATGGGCAAATAAAAATCCAAAAAATCTACAGAGTTTTCAAAATAAACACTCAGTTTGCATACGCCTATTTCTTTTGATGGCAGTTGCATATTTCTACTGGGAGAACGTGAGTCCCCGAATAATTTTACTCAAAGTTCTTGCTCACAAGCATCAGAACAAGTTTTGAGAAACGATTGAATGCATACGCGAATCTGCTTTTCATCATTGGCTTAGTCTCATCTGATCTCTTGTGTGAAACTGTTGAATTTTTAAGAATAGACTGGTTTTTTTATTTTTACGTGTATTTTTCATGTTTTCATTGATTATTGTTAAATAAAATTATTTAGATTTTCACAATTATCAAATACGCGTTATCAGCCAAAATGCAAATATATATTTACTTATTGTTTGCTTTTTGCGGATTAGCTTACATACAGGCATATAAGATTCCAAATGTGAAGCTGGAGATTTTGTCACAGGGATTTCGTGTCTCTATTCCAGGTACGTTGTAAATATTTTCCAGTAAAGTAAATTGAATGACTTATCTGTACACAAAGCAATATCCGCATCTATAATATCAGTGTCATCTGTTTTAAATTTGTATTTGAGTTGCTTTATCATTAAATTTTAATTAAAAATCATTAAAGATTAATGTATAGTTTTTGATTCGGCGCATATGATTTTCTGTGCTATCTGGGATTTCCAAGAGAATCTGAGAATATGAATACACTGTGCATTGCTCTTGACACTTGACTTACTATTCCATAAAATGATAAGGACTTGAAGTAATATTTACATTTAAGCTGCAGTCGTTTTTGCAAACTTCATAGTTTTCTGCATTAATGCAGAATGCTTCACCTTTATAAGAAATATTTTAAGAAATTCTTCGTACATATACTTTTTTTTAAAACTAAAAAAAACATTTAACTAAACAATTTTGGTTTTTGAAATTAAACTTTAGCGGCACTAAAGAGGCGTTGAGTTGTAAAGGTGCAAGCAAAAGAATATACAGTAGACATCCATTATAACGTATAACGATATAACGAATTCACATTTTAACGAACCCTTTTTCAAATTGCACTTTTTTCCATTGATGTGTCCAAACTATGAACGCTTCAAGTTTTCATCATTCTCATAGCTGGGCACCGTTAATCGAATAGTTAACTTCGCCAATCGGTAATCCGTTGCTTAAAAAGTTAACTTCGTGAAACGTTAAAGTGTTACATTTCGGAAGACTAAACGCAAGTTAACGTTAATCGATAATCCATTAACACGAGATAAAAATTGTATTTTTTATATCGTTGCGTTAGTGATCTTATAAAAACTGTTGGTTTGGTTTCTGAAAGTTAAAACAAGTCTGAGGTTAGAAACAAAAAAAAAAAGACGGAAGTATTTAATTGCTCTATATGATATATAGGTTTGTTATATTCAAAGAAATCGATTTCTCAGTGTCGGAATAACAATTTTTTACGTCAGTCCTTCGACTCTTTTTTAGGCGTCGCACACTGGGCACATAGGCAAAAGTTCAAAAATTTGATGTCATAAATATCCAAGTGTTTAGTATTGATGGAAAGGTTATACTTCCACAAAAAAACTGTAACAACTTGTTTTGGATTTACTGATTACTGCTCTAGCAGGAGCTTTGGAAAGTGGACCTTTCTAAGCAAGAAATTTGCAGCATAAAACTAGCATATTTAGGCTTACTACAGGAAAAATTCCCAAAAATAAATTTTTCACACTATTCGATTTAATTAAACAACATTTGGAAGAGTATTATTGATAGAGGAACAAATAAAACAAAAATTATTTCAAAATGTTGGTGAATAAAATAGAGCTTACAATAACTCAATCTTTTTATTGGTAAAACACAAAAAATGTCAAAATTTGATGAAAAAAAAAAGAAATTTGCCACAATATATATATGGGTTATTTTTCTTAAACACAAGTTTGAATCTTTAACATTAGTATTAAAGAAAAAAATGTTCCACACCTTTTGAAACACCTGTCAAACAATAAAACATATGCACATATGTATGAAAGTACAATCTAACAAGTGTATTATTATTATTGTTTTACACATACTTGGGAAAACATATGTACATATGTATGAAAGTACATTCTAACAAGTGTATTATTATTATTGTTTTACACATACTTGGGAAACCAAATTTTGAGATCAAGGAATCTAAGAGAATTTTTGTCCCTTTTAATTCTGGGATTTTACTTCAGCGACCCGAGGGCTCTTGCAAAAAAATAATATAGATCCAAAGGAGGTACGTCTAGAGTATAACTGATTTCAACTATTCACTTATTAATATATTTTTCTAGCATTCTGACTGAGTTTCGTTAAGATCGGTTTAATTTTGTATGTACCTCCCATACAAAAGCATGTACAAAATTAATATAGGTCCAAAGGAGATACCCCTAGGGTGTAACCGATTTCATCTATATTCTTCACACATCTATTAATCTACTTTTCTAGCATTCGCACCGAGTTTCGTTAAGTTCGGTTCAATTTTGTATGTACCTCCCATACGAAAGCATGTACAAAATTAATACAGGTCCAAAATATAGGTGACCGATTTCAACTATTTTTGAAATTTTACTAAATTATCAAATCAAATTTTCTTAATATCAAATTTCATGTTCATAGTAACACTCCTTCTAATTTTGCCCACTTGTTATATGGGGTCGCATCACTGTGCGTCGTTTTTTTTTATCAGTATTATAAAATTTATTGTTGTGTTGAAATCATGTCGCTTCAACGCAAGCGCCTTGTTTAAGTGATAAAGTTAAAATAATTGAAGACGGTAAGAAAGGGATACCAGCAAAAGTGATCGCAAGTAAATATGGCCTTACAAAATCTATCTTAGATCATATAGGAGCATATGCGTCAATAACTGTCATTTTTTAATAAATATCACTTTGATGTAACGAATTTTTCGACATTACGACTGACCCGTGCATTAATTAGTTCGTTATATTGGAAGCCTACTGTACCTTAAATAAAAAGGCTAATTACTTAATAAATTACTGAGCCGATTTGGATAAATGAAGTGTAACTCTTTTTGAATTAGTAGAAGCTTAGTATGACGCTTTTGACAAAAATTATTCTTTTGCCAATTTTTATAGAACAATTGGATTTTATTGACATTTTGTATAAGGGTAGTCCTTTATTTTTTTGTTTTATAAAATATGTTTTGAATGAGGTACATTGCGCAAATGGTGTATGTATTGTTTGTACATAGTAAACTGAAGACCAATCAAACTGATTAGTAATTTTTTTTAAGTGATAGAAATTTAATTGAGATAAAATATATGTTAATTAAGTTTGATCACAAATTTTAATTATTTTTTAATTTTTTTTTTAACATTTATTGGTTAAAATATGTTTTGTCAAAAACCAAATTTTACAGGAGAGGGTTTTTTCTACTTTTTTGTGCTTTAGCTGGCAGTACAAAACCAAACTTTGCATGTCAATTTATGACGTAACTATAAGAATTTCAGCTACAATATTTTACCAGGTGATGCGTTATGGGGTGTGGAATAAATTTGCATCAAAAAATTCAATTTCGAAAAAATGAAACATACGATGATTTCGCGATACGCCTACCTTTTGGAACCCATTGGAACTTTATTTTCGAATAAAGCACGAGCACGAGCTCTGCTGATTTCCAAAGCCTCAGTGAAGTCACATATTCCCATAGCAAATAATCCAATAATCAACAGTTTCACTAAAGCACCTGTATTTTATTTTGTACGTACAATTCTCCTCTTGCGTTTGCTGATGAATCGAGCAAAGAATATGCTGTTCGAAATTTAACATTAATTTATTGTCTTATTACATACTTATGTGTCATACGATATACCGCATAATATTTTTAAACAATAAATTTCATTAAAATCATCACATATTTATATACATGTATGTACATTAAAACGAAATTCGAACAAACTCAGTTTTTATGTCTTATTTCAATTTAATGAATGACCAGAAATGGTTTGTGTTAAAAGTTATTACTTAATACACAAATGGTAACTTTCACTACTCATAGTGTTTCTACTTATACTTTGTATAAAACTTTGTATACTTCATTGTGAATCGTAATCGAACAAATAGTTCCTCAAAAGGTTATGGGCCCAGGAGCCTAAAAATTTTATATTGAATCTAAAAGGACAAACCAAAGAAGATTAAACAACATTTAAGCAAGAACAATTCATACACATTCAAAATGGATTTTTTTAAGCATATTAAGCCATTGGCAAATGAAATCGATTGGCCAATATGAAAGAGAAAAATTCGGGACTTACTCGATTACCACGAAGGTGCAATGGAAGTAATAGATAGAAAATTCCTTAAGCCAGAAACTCCTGATGAAGCAGCTGGAGACACAGAAAGAAAAATATACAAGGAAAAAAGTGATCTTTACAGGAAAGCGAATAGTTACGCTAAATCTATGATTACTAGCACGGTTACTGACGATGTCTATGAAAAAATTATGGACAAAGAAACGGCGGCTGATGCTTGGGATGCGTTGAAACTTCACTTCGAGGCAACATCTAAAGATCAACTTTTCAAGATTTGCATCGAATTTTTTTCTTTCTGCTGGAGTTCAAGTCAAGATCTTTCAACACATATCGCAAAATTGCGAGGATTGTGGAATGAATTAAATAATGGTCTAAGGGCAAGAAATGAGAATTTATTGTTAGTATGTAAAATCTTAAAAATCTTACCTGCACAGTACGAAACCTTCAAATCAAGTTGGATGTTACTCACGAAGGATAACGAAAGAAACTATGAAGAGATGACCAACCAGTTATGCATGTTTGAAAGGAATTTCAGAAAGGCTGATTCTAAGGATGAAGAAACATTTTTTATAAAAGCACAAAAGAAGAACCAAAACGTTTATAAAAATACATTCAAAAGAGATCACAAAGAATGTGATAAATGCAACTATTGTAATCGAAAAGGACATTGGGTTCGAGAGTGTAGGAAGTGGATAAGTGACGGAAGACCAATCAAGGGTGGTGATGTCAAGTCCACTACTCATGAATCAAGTTTTGCTCTTAATATTACATGCGGAGGAGCGAATTCAGCAGATCTGCCATCAAAGGATTGGTGGATAGATAATGGTGCGACAAGGCATATAACAAATGAATTGAGTATATATAAGTCATTTGAAGAATTCAAGACACTATGTTGCATTAAGGCTGCAGGAAAGGAATTCCTGAATGTTATTGGAAAAGGAGAAATGAAAATAATGACAACAGTTAAGAATTATAAAACATACATAACGTTAAAGGATGTTTGGTACGTTCCTGAAATATCAAAAAATTTATTTTCGGTCCTAGCAGCTCAAGATCGAAACCAAAATAGTGAGTTCAAGTCAACTGCAACAGAGTGTTGGCTTACACTAGGCGGAAAAACGATTATTACTGGTTCACGAAGTTTACATGGAAGCTTATACAAAGCAAATTTCCAAGCAGTTATTCCAGAAACCGAAGACCAGGTAAACTTTATGATACCTCAAGAATCTATACTTCAGCTTTACCATGAACGGTGGGGGCATCAAGACAAACGTCATGTCAAGACAATGATTGAAAAAGAACTAGAAGTCAAGGTCAAAATGGACAACACCACTTGCGAGGCTTGCATATATGGAAAAGCTCATCGGCAACCATTCGGAGTAAAACCGAAAACTACTGTTCCAGGGGAATTAATATCGGCTGATGTATGTGGACCATTTCCTGAATCTTTCAAGAAAAAGAAATATTTCATAATCTACAAAGATACATATAGTAAGTATCGATATTGTTTTTTTCTTACGTGAGAAATCAGAGACAAAAGATACGCCAAAACAAGTATTAGCATTTGCAAAGGCACAAGGAAACATTATAAAAGAGTTTTTAAGTGATAATGGTGGTGAATTTGACAACAAAGAAGTTAAGACGATTCTAAAGGCAAACGGGATTACACAAAGGTTAACTGCTCCATACACACCAGAACAAAATGATGCAAGTGAACGGGACAATAGGACTATTGTTGAAATGGCGAGAACATTCAAGTATTCAAACCAAAATATTCAATTTCCGGAAGCAATCTGGGCCGAGTTAATCAATATGGCAGTGTTTATATTGAATAGAACTGGAAAATCGTCAGTAGATGGTATAAGTCCATATGAAATATGGAAAGGAAAAAAACCAAGAATCAAGCATTTGAAAGTCATTGCAAGCGAATGCTTTTTTCATATCCCTAAAGAAAAAAGAAATAAGATGGATTCAAAAGCATCTAAAGGATATTTAATTGGATACGATGAAAACGGAAGATATAGAATACATATATATAAAAGAAACCAGAAAAGTAATTTTATCAAGAGATGTCAAGTTTGAAGAAAAACTTAAGGACATAAAACAAGTCAAGCAACAAAAAGATGTAAAGTTTGGAGATGAACTTCAAGAGAGAGAGGAAATAGTCAAAGTAAAATTCAAAGATTACGAACCAAGTTTCAAAATATATGATGATATAGAAAAGGAATGTGAAAGTACAGAAAATGCAAAAGAGAGAACTCAAGAAGAAGACGGAAACCAAGAAGAAGGTTAAGAAGAAGAAAACCAAGAGGACAAAGAAGAAAATCAAGAAGAGATTAGAAAAGAAGAGAAGAATGCAGAATAACAGGTGCCAGGATTTATAGAAGGGAAAGAATCACAAGTTAAAAAAAGAAGAAGAGAGGAAGATACAGAGAATCTTCAAATGTCTAAAAGACTAAGAGATCGTACATCAATGTCAAAACCAAAATATTTTTTCATGACATCTCACAAAGATTACAATGACAGCAGGGAAAACCAACAATGTAATAAAGTTTTGACACACAATACTGAGAATCCGTCGACTCTAACAGAAATTTTACAAAGAAGTGATAAATTGAAGTGGATTGAGTCAATGAAAGCAGAATATGAATCATTAATGGCAAACAAAACCTGGATACTGCTGGACAGACCAGTAAATAATTCTATTATAAAGTGTAAATGGGTTTTTACACTTAAGAAAGATAAATATGGCATAATCGAACGGTACAAATCAAGACTAGTTGCGAAAGGTTGCAGTCAAAAATACGGGATAAATTATACAGAAACTTTTTCCCCAGTAACAAGATATTCTACAGTAAGAATACTTCTTGTATTGGCTGTAGAATTCAAGTTGTATGTGCACCAGCTTGATGTAAAATCGGCTTACCTCAATGGTGATATTGATACCGATATATTTATGGAATAACCTGAAGGATTTGAAGATCCAATGCAACCAAAAAAAGTTTGTAAGTGTACATCAAGCAGCAAAACTTGAATTAAAATATGTAGCATCAACAGATAATACAGCGGATATTTTAACAAAAGCTCTACAAAAATCAAAACACAAGTACCTTCAGAATAAGTTAGGGGTACACTAGAGAAAGATACTATTTGAGGGGAAGTGTTAAAAGTTATTACTTAATACACAAATGGTACCTTTCACTACTCATAGTGTTTCTACTTATACTTTTCAATACAAGTTTACTTTGTATAAAACTTTGTATACTTCATTGTGAAAATATTTTAATTTTCATTCAATAAAAATATTTCGAATCGTAAACGAACAAATAGTTCCTCAAAAGTTTGTGCCTCCTGCACTTGGAGAGATGTGTTTTGCGTTGCGAGACCACTTATTGGTTTCTTGAACTTTGCTATTTGAAATCTTCTAATTATAATTTTACTGTAATATTTGGTGCTTACTTAACAATAGTTTGAGTCTGTCTATATCGAAGTTATTTACAAAACATAATTTTCGAGAGTTGCTAAAAACTAAAATGTATCCCCTAAATTGGAACATACTCCAAAAGTGAAACTTCATCGCAAGCAAAAATGATATATTGATTACACAGTACAACACGTAAAATGTAAACACCTTTTTGCGTGCTGCTCCTCGAAGTATGTAAACTAGCAAAACCATAATTGACTACTTCGGATCAAGCATATTTTGGCTCAAACTTGATTTTGAGCATTTTTTTCGAAGAAAATGCACTTTATCTCACTGCTATATCTCGTTCAGAAGTTACGCGATTAGAAGCAGATGCATGAACGATTATGTATATATAAAGAATACACCTTAGGGCATACGTTTGATCTATCACCGTGCAATATTTTCTTACTAGTACATTGAGCGGAGTAATTATAAAAATTTGACGCAAGAAAAAAAAAAAAACAAAATAAGGAAAATTCGTTTAAAAGCTATGCCTCTTAACATAAGGACCACGTGGTATAAAGTCTTCGTGAAAACCCTGTTAAAAAAATAGTTTTGAATGAGGGCCACCCTAAGTATGAGCCCTAAATAAAAGTTTTGTAGCCTATGACACCCACCTGATCTATACTAACATACAGACAGCCAAAACTGAATTTTATATAGCACAACATAATCGCTTAATTTTGTTCTGATTGAAAGGTTGTAAAGACGGACAGTGCACAATGTGATTTTTTTTTTCAATAGTTGGCGGTACCACGCCCCTAACAGGAAAATACGTTTCTACGGCTAAATTAATATACCGATTTTAATAAAATTTGATTTGGTGATAGATTAAACCCCAAAAAAGATTTCTGAGAACTTTAAGTTTCTTAAGTGGGCATGGCACCGAGTCTAATGGGAAAAAACGATGCCACGGTTGAGGCGCTTCACCGATTTTGATGAAATTTGGTATGGAGATATGTAGATTGGGTCCTGATTAAAGATAATTATTTTGAGTGAGCGGTGCCACGCCCTCAACAGGAAAAAAGTTTTCACTGCTAAACTAATGGACCGATTTTGAGGAAAGTTATTAGTTTTAATGTGAACGGTGTGATGCCAAATTGGAAACTATGTTTTCACAACTAAACTAATGAACCGAATTTGATGAAAGTTGGTATCAAGATATTCTAAGGAAGAGATAGGAATAGGGAAACAGGATACCATGTTTTTATGGCAAAAAATAGCTCTTTTCATACCAGTTTTCTTAAAACCAAAAAGTATTTTTTTGTTTTGCCACTGTAATGTTTCAATTTCTAATACTGGGCGAACTCTAGTTAAGAAAAAATCCTACTTGGTGGGAATGTTTGTATAGTTTTTCACTTTTTTAGTCTAATTTTCCTGAACCATTATGATTATTTAATATGAGAACGAAAGCTTAACAAACACACTTCTATTAGAGTTTTGTGTACACTGAAATCAATCTAAATCTTACCATTTTCCTTTTGAAAATGTACAAAAATATACTGTTAACAATATAAAGACGTATCCAAAGAAGCAGTACCTTATTCGCATTTACGTTTAACAGACAATACACAATATGCTCCAAAAATCACATTAATACAATCGCGAATAAGGTAAATTTTTGAACGTTAACGCGAATGAGGTACCTTTTACTTTAGGAGAAGCGATTTCATACTTAGTGAAAGTGAATTGTATATTCAATAATTTAAATAATTTTATCTCTTCGTAAGTATTTTAATGACTACTTTAAAAAAATCAAATTTACATTTTTTTTCTTTATTAGATGAGCCTGGTGTGAAAAATGTTGCTTTCAATATCAATCGGAATCGCGGTTTCGATTCATTTGAGCCTGGTGAATATTCGGCTCAGATAAGTTCTCCCATTGGCGGTGATTGGATCTATGAAAACACAAGAAACCGGCTGGACACTGACGATACAATCTATATTTGGATAAATGTACAACACAATCAGTTGGTGTATCGGAGAATTTCCGAACCGATCTTAGTAAATCAACTACAAGTGATTCATAGTAATAACAAGGATGATGATTATAGAAGGCCGCCCACTATCCCTAATACTACTCTGAATCCAACAATAGATATAAGAACTTCAAGCTATGGACCTAAAAAGTGTGAAGCTTCCATCACTAGAATGCAAAATAGAAATGTTTGCAAAGGAGATCTCATATTTGAGGAAAATTTTGAATTGGGACTTAATTTGACCCGTTGGCAATATGAGGTGCGCTTACCCTTGGATATGGGAGATGCAGAATTTGTTTTGTACGATTACGATATCGAAAATATACAAGCTGCAAATGGTGTTTTGACCATAGTGCCTACTTTATGGAATGATGATAGGCCTGGTACTGATTTAAAGCAAGGTGTATTAGATCTTGGAAGACGGTATTGTCTAAGAATAGTTCATTCACACTCAAGTTAACATTAGAGAAACAAAGTCGACAATCTCCATTTTTATGACAATTTAAACTGTAAATGTTATATCATTGTAATTGCTGAAAGCTTCAAGCCTGTAAGAGACACATTTTTACAAGGTTAGCTATGAAGCATCAAGGTTGTTCAATTGAAATAAATGCAGCTATAGGGTGTTTTTAAGACTGTCACAGTTTCAAATTGAAATTAAACTCAAATGACCTGATTATTGGCTATATTAGCTAGATAATTCCATGTTATTTAGCATTTAAATATGAGTTAGGCGATATGAGCTCTGTAACTGACCAATATTTAATGCAGTCTGAGGGAAATAACACGTGCTATGTGAGTTTTAAAAGAGTCAATTATTGTTGGCTTATCGGCACAAGCCAAAGACTACACATATTACAACAACAAAAAAAGACTCTGTGCTGTCAACTCACGCGATTTCGACAGTTAATACATAAGGTGCGCGTCATATTTATAAGACACCTGAAAAACTTTTAGAAAAACTTAAAATAAGTATGCTTGTACATTTGCAAAAATTACTAAATTTATATGAAACGTCAATCAGAATATTTACTTCGGTTTGGAATAATTTTTTGTTAGATAATAGTACTTTACCGTTATCTTACAAGCGATTATTTCAAGCGCATCTAATTTTGAGTAATTTTCACCGCGTCATATTTATAAGACACCCGGCGTTTTTTAAGTAATAGAGAGGTAAGTAAATGAATATTCCCTGGTAAATTATTGCCTAATCGTCCAATTTTGTCAAGAGGGTAATGCCACGTGGAAAAGCTTTAAGTGAATTTGAAAAAGGGCAGATTTGTGCATTTAACAATGATGGTGCAACAATAACCGTCATTGCGAGAAAATTAAGTCGTAGTAGATGTTTAATTAATAATTTTTTGAATGACGAAGATGGATATGGAAAAACTAAAAGATCTGGTAGAAAAAGAAAGTTGAACGCAAGAGATGAGGCCATTATAAGGCGAAAAGCAAGTAATTCTTGCATAAGTGCAACTCAACTCCAAGCAGTAGTTTCAACCACAGTTTCGAAATCGACCCTTCTTCGAGTGCTAAAACGAAGTACGGATATCGTACGTTCAAAATTGAAGACCGTACCAATGCTCACAAATCGACATAAGCAGGCGAGACTCCAGTTTGCAAAAAGCAACATGTCAACAAATTGGTCATCTGTAAGTAACAAAACGAATTGGTGTTAACGCTGTTTTTAAATGGTTTTTCTCATTTAGATAATTTTTTCGGATGAGAAAAAGTGGAATTTAGATGGACCAGATGGAAATAATTTTTATTGGCACGACATCAGGAAAGAACCACGCTATTTTTCAAAAAGAAACTTTGGTGGAGGCAGCGTAATGGTTTGGGGAGCATTTACGGTCGATAAAAAGCTGGAAATTCAGTTCACTTCTTGCAAAATGAAAAGCGACGACTATATAAATGTTTTGCAATGCAGTCTACGTCCTTTTTTACGAGAGAATCCGGAAGTGAATTGGATTTTTCAGCAAGACAACGCTCGAATTCACACAAGTAGAGCTACTAAGTCTTGGTTGGAAAGCGAATATATCGCAACAATGGATTGGCCGGCTTGCTCCCCAGACCTCAATCCTATCGAAAACTTATGGGGCATACTTGTCCGACAAGTTTACGCAGATTGCAAGCACTACAGCAGTACGGAAGAGCTGCGTACTGCAATACTTGCCGCATGGGAAAATTTGTCTGTGGAAACGCTTCAATCGCTAATAACATCAATGCCAAACAGAATATTTAAGTTGATCAGTGTTAAAGGAGGCCACACTAAATAAAAAACAATTATTTTCAAACTTAATTGTTGTTTTACTTAAAAAACGCCGGGTGTCTTATAAATATGACGCGGTGAAAATTACTCAAAATTAGATGCGCTTGAAATAATCGCATGTAAGATAACGGTAAAGTACTATTATCTAACAAAAAATTATTCCAAACCGAAGTAAATATTCTGATTGACGTTTCATATAAATTTAGTAATTTTTGCAAATGTACAAGCATACTTATTTTAAGTTTTTCTAAAAGTTTCACAGGTGTCTTATAAATATGACGCGCACCTTATATGAAATCTCCAAAAAAACACCTATATCCATTGAAGATAGCCTGTTTTGTATAAACTCGTATTTTAATTTGAAAATCCGATCAAATCAAGAGGTAACGCTTTACAAATATACACACTTTTCTATATCTGCATGCCCCCTTCTGTATGTTACGAATGGAATTCAAAATTCTAAATTATTATACCCTGTGTTTTGGATATAAAATCCTCACTACTCGTAGCTCATAACTTTGAAATTCCATTTAAGCGAAATTATTCCTCACATTCATGAGCAACTCAGATATTACAAAATTTACTTCATATTTCTTCAAACATTGCAATTTTTATTTGATTGAATCAAAAACAGCTACATTGTCCATATACCCAAACTTCATTCAAATTTGCAAATAGTGGAGATTGTCAAGTTTATTTCGATTCCCCTCATTTGTCTTATACTAAACTGAGTTTATTTCTCCAGTTGTACAGGAAAGCAAAACCGTCTAATGGAATGTAGACGTGAGCCAGAAGGTTTGGTGCACAATATTTTACCACCAATTAAAACAGCGCGCATAAATACCAAGGACTCTTTTAGCTTTAAATATGGACTTGTAGAAATCCGCGCTAAGCTACCACGTGGCGATTGGTTATTCCCATGTAAGCTAAATTGAGTTACATGGTTAATAAATATAGGGTGTATCAACAAGTGCAGGGTTTGTTTTGAATAAATCGATCAATTATTCGGAAGTCTCTGAAATTCCTATTGCATTATAAAGTAGATACATTAAGAGTATGAAAGGAAAACAATATCTGTCAATTACCCGCCTCGGTTTTGCTTGCGGACTTTCATCGATTTTTCGATTTCTCTTCCGCATAATTGGGGCTCTATTTCAGCGGCAATGGCTTCAATGTTTGAGAAATGGAATTGCTTGTGGATCGATAGCGTAGATCTTGCTCTTTACATAACCCCAAAGGAAGAAGTCTAACGGTATTAAGTCGCAAGATCTTGATGGCCGATTGGTGTCTCCAAAACGCGAAATCACGCTACCAGGGAATTTCATGTGCAATAATTCGTTTGTTTTGGAACTTGTATAGCACGTAGCACCCTCCTATTGAAAATAAAGGTCTTCCGTGTCCACATACTCTGTCTTAGGCCACAAACAATTCTTTATCATACGTCTGTTGCACACTTAATTGACTGTAACGGCTCTTCCGTTGTCATTTTCGAAAAAGTACGGCCCTATGACGCTACCGGCCCACAATCCGCACCAAAAAGCCGCTCTTTGTGAGTGCATTGGAACCTCCTGAATCACTCGCTGGTTTTTGGATCCCCAAATGGATAATTTTACTAATTAATGTAACCGCCATTGTGAAAATGAGCTTCGTTAGAAAACACGAAAAAATAGGATATACGGCGCTGGTGGTGGTCCGCCGGCTGCAGTTCTCGAGTTAATTCGACCTTGTATGCATGCAGAGCCAAATCTTCAGTCTTCACATCTTACACTGAGTCAGTCTCTTAGAATTTTTTGATTAGGTTGGGCACACACGTCTCAGAAGTTACATGATGTCAGTTAAAATTTGATGAAATTTTTCGCATCGTAA
Organism: Tricholauxania praeusta; assembly: GCA_949775025.1. Taxonomy (NCBI): domain Eukaryota; kingdom Metazoa; phylum Arthropoda; class Insecta; order Diptera; family Lauxaniidae; genus Tricholauxania; species Tricholauxania praeusta. The sequence continues at coordinate 60,128,598 of OX459028.1, read as the reverse complement.
CTGCGATTGAACGCGAGTTTTTGTAAAAAAGTTCAACGATTTACATATATATTCTTGTACTTTGTAGTGTTCTATGGTAAAGTTCCCGCGTTTATAGATGTCAACATTTGACAACTGTCAAACAACCACCTGTCAAATAATAGACATTTCCAACCCTACACCTATTGTTGATACACCCGTTATTACGATTTACTACGTATTACATTTTTCCACAGTATTGCTTCTTGAGCCTTTGACAAATTATTATGGAGTTACTACTGCATATGCGTCTGGTCAGCTAAGGATTGCGTTTGCACGCGGTAATGACAATTTGATAAATAAAGACGGTATCAGCATTGATGGTCGAACTCTATATGGTGGTGCCATACTTTCGACAATGACATCCCTGCGTGAAAATTTCTTAGTACAAACAACTCAAAATAGACATTTTTCTGATGACTTCCACGTATACACACTTATTTGGTCAGATCAAAAACTGATCCTGAAAGTAGACGGTCGGGAATATGGCACAATTAATGGTGGTTTCGCTAATAGCTACGCAGGAGACTTTGAGCAAAAAAATTCATGGAAAGTTGGTGAATTTATGGCACCATTTGATCAGGAAGTAAACAAATTCACTTAAAAATCGGCTAAATTAGTTTGAATTTAATTTTTGCTTTAATATTTAGTTTTACATTACTATTGGCGTTGCTGCAGGTGGTCATGTGGATTTTCCCGATGACAGTATATCGAACTCAAGACGAAAGCCATGGATAAATACTTCCCCTAAAGCAGCATTTAAGTTTTGGAGAGATCGTATGAACTGGAAAACTACTTTTGTTAATCCTGAGTTAAAAGTCGATTATGTTCGAGTCTACGCAATATAAATCTAAATGAGTTATGAATAGACATAATAACATATAAAGACTTGAATAAATTTATGCATACATATAAGATATAAATGTAGATACATATAATTTTTTAATTAACGAAATAGCGAAGGAAAATCGCCTCAAGAAATTTGCGAATTTTGAGTGAATTTCGGACAAGCTAAGTTTGTTGTTAAATATTTACACTGAGTCTCAACAAATTCATATTTTTGATAACTAATTATGACTGTTCTACCTTGTGAATAAAACTAAAAACTAATATACATATTAAATCACTGATCATTTTTTCGAAAAATGTCAAAAACTATATTCATAAAATTATGTAATTGATATTAAATTCTTTTAATAATAAAGCTTATGTCATGAAAATATGTAAAAACGACTACGGCATTAATGGTATTCATCTCATGTATTAGTTAGTAATGCAACTTTTACTTAGCAACTAAAACACTGGATCCCACATGAGAGACATGAGATACATATTGAAATATGTCTCTATTTTCAATAAATTTCCGATCATTGGCAATACTATGGTGAACTCGACCTTTCTTATCTGTTTTTTTTTTTGGGAAAATCAAATGGGACGCCCCCTCAATCGGTTCGAAATAGGGTAAAAAAATTTTAAAAATTAATCTAAAATTTTTATCTTTAACTCAATCTGAAATTTGACCTAAGCCGACATTTCTTAAACAATTTTTTCTTGAATGGCTTTTAATTTTAAGAAAGAATATATTGAAAAAAAGTATAATTTGGATCTAGTTTTCGAGATATAGTCATGAGAAATTGCGGACATAGCTTTTCTAAAAATCATTTTAAGTTAGAAACTCTTGAACAGATTTTACTTGTCTTGTTTTCTTTTCCTTATATAAAGCAAAAATCTACGATAATTTGTACAAAATATGTACATAAACAAATACACGAAAAATCACGTTGTAACTTATTTTCTTAAGCAAAACGATTCAATTACTCAAAATCCATAACATATTCTGGTTCGAAAAAATTACAAATACTTAGTTTAGTTTTACAAATCTTTGTGCAGATTAACATTCTTAAAAAAAAATGATTTACTCGAACCAAATTATGATTTTCTTATAGATTTTGGGTCGTTGAACTCGATTCGTTATTCTTTCTTATTTATTTATTGAATTTTTACAATTAAAATAAGCATTAGTGATCCTGCATTTTTCTATTATGAAAGGGAGTCATGCCATATGAAAACGTCTAAAAAATGGAAATTTCGTTGCTGCACTACTTTGAATTTTGCTCAGACTTTGTGAGAATCTTCGTTAGGGTTGCAAAGAAGGAAATCCAAGTGCATTTAATTTTCGGATGCGTCAGTCCCCGCCTGGCCGAATTGAAACATATGAAAAACGTCATTTTTAGGCTCCAATATTTTAAGCTGTAAGATATAGGCACACTTGAGATGGCATCTTAAAGCTAAGAGATTGTAGTATTTGTGCAGAGAATATAAATTCACACAATCTGTATACGCCTAAATTACACGGTGTTTGGGTTCGAAATTCAAACAAAAAACTCACTCTAATTGTTTTTTTTTTGTTGCTTCTTTTAAGCCACCTGAACACGTGAAAAGGATGAAATTTGGTTAACGAGATTTCAGGCTTTTGAAGTTCAAGCTTAAGACTAAATATCCTAAAAGTTTCATATTTCTATCTCGTGGTTCACATTCTGATACAATGGCCTAAGAATTTAAATTTCCAAAAGTTCGAAATTTCAAGCACATATTTTTCTTATAAAAAGTAGGCCGAAGGAGTTAATCGTAGATTTAATTTCTTTCCCGATATGTGTACTTGATCTATAAGAAATATTAATGGTTTGTATCCAACTGTCGCAACACTGGAGCCAGTTAAAAATCACGAAAAATACTTGTATTTTCAGCACCGTGTAATTTTCGCGTATACAGATTGTGTGAATTTATATTCTTTTCACAAATACTACAATCTCTTAGCTTTAAGATGTCATCTCACATGTGTCTATATCTTAAACAAAAAAGTTTTTACAGCTAAAAATATTGGAGCCCAAAAATTACATTTTTCATATGATTCAAATCGGCCAGGCGGGAACTGACGCATCCGAAAATTAAATGCCTTTAGATTTCCATCCTTGAAACCCTAAAGAGGGTTCTCGCAAAGTTTGAGCAAAATGTAAACTAATCTTTTCATCTGCAATGACTCAAGGGTATAAGAAGTTAACAAAACTTTTCTTCGGTATACTTTTATAGGAAAAACGGAACAAAATTCAAGAAAAAGTTATAAACGAAAAAAAAAAGTTCTTCATATTTCTTCATGAATTTTTTGCGTTCCCGAAATAGAGTTTTTTAACGGGCTTCAGTGAAGATACAAAACTATGTTACTTATGTTGTTTTTGAAATTACTGATTTATTTATAGATGAGACTGGCATTTCAAAAGTCTTATATACTATTGAAACCAACGAAGAGTGTCCAGCAATAATGGACTACGTTACAACAGCCAAAGACGGTTTCTGGACAACGGTTCAAAATAAGTCCCAACTTAATCCACTGGATCGTTTAACAATATTCCTTATGGTAGAACATAGTAATGAGGTGTTCAAATCTACAGAGAATTTAAAAATTGACAAAGACCTTAAATATCGTAGCGTTCAAAAAAGTGAAGTTGTCAATTTATCTAAAGAGTATGAGCGCGATACTTGTGATATCCTAATAAAAGGTGGTACTCCCTGTACTCCTTCCGAAACAGTTTCTTCAAGTATTAGTGGAGCTTGCAAAGGAGATTTACTTTTTGATGAGACATTTGATAACGATAAAATACTGGATTTAAGCCGTTGGTCATTCGAAATTCGTATGCTGTTGTCCTTTTACAATGAGGAGTTTGCTTTGTTTGATAATAATAACATAAATCAATTTATTCAAGATGGTGTACTGAATATTGTTCCTACAGTTCAGGAGGAAATAGACACTGGAAGTATTGATTTGGGTGACAGGTAACAAGATATATTGGTTCTATTGGTTCTATTGGTTCTTATAAAAAGTAAATGATAATACATAAATTTCTATATTTTTGAACTTCAGGTGCACCGCACAAAAAAAACGTGACATGGCCTGTAATCGTACAGCCATGAGGAACCACAGAAAATTCCTACCTCCCGTTCACTCAACGGAAATAACCTCCAGTAAATCCTTTTCTTTCAAGTTTGGCCGTGTGGAAGTACGTGCTAAATTGCCGATAGGCGACTGGATTCTGCCATGTAAGTTTCAATACATACATACATATATATGTATTATAACAGATTTCATGTGAAAAGTCCTAAGCGGAAAATCGATAATAACGATTGACCCCAAACTTGGATAAAGTGTTGTCCTATTGGATGGTAATTATGTATGTCCCAAAATATTTTTGGGTTTCTTCAAAAACTGGCTGAAGTAGAGTGGATGATATTTTGCGATTGTGGGTTTCGTGTAGACAATTTGTTTCCTGAACTAACTGTAAAAATCTTAGTCCCAGTGCTTTCGATAGATTTTCTATATCCTTTGGAATTTTCGAAAATTTTAAAATTTGACTTTTGATTTTTTTATCGTATTCTAGAAAGAAAGCTGAGGTTTTTGTACTTTAAATATGTTAAACTCCAGAGAGAGTCTGCACTTTGAACATTTCAACACTACTTTTGCTACTACTTTTTCAAACTTCAAAAAAAAATTTAAATTTTTGATTTTGGACTGAGGTTTTTACAGTTCATCCGAAAGGACAATACTTTGCCCAAGTTTGAGGTCAATCGGCTGATCAACTCTTGCTTAGGACATCTTCTATGTACCTTACTGCCCTCAGAAGCAAAAAGGAATAATCTAAAAAAATGCGTTTCGAAATAATAGATGTTTTGTTTAAGTCAAATTGTTGAAATAAGTACATGTAAAATTTAGGTATAGAAAATTATCTTAGGAGATTTTTTATAAGTTTGAGCTAAGATACCAGCATTTGGAGACGTTCATTAGACACGTAATTTCTTAAGCTATCCGATGCCATAAGAATCACGAATTGCATGTTTTTAAGATACGCCCTTTTCGCTTCTGAGGGCAGAATACATACATAAAAATCTATTGAATTTAAAAAACGATTGACCCCAAACTTGGATAAAGTGTTGTCCTATTGGATGGTAATTATGTATGTCCCAAAATATTTTTGGGTTTCTTCAAAAACTGGCTGAAGTAGAGTGGATGATATTTTGCGATTGTGGGTTTCGTGTAGACAATTTGGAAAATTGCAACAAATCAATATAGTGTTTTGCATGGAAATTTATATGGAGAATGCCCGCCATAACTCGAGATTAAATAGATCCAGGCAAGATAGATAGGATGGGCAAAACAATAACTGCCGGGCTCACTAGTTTCACATAAATGTAACGTTTCAGTTGTTCTTGCAAAAATGTTTTTTATTTATTTATTTCCCAAATTTTAAACTTTGCTATATAAATGAACACAAATTTTAGAACTATCGTAAGCAGACGCTACGTAAGCATTTTGTAGCGTTTGCATTAAGCTTATAGTTTACATATGAACTATAAATATATCTTAAAGTCACGCTACTCGATTAGAGTCGGTCATAGCGGACTATATAAAAACATTAGCTTATTGTAGAGGACCATATATGACTATATATATATGTATATTATTTTTCTTTTCAATCAAGACATCCTGCTGCAAGAATCTTCAAAATTCGTTGACGCAGCTGATGCCAACCAAATCCGTATTGCATTTGCGCGCGGCAACAAAAAACTTAAAACTTTCTCAAATGAAGAAATCGGTGGGAGTCATTTATACGGAGGAATTTACTATAGGCCAAATCTTACTATATTAGAAGACATTAAGGATAACAAACGGGACAATCACTGGGGCGACGACTTTCATATATATGAATTAATTTGGACACCAACACAAATTTCTTTGGCTGTAGATAGAGAGACTTATGGTGTAATCGATAAATCAGTGAATGAGGAAGTAAGTATTTTATTGCAACATAATAAAATTTTATTTTAATTTTTGGTATTACAGTGAAAAATTTTTGTAATTTAGCATTTTCTTGTACTTGGTGTATCTGTTGGAGGTCATTTCGAGTTTGGCAATGACGTTTCAAAGCCTTGGAACAATACATCTCCTTCCGCAGTGAGGCATTTTTTTGAAAATAGATTTGACTGGAAAAATACCTGGAGCGGTAGTGAGGGTCTGAAAGTAGATTATGTAAAAGTATATGCTCTGTAAAAAAATGAAAATAAATGATTGAAGTTCTTATTGAGTTTTAAGAAGATTTTCTATGTTCAAAACCACTGTTTCTTTATAAGTATGTGTGCATCTAGGAAAAATATTGGTTTTTGAAGCATAATGGAAATGAAAACCATCTATTCCAATCGCACATGCCGTCCGAATAAAGGAAACATACGAAGCAATCGCGCACATATTAAAAATGATCAGATACGTAGAACACAAGTGTAAATTTTGAACCGATTCGAAAGCGGTCGGAATACTTATTGTTAGTTTTGCATGGCGTTACTGTTTTCTTTATATGTGGGATAGCCTTGTACGTGACCAACACTACATAAAAAATGACTGCGGGAAAGAGTAGCACTTGGACAAGTCTAACATCACTCTTCCCCCACTGCATATTAAACTGGGCCGTGTCAAAAATTTGACGGCATTAGACAAAACTGGTGATGCATTCGTATATTTGAAAACTATATTTCCTATTTTTCTGACGTCAAAATCAAAGAAGAGGTCTTCGATGGGCCACACTTCAAAAATTTATTGAAAGATGAATGGTATAAACTCAAATTAACTCCAGATGAAGGGGTGGCTTGATGGCTTTCTTGGCAACAATAAAAGTGAAGACTATGTAAAAATAGTCGACGATTCACTTAAAACTGTAGGAATATGTCAACATGTGACTAAAAATGTATCCCCTACACTTGCATTTGGATTTCTTTCAGCAACTCTTCGAGCTGTTAGCGATGAACACAGACGGAGGAGTTCTGAGATGAACTGAGATGTTGTGCCTCCTAAGGACCTGAATTTAGAAAAATGTCTTACTATAGTAAGGTTAGGTTAGGGTGGTGGCTTTTTCAGAGCCTCACATAGACCACAACGGTCCATAGTGTTACCACAAGCTCTCTACTACAGTCTTATTAGTAAATTCTGGTCCTTTCATTGTGGCGGTCGTTCAACATGAAGGTGCCTGTTGTTACAGCGAATCTTTTGATTTCACTCAAATTGACTTTAGTTAGTTCCTTCAGGGATATAAAGAAATGCTGCCAAAAGTGTTTTAACCTATAACTTGCCAAAGCAGGGCAAAAGCAAAAAAGGTGTTCTATGGTTTCCTCTTCATCGGGTTCATGACAGTTTCTACACCAGTTATTGGATACTGCGCCCAGCTTGAAAGCATGATGTCCAATGAGGCAGTGGTGAGTCACAACCCTGGTCAATAAACTGCATTCACTCCGAGTTAAGGATAACAAATGTTTAGTGTCCTTTCTATGGAAACTGGGCTAAAAGTGTTTGGTTACCTTGCTCGTGGAAGAGAAAGTCCACCTCGTATCCGCTACTGAGAGTAGTTCTCTGTATTTTGATAAGTAGTAGTGTTGACGAGGTATTGAAACTTTCATGAGTTCTGAATCTGACTGAGCACCCTGCTTTGCTAGTAAATCTGCCATTTCATTTCCTTCAATGTTGCAATGCCCAGGTACCCACTGAAGGAATACTGAATTCTCCTCGCTTAGTGTACACAAAGCATTAAAATACTCTAGGAGAGCTTTTAAAGCGGCCTGACTATCAACGTAGAAATGAAATTTTCTGTTATAAGCACCTTCTTTAAAGTAGATTGGTGCTTTATAAATTGCAGCAATTTCATCCTGAAAAATGCTACACTATGTCGGCAGTCTGAATGATTGGCTTGTTTTGCAGTTTGAGACGTAAAAACTTGCATTACTATAGTAATGTAGGATATATTCAGAAAGCATCGGCGTAGCAACAGTTGTGGATGCCTTTACGAAGCCTCCATATATAAAATTTTTTAAAATCTACTACGTATATAAAACTCAGTTTTGTCTGTCTTTTATGGACGCGGAGACTATCCGACCATTTTGATGAAATTTTTACAGTGTGTAAGTATCGATCAGGCGGGTGTTATAGGTTATAAAACTTTTATTTAGAGTAGCCCTCATACAAAAATATTTTTAAAATAGAATTTCTCGATTCACACGGAATTCACACCACTTATGTTTTATATTAAGAGGCATAGCTTAGGCTGTAAAACTTTTATTTAAGGTGTTTATTTAGGGTGGCCTTCATACAAAAATATTTTTAAAATATAATTTACACAAAGACCGCACATCGAATTTACACCACGTATAAGGGCATAACTTTTAAAAAATTTTACTTAATTTGAAATATTTTATGTTGCGTAAAATTTTTATAATAACTCCTCTCTCTATACTAGCAAAAGTAAGAAAATATTCCACGATGACGGGTCCAACGTATGCCCTAAGGTATATTCTTTATACTCGCATATATAAGGAGACGGCCCTCCCCTTGGTGAGATTTGGTGAGTTCTGGCGGGACTCGCCCTCCCTTCCGTGAGACTTGCCTTATAATTTTTAGATGAAATCTGCTATAATAATGTATATTCTCTGCATTAAAAAGTTGACGTGAGATTTTCGTTAGCCCCTCCCCCCCCTCCCCCTCGAATGGTGAGACTTTGCCGGACCCCCTCCCCCTATTTTGACTCACGTAATCGTCGGTGCTCCTTTTTTTTGTTGATCGCTTAACTTCTGAACGACTTGACCGATTGAGGTCATGTTTCTATTTAAATATTTCACATCGTCTAGAGAATAGATTTGGAAAAAAAAAATGAACGATGACACGCGTCCATATAAAACAAAATCAAATTCATCATATCCCATCGACTATTTGACGCAGATGAAAGAGAATTGGTACATACTTGTATAACAAATACGAGTAAATGTATGTTTCAATAAAAAAAAATGTGCCACGCCACCCATATCAGAAAAATCGAAACTTTTTATACTTCAGCAACTATTTGGCACAGCTGGATACCATTTGGTACATATATTTGTTATGATCTGTTCTAAGCATAGTTTGGTTTGCAAAAAACTGGCGATGCCCCCTATAAAAGAGAAAAATCAAATTCATTATATCCGTAGCTATGCAAAATTATGTCCACTGTATGTTCATTGAAATTGTAATTTTATTCGGCCATGGTTTAAATTTTTTTTTCGAGCACACCCTTCAACCATGGTTTTTCTTGAAGTTAAGGCTATCTTAAATTAATATTCAATATTAATACTTCAATATTAATACTTTTAAGTTCCAAGGCTAAATATGCAATCAAAAAGAGTCGGTCAAATGTAATTTCGAATATAGAGCCGTCGAAAGATACGAATATAGCTTTTATTAAAATTATAAGTTGGGAAGTATGGGTGTCGTATGAAAAATAATTTAATAAGCTATAGTTTTGAAAGTATGATGATTTTTCTGAAATTTTGGACAAATTTTTTAAAAAAAAAAACCTTTTAATTTTCAAAAAAATGGGTTAGTAACTTATACCTTTTTTAAAAGTTAAAAAACCTTGCTCTTTTGCTTTAAAATTATGTATCGCACTAAGTCCTTGCACACTAACCCTTTATTTTGATTAAAAAATCTGTTCTTTTAAGTTTTATTTTGGTTTCAATATACATATCTTACTACATCTTATTATAATGAACATGTGTAATGTTTTGTCGAGGAAGTCATCATATAAACATAATATAAAATATATGCCAACATTTGCCAAAGTGATTTTTTTCGGAATAAGAAGTGAATATGAAAACATTTTGTTTAAATGATGCATTGTTTTAAAGGGAAGTAATTCGGCTCTCTTAACATGCTTAATAATTTATAGGATATTAACTTTTTTTTTTAAAAAAAAAACAGGTTAAAATCACAGAAAGATCCTCCTTTTATCACTGAAAAAAAAATCGGCAATTAGAGCCGAAGTAAATCTGTTCCATTATTTTGTTTTCATTTTGTTTTTTACTGCATAATCTGAAATCGTATGAAAAGCGGTATGTAAAAGTCGTAACATCTGAGACTTCTATTAGAAGCAACGAGTAGAACGAAACTAATCCAATTGGAATTTATTTCTGACTAGTAGCACCCGCGGCTTCACACGCGCTCGTTCCGTTTTTCCTTCTACTAATCAAATTATTGTCTTAACATCGCATTCGATCTTCTTTCTTCAAAAGTAATAAAAGAAGAACGAAGGAGAGTTTATTCCTTGAACTTCGAAGCCAAATACAAAGGCTACAAATGCGAAAAAAAAAACCACAATAACAACACAGAATTCAAGAAACAGCATAAGCATCGAAAAATCAAACGACAATTCTTGTCTGAAGTTTTGCAAAAACATTCCTGAAAATAAGGATATTTAACTTCAAGAAGTATAAAAAATTAGTATGCAATAACCATCCTTAGCACAAATATGTTGCTTTAAAAAAGAAATTATTGAATTCGGTTCGGTATATTTTGCGGTTTGGAGTTACAAACCATTTCCATATAAGCAATTTTATATAAATAGTATAATATGTGACCGGGAAAGTTAAAAGGGACCTACGGTTCAAAAAATCGATTAAGGAGTGAGATCGAAAAAGTCTTAACATATATAAAGTTCAATAATTTTTAAACGGTTGATCTTAGAGTTTTGATTTTTTTTTTATTTAATTGATAATATTTTACAAATTACAGAAAAATATAATTTTTATAGTTCTAACCACTATTTATGAACTCGTGGACCTTTTTTGGTAAGCCTTCCATTAGAGATTTGATAGTCGTTTCAGACACCTTTTTGGAACACTTTGCCCATCTCCTTTTTTTTTGAAAATTTTTAATAATTTTTAGACTTAGTAGGTGGGGTTTTTCAGAAAATTAGCTTTGTTTTTTCTCATAAAAAGCGCTATAACTCTGCCAATTTTTAACCATTTTAAAATTTTTTTAAAGATTCTAACAGAGAATAAGAAGTTCTACAAGAATCAAAAGACAAAAGTTAATGATTTTGACTTGGATGGAAATGCCGCTTTTTTTGAAACAATTTTCAGTCTAAAATGGGCTTAACTTAAAATGGCCATATCTTCATAAAACATTTTTTTTATTCAAATCGGAGAAATATGGGTCCCCTTATATCCTTTCAAAAACAACATATTTAATCGGCAACCAATTCCGTAACATGAAATAATCCGTGTGCATGGTTTGAGATGGATTTGGTCTTTAGTCGACTGAATATTACTTATTAATTAATTGAAAATTATTTAATCGAATTTACAGCCATTTGCAGAAACCGATATTTATGTGAAATTTCACAAATCGGCTTATGCTTAATAAACAAACATGACAAAGATAACAAATGGAACAATTTAACCTGGTAATTAGTGACATATGTTTCAGCCAGTAGCAGATCCAGAATTTAAGATTGGGGGGCATGAATTTTTTTGTGATTTTCACTCCTTGTTTTACTGGTATTCTAACCTCCGCCACATTTGGTTTTATCGCTTGCCATGTAATTAGGGCTTTACTTATCGCCTAACCTTCATTAAAATATAGACTTTCACAGTACAATTTTTTGAGCAATCTTTGATTGTTTACGAATAAAAATAAAGTACACCCCCGTCTTACACGCTATATTCTTACATGTTTTCGATCTTTCACGGTTTTTTAAATAAAAAAGTGTTCTATTCAAAATATTGGTCAAATCGAAGATTTTGGCTTCACATAAATTTATTTCTAGAAAATGTTAACCTATTCATTTGTCATAACTTATGATACACATTTGTTTCAAAAAAGCACACTTAAATAATGGAAATTTCCCTGATTTCCTGTCGGCACAACAAATTATTTATCGATACACATACATATAGTATATTAGGGTGTTTATTTTGAATATTTTGTAGACATTCAGTTATTTTTCTTTTGATTATATTTTAGCTTGAAGTTTAAAAATTATTGTCCCAATATTTGAGCTACCTAGCTCAAACACGAAAACGGCGTGGACTGCGTTTATGTGCGATTTCGTTGAAATTTTACCAAAAAACCGAACAACTAAAGCCTTAACCAAAATAGACGTGACGAGACGGTAGCAATTGAACGAACGTTTGCACTCGTTTCGTCTGTTTTGACATTTAACCCAAAATGTTACGCTAGCCAACGAACCGAAAAAGCTGTTATGACGAGTAGCATCGTATTTTCGATCAAATACGTAGGTTCATTTTGGCTATCAACATTAGTTTCCATACACTCGAACTTACTCGTTATGTCTCGACTATTTTGGTTCAGGCTTAAAACATATGTATTAGAAGCCTGCCTTATGTGCCTAAATGTATCCCACTGTTGTCAAACCATTCCCACATTTTTAATGTGTCAGAAAATGCGGATGGTATGTATATACCTGAAAGAGGGTTTTTTTTTTTTAATTTGCAGTCTAATATGCCTTTACTATGGAATCGGGTTTGAACCGAAAAAGCAGAAAACCGAAAGAGATTTTTGAAGTGAAAACTTCTTATGGCACGTTGTGCGGCTGAGGAAAAAAGTATAATTTCGCGACACCGACCGTCATCGGGAAGACTTGGGAAACGAACTCGATTTTGGAATTTTGAAGACTTGGGAAACGAACTCGATATTGGAATTTTGAAGACTTTTGAAACGAACTCGATTTCAGAAATTTGAAGACTTGGGAAACGAACTCGATTTCAAATTTGGAAGACTTGGGAAACGAACTTGATTTTGGAATTTTGAAGACTTGGGAAACGAACTCGATTTTAGAATTTCGAAGACTTTGGAAACGAATTCGATTTCAGAAATTTGAAGACTTGGGAAACGAACTCGATTTCAAATTTGGAAGACTTGGGAAACGAACTTGATTTTGGAATTTTGAAGACTTGGGAAACGAACTCGATTTTGGAATTTTGAAGACTTGGGAAACGAACTCGATATTGGAATTTTGAAGACTTTTGAAACGAACTCGATTTCAGAAATTTGAAGACTTGGGAAACGAACTCGATTTCAAATTTGGAAGACTTGGGAAACGAACTTGATTTTGGAATTTTGAAGACTTGGGAAACGAACTCGATTTTAGAATTTCGAAGACTTTGGAAACGAATTCGATTTTAAAATTTTGAAGACTTGGAAAATGAACTCGATTTCAAAAAATTTATAAAACGTTGCCTACTTTTAGGCGCTATTAATAATTTGCCCCTAAAAGTAGGCAACACTTTCTGACAAATTTCAAAAAGAACGCCTAAAAGTAGGTAACGATTTTAAAAATTTCAGATAATGTGTCCTAATTTTAGGTGCTATTTTTGAAATTCGTCGGAAAGTGTTGCATTCTTTTAAAGCGGCTCTCACACGATCAATATTACTGACAGTATAATTACTGACAGTATTTACATAACTGTCAGTGTACTACTCACACGGTCAGTATTGTTTATTGTCAGTAATCAGTTTTTTTGACATTCGACTGGTGAAGGTGCGAACTATGCTCCGGCTACGTGACCGACAGCCGAAAATGGCATGCCACTTTTTGGGGCAGATTCCATCCAAACTTGCACCACGCCTCCAGCTAGGCATCGGACGACCATACCCTTGGACGCAATGTTCCATGCCACTGAATGAGGAACTTTTTCAAGTTTCTTTCAAGTTTCGCTGCCTCATCGTCTATCTGCCACAAAATGGGGCATGCCACGCCCCCTCCCAGGATTTTGCCGTCCCGTGCCTACTTGCACCCTCTGACCAACTTTCAGCCGGATCTGCCCCAAAAAGTGGCATGCCACTTTTCTGTGCAAATAATACTGATGAACTGTCAGTATTCACCTCACACCATCAGTATTACTGTCAGTATTTAAAAACTTCGTCAGTAATATCCGATTTTTTCATCAGTCATCAGTATCGTTTTTCTATACTGACAGTACATCAGTACTCACCTCATACGATCAGTAATACTGTCAGTATTCAAAATACTGTCAGTAATATTGATCGTGTGAGGGCCGCTTAATACTGATGGTGTGAGGTGAATACTGACAGTTCATCAGTATTGTTTGCACAGAAAAGTGGCCAAAAAGTGGCATGCTGAAAGTTGGTCAGAGGGTGCAAGTAGGCACGAGACGGAAAAATCCTGGGAGGGGGCGTGGCATGCCCCATTTTGTGGCAGATAGACGATGAGGCAGCGAAACTTGAAAGAAACTTGGAAAAGTTCCTCATTCAGTGGCATGGAACATTGCGTCCAAGGGTATGGTCGTCCGATGCCTAGCTGGAGGCGTGGTGCAAGTTTGGATGGAGTCTGCCCCAAAAAGTGGCATGCCATTTTCGGCTGTCGGTCACGTAGCCGGAGCATAGTTCGCACCTTCACCAGTCGAATGTCAAAAAAACTTATTACTGACAATAAACAATACTGACCGTGTGAGTGGTACACTGACAGTAATGTAAATACTGTCAGTAATTATACTGTCAGTAATATTGATCGTGTGAGGGCCGCTTTACTGTCAGTATTTAAAAACTTCGTCAGTAATATCCGATTTTTTCATCAGTCATCAGTATCGTTTTTCTATACTGACAGTACATCAGTACTCACCTCATACGATCAGTAATACTGTCAGTATGCAAAATCCTGTCAGTAATACTGATCGTGTGAGGGCCGCTTAAGGGTAAATTATTAATAGCGCCTAAAAGTAGGCAACATTTTTTGAAAAAATTGGCCCATGAAAGTATGTAATTTTGTGGAAAAAATTTTTAAATTTGTAGCATACATATGTTGACTTCCGGTTAGTTGTTGCTCAGTAAGCAAATTTTTCTCTGCTAGCGCAGCCGAAAGCAGAGCCAGCAGCCCAAAGCAGAGAAAAATCTGAAATACCAGGCCACCTTGAACCAGCAGCAAGCAAATTTGGTTTTTTGAAAAACTTTAAAACGTTATATCTCGGCTATTACTAAACCGATTTAGACAAATGAGGTGTAATAGTTTTTTTTAAGAACAAGCAGATTTTTTTGAAGTCATTTGTATTATGATTAACTGTCACAAGATGGCGTTTTAAGCAGTTTGAATATTCTAACAGCCACAACTCGGCAACGAATAAGCCGATTTTGATAAATGTAGTGTCATAGTGTCTGTTAGAAGAAGCAGATTTTTATCTTAAGTTTAAGAAAAATTATGTTTAAGCTATTTAGTCACAGGTCCAGGTACTTTTTTACCTGATTTTTTCTTATACTTACATAATTCGCAATGATGTGTCTTACTGCAATCAGAATAAATTTTTGTTTTTAAACATAAGGAGTACTTAGCTCAAATTTAATTATTCACAGTTGAGGCTACTGAGCCGAATATACTTCTTCCAGCAATTTTTGAAGTGAAAACTTCTTATGGCACGTTGTGCGGCTGAGTAAAAAAGTATAAACTCGTGACACCGACCGTCATCGGGATTCCCTGTCATGAATGCGATGGTAAAATTTTAATGTTCTATTGTTTCTTTTAAATAAAAAATATTCCAAGTGGAAGACAAAAAGCAAAGCATACACACTAACTGACACATTTAATTCTCATTCAACGATTGTTATGCTTACATGTTTGTTTCTTTCAATGTCCGCGTTGTTGCGTTGACAAATTGAGAATGAGAGCAAGAGTAAAATTTGAATACATATTCCGTTTTTGTCTTCCATTGCATTGCCATATAAAAAGAAAACGCACACATACCAATTAACGCACTAACTTGCCATTAAACGATTTGTTTTCACTTCTGTCGGCACTCCCGGAGTGCAACCCGCCGTTTTTTTTTTTTTTTTGCGTATTAATAATAAAATCGTTGCTTCCGATTCTATAGCATAGACATATAGGAACGCAAATTAAAAAAAAAATACCTCTTTCGGTTGTAATTCATCCACATTCTGAGACACACGAAAAATGTGTGTGTGGTTTGACAACAGTGACATGTCCCATACAACTTATTTAAAACACTATATCTTTGCATCTAAGGCAGACTTTTCCAACGTTTTAGTAGGTCAATTTTTTCGTAAACCCGTTAACAGGTTTGAGCTGTAACAGCTCTAATCCTTTGCTGTTTTCACTACTTTTACCACTTTTATCTCTACACTACAATTTGAAATTGTCAACGCACTACATGTATTTATAAGAAAAAAAAATTTAATTTTTGGTCCAAAGATTACCAAAATCAAATCTTTTTTTTTAAATACTTTGATTTTGTGATACTTTAAAGATTGTTGGCTACGTTACCAGTTACTTTAGCATCAGCGGAAAGGAATTTCTCTGTATTAAAAAGATTGAAAACTTACTCGAGGTCTACAGTAAGTGAAATCACCTCATTGACTTAGCTCTTACTAACATTCATCAGGGAATAGAAATAAAATCAAAATAAGTCAGAACGGCGTTTTGCAAAAAAAAAAGTCTCCGTATTGAACGTATTGAATTTTTTTAAAGTATTATTTTTTGAATTTTTAAACATGTATCAATAACAAATGGAAAGCTTTTAGTGTTCTTGTCATTATTTGCAGAGATTCATCTTCGGTCCTTGGGAGGGCACGTGCCCCCATGCCCTCCCTCCCTGGATACGCGCCTGGTTTCGGCTATTACCACATCGCTGAAAAAACATGTAAAATAATGAAAAAGTTGAGAAAGGTTGAAGGAGTCTAAAAATGTTGAAAAATACAGAAAAAGTCGAAAAAATATAGCAAATGTTGAAAAAAGTTTTAAAAAAAGTCGAAAAACTGTTGGAAAGGTAAAAATAAACTGAAGTCGAAATATGAAAAGTACTTTTTAGATGCCGAATGTACTTTTGTCGACATGATCGTGTAAAAGTTACTTGATATTTGAAAATTCACTAATTTTACTAAAAATAAAAGAAAAGGTCAGTAAAATTTACCGCGGCATTATTCGCAATAAATTTACTAAAAAAAATGCTACTTTTTTAGAAATTGTCCAAACATACTGAAAATTCGCCGAATGTACTGAAAATAGGCCAAGTGTACTGAAATCTTGTTGAATGTACAACGCAAATGTACCGAAAGAAGTACAAATGTACCGAAAATGGCATCACTGATTTATATTTGTATGTAAATATGTACTAGGGATGCGAATTTTCGAGATTTTTTTGATCACGGGATTTTCAGGATCAGTCCCGGGACAGTCCCGGGATTTAAAAATTATAAAAATTATTAATATAAATCTACCTATGTATATGTCGGAAAAAATTAAAATAATTTGACTATTTACAACGTGGCAATATTATTTATTTATAACAATAAATAAAAAAACTTCTTCATAACAATAAAAAAAATAGCAAATGAACATTTCAAAATATAAAGGTTTGTTATGTTTCACAAATTTTTTTTTTAAATATATTCATTATTATAAGTTAAAGTAATCAAGTCTTTCCTTTATGAGGAGATATTTTATAAAATTATATTGCATATAAAAACTTCCTATTGTTTTATTAAATATGACCTTAAAAAATATTGAAGCATTCAGTGTATCATCTTCCAAACGTGACCAAACCATGTCCTATTAACCCATATTCTGCCGCTCTAAATGAAATTTCGAAATTATAATTAAAAGTGATCTTTCTAGAGTAATTAGGACCCAAAAAACTCGAATCCGTTGTCCAAAATGTTCTACCTGTTTTAGTTTCGCCAGGTGAGACTGTTCGAAAAGTCGAACAATGGCGGTTGGGCACAATTAAGCTTATATATTGAATATGCATATTTTCTCCCAGTTTTGGTCAAAGACATTTATAAATTTAATAAAAACACAATAAATATGTTATTCTTAATTATAAAAAACACTGTTTATATCATTTTGATACAATTTTATTTATTCTGCTCCCAGTTGTGGTGGGCTGCGAAGCAATTTTTCATATGTAAATGTATTTGACACTTCTTGCACATTCGCTGTGTAGGCTTATGGCATACTTTGCATCGTCTAGCTTTATTTTCGGGATGCACAATCATTTGGTGGTGTCCCGTGACACGAGGAAATGGATGAGCCATGAAAGTGTCGTCCTCTTTGTCCAAATCGGAAAATTTTAGAAAAACCGCTCTGATCCAACGCACCCAAATCCCTATCCATTGTTGACTAATTAGCCGATAAATAACCAAAAATAATTACACACATTCGACATTGAAACACTCACAACACTTTCACTTACCTAGTTACTTTTTATGCTAAATATTCGCAGATGTAACAATTTTTAGAACTATAAAACGACTAGATGTGTTCAATGCTAAACTACAAGTGACACGATTACACAGAGAATAAATAAAAACCACCGCCGTATTATGTATGTAACCGATCCTAACGGTATATCCCATTACTTTATAACGAAAGCTGCACAAAGAAGAAAAAACTCTCGCTCATCTAAGCAACCGATAGTAACGGAATAAGCCGTTATGGGATTATCGCTTATGTCCGCAAAGCCAATAAGTAAATAAAAAAAAAAAAATTTTTGTCAAAAACTATTATAACATAATCACTTTCGCACTTTGCCAGTTCATAAAGCAAAACAGAATTGTTTCTACGTGAAAAATTATCTAACATGATCGCTTACATACAAATTTTATCGTGAGTTATATTACCACCAACCGCCATTGTTCGACTTTTCGAACAGTCACTTTTGCGAGTCTTCCAATGTGTCCCATTAGAAACAGATCTTGTGTAAGCTCAGTTTTTGACTTTATTCAACCTTTATGTACCATAAAAATGTACCATTAGATAAAAATTATTTTTGATTATATATTACTTAACTTACTAAAAATAGGTCTGCTAATAAGCAATTTTTCAACCACTAGCTGTAGCCCACGATGGGAAAGGGGCGTGGCCGAAATATTTTTTTTCTGAAAGCCAATTTAATAAACTGTAATATGCTGCATAATATGAAGCTTTTCTTACGCCTCGACATAGAAAATAAATTCTATGAAAATGAGCAAATTTGTTGTTCGAAAACTCGAACAGCGGCAGAAAATGGGTTAAAGAAATTTTGCGAAGTGTTATTTAAAACAAAACGTAATTTTTCTTTTAAACTTCCGAGTGGATTTAAGTTTCTTATTTCAGTGTTATCGTTATCATCGGTATTGGAGTTAGTCTCGTTTTCGAATTTGAACAAAATATCATATAATCCTATACATGGCCTAGAAATATGACAAAAAAACCTAATTCATTAGGTACTTTCCTCAAATATTTCAGATTTCTGACATGATGGGTCAATTCTGTTGCCAGATTTAAGTTCAGCGCAAAAAATTATTTAACAAACGACGAAAAATAAAATATAGTTTTTCCATACAATTTTACGTTTGCGTGAAAGTTTTCTTCATGTCATATCTTTAAATTTTCCGTAACAGTACCTTAAAAACAAACATTTAAAAAAAAATTAATCACCCTAATGTGCATATAAGTTGTGTTTTTTTTTTAACGCGGGTATAAGATAGTTGTCTCAGTGTCCGCTTAATTTTTTCGTTAGTCAAATTTGGCAGCACTGCCGTAGAACAACTGTCAAACAAAAAAAAGACAATTGATCAAATCAAACCAAGCCACTTTCTTTGGATATTTCTGGATAAAGATGTTTATTCTTATCGATACATCGTATGGACGTTGAACAAGAAGAGGTCTGTGTTGAATTTGAAAGCAAATTGTTTTCAATTCTGACGAAATTATTACTTTTAGGAAAAAGCCATTTATAAGCTATTTATTTGTAATAAAACTTTCTTTCTCCTAGGCTGCACTACAAAGTCAAGTTGCTTGAAAGCTGGTCATGTCGGAAGCGTTTTCGATATTTCCGCACAAGATTTACGCAACGAACTGTATGATCGCAGCATATCGGAACATTAAAGCATAATGCCTAGTTTTCATTTTATCTTCCTTGATCTTCTAATATCCTCCCTGATATGGAATAGGAGAAGATCATGTAGCACACGACTTTCTTGTACGATCTTTGATGAATGGTAAGATCTCTCTCAACGAAATTTAAAAAAAAATTTTTATGGCCCAAAAGACCTAGTTGAGATTACCTGACGTGACCATCGGCAAGCTCAGTATGACAAAAAAATCCTCAGGGGAGGAACGACCCGTTACGTCAGGTTCAGCCGGTGTACAAAAAAAATTACGATTACGATTACGTATTGCATACAACTAAGTTGTAACTTGACTCAATATCAAAAAAAAAAAAAATAATTTTATCAGAAACAAAATCCGGAGTAAGTGTAAGTACACACAATCTCGATAGCTGAAATGCAACTAACGATTCTGCGTGAACTGCCAAAAACTACAAGAATTAAATCAAATCATCATCCCACGAACTAAAATTTTCCTTAAATTTACCCCTTTACCATGCCCACTTCTACCCCCAAATCACGCTATTAGCACTCCATTACGCAAATTCACATAAAAAAAATAATAATTAATAAAGTTGAACTTTAAATATTTTTTACATTTAAGTGTATCACATCTAAATATTACTGAAATTAAAAGGGTTACAAAATATTGAAATTTAAATTCATAAGTATTATTAATAATCACAAAAAAAAACTTATATATAATACGTTTAATCGAACAGATAAATGTTAGCACGAAGAAATAACAAAACCAAAGAAATTAAATCAAAATCTTAAATATGTATATTTAAATATAAAAGTTAGATTTAAGGGAGTGACCTACACCAGTGGCGTGTCGTGGCGTTTTAAGCTGGGTGTTCAACGTGTATGTGTTGTTTAAATATGAATGCCTATTCTTAATTTTTTCCAGGACCACGACGGGGATGTGATACACTGAGATCCCATTTTAGTTTTTTTTGTTTTTTTTTATATTTTTTTTAATATTTTTTTTAAAGTTTTTATTATTATTTCTTTTTTATTCCAAACAATTTTACTGGTATGTCAATTCAATACGGCGTGTTTTTTTTTTAAGAAAATTTCCAGAACCTCATCATAAAAGCTGTTTTTGCTTTTGATTTCCTTAAGAAATACTTTTTCTATAGAAATCAAAGCCAGTTCCGACAATTTTTGTTCGCACATAGTATTTCTCGAAAAAGTCTTTATCCGCTTGAGTGCAGAGAATGATCTTTCAACTGAGCTACTTGAAGTTGGGATTGTCAAAATTAAGGAACTTAGCTTAAAAATTTCTGAAAATTTCTTGTTCAATAAATTCAGAGCACACATCGCAGTTTTCTCAGTCAAACATTTTTAAACAACGCTGCGCTGCATTGTCGAAGTGCGAATTTTTTGACAAACGTACATTTGTTTTTTTTTCTGTTGGATGGCAGAGATTCTCTGTCACGACTCGTGTTGTTATGTGCGCTAATGTTCTACGAACACAGTTTACTGCCCAGCAGGCAAATGAGCAAGGCCTTACTCGGAGAAGGCCTGCTAGCACTGCTGCGATTATAAAAGGACTTCTCAAAACTAGATTTTCATGCAAATAAAAATACAATCACAGAAGGCATAATATGCCTTGCCTGACGTGCTATCAGGCCTGATATTAGAAGGCAAAGAAGAAGGACTCCATTTACTGGATTGCAATATTTTATGATTCGGCATAACTTTTTTGTCATATGCATTGTACATATACGACATGAAAAGTATACACATGGTTAGAAATTAAGAGAGGTGTGCAGGCTAGTCTTCTGTTGTTTCATGTTATGTTATGTTGTGTATTCTTTGTCAAATTGTAAAGTCATTAAAAAAATATCAACCCAAGTGAGATAGCGCAGAAAAAAAAACAATTAATATTTAGAGTCTTTAAATTTATTAAAATTAAATTTTTGTCAAGTACTTCTGAGAGTCCTTCTACGGTAAGCGGTCTTAGAAAGCCTGCTTAGGAAGGCCTGTTTTCTGCGGCCATTTCATATAAAAAAGAAAGTACGTTTGAAAGGAGGATGGAAGGCCTTATACTTACCAAGGAAGGCCTTCTAGAAGCACTGTTAGCTCCTGCCCTTGCCTACTGGGTGTTTATCAATTCAATTTCGTTAGAATGTGTGTGTACTAGTTTTTTTTATTATAGGTTTTTGCTGTGACTTGGTGTGACATCAAGAAGTGTACACTCAAGTCGGTTGGATGGAATTCAACATCATGAAATAATGTTGCGTTTGATCTGCTACGATGAGCTAAAACAATTGTAGTCGTATTACGTACATACGCATGGATATTGTACGCTTAGAGGAGGAAACTATGATATGGTAGATATGGCATATTGCAGCGTGCCAGTAGGAACAGTAACAGTAACAGTGTCAAATTATTGATTTAATATGTTTCACAAATATGAGAACGTATAAATGGGGAGGAAAAAAATGCATCGGATTTTGGTTGGGTGTGCGGAGAACACCTGCGCACCTTAGAGTAAACGTCACTGACCTACACAACCTAATCATTAAACCACGATATTATTTTACGCATCATTAAAGAATTAATTTTACATGCCTAAAGCCCAATTTCCATGTGATCTTATCTTATCTTAGTTTATCAAATATCAGGAAGGACATCACATGCTTTAAAGATAGCAAATGTATGCTATTCACTCTCGCATACTCCAAGCGCATTAGGTTCTGTTGGCATGCTTTTTCTTTCTTACAAAAATTTGATTTAATATCCCTGATATGGGATAAGATAAGATCACATGGGAATTGGGCTTAAAGAGCTCTTTAAGATGGGGCAAAAAGAAGAAAAATTAAACTAGATAAAATCGTTTTTTTATTAGCACAGCGCGAATCTGACGGGTTGTAGAGGTCTTACATTAAATGGAACAATATTCGCTAACACTTACGTCTAAAAAAAATTTGTTTGAATATTTAACTTTTAAATTTATTATTTATGCAGCTATTTTTTAAATTTAAGTAACGTATTTTCATGTATGGACTTATCGTTAATTAAAGCGCGAATTTCAAAATTATTAAATTTTTATAATTTAAAGTTTTCAATATTTTTTTTAACGTTACTCAAAAAAATATTCTTTAATACGACGCGTTCACCAAAAATAAAAATCCGGTTAAGCTTTGAGGACTTTTCCTAGGATCACAAGTTTTTTTATACGCGACCTATCCTTAATACGTAAAACCAACATTTTTTTTTGTTCCACAAAAACAATGTTTTTTTATGTTCAAATAAAAGTTGTGTTCTTCCATTCAAAAGTAGTAAACGCTCAAAAAGAAAATAACTTATAACATGATCTTCCACAAAAATAATGCAAAAGGATCTTTCACAAAAATGAAATTAATTATATTGAATTAATGACAGGATCTTCCGCAAAAATTAATTAGTTATAGGATTCCGTGTCATTTTCACGAATGGCCATTTTCACGAATAACCAATTTCACGAAAGCGATTTCACGAATGGTCATTTTCACGAATGACCATTTTCACGAATGACCGTTTTCACGAATGGTCATTTTTACGAATGACCATTTTCACGAAAGCGATTTCACGAATGGTCATTTTCACGAATAACCATTTTCACGATACGAAAATCTAAATACTAGAGTTTAATTTAGGGAGGAACGTGAAGACAGCTCCGAAGAAAAAATGGCTATGCTCCAAGACAGAATAAGGACTATAGTGGCTAGTTACTATACTTACAAAGACCAAGATAAAATTTTGAACTATTTCCGGATGTTTTCATACACTATTTAATGCTTTACAATAGAAAAATAAACCAATATTGTACTGTAAACTGTTATATTTATTTAATGTTGTACAACAGAAAAATAAACCAACAACTGATAAATAATTTTCGTGAACATAGTCGTTCGTGAAAATGGTCATTCGTGAAAATGACCATTCGTGAAAATGGTCATTCGTGAAAATGGTAATTCGTGAAAATGGTCATTCGTGAAAATTGTCATTCGTGAAAATGACCATTCGTGAAATCGCTTTTGTGAAAATGGCCGATAGCCAGTTATAGCATAACGAATTATTCCGCAAAAAAAATAAAAGTGTATTAATCGCACAAGGATCTTCCACTGGCATGATTTGATAGTTCAAATATATTGGAATCATGGACTTATCTTTTTGGGCTCCTGGAATTAGTCCTTGTACGTCCGGCGGTGATTACTCCTTTTGTACCCGCTTCATGAGATAAGGACATAAAAAGAAAAGATATCGCAAATTTGTTTAGGAATTTAAATTTTCAGAAATGTAATAATTTCGCGTACCGGGTGTGACACTTCGTACTCCTTTTATTTTTAACAGAAAAAAATTACAGGACGATATTTAATCTTTTTACCTTCAGACCCTTTGTAGCAATTGTTTCCTTAATTGATCCTTGATTGATCCTTCCCAGTATTCCTTCTGCGTATCATACTTTACCTTCTTCCTATTTTACGTACTTTTTTTTATTTCTTTGAACACTCCTAGTTGTTTCTTTTTTAAATGTCCTTTATTTTGTTTCGTTTTTTTGTTTGTTTGTAACTTTAAATTCCTTAAATTTTGCACCTTTCACAAATTGCAACTTTATTTTCTTGAATTTCTCACTACGACTTTTCTTTTTTTTTATACCCTACGTCGAGGGTATATTCACTTTGTCTCTCCGTTTGTAACACATAGAAGGGGGCGTGGCAGGTATGGAAAAGTGTATATATTCTTGATCAGCGTCACCACCTGAGTCGATTTAGCGATGTCCGTCTGTCTGTTTGTCAGGTTTACGGGAAAACCAAGAAAGCTAATTGAATGAAACTTTCACACACAGGTCACACCTTCTTGCAGGCATCTTGCTATTGAAAATGTGCGAAATCGGTTCGCGGACACGCCTACCCACTAGGCATTTTTGCATTTATTAGGGTCTTCAAGAATTCTATATAACTATTCTTTAAGAGCAGAACTCTTGAAAATATTCGGTAAAGAGGTTTTAAGACGCAGAATAAATCCTACTTAAGACTAAAAGGGCACCTTCTATGGGGACCTTCAAGAGGTTTATGTAAGAGTTAGCTATGACGTTTTCAAAACCTATTCAAGAGTTTAATAAATGAATGAGTGTTTAGTGCTGTTCAAGACTTAGTCGCCATATTTATAAGATTTATTAACCTCTCGGTTAAAAAAGACTTCGAAGATGTCAATAAATTAATACACCTAGAGGTCTATAAATATTTTGTGCTCTTGGAAATATTTATACACAATTTTTTTCGAACGGAATTTTAATTAGGTTTATTTTATTTTGACGAAGTTTTAATAAAGATTTTTTTTTTTTTTGGTATACATACTTTTTGCAGTATTACAAAGTTAAATAGATAAAAGAGAATAGCAAATGGAATTATAAAATGGCAATATGAAAATGATGCAACGAATAATAATGACTTTCGGCACAATTATTGACCAAAATTTACGTGCGAGCAAAGATTTATCGTGAAGTTTGGGGTTTTGCTTCGAAAAACTTAGCGCGCTTCTGAAATATTACATATTAGAAAAATAAAATATTTGGGCTAAAATTAATTTTTAGGATTTTCTTTAATATTTAAGTCTCAAAATACGATTAAGTGATTTTTTAGGTAAAAGCAAATCGAAATAAAATGATTTAGTGCACAAAATATCATAATTTTGGCAAAAAAAAAGAAACTAATTTATTTTTTTGTTGTTGTTGCTATTTTGTCGGCATGTATATTAAAAAAGATGGCCGACGACGCCAAGTTTTTAAAATTCCTCGATAAGTGGCATATAAAACTTAAGGATTATCTCTAAAGCTTCATAAGAGGTACTTTAAGCTTAAGGATTATATTAAGGGCTTAATAAAACTTGACAGTTTAAATTTGCTAAAATTGTTTATTTAAAATAATTTTGAGTCCATTGTTAGGGTTACCATATGAACAAGTGGCAAATTAAGAAATAGATGTTTTATAAGCTGTTTTCTATATAGAAATACGAATTATAACCCAAATTTGAATAAACATATTTTGGTCCATCTTGCGTTTATTTTTGTTTTCTCAATTTAGTTTTGGTAATTTGTGCCTCATATTTTTTTATTGTCCAATGCCAAGATCTGGATAATTAAATAGGGCGAGAAACGAGTTTTGCTTAATATCTCGGAAAGTAAGATGCAACAGAAAAATATATTAAGGCCAATGTTCTAGAGAAGATGAAATCGATTTCATATCAAAAAAGTCTTCGTATCACAAGATTTGACCCTACTTTCATAGCTTCCGAAAACTAAATTTTTCGCCCTAAATAATTATTTCTGTTCAAAATTAAAGTATGTATTGTAAGTTTTAATCAAAGTTGGGTCACTTGTCACATGGAGATTTTTCGAGCATGAAATCGATGTGTTTTGATATGCTCCTCTACAATAGTGGCCTCAATATATTTCTCCTTTTGTGGCTTACTTTCCGATTTCTTGAGTAAAACTTGCTTCTCGGCCTCTTTAATTGATCAGATCTTGGCATTGGACAACCAGTGTACGGGTAGGCGGCCATTATTATGACGTGCATCTCTAGCATTGTCGAATGAAATAATATTTAACTTTGCGAAAATGTGAAAACGGAGAAAACAAGTCAAAAAACGATACTACTTTTGGGGACTTGAATCAAGAATTTATCAAATTCCAAAACTTTAATTTTTAAGAAAATGTTTAAGCTATAAGTTATTTACTATTTTTATAAGAGTACTGGTCATTTAAAAATTTTTATTGAATTGCGGACGTTTGGTAACCCTACTTTTCGATAAAAATTTTATGGAGCTCTTGTGAAGAGTTCTATAAATATGTACATGCAACCAAATAAAATTTTATAGAGCTCTTGGAAAGAGTTCGATAAATACATTAACTCATACAAAGTTTTATAGAGATCTTGAAAAAATTTAAAGAGGTATTTAAGTGAAAGTACAGTTATTCTAATGTTTTGTTTTTAAAAAATCATAATGTACTCGTGTGATTGAATTCATTCAACTTTAGAAATAATTTTATTTTTTGATGCGGAAATGTCATTCAAAATAGTGCAAAGTATTGAAAAAAAAGGTTTTGTGTTGACTATTGTGCCTTCAGCATGGGAATACAATAATATACTGTATTGGCCATTAGCAAAGTCACTGAGCACAAACTATGTAATGAAGCATTGAGCAACAGCTACAATTGTCATTTTAAGCCACATGCAGCCATTTTGAAAACTACTTCAATTATAAATCCGATTTAACCCTTAAACTCCTCGTGGTACTGCAAGGAACCAGCCACTACAAAAACGATTTTAAAGTATTAAACGTACAATTTTTAAATTTCACCTTGCACACTTATGTGCTCGGCTCCAAGCACCGAAGATTAGTTTGGTTTTCGCATTTTATTTACTTTGTGTGTCACGTGTTTTTTTCAGTTGAGTGACCGCACCTCGCCAAAAGGTATTTTTGTGATATTACGCATTTTGAAAATATTAGTTTGTCGGTAAATATTGTGATTTTGAACCCGAAAAAATAATATTCGTAATAGCTATTGTGTCTAGATACTAATGTGAGTTTGTAAAATTAAAAAAAATATTTATTTTTATTAAAATTTTTGAAAAAATTCAGCTGGTTCCTGTAGGGACCAACAGGATCCCAGAGCTCTAAATCTTTTATAATTAGTGCATTATTATTCAAACATATTTATATAATTTATTTTTTGACACTTTTTTAGAATGTCTTCCTGTGTCCTCTATTTCATAACACTCTTCCAACGTGCATTATCAATAGCTAGTGCCTTTAATTTTCTATAACATTTCCTGCTCTAGAGAACGTTTCCATGATGATCCAGGACGGCCACATTATGTGCTACTCTGAGAGCTTTCTTGCCGATAATCTTCAATTGGGGATTTCTGCAACGTGCCCAATTCATTTCCATTTTCGTCGTTTGATTCAAATGGAAATCTAATCTTGACAGTCGCAAAAGGGTCAGAAAATTTTCCATCATGTAATATTATTATTTTTTAGAGTTTATGAATTTCATTATCTCCGTTAGTAAAGGCGGGCACGACGCTAGTCATTGTGGTCTACCCGCAGGGAGATGCATATGAGGAGAGCTTAAGCGTGAAGGTGAAATGCTGATGGTTTCCGAACAATATTCTTTCCAACGCATTAGCTAGCCATCTGTTATCATTAATGGACTCCCGTTTTCATGTTCTACTGGCCAATTTTGCTTGAATTTGTTCCCTGCCATCTTGCGTGTTATTTCGTAGACCATGCGAAGATCTCTGATATATGCGGCTTATTGAGCTTTAGATACGGCGTCGTTATAGATTTCTCGCTTGTCCTTTTTGTAGGAGGCTTTTACTTCTTTATTTAGGGTCTGGTCTTTTGTTTGCGCTTCATTACTCGGACGTATTGCAGGTCTCCTTTTTCTCTATGGTATCCCAGGTAGCGTCGCTCATCCAGGGTTTCGCTGTTCCGTGGGGTAAGACCAAGTATGGACTCACTAGCTGTTATAAATGAAGACTTGATGTTTTGCCATTTGGATTCGATTGAGCTCCAAGAGTTAGTGTCGCTGGGCTTTTCTACTTCACCGATGAATTTTTCCTGAATACAGATTTCTCAGAGTTTGTATGGGGCAAACTTCCTGTTTACTGTTTTGAGTCGAAGATAATCCACTAGGAGGTGGTGATCGAAGTCGATGTTGGCACTTATCCTGACTATCACGTTAAGAAGGCTTTCTTAACATATGGTCTATTTGGTTTTTTGTAAATGTGGAGTTAATTTTTGGTTTACTTCAAAACAAAACTGATTTGCTGACTTTCACTTTACTCAAATTTTATATTCAATTTCATTTAATCTTTTTTGGTAACATTCATCTGTAAGTCTTCAATATATTTAACATAATAAAATTAAATAAATGTTATCTTGAAAAATTGATTTTGAACTTTGGGGTCCTGGTGGTTCCTCCAAGGACCAGCCAGGTAATTTGTGTCTAGTAGGCGTGTCTGTCACCTGTAAAAAGTTGATGGAACAAAAGTTGTCCAGAATCGCAGAATCTACATCATATATTTCTTTCAGCTAAAAAAAAAAAGTCAGGCTTTTAAGGGTTAAGAAGCTCTTCATTAAATGTTGATATTTACAGAGGTATTTTATAAGCTCACGTAAGAGTTGAAGTTTATATTGGCACTTATATAGCACTTAAAAACTCAGAAATTGAAGAGCTCAATAAAATGTATGGCTCTTAAAGTAAACAATAAATTTTATTTTTTTATTAAAAAGCTTTTATCAAACATTTTTTAAAGATCTTGATAAATATTAAACATTTTGAATACAAAAATATTTATAAGCGTTTTATGAAGATCTTCCGAATGTTTCTTAAGACCTTATAAATATCTTAGCTCTCCTTAATAAAGAAATGTTTACAGACGATTTAAGAACCTCTCACAAGACGTTGTTAAAACTTTGATAAATACTTTTAAAATTCTAAGCATTTTTTGTATTTGTAAACATCTTAATTGGGAGTTTCGAAATGCTTCATAAATAATTTTCATCGCAAGATTTAATGTTATTTTTTTAAGAGGCAAAAATTCTCTGATATAAGTTAAGAGCCCTATAAATGTTTATTAAATGATTTCTAAAATTCACCAAGAGCTGCCGATTATTTTAATGCCCAGTGGGTACCGACCACACTCTATGTATATTTACCCAGACCAATTTTGAAAAAAGTTGCACCGATTTTTATGAAACTTGGTAACTCGGTGCAAATGTGAACCGAATATTAGGCTAGGTTTCAAGTTTTCAAAGAATCGTATAGAGGCGTGGCACAGCCCTAAGTTTTATCGTTCAAGATATTGCGATGAAATTTGGTAAACAGATAAATATCAAATATATCTTCAATTGCGATAAAAGTGGGCGGAATATAAAAAGTGGGCGTGGCACTTTTCAACTGTTAAACATTTTGATTCCGTGTATCTCAAAATTGCCACAAACGATTTTCATAAAAATTTTATAGATTATGCCGCTGAAAGCAGTCATCCATACAAGCTCAGCCACTTTACTGAAAAAACTCGTTGAAAGGCGTGGCACTACAGAGAGAACTAACAACGTAATCGTTATGAAATTTAATGAGGTATATATATGTACTTGGAATTAGGTCTCTTATTACAAAGATTTGGTCCAATAGTACCTGTGGGCGTTGGCACCTCCCATATAAGCAAAAAACGTTTATTGTTATAGATAGTGTGCTATGATAGTAATCTTCATAAAATTTGGTGTATAGATGTCAGTTACTATAAGCTCTAAAAATAAATGAGTTTTGACGGTATTGCATCAGTGGGCGTGGCACCTCCCATATTAACATAAATTTGTAAGCGCTGTTTTAAGTGAACTATTGCAGCAATTGCTATGAAATTTAGTGTAAGTGGTTCAGTTGCTATAAGGTATATCTGAATCAAAAGTGGCTGATATAGCACCAGTGGGCGTTGCACCTCCTTTACGAATAAAATACGGGAAGTGGCATATTTATCGAAATATGTGAGCAATCATACTAAAATTTGGTGCAAGGGGTTTGCTTATCGAGAGCTATTTCTAGATCAAAACCGGGCTGGATTGTACCAGTGGGTGCGTCACCGCCCTAAATTTTAAACTTAACTGCGGCATATATCGCAAACTATACAAGCTATTGTGCTAAAATTTAATGTGAGGATGTCGATCACGAATATTATTTATTGTACCAAAAGTGGGCGGAATTGGAGAAGTGTGCGTGTCATATTTAAAATTTTTCATTTCTATTCTATTTTTTTCAACATTTTCCATATTCTTTCAGTGCAGTGTAGGGTATGTGAGTTTCGGCCTGGTCGAAGATAACACCTTAACTTGTTTTAACTTAAGTTTTTAGTCCATTTTTAGCTTCTGTTTTTTTTTAAATTGAAAGGTCCTTCTGTTTGTCTAAGAACATATTTTTTTGTTTTTGTTTCGTCCTGCACTTCAGCTTAACTTTTTTTTCAAAATTACTCCTTGAACATTATAAGAACACTTAATAAGATTTTTCTTTGCTTAAGTTACTACATTTTTTATTTGCTTAGAATCACCGCCGTTTACCGTCGTGCTAAAGAATCTTTCGTGAACTGGTTTTTTGAACTTTGCCATACTAGCAAGAATCTTTTTAACCTTCTGTTGTACCACTTTATCCGCTCAATTGCCGACTTGTGTTAGACTTTCGCAGTCTGGTGATTTTGCGGTCAAACCGGTTTATTACAAATTTGTTTTCTCCTAACATTTACGGGACTCTGAGTCATTGTCCTTCCGAGAATTTCACGGTCACGGTCACCTTAACCTTGATCTAGAAACAAAAAAAAGGTATACAAAAAAACAGGTCGAAAAAATGGTCCAAATACCATGGGAAATGGAAAAAAAATGATTCGCCACTACCAGGCATTCAGAAATGATTGCTCCCTTTGTTTTGATTGCGATATTCTTTGATATCGCAAAGTACTAGCATTTCGTCCTATTGTCTAGCGAACCAGTGCATCATTGCCTTGGATTTTCATAATGGGGCGTTAGCTCAATGGGCTAAACCGTGTGCCGCCACGAAACATAGTACATGGGATCGATCCCGTGCCAAAAACAAATTTTTATTTATTTTTTTTTTAATTTAATATTTTTTTATTAGAAAATAAAAATAAGACTTTATTTTTGTGACTACAAAGGAAGTAAGCGATATCAGGTGCGCATATGCATTTCCGGAGAAACTACACAATTTGAATTAGATTTTTTTTATTTTATTTTTAAAACCAAAAAGAAAAAAAAACAAGGGCCTATGCTACAATCAATAAAGATAACATGAAAACTAGGCATAATTCTCTAGCGCAACTTTAATAAAGGGCAAATTAATCGCGCGTGGGATTTTTTATAGGTATTTTTAAATTTTACAATGATTGTCGTCATTTTACTAGATGTTGCTGTTTTTTATTGTTTCTGTCCATAAATACATAGTTATCATAAAAATTCATTGAACAAATTTTTTTGTTGTCCGCATAAATATTTATTTTTTACGTCTAGAGATGAAATATTTTCGATTGAAAATTAGAGACTGTGCTGTCAAATTGCATATTAACCAGCCCCATTGTGAATACTCGCCGACTATTTCTCATAAAAACTTTTTTTTAGCGGGTAACCGCGTCAAAAAAAAACAGGGCTATTGTTCAAAATAAAGCCCAATTTCCATGTGATCTTATCTTATCCCATATCAGGGATATCAAATTAAATTTTTGTAAGAAAGAAAAAGCATGCGAATAGAACCTAATGCGCTTGGAGAATGCGAGATTGAATAGCATACATTTGCTATCTTAATAGGACGTGATGTCCTCCCTGATATTTGATAAGATCACATGGAAATTGGGCTTAAACTTAAAAAAATATATTTAAAAATACGATATACGACTATTTGTTGTATTCTGCTAGCAACTGTTTCAATGGCACCCAATATTTAAAATCTTCATTAGGAACCTTTTCTTTTATGGGCATGAACGAATTAACCCTTTAACGCCGGGACAACTTTTTTTCGAATTTCGTGATGAAAATGCACACATTGGCTAATTATGACCTCCTGATCACGAATATCGAACATATTTTTAAATCGGTTCACGAAGTCGGCCAGAATCAGGTGATGCCATATGGCATCGTCGACCATCGACGTTACAAAGGTTGAAAGTAAAAATCGCTGTAATTTTTTTTTTTGCAATAAAGTCAAAAATGGTTTTTCAAATACCAATTTGGTTTTGTTAAAACAAATATTTTATTAATAAAAATGTATGGGAATACGAGGGGCGCTATTTATATTTCAGGATAAGCAAGAAAAAGACAAAAAATTCAGTTGATATTGGCTTTATTGTTTTTCAAAATACTCTCCATTAAGATCGATACACTTTTGCATCCGTTTAAACCAATTTGAAAAGCATTCATGCCACTTTGAAGTTGCCTTTTTTTGAGTAATTGTTAAATTATGTGAAATCCAACAGATTTTTTTTACGGTCAAATGTTCATGCAAAATCTTGTTGATGCTAGTCATACTAATGCCCAATGTTGCCTCTATCTCACGGTATGTCACATAACGGTCTAGCATTATTAGATTTTTCACAGCATCGATGTTTTCTGCCACAACCACTGATTTTGGGCGACCTTCACGATATTCATCATTGAGCGAACTACGGCCACGATTAAATTCTGAGTACCACCGAAACACAGTAGTCCTCGATGGTGCTTCGTCACTATACAAAATAATTAATTCATCGACGCACTCTTGTTGTGATAATTTACGCCGAAAGTTGTGATAAATAATAGCACGAAAATGTTCACGATTTAATTCCATTTTTTTTACTGAAGCACAATTTTCAAATGAATGTAAATAATACCAATTGCAATGATACGTCAAAACGTTCTGAGTACGTTTAGGCTATAAAATGTCAAACTTTCCAATGGAAGTGTCAGATTGCTGAATTTGACATTAGTATTGCCCGATCCCGAAATATAAATAGCAACCTACGTATAAGAAAAAGTAACTAGAATTGAAAATAGTTTAAAAAATTATTGATTTCATTTCGAGGAATGATAGTTTTTGAAGCACATTTTTTCAACACACAACGCAACATCACATTTCTCACATTTTATGCAAGATTGACTGTCACAGAGTGGCATTGTGCATCGTCGGTTGGTACTTTTGGTCGGATAATGATCGAATCGATCATATCGGTCTTCTTCTGGAACTCGGGAAACAGTATGGAAATAATGTTGGGCGATACTTCGCCGAAATTGAAAGTACGTTAGCAACTTCTTTTCAGTCTTTTGATGTAGAAGCCACTCATTTTGAACAGCAACATCCAGCAGCCATCTAAAAATGGTCGGCACCATCCTCAGCTGAATCATAAGCTGCATCTGGAGGCTGTATAAAAATACCAGTTAATTGCTCCGCTGTATCATTTTCCACGATATTGATCAAAAAATCCTCAATTTCATGAAGTTTCATGCTAAAAAACCAAAAAAAAAAACAAGTGTGTACATAGAGGAAATCACATGCAGTATTTGTAACGCCGAACGCCGACGATGCCATATGGCATCAACAAAACTGGAACTTATATATATGTCAAACTAATAAAAGATGCAGCTCACTAAAAATATTAAATTGAAGCCCAAGATGAGTACTTTTAAAATAAACATACATTGACACAAAAAAAAAAAAATTAGAAAAAAAAAATTTCTAATACTTACTTTTTCCTATGACTCATTTTGCGAACTTTTTCACTTTATAAAAAAACACTCCACTTTCAGCTTTTGTTCTAACGACATGTGATAACAAACTGTCAAAAAAGATGGAGAAATCGACTACTTGAACCTCTCTCTACGTAACGCATGTACTTCTTTAGAAAAAAATGAATGCAATGGTACAGTACCGTTAGTTCTCTGAAATTATAGTTAGTGATGCCATATGGCATCATCGTCGCTAAAGGGTTAACCAACTCCTTTTTCAGACAATTCCAAGTGAGACCTTTTATTTGATTTTTAAGGGTTTTCCCAATCAATATCTTTTTACCTATGCAAATCGAACGAAGTCAGACTTCTGTCTCACCAGTCTTAAAACACAAATACACATGCATTGAAGAGAAACAACGGTTGTGGTAGGGCCCAGTTCGGAATAACAAGAGCTAAAAGTGCTGGATTACACTAGAAAATTTCATGAAAGAAATTCTTATCTGCTCTCTTTTGTGAATTTGTTTAACGTTTACACATAAAAACTAAAATTTCTTTGTGCTTATTAATTCTAAAACAACCCGCCACAACAAACGTCAAGTCAAAGCGTAATATTAGTGAACAAACAGAACGAAAGAGAATTTCCGATTACGAATTTTTGGCTTTCCCCTCTTGCCAAAAACCAAAAAGAATTATCGAAAATAATGTTAGTGTGTCGGTTAAAAAGAGACATCAAATGAAATCTTTTGAATTTTAGCATTCCGTCATAGACCGTGGTACAATTATCATGGTGACAGTTATTCTTCATTATTTTAAGTTCTACCTTAGCTGTCAAAACTAGGCTTGGGCAAAGTATATCGATTATCGATATTTCCGATATTTGATTCGATAATTTTCGGCGGTATTTTGAATTTTGATGTATCGAAATTCAACTTAATTTTTCGACTATCCAATTTCGATATGTTTGTTTAGAGGCAGCTCTGGATCCAATTGACTGCGTCGCATATATTGGATCTTCTTTTGTGTTTGTGTAATGACGTTAGCTAACGCGCGTTGAAAACCACTCGTGTGGTCCCAGCCTAACAAGATAGAATTTTTTTGTTATACTTAAATAAATGCAACCGTGAAAAGTTACACCATCGCTCGTAAGAATAGAATTGTTTCAGCAAAAATATCAGTGTTCGACTATCGATATATCCGATGTTTTTCTCGATATATTTCGATACTGTTTCGAAATACGATCATCGATACTTCGACAGTATTTTTTATTTGCCCAACCCTAGTAAAAAACAGCGTAGGTAAGGCATTCGTTGATATCTCACACATAACTTGTTTTAAGCCCAATTTCCATGTGATCTTATCTTATCCCATATCAGGGATATCAAATCAAATTTTTGTAAGAAAGAAAAAGCATGCGAACAGAACCTAATGCGCTTGGAGAATGCGAGAGTGAATAGCATACATTTGCTATCTTAATAGCATGTGATGTCCTCCCTGATATTTGATAAGATAAGATCACATGGAAATTGGGCTTTATTCAATTATAAACCTTATAAAAGCGCGTATTGTCAAAGTTTTTTTTTTTTGTTAATGATGTAATTGTATCATGCACAAGACAAACTTAAATTGTTAATTAAATATAGAACGGCAACACTTATTCGTTCGTATGCCTCACACGGTCGTTCCACAATTATTCATACTTCAATTTGCAAGTTCCTTTTAGTTTTCTTTTGTCACCGTCTTGTTAAAAAGTTGAAAGAAATTACTAAGAAATTTTTTTTCATTTATTTATAAAAAGGTGAATAATTTGTACAAGTGCAACAGAAAAAAAAACTAAATCAATTAGTAATTTGCATAATTCTTGCTTGAATATTAAATTGAAAATGTATGTAAACATTTAGGTATCAAAAAAGTTGCAAGAATTTCAACAGTTTATTTCGACAGCTGTGAAATGATGTACATTTTAATGAAAAAATAAAAATTTTTCCTATAAATTCTACAATTTTTTTTAGACAAGCTTTAATATTTTAATAAAAAAATATGTTCTTTGTCTTTCTTTCTTTCAATAAAATTTTCTAGTTTGTTTTTTTTTTCGTTTAATTTTAAAAGTACAATAAAAATAGCAAAATATAAAAAAGACAAGAAAACTAAAATATAACCAGTTAGTTGCAACTAAACACAAAACTTTGTGCTAGAATTCACAAGACTCACTAAATTAATGACGAACTCAGAAACAGCAGCAACAAGAAATTAAAACTGATTTGAACTGATAAGCAAAAACAAATCAATTATGGATATATTAGATATAGATGAAGCTCTCAAAGATGATTCCTTTATGTAAGCAAGCATATCATACAGCAATTCATTACTTAAAAGTAAAAATCTTATTCCTCAATTTCATATTTCAGTTTCTTAGAAGACAAAACCCACGATGATGTTTCCAACATACTGCAGCAGTGGAAAAGTAATAATTGCATACAACAACATCAGCTGCACCAGCAACAACAACCTGAACAAGGTGAGAAAAACTTAGATGATCTTTATAGTTGCGTATTAAAAAGTTGTATTTCCACACAAAAAGAAGAGTTTAAATGTCTATAAGTTTGACAAAGAAGTTGAAAGCTACATATCGTCGCTAACTTGTACAACGGCTCTATTGACATTTTTTCCAATTTTTTGGGTGAAGGTGTATTTGAAATTGGTCTTCAGGAATAACTGGATTTAAAAAAAAAATGTCAATTAAAGCCGTTGTACTAGTGAGCGACGATATTTAGTTGCATGTGTTAATGTACATTCATGTCGTTCGCTTACAAGCAGAAGGAACTAAGTCACTGATACCTTTATAAGCATTCATGCGGACATCAAAAAAAATAACGTAATATGCCCACGATATGTGATTATGATATACAGTGAAATTTCCCATTACGGGCAGCCCCCATAACCGGACATATTTCAGCGACACTCACTAAATTTTCCATACAAAATTAATTCCGATAGCCGGACGCTCCAACAACCGGACAAAAATACTGCGACGGTGGGTGTCCGGTTATGGGGAATTTCACTGTACCTCTTAGCAGAATTAAGAAAAAAAATTGATTGCGATAACCTCGTACATAAAAAAATTTGTTCACCTTTAGTTTTCGATATACATATTGATAATTTATTTTTGCCAATTTTTATAAATGATAGTCCCACTTAATGGACCATATTAGGTGTGTCTGTTTACTTGCCAAAAGTTAACTCAAGGCGTCTTTTGTTGCCTAAATCTGCCTAACTCGTGTCTGTTTACTTCCAAATGTAGTTAAATATGAGCACGAAAATACGAGAAATAAACAGCTGTTCACTCTCTCTCCGAAAAATAGTTAACAGAAATCGCCAAAAGAATTTTTGTAGTTAAATTTTGTCAAGTGTCAAAAAACAAACAGCTGTTCAAAAAAATAAATTAATAAAAATTTAATTTTTGCGCAAACTTAATTTTTGAACCTATTCCTCTTGTTTGTAAATGAACCAATTTGAAACTTTTACACACTAAATTAAAGCTCAATAAATAACCTACCATCTGATACCTATATTGTTAAGATAGAAATATAAAATTGCTTAATTATATCAAAATAAAAAATCTGTAGCGAATCGAAAATTGACCGTCGCAATAAAATAAATTATTCGTTTTTGACACTTGGCTAATATAACTACATTTTTAACTAATTCCTGTCTGTTTACTTTTTTTAGTTAAATATCTTTTTGAGAACAATT
Organism: Tricholauxania praeusta; assembly: GCA_949775025.1. Classification (NCBI taxonomy): domain Eukaryota; kingdom Metazoa; phylum Arthropoda; class Insecta; order Diptera; family Lauxaniidae; genus Tricholauxania; species Tricholauxania praeusta. Next base: position 60,090,815 of record OX459028.1, on the reverse strand, counting down.
GCGGTCTTCTCTCTCAAATTATTTGACTACGGATTTAACTACAAATTTAACTACGAAAGTAAACAGATACAACTATTATATACCGTTATATTTGGTGTAATCTATATCACAAAACTTTCAGGTCCAGTAAATAGTTTATGAGAAATAAGCTAATCGAAAACCGATTTGGTTCATTTTTCCGTTTAAAATTAAGAAAATTTTTGTTTCTATTCAAAAACTTAATAACCACATAATAAAATGATGAAGCTTAAAAAAATGACGTATTAAAAAACCAAATCGACCAATAAATAAGAATTTCACGTTTAAATTAAATTAAAAGTAAGGTGCAGCAGAAATTCGTTTAACACTACAAGTCTTGCAGCTCTATAATCTATAATCCCTCCTGAGTATTGTAAAAAAATATATATAAACCGATCTTAAACCTTTTTAAATATACATTTTTCCAAAGCCTTGAGAATGATAAATGCAAATTTTGTAATTAATCCTGTATGCACCACATTGAAAAGATCTTTCTCAGTTCTATAATTTTTACTCAAAAATTAGTCATTTGTCAAGATTCATCAAAATATGTCAAAGCTCAATCCTTACTCAAAACCAATACTTTTATTTCCGTGTGAGAATAATTGCGTGCCCCAAAATGTACAGTGACCGAAAAAAGTCTAAAAACACCCCCACTTTTTGCTAGATCGAGAATCCGAAACGTAATGGAAAAATGTTATGATGCAGTTTTATTTGAAACTTTTTTTTTTTAATGATAATGAGCAAAAAATATATATAGTGTTTAATATAAATTTAAAAAGTTATCTAAAAAAACCATTGACATAAGTCTACATACACTACGCAATTTAAGCCTTGTGTTTATGATTAATTTTTTTAGAAACCGGTGAAGTACCAATTTTTTCTATTTTATGTCTACATACATATGTATAGTATGAGTTATACTTCGGCATAATGCACATAGTTGTAATTTGGACGTAATATTTGATTGACATAACGGCTCCGCTAAAAGAAGTTTTAAGTGATATCCAATTTTTGTTGTTAAATTTGGAAAATAAATTTAATCCTGTATTTCAAAATGAAAGGTTTTTTTGCGTAGTGTTGTATGTTGTATTAAATGTGACTTATCTGATGTACTTTTGGATTTTTGTCCACTTCTTTTAAAATCAAGCTGACATCTCTGCGAGACATGTAATTTGCGTGGCCACTACGGGGCTTATTTTCAATGGAATCAATATCTAAATAATTTATAATAATCGTATGAACTGTCGTGTGAGCGACTCAAGTCCAAAATATTTAACATTTTACCACAGGATTAATTTTCTTTTCCAAATTTAACAACAAAATTTCTAAGATCACTTGAAATTTCTTTTCGGGGAGTCAATCAAGTATCACGTCGAAATCACAACAAAGTGCATTATACCAAAGTATGACTCATATTATATAAAATAGAAAAAAACGGTACTTCACCGGTTTCTAAAAAAATAAATCAATTGCACCAGGCATAAATTGTGTAGTATGTAGACTAGAGAGGTTCAAAATAAAATTTTTTTAATTTTTTCACGATCTGTCAGCGGATTACAGTAGCCTTATATGTCTGGACAAAGCCCATTACTTAGATTAAGGTTCATATTGAAAACTGGATTAGCGATCTCTGTTTTAAACAGAGCTTGAAATAAACTTTTATAAAAGTTTTTTTTTAGGTAAAAGTAAACTTTTATATTTGTGAAATAAAAGTAAAAGTTTCCTTAAAACTTTTATATCCGAAGATAAAAGTTAAAAGTTTTTCTTTAACTTATATTTCAAAAAGTCAGAAAAACTTTTAAAAAAAACTTTTATTAATAAAAGTTTTTTTGACTTTTATTAATAAAAGTTTTTTTTAACTTATATTTTTAACAGTCACATGCAAAGAGTTTTCTTTAACTTTTATTTTTCAAAAAGCGAAAATGAAAGTTTTTTTGTATGAAAAAACGAGGAAAATCATAAAATAATTTCTTGGATCACTGAGCAAAAAATTTCAAAGGAGAACATTTAGGATTATTGATAATAAAATCCAAAATAAAATACTTAACAGTTTCTGAAAAGAAAGAAATTTATGATATATGGGCATTTCAAATTTTGTTAATATAAACAATTTACACCAGAATTCATTTATCACATTGAGTAAGCCACCTGCAAACTTGCATAAATGCAGTTTTTCTTTTTTTGTAATATTGATTTGTATTTTGCCTTAAATATAAATGGTATAATATGTTCGAGCTGCTATCCAGCGACTCAAAAACAACAAAGCAGCGGGTGCTGACGGCCTGCCAGCTGAGTTGTTTAAAGCTGGTGGCGATGAATTGATAAGGTGCATGCATCAACTCATCAGCAAAATATGGCTAGCGGAAAGCATGCCCGACGATTGGCATCTCAGCGTGCTTTGTCCTGTAATAAAGAAAGGAGACCGGACAATCTGCACCAACTGCAGGGGTATCAGTCTTATTTCCATCGCATATAAGATCCTCTCGAGCGTATTGTGTGAAAGATTGAAGCCGTATACAGAAACGCTGATCGGATCCTATCAGTGTGGCCTTAGACCTGGTAAATCCACCATAGACCAGATTTTTACACTACGCCAAATCTTGGAGAAAACCCATGAATATCAAATCGACACTCACCATCTCTTCGTTGATTATGAAGCTGCGTTCGATAGCCCAGTGCGGAATTGCCTATACGCAACAATGTCGTGAGTTCGGTATACCTGCAAAGTTGATAAGGCTCTGCAGGATGACGTTGAGCAATACGTGTAGCTCCGTCAAGGTAGGGAATGACCTCTCCGGAACTTTTAATATCGAGCGAGGTTTCAGACAAGGCGACCCGCTCTCGTGCGATCTCTTCAGTTTCATTATGGAGGGGATCGTACGAAAAGCCCGTGTGCATCAGAGATCTGCAATGAGTAGCTAAAAATAGCGTATACTCAAATCATGAGTCATTATTTATGAGTCTAGCACTGATTCATAGTTACGCAGTGCCATACTCATACTTTTATCAACTCAAAATCTTGAAGCACTTTTACTACTAAGACTCTCTATGATTGCGTTGTTAACGGCTGGTGCGTATTTGCGTTTCACTCTGATTTTAGCGAATAAGTATGACAAGAAAAAATGTAGATATGAGTATGTTCTGCGAATGACTCGTAAGTATAACAGTATCGCACTCAGTGAGAGAGCGAGAGTGTTGCGACAGACAGATCAGTGTTGCATTTCTGATCAGCTTGTGCCAATTTATTAATTTAACTAGTATGTAAATTTTAAAAATTTTTGATTTTTAAGTTTTTTTAAATGTTTCGTTATCGAATAAAAATAAAAAAAAATTAAATTTGTTGTTACTTTATTCGCATATCCAGCGCACAGTTGATTACACAGTGTTCCTTTTCTACTCAATATTGTTTTTCAAAATTGTTCCCCAGCTAGCTTGCTCATGTACTTCTCTGTGCAGCGGCAATGATATTCTTCTCTCTTGCATTCCATATTAAACAATGCATAATAGGGGATGATTTTTGTAAACAATAAACTCGCGTCATTCAAATCAATCGCAGTAGTCAATTTTTTTTGTGAATGATGTGTGACTCTATGCAGCGTTGCCGTTTTTGGTAGTTTCCTACCAAATCGGGTAGGTTTTTTTCCTCTTGGTAGGTTGGTAGGTTAAACCTGATTTTGGTAGGATTTAGGACAAATTTTTATGAAAATCGAAAATTGAAATTTTTTCGTTAAGTTTTTCGAATCCGGAAGCAAATATTTATATCCGGAAATAAGCTTTCGCCAACCCTATCTTCAACAAGTGGGTATGATCTCTGTTTTCTTGCATACAAATTACTTTTGGGAATACGCATAGGTATGTACAATGTGACGAAATAGTGTTGCGACTGATCGCACATCTAAATTGTTGCATGTGTGCTCAGACCCTCAGTATTAGAAACGAAAGTTACAAGGACTATTAGGGCCGGTTTCACAGTGTTTAGATAACCAATTAATTAACTTAACTAAAGTCTGTTAGTTAACTACCAAATTTAAGTTGTTCAGTTTCACAGTCCATTGGTTAACTAATGATAATTTTTTGTACAAAATTTGGCATCACTGCACAAAACATTTGTTTTTTATTTGACATTTCATAGTTTGTGAAATGGAATCAACAACAAGATCTTCTAAATTTTTGGCAGACGAAATAAATTGCTAGTTGGAGCTGGTCGGCAACTTTGAAAACATCATCGAATGCAAAAAAAAGGATAAAGTTAGTCTAGACGAGAAAGAAAAAATATGGGGGACCATTGTGGACGATTTTAACGGCTTGCAAGGAACCTACCGAAAGTAATATGGACGGGATCTTAATATTTTTTTTCGACGAGCAATTGCAATATTCCATACTAATTCAATATCTGAATCACTATGAACTTTGCAGTCCCAATCTGAATTCATATTTATATAGGTACTATTTGCTTTTCTGAAACTTTGTGCTTTTAGTTCTTATGTTCTTTTTCGTTATGACAGCAATCAGCTGTTAGTTAACTATTAGTTAACCTGTCAAATTTGTTTGGTTAACTAATTGCTATGAAACTGAAATTGGATAGTTAACCTCAAATCTTTAGTTAACTAAACACTGTAAAACCGGCCGTAAATAACATAATTTTTTTGATCACAGCTCGGATGGTCCATTTTTCGTCTATCGAGCTAAACGTTTTTTTTTTTTTTTGCCACTGTACGTTGTTTATTTGAAATCTTTTTGTCCCCTTTATATCATTTAATAATACCATGAACCGCTGGCTTTCATTTTCTTAAAAAATTTGTAACTTTGCGATCGGTTTTGCCTTCAAAATGATTATTAATTACTATTTTTCTTTCTTCTGACGTTTATCGCTTAATTGTACTCTGCATGTATCATGTGGTAACTTTTTGCGCACACTTGCCCGACATTTGATGTGTTAAGCATTTCAAACGACGACACACAAGCATATTATTTTAAGCAGCATTAAATGTTAATACACGCGTTCAATGCTGCAAAAAAGTTTTTTTTTTTAATTTGTAAAGTTTTGGTAGGTTACAAACGATTTTGGTAGGTTTTCGAGAAAATTTTGGTAGGAAAATAAATTTCTCAGTGGCAACACTGACTCTATGCAGCAATGTGAGAACCGAGCAGAGTCAAAAGCATATTCGTATTTACGATGATTTATGCTTAAAGGGCAAGAATCTTATTAATACGCTGACTCACTTGATAAAAAGCCAGCGACTATGAGTCGCGTATGAGTAGTTGTTCATCAACGATTTATACACACTCGTACGTTTTTTTTAGCAAGTGACTTTGAGTAGCAAAAAAGCGACTCGTTGCAGATCTCTGGTGTGCATCATAATGGCACCATTTTCTTCAAAGGTGTTCAGCTCCTTGCGTACGCTGATGATATTGATATTATCGGTCGGAGTAAGAGAGATGTTACTGCTGCTTTCACTGCCAATGAAAAGGAATCAGCCAAAGTGGGTTTGACGGTAAACGAGGGCAAGACGAAATACATGATGTCTACTAACAACAACAAGAGAGCACGGGATCTAGACTCTCATGTTACAGCGGGCAACTGTAAATTAGAAGTTGTCAAGGAATTCATTTACCTTGGCACTGCCGTAACCAGCAACAATGATGTCAGTCTGGAGATTAAGCGGAGAATAACAATTGCTAATGGCTGCTACTACGGTCTCAGTAAGCAATTACGTTGCAGAGCTCTCTCTCGATCGACAAAGCTAACACTCTACAAGACGCTCATTCTACCTGTGCTTCTTTATGGCGCTGAGGCATGGGTGGTTTCGACAACAGACGCAGCCGCTCTTGGAGTGTTCGAGAGGAAAGTTCTCCGCAAAATCTTTGGTCCTGTTCGAGTTGGCGACGACTATCGCATTCGAATGAACCACGAGCTGTTTGAGCTCTACGCCGACATTGACATAGTTAAGCGTATAACAATACAGCGACTACGCTGGCTGGGTCATGTCCATCGTATGGATAAAGAAGCTCCAGCGAAAAAGGTATTCGAAAGGAAGGTCCTCGGTCAACGACGAAGAGGGAGACCATGCCTCCGGTGGATAGACCAAGCTGAGGAAGCCCTAACCACGCTTGGCATTAATGATTGGAGAAGGCGCGCGCAAAACAGAGGCGCCTGGCGAGAGCTAATGAGGTCGGCCGTAACCTGACAACGAGTTGTTATGGCCATCTAAGCAAGAAAGTGTCAAAATTTTTGCACGAACAGAGTTTCATGTACATAATTAAAAAAAAAAACGAGTGCAAAAAAAATTAAAATTTTAAATTTTTGGAGCTGTTTGAAGTTGGTCATGTTCGAAAACATAAATGTAATAAATAGGCAGCTCAAAACGGTTAAACCAGTTATTAACTGCCATAGCACAACATAATCGCATAATTTTTTTTTTGTTGGAAAGTTTGTGAAGAGAAAGAGGGACATGTATACTTTTTTTTTCAATAGTAGGCGGTGCCACGCCCCTAACGGGAAAAAACGTTTCCACGGCTAAACTAATGTACCGATTTTGATGAAATTTTTCTTAAAGATAGATTGAAACCTAAGAAAGATTATTAGAAACTCTGATTCCTTAAAGCGGGCGTGGCATTGCTCCAAATGGAAAAAAACGGTATAACGGCTGTGCCGCTACACCGATTTTGATGAAATTTGGCATGTAGATAGATTGAAACTTGAGTAAAAATATTTTTTTTAAGTGGGCGATGCCACGCCTCTTACAGGAAAGACGTTTTAACAGCAAAAAGACAAGTTTTATATTCTTTTAAGAAAAATATCTACTCCTTCCTCTTTTCTTTGTTAAAATTGATCTCACTAATTCATTTGATAAATAAAAACATTAAATTTGTTTTTTTAATTGCTGTATATATCTTAAATATTATTATTTATATAAATATTTAGGTAGTGTTGAAAAATTGCCCAAGTGAACATAAACGGAAAAATGTGTCCCGTTATTATGCTTTGTAAGAAAAAAAGTAAATAAGATTTTTTAATCAAATGAAATCTATTAAAAAGTTACATTATTCCATAACATTTTAAAATTAGTCGCATTAAAAAATGTTGCCAGGTTTCGCTGACTTGTGCTTTTCTATAGATGGCCATGAAAAACACTTCCGTTTTTTGTCCCGTTCGAATGGTTTTTTAATTACCTCTATCTTGGAACCAGTACTACATCTGGCATCAACTTTACCACTCAATATAGTGCTATCAAAGGGCTATTCCTTAAAGTAACAGAAAAAAATAAAAGTGTTTTACTTTGACTGTTATTCCACTTAAAAAAAAAAAAACGTCCGTCCCGTTCAACATGAGAAAAATGCCCATACTATATGCACTTATAATTTTTAAAAAAATTGTGCTCAACGCATCAATGGAAAAAGGCCGAAAATGGATTTTAGGAGGTGTTTTGGACCCATTTCTCGAAAAAAATTTTACTGCACGAATCGATGGGAAAAGGCCGAAAATAGATTTTGAAGGTGACAAGTGAGGTCAGGTTGACCGCTTGGAGTGTAGTTGTCCCCCTCTGACTCTACCTCTTCATCCCCAACCTCCATCTCCACTGGCACTGGTGGTGCAGTGGCGATGGTCTCCGGGGAGGGAGAGATAGCACCTTTGGAGGCCAGCTCTTCGTCCTTACGGTCAAGGTTTACCGTCACCTTGTTGAATCCATACTTGACGACCCCCTTAGTTGCCGCCAGTAACTCCACGGATTCCTTGTTCAACAGGACCATGGCCTGCATGGATGGTCTGACTGGTGCTTCTAGCTTCCCAATCTTCCAGTTTTGAGTTGGAAGATTGGGATTGCATAGTCGGAGCATCCGCACCGGTCCTCACCCGACGATGTGCTCGAAAGCCAAACGCGAGCCCGGGACCTGGTAGGAATTTCATCCTTCTCCACAGCCTCCAGTCTCGCGCCTTGATAACCTCACCTAGCTTACTCACAGCTACCTTGTACAATTTGGCAGACCGTTCATCATTACAGGAGATGAGTTTAAAAAGGCCCTGATGCCAGCCTGCCTCCTCACATGATGGCACAGGACCAGGAAACTCCTCTAATATCTGGAAGAGGGTATTTGCCAAGGCAGCGTCTACCCATTTCCATTTATCCCGAGGAATTGCCCCGTCCTCCGCCGCCCTGTCAAGCACAGCCAAAACTCTCCCCTTACATCCTTTTACAACGTCATTAAAAGACAGAGATTTACCAGTATGTATGTATGTAATAAATTAAGCGCCTTCAATTGCATTTGCGCTAGCATTTTATGACTTTGAAAACTTCCCACTGTTTTAGGATTTAGTACCTGTGTTAATATGATAATATTTTAGTTTTCTTGCTGAAGAAAATTCCTTAAGTTTTTTGTTAATATGAGAAATGATTCGTGAGCGACAATTCATTAAGATTTTAGTTTACCGAAACAAAAAGCAATACGATCAAAATACATTTTGAAAAAAGGATGCAGCACAGTAAACGGTGCCTTCGAAAAATTAAATATTCGAAAAGCAGTATTTCCTTTGGTGAAACCTAATATGCTTTTGATATATTTTTTTCCTTAAAAAATTAACAACATTTCTACATTAACAGAACTGGCATAATTTTATAGATTTTTCTACCATTTCCAAAATTTCAAATTACGCCAGTTCTGTTAATTTAGTAAAATGCAGATATCTTGGGTTCGAAATAAGAAAATGATATGCGGATTACGGCATTCTTTTAAGCAAATAATAGCTCATTAAAAATTATGTAACACAAGATCAGCGGCAAAGAAATATGGGATGATTTTGCAACTTTAAAGTACAATATCCGAATTTTTTCATTTTTTTCCGGTCAATTTTCAGTTTTTTTTGTAAGAAAAAAAGAAAAAAAAACTAATCACGGATTCGAATTCCCCGATTGATAATAACTGTTTGAAAAAAAAAAAAAAAAATTAGGAATCACCTTAATATGCAAATTTGACGACTCCGATTCGAAAAAAATCAGGTCTGTTAATTTAGAAAAATGCACATATCTTGGTTTTGAAATATGCGGCTTCGGCATTCTTTTAAGCAAATAACAGTACATAAAAAATGATGTACCATGGGATCGGCGCACAGTGGCGCCTTTTGCGAATTCGCGTTGCTAAAATCATAACTTTTAAACGGGTAAAGATATTTGAGTAAAGTTTTTTTTTGGTTTTGGTTGCTAATTTCTGTAGATATGAAACATATAAGATTCAGGTTTGAGGCTTAGCTATAGATACTTTTAAAAAGAGGTGAAACTCCAAATTTCGAAATTTTTTGTTTTTAGTGGTATGAATTCATAAAATTTTTTTTTTTTTTATAAATTTTAGTGCGCTTTATTCAATTAATGAACTTTTAAAAATTTAAAATTTTTTTAAATACTTTTTTAAAAAAAAAATTTTTAAGTTTTACTAATTCATTCATATTGTAGCGAAATTTGGTTTATGCTAGAAGACTCTTGAAATAAATACCAACGAAAAGAAACTAAACGATATTAGCACCATCTAGCGCAAAATGCTAACAATAATAAACCAAACAGACGCTGCAGTAAACAATAAAAAGTCAACAACCGAGAGAATTTATCGCCGTCGTACAACGTACAACGCCATCTAACATCTAGCATAATAGCTAGCTCAACGTCAGTGTGCCATGCATTGTGGTGAATTGTGGATAGTAGTAGAATGCACGCTACAAAGTAGCACTAGTAGGTTGTAGATAATAGTAGAATATACGCCATCTGGCAGCTTGTAGTTTATTCGAGAAAGTGATGCCTGTAGTATAAAAGGGTGTCATTTGAGTTTTCGGACACAGTTGAAGTTCAACAGTGAAGTGGAACACTTGAATTAAAAGTAATAAAGTGAATACAGTGTGATCCGTAGTAGAACAAAACAGTTTTCTATACAGTGTTAAATTAATATTAGAATTTGAACGTTAATAAAATAAACCATTTTATAACTAAATAAGTTTGTGTGTTTTTAATTGTTACACAATCCAGTGATCGAACTCAGAAAAGTGTGAGAGATCGAAATTATCGTCAAAGGGACAGAAATTTCGTAACAATTGGTGTCAGAAGTGGGATTGTGTAAAAAGAATTAACAATCAATTAAATAAAAAAAAAAAAAAAAAAAAAAAATAAAAATGGTTAAGTTTGACGAACTAAAAGTGGATCAACTGAAGAAGGAGTTGCAGCAGCTGAGTCTGCAATCTACTGGCGGAAAGGTGGAGTTACAGAAACGCTTACGGCAAGCTCTTGAGGCTCAAGGTGTAAACCTGGAAGAGCATGAATTTTATAGTGATGTATCAGAATCAGCAGCGAAAGTGGAAGAAGCTTCTGGATCAGCGGCAAGTGGTGAAGTTGTAAATATGTCAAAGTTCGAGAAAATGTTAATGGCGATGACGCAGGCAATGAGCCAAAATACACTACAGATGAATAGCAATATCCAGACCATTCGAGAAGAAATTGGTCAAAATGCACTGCAAATGGACCAGAAGTTAAGTCAGAACGCGCTACAGATCCAGACGGTTCGTGAAGAAATTGATCAGAGCTTAAGTCAAAATGCACTGCAAATAGACCAAAAGTTAAATCAGAACGCGACGCAGATCCACGAGGTTGTTCGAACGGAGGTTGCCAAAATGGTAGATGGCCTCGATGCAAAAATGACTGAGTTACGAGATGACGTTGAATCATTCAAGGAAGAAGTTCAAAATAATCTTGAAAAAGTTCAAAATAATTTTGAAGACGTTAATAAAAGGATTCAACAGTTGGAAATAAGTGAACCAGCCACTCAAGTTATAAGAGAAATCAGCGCAGAGAGGCTTAAGGCACCCTCATTCGATGGAACAACGCCATTCAGTGTTTTCAAGCTCCAGTTCGAAACAACATCTGGTCACAACCGTTGGGATAACGAAAGCGCAGCTGCAGCGCTAATTGTGGCATTAAAAGGCGCAGCTGCAGAAGTATTGCAAACGGTTCCAGTGGCGGAGCAGAAAAATTACAAGGCGGTGATGGATGCCTTACAGCGAAAATATGGCAGTGACCACATGAAGCAGATTCACAGATTTGAGTTGAAAAGTCGTATTCAAAAATCTGGTGAGTCCTTGCAGGAGTATGCTGCGGATATTGAGCGATTGGCACACCTTTCCTATCCTGACGAGTTAAGTGTCGTAGCAGAAAAATTCAAAATAGAGGCGTTTATTGACGGTATACGTGACTTAGATACAAAACGCGAAACAATGCGGAGCCCGAAGACAACATTTAACGAAACAGTAATGGTTGCCCTCACTGAAGAGATGATTGCGTTGACATGCCGCCCATCACTGAAAACTCGTCGGATAGAGGTGGAGGCTGAAAAGAAAAATTCATCGTTCGCCAGCGGTAGCTTCAGCGGAAAATGCTACAACTGTGGTAAGCAGGGACACATGGCACGTGACTGCAAATCACGATCTGCATCACGTTCACCAAGAAGAAAAATTGAAAATCGGATGGAAGTGGATTTTAAAAAGAAAAGTTCATCGTTCGCCAGCAGTAGCTTCAGCGGAAAATGCTACAACTGTGGTAAGCACGGACACATGGCACGTGACTGCGAATCACGTCGTAAACGAACTGCATCACATTCACCAAAAAGAAGAATTGAAAATAGGGTGGACGATGGCGAAAATGGTAGCGAGCAGCAGGCGCGTACGTGGAATCAGGGTTCGATTCCGGAGAGGGAGCCTGAGAAACGACTACCACATCGCAAAGAAAGCCAGCATGAAAATGCGGATGCATTTTTCCGTCGTCTATGTAAAATTGAATGTTCACGGACGGAAAATAAAGCTGGGACAATTGATGTACGCCGTTTGAACGTTTTGCCTGTAGAGGAGGTAAGATGGGACCAGCGCAGTGATCGGGATCGTGGTGATCGTGAACGAGAGCGTGAAAGGGAACGTGAAAGAGATCGCGAGCGTGATCGCGAACGGCGTGAAGAACGCGACAGAGAACGAAAGCGGGAACGTGAAAGAGAACGAGAGGAGGTTAGAGAGCGCGCTGAAAGAGATAAAGTTAAAAAGGAGGATCCAGAACGGCCAGATAAAGATCGTGAGCGCAGAAGAAGAGAAAGGGAACGCAAACATGAGAAAGAGCGAGACCGAGAGCAGTCACGCCGAGAACGTTCTCGAAGTCGGGAAAAATCTTCTAGACGTCGTTCTAAATCGCGCAAAAAGGAACGTGAGAAAGAGCGTGATAAAGATCGCGACAAGATGAAAGCTCGGTGTGACCTGCGAGCAAATACTGAAAGGTTCAAGAAAGGTCAACTAGTGCTGCTACACAACCCACAACGGAAACGAGGCTTGTCTCCTAAGTTTCGGACTCACTGGGATGGACCTTACTGGATCGTCACAAGGATTAATGATGTTGTGTATCGAATCCGAAAATACCCCGGGAACAAAAATAAATTTAAGGTAGTTCACATCGAAAGGCTGGCACCTTATACTAGGGACGGAGAGACTCTTGTTCGGGACGAACAAGTTTAAGCGGAGGGCAGTGTAGCGAAATTTGGTTTATGCTAGAAGACTCTTGAAATAAATACCAACGAAAAGAAACTAAACGATATTAGCACCATCTAGCGCAAAATGCTAACAATAATAAACCAAACAGACGCTGCAGTAAACAATAAAAAGTCAACAACCGAGAGAATTTATCGCCGTCGTACAACGTACAACGCCATCTAACATCTAGCATAATAGCTAGCTCAACGTCAGTGTGCCATGCATTGTGGTGAATTGTGGATAGTAGTAGAATGCACGCTACAAAGTAGCACTAGTAGGTTGTAGATAATAGTAGAATATACGCCATCTGGCAGCTTGTAGTTTATTCGAGAAAGTGATGCCTGTAGTATAAAAGGGTGTCATTTGAGTTTTCGGACACAGTTGAAGTTCAACAGTGAAGTGGAACACTTGAATTAAAAGTAATAAAGTGAATACAGTGTGATCCGTAGTAGAACAAAACAGTTTTCTATACAGTGTTAAATTAATATTAGAATTTGAACGTTAATAAAATAAACCATTTTATAACTAAATAAGTTTGTGTGTTTTTAATTGTTACACAATCCAGTGATCGAACTCAGAAAAGTGTGAGAGATCGAAATTATCGTCAAAGGGACAGAAATTTCGTAACAATATGCATTTATTTTTTTTATCTCTTAACATAATTTATAAACAGTCTAGAAAAGTTTTAAAAAAAGGTTTACAGTAATAAATTAGGTAATTTCTTTAAAAAATCAACAACAATCTGCAATTCTATGAAAATATCATTATTTTGGATATCTAAGAAACTTAAAACAGTACTACAGAATTTATCAGTCAGTTCTTTTCGTGACCCGACGTGCCTAAGTGATGAAATCAAAGGATCTGAAGATGCTGAAAGTATATTGAACAAGTCCTCATTCTGTCGAATACGTGAAATTTTACATGTATTGCTATATCTGTACTTCTTATAATCTTTGTTTTTAGACTCTTTGGCTTCTTCTGATAATTCTCCTATTGGTAAGGCTTGATAATTGACAATTTGTCTACTATGAGCCTTAGCTCATAGACAGAGGGTGTCAGTAATTTTTGGCTGTATTTATGTTCTAATATGTCTGCAGTCTCCTTGGTATACTTTTCAAATTTTTCTACTTTAACGGGTTCTCTACAGGATAGTACGTTTAAAATAGCTTGTAATCTTTTTATCACGTCCTCATCGACTCCCGTTATTTCTGAAGTTGTTTCTGGTTTCTCAAAAAATCGCCTTGCTGTGTTTCCGTCATTTGTGTTACCAAATCCTTGCTTAGGAGTATCTACTATAATACCCAGTTTTTCTCGAAATTGATCTTGTATAATTTTTTTCTTAACTTTTGGTTGTTTGGATTATCATCATTTCCTATGCTGTAGGCCAATTTTAAGAATAAATTCCATGGATCTTATCCTTCCATGTAATTGCGAAATGCCGTACTCATAATTGTGTTCATCGTTGGAGTCATCATTACTTCGGAAATCTTTTTGTGAACGCTTACATATAGCACAAGATCTAGTAGATTTGGTGGCAGTTATCTCATTAAGTACTTTGCCGTCAATCATTGTTAAAAATAATTCGTGTCTAATTATAATTTTTTTGTCATCATTTCCTTCAAATATGGTGGGTTGAAGTTAATTTATTTGTTGTTTTATATTGCTGATGGTGCTTCTTATTTGATCTGAAGATTCTTTTGCGTACTTAAACATTATAGTTCGACAATAAAGAACTGATGATGGTCGAGGGTTTTTCCAATGTTCAGCATTTTTACTCCTTATTCGAAATGGGGCTATTGTAGCCATAAACATGTTGGCATCTGAAATATTTTGTCCATCTTCTGTAGAAATTTTTTGTTTATATGCACTTTGTCCAGATGATCCATCATAGCCCCACTTTGTTAACAAAGAAATATTATCTGGGAACGATTGCATTTCATGGTTGCTTTTACTGCTCAAAATTCGCTTAGCGGTATGATCTAGTAAATCTTGGAGTCTAACTGCAGCTGATGTTTCTGTCACCGTACAGTTACCAGGAACCGCTTCCTTTTTGGCTTCTGACACAACTTTGTATCTGGGAAAAACATCTACGTTGTGGCTTCTTAATGAATTTCTCAAGTTGTTTCCTTTAAAAGCCCCAAATCTAGGAAAAGCGCTAAAGCACTGGAACCGTGTTATTTTATGGGATCACATTGTGGAGTAGGAATACTTTTTTTGATTCGATCGACTCTTGTTGGGCTTGCCAATAAAACTCTTTTCGTTATTTCTGCCTTTTTCATTCCATGATCTTTGTTGTACTTACTTCATGCTGAGCGCATCTGCTAAGTTCTCTTTTGAAATGTTTCTAGTGACGACTGTGACTCTTTTTCGTAAATTCCCCACAGCTTTCAATTTGTTTTGCTGGTCTTCCTCTGGAGGCATGTGATGTGCTAGGAATATCATCAAGTGATAGCTCAAAGTCCTTTTTAATAAAGTCTGCATACTTTATATAAAAATTCGCTTTGGTTCTATTACATGACACCAAATATCTCTTTCTGTTGCAGTAAAAGTTGTTTAACTTTTGTGTATGCTCATCCTTAATATGTTTCGGGTATTTGTTTTTTACCGCAACCACAAATTAATCTCCACACTTTAAATAGTCAGAAAAGACTGAGTTATTGAGGTTTAAAATTTGACTTTTATACAAATACAGGTACAAAATATTGTGTTACAAACCTCAAACATAATTCTTGTTCAGCGAAAAAATTGAACTACCTAATAAGCTAAATTCCTTGTATGATATCTACCGTAATAAAACAGGTGTCTATAAAGTTGGCCTGCACTAGAGTTCACTGTTATCAGAAGTGTACAGGTAGATGCACTTTGTTGGAAAATTTTATAACGTCTGTAACTTGCACCATTTTGTAAATCAATATTTTGGAAAATGGGTTGTTTAATTAAAACAGAGGGCGCTAATCCAGTTTTCAATATTAGCCTTAACCTTAACCTTAATAATGGGCTTTGTCCACACATATAAGGCTACTGCAATCCGCTGGCACATCGTGAAAAAATCAAAAAGTTTTTATTTTGAACCGCTCTAATGTAATGATAATGGTTTTTGTGCTTTTTCTGATAACTTTTTAAATTTATATAGAACAAAATATATTTTTTTGCTCATTATCTATCATTAAATAAATTTGAAACAAAATTGCATCATTACTTTGTTCCACTATGTTTTCGGATTCTCGATCTAGCAGAAAGTGAGAGTGTATGTTAACTGTTGTCGGTCATGGTTGTTTGTCTAGCAATGAAATGTGTTTTAGAGCATAATTTTAAGCAAACTATTTTTCTGTACATTTTTCTCAAATCTACAAAAAACTCACCACTGCCCATTTGAGCTCAAAATGCGGCCAAAAAGTCGATATTTGAATTATTAAAATGTCATTAATTTAAGCATATGGTGTTATAGTTGAATGGTGTTGACGTCAGATGGCATTAATATCCTGTCCCTCGGGTCGTCGTGTGTCAGGTAACGGCCATTTCAGTCAAAACTTTTTGTTAACACGTAAAGTATATAGTTATTCTCGAATCGTTTTTGTTTTAACTATTCCTTCGCGTCCAGAGAACTTTTTTTTTGTATTTTGTTTATTCGTAATGAATATGGACGTTCAGGGTATGTATTACATCGTAACGAAACATATGTGCTGTGCATTCATTTATGTATACAACAAAATTCCTCAAACTGGTTGTGATGAAAAAATTAATTTTTAAATAAAAGGATATTTTTTAACGTTGTCAGTATTTGTCAAAACAAAATTTTTGATTTGGTATAAAGTCTCATTTGTCTTCTACATATTTCGAAAAAAAAATGTTGCGCCTTTTTGGGCCTTTAATTAATACGATTTTTTTTACTAGTCTGACTGTGAACTTACGACTTTTATGAAATTTGCTTAATAGCGCATTATCTTCACAAATCTGAATGAAAAGTTCAAGACAATCTCTAAAACTCAAATCTTTAGCCACATATAGAAGAGTGTGGAGCGTTCGAATCGTTTGTTAAAAATAACAGATTGCTCACTGGAAAAATTCTGCCGTTTAAAACGTAAATAGCGATTTTTCATGACGAAGCTTAAACACAAATAGTTAACAGCATCCAGGAAATAAGATAGACCTATCAAAAATATTCTGCAGAAACTGCAAAGCTATACGGGACCAATTAAACTAGTTTACAAGAAAAAAGATCTGGTTTCTCATAGACTTTTTTCGATGTATTTTGGGGCGTAGATTCCAAAAATGGCTGAAAAAATTTAAAAAAAAATTATACTTAAAATATTTGCAAAGGAATAGTCTTTCATTTTTAATCTTAAAAATATGAAAAAGAAAAAAATTTTTATTCAAATGGAGCAATTGAAAGTAAGTTTTTTTTATTTACAATAGTTATTGAAAACCTTCAAAACGACTTGTCATTGACAGCAATTTATAGTCCTCCCCGGCATAAAATATCAAAATGTCAGTATAAGCAACTCTTGTTAAGGTATAAAAATCGTTTCGTTATCGGTGGAGACTTTAATGCAAAACATACTCACTGGGGCTCACGTTTAAACACTACCAAAGGAAGAGAACTATATAAAGCAGCAGAAGAAATAGGTTGTGAGTTCGTGTCAACTGGGAAACCTACTTACTGGCCTACCGATCCAAGCAAAAAACCGGATGTCATTGACTTCTTCATTATCAACAAAATTGGTAGAAGCTATATACATATTGAAGAAAGCTTCGACTTTAGCTCAGATCACTCCCCTATAGTATTAACTATTAGCGACCATATTATTTATAATGAAGAGAAGCCATATCTGACAAATAAACTTACAGATTGGGATTATTTTAAAGGCACTCTAAATGAGAACTTGGACCTAAATACCCTGATAATGAACGAGGATCAACTTGAAAAAGAAGTTCTACATTTTACGCGCCAAATTCAAGAAGCAGCTTGGAACAGTACGCCTAGTATAAGAAGAAAAACATGTGGAAAAAACTATCCCAAGGAAATCAAAATTCTTATAAGCAAAAAAAGAGCGCTAAGAAAGATTTGGCACAGAAGTAGGTCTCCTGCTGATAAAAATAGATTAAACAGAGCTACGCAGCAACTAAAACGTGAAATACACGCAATAAAGAATGCATCTCTAAGCCAATATCTGAAAGATTTGTCAGCCGAAAAGTGTACTGACTACTCTCTTTGGAAGGCAACAAAAAATATAAAAAGACCAACGAGTCATATACCTCCAATCAGAATGATTGGTAACAAATGGGCTAAAAGTAATAAAGAAAAGGCTGAAGTTTTTGCAAACCATCTTATGAACACTTTTCAGCCAAATAATGGTACTGTAGACATTGACACAAACCAAATAGAACAGCCCAATGTGAGGATTAAGCGCATAACATCTGCCGAAGTAAAAAGTGTCATAAAGGATGAGATTAAACTTAAAAAGGCTCCAGGTTTTGACTTAATTACAGGTGAAATTTTAAAACAACTTCCATATAAAGCTATTTTAAAACTTACAATCCTATATAATGCAACGATTCGACTTAAATATTTAGCTAGTTCATGGAAAGTTGCAGAAGTAATTATGGTTCCCAAACTAGGAAAAAATTTGCATGACGCATCATCGTACAGACCCATATCCTTGCTACCACTTTTATCAAAATTATTTGAGATTCTTTTGCTTAAAAGATTAAAACTCATCATAGAAGAGAAAAAAGTTATCCCATCTCATCAATTTGGATTCCGAAGACAGCATTCAACTATACAACAAGTTCATAGGATTAACGAAATCATAGAACGTACACTAGAAGAAAAACAGGTTTGTTCATCTGTATTCCTTGACGTTGCACAGGCCTTTGATAAAGTTTGGCATGAAGGTTTAATGTTTAAATTAGAATCACATCTTCCAAGAGAGCTTACTCAGATCCTGAAGTCATATCTTATGAATAGATATTTTCGCATTAAACAAGCAGATGCTTATTCAAAAATTAAAGTGATTAAGGCCGGTGTTCCTCAAGGAAGCATCCTTGGACCCATGCTGTACCTAATATATACAAGCGATATTCCTAACCCGACTGATTGCACGATTGCAACTTTTGCAGACGATACCGCTGTATTAGCTGTTGGTAAGACAATAAAAGAATCGACGAGCAAACTACAATCAGCTATTAACGAAGTAGTCGCATGGACTGAAAAATGGCGAATCAAGCTTAACAACACAAAATCCGTTCACATTAATTTTACAAACAAAAAAATTTGCAACTATCCAGTTACAATTTCAAATACGATAGTCCCATACTCAAACACTGCTAAATACTTAGGTATGACACTCGACGCCAAGTTACGCTGGAAAGAGCATATAAAAAAGAAACGAGATGAACTTGACATCAAATTAAATAACCTATACTGGATCATTGGTAGACGTTCTGTGCTCTCAGTTAAAAATAAATTGATGATTTATAATCAAGTCATCGCTCCAGTATGGATGTACGGTGCTCAACTTTGGGGATGCGCCTCATCTAATCACATAAGAAAAATCCAACGCTTCCAATATAAAGTACTTCGCTGTGTAGTTGATGCACCATGGTACGTAAGAACCAGCGACCTTCATCGTGACCTAAAAATGAAGACTGTTGTGGGCACCATTAAAGAATTAGCTGAAGCACATCACCAGAAACTCAGCCAGCATGAAAACGAAGAGGCAACTCGACTCTGCTTCGCAGCTGGAATCAGAAGATTAAAACGTGTCAAGCCCTGCGATCTTGTTGGGAACTCGCTACAGCTCAGGAGTTCATAAGAAGCACCTAGCTTTATCTTATTTTTAATATTTAATAGAACTAAGCTGCTCGTTAGTCATTGACTAGTTGTAGCTACATGAAGTGTTTGTAAATTATTTTAAGCGCTAAAATAAAAAAAAAAAAAAAAAAAAAAAAATCTCGAAAACGATTCTTAAGAAAAAAAAAAAATGGTTGCCATTTTTGGAATCTACGCCCCAAAATACATGGAAAAAATTATGAGAAACCAGATCTCGAGATGAACCCCAAATTTGTAAACTAGTGTTATGGGTAGTATCCGATGACGTCAATAATGCACAATAATAATTCGTGATTCATGCACCAAAAAAATTTATCATTTCGATAAATAGACCAGTTTTCCGAAGAAGCGGCTGACATTTTCGTCAGTATAGGCAGGATTGTGCAAGAAAATGTTCAAGAATATGCTACGACATTGATGAAATGAATAGACTCCTATTAACTTCTGACACACTGCTATCCTATGAGCGGTGTTCAGGAAGAAAAATCAAAGGATTTTCTTTTGTTATTTTATAATTTTAATGCACTCGAATTGATGCTTTTAATTTTATCACCACGAAGTAATAAAAACCAGTGAAAATTAAGGCAACCTTATTGTAAAAATATAAATAACCGATTATGTTTTTCGAAATAACGTTAAAATCACTTATCAAGCCTAACTCAGTGGAAAAAAAAATATATCTTAATTTTGGCCGCATTTTGAGCTCAAATACCCCTCTGTGCACTGGTTAAAAAATGTTATCAACACGATAACACAGATAACCGTGAGCAAATGGAAACTCTCTATAAAACTATGTTATATATTTTCCACAAAACTGAGAAATATAAAAGGAAGTTGAAGTGCTTAAAGTTATATTTTTATTGAGATGCATTTTCAAATCATTAGTAGACGAAGAGTGGTCCGAAAACAGTCATAAATATATGCTTTTTTACATGAGACCCGTGGTACTTTTAACGCTCTGGTGGTATTGAGTAGGAATGGAAGTGATAGAAAATAGTTTTCAAATGAGATATTTCTGAATTTTAGGCTTACATTTGATTACAATTGCGACTAATGTGTTAAAATTTTGACTTGTACGGCTTCTGAACTTTGACTTTATTTCTGTGTAAAAATCATAAAACTAAAAATTCCATTCTCAAGACCTTAGAATAAGGCTTCTTTTCTGCTGGGCCCTCCTTTAGAGAGACTAAGACCGATATTTAAATATAAATTTATTTTTCAGAATGCTCATCTAGAAATAATAGAACCAAACCTCCCAAAACTTGGGGGTTAAACACAATACTTTTCTAAAGGTAGGCAAACATATGAGGCGCCCAGTTTCAAAACTGCCCAAGTCCATGTTTCATACTTTTGGAAAACAACGAAAAACGTTTGTTTTCATCTATGTTCATTGAAAAATTAAAAAGTATTTCACACATGATAGCTTATAAAATTTCTTACTCAAGGTACGTCAGATCAGATATTTAAAGTTTTATTTGCGAATGATTTTGAGAAAACAATTTTGGACTTGGCCGGTTTTGATTCCAATGAACTGGACTTGGCCGGTTTTGATTCCAAGGCGTTGGAAAAAAAGTGGACTTGGCCGGTTTTGATACCAATGTACTGGACTTGACCGGTTTTGATTCCAAGGCGTTGGATTGGTTTTGAATGCAAGTTCATGGACTTGGCCGGTTATGAAACCCATGAATCAATAATAAATTAAAAAGTGTAATATTTGTGTCAAAAAGTTTTTTTTTTAATCTAAAACCATTGTAGAAAGATAAAGCATGGTCTAGATTTTTATATATGAGAATATCTCAAAATTTTATTTTTTTGGACTTGGCCGGTTTTGAAACCGGGCGCCTCATATATTATATCAATACCTCAAAAACTACACATGAGAAAAATGTTTTATTTGTTTTTTTTTTTCGGAATCAGCGCCCCATTTTGCATAAGAAGCACTTATTGGTTGAACTCTAAGCCAGTATAATTGTTGCTTATAACTCTACCTTTAATTTTATTCGACTATGCTTGTACTTTATGATAAGTGAATTTAAATAAACTTTCCAAGTCAAAAAACAGCTAATCATGCTGAAATTATACACGAAGCTTCTTCTACACACAAATCTTACCCTTAAAGAAATTTTAACGACTCACATTAGTTTCGGATATATGTACATAAGTATTATAAGAGCACCCATATTCTGATGTATACACCTGCTCAAAATAATAGTTTTTTAGTTTTTAGTTTGAATTCTATTACAAACACATTTTGGCAATTTAGAGAAAAAATCCTATTGGTAACTTGAATTGTATTTGGCAGCACGATCTTCATTAAAACAAATCATGTCATTCTCCTAAGTTTTGAGCGGTTCTACTTACTGTGCATAGTTTGAAAACTTACCTGCTAAAAATAATATTTACATCTGTAAGTTGGTTCGAATTTTCGTTTGATAACCTTCTTTTTTTTAAGTCTTTATTGAGTTTTCCTTAGAAGCACGGTAAGCTTTCTTTAATTAAACATTAAAATGCAGTGAATTGACAGCAATTGAGGTGGGTCGTAAGTCACATTGCTCTGCTGAGGAATCCATACTACCTTCAAATTTGAAAAAAAAAGAAATTCTCTTCGATGTATTGGCATGTTGCTAAATAGATTTCACAATTTCGTGAGAAATGTATTTAAAAATAAACAGTAAAAAAATCTCATGGTAGACCACTAAGAACCGTTTCAACAGATGATCGTCATATTGTAACTAAGTAAAGACAGTTTTAGCAGAATTTGAAAACGTAGTTTGCGCTTAAACTATTCGACGACGTTTACTAAAGACCAAGCTACCTAGGTGCTTAGCTAAAAAAGTTCCCTTGCTGCGGAAAAAATTTGAGCATGAGGCTAAATTTTGCAAGGGATCACGAAAACTGGTCATGAAATGAAGTGGAGAAAGAGTGGCGTAGTACCTTATATAGTGATGAAACTAAGATCAATTTATTTGGCAATAATTCAGAAAAGAATATGCGGCGGCCTAAAAGCAAAGATTTACAAAAAAACATAAACACGGAGGAGCAAATATTATGGTGTGGGAGTGTTTTTCTTAATATAGAATAGGTCCTATATTCCGGACAACGAGCAAAACGACAGCAGCCGAATACAAAGGTATACTTGAAAACGCAATGCTACCCTATTCTGATGAAAACATCTCCTTGCTTTGGATCTATCAGTAAGATAACAACGCAAAGCACACCTCTTAGTTTGTGAAAACATGTTTTGAGAACTATGAGGTTAATGTGTTGGCTAGCCCAGTCAGTCACTGGACTTAAATCAGATAGAAAACCTCTGGGGGACTTATAGAAGAAAAACTTTAACGAATAAGGAGAGATTGTGGGGGTGAGTCCAAGAAATGTGGTATGAGATGCCGAAATAAACCTGCCGGGCTCTAAATAACAGTAATCCGAGAAGAGTTGCGGAAGTTATCCAAAATAAAGGTGGATACACTTAGTAATGAAAGTGTAATTAAAAAATTTTATATTATAACACTTTCTTTTTTTTGAGCAGGCAAATATTTGTACCTTATGGTAATTCTTAATGAAGTTCTACTTTTTTTATATTTTGAATAAAAAATATCTCCGTTGAGTTGTATTTCGAAATCTAGTGTGTATCTATTATTTTGAGCAGGTGTGTATATACTATATCCAGCTATTTCATATTCTTACATTTGGGCGGCTATGTGTAGATATGTACATATATCCGAAACTATATACATAAGTCTACCCAAAAGCTTTTTTATGGTGGATGGAATTTTGCATCAAGGTGTATCTTACGAGCAGATTTTCTCTAATTGGTCTCTACAAAGTGCATGTTTTATCACTGCGGTTATGCTCTTATTGATTGAGAAAAACAATTGAACTCGACTGACTCCGAATTAAGCTCAATATAGGTTGAGCTCAAAGTTCAATCGCACTTACAGCTTATCACTGTCGTCATTAGAGTAGGACGCAATCCAGCTACAACCAAACTTTAAAGAGCGCTTCAACAACGACGACAAATATATTTATACATTTTCATTATTTTCGTAATAATTGTAAAGCAAAGTTCTTTCGTTTTAATATTTATTTATTTCTTTTTTCTGTAACAGTACAGTTTGTATATTTTCGTTCTAGTTTAAATTTTTTCTACTGTATAATTCACCTCGATTGCACCAAACCTTTAAAAGCACTTCAAAACGACAATGAATATGTATCTGATCACATTTTCTTTATTTTCGTAATAGTTAAGGAAAACGTTTTTCCTTTTTTCTTTTTATTTCTAATTTAATCTATTATATAACTTCCCTCGTAAGATCATTTGGCATCATTCTGATAGCTTATTAAATATTCCTTAGTTGTTGACGACAAAAATGGGTAGAACTGACATTTTGACACCTTCAGAACTTACGTATTCACATCAATCAATGAATTTTTGAAAAAATAACCACTACAGTGGTGTGCCATATTATTAGACCCATTGCGAAAATTTCCATATAACAACATTTATCTATCATATAAAATTCATTTTTTGTCAGTCTGTCTGTCTGTCCTTTCTGGACGCGGAAACCATCCAGCCGATCGTGATGAAATTTTTACAGTATGTTAGTATTAATCAGGCGGGTGTCATAGGCTATACAACTTTTATTTAGGGTGGCCCTCACACAAAAATATTTTTTAAATATCATTTTTTCGAAGACCGCTAAATCGATTCTCATGTAATTTACACCATATGGCTTTTATGTGAAGAGACACAGATAATATCGTAAAAATTTTATTTAGGGTGCATACTTAGGGTGGCCCTCACACAAAAATATTTTTAAATATTATTTCAAAAAGACAGGTTAGTCGATTCACACCGAATTTACACCACGTAGCTCTTATGTTAAGAGGCATAGCAAAGGTTACAAAACTTTTATTTAGGGTAACCCTTATACAAAAATATTTTTAAAAATCATTTTCACGAAGACAGGTTAGTCCATTCACTCCGAATTTACACCGCGTAGCTCTTATTAAATTTTATTTAGGGTGCATACTTAGGGTGGTCTTCATATAAAAGTATTTTTTAAATAGATTTTTCACGCAGACCGCACATCGAATCTACACCACGGTTGAGGTGAAGCGATGCGCACAGGGTAATGCTAGTATTGCTATAAATTTTAATATGGCTATGTAAGTGGTATTCAATCATTTTATTATTAATTATGGAATCATATCGTACAAAATTAAATATATTTACTTGATCTAAAGCACTTAATTATATTAAAAAAAAATAAATTAAAAAAATAGTCTATTGTTTATGAAAAATCGATATTTTGTGTTTCGTCCTTTTGCTGCGATGAGAGCTGCTATTCTCTATGGTATGCTATCTGCGCAAATTTTTAGCACTTCCTAAATATGTGCACTACGATACCCGACGTCAATCAGCTTCACTATGGTATACTGTTTTTTTGTTATTGCCGTTTTACTGATCTCGCGCTTGAAATTGAAATTGGAATATAAATGTTGTTTTATGGAAATTTCCGCAATGGGTCTAATAATATGGCACACCACTGTACAATAAATGATAATTGAGCTTACAGCCAGTTAGCAGCGATCAATATTGATGTAAATTTTTACAAATTGATATAACGTTTTTTTTAACAAATTTCGATAACAAAGGAGCGACGATAACTCTGGAATATAGACATATGTTTCGATTCTTAAAATCTCATTAGTATATTTATTACATCCGCTATATTAACGCAAACATATCAAAAAGCTAATTCTTATTTCAAGCAAATGTGGAAAATTTAAGTGCTATATTTTAATATTTCACCCTGATCGTTATGTGACGGCAGAATTCAAAGATTCCGCCACTGCATTGAAAATTTGAAGTAGCTGTTCAACTATGTTTAGACTATTAAAGCATGAAGTCACCGCAACTTTCCTTGTTATCGTAGTTTTTTATTTATTTGTTTATGTTGTAATGCACGGTCGTTGGCTGTGAGACACTACTTCTTCAAAATTCTGAGATCTTAGTTTATCGCAGATTTTGAGGGTTCGGCGTGTTCGCCATAATATAGAAAATTTTAGCTGATTGTTCTTTTTTGTCAGTTTTTTTTAAATCTTAGAAGATGTTTATCTAGCGGTACAATGCGGTTAATATTTATACATATACAAGTTTTTAAAATTAACACCACGGTTTTTATTTTGTTTATCAAATATACACCCATGATCAAAATAATAGATACACAAAAAAAAAAATTTCACTCAATCCTCAATAAATTCCATATTTGGAAAAATTGGCATTAGCTTTTTTTTTATAAAACTAGAGAATACAATCTGGCAATGCATTTAAATGAGAAATGAAAGAAGGTACTTCCCCAATTTTTTCGCCAGAGAATATAAATCGAAAACGGGCGCGAGTTCGTTGATCAAAATAATAGATACACTTGTTTTGTTTTTCAATTTTAAATCAAAAACATTCACATTTTTGTGATTTTTTTAAACAACGGTAAAAGTATATTTATATATAAATAAAATGCAAGTAAATAATGAAAAATTTACTATAGAAATGGGCTGAAAAAGTCATTGCACAGCAGAAGAGAGACTATTGGTTCTAAGCCTACGAAAAAAGGAAAATCTTTGCCGGACATCGCTAGTTTAATGGATTGGTGTTTGCATTTTGTGCAAAATGTTTTTATAAACAAAATAGGAAAAGAAACTAGAGGTAGACCAACGAAAACCTCTCCAGAAGCTGGTCGCCAAATAGTTATTCTTTCAAAAAAAAGACCCTTTCAAGTCCTCCAAGGCAATTTCTGCGGAAATCGGAAATGTTGCAAGCACTCCTACAATTCGTCGTCGTTTGCAGACGGCAAACCTTCCGGAAATAATTGCTAAAAAGGTTCCGCTGATGCGAACGAAAAATTGTATCATGAGGTTAAATTTCGCAAAGTCTCACACCAGCTGGTCGGGCCTTGATGGTGAGAAAAAATGGCGAAATATACTTTTTTGTGAATCGCATATAGAACTCCTTTCCTTTAGAGCGCTTCACATTGCTTCCGTATTCGCTCAATAAAATATTTCTCCATTTTTTCTCACCATCAAGGCCCGATCAACTGGTGTGAGACTTTGCGTAAGTATAAGTGTAAGTGTATTTAATTAAAAAGTTAGTTTCATCTAAACGCGTCTTTAGTAAAATATGTCCGTCCACTTTTACAACTTCTTCGTCACACTTTGCTAATGCGTCAGTATTGTCATATTTTTTAATTCTTTAGTGTGTTGTCGTCTTTTCTAAATTATTATTTGTACGCCCGCTTTTATTCCCCACAGTGTATTACTATTGTAAAAGAAACTTGCAATAATATGAAAATATTTTATTTAATAAGAAAATTTAATTTATTGTACCTTGTGTCTCAGGACTGATCAAATAAAAAATAAATATTTATTTTTCTCGATTTTAAAAGAGTTAATAAATTATGAAAGTTAATGTAATAAAATTATTTTTAATAATTTATTAGAAATGAAATGTTATTCGTTTTTAAAGGTATCTAGTTTTTTTAGAAATAAATTTAATTTATAAATTTATTTAGTTTTTCTGTAAATTAAATAATTTAAAATTTAAATATTAGGTAAAATTTTTCAACCCATTTCTGCAAGTTTTTGATCTTCTTTGCCAAATATGCTCTATCGTTGTCACAATGAAAAACGACACATTTTCTGATTGCCAAAAACGGATGCTTACTTCGAATTTCTATCTTTAAGAGCTCATGTTGGGAACACAATTGTTTCACAATCTTCCTTAAAATGGAGTTAACATTTGCAGTCTCACCAACGGCTCTTTTTCTCACTACGTTCTTTTAGACTATCCGCGATCCAAAAATTTTTCCTTTTGGCAAAGACAGAGATTTGAAGAACATATGGTCTTTCGATACATCAAATATTTTTCGATTAATTCGTGTGGTACTCAAATGCAGAGCTTCGACACAAGTCCAAGCGTTTTGATGTGTACCAAAGTAGTTGTAGCATTTCATCGTTGTCTTCGGATGGCTTTCCCAACCTTTGTTCATCTTGCAAGAAAAATGCACCTAATTAGAATAGGGTCAGAATACGCGAAACCGACATGTCTGAAATGTTTCTCAAAGTTTTTTATATAAATCAGTAGCTTCAAGTAGTAGAAATTAGTGTACGGAGAAATTTTTTAAAAAAAAATATTGTTGCAATAATTATTGCCAGTCAAAGTTTTCATTAACCTTTTTTTTAAAATGCTATAAGTTTTGAACTGATTGACTGGTTGTGATGAAATTTTTTAATTTCTGTAGATAATAAGTTGAACTTATGTATTAAAAAAAAAAGTTGCAAAAATTTTGCATTTTTGTTGTTAATTAGCAATTTTTCTATCTACAATTGAATTTTAATGACTTGCGCCGCCTCGAAAAAATTTGAAAAAAAATTACAGAGATGCATTGAACCCTTACAAACTAGAATTCGTCAAAAGAATCGTGGAGCCTCAATTAGTTTTTACGGTATAAATATTATAGTGGTACTGGGCGGACGAAAAACGCATAAAAATTTTGTTGTTTTTCAAAAAAATCAATAACACTAGCTTACAAGAAAAAGGATCGGGTTTCTCATAGACTTTTTTCCATGTATTTTGGGGCGTAGTTTCCAAAAATGTCAACCATTTTTTTTTTTCTTAAGAATCGTTTTCGAGACATCCCCAAAAAACCCCTTTTTCGGCACTTTTTTCATATATTTGGCTATATCTCGATAATTTTTTTTTTCGACTCAAAAACGCTTTTCAAAACTCCAAAGATATTTTTACTCCATTTCCTTGACTCGAATAGGATTTGATGAAGTTTCAAGCGCTCAAATTCCAAAAAAACTGTCTTTTTTAAAAATCACTAAATTTCAACTGCTCCATTTGAATGAAAATTTTTTTCTTTTTCATATTTTGGAATTAAAAATGAAAGACTATTCTTTTGCAAATATTTTAAGTATAATTTTGCGGATATCGGACAAAAAATTATAAAAGTTATTCGAGAAAATAGTAAAAAACTTTCAATAAAATTATATAAAAAACAAATGTATGTAAATCATTGTCCGTTTTTCGTTTGCAGTGGTCGTCATCGTAGTGGGGGCTATTATCCGAGGCTGATTTGGTTTTCATTGGAAATGATGATAATGTGTGGTGGGACCCAAACCCTACGCACACATTCAAAGTTTTAAGTCTAGGAGAGACTCGCCTTCTAACAACTAGCTCACCCCCGGACGGTGCAGTGCAGCTACTGATTTATATAAAAAACTTTGAAAAACATTTCAGACATGTCGGTTTCGCGTATTCTAACCCAATATCGCATACCAGTTGACAGTTTCCAGCTGTTACTGCAGACACATACATTTTTCATTAGTACTGGTACTGCCTTTCTGGAACTGTAAACTCTATACAGTGTCGAAATTTACTCTATTTTCACCCCAGTTAGTGTTAGAATATTCAACTATCGCCAACAATGCTTAAAAAGTAAGAATAAAAAGCGGATGAGCTTTACTAGCTATAGTTTTGTTTTTCACATTAAAACAAAGAATTATATATGCTAGAGCAATACTCGTGCTCTTTACCCTTTAGCTAAGCTCAAAATTGGGTCAGCATTTCATTTGGTCTAAAACTTCGCCGTAAAATCGTCATTGGTATAAAAAATAGCTGCATTGAAATGGAAGCAAACTGGTAAAAATATATATTTTTATTTTGGATTTTTAACCCTTAATTACTTACCTTTGTCGAAACGACGACGATGTTTTAGTTTTTTTCCAATAATTTTTGAAAGTAAAGTTATGTTTTCCTGCGCGCTCAGCTAACCTCAGTTGGCTCTGCGCTTTCGCAATAAGTAGACGACTTTTTGAATTCAAGCTTTTTTAAGCAAGTTTTGTAAGCATGCGTCGCCAAATCGACGAAATTTATTTATTCGATTTTTTAACTAAACGATTTTTATATATTACTATTACATATTTGAACACCAAAAAAATATTATTATTTTCTTTTTTTTTTAATAAAATAAATGAATCTATGTTATCTTATATTTTCCATTTTTATTTTCTAGACATTTTTGATCTCAAAAAAAAATTTTCTAAGTGCATTTTTCAAAGTGTATTATTTTATTTGAAACAAAAATTAACTAAAAAAATATTTAGAAAATGAACCAATCTCATTTTTCAACAATAAATGTTTTAAAAAAATTAATTGCTTCAAGCGTCGCCGAAACGAAGAAGTTAAGCGTTGTTAAATAAGTTAAGTAATTAAGGGTTAAAGCTACATTTGAAAAAATGTATTTTTATTATTACCAGGTACCCAGCAAATCTAATTCTTTGAATTACGTCAAAGCGACATATTTCTACAAACAAAGTTGAGAAATAAAAAAACTACGGTTCTTGCAATACGCATATTAATTTAAATTAATATTTACATACATCGCAACACGTGCACCGAAATAAAAAGTATGCCAGTGATTAATAACGCCCATAGAGGATGCGATTTGTTGTACAATTTACCCAGGTTGTACAAGAAACCACAACGCCTTTAGGAGCTATAAGAATTACATGTACATGTCAGTGGACATTAGACAAAACATCTATCTACGCTAATAATTTAATACAGCATAAGCTCTTTGCTTCAACGTAATACTTACGCTATAATTAGTTATTACCGTGTACAAAGCAATTCTGCGATAGTTACTGGTATTTTTGAGTTTTACGGAATTATACCGAAAATTTGAGTCAATGCCATTACTAAGCTATGCATAGTGGATTTAAAACATTTTAATTTTTTTATAAAAACTTGATATTAATAAAAATTAGTAGCACAACGTCTATTAAATTACATTGAAGCACAGAGCATAATTATAGAAGAAAAATAATTATAGAAGAAAAAGAGTTCTTGGACAAAAAAAAAATAAGAAGGAAAATGTTTTAAATATAACTCACATTTCATGTTAAAAAAATGGAATAAAATTTAACACGATACATTTTATTATTTTTCTTTCATGTCACACTAAATTGGATATGTCTATGGCTACCTTCTACTGGTTACAACTAATAAATATTCCCACGCACATTGTAATGGTAATCAACATTAACATGTAATCAACATATTGATATTTGCGACCTTTTGCATTGTCACATAATAGCTTACAAGCTCAATTCAAGGACGTTTACCCGTTCTAAAAGGAAATCGGCGCAAAATCTTGAATCTCAATTTGTAAGTATATATATATATATATTTTTGTTGTTTTTTTAATTAATTCATCGTAAATGTTGATACCATGAGTATAACCAAACTATAAACGTTTTTAAAGCTTTTCAATTTCGTTTTGTAGAAATAACATTAAAATATGATTGATGCATTAATACGTACGTTCCGCAGCCTAAAGAATTGGTAACATACAAGAGTTTTTTCTAAGGAAATGTTTAAAACATTAAATAAAATATTCAATACACATGTTTTAATTCCATTTCAGGGAATAGAAATTTATATAATCACACGACAAAAGGAGTTTTTCATTTTCGATTCCATTTAAGCAATAACAATCGGAAATTGACTATTTAATTCCATTCTAATAAATTGTGATAAGAAATTAATTTTTTTTTAAGGAATTGGAAAAAAAAATTATTCCCTACAATATTTTAAAAGTTTTATAAAGTACTGGTAAGCTTCGGCTTCTTTTAGATTAGAAATACTTATAAATTAACGCACTATTTCTCTGAATAAATTTAAATAAATGTTTCGAATACTGTAATAAGTTATTCTGCAGTTACAATTCTTCTTTTAAAATCATCGTAATATTTTAATTGTATTCGAATCTGGCATAAATTTTTTCAAATAAAATCTATAAATTGGCTCAGTCCTGTCATTTGCAAAACAAAAAAAAAAATTAACTCTTAAGAAAAATAACTTTAATTTTCTCATGGAATTGTAAAGCTCAAAAATGTAATTGCCTTTGATGGAAATAATTCAATTCCAAAATTTTGATTTCTTGAATGGATTCGCAAATTAACGCATCTACGGCCTTATTCCTATTCCGGTGGTGCTTTCGAAGATAATCGAAAGATATTCCTAATTCCGTATGATTCGAAGATAAGTTGACAACAGTATCAAAATCAAGTTCGAATAAAAAAAACTACTTTCACTTTTAACCAGCGCAATGACATTGATGTCAGTACATAATTGCGTCCTACTATGCAACAATGTTTTTTTTTGTGCTCTGGACCTTTCAAAAATCTTTAAAAAAATGTATCAAAACCCTCCGCAATTCTTTTAGAATTTATGAAAACGATGCTGCGAAGCTTGGTATCTTTTTTTTACAAAACTCAAATTACAATTGCAATAATCGTAATCTTACAACCTTCGATGACTATTGGGTCAGAATACGTGAAACCGACATGTCTGAAATGTTTTTCAAAGTTTTGTATATAAATCTGTAGCTGCAAGTAGTAGAAATTAATGTACGAAAGTTAGACAATTTTAATATGACCATAAAACGTATGTTAAATGCCAGAAAGATGTAAACAAAATTTGGAACAAATTAAAAATGCGTCGGTCAAAAAGTACTCGGTTTGTAAAGGAATGTCTTATATGAAGATGGTATCATTAAGTTGAAAAATTGTTATTTCCCATTGAAATACACTTTAGGATATCTATCTTCTATTATATAAAATTCATTTTTTGTCTGTCTGTCTGTCTGTCTGTCTGTCTGTCTATCTGTCTGTCTGTCTGTCTGTCTCTTATGCACACGGAAACTATCCAGCTGATTTTGATGAAATTTTTACAGTGTGTGAGTATCAATCTGGCGGGTGTCATAGGCTATAAAACTTTTGTTTAGGGTGCATACTTAGGGTGGCCCTCATACAAATATATTTTTAAATATCATTTTCACGCAGACAGATTAATCGATTCACACCGAATTTACACCACGTATCTCTTATGTTAAGGAGCATAGCTTAGGCTACAAAACTTTTATTTAGGGTGGCCCTCATACAAAAATATTTTTTAAATATCATTTTCTCGAAGACCGCTAAATCGATTCTTATGGAATTTACTCCACATGACTTTTATATTAAAAAGCACAGATAAGGTTGTATAAATGTTATTTTGGGTGCATACTTAGGGTGGTCCTGATACAAAAATATTTATAAATATCAAATTCACGAAAACATTTTAATCCATTCACACCACGTATCTCTTATGTTAAGAGGCATAGCATAGGCTACAAAACTATTATTTAGAGTGGCCCTGACACAAAAATATTTTTTAAATATTATTTTCTCGAATACCGCTTAATCGATTCTCATGGAATTTACACCACATGGCTTTTATATTAAGAGGCACAGCTTAGGTTGTAAAAATTTTATTTTGGGTACATGCTAATGGTGGCCCTCATGCAAAAGTATTTTTTAAATAGAATTTTCACGCAGACCGCACATCGAATCTACACCACGGTTGAGGTAAAAAGATGCGCGATGCGATGCTAGTATTTAATAAAAGTAATCCTTTGCAATGATTGCAGAAATCGTAATTTCGACTTTGTTTAAAATAACGATTTCTGCAATCGAAATCTAAGATCGTAATCGATTTTTTGTTTTTTTTTTTTTGTTTTTGAGGATTACTCTAATTATAATAATGTAATCGTAATCCTTATTGCCCAGCTCTGCCGAATAGTACTAAATTGTATCAAAAATTTCGGTAAGAGTCAGAAGATATCGTATAATATCGAAAACACCGACAACACCTTTAATCATAGCTGGCTGGATTGAAAATGGGTGAAATCGTCCATGCGAATTAAATCTTTAAACACTATACTGAAAAAGATATTTAAGGTAATCAAACTTGACACAAATGCTAGAACGGTTTGGGCAAGCTCTGGGCGAAAATTGAGCGAGTTTCAAAAGTGGGCGTGCACCTTTCTCACTGAGAGGGTAATTTAAGGTAATTACTACTACATTTCTAATAAGCATATTTCGACTAGAAGGCAAGGCACGCCCTATGAAAGCAAAAATGGTATACCAAAGTAATTATTTAAGGTAGTGCAATCAAATTCCCCACATATACTAGGAAGGTTCGGACAAATTTCGACAGAATGCGGGACACCCATACAAGTATAATTTTCAAAACGTTTTGCTATCAGAGTTATTTAAGGTAATACAATCGAATTTCACAAATATACTGGGAATGATTTGCGTGGTGTAAAAAAATGCCTCTTAGTAAAAATTTGAGACTTTCGTGCACTTTTACTGGTAATGCGGTGAAAGATAATTAATTTTTGTTGAGGCCAAAGGATCACCCTTACTAGTTTTAATTAAACTGAACACCTAATTCTTGTTTCAGATTATTTCAAATTTATTCGCAAAGACACTCGACAAAAAATTTTAAGTCAGTAAAATAAATGAGACAAACTTAGAAATATTTTTAGTCATTTCTGAACAGCAAAATCTGTAGAAGATTGAGGTAAGGTAAGGATTATTTATCATTTGGCTTAGAAAAATCTAATAAAAAGTGATAGAAGATAACCATGTGGTTGAAACAATTATGACACTTAACACATTTTTTATCAAAATATCGTGAACTTATGTTCCCGCTCGTGATATTAAATTTTGACCTAGAAATCGTTGGGACGCCTGGCAACCTTAATATAGATTGATAACAAAATCTTCAAGATAAAACAATAAAAACTTTTTTTTTTAGTCGAATACTTCACAGTTTATTCCTCAACTTTGCAATGGAAGCCCTGTGCTTAATGTAGAAATAGGTGGTCTAGTTACAACGATGCAAAAATCCTTTCTCCAGGATACCTCACCACCTTCATCTATATGTTCTTCTATGGATATTTCAGTAGATCGCATGAATAACTCGTTAATAACATCCGCAGATTTCATTAATATAAATTTTTTGCAATCCACAAATGGTCTTGATTTTAATGATACATTTAGTCCCGATTTCGATTTTACTAATAAAATTACAAATGATGGATACACATTAAACGATATGATTCGAGACCGCAAGGCTTTGGAATCACTTACAATGTCAGGCGATGGCACTTTGATAAAAGACTGTAATATTGCGCAAATTGATGATATTTCCTTGGCATTGAGTAAAACCGCTTCAGGTTGTAGTACAATGGATAATTCGACAGAAAGTATGGATGCCAATAATCGTACAGTTCAATTGGCTAACAATCAAAATGTAACACGAGAAACTTCCAATTTTGAGCAGGGTATTATGCAGAAAACCATGATTCTAAATAATGAAATGATCAGTGACACTACATTCAATTTAATAGAAAACAGTATGTGTGGTTCGACGCTTAATATAACGCAGGAACAACAAAATGAAAAAGGTATTATAAACGAGACATTTAAAAAACCAAAACCTCTTGATGAAACCATCTGTCTAACGGGCAAAGACAATATTTCGTTTGACTGTCAAGATCATACCCCAGACAAACATTGTGACACTTCAGAAAACATCAGCACAAATTCAATTTCATCAAAGTTTTATGAATCGACACCACAACCGCCTCGCATAAGAAGGAACAAACAACAGCATACACCAACTATTAAAAATTGTGATGATGTCAACATTTCACCAATTATTCCTAGTATTGGTGTTGTAAATGCCACATGCTTCTTAAATGAAACGTTCGAAAGAGATGGCAACCTAGAGCAAAGCGAAATAAAATCAGATACTTTTTCTAGGATCGTACCGAATCTGGAAGCAATTGAAATGATTGAAGATATGAAAAATCCAAATGAAACCTTTGGTAAAAGTTTTAATGTATTGCATGAACGGTATAACGCTGGCAACGCTATGCAAAATGTTATGGACTTAGCTCAAGCTGAGGCAGAGCTTCTAGCTGGAAATGACGATGAGGAACAATTTGAACACATGTTGGATGAGTTTAGCAAAGTGGAACTTAATGCAGAACAACTTAAAATGAAGAAGTCTATGGATAGTATAAAAAAACGTTTTACTTACAGTTTTACAGAAAATAATGACAGAGAGCTGTCAAGTGAAGCAAAGGATATGCGAGAAATTATGAAAACTTCTGCTGAGTTGGTTCGTGATGAACAAGACATTCACGAAGAAGCTATTATTACAATTGACGGGAAAAAATCAAAGGATATTATGAACGAACCTAAAGAATCCAAGATAAACCTCTCCAAGACTTTTTGTAGTAATGCAAAGGACTTGAAAGAATTCATGGCCGACTCAAAGGAGCTTATGAAAGAACTACGTGACTCTTCATCTCATAATCTTACTTCGTCAACGTTGAATATAAGTGGAACTAGTGGTGGTGAACGTTTATTGAGTCGACGCAGTCGACTCTATGATGACTTAAATCTTTCGACATTGTCTATACAATCTAAATCACCTGGAACGTCGTTTACAATACAAAAACTTGAAAAAGAACTTAAAGAAAATGAAATACAGAAGACTGAAACGCAAGCCGAAATTAGCGGAGAAAAGACTGAAGGATGTGTTAATGGAAAAGAAACTGATGAAATGATAACAGACTTCAAAAATATACCACCAGAATCCGAGAAAAAAAGTCACCGGCTAGCTGAAAAACGAGAACGTGACCGTGATCGTTTTAAAACAATAAAAATTGTTAAAGAACGAACGGTAGATAGCGAAGATAATGTGAGAAGACTAAATGTGCCTTGTATTGATAATGACGATGATATTATGAATGAAACAAATTCAACAAACAATGTAACAGAGGTGCCACAACGATTGTCACGGCGTGATCATATCTCGCCATCTGCAGATCCTATTGTTATTAATGGCATTATGCCTGAGTTAGATGACGAAAATACAAAAAAAAAACATACAAATTATTTGACGTACAAAAAACCAAAGGAAAAGATAGTCAAACCAAATCATCTAGAAATTGTAGCATCATCGGAGAACCCCACAGTGACAAAAACGCGTTTGGATCCACGATCTTTATCGCGACCACGTTACATTAGCGGCTTGCAGAAATTCAACGTTGTTAGTAAAGCAACATCAGCTGGCGATCTAGAAAAGACATCTGAAGCAACTACTTGCAAACAATTAAATTTAACAGCAAATTCAGGTCAAAATGCATCAAAGCACTATGCAACAACTTCAAATAGCAATCATACACAACCAAAGGCAGGAACTACCAGAATTTTGAAGGAAATAAAAAGTCCAATGGGTATCAAAGCAAAATCTTTTCACAATTTGTCAAGTAATTTTGGCTTCAGCAGTGGATTAACTGCGCAAAGGACATGCTCTTCCGATGTAAAGTGTAAAACTTACAACAGTGGCATTTTAACCGAGAAGCAGGTGAGTCTCAACTACCGCATTCCAAGAATTATTTGGCTAAATAAACCTGAATAAGTAAATAAACGCACTTTTATATATAAACACTCAGCTTAGTTGCTTATACGTATTTTTTTTCTATTCTTTTTCTTAAATTTTGAACTATTTTAGACAAGAGTTAACTCAATGCGAACGAATCAAATAAGCAATGCAAACCGAACGTCAAACGCATCATTTCAACACCTTCCAGTACTATATATTAATAACAAAAATAAACAATTTAATAAGTTATATTGTCTTTTGCAGAAAACCGATGAATCAGTATTTAAAGTTCCCAAACTCGTATCTGGAATACGAGCTCCAAATGCAATTGGTGTTGCTAAGCGTGCTGGTCTTGTGCGACCATCTTCTGGCTACTACAGTTTAAATGTAACAGCAACAGCTAAAAATGTCCCTTCTACTGCCGATTTTGATGTAGATTCTGGTAGACAATCACCCACAGATGTAAGACTAAATATTAGTTAAGATATTTCGAAAGAATAATATTTTACCGCTTCCGTCGTACATTTAGTTTTAAGAAAATTGACATTAAATGGGGAGTGTACCTATCCAGGTGGACCTGTATCACACCCATGAAACTTACCTAAAGACAACGTAACCGCAGTGAAAAACCTGAACGTTTGCTATCGGCCTAAAAAAATTTTTGTGCAGACCGCAAACTCTTCCCACAGGCTATCAGTTCATGAATTTTGTAAATGATTATGGAAAGTATACCAGTTGAAAATTAAGCATACATTTATCTTATCTAGGGCTATAAATCCAAAAGTGCAATTTTCGACTTACCACTTTTTCAAGAAAAGCATAAACAAAAAATTTCACATATTTTTATTAGAAGTTCAAATTATTTTGAATGAAGTAGGGTGAACGAAATAGCCCCCAACGAAATAAGCCCCAATGAAATAATGGTCAAAAAAATAAAATAAGCCAATGAAATAGACAATATGAAATAATCCCCAAACAAATAAATGAAATAACAGCTAATGTTTGGGCCTAATTTCATTATGAAATAACTCCCTATGAAATAACACCCAACAATAACGAAAATAACAATATATCTTACCCTAATTTCTATGTAGAATTATTCTGGCTGAGTCGCGGCCACCCTCTTACCCTAACTTTTCTGTGTGTAAATCACTTTTGATGATTTCATTGGGATTCATTTCATAATGAATTAACACACAATGAAAACGAATGAAATAAGCACCAATTAAAACGTTGCGGAACAATCTTTTCATATTAATTTTCAAACCTCACTGAACACTATGTTAAAGCAAATGCCATCTATCAAATAACAGCTGCCTCCATCGAAATTTATATCACTATATATGTATAACCCTTAATAATTATTTCTAGAATTTAGATAAAAATAAAATTCAGTTTGCTTAGATAAAACAACCTTATGATGCGTTCGTGACTCATCAACTCTGCATAACAGTCTAAAAGATTTTCAACTGAGAATTTGTTTGCTAACCTGTTTTACCTGAATTATTCAATAAAAAAGTTAACAAAAAAAGTGCAGCAAAATGTACAGAAAATTTCTTGAACGATTTTGCTTGTTTAATTTTTGAGGAAATTTTTCCTACATAAAAATCGATTAAAAACTCAACTGAAGAAATAATCCCAAAATGGCGGAATGGTTATTCAAACTTTGAAGCCATTTTTTATTTGAAAAGGGGGGCGAAATTATATATAGCTTACCTACATCTAGCAATAAAATCTCCATAAGTTTTATTGTTTTCTTAAGTCGACTAAGGCGGATTTTAATTCACATTATCACATTTTCTGTAGTAATGTTTCAAAAATATTCGCTTTTAGAGTATGTCTTCGACGTCATCACAGGGCAGTTCTCAAAGTATTGGATATGGTTTACAACTTCCTAACACTGTTATATTATCACCTGCTACTGACAGTCAACTTCCGTCAACGCTTACAAAGATAAGCACAGGATCAACTGGTATACCAAAGCCATCCGGCTTAAGACCGCCATCAAATATTAAGCGAAGTGGGCTTCCAAGGCCATCAAGCATTGCAAGGCGATAAAATTTAATCATACCAATCTATACATATATATTTTTTGTATTGTGTAACATTTTGTTGCTCTCTTTTAGATATAAATGAAACATAAATTTTTTTATTTTAAATTGTAACCGAAACAAATTAATTTGTAAAAAACTTAATTTCAATTGTATGTACACTACGATATATGTTAAAACGAATTTAAAATAACATTTGCAGGTGCGTAATTTGTCCTTAAAACATAAAATTGGCAGAAATGAAGAAAACATGTCATAATGAAAAAAAAACTTTTTGTATTGCTTTTTAATTCCTTATAATTTTGTATGTTCATAAATGCCTTATTTTTTAAAACAGAAGTCAGGAATATCTTTGCATTTGTTATAAAAACATGAATTACTCATATATTGTTGCTACTAAAAATAGAAACGTTAAGATTTGACATTTTGATAAAGAAATCAATCTACAAAATCACAATAATTGTCACTCATTTTTACTTAAAAAAAAAACTTATTTGCTATTT
This sequence comes from Tricholauxania praeusta, assembly GCA_949775025.1. Classification (NCBI taxonomy): domain Eukaryota; kingdom Metazoa; phylum Arthropoda; class Insecta; order Diptera; family Lauxaniidae; genus Tricholauxania; species Tricholauxania praeusta. Next base: position 60,051,514 of record OX459028.1, on the reverse strand, counting down.
CCATTTTCAAATTTAAGATAAACCTATTTTGAGATATAATTAACCCACAATTGAGCCAAACTAAATCAGTGACCGAATAACTACGTAAAGTTACGTCAACATGATAAATAATAAGAGTATTCGAACACAGTTGTACATGTGCAGTAGATGGTATGTTAACCGTATAAAACAATAACAATTTTTCATTGAAAATTCCGCCGGCGTAATGAAAAATATCAGATTTCAACATTGCGGGCCGTTGTTACAATGTCTGGCTATATCTTAGGCTTGACTTTAACCGCCAGTTCGACATAAATGTCATACAAAATCTGTAAGTTAAAGTTCCGATTTAGTTTAGCTCGACGATGTTAAATCGGCCTTAAACATAAAGTTAAAACTTTAACATAAAAAAAACATCCTGATTCAGGCGAATACCACCATTGTAGACAAAGTCGAAAATCAAATTTCGATTTGATTGAAATTTTATTCTAATTTTGAATTTCGAAAATGGCACCGATACATAAATTCAGAACTGTTGCATTCAGTGAATCGTATGCTCAAAAAAGTTATTATTTTTTATTTTCCTTCTCGCTTTAATTAAGCAAAATTATTAAAATTGTCTTATTATTATCAAATGAATACTTTTTTTGCCCAAAGTTTCCTCTATAGTGAAATTTTTTAAAGTTTCGATATTTTTTGTACATTTACGTCAATCTGCAAAGAGATATTTGTATATATCGATTCAACAGTGCAATAAAAAAGGAATCATTGATAAAAACAAAAATCGTACTTGCAGTACTATCTGCAGGCGAATCCTTAAAATACAATTTTAGTCAAATTTTTTAAACCTTTTCATCAAAGAATTAATCCCCAATATCGAATTTATCGTTATCGAGTTATAGCGAAAAATTAATCAAATATAGTGCAGTCTGTATATGAAATTCTAAACTTTTTTAAACACACTGCTTACAAATTAAATGAAAGGCGCTCTCGTACTAAATTACTGTCAAATCGACCAATAATTCCAAAAATTATTGGCCAAGGAACAAAGAAATAATGACATTTCATTTGTGGAAACCAGCTTAGTAGTTTGGAACCTATGAGTATTTTGCCAGCACACTATCTTATCTGCCCCTCTGTGCAGCGTTGTTCGGATCTCGTTAATTTCTTTTTTAAAACTTACTATATTAATTTCTTATCTCAATTGTAATGTGTTACATATCTCAAAAAAAAATTTATTTTCCATGTTCTTAAAATTTTGTTAAAAATAAAGTATGAAATCAAATTTCATTCAATGCTGTTTGCTGGCTTGCTTTGAAATTTGAAGTTTAATATCATCTGCATATCACTATTATGATTTGCTAAGTTAAACATAAGCTTGATAATTAATTAAATACACATATGCTTCAAAATATTTAATTAAAAATAAGTTAACCTTTTAACTGTTTAGCTTTGCTGTTTTTTTTTAAATAAAACAATCATAGCTATTATTAACTTAACGCGTATAAAATTATATTTATGTATCAGAAGAATTTTTTGGTATCAAAATCATTTTGCTTTATTAATAATAAAATAAACTAAACCTACATATACTATCTATTATTATTTTTTAAATAAATAAATCAACTGCCTACATTATCTGTGTGACTAAAATTTTGAAATTTATACTGGGTGTTTTTTTTAGAGGTTTGTTTTTCGAATAGAGATAAAACTGGCATTTTATGGTCAAATCTGGCAACTCTAATGTCATTTATGTTCAGTTTGGTTTGCCATTTCATCATGAACAGGTTGACAAAAGAACAACGCTTGCAAATCGTGCAAATTTATTTCGAAAATAATGGTTCAGTTCGCGAAGTTTACCGCAAGCTCCGTCCATTTTATGGTCGACATAATCGTCCATCATAGCAATTAATTCGGTTAACCATGGGTCGTTTTCGAACTACGTTTACTCTATGTGATAATACGCATCCGCAGAGACGTCGAACAGTACGCACCGAAGAAACAATTGCCGCTGTAGAGCAAAATGTTGAAGAGGACCCGAATGAATCGATTCGCCACCGTGCACAGCAATTGGAGCTTTGTCCATCAACTTTATGGAAGATTTTGCGCAAAGATCTTGGCTTGCGACCTTACAAGATCCAGCTTGTGCAAGAATTAAAGCCGCGAGACCATGCAATGCGTCGTGATTTTGGTGTATGGGCCGAAAATGAGATTGATCTCGATGCTGATTTTCATCGCAAAATTTTGTTCAGTGATGAGGCTCATTTTTGGTTGAATGGCTACGTCAACAAGCAAAATTGCCGCATTTGGAGTGAAGAGAATCCACATGAGACCCTTGAGACGCCATTACATCCACAAAAATTGACTGTTTGGTGTGCTCTATGGGCTGGTGGAGTCATTGTGCCATACTTCTTCCGAAATAATGCTGGAGAGTCAGTTACCGTTAATGGAGACCGGTATAGAGCCATGATAACCGACTATTTTGTTCCCGAATTGGATGGCATGAATGTGGATGAGTTGTGGTTCCAACAAGACGGCGCTACATGCCACACAGCGCACGTCACAATCAATTTATTGAAGGAAACATTCGATGAGCGCATAATTTCGCGGAATGGACCTGTCAATTGGCCACCAAGATCGTGTGATTTGACACCATTGAATTATTTTCTTTGGGGATACGTGAAGTCGCTCGTCTACGCCAACAAACCAGAAACGTTAGGGGACTTGGAAGCCAACATTCGTGGCGTTATTGCCGACATACGGCCCCATATGCTCGAAAAAGTGGTTCAAAATTGGACCTGTAGAATTGGCTTTATTCGAGCCAGCCGCGGCGGCCACATGCCCGAAATCATATTTAAACATTAATGGCATAAAATTATCCTTCCAATAAAGCCAAATTGATGGACATTAAAACGATTTTCTTGTGTTTTATTTCAATTCGAAGCTCTATACCTCTAAAAAAAACACCCTGTATAACAAACAGTTTTATGAATCACTTAAAACTCGAAATTAATTGCAAGAAATGGTTCAAACCGCCCCATAATTACAGTCATTTCAATATGCGATAAAAACCACTCATGAAAATTTGAAATTTTTTATTTACTGGCCGTATTTGGGATAACATTAATCCACATTCATTTGAAGATGTTTCATTACATCAGGAAAATTAAATGTTTAATGAGCATTTCATGTTGGTTTTGTGATCGGACCATATCTTTTTTTCAAAAATTAGGATGGTAACATAGTTACCAAGTTCAATATAGAGCAATGCTGAGTGAATTTTTTTATGAAAATGATTTGAATAATATGTGGTTTCAACGAAACAGTGCTGCGTGTCATACAGCTCGCGAAACAATTAATTTATTGCGTGGTAAGTTTAATGATCCGATTATTTCACGTTTTGGACCTATTAATTGGCCAGCAAGTTCGTGTGACTTAACATCTTTAGACTATTTTTTGTGGGGACATGCTAATTCATTGATTTATGTAGATAAACCATAAACACTTGATGTATTCCAAGTCAACATTGAACGACTTTAATTTTAAAGAAATGCGGTCATATGTATGAAACATTGTTAAAAATGTAATACACACTTGTGGGTAATATAATAAGGTCACTAATGACATAGAAACCTATATTAAATTTTTTGGCAACCCTTGCTCGATACCAAATGAAAACTTTGAAGAAATTACATATTTATGGGTATTAGAAAGGGTCGCTTGCATATACTTAAAGCAAAGAAGTAGATAGAAAAGATATGATTTTCGTGTTTTTTTTAAATGCAGAATCAGTTCTAGTCACTGAGCTATTCTTATTGAACTTATTTATTATTAACTTGTTTCAACTAATGATTCGTTTCAAGTAAAACAAGAAAATTGAAAAATGTAAGTTCACAATTTCTATATATTTATAGACCCCAAGGGAAAAATCCTAGTTGCGAAAAATATCATAATTTGAGCACACATACAAGCAAACAATATGAATATCACTTTTTTCGTTTTCAACTCAATTTTTCCGCCGAAAAAATACCAACAAAATTGCAAGTAACGGCATCAGCTTTAAACTATTATTTTTAGTGCAAAAAAATTTCGAAAATGGACCAAAATCGGGCACTTTGTGTGACTCGAGACCACTTTTGGTGGTGACCAAAATCCATTTTCGACCTCTTTCCATCGATTGGCGCACAAAAACTATTTATTCAAAAACGGACCAAAATTGGGGATAGGTAATATTTCTGGTGATGGCCAAAATCCATGTTCGACCTCTTTCCAACAATTGGTGCATAAAAAATTTTCGAAAATGGAGCAAAATCAGCCATTTTTGGAACTCGTAACCACTTTTTGTGATGGCTTAAATCCATTTTCGACCTCTTTCCTTCAATTGGTTGAATAAAAATTTCGAAAATATAGCCAAATCGGACTCCATTATGAACCGATGACCACCTCTGGTGATGTCATAAAAACCACCTCCCCATCGATTGGTGCAAAAAGATTCACAAAAATGGGAAACTCTTGAGCACTTTTTTTCAAAACAACGAAAAAAAATATTTTTCACAAACTAATAGTTATTGACAATGGATAAACAATTCCTTATGCATAATAGTTATGACTCAATGAAAAAAAGAATCCATTGAAAAATAATAGTTATTGACAATGGAAAAACAATTTCTTATTCATAATAGTTATGACTCAACGAAAAAAGAATCCATTGAAAAATAATAGTTATTGACAACTAATAAAATATTTCTTATGCATAATAGTTATGACGCAACGTAAAAAAGAATCCATTGAAAAATAATAATTATCATCAATTAATAATATTTCTTATCCATAATAATTATAAACCAATGCTTACTACGCATGCAAAAAAATGTTTGGAGCCAAATGGGGACTAGCTCCCAAGGTGACATACTGGATATACACCGCCATAGTAAGACCAATTTTACTTTATGGAGTCGTGATTTGGTGGAAGGCTCTAGAAAGTAAGACTATACTCTTAAAGTTAGAAAGGTAACAACGTCAATTGTACATAGGCATTACTGGGGCCCTGAAAACAACATCAACAGCGTCACTAAATACCATACTTAACTTGCTTCCTATAGATCTTTTTGCCAGAAGTGTAGTTTATAAAACAACGCTCAGACTAAAAGAGTTTAGCTGTTTCAAAATTAAGCACTATGGACATAGTAACATAGACAATATATCAAATATCTGCACAGATTACCTTAATCCTATTACTTTTTTTGATGAAATATTTTTCATTAAATTTCCATCAAGAATCTACTGGTCCAGAAGGCCAGGTGATCCTCCAAATTGCATGAACATGTATACAGATGGTTCCAAACAAAACGAAGGGGTAAGTGCGGATATTTTCAATGCCAACACCAACTTTAAAGAACACTACAGGCTCCCAAACCCATGTAGCATTTTTCAAGTCGAAATAATCGCAATTCAAAAAGCAGCAGAGAGCATTTTAAGGGGCAACAGTAACTGTCGCATAAACATATATGTGGATAGTCAGGCCGCTTTAAAAGCTCTCCAAGGTAACATAATAAGATCAAAAACAGTTCTCAAATGCTATAAGTCTCTACAAGATCTCAGCATCAATAACAACGTTTATTTGTACTAGGTACCCGGACATCAAGGCATCATCGGTAACGAGATGGCGGACGAACAAGCGAAACAAGGAGCGTTCATGGATGCATTACCTTTAAATATCGCACTTTAACTAAAAAGTAGACATCTACATCACGTTGGGTACATCTGGAACCTAGCTTAATAATAAAAATATTTTGGCCTAATGTTAATAGAGCCAAAACAGAGTTCTTATTATCTTTATCCAGGAATGATTGCCGTCTCATGACAGGGGTTACTACTGGACACTACCTTATAGGCCATCATGCATTTAAAATGAGAATGACTGAAAATGGCTTAAGCAGGAACTGCATGAAACCAAATACAGAAGAAACGCTAGAGCACTTGCTCTGCGACTGCCTGCATGCGCTCGGACAATGCTTAGAACACTTCGACATGCTGTCTTATTCTCATTGCACGATGTTGCTAAATTAAAACTCCACAGAATATATGATTTCGCCAGGCGGACTTATACTTTTACCATTAACCAAACAACTAATTTTACTGGTTAAATCTTGAGAGATGTGGTATCACTATGGCCCAAAGTGTCTATGTGGGGCTTCCAATCCACCACCATAACCTAACCTTACCTATGTTCCTGAAATCAACATCAATTGATTTTTATATATAAGATACGTAAGTTGCGTTCCCGTACCTAGTACATTAGTATAATTTGCAGGTTTTTACAAGATCTTACCCAAAAAGCGTTCCTGTACTCGTAAAACCTGTAAGTGATAACGAAAGTTAGAGAGCAATTTATGTTGTCTATTTGTAAGAAGTTACAGGTTTTTACCCCAGGCAGCGTTGCCATTTTAGCAGTTTTAACTGCAAAATCAAGTTTTTTAGACACGCTTGCAGTTTTATTTTGCAAATCTGAGTTTTTTTATGAAATTATGACTAAAAAAAAGGTCATCAATTTTTAATAACCACTAAAATTTCCAAAAAATCTGGTTTATTTCGGAGGCAGCAGTTTTTTGCAGGGGTCGGCAAAATTAAAAGTGAGAGTGTGTTGGTGAGAGAAGAGAGGCTGCACCGGAAGAAACTTTTCGCAGAAATCGTTTGTGAAATGAATGTTGCGGCAGAAAGTGGATAGTAAAAAACGATTAGAAAAGGCCAAACATCTAAAGTGCGATATTTATTTTGCTATGTGCTGTTAAAAGAAAATAATGAATGTACAATAAATCACTTTATAACACACAAATATTGTATTTGCCATAGCTAAAAAAAAATTTCTATGTGCACATAAGACGACAAGAACTAGATCCGTGCGTGATGTTGCGTTGTCAATGGTTTTTCAACAGCTAAAAGAAAGAGCATAAGAATGCGTGTGATTTTTGAGCGCACAATTGTGCTATGCAGTGCCGAAAAGGGATGATATTTGGGGGCTTTTTTGAGCCCTTTTAATTATCGAAAACCCCGTGGCCCTTTTCATTAATTTTTGGCCCTTGTGCAAAAATAAGCCGAAAAATAATCACAATATTTTATTTTTCAAAGGAAAGCATACTGAGCACTGGTCAACACTAAATTTTGGTGCCGAGAAGCTGTATTTTTATTTTAACTAAAAACCTTATGTTGAATACATTATTAGCAAAAATTTTGATACCCTACGTGTAGTTTTCTAGGTTTTGCCATGTAAAAAAAGCTTACATGAAAAACAACTTACATTATTTGAATAGAAACATTCTTTTTCGCGACTTTCGTGAATGAGGTGTAGTCACGTTATATCCCCCAGCAATAGTCAGCCATCATATGGCGATCTCATCGGCCTTGGTATTTTTCTTCCATAGTTTTTAGGTCCTGGTGAAAACGCTTCCCTTGTTCTTCGCTATAGGACCCAAGATTTTCTGGGAATTGGTCAAGATGACTGTGAGGGCAGTGCACTTTGATGAACATATTACATCCTAAGTTATTAAAGTGCTCTAGCATGTCATTTACAATTTCAGAGCAGTTATATGACTTGTAATTTCCGAGAAAGGTTTTAGTAACTTCAACAAACGACTTCGTTTAGAGCTGTCTGTAAAGAGACGCCATTAATTTGGATGGTATTTTGAAAGACCCATACCATTTTCCGATATAAAAAATGGTAGCAAGTTTTGCTCTCTTGTTCCTGTTCCTTTGTACCTGACGCCAACAAGTTTTTTCTTTTAATCTAAAAGACCAAACCTCTGCAGATTCTTTAAAATGTTCATGATCCCTTATCAAATCATTTAATTCTTCTTGGGTAAAAGGTTTTGGCTCTGTAGATGGTATTCCTTCGAAATCGCTGTCGCTACTTACTTCATTAATGACTTCTTCAAATGATGATTCACGAATTGAACAAAATGCTGGAACAGATACTTCCTCTGAATGTGGTAAATCATTATTTTAACGTTTACACCACGCAAATTATTACAGCAGAAGTAACAGTCATCGAATTGGTTTTTTTGTTCTTTCCATTGCATAGTCATTCCGAACCTCATATGGTTTCTTTTACCACTAATACACTGTCTCAAGTGTTCATAGCACATTTTGCAAACAATTTGAGGTATCCAAGGTTTGTATTGATACACAATTTTCGACTTAAAGTAAGCAAAATAAGCACTTTTTATAAAATTTGCTATAGGTTTTCTGAACTTTATATAACTAGGCACCAACATTTTTTTTCGATTTGTTGACCTGAGTAAGGTCAAATTTAATGTGCTGAATCTGCAAATATATCGTTTGATTCTGCATTTCCTTTTGAAGAAGTTGCTAAAAATCGATCTAACCATAGTTAGTTCTTTAATGTATCGCTCATTTTCTTCAATAACGTCATAACTCAAAAAATCAGCTATTTCAGTGTAAGCATTTTAACTGAATTTTTATGTTTTTGGGTTATAACGTTATTGAAGAATATGAGCGATATAGACAGAAAAATCTTAAACGCTTAAATGTTCATACATATGTAAAATTTATGTTTACAATTAAATTTAAACAACAAAATAAATTTTATAAAAAGAAAAATTTGGTTATAATATAAATGGTTATATACGATTTGAGTTACAGAAGCCCTATTTATGTCGAAAAAGCCTTATTTAAGTTCGAATTTTGGTCCTTGCACAAAAATGCCAATATAATCCCTGGTACCGACCACTGTTTTACACGAAGATATTTTGCGTGTAAACTAGTGGTCGGCAGAGCGCAAATATCAAATATTTTTTTACTCTCAATAGAGAGGGCAATGACAAAATTTCAAATATTTTTGCAGTGCACTAAGCAAAAAGTATATACAAGTTGTGTCTGTTTACTTTCGTAGTTAAATTTGTAGTTAAATCCGTAGTCAAATAATTTGAGAGAGAAGACCGCAATTGTTCTCAAAAAGATATTTAACTAAAAAAAGTAAACAGACAGGAATTAGTTAAAAATGTAGTTATATTAGCCAAGTGTCAAAAACGAATAATTTATTTTATTATGACCGTCAAATTTCGATTCGCTACAGATTTTTTATTTTGATTTAAATAAGCAATTTTATATTTCTATCTTAACAATATAGATATCAGATGGTAGGTTATTTATTGAGCTTTAATTTAGTGTGTAAAAGTTTCAAAATGGTTCATTTACAAACAAGAGGAATAGGTTCAAAAATTAAATTTGCACAAAAATTAAATTTTTATTAATTTATTTTTTTGAACAGCTGTTTGTTTTTTGACACTTGACAAAATTTAACTACAAAAATTCTTTTGGCGATTTTTGTTAACTATTTTTCGGAGAGAGAGTGAACAGCTGTTTATTTCTCGTATTTTCGTGCTCATATTTAACTACATTTGGAAGTAAACAGACACGAGTTAGGCAGATTTAGACAACAAAAGGCGCCTTGAGTTAACTTTTGGCGAGTAAACAGATACACCTACAGTCAAACTTCCATATAGCGAATACGCACGGGACCAGAAAAAAAATTCGTCATATAGAAAATTCGTTATATAGATATAATTTTTTTTTTTACTATTTATTTAAAGAAGTCAGTGATTTTAATTTGGACTACACTTTTCCATTTTTCTCCTTCAACAAAATCTTCTAATACATTAGGAGAAGCATACATATTAGTCGGTACGTTGCTCGTTTTTCCCAGAAAGTTTCGAAATTCGTCAAATATCACGCCTTCTACAACTTTTTTACTATCAATAACTTTTTTTCGAGAGAAAGTCTACTTCGTTGCAACATTTTCACTTTTATCACTGAACACTGACTGAACTATAGTCACCATTAATAAGGCTTGCGCACGATGAAATTAGTGCACGAATTAACTCAAATAACTTTTTAACTAGTTGACATTAAAACAAGAAATATACGTTTTTTTAACAGAAATCTCATGTTTACTTTAATTGCAAATATATTAAACATTATTGGTTCTTTATGAATAAATTGAGTTTTTCTGAAACAACTCCCATTAAACTTTTAATCGTATCTTCAGAGATTTTTTAACTGGATACTATCCATTTTCTTGAAAAATGTTTGGTGTTTTCAGCAACCTGTTTTGTATTATTCATAATCCTTTTTGCCAGAGCCCAATATCTTTCGATGGGCCTGACCTCCGCCCACTCGGCATGAAACGTTGCAGAAACGTTTCGTAACGTTTCTGCAACGTTACGAAACGTTTCATGCCGAGTGGGCGGGCAGTTAGGAGGATTTGCATATTTAGGTACAAATTCTACTTTGTTCTTTTCATACCATTCAACTGCAGATTTGCTGTAATGGAATGAAGCCAAATCTGGCCAAAAAAAGTTGAGACCTCATGCTGTCTAGTAAATGGTAAAAGACGTTTTTTCATGCAATCCTGGATGCATATTTCGGTGTTAATCGTCCCAGTTGAAACAAATGAACTGCTTCGCCTACCGCAGCTGCAGATTGCCTGCCATACCAAAAACTTGTTTAGAAACTTCGTCTTTTTTTGGCTCTTAAACTCTTCTTGAACAAATCCTCTATGATCTGCAACATAAAAATCGACACCTGGAAGCTGCGAAAAGTCACCAACTACGTAAGTCTCGTCGTCCTTAATGCAACAGTCAAGTTTTTTAATGTATACGGGGTAAAATATTTTGGCTCGCTTTTTTGCCTTGACGTTCTTTTTGGAATTTCTGTCTGGAACTTTCTGGACTTTAAATGACTTAAGCCCTTCCTCTTTTTTAACTTTTCTGACAAAAGCCTCAGAGCATTGGACTTTCTCACCTACTTTTCTTCCCGATATATTAGGATTTTTCTTAAAAGAAGCTATCACCTTCTTGGCAGCATTAGGATTATCAAAACCTTTATTTTTTGTACTTCCTTGATTTCTACTCACGGTCAGACGTTCCTTATAGGTTTTAATAACACGCGAAACGGTATTCCGTGGAATCTTAACTTTTCTAGCAATTACTTTGAAAGCCCAATTTTTATTTTCGTTAAATATTTTGGAAATTTTTTCACGCACTTTTATTTCGCTGCTCGTGGTGAAGCCATAAATTAACGAAAGAGTAAAAAAAGTAGCATGTACATTTGTACATATTTACCAAAGCCAATTTGATTAAAATTTTTTTGAATTTTTTGAATCTGAACAATTAACACGTAATAATGTGTGCACTAGTTTCATCGTGCGCAAGCCTTAGTAGGAACTTTTTTTTTCGATTGTTGTTGTTTTCATATTTTGGGGATCCCCTTAAAATGTTTTCTTTTTTCTCTGTATGTATGTAGTTTTATTGACATGCGTAACAGAAAATTATTTTAAAAAAATTCGCTTTAAGGAAATTCGCTGTAAGAAGATCAAAATATACTGAAAATAGAACGGGAAAGCTGTGTACTTGAACTCAGTTCGTAATAGAGAGAACTTCGTTGCATAGAAGTTCGTTATAAGGAAGTTTGACTGTATACACGAAGAGAAATATTGGTGCTCTCGTTAGATTCATGTTGCCGAACTAGCGGCCTGCGGTTAGGGCAATTCTCCTAAATAGTAGCAGAAACGATTGAAAAGCGCGCCACAAGCTGAGCGCTGTATATCTGTTTATTTTCTATTTCGTTTCCATGCATGTTTTCTTATGTTTACCTTTTTTTTCAAATCCCAGTACCTATTATCCAAAAAAAATTAAAAAATTTTATTTAGATTTTAATATTTCTCAAATTTTTTGTATTTTTTTTAATATTTTTTCATAATTTGTGTAACTTAACCCTTTCACTACAAGTTTTTATTGGGTAGCTTTAAATTACCAATTCTTTCAAATTTTACTCTTAAGCCAAATTTAAATGTGATCTTATCTTATCTTATCCCATATCAGGGATATCAAATCAAATTTTTGTAAGAAAGAAAAAGCATGCGAACAGAACCTAATGCGCTTAGAGAATGCGAGAGTGAATAGCATACATTTGCCATCTTAATAGCATGTGATGTCCTCCCTGATATTTGATAAAATAAGATTAGATAAGATCACATGGAAATTGGGCTTTATTGTCTCTAGGAACATCAATCAATATTCGATTTCAAAAATTGTTTACCCTAAATGTGTTTTTTGGAATGTATCTATATGGACACAAATTTCGTGTGTGGTAAAGAAAAATGCAAAAAATTAACTGTGTTTTATATATGAGTTTTTATTTATTTCAGTTGTTCCAATACATAAAATTAGATTTTTTTTCAATAAAGGCAATATTTAATATCTACATATAAACTAAAAATTATAGACTTCAAATTCATACATATAATATATAAAGAAAAACACACTTAGAATCTAAAAATAAAAAAAAAACAAACAAATTGTATTTCCAATGCATTATTCATTTGATATATAATGGAATTCCTTGAAGCAATTTCTTGATCCATTGGGAATGCACAAGAAAGCATCACACTTTGAACACTTGTATCTGGTTTGTCCTTTACATCCTTTGAATTTGCATCTACCTTTATCCTTCGTGTGTTCCGGCCAATGTTGATTTCCATCATATCGAATAGAAGTTAATGGTGTAGCCTTACGTTTCTTCCCGGAGGTCGTTGGACTGATTGGGATATCCTCATTTAAACATGATGTTGGGCGTCCACGTTTACGAGAACATGCCTGCTGATTCGACTGAGCTAATAGTCCATTTGCAATATCATTACGAAAGCTCAATAAGTCCATATATTTATTTTTGTGATTATTGTTTTCGTGATCCATTCTGTACTCTAACCACGAATTGCATATTGCTAAATCAATGAAGTGGTCAAATATCTTCAGAGTCCACTTTTTAGATCTTATTGAAATTCTATATAAGGAGAGGAGAAAATCCATTTTGTCTACCCCCCTCCCATGTTTTTATTGTATTCCGCTACTATTTTTGGTTGTGTTATTTCAATTTTTTTCTTTTTCTCAGCACAAAATCGGGCGCTCTATTAAGAGGTTCATGACCATGAATTGATGACACGAGTTGCACAATTCCTCCGTCAAGCCATCTGAGAAGAAAAATATTGTCTGCTCTTTCTACACGGTAGTCAAAACTTCCACGCCCTTCTTTTTGCAACTCTTTTTCAGTTTTGAATTCAATTTTCCCAATTCTATTACCTCTGATAATAATAATTATCAAAATAGATTTTATGATTCTTTTCTTCAGGAATAGTTTTTGAAAGGTGAATTACAATGTCAGAAAAAAACCCTAACTTCGAGCCAGTTAATATTGTACCTTTTCCTTGATATATTTCGAAATCGTATATTATGATTTTTGAGCTGCATAGGCAAAATAGTTTCATTTCCCATTTGATGGGTTTTTTTGGCATATATTGTTTCAATGTGGTTCTCCCCTTAAAAGGTACCATCATTTCGTCCACACAAAGATATTCATCTTTTGGAAGAGTGTACGTTTTTTGTGTGAACATATCTAACAGTGGACGAATCAGGTACAGCTTATCGCTTTGTGTTGAATTTGTAGTGAACTTTAAATTATTTCGCAAAGAATGAAATCTTTGCCTTGTCATATTTTCGGGGAATGATGGTATTACGGTACCAATTGTCCAATACATTTCTAAGCGCGGGTAGCCCATGGTACCAATCATTATCTCTAGGGCTAGAAATGTCCGAAGTTCTTCGGTTGTTAAATTGATAGAGTTTCCGTTTTTAATCATTGATGCCTGGTTTGTTGAAGATACAAGTTGTAAAAGAAAGTCTTCTGTAAAGTACTCCAAAAAATACTCTATAGGCAATTTTATAAGATTTGTTGGGTACGTTTCAGTAAAAATAGACTCTGGAGTGGTCCAATAAGCTTTTTTCCAACGAAATTGGTCAGTTTTTTTGAATGGAACATTTGGAGTATGGAGAATTGTCACACTCTCATGAACTGCGCCATCAACTGAATAACTCTCTATTTCCCCAGAACCCGCATCATTACCAACATCTATATCCTGTATGTTTATCTCATACAGACCTTCTCGAGAAAGTTCTTCTAATAAAAAGCTTTTATTGCTCTCAAAAGCATCTAATAAGTTGTTAGTAAGTTCACTTTCTTCCGATTTATCTTCTAAGTCAGAAACATCAGAATTGACGAAGTTAGTTAAAAGTTGCTCAATTTCAGAGTCTTTTAATTTTTTTGACATTTTTCTAAATTAAATTTCATGTAAGTAGAGCTAGAAATAAACGTCTGCACAATAGCAGCATCAAGCGCAAATTGGATTTATTTGTCGTTGTGTACCTACAGTGTACAAATTTTGTAACAAAAGCTTACGTTTGTATCCATATGGATACATGGAATGTTTAAAAAATCCGCAAGGCTTTTTAACTTATTAAATTAAATATATTTTAATGCAAAATGTTAAAATGAACGTTTTTTCTACATGTTTGTCAAGTTTAAAAAAAAAAATATATGGTCACATTTATATGTATTTTTTATATAACAAGATCTCCTTTTCACAAAAAAAAAAAATTAAAAAGACCTTTTTTTGAAATGCTATATTTTCCTCAGTTTAAAAAAAAACTATAGTATTTTTATTGTAAACGTTTTCTAAAACCTCATAGAATCATAATCAGTTGAAAACTAAATGAATTTTCTGGCGTGGAGATTGTTAGATGCCCACAAAGTTGAGTGTATCCATATGGATACAATATAGCGAAAGGGTTAAATACATTTGAACTTTTGCTTCTTTTATAATTTGAATAATTATTTAATTTAAAGTACAAATTTCAATATTGACATTATTGCCGAAATCGTAGCTTTTCGCTATTGATCATCCCATCAAATAAGGGATGAATTTCTTTCTATTCATATTCATTCAAAAAAGGTGAACAAAACGTTTTTCGTTCATAAAACGGATCCGTAAAAATAATTTTATTTAATTATCAAATTATTTAATATGCAAATTGTAAGATTTTATTACATATTATTACATAAGTATAATTTTATTTTATTATCAAATTTAGTTCTTACTTACAATTTACAAATTTCCAAAGTCAGTCTCGAACTCATAGTCCTGCGCGCTACCTAATAGGCTACCTGCATAGCTGGGCACCGTTAATCAAATAGTTAACTTCGTTAATCGCTAATCCGTTACTAAAAAAGTTAACTTCGTTAAACGTTAATGCGTTACATTTCGGAAGACTTAGCGCAAGTTAACGTTAATTGTTAATCCATTAACACGTGCTAAAAATTGTATTTTTTATATCGTTGCGTTAGTGATCTTCTTATAAAAACTGTTGGTTGGAAGTTCGTAATGTAGTCATCTGGCATAATTCGCATATTCCCCTTCATGAACATAAATATGTTCTCGTCTGAAGGCGAGGTCTGTTTCGGCTGTAAAATATATTTGCCAGTGGAAACAAGACTGCAGCGCTTGAGGGTGATAAAAATTTTTTATATCGTTGCGTTATTGATCTTATAAAAATTGTTGCTTTGGATTCCAGAAGTTACCAAAAGAACAAAAAAAAGGCGAGCATAATTGGAGTGTGTAATTTAGTCCTCTGGCTTAACTAATTTTATTAAATTATAAAAAAGTGGAAGGTATGTATGATGATTTTGTAATTCAGTGTGAAATATCTCATTTTGCTACCGTTTTTGGAAAATTTTTTTTCTTTAAGTTAAAAAGAATAAATGTGTATGTAGGGCAAGTGAACTATTCGTCGCAGGCCCTAAAATATGCACGGTACGCCACTGAGTGGATATTCCCCTTCATGAACATTAATATGTTGAAGTTTTTGTCTAAAAGCGACTTTCGCTTCGGCGTTAATATACCTTTGCCCATTTAAAAAGATTTTCAACTGCAGCGCTTGAGGGTATAGCAGTATTATCTATATCTATACTATTATATAAAGAGGTAAGGTTTGTTTGTTTGTTTGTTCAGGGTAATCTCTGGAACTACAGAACCGATTCTAAAACTTATTTTACTAATAGAAAGCTATACTATTCCTGAATAACATGGGCTATATTTTATTTTGATAAAAGCAAGGCGCGTGGCACTTTAAATGCAATTAAAACCTTAAACTCGCTATATCTTGATTCATATGATAGCAAGAGTCTTAAAATTCGGTGTCAGGATGCACATAGCCTATGTTAAGTACTTCACAAAATATGAACGGGGCGTGGTGGCTATAAAACTTTAATTTAGGGTGACCCTCATACGCAAATATTTTTAAAATAACATTTTTACAAAGGCCACTTAATCGATTCACATGGAATTTACAGCACATGACTTTTATATTAAAAAGCTCTTAAGGTGGTCCTGAACAAAAATATTTATAAAAATAATTTTGTCAAAGACCGCGTAATCAATTCTCATGGAATTTACTCCCAAGGCTTTTATATTAAGAGGCACAGATTAGATAGTAAAACTTTTGCTTAGGGATCACACTTTGGGTGGTCCTCATACAAAAATATTTTTTAATATCTTTATCACGAAGACAGGTTAATCGATTCATGCCGAATTTACACCAGGTAACTTTTATATTAAGAGACGTAGCTAAGGCTTCAATACTTTTATTTAGGGAGCATATTTAGGATGGCTTTCATACAAATATATTTTTAAACCTAATTTTCTCGAAGATCGCTTAATCGGTTCTCATGAAATTCACACCAACAACTATTTGACGCAGATGGATAAGATTTGGTACATATAGTTTGTAAAAATTTCTTAACATAGTTTGGTTTGGAAAAAATGAGCCAAAAAGAAAGTAAGTAAGATTCAATGAAAAAATGTTTAGTGCCATGCCTCCAAAATAAGAAAAGACTATGACTATGAGACTCGGTACATATGTATATAGAAGACAAGGACTATAACCAAATTAAACTCATTCAAAGGTGCCGATTCTACGCATTCCAATGATTCCCGCCAAATCAATTGTTCATTTATGAGTCAAATAGAAAAAACCATTAAAGTTGTTTATCCACTCGCAATACGATAAATATCAATAAAAATAATTTTTACTTATTTAATCCAACTAAAATAAAAACACATTATATTTTATTTGTTGAGGCGTAGAAACGCGCGCCAGGTTTTGCTAGTATTTAATAAACAGCTTTATGAATATCTGTTCCCTAAGGAATGCCGCATCATTGAACATGCCACATTTTGACGAGATTTTGAGCTTTAGTCTTCAAAGATTTGTGGGCGTTAGGTTTTTCTTTAGACTAAATGAAAGAATTGAAAAAGTCTTCCTCATCATTGTCGTTGTTACTCGCATTGTTGCCTCTGCCACTTAAACTATCTCTGTTCTGCGAACTTTTGGCAGCTTCTTGTCGTAACGCCTCTTCTACCGTTTTTTATGCATTTTTTTTACTGTATCCACTCGACTACTGTCATAATTTTTCATCCATATCAACCGGAACGTATTTGTTGTTAGAACGTGTTTTTCGCGGCGCGGCGCATAGTGTGTGGTATCTTTTTGGTAAATAGTAGGTACTGGATTAACGATTAACGGACTTGGGGAAATTTAACGAAAGTTAACGAGTCCGTTAACACTTTTTAAAGTTAACTTAAAAGTTAATCCGTTAGTCGAAATGTTAACTTCGTTAATTAACGATTAACGGATTAACGAGTTAATGCCCAGCTATGGCTACCTGTCATATATTATAACTAGCTATCCCGGCAGACGTTGTTCTGCCCTTTCCGGTAGGTGGCGCGAAGCTGTATGGAATGTTAAAGCGAATCAGCCCATTTTTAAAGCGAAATCAACTTCTGTCCCTACTCTTTTACATAAAGTACCTTACTGCTAGGTGGTGCGATGAGTTTAATTTGTTATAGCTTTTGCGTTTTATATTATTACCAAGTCTCAATCATCTGCATCAAATAATTGCTGATATATACAAAATGTTGTTTTATTCACATTTTCTCATTTAAACTTCTTTTTTCCCGTACTTTTAATATACATATGTATGTATCTAGTCTCATTCATCTGCATCACAAATTTTGGTATTTTCTTATATGGAAAGCTGTGCCTCTTAATATAAAAGATACTTGTTCTAACTTCCATGTGAATCGATGCAGTGATCTTTGTGAAAATGGTATTTCAAAAATATTTTTGTATGAGGGCCACTCTAAATAAAAGTTTTGTAGGCTTAACTATGCCTCTTAACATAAAAGCTACGTGGTGTAAATTCGGTGTGAATCGATTCATCGGTCTTCGTGAAAATGCTATTTTAAAAATATTTTTGTATGAGGGCCACCCTAAATATGCGCCCTAAATAAATGTTTTGTAGGCTTAACTAAGCCTCTTAATATAAAAGCTATATATATGATTGAACTAAGATGCCGACATTTGGAGTATTTCATGGAAAGTATTAAAAAAAAATAATATGAAAATCTACAAAATGTTAAAAAATATAAAAATGTCAATATGTAAAAAAATGTTAAAAAAATATGTTAAAACCTAAACAATTTTAGTATATGTACTATTTTACTTGAAGTAGAATTTTACTATACAGTGAAATTCCCCATAACCGGACACCCACCGTCGCAGAATTTTTGTCCGGTTATAGGAGATGTCCGCTTATGGGGGAGAAACAAGAATTTTTGTTTGAAACTGCTGTTTACTGAGTTTGCTGAACGAATTCACACACCACGGTCATTTTACGCAAGCTTACATACTAATTTGGTTAAAAATCTAGTGAGAGTAGATTGTTTTAACTTCGATTGGACTCGACTTAAAATATTGGGTTCCAAAATGAGTCTCTTCATTCTTGATGTAATGAAATTCTAGAAAATTATCTCAGGCAAAATGCTTCAAACGGGCAACTTGCTTCAATGTCTCATCATATAAAATTATGGGGTCATTTCTTCATCAGCTTCATCTTCAGACTCACTTATCTCTGGAGTGGCGCTTTGATTTTCAAATTGCACTTCAGTATTGTTGTCTTCAGTTAATAAACTTTCATCGATTTTCGAAAATTTGTCAAAACCTGCTTATCCTTTTTGAAATTTCGCAAAAGTTGCCGGGAGTAATTAATCCTCGGCATCAAAGTCGGCAAGATAAATCTTAGTTTCAGAGTAGGGCTACCAGATGGCATACTTTAGTAGCAAAAGTGCTACTTTTGCAAGGCTTTGCTACTTTGCTACTTTTCACTCGAAATGTACTACTTTTGCTACTTTCGATGTTTGCATTGTAAAATAAAAAAAAGTTATTTGAAATATTCTTTTAATAATTTGCTGGGGTTTTGTCGTACAAAGCGAGGACCTTTTTTTTTTTTTTTTGCTCATCAAAAATATTTGTATGTAATTAAAAAAATTTTTGGTTTTCATTACAAAATTGGAAATTTTTCATATGTGCTACTTTTGTAGGCAGGCCATCTGGTAGCCCTATTTCAGAGGATCGACCTTACGGAAGCAGTTTCTTATGTTTGTTGCTCCAAATTTATAACAAGGGGCTTTGATGAAGTACAAAGCTTCAAGAAAATAAATCGATTTTGACAACTCTGATCCTGAAGTCGCTGTGTTAACTTTTGCTAGTATGTAATTGCTTTTATAGAGCAGCTACAATAAACCTTAAAATTTTGTATTATGGGTTGACATACTGTAGTTGTATTTGGAGGCAAAAAAACAATGATTTGTTAAGTTTGATTTCCTTGGACGAGATGCTGCGTTATCCAAGAACAAAATAATGTTTCGTTTTTAAGATATCATTTTCCGATTCAACTGCTGCCGCCATTTCGACATGATTTCTCGAGTCATCCATGCTTTTTTGTTAGATTTCAAATCCACCGGTAGCGCAATAATAGGAAGATCTATAAATGCGCAAAGGCGAGCTGCTTTACCAACGACCAAAATCAGCTCTTTCAATCCAACCATTTTTGCACAAAAAAAAACTTTGAGCCTTAGAGGATTTACCATTTAAAAAAAAAAATTGTGTCCATTTTTAAAAAACCTTCATAACTCAAAACACGTGGAAATTATTTCAAATTTTTATGCATCAATCTCATAGACAGTAAAATGACCTTCCATATGACATCAATATATGAAGAGCTGAGATGCAAAACCCGCCAAGTCCAAAAAATGAAAATGTGAGATATTGTAGAAGGGGACAGAAAAAATGTTTGTTTACAAGCCTATATACTCTAAATTGTAAAAAAAAAAATTTTCCCTTCACAAACTTTTGATTGCAATAATTTCTAATAAATTATTTTTATTAAAGCCCGCCAAGTCCACATTTCTGAAAATCAAAATCTGCCAAGTCCAATTTTTCGTTAAAAAAGATTCGGCTTTCATAAATGCAAATAGTTTAATGTTATTTTAATATGAAAATTATATTATGTAATTCAAATTTCAGTCTACATTTATTCAGATGTTTTGAAATTAATTTAAGATTTTTAAAAAACGATTTCGAAATCTTTTACTATTATTATTTTTCAAAACCCGCCAAGTCCCGAGGTTTCACTTTCAAAACTAGCCAAGTCCACGTTTTCGATTCAAAACCCGCCAAGTCGACAGTTTTTGTTTCAAAACCCGCCAAGTCCAAACTTTTTTTTATTATAGTCCTTATAGGTTAGGTCATAAAATGCAATGAAAAATCAGGATTTTGATAACTTTTGACAACTATTACAATGGATTAATCTACTTTTTTACTATAGTTACATTTCAGTGGAAAACAGTTTTTTCGATTTTCCCAAAAATTCAAAATATGGACTTGGCGGGTTTTGCATCTCAGCTCTTCATATGTAAAATCTGTTCAGGAGTTTCCAACTTAAAATGTTTTTTAGAAAAGCTATATCCGCAAGTTCCCATGACTATATCTCGAAAACTAGATCCAAATGTTACTTTTTTTTATATATTCTTTCTTAAAATTAAAAGCCACTAAAGAAAAAATAGTTTAAAAAATGGTGACATAGGTTAAATTTCACTTTGAAATAGGGTCCGTATGGGTTAAAGATAAAAATTAATTTTTAAATTTTTTTTTATCCTATTTCGAACCGATTGAGGGGCATCCCATTTGATTTTCGCAAAAAAACCTTATAAGAAGCACTCTAATGTGCATATGTGTATAGCGGAAACAAAATAAAAGAAAACTAAAAATCTATGTTTTATATTGGATTTTATCAGTTTTTGGAGGACTTAACTAAAATACTTAGTTCATAAAAAATTTTGCCGAAAGCATTTTGAATCATCTCATTTTGCATATTTATTAGTTGATTTTATTTTTAATCGTCGATACCGTGCGCTCGTAGAGAACAGTCGTTATTTACTATTCGCTCTCCTTTATCCCATTTTCTTTGCAAACAAAAAAAAAAAAAAAAAGTAGTGTTATTATTTGACTTGCTAGTGCAAAAATATAAAAAAATCACTTTGTGACTAGTGTTGTGTTACCATGAGCTCCTCTTCAGGGGGGAACTATTTTGCAATATTAGATCCCGATGGATCTAATATAACTCAGGCCGCAAAACGGAAAAAAAACAATTTCAACTTGAATAATAAAAATGATTTTCCAGCTTTAAGCTTCAAACCTAACTCAAAAAAATCTCCGTGCCCGAAATATTTAATTATAAAAAATAAAGACCCAAAAACTCCTTTAAAATCATTAAATATATTCCTAGTTTCTAAAGCTTTAGAAAGCATCTCTTCAGAAACACCAGAAAAAATATCATTTACGCGTGAAGGTGATCTACTCATACTCACAAAAAACGAAACACAAGCAAATAAATTCTTGAAGGCTACACAGTTATCTAATGTCTGTCCGATTTCGGTATCTTTGCATCCAACACTAAATACAGTGAAAGGTGTAATTTTTGCGCCACCTTTAATAAATTTGTCAGTGGAAGAAATTTTAGACGGTCTCAAAGATCAGTTGGCTGTGGATTGCAGAAAAATCACTAAATTCGTTGATGGTAAAACATTTAATACACCACTACACATTATTTCATTTAACTGCTATGAATTCCCTCAAGAACTTCAAATTGGCTTCCTAAAGTTTAAAGTGGAACCATACATTCCACAACCCTTACAATGTAAAAATTGCTATCAACTTGGGCATACCAAAAAATTTTGTAAAAGCGAAAGCAAATGCGAAGTCTGCTCATATGGAATCCACGACCCAACCCCGTGCACAAAAGTTGAATGCATTAACTGCAAGCATGAGCACAGAGCAAACAATAAAAACTGTCCAAGCATAAGAAAAAGACACGAAATTCTAAAAATTAAAACTCTTACTAAGTGTTCCTACGGGGAAGCCACAAAACAAGCAAATGAAAAAACTACAACCGTTACTCCCATTCCAACTGAGACCTTAGAAAAAGCAATAGAAATTAGACAAAAAAGATTAAAGCTTATGAACAACAATAACAATCCAATAATACCGGTTTCTAATGCATCAACTCCAAACATTTCTACACCAAACATAAACACTTTTACATCCGCACATTTAACAAACAACCAAAACAAAACTTATAACACTATTTCTAATATAACCAACAATAATGATTACACCCCAAAACCAATCTCTGCAAGACGCTTCGAACTTGATTCACGTCTTTCTACGTCCCCTTTAACTTTATCAGAAGACGAAATGAATTAAATACTCTTTAAAGTAAATTAAATTTTACTTTTTACGAGTATGTCACTATCTTCTTTTAACTGTTTGATGGTCCTTAAAATTCTTCAATGGAATTTAAACGGATTACTAAACAATTTACATGAACTTCAACTTCTGATAAAAACACACTCTCCCGACATAATTGCACTACAAGAAACTCATCTTAACTCATGTCAAATTAAAATTAATAACTACAGCTCTACAAATATAAACCATTCAAACACCATAAGGGCTAAAGGTGGCACATCTATTTTAGTCAAGAACTCTCTGACTCATATTTTTATTCCTACACCTGTTAATTTACAAGCGGCAGCCGTTGAAATTTCAATCCATATCAAACTTACTATTATATCTCTATATATACCACCAAACGAACGAATAGTACTCTCAGACCTATTTGCGCTATATAATAACCGCAACACAAGTAATATCATAATCCTTGGCGATTTCAACTCCCACAGTACTCTTTGGGGCTCCCCTAATACTAATTCTCGGGGCAAAATTATTGAAACATTTTTCACACAATCTAATCTTATCCTTCTCAACGACTGTTCTCCAACCCACTTTTCCACGCACTCGACTTTTACTCATGTCGATTTGTCCTTAGCGTCTGCAAACCTTTTTCCTTTTCTTAGTTGGGATGTAACAACCAATCTCCACGGAAGCGACCACTTTCCAATTTTTATCACTCTACAAAGCCCTCTTCAAAATCAACCGAGCAAAACTTACTCCAGACACTTTTCACGGTTTAAGCTAGATCTAGCCGACTGGAAAAGGTTTCAAGATATTCTTAGCAGCAGAGTAGATAACAACCCAGTGTCACTAAATATAAATAAAGAAGCTACAAAGTTTCACAAAAACATATTATCTGCAGCCAATGAGTCCATTCCCTATACCTCCTCAGCCCACAACTCTCAAAAATACGTTTACTGGTGGAACAACCACCTAGCAAGCCTTCGTGCTGATAAACAAAACCGTTGGCACATATTCAAAAACAATATGACCAAAGAAAAGAGAATCGCATACAAAAAAGCAAACGCACTATTTAAACGTGAGGTTAAGTTAGCCAAACACAACTCCTTTTACGAATTTACATCAGATATAAATCCACACACTTCAATCAAACCTTTGTGGAAAAAAATCAACCGCATTTATGGGAGAAATAACTCCACAAATATTAATAGTATTTTTTCACATAACACCAGCATTTCTGATCCTATACAGATCGCTAATTTATTCGCACATGAATGGTCATCTCTATCTTCGGATAAATGCTTTGACCAACAATTCATTTCAAATAAAAACCATTTAAATATTATTCTAAACTATATCCCATGTAACAGTGCCAAGTTAATAGAATCTGATATATCCTTACTTGAGCTAAATGCAGCTCTTAATATGGTAAAAGGCAAAACACCAGGGTTCGATAGAATCAGTTATCCTATGCTTAAAAATCTCCCTCATTCAGCTAAAGTACGTCTGTTAGAAATATACAACAACATCTTTAAATCAGGCATAATTCCACAAGAATGGAAAAATGCCACAATAATTCCATTGCAGAAACCAAAACTGCCAAAAAATTGCATAGAAGCTTATAGGCCAGTATCTTTACTTTCATGTACGAGTAAAGTTCTCGAAAAAATTATAGCTATAAGACTTACTTGGTTTCTCCGAGTAAACAACCATATTTCTCAAAATCAACTAGCCTTTAAAAATAATAAAGGTACAATTGACGCTCTACTTTTTCTGGACCATCGTATATGTAATGCTTTGTCTACAAAAAATCACATTACCGTAATTTCTATCGATTTTGTTAAAGCCTTTGACAGAATCGGCTTACATGCGGTTATAAATCAACTACGTGAATGGAAAGTTGGTCAACAAATGTTGAAATACATAAATGCTTTTCTAACACACAGAAAGATAAGAGTTAGAGTTAATTCAACTCATTCTGATTTAAAACAATTATACAATGGAATTCCACAAGGATCTCCACTGTCTGTTGTTTTGTTTCAAATTGCGTACGAGAACCTTAATAAAATCATTTTAAAGCACAAATTTTTTACTCACTGTGCATACGCTGATGATTTATACATAGCTGCTAAATACAAAGATTCTGTTATGCTGCTAAACAATCTAAATAATTTATTTTTCGACATTTCTAGCTGGTCCGCCAATACAGGAGCCAAAATATCCTTACAAAAAAGCAAAGCGTTACATGTCTGTAGGAAAAGAAACTCTAGTCCACCTAGCCTTATCGTTAACAACAGTATTTTAGAATATGTAACTAGCTTAAGAATCTTAGGTATAATATTCAGTATAAATTATAAATGGAATATGCATGTAGACTATGTAAAAAAATCACTTGTAAATAGACTTAATCTAATCAAATGTATATCAAGCTTCCATAGCAATGCACACCCCAACACAATAACACACATTGTAAAGTCTTTAATTCTGTCCAAAATAGACTACGGCCTTCCAATTTATGGTTACACTTCAAAATCTAATTTACGGAAGATTCAAAGCATATACCACGCTGCTGCGAGATTTAGCATAGGGGCCTTTCGATCAACACCAATAGTTAATATTATTACTGAATCTGGACTACCGTCAATAGACCAAAGAATTAATACAACAACAGCTGCCTTGATTCCTAAACTTCTACTTCCTTCAGAAAAACATCTAGTGCAAAACCTGGACAAAATTCTATACCACAAAATACCAAAGATTGCATCCTCACTTCACCGCATCCTATCAATTGCGAAACAAATAGGTTTTGATTTGAAACCTCATATCAAATTCATAGCCTCCACGCCTCCATGGACATTTAATAATAACAGCATTATTAAAACATTAATGCATCTACCAAAAAACTCAACTAACTCTAACGCTTATGTTAGTAATTTTCGCAACACAATTGAAAAATACAGAGGCTGGACACTCTACTTCACTGATGGTTCGAAAACTGATGCAGGAACTGCATATGCGGTAGTCGATGCAGATTACAAAATAAAACGACTAGCTCAGCTAAGGGGCCGTTCAAGTATTACGTAACGCAATTAGGGGGGGAGGGGGGGGTCTTGTGAAACGTTACGATGCGTTACAGGGGAGGGGGGGGGGGGGGTTCGAACAACGCGTTACGTAACATTGTTTTTGAAGTGAAACTACTTTAGCGGGTGGTTATTTGAAATTAGGTGTGTATAATGAAATGAAACTCTACTCTTTCTTAATGTGTATGTTTATTGAATACCTACAGCCAAAACATTTTATTAAAATGATAAAAGTTGATGGGATCTAGATAATTTACAGCAATAAATGATATGTTAAATTAAAGCACTTATCAAGCAAAATGTCCTAAAACTATCATCTTCGAGATTGGTTAACCAAAACCAGAGATGTAAGCGTGGAAAGATTTCCTATTTTTCTCATTTATTGCTGTAGCTGTTCTAGATCCCATCAACTTTTATCATTTTAATAAAATATGTTCGTCTCATTTTTCGCCATTTTAACATATTTTAAGCTTAAGCAAATGTTTATTACATTATGTGTGATTTTTATTAAATAACAATATGAACAAGTTAAGGTGTTATCTTCAGTCAGGCCGAAACTCACATACCCTACACTGCACTCAAAGTAGGTACATATATTTCAGTAAAAAAAGACGTTGAAGAGGTTAAATAATTCGAAAAAGTGTGAAATGTTTAAGAGGTTGAAAACTGTTGAAAAAGTCGTAAATATATGCAAAATGTTAATGTTGAGAGAGGTTGAAAAAGTCTAAGCAATTTAAAATCGATGAAAAAGTCGAAAAAATAAAGAAATTTCATCACAATATCTTGCACGGTTTACGAGACATGGTGGTATAGAGGTTAAAAAATTAGGACCGTGCCACGCGAATCTTTGGAAACTTGAAACCTAGCCTAATCTTAATTTAGTTCAAATGTACACCTAATCACCAAGTTTCATCAAAATCGCTGCATTTTTTTTCAAAATGGGATTGGGCAAATATACATAGAGTATGGGCGGTAGGCGTGTCTATGAACCGATTACGTCCATTTTCAATAGCAAGATGCCTGCAAGAAGGTCTGACCTGAGTGTGCTAATTTCATTCAATTAGCTTTCTTGGTTTTTCCGTAAACCTGATTTGAACAGACAGACTGACGGACATAGCTAAATCAACTCAGGTGGTGACGCTGATCAAAATATATCTACATACTTTTTTATACCTACCACCGCCCTCTTCTATGCGTTACAAACAAAATGACAAAGTGAATATACCCTCCGTGGAGGGTATAATAAAGAAAATAAACAACATACGCATGTATTTCCGGTACTTTTCGCAACATAATTGTGACTTTTAGGTAAATATGGTCACTTGGGTGTTACGTAATGTTAAGGGGGGGGGGGGGGGGGGGGTAGAGGAAAACGTTACGGCGCGTTACATAGGGGGGAGGGGGGGTCAAAAATCTTCGAAAATTGCGTTACGTAATACTTGAACGGCCCCTAAAACAGTATTGTTCCATATTTACAGCGGAGTCCGAAGCTATTTTATTCGCGCTAAACCTTTGCAAATCTGAAAAAAAAAAATTATATTATATGCACTGACTCTTTGTCAACAATAAAAGCTATACAAAATGTGTCGTCTCATAATGAGATAATTGCAAAGATACGAACCATTCTTATCCAAAACGATAAAATTAAAATTATGTGGATACCCAGCCATGTTGGGATTAAAGGAAACGACGTCGCAGACGAAGCCGCAAAATATGCAACATTTGCTCCGATTGTCATGCAGGAAACCTTTAGTATAATGGATTGTAAAAGATACATCAAAGCAACCCAGTCTAAGGAACAAATTCACTTTTGGAGTAACTACTGTCATTTTTACAAACTAACTAACCCAACAGGAAAGGCCCCTATATTTCCTGCAGATTGCAGGAGGCTTGATTTGAAAAAATATTCAAGACTAAGGATGGGACATACACTCTTGACACACCAATACCTAATGGAAAACTCAACACCTTCTATATGCCCGCTCTGCAGCTACGATGTATTGTCCATTAATCACCTGATCGGAAACTGCCCTGTTATGAATGAATACCAAAGGTCAACCAACAACATCAGCACATTGGAACTTCTACAGAATGTATCTAAAGATAACATCTTAAAAATTGTTAACACACTAAAATTTTTTGATTTATATGCTCATATATAGTTGTACATAATGAATAGGCCGAAAACCTTAGCAGTTAGTGCCTAGCAATAAGTTTATTTATATAATTTATTGATAAATAAACTGTTAATAATAATAATAATAATTTATTTTTAATTTTACATACATATAATAAATTTTTAGTTAGAAAAGAGATTATAAAAATATGCTAAAAAGCTACAAGAAATTAAACAATTTACAATGGAAAAAGTATTCGTTATTAAATAGATTTATATTTAAAATGCATTTAAATGCAAAGTACAATATACAGTTGTCATTAATACAATGCAATTATTTTACAGAAACAAATGAAATAATAAATTTAATAAAGTCCCAGTTTTCATGTCTCAGTCAGAAAAAATAGTACTCCTAATAATATTGGAGCAAAAGCTGCTGTTTGTGAATCTTTGAATAGTCTGGTTGGCCAATTAACAAAATTTGAATGTTTAACGTGTTTATTTATTTTGTGGAATGTTTTGATTCTGTGTTTGTTGATTATTAACTGGTACGCCACCTCCCTGTTGTGGAATTTGTTGATGTGGGATTTGTTGTTGCTGTTGCTGTGGGACTTGTTGTTGTTGCTGTGGAACTTGTTTTTGCTGCTGTGGGGCTTGTTGTTGTTGCTGTGGGACTTGTTGTTGCTGTGGGATTTGTTGTTGCTGTGGTACAATCTGTTGCTGTGGGACTTGTTGTTGCTGTGGAATTTTCTGTTGTTGAGGGACTTGTTGTTGCTGTGGAACTTGTTGTTGCTGTGGAACTTGTTGATTCTGTTGTTGTTGCTGAGCTGGTTGGTATTGCTGTTGTTGTGGAATTTGTTGCGAGGGAACATGTTGATAAACCTGATTTGGATTTAATTGAACTTGTTGTATAGGCTGTTGCTGATACTGAGGTGGCTGTTGCTGGTATTGCGGTTGCTGCTGTTGGTATTGTTGTTGCTGTTGTTGATACTGCTGTTGTTGTTGATTTAACTGCTGCTGCGGGTTCTGATAATGCATTTGTGGTTGTTGTTGATATGCAGCTTGTGGTGGTTGTCCATTAGGATAGTAACCTTGTGGCATATTGGGATGTGGAGGGAGCTGCAAGTATATAAAAATAACATGTTTGTTTATTTGACGAAGCTTAGGTAATAATAATAGTAGTATAAGCATTCACATTAATATTTTCAATACGTATGTAAATATGCTTATTTCTACATCTACGGACGTGCATTCGTACGCATAATTTAAAAACAAAAACCAAGGGAGGACTATATTTAGGAAAAATACCGGGCTCGGTCAAGCACGTGGTTCGAAGATATTAGCCAGCATAAAGCGATACGGACGTGACACATAATGAATGTGCTTTTGAGGCGCATATAGAAATATGGAAATTTCTGCGAAATGTGAAAGAATTTATTTCTTCAAAATATTTCAAAATGAAGCTTAACTACGCTTCTTAATAATGGAATCATTCTAAATAGTAGATCTTTTTTAGTTTATATTATGCAGTGGACCTAACGAAGTATCCCAGCACATGAGTAATGGAGTTTTGTAGCACTCACAATTCTTGAGCAATAGTATAAATTTGCATAAAACAATCCTGTATACTGCATTTAAGCGGTCATATTCTATCACAAAACTAATAGAATCATATTCAGCGATCACGAACCTTTGGAGTACCAAGTTTCAGTTAGTTATATTTCATTTTGAGTTAGCAAATTGCCCACGACCCTGCTGCATCTACTTGTATGTACCCATAATCATATTTAACAAAGATACTTATAGCCAGGGACGTGAACCGGTTTTGAACCGGAAAGCCGCTTTTTTTTAATAATGAACTGAACCATTGACCGAACCGAAATTTTCGTCAAATGATTGATCCGAACCGAAAACCGAACCACTTTTTATAACGGTTCGAGGGTTCATTCTGACCAATTTTGAATGGACAAATTTTTCCCATTTGGTTTATTTTTTTTTTTTGTTAAATATGGAAATTGATGAAATTTTGAAAGAAATAGGGAAGCATGAGACAGTGTTCAAAAATAAATCATTAATAGATAAAATCAAATCGTTTGATAATATAAAGAGGCTTTCAAATAATGTTAATGTTTTGAACTTTTGGAGTAACTACCCTGCCAAAGAATTATCTGAATTAGCTCAAATCATTTATGATGTTTCAGCCAGGTTTCGGTAGAGAAGATATTTTCCACCCTAAAATTTATTCTCGGAGACCTGCTTGGAAATATTGACGAGGACTTATTAGAAGATATTTTTCTCATCAATCTCAACTGATTATTGTAAATCAAATTTTTTATCAAATACTAATTTTTTTACTACGTACTTATAGCGTATGACATAAATTATATGTTCATATATATTTCTATATTCTTTTGGATTGCTACTAAATAAAAATAACACAAATTTGCAGTTTTTTTTTTTTCATCCCCGAACCGTTGAACCGAACCGAAACCATGACTCAAAGAAAACAAAAACCGTTTTGACGAACCAATCCAAAAGTGCAAAAACGGTTCGAACCGATGAACCGAACCGACCGAATTTTTCACCCGGTTCACGTCCCTGCTTATAACTATAGATTTAAAGATAAACTTTTCCTTTAATTTTATCTCTAAATTGGACAGAAAACCAACGAATTTAAAAAAATTTGAAATTGAACGGCCCAGTGAAAGAAGTCCCTTAGTCAAAATAATGTGTTTGGAGATATTTGAAGATTTGTGTTACAAACTGATCTGGAAATATATCTGTTATGAGTAAGGGAAAAACAAAACAATGCAACATTGGTAAATCAGTCAAGCTTTATTTGAAGCCATCACTCATGCTTGCTGGTGAAATAATCATTGAGTTATAAACATTTTAAGACTAATGACTTAAATCAAAATCTATTGACTTAGGTACTTTTTACTATTAAATTTAGACATAGGGACTTTACATTAAATATTGAAGAAGACACCATTGTGAAATGTGTGATTTCTTCATAATTATTATCTTTGTATTTTGATATCCTTGATCTAAATATTTGAATAACTAATATTAGTGTGGAAATGGACCCTAATAGACCTCACTGAACCAGAAGTGGACGTGTATTCTGATTTTGGCTACACTGAAAAAAAAACGAAGACAGAATGCTAGGTCAAACGAACGAACAATTTGAATGACGAGTTGAGTAGGTACAGTATTGGTCGACGCAGTAAAAGGACGCATATTTTAAGAAGCAAAGTCGAAGTGTTTTTATTTATATTAAATAAATATTTTTATATTCAAATAATAAAGCCACGATCTTTTATTTAAAATCCCACATTAGTATTTAATTTATTCAATTTCATCTTCAGACTCAACTTCCGCCTTAGATGGCAATGAAGTTACGCCTGTAGATAAAATGTCTCCATAGAAATATTTTTGATTTTATAACACAAACTGCAGCAGATGCTGGATATCACTCAATTTTGCAGGTTTTAAAGACAATGGAGCCTGATGCGCATCTTCAGGATCCCTCCGAATGTTTCTTCCTACGCCAACACGATAGAATGAAAGTGGCTTAAAGGCCCTGTCAAGGTATTTTTAAGAGACGAACGATATACTTTTTCAAAATTTCCTTCTTGCATCTTTTTTTTCTTGCCAGAATTTAGTACTTTTATGCAAACATATTTACGACTTAGGGACTTTTAATAAGGAAACCTTTTGACTTAGACCTTTTAAAACACTTAGGGATTTCTTGGCGAAAAATCGACGGACTTAAGGAAAATTTGTATTTCGATAATGACTTTTAGCAACAAACAATGCAAAAATAAAAAAAAAGGTATACCTCATTTTTGTACGTTGTATACGCTATTTTTGTCAGATCAAAAAGTGTCTATGTCAACTTAGGCACTTCTTTCACTGGGGCCTTCAATTGTTTTTAAAAATATAGTCCCCGCAAGAGCATCTCTTATTGTAAGAGGTGACAGGATTAACATAATCAGGTACCCCAGTGAATCCAGGAAGCATCTGACCCAGAGTGCGCTATTTCCCGGTCAGCGTCTAACTCAGAAAATGTGCGGTTGTGCAATGAGGTTCACAATGACAGTCACCTAAGAAGTATTTCTCGAGGGCTCTACGGAGCACTAATAATCGAATTTCGACCTGTCTTTATTACAGATAGCATCCTCACCATCGTACTAGAAGAGCTGGACCAATCACTCTTTTTCCCCTTATAATAAATATCAGAAATAAAAAAAAAAACAAGTTAAGGTGTTATCTTCGGCCAGGCCGAAACTCACATACCCTACACTGCACTGAAAGTCCCTTTTAAATAAATGTTAAAAGACATTGAAGAGGTTGAATAAGTAGAAAAAATGTGAAATGTAAAAAAGGTTTAGGGGATGAAAAATGTTGAAACATTTGTAAAAGACTGAAAAAGTCGATAAAATATGGAAACCATTGAAGAAACTTGAAAGAAATTCAAAATGTCGAAAAGATATGAAAAATGTTGAAATTGCTTAAAAATGTCGAAATAATATGAAAAAGTCCAAAAAAGTTGAAAAAGGTTAAGAAATGATAAGACAATTCAAAATCGCTGAAAAAGTCTTCACAATAAAGAAAATAATGAAGAAAAATGAAAGAGGTTGAAAAAGTGAAACGAATACATATGGGATATATTGGAAAAGTTAAAAGGTTGATAAAGTCAAAAGAATATGGAAAATATTGAAAAAAATCGAATAAAAACTAAGAAATTTAAATGTGCCACGCCCAATTCTCCGCCTACTTTTGTTTTACTAAATTATATTTGTCATTGACATCCACAATCCAAATCTTAGCCCAATATAACCAGGCCCACTGGTGTAATATGGTCCGATTTCTATCCAGAAATAGCTTTTTATAAGCAACACTCTTTCACCAAATTTTAGTCTGATTGATTACATATTTCGAAAGATATGCCACTGAAGGTATTTTACTTGTATGGGGAGTGCTACGCCTACTCGTACTATTTCGCTCACTTTCGACTCAGGTATACCTTTTAGCAAGTAAACCACCTAAATTAAATTTCATACCAATTGTTGCAATAGTTCAATCAATATAGCGATTGCAACTTTGCAGTAATATAGGGGGTGCAATGCTCACTACTGCAATCTCGTCAATTCTCATTTAATTTCAAAGCCCATAGCAGCCGACACCTCCAAGCCAAATTTTATTAAGATTACTCTCATAGCACACTATCTATAACAGTAAACGTTTTTTGCTTGTATGGGAGGTGCCACGCCCACATACTCCATTGCGCCAAGTGTTTGCAAAAACATACCTTCTAGCAAGTATATCTGCCTTATTAAATTTCATAACGATTACGTTGTTAATTCTCTAAATATAACGTTTATAAATATTGTGGGCTGTGCCACGCCCTTCATCGAGTTTTTTCAGTAAAGTGGCAGAGCTTGTGTTGATGACTGCTTTCAGTGGCATCATCTCTAAAATTTTTATGAAAATCGTTTGAGCCACTTTTGAGAAATATTGAATCAAAATTTTTAATTGTTGAAAAGAGCCACGTCCACTTTTACGATTTTTTTTTTTTAATTTTATTTTTTATACATAATTTATAATAAGCTTTACATATTAAGTGATGCCTCAGCGCCACTAAGACATTGTAGAGGCAAAAGGCAGCTATAGATTGACATTAAAAATAAAATTTACAGTTTCAAAATTAAGTATTACAACTTAGGATGATATTAAATGAATATATCAAAAATAAAAGAAAATATCAAAATGTAAGCAGCATCTAAATATTAAGAAGAAAATACTGTTTTAAGATACTTTTAAAATTTGACAAACTTTGAATATTTTTTAGATATTCTGGTAATTTATTAAATTCATTTGGTCCGGCAAAAGAAACACGTTGTTTAGTTAATTCCAAGCGGCATCTTACTATTTGCAGATGCATAGCTTGTCTAGTAGAACGCTGTGTAACAGACATATTTTGAGCAAATTGAAATCCGTGAGACCCTATACTTAAAAAACATACACTAAAAGTTTTCTTTTGTAAAAACTTTGAATAGGAAGAATATCCTTAGCATAGTCTTTGTACAAGTTCATTGAACTGTGCCTTAGAGTTAGGTTAAAGACTAATTTAGAACTTTGTTTTGAAGTACCTGTAAAGACTTGAGTAAGGTAGAGCTTTTACTACCATACACTATAGGTAAGTATGTTAGATGGGAATGTATCAAAGATTGATAAAGCATCATTTTGGTTGCACTATTAAGTTTTATGTCTAAATTTGTATAATGTACCGATACCCGAGGCAATTTTACTTTTTAATCTGTTGATATAGCATTCCCATAGCAAATTATTGTTAAAATTCACACCCAAATACTTCACATTATCAGATTCAACAATTAAGTTACCCTCAAACTGAACTCTCATTAATTCAGATCCCGCATAATTAGAAGGCCTGAAAAGTACCAAATTCGTTTTTTCTTTGTTTAAGGCTAATTTATTAATTTTAGTGCATTTTAAAAGTAATGAAGCATCACGCTCGATTTGTGCTTTCAGAACTTCAATATGATTATATTTGTAAAAAACATACGCAAACATAGTTTTCCATTGAAATCAATGTTTTTTAAATCATTTATATATATTTTAAATAGTAAAGGCCCAAGAACGCTGCCTTGGGGAACTCCACATTCAATGGATAGCAAAGAGCGTGAAGTTAAATTCGGAATTTAACTAGCAAAGACACAAACCATCTGACTTAACAGAGCTTTAACAGAGAAATGTTAACCTGACGCTGAAGGAGATTCAGATGGGGTCACTTTAAAATTGTTTAATCTTTCCAAATTATTCAGGGTGCACATATAACTATATGTGGACTCAATAGAAAATAAAACTATGTTTTCAACGATAAAAAATTTTGGTGCAGTTTATATCGTTAAGTACATAATTTGGTTATGTGAAACTTCCAATTATTATTGTGAAAACCAAACATGGTCATCTGATCATTGACCATTATTTTTTGAGTGTGCATATTACAGACTAGGTGGGTTCGATAGAGCATAGTTCGACCTTTAAAACGACATATCACTTTAGTGGCGCTTCTTTTTTGAACTAATGATTTTCTTTGCCGAAAATCCTGATTTTTTTGGTGAAAACGTAACATTTTCATCTGGTCGCTGACCATTATTTTTTGAGTGTGCATATTACAGACTAGGAGGGTTCGATAGAGCATAGTCCGACCTTTAAAACGACTAAAAATGAAAATTAAATTTTTTTTTATGGCAAAGTTTTTGATATATTGTGGTTTTTTAATTGTTCGACCGCTTTTAATTTTAAAATTCATGTAGCGAGCTATAAATGTACAATTTAATTAAATTCGACATTTCTAGCTGATGATACGAATTCTGAAGTTAAAGGAGGTCGACAAAATCAAAAAACCACAATATCCCGAAAACTGTACCATTCAAAAAATTTTAACTTTCATTTTCGAACTCAGCAGAAAAAACTACATAAGAAAAGTATCAGTGTAAACTAGTGCTATTAATAATTCATTGAACATTATTTGATCGATTTGTGTGATTTGATTGATTTGTGTAAGTTCACATGAATATCGGTGTGTGCTAAAGTTCCATCGAAGAATGTTCAATTAATTAATAATAATCAGTCGACAAAAAACAAATAAAGTTGCTTCCTAACAAAATAATTTATGGTTGTCAAAAAAATTTAATTTTTCTTTTCAAAAAATAATCGATTTTTAAGATGGGGAAGGCCGTTAAAAATATATGGTATCTTCAAAAATTCATATATGTATGTGTTGATATTGTGTACTTACCAGTCCTTGAGAGACCATACGTTGCACTTCTTCCTGCCTGCGTCTTTCAAACTCAAGATACTCCTCATGTGTATACTGTGTTTGTTGTTCCACCGTTTCCCACTCTGGATCTTTTTTAAATTGTTCCTTTTTTGTTGTTTCAAAAAATTCATTGAAGCTTATAAGACCGTCATGATCAGCATCAACTTCTTGAAAAACGTGTTCACGCATGCGTTCCATTTCTTCAGCCCTTTCTCGCATATCGTCTTCAGGTAAACCTGATTGGTATACTTTATCTAATTCTTTTACAAATAACGCTTTCACTTCGGTTTCATCCCAAACACCGTTACCGTCAACATCTATATTTATATAAATGGTACATAATTATTATAATCTTTCCATTGTATAAAATGGTTTTGGTCAAAAAATTTGTATACATATAATGAAAGAAAACATCACAATATCCGCGCTAAAGCTTTTAAAAAATAATTATTTTCGTATAAAACACAGAAAAGAAAAACATATGATAGAATATAATATTTTATTGGCACTTCTTAGCTTAAAGTTTTAAAATGGGATCTACATTAGTTCAGAAGGTATCTCCTAAACCATATACATATACACTAGAGGTTTGAAGAAAATACGTAACGGCTGGAATAGGGTAGTAAATACAGTTACGGATTTAAGTAATTTTTGTTTTCTTTTTTTTTTGTTTGGGGGGTGAAAGATACTTCACCTATTTCTCCTCTAAGTACCGAACCACTACTCCAAACTCCTTTTAGACTTCTACGAAGGTCCATGGGTGTAAAGTCGGATAGATTCTGGAAAAGTATAAGGGTTAAACGGAAACATCTTGCATGCTATAGTATACATATATCATGCGTCTACTATAACGATATAGTAGAAGACGGCTAAAATTTGATCTTCAGTCACAAATTCCTTTGAAGTTTCTGTCCTACCTATGGAAGCCACTAATTGCTAGTAGAAGTCTTTTGACTTTATTCTTTGTCTTTATTGTTTTCAGAATTTTACTTTAGATTTTAATGTTTTTTGCAATCGTTAGTTGGAAAATTCATTCAGTGAAAAAAGCATATATGTACGTTAACTTTGTCAAGCTACACATTATTTGAGAGGAACTACGAGCGGGGTATAATCGTTTTTGCCAAATAAACAATATTAACACTTTCTTAAATTATTGAAAGTTTTTGTATGTTCCTTTAGGAACTTACGTGATTGTGTGAAAAAAAAGTTTACATAACAAGTTAAAGCAAAACAGAACGATCATAATCATAGTAAATTGCTTCGTCTTATACTGCTAAATAAAAGTATTACTGAGCAATAATATGGACCGTTCATTTTGAAAGAGTTGCAAGTCAATTTTAAAAAAAAAAGATAAATCAAATAATTCACTTATAATTCAGTGTGCACATTTTATTCAAAGTTAGTATTTAAAAATAGCCATATGCTTTGATCAATTTAAAATTCGTCAATAAATGATATTGCGTAACAATTGATTATGAAAGTGGTGAATATCTCGGAAGAAAAAATTAACTTTCACCAATTTCAAAATAAACGGTTTATATGAAAACTACGGAAATTTTTAATGTAATATCTACCTTTGACCTTGGTGATAAAATACATTTTATATCATGTGGCAGGGTTAAAAATTATGCACATGTTACCGAAACAACCAATTAGGGATAATAACTACTTAAGTAACTATTTGTTGCATTTTCAAAATCTTTGGGACCAAGTCGTACACAAGTGGAGATGCTACATTAAAATTACTTTAAATTATAAGATTCGAAGCCTTCCAGAATACTTTTTCAAGTTTTGAAGTATATATTATTTAAAATTTTCAATTTCGAACGTAATTTTTTTGCATTGGTAAAAATAGGAGTGATCGGCTGGACAACAAGTCAAATATTGGCAAACTTTTCATTGCCTTTTAATTTTCGATCAATGAAATTTCTCAAGATCGCTTGGAAATCAAAGTTTAAATTTTACTATTTTTTTTTTTTGTTTTTAATTTTCTTAAAATTAACTGAACGATAATATTTACATCGGTCAAAAAAACTAAGTTTATTAAAATACGAATAATATTGCAGATTAATGCCAAAATTCTTTACGTCGACATGAGCGAGTGACTGAGGTTTGTCATCAGTTACTTTCACCTGAAAATCATTTCATATTTTTCGTATGCAGTTACTCAGCATGTCTTTGTTTTCGAAAAAAAAAATATTTTGACACAATTTGTGAAATGGTTTCACAGAATCAGAATCAAGGCTTAGGTAGTCATTTTTTCGAAGCCCACTTGTATATTTATCTAAACTGTAAAAAAGTTTTTATTTATCGATAATTGTGATCACCACACTCAAAAATAAAGTTTCCGTACGTTTTTATACTATTTCAGATTTTTTAAAACTTTGAAAGCTATTATTTAAATTTTAGATTTTGTGAACTATCATGTCTATTTTTCAGTCTTCTAATAGCATTACGAATTTTAATAGCTATAGAGTAAGAGTGAAATGACACGGCATTCGTCCACTTTTATTTACTGAACTTTTTTTCGTAATTGGAGAATAGTAAGCAAAGAACCCTTTGACTAAGTATTGTTATATAGTACATGTACATAATCTTGAAAAAAACATTTTCAAGCTAAAACTCTACACTTCACTGTTAAAGAGGTAAAATCGATGATCCACAATCTATTGGGAGTGCCAATTTCTTTCGTTCAACGAATGCATTTGACGCAATTCCGTATTAGTTCGTTTAAAAAGATACTTGAAAGCGTAATAGTCAAAATCAAAACTTGAAAGATCAGCAAATTTACATTTGTATAGTTTTTGTTTTAATTACCATGCATCATAAAGAAGGTGTGTGGATTGAAATCCTGCCTGTCCATGTGATCTTGCTTTTCCCAAACGTCTTCAAGTTGTGCTTGATTTCCAGGATGATGTACTTTCTCATGTTTTTTATGCTTTTCCTGCTGTTGTTTAACTTCTTCTTCGAATTTTTTACGATGCTCCTCATCCATTTCCTTCTTTTGAGCTTCACGCTCAAATTCTTTTTGCATCTCATACTCTTTGAATTCTTCACGTCGCTTACGATCAGCTTCTGCTAAATCTTCTGAAGTTTGTTTGATCAATTTTCGTAAGTCTTCAATTTCGAAAGTGTGCTGATTTCCATGATCCAAATGCAGACCAACCTTCATATGATCGCGGTCAATATCATTAGTTAGTTCATATTCTTTGCTTGCAAGACTACGTAGACGATCAAGTTCACGTCTTTTAATTTCATCCAGTTTAGTACGGACATGATGATTCACATAATCCAATTCTTGTGCAATCTTTCCACTCTGTCGATAAGATAAATATTAAAACATTTTAAATGTTCTTTAAAAAATAAACTTCAATAACTTACACGAATGTCAGCTTCAGGTGCCTTGTCTAATTTTTTTCTGAATTCTGGATCACTTTCCAGTGCGTCAACTACTTCCTTTAGATATCTTTCATATTCTAAGGAAGTCTAAAGTGTAACAGTTTAAATGTGGAGATCTCTATTATAATATTTAATACTCACTTCTACGTCAGGTGTTGCTGGAGTGTTGGACTCATCCTTTTCCTCCTTTTTAATTTTTGTAACGGGAAGTCCCGTGACAAGCGCCACGTACAGCGCAAGTGTTAAGACACACGTTATTTTCATTACAAAAATTAAAAGGAAAACAATGTATATTAGTTGTAGTTGTGGCAATTGCAAAATAAGAATTTAACAGCAGCTTTTTATTTTCGCAATATTTCTACGAACAATCTGACGTGTCTTTTTAACACAACAAAAATTCTTTGAAAATTAGTAGGAATACTTCAATCTGAAACATCCCAGCAAACCAAATATTCCGGAGATTGTTACGAAACGATGTATGAAACCACATGTAGTACGACCTTGCGTGATTGTCAATAACCTTCTACGCTTAAGTTGGTTGAAATTGCAACAGTGATACGTCGTCCACCTACGGATATGATAGAATTGAAGGGCTTATTGTTAAAATATTATTAGCCACATTGTTTCAAAAACCGATATTTTGCATTCATTCTGTTAACTCATCGTATAATTGTACCATGTGTTAACTGACACTATACAACACCCACCGAAAAAATAGTAGTACACCTTTCAACAGTTATTACCAGTATCTAGAGTTTGATTTTATAAAAGTATTACTTCACCCATTTTTTTAAGACTTCAAATGTAATTAATTCCTTCCGAGTTGTGATTGTGCTATGAGGTTGAATCGGGAGATATATAATTGCAAATTTGAACTACATACTGTTACGCGCGGTTATATTTTTCTCAGGACAGGAATACTCACGCAGCTCTTTAGTGCCAAATACTCAGAGCTTCCCGGCTAGGGTCACGGTTTCCCTAAGCCGCTTCTGTACGTACGAATAGAACAAAAAAAATTATAAGGCTAAAAGCCCCTTCAGACTATGTGAGAAGTCGCATGCTTTTTTGTATATTTTTTTTTATGTCTTTACATATGATGTGTCAAATAGCATAAGATTTATTTAATTGTGTTCATACTGATATAATTTATGTTAAGAGAACTTGAAATTTCCCAATAATAATTTTGGCATTATCTATCAAATTAATTTTTATTTGTAAATATTGTTTTTTTTAACAAGGAACTCATATGACTTCTCTTTTGAAATAGACTTGAATCTAATGTCCAAATAGTCATATGCTTTCTCATATGTCAACTCATTTGTGTAATATAAACATATTCATGCTGTGACAGTTGTCATATTTGACGACTTAAACTTTTCCCGATGGCATTACGGCTCTACCCACCCCGGCATGTCCACCAAATATCCCGCCTAGCAAGTCTTCATACCTTTAAGTCAAAAAAATTTAATTTTTTAAATTCAAATTAAATAAAAATTTTCTTTGTTCATTCTTTTTTTTTTCAATTTTTAATTTTAATAAGAAAAAACATGTCGCATCTCGCATTCAAGCTGCTTAGAAATTTACCTTCCATTAGAATCAAATAGACATTAAAAACTTATATATATTGTCACAAGCTGATTTATCCGCCAATGGATACAATAGAATTAAATATATAACGACAGGTAACCGTCAGTGGGTTTCGTCCTCCGCATCATTTTATACGATCAAGTGAACTTTAATTTTGACAGCCGGTACTCGTTGGTGAATTTCCCGTC
Organism: Tricholauxania praeusta; assembly: GCA_949775025.1. Lineage (NCBI taxonomy): Eukaryota > Metazoa > Arthropoda > Insecta > Diptera > Lauxaniidae > Tricholauxania > Tricholauxania praeusta. The sequence continues at coordinate 60,010,757 of OX459028.1, read as the reverse complement.
GACCGCTGCAATTCTCTTCCATTTCAAGCGTTCTCTAATACTGACATCGGGTATTCTTTGATGTATAAAATTACAGGATAAGGTGTACAATTAGCCGAAATTCGGGCATCGGATTGGTTAGTTTAATCAAAATGCATCACTATCTTTCCTGTATATCCCATCCTTTAACCTCATAAACTCGACTTTTCAACAGCCGGTTCTTGGACTATTGAAAGTTTACAGCTTTGTGACCATTAACATTGTGGGATAGGCACGGATCCAGTTCACTTTTTGTATTTTAGTTAATTTTTTTTACTACATCAGAACCGACAAAAATACAAACTAACCTGCGACCCGCAAATTTTTCAACCAACTATCTGGCAAACGATTACTGAAATTGAGGAAATACAATGCAAGGAAAAGCCCAAATTAAGTTCTAAGCACAATCAATGCGAGATGCGAGTGGGAGAAAAAAACAAAACGAGATAACATAATTTTTTCTAAACGTTAGAGCAAGAAGATACGCAACGGAAACTCAAAAAAAGATCAGGAAAAAAAGCTTATAGGAAAAATTATGTTGTCTCGTTTTGTTTTTTCTCGCACTTACATTGATTGTGTAGAACTTATAGCTATGTGGGGGAGTCAGGAGTCTAAATTGAACCACGATGCTTAGGGATGCTCCCTAAAGGGCCAACTAAGCCATGCATGCTTTGACTGCTGTCAACTTAAGCCCAATTTCCATGTAATCTTATCTTATCAAATATCAGGGAGGACATCACATGCTATCAAGATAGCAAATGTATGCTATTCACTCTCGCATTCTACAAGCGCATTAGGTTCTGTTCGCATGCTTTTTCTTTCTTACAAAAATTTGATTTGATATCCCTGATATGGGATAACGAAAGATAGCATGGAAATTAGGCTTTATGCAACTTAAGCCCAATTTCCATGCGATCTTATTTTATCTTATTTCATCCCATATCAGGGATATCAAATCAAATTTTTGTAAGAAAGAAAAAGCATGCGAACAGAACCTAATGCGCTTGGAGAATGCGAGAGTGAATAGCATACATTTGCTATCTTAATAGCATGTGATGTCCTCCCTGATATTTGATAAAATAAGATGAGATAAGATCACATGGAAATTGGGCTTAAGTTACATAAGGCCTAATTTCCATGCTATCTTTCGTTATCCCATATCAGGGATATCAAATCAAATTTTTGTAAGAAAGAAAAAGCATGCGAACAGAACCTAATGCGCTTGGAGAATGCGAGAGTGAATAGCATACATTTGCTATCTTAATAGCATGTGATGTCCTCCCTGATATTTGATAAAATAAGATAAGATAAGATCACATGGAAATTGGGCTTTATTATTTATTTATTCATTATTCTCTCGTTAACAATATTAAACTTATGATTTAGGTACACATCTTATTCAAATTTTTATCTCATAGAGAATAGTTAGTGACAGTTTTATTTTAAATATAAAATAGTGATAAATGTCACATCATGATTTTAAGTATAAATTAATCAATTAAATTAGATGTGGGGTGGACATTTAATAAACTGATAAGCAAAAACAAAAAACCAAATAAATGAGGTAAGAGAAAAAAAAAGATATATATAGGTTAGGTTAGGTTTGGGTGGCGGCTATTTCAGAGCCTCACATAGACCATAGGGGTCCATAGTGTTACCACAAACTCTCTGCTACAGTCTTATTAGTAAATTCTGGTCCTTTCATTGTGGTGCTCGTCCAACATGAAGGTGCCTGTTGTTACAGCGAATCTTTTTATTTCACTCAATTGGACTATTTCACTCAATTGGACTATAGTTGGGATATAAAGAATGGTTGCCCAAAGTATTTCAACCTATAACTTACCAAAGCAGGGCAAAAGCAAAAAAGGTGTTCTATGGTTTCCTCTTCATCGGGTTCATGACAGTTTCTACACCAGTTATTGGATACAGCGCCCAGCCTGAAGGCATGATGCCCAATGAGGCAGTGGCCAGTCACAACCCTTGTCAATAAACTGCATTCACTCCGAGTTAAGGATAACAAATATTTAGTGTCTTTTCTATGGAAACTGGGCCGAAAATGTTTGGTTACCTTGCTCGTGGAAGAGGAATTCCACCTCGTATCCGCTACTGAGAGTAATTCTCTGTCTTTTGATACGTAGTAGTGTTGAAGACGTACTGAAACTTTCAAGAGTTCTGAGTCTGACTGAGCACCCTGCTTTGCTAGTAAGTCTGCCATTTCATTTCCTACAATGTTGCAATGCCCAGGTACCCACTGAAGGAATACTGAATTCTCCTCACTTAGTGTACACAAAGCATTAAAACACTCTAGGACAATTTTTGACTTAATGGAATACGATTGTAGAGCTTTTAAAGCGGCCTGACTATCAACGTAGAAATGAAATATTCTGTTACAAGCACCTTCTTTTAAGTAGACTGCTGCTTTATAAATTGCAGCAATTTCAGCCTGAAAAATGCTACACTCTGTCGGCAGTTTGAATGATTGGCTTGTTTTGCTGTTTGAGATGTAAAAACTTGCACCCACACCCTCATTCATTTTAGAGCCATCTGCATAGATGTTTATTACGTCTGTTAGGTCCTCACCCTTTGACTTCCAGAATTCTCTTGAAGGAAACGTTACCAAAAATTTCCTGTCAATGTATAAAGTGGGGGTCATGTAGTCGGTGGTGACATTTAGAATAGCACCTACGTTGCTATGACCAATTTGTCGGTATTTTAAACACCCCGATTCTTTGAGCCTGAGTATAGTTTTATAAGCTACTCCCTTTGCAAAAAGATCAATAGGCAATAAATGTAGTATAACGTTTAAAGATTCTGCAGAAGTTGTACTAAGCGCCCCTGTTATGCCAATACAAATGAGACGCTGTATACGTTCTAAAAGCTTGAATGTTGATTTCAATTTAATGGCTGTCCACCAGACATGAACTCCGTAAAGTAAAACTGGTCTTACTATCGCAGTGAAGATCCAGAGGGTGTTTTGGGATCCAAACCCCATGTTGCACCATAGAAATTTTTGCACGCATAGAAGGCATTGTGTGCCTTCTTAATGCGTTCCCTAACATTCGGTTTCCAATTTAATTTACGATCTAGAATAATACCCAAAAATTTTGCCTCATTAGATAATAGAATAGTGTTGTTGTCAATAGTTATATTTCTGAACATAGAAATTTTATATTTCCTCGTGAAGAGCACTAGCTCCGTTTTTTTTTGGATTTAAAAATATATGCAAGCAAAATTTATTTTCCATATAACATAACTACATACATATATAGTATATAACAACTTTAGAAATCAATTCATAGTAAACCATAAAAATTTATTTTTTTTTTAAACAGTGTAGCGCATCAAACTTTCGACCTGGTTAATATCAAAATCAAAAACTGTGCGAATACACACAAGTCGTATATTAAAGCTACAACGTAAGGGCCAACCAAACCATGCACGCTTTGACTGCAGTCAACTTCTGCAAGTGTGCGAATACACACAAATCGTATATCAAAACTACAACGTACTTAACAAAAAGTTTCGTTCAATTTCCACAAATGTCATTTGCTTAAGGAAAGAGCGAAACTGAACGCACTTTCTGTACGGAATAGCCCAGTTCACATTATCACACATGCTGTCCAACATGGTGTGACAACATCAATGTTCGATAATGTGAACGGTAGGATGGACCGCTTGACACACATGTTGGATGGATTTCAAAAATTTTTGATTTTTCTGCTATCTTGTCGAACTATACAGCTTGTGTGAACTGACTGTCAAGCCTAGTGAACAATTTTCATTTTAAATAAGATTTCAGGCAGTTTACTTCGATGTGGACGCTAATAAATTGTTCTGCAATTGATGTTTGATGGCATGCTCGATAATGTGAACGCAAAGTAATATTGACAGTCACACATGTTGTCAAGCAATGAAGGACAACATGTGTGATAATGTGAACCGCCCTAATCAGCTGTTTATGCATTGCATACATAAGAAAAAAATTTTGCAATGGAATCTGAAGTGGAAAATACTTTTATTTTAAAATTGATAGAAAATGAGGAGAAAAGAAGATGCTTATACAACAAAGTAGACGCATTTTATTACAATAAGAATGTGAAGGAAATGGCTTGGAGTGCAGTTGCAGAAATATGCATTTTAATATACACACTTAATACATACAACAATTTGATTGACAATTCAGTGATGCCACGCGCTGCATTTGCCAATACTTTTCCCCACAATCTACACGCATAGTACAAAATGAGCAATTTTGTTTTCTTATTTTTTTCTTAAAATTAGTAAAAACAATATCTGGATTACATATTTATTGCTTTAAGTATTTAAATAAATGTCATTGAATAACATTTTGTGAATGAATTCAATTTATTTAGGAAATATAAGAAATAAAATGTATGCAACTGTGGGAATATTTCACACACTTGCCAACTATGGCAACATCGCTTCTTAAGTTCAACGAAGTACAACATAGCCACTAAAAAGTCTTCTCTGAGTTTCTTAAGCATCTGACAGGCTTTTCGTTCAAATTTGACAGTAGGTTACGCTAGGCGATGCATGGTTTAGTTGGGCCTGTACTTAGCAAAAAGTTTCGTTCAATTTCCACAAATGTCATTTCCTTAAGAAAAAAGCGAAAAACGCACTTTCTGTACGGAATCAGCTGTATATGCATTGTTTACATAAAAAAATATGTTTACAATGGAGCCAGAAGTGAAAAATCCATTTATTTTGAAATTAATAGAAAATGTGGAAAAATTAACATGTTTATACAGTAAAATTTACATATTTTATTGTAATCGAAATGTAAGGGAAAGGGCTTGGTGTGCAGTTGCAGAAATATACAGTTTAATATACACACACATTACATACAATAATTTTATTGACAAGTCAGTGATGCCACCATCTGCATTTGCCAATACTTTTCCACACAAACTGCACGAATAGTGAAATATTAGCTATTTTACTTTTTTTTTTAAATTATGAAATGGTCATAGATTTGTGTATTTATTGTTTTAAGTATCTTAATTAATGTCATTCAATAACATTTTCTGAATGAACTCCATTTATTTAAAATAAAATTTATGCAATTGTGGCAATATCATCGTTTCTTAAGTTCAATGAAGTCAACATAGCCACTAAAAAGTCTATTATGAGTTCTTAAGCATCTGACAGGCTTTTCGTTCAAATTTGACATCGCTAGCCGATGCATGGTTTAGTTGTCCTTAAGTATGAACAATTTTGCTTAGGGAAAATTTATGGCGCTTTGCGGAATTATATCGAGAATAAATACATTGCATCTCTAACTAGTGGCCACATAGACAGTGCTGTCAATAGACAATAGAACCCACACACACAATTGCAATTGGCAGCTGGTGACAGTAGCATTGACAATAATTTACCATTTGTCTTAAGGACAAGCGAAAAAAAGGAAAAACTTTATTATTTTACAATTGTTGCTATATTTTCAGAAGGAATAGCTATAATTCTTTAAGTTAATTGGATTGAGAATGGAACAAGATAAACGAGTGTATATAATGAGAATTATAGAAATGTTTCGCCAGCGTGAAGAGCTATGGAATAAGAACTGTTTTGCGTATTGCCGAAACGACCTTAAAAAGAAAGCTTTTAAGGAAATAGCGCAGGAAATGAATGTATCCGAGGAGTTCATTAAAAAAAAATTAAGAGCTTTGAGGAGTACTTATATAATTGAAAAGCGGAAGGTGGAACGAAGCAAGAGTTCCACCAACGATTGCAAAAATGTGTATGAACCATCTTTATTCTGGTATAATGCAATGACATTTTTGGATGACTTAATAGTAATGAGAAAGCCAATAGACCAAGTAAGTGTATATTTAGGCAGAGGAAACTTAAGTTGAAGAATCGTTTACTTTAGCTGAAATTCTCCAAATAAATTTATTTTTTTAGGGGTAATAGAGGTTAAAAATAAAATTAAAAAAAAGTCGCTCGGATCTAGTAGCGGAGATATAGACATCGGAAGTTGCGGATATAGCTTTTGTAAAAATGGTTATAAGTTGGGAACCCCTGAATAGAAAATGGAAAATATGGGTGTCATAAGAAAGATAATTTAATGGCCTACAATAACGGTTTTGACATTTAACCTATAATTTTGGAGATATTACGATTTTTCTAAAATTTCGACCAATTTTTTTTTTGAAAAACTTTATTTTTTCCAAAAAATGTGTCAATGATCTATAATTATTTTTGCATATTAAGAAAGCTTAATTTATTCCCTTTGGTATATAGCTTGTTCTAAATTTTTGCGAATTTACCCCCTTATTTGCCGGAAAACAAAAATAAATATTTAATAAATTCTTATGAAATGTCTGTTTTTATGGACAAAAACAATAAAAAACCAACAAAAACAACAACGAAAGAAAGGAGCGCCGCAGACGTATGAGAATGGTCTTATAATAACAATTGTTGTTTTCATTGTTTTTGTCCACAAAAACATAGTTTTCATATGAATTCATTGAATAAATATTTTTGTATTTCTTTAAAAAGGGTGTAAATATAAAAAAATTTACAGCAACCTACATATCATTTTAAAGGGAACCAAGCTTTCATAACATGCTAAAAAAGATTTAGGTCATCAACACATTTTTTGGAAAAAATAAGGTTTTTTCAAAAAAAAAATTGGTCAAAATTTCAGAAAATTCGTAATATTTCCAAAATTATTGGTCAAATTTCAAAACTTTGCTTACCATTATTGTAGGCCATCAAATTATATTTCTTATGACACCCATATTTTCCATTTTCTATTCAGGGGTTCCCAACTTTTAACCATTTTTGCAAAAGCTATAACCGCAACTTCCGATGTCTAAATCTTCGATACTAGATCCGAGCGACTTTTTTTTTTATTTTATATTTTTTTTTGTTTTTAACCCCCTTTTTAAAAAAAAAAATAAATAAAATTGGACAATGTCAGAAAAAAATTACAAGCCAACTAGGCTTATTTTGATATCTTAATACCCAAAATTAAGGCCACTGATTGTTTTTAGAAGCTGAAAGGAGTAATTTACTAAACGAATTTCAGAAAAGAAACCAGACTTGGGATTATATTTTTTTCAATTATTGAAAAAATTGAAAAAATAAATTAAAAGTAATTGTAATGAAGTTGTAATTGAAGTTTTTTTCAATTACTTTAATTTCAATTACATGTAATTTAAAATTACAATTACATGCAATTCTAATTACTTTTGTAATTGGATTAGTAATCCATGAAAATGTAATCCATTAGAGAATTGTAATCCATTACTTTTGCCAAGTAATTTGAAACGAAAAATTAATTGATTACACATTTTTCTGCAATTACATTTATTAAAATTTCACAAAAAATATGTTATTGCATATGATTTATATGGGAATGTAAAAAAAGAACCTTCGCGTGACTGACTCATTGAGTCAATGACGTCAACCTCAGATTCCTCAAGATATCGTAAGGAAGATTTGGTTTGTGGGCTCATCTTATAACGTAGGGGTGCATACATTAACATGTAATTGTAATTGAAACATTTCAATCACAAAATTACAAGTAATTGCATGTGTAATTAATTACCTAGTGTAATTGATTACGCCCAAGTCTGAATGAAACTCATAAAATTCTCTACAAAAGTTCAAACAGAAACGTCTCGACGGATCTAATTTCTAAAAAATGATATAAGTTGAGAACGCCTGCACGTTTTCCAAAAATGGGTGTCATATGTTAAAATAGTTTAGCAAGCTGCAGCATAATATTGTCACATAAAATGTTTCAATTTATCCCACAGTTTTCGAAAATTTTTTCAGAAATTTTTACCCATTTTTTTTTTTTTTTTTCATAAAACCGTAACCTTTACAAAAAATATGATAGAAAATAGCTTTTAAAATTACGTAAAATTTGTACCTAAACTTAATTAAATTACCGTAAAGAACTCTCAATAAAGTGTTTTTATTGTATTTTTTGTTATAAATTTTATTTGTTTGTTTCGACTGATTATTATTATTTACAATTAAACTTATTCACAAACACCGATATTCATGTACATTTTAAGGATAGGTCAATGTTTTTTATTTTTCTTAAGCAAACAAGGCTATGTACTTTAGAGTGATTCAAATTTTTTATATTTATTTCAAACAGATATAATAGTGCAGATACACGCAAGAAAAATGATGGTGCATAACATTATTATTTACTGGTGGCTAATCGAGGCTATTAGCTTTCCATTCGATTTATACCGGAAATAATGCTGAATGTAAGTTTCCTATCAGCAAAAACCTGAAACGGAGAAATCAGTATTTTAAAGTTAATCTGCATTTGTGATTGAAGGAGTATTAATTTTTGTTTATTTTAATATCGTGATTCTGTAATTTCACTAGTATACAAACTTCGGCTTCTCTCGAGATCTGGTTTCTCATAGAAATTTGTCAAAGTATTTTGGGGTGTGGATTCCAAAAATCTCAACCATTTTTTTTTTTTTTTTTTTGTTAAGAATTGTTTTTGAGATATCCCCAAAAAACCCCCTTTTTCTGCCCTTTTTTCATTTATTTAGCCATATATTCAAAAAGTAATTTTATTTTCTTTATGTTTTCAAGAGCTTTTTAGTGCAAAAATACACAAAAAAATTACAAGCGCAAAATGTATTCAATCTTACAGTTTATCTTCTGTCTAACAGTTTGCTGTTCAGCAGCTTCGAATAAGATCTGACGGAGTAACGAGTGGTCACCATTTGACGAAAATTACGTCAAATTTCTTTACAGTCTAAGAGACCCTAATTTCACTCAGAAAGAAGTTATACCCAAAAATTAAAAAAATTGATATATATTTTCGGTTTTAATAAAATAGTTTTTTACACTTATTTTGTCGAAAAAATAAGATTTTTGACTTTATAAAGCGGCATTTCGATAAAAAATGTTATTCGCTACAAAAAATCTGGCAATGTGTATATACCAAAAATGTATAGTTTTTGAGTTATAAACAAATAAAAAAGTGACAAATTTGTACCGTTCTCAAAAGTTCAAGCCTAAATTTAATAGTACTTTTAGATGTATCATTTTTAGGGTACAATTGAAAATATAAGACAATGAAATACTTTACGAATTAGTTCCTTATTCAATTAAATAGTCAATGGCTTATATGAGACGTTCTTTTATAAACCGCCACATCTTTTCTGGCCGCCACATTTTTCAATCTCTCCAAATTTCGTTTACGTATTCTATGCGTTATATTAGGTGAACACGTGTGCCGAAAATTGATTTGCTATCGAAGATAAAATTAAAATTGTCATATCTCCGGTAAATTTTAACGGAAAAATAATTTTTTTATATCGTTTCCAAGTAAATGAATTCTTTCGCGCACCCCTGAAAATACTGCGTGCCGCTGCACAGTGGTCCCAAATCGAGTTTTGGTTCAAAAATCGCTAGAGACTAAAATGCTAATAGATGGCCAAAGCCCGGATTTCGCAAAAAAAAGATTTCGTTTTTTATTATTTTAAGTTAAGAGCCGAAAAAATGTTTTTTTTTGTTGAAAAAGGGCTAGACATCGCAAATTTTTTCAGAAATTAACCTTTTTTTCTTTTAATTAAAGCTTACTGAAATTCTAACAAATGCTCGAAGCCCGAATTTTAAATAAAAATATTGTTTCTTGGAATAAGCAAAAAAAAGATTGTCCTATCCCAATTTTGAAAAAAATAAATTCGGGTTCAAAAAATGCTACAGGGTGCAAGTTTTGTCGGAAATGAAAATTAATCGTCAGAGCCTGAATTTCGAAAAACAGTTTTCGGTTTTTTTTTTCTTTTAATTTCGTATCGATTGGCCATCGCTCTATTAACTAACTTTAAACAATTGATTTGTCATTTTTTTATTGAAAATTCATGTAGTGGCATTGACAATTTAGAATTATAGTGTATTAAGGTAAATGCAGTGAAAACAACAAAGGATTTGAGTGGTAAGTTTTTTTTTTCCACAGTTCCTTATATGTAAATAAACAAAATCGAAAAAAAAAATAAAATTTAAAAAAAATATAAAAAAATTTTCTTAATTTTTTTGGCCAAATTCCGAAAAATTAAAATTTTGCAGCTCTGGTAGCAACCCTAGGACTATTTTTTTTTTTATTTTTTTTAAATTAAGATATACTCGGACATGAATAAATATTCGAAAATCGAGTGTTCTTGAAGCATTCTAGAACATGCCATTTATTTGAACATGTCTAATGTACCTATTAATTTTTGCGAGATTGTTCATATTTTAATTTTGTTTTTTGACCTATTGTTACTTACTTACATAGATGGCCATAACAACCCGTTGTCAGGTTACGGCCGACCTCATTAGCTCTCGCCAGGCGCCTCTGTTTTGCGCGCGCCTTCTCCAATCGTTAATGCCAAGCGCGGTTAGGGCTTAATCAGCTTGGTCTATCCACCGGAGGCATGGTCTCCCTCTTCGTCGTTGACCGGGGACCTTCCCTTCGCTGGAGCTTCTTTATCCATACGATGGACATGACCCAGCCAGCGTAGTCGCTGTATTGTTATACGCTTAACTATGTCAATGTCGGCGTAGAGCTCATACAGCTCGTGGTTCATTCAAATGCGATAGTCGTCGCCAACTCGAACAGGACCAAAGATTTTGCGGAGAACTTTCCTCTCGAACACCCCAAGAGCGGCTGCGTCTGTTGTCGAAACCACCCATGCCTCAGCGCCATAAAGAAGCACAGGTAGAATGAGCGTCTTGTAGAGTATTAGCTTTGTCGATCGAGAGAGAGCTCTGCAACGTAATTGCTTACTGAGACCGTAGTAGCACCTATTAGCAATTGTTATTCTCCGCTTAATCTCCAGACTGACATCATTGTTGCTGGTTACGGCAGTGCCAAGGTAGATGAATTCCTTGACAACTTCTAATTTACAGTTGCCCGCTGTAACATGAGAGTCTAGATCCCGTGCTCTCTTGTTGTTGTTAGTAGACATCATGTATTTCGTCTTGCCCTCGTTTACCGTCAAACCCACTTTGGCTGATTCCTTTTCAATAGCAGTGAAAGCAGCAGTAACATCTCTCTTACTCCGACCGATAATATCAATATCATCAGCGTACGCAAGGAGCTGAACACCTTTGAAGAAAATGGTGCCATTATGATGCACACCGGCTTTTCGAACGATCCCCTCCATAATGAAATTGAAGAGATCGCACGAGAGCGGGTCGCCTTGTCTGAAACCTCGCTCGGTATTAAAAGTTCCGGAGAGGTCATTCCCTACCTTGACGGAGCTAAACGTATTGCTCAACGTCATCCTGCAGAGCCTTATCAATTTTGCAGGTATACCGAACTCAGACATTGTTGCGTATAGGCAATCCCGCACTGGGCTATCGAACGCAGCTTTATAATCGACGAAGAGATGGTGAGTGTCGATTTGATATTCATGGGTTTTCTCCAGGATTTGGCGTAGTGTAAAAATCTGGTCTATGGTGGACTTACCAGGTCTAAAGCCACACTGATAGGATCCGATCAGCGTTTCTGTATGTGGCTTCAATCTTTCACACAATACGCTCGAGAGGATCTTATATGCGATGGAAATAAGACTGATACCCCTGTAGTTGGCGCAGATTGTCGGGTCTCCTTTCTTTATTACAGGACAAAGCACGCTGAGATTCCAATCGTCGGGCATGCTTTCCGCTAGCCATATTTTGCTGATGAGTTGATGCATGCACCTTATCAATTCATCGCCACCAGCTTTAAACAACTCAGCTGGCAGGCCGTCAGCACCCGCTGCTTTGTTGTTTTTGAGTCGCTGGATAGCAACTCGAACCTCTTCATGGCTAGGTGATGGTACTTCCACTGCGTTATCATCGATTGGTGGTATCGTACTGCATTCTCTCTGGGCGGAATTGGTGGGATCATCGCCCGTAAGCAAGTTGGAGAAATGCTGCCTACATAACCTCAGTACACTCTGTGTATCTGTAACCAGATTTCCATTTTCGTCTCTACAAGTGGATGCTCCTGGCTTGAAACCTTGAGTTAGACGCTTAACTTGTTGATAGAATTTTCGTGCATCCTTCTTGCCCTGGTACACCTCAAGTTCCTCACGCTCACGCTTTTCCTGCTCCCTTTTTTTACGTCTAAAAATGCCTAAATTTGACCTATTGTTACTTATTTTATTTCCTCACGAGCTATAGGCCACGAAACAAATTCTTAATTGATGTCAGTTATTAATTTATTTTTAAGATTGCTCATATTTATGAAAGAATTAAAAAAAACATCGAGTTTTCATTATTTTCATCGATATAGAAATTTTTCCATTTTTGGATAGTCTGAAGGGCGCATATTTTTCCCTTTTCCAGCAATAAATGTATTGTTGACACATTAAGAGATAGCATTTTTATTTCACATATGGTAGACTTAGTTACTCTATATTTAATTACTAAAATAGTAACACTTGCTGAGATTCGCAAGTATTCACTTATGCTTTTTGGTATGTATGTTTAAAAATTATTAACATTTTATTATTCCCTAAAAAAATAAAGATGCAATTATGCTTGCGTGCAATAACTAACTAATGACATTAGAAATTCGAAGCTCTTACTGACGAAGAGGAAGCAAAACGTGTATATAAGAACATGTGAGCATTTTCGAGCGAAACATATGGACTTTTTAAATGCAAATATGTAACTAGGGGATTCTCCAAATTAGCAAGCGCTTGAAATTCGTTACAAATTTTTCAAAACAATGATGTTCACATCTTAGAGATTTTGCACAAAGTTCATATTTTATAGTAGTCAGTGGTAGGGAAAAAGTGTTCATATTTTGGGCTGCTAATATTATCGCGAGTTTGCTGTATGTGCATAAATATGTGTTACTTAAACACTGAATTCAGCGAAAACTGTACATTCACAAAATTTATTCGGAAATTTGCAAAAGCACTCACAAAAAAAAAAAAAAATAAAGCAGGCTTTTGTTTTAACGAATACGTATGGGATGAAGAAACGTTTTTAAGAAAAGCGCTCGCTAGTTTGCGTTCCTTTTTTATGGCTCTCGAATCTACGCTCGTGTACATATATCGCACCAATTGTGGATAAAATCGAAAATAATTCTTTCCAAAGTCTTCTGAGAGTCTCTTCTCTATGCTAAATTCATTTTCGACCTTTTCCCAACGATTGGTTCATTAAATACTGCAAAACAATCGACCGAGTGCAACTCTATCCGAAATCTAGTTTCGACCTCTTCGCGAAATTGGTGCAAAAACTTTTTTTCCTTAAGTGAGGCCTAAACAGATGGAAGGAGATACCCTTCTTGCTTTCAAAATCCATTTTTGGCGTTGTTGCATCGCTTGGTGCCATAAATTACCCCTCTCGTGGTACCAAATTACCCCCCTCCGTCTAAAGTCAATTTATACTTTTTACAAAGCAAAAAATGCAGTTAGGACACTTACACTCTGAAATTTCATTTTCAAAGCTGCAGTAAGGACATAATGCATACTAAGACCTTTGGAACGGGTTGAGGTACTCAAATTTTGATAGCACCAAACGAAAGTGTTTTCTTTAGTATGGCGGAGTACTAAAAAAAAAGCAAGAAATTTCATTTCATTTGTCACTTGTTAAGTTAATCACATTAACTTTATTTACTTTATATAACTCAAGTTAATGCAGACCCGTACCAACCCGACTGTGCGTGGAGGGGGGAGGGGGGGGGGTAAAAAATGTTACTAAGTATATTTAACGTCTCCTTTGAAAATATTTCTTTTTCTCTATCAACTAACGCAGTGGTCGGGGAAACTTATTCACCAAAGAGCCAAATATGTACATTACAACTGTTAAAAAAAAATTTGAGAGCCAAATGATTAAACTCTCAATGCAAACAATGTCCTTGTATCTCCTTGGAAAGTTTGAGCATGTTGTTGTTTTTAATTTCCAGCACGATCCCAGTTTTCATCAATAAGACGACTTCTCAGTTTACTCTTGATAAAATTCATGCTTGAAAAAGATTGTCCGCATGAATATGTAGACCCGAAAAAGGAAAAAACAGCAAACGCGAGTTTTTTCAGTTGATCATAAGAGTCAGGAATACTATTCCAGACGTTGAACATGGTCATGTCTTTCTTCTCCAATGTTTCCCTTTCAAAATCTTGGACAAAATGAAATAATTTGTTTTCGAATGAATGAATCTATTACTGTATTAATGAGCAATTTTGTTAATGCGAGTTGAGTGACAAACAGTGTCTTCTCTTAATGACTTTGTGTCTTCTTTTGTGACACTACACTATATATGGTGGCCATAAATCGAGCTTCATTGGCGCTTGTGGTATCATCCGCCTCTATGTTAATGGCAGACCATATAGATTTTGCCAGATCCACACGTAAGTTTGAACAACTCCCTTAAATTGAGCCAGGTTGCACTGTGTGAGATTGTCGTCACAACCCACGCTAAGGCACATTAGAGTCATAGCAAACTTGGGGCTACTACGAGTTGAAATTGTAGTAAAAGCACCATCAGAGAATAAACGGCCCCAATCCCAAGTTTTTTCCTTCTTTGGGGAAATTGTTTGTACCAAGAAGTTAACTATAGCTGTATTTATCTGATCAAATCGCTTAAATGCAATACCTTAGTAATTCGTAAGGATTCTTCCCAGTAATAACACAAGCTGAGGACAGCCATCCAACATAACCAAGCCCTGCAAGTGAAAGAGACAGCAGGCAATCTGAACGCAAAATAGGTTCAATTAACTCACTTTTCGTAGCATCACAAGAAGAGTATGAATAGACTTCGAATATCGTCAACTCCGTATTGTTGTACTTGAAGCGTTCATAAGTAGTAGACAATAGACTTAATGTTTCATCATGAGGTGGAGGAAAACATACAACCTCCTCAGGAGACCTCCAAAACTTGGAGTACCTCATATTTTATTCACCATACGTTATTCAGCAGTCGGCAAAGAAATATATACTAAAGAACGTCACTCCCGGTTTTGTCGGTTATTGGAACTTGTTCTTATTCTGCGAAGAGTAAAACCAACAGCCTTAGAATTAGGGGAAATCAATTTTGGCTTATGATGCGCATTCCTCTGCTCTGCTTGAATCAAAGCTTACAAAAATTCCAACAAATCCTTGGAGCATTTTTAAGAAAAGGTAAAAAAACATTTATTAAATAATTTTTTGGCGCTACACTGCGTTACTATACAGAGTAACCCAGTGGTTTTTTTGGTGACGCAGTGTACTTTTCTTAGAAAATTACATAATTGTAAGAAAAATACCAGTACTTGGGTTGGTTTATTTAACGGAAAAATTTTTATTTGTCAGAACTCTTCAGTAATTTTTAATATGTTGAGTTTTTTACTACCCATATTTAAAAAAATATTTTAATGTTTGTCATGACATGTTAAATTGAAGTTATTTTTGTTATTCTATATTGCATTAAGCTCATCTTTTGTTAAGAATAATTATCTGTTAGATATTATTAAAATTACCTTGACTCCATATGTGTCTTGAAGTTCACCATAAGCCTAACCTTCTCTCGCAAGTTTGTGTAGTAATATATGTATTAAGGGTTTTTTTGGGAAATTTTAAGATTTTTCTCAAAGATTTTGGAAACGCAGTGAACTAATTTCTTAAAAATACTTTACTAAACTGATTATATCTAAAGTTTACCTTAATGAGAGAATGATATTAGCTCTATTGTTCAAAAGTGCCAAACAAGTTAGCTAAATTAAACATTCCTAAAAAGTGTTAGTTAAGTAACGCAGTTTTTTTTTTCGACGACTTCCATTATAAATTGTCATAAATCACAAAATTATCAACAAAAGTTCGCTGCAGATATGAGTATACTATAAAAACATTATGATGATTCTGAATTAGTACTAAAAACTAAAAAAATTTTATCTTTAATTAATTTTTTTTTTTTAACTCATGTCGTTATAGGCATTAAAAAGAATTTTGGCCCTACAGCACACAATTTTAAATCTTGACTTTCAATTTGGATTAAGATAAAACTTGCGAATAGGAGAGAAAAAAAAATCCCCAGACGTAGTCTCTTATTGACAAGTTTGAGTGTAAAAACATTTTTGTTTCGAAATTTAACTTAAAATAAAAAAATGCTATTTTTTTGAAAACTCGGTTTCCGACGCCTTATTGGTATTTTAGTTAGCTCTCATTAAAAAAAAAAGTTGTTAATGAAAAAGGAATAGAAAAAGTGCATGCAACAATCGAAACTTTCTCGTCTGGAGCGGAAGTATGCGTATGGAACGGAAGTATGCGTATGGAACGGAAGTATTGATAAGATTCAATGCTCTGTCGCAAAGTACAGTTATTTTGGAAAGCTATTGTTTTAGAAAAAACTAACTGTAAACCTAATAAGCTGTAGCAATAAGTTTCTTAATTGCTTTTTTTCGACATTCTCTTAAGTTTTTCTAAAAAATTGAGTGAGGGACAAATGAGACGCGTGGGGGGCAAAGCCCTAATAGCACCTGGGTTGGTACGGGCCTGAGTTAATATGGAAATTAATTTTACCAGTAATGACACTCATGACTTAAAGTATTCATTTACGAACACGCATTACTAACACCTAACCAGAACGCATTTTAACTCTCTGGACAATGGGCCACTTTTCGAAATTGAGGAGGATGAGTAGTTCCTTAACCTAAAAATGTATTTAAATTAATTTTTAATCTTCCATTTAATTCTTTTACGGAAATAATATTGTTTTAGATTTAAAACCTTATTTAAGTATATGACTGAAAAATTAAATGTATTTTTATTCAATTAATAATACTTTGAGTAAATTTTTCTCAACTGTGCACAGTAAAAAACAAGTTATTAAACTTAAACTTTTTGTTGCATAATATTGATCATAATTTGGATTTTTTAAGTTATGAGCAAGAAAATTTCTATGTACGTGTTTTTTAAAGTGCGATTTCTCAGTAAATATTGGGAAAAAGTTAATGAAATTTTCGTGATAGGACAATAAATGTTTTGCAATTTATATAAAATAAAGTTTTTACAAAAATTTTATTTTTATTTATAAAAAATTAAGTTTTTAATAAACAAATAGAATTTAAACCAACTTCTCATATGTTCAGAAACAAAATTTTTCCACAGAATTGCTTTGTTAAGTCTACATAATTTTTTCCTGGAAAAAAATTATAGTACGTTTCATAAATAAAAAAGTAACGAATGTTTAAGTGTCGCCACCTAGCCAATTTTACTCCTACAAACCATCCGATAAGAAAAATTTGAATTTTACAATTCAAAAAAATAAAAAACAATCCAAATTTTTCTTATCGGATGGCTTTTAGGAGTGAAATTGCCTAGGTGGTGACACTCAAACAGTCGTAACTTTTTTATTTATGAAACGTACTAAAATTTTTATCAGCAAAATTTTGTGTAGACTTTACAGAAGAATTCTGTGGAAAAATTTTGTTTCTGAACATCCCTCTATGAAATGGAAACATTCCCAGATATAAACAGGAAACATTCCATAGAATGTAGGAAGCATTCCCTTCCGTTAGACACTCCATTTCTTTTTTACACACGATGTCATTAGAGGGAAACTTTCCTCTCCGCTGTCTTAAAAATGAATGTGGAAACATGCCTCTCCGCTGTCTCAAAAATTAATGTGGAAACATTCCACACAACTGTCTTGAAAAAGAATGTGGATGCATTCCTCACCACTGTCTAAAAAATGGATGTGGAAACATTCCTCTCCACTGTCCTAAAAATGAATGTGGAAACAATAGCGTGGTCAAACTTGGTACAAAATTACAAAGTAACGAAAGTGGTGAATAGAATTGGACAGGTGGGCCTGGCACATCCCATTGAGCCACAAATTCTAGCATATCTAGAGAGTTTTCTAACTTTTTTGAGTGAATTTTTGTATATGCTCAGAATGTGGCGAGGAAACCATTGGCACGAGCAATAAAATGGATGGGGAAGGTAGGCGTGCCACTTTCTAATGACAAAAAGCTTTAAATTATCATATTTGCATAGCCTCCTAACGCAATATTAATTTAAATTAATTTTATTATCTTTATTTTACTCAATGACAGCAAAAAAAAAATTGAAAACTTGAAAAAAATTAACATTGTTATGCTAGATACACACGAGGCAACCGTTGCAGCAACACAGCCATGTTGAAGCAACCGTTGCTTCGTGTGTAGCTGTGTTGCCCATTGATTTTCGTGTTGCCGCAACCGTTGCCTGAAATATCAAAATATTTTGATATTTTTGGTTGGTTGCTGCAACCGTTGCTTCGTGTGTATCATTGTTTACTGCATTAACTAGTTCATTTCGTTAGAAACAAGCGAGTAAGAAGGTTCGCGAGGAGTAAAAATAAGTGGTAAAAAGGAAAATGGCAATTTCAAATAATGAAAATTATGTTAATAATCCAAGAGCCGGCTGTAGAAAAGTCGAGTGTATAAGATTACAGGATGGGATACATGCGAAATGATAGAGCTCGACAAGTCTAAATAGAATATCTAGGGTTGCCTTACCAAAGCCTGTCCCGATGGCCGAAAATGCCCGAATTTCAGCCAAACATGGGTTGCCACTCATTTAAGAAAAGTTGACCCCAAAAACGGGTATTAGGACATGATTCGACAAAGCAACCCTATATATTTTATTTAGGCTCTTCGATCTATATTAAAGAGTATAAAAATTTGAGAGAGCTATGGGACATATCTTGTGAAAAATATAAAAACAAAAATCTTTCGCTTGTGTCTTTTCTGTACCATAGCTACACACAGTACTGAGGTTGCGGCAACAGTTGCCACGTGTGTAGTGAACAAACAGAACTGGTTGCTGCAACACGTTGCTTCAACGGTTGCCTCGTGTGTATCTAGCATTAGAAAGGTTGACAGAGGTTGAAAAATATTGAAAAAGTCGTAGATATATGCAAAATGTTGAAAAAAGTTGAGAGAGGTTGAAAAACTCTAAAAAAGTTGAAAGAGGTTGAAAAAATTTGAAACTATTCAAAATTGATGAAAAAGTCGAAAAAAGTAAAGAAACTTATGAAGAAAGTTGAAAGAGATTGAAAAAGTCGAACAAATACATATAGGATATATTGGAAAAAGTGGGACACAATGGCTCTTTTACGCGACATGTTTGGTGAACGAATTATTTCGCGTACGAGCGATTTTAATTGGCTTCGACGTTCCCCGGATTTAACCGCTCCAGAATGTTTCTTTTGGGGATATTTGAAAGGAAAAGTCTATAATAATAAGCCTAGAACCAGCAATTAAAAAACAATACACGCGACGAAATCAACAACATAACACCTGAAGTTTTGAGAAAGGTTATGGAAAATGTTTTGGAAAGAGCACGAATATGCAAAGCAGAAAATGGCTACCACTTGCGAGATATCATTTTTATACCCTACACCGAGGGTATATTCACTTTGTCTCTCCGTTTGTAACACCTCGAAGGGGGCGTGGCAGGTATGAAAAGTATATATATTCTTGATCAGCGTCACCACCTGAATCGATTTAGCGATGTCCGTCTGTCTGTCTGTCCGTCTGTTGAAATCAGGTTTACGGGGAAACCAAGAAAGCTAATTGAATGACACTTTCACACACAGGTCACATCTTCTTGCAGGCATCTTGCTATTGAAAATGTGTGAAATCGGTTGACGGACACGCCTACCGCCCATACTCTATGTATATTTACCCAGCCCAATTTTGAAAAAAGTTGCAGCGATTTTGATGAAACTTGGTGATTTGGTGCACATGTGAACCAAATTAGGATTAGGCTGGGTTTCAAGTTTCCAAAAGGTTGTACAGGGGCGTGGCACAGTCCTTAATTTTATCATTTAAACTACCCTATCTTGTAAGCCGTTCAAGATATTGCGATGAAATTTGGTAAACGGATACATATCAAATATAACTTGAATTGAGAAAAAATTGGGCGGAATCTAAAAAGTAGGCGTGGCATTTTTCAACATTTAAAAATTTTGATTCCGTATATCTTAAAATTGGCACAAACGATTTCCATAAAAATTTTGGAGATGATACCGCTGAAAGCAGTCATCAATACAAGCTCAGAAACTTACGTTAAAAAATCTTGTTGAAGGGCGTGGCACCGCCCACAATATTGATAAACGTTATATTAAGAGAACTAATAACGTAATCGTTATGAATCTACTTGCTATAAGGTCTCTTATTACAAAAATTTGGTCCAATAGTACCTGTGGGCGTGGCACTTCCCATATAAGCAAAAAACGTTTATTGTTATAGGTAGTGTGCTATGAGAGTAATCTTCATAAAATTTGGTGTATAGATGTCACTTACTATAAGCTTTAAAAATAAATGAATTTTGACAAGATTGCATCAGTTGGCGCGGCACCTCCCATATAAACATAAATTTGTAAGCGCTGTTTTAAGTGAACTATTGCAGCAATTGCTATGAAATTTAATATAAGTGGTTCAGTTTCCATAGAGTATATCTGAGTCAAAAGTGGCTGAAATAGCACCAGTGGGCGTGGCACCTCCCATACAAATAAAATACGGTAAGTGCCATATTTATCGAAATATGTGAGCAATCATACTAAAATTTGGTGTTAGGGGTTTGCTTATGAAAACCTATTTCTGGATCAAAACCGGGCTGGATTGTACCAGTGGGTGTGTCACCGCCCTAAATTTAAAATTTAACTACGGCATATATCGCGAACTACACAAGCTATTGTGCTAAAATTTAATTTGAGGATGTCCATCACAAATATAATTTATTGAACCAAAAGTGGGCGGAATCGGAGAAGTGGGCGTGGCATATTTAAACTTTTTCATTTTTATTTGATTTTTTTCAATGTTTTCCAAATCCTTTCGACTTTTTCAACTCTTTGACTTTTTCCAATATATTCTATATGTATTTGTTCGACCTCTTTCAACTTTCTTCATAAGTTTCTATATATTTTAGGCTTCTTCATCAATTTTGAATCCATTTATTATCTCTTGTCACACCAGGTTAAATTGTTCCATTTGTTATCTTTGTCATGTTTGTTGAATAAAAAATAGCATTGATCAATAAGTAAAATTTACAATATTGGTCTTTGCTAAAATGACTGTAAGTTCATAATGTTTAATTATAATAAAAAATAATCAGTCGCAAAAATCAACTTTCTTAAACCATACGGAGAACACGCCAATTTCAAAAAATATGTGGCTGGCAACACCACAATTTTCGAAAAATAAAATCATAGCAAGTCTCTAAGCCAATGGCTTAGCAGCTATGACAACAAGCGAGAAAGTGACAAGAGATAATAAATGGATATACGCAATTTGTACAGTTCAAGGTCAGTTCCTCAGTAGCTCAGTTGTTAGAGCGGCCGTCGACAGATATGCAATTGAAATGCATGTACGGTCAGGGGATCGACTCCATGTACAACATTAACCAAAAACTGGTCTGATGAGGCTATGTGGTAATAGCCGAAACATATGTCACCAATTACCAGGTTAAATTGTTCCATTTGTTATCTTTGTCATGTTTGTTGAATAAAAAATAGCATTGATCAATAAGTAAAATTTACAATATTGGTCTTTGCTAAAATGACTGTAAGTTCATAATGTTTAATTATAATAAAAAATAATCAGTCGCAAAAATCAACTTTCTTATTCCATTATTCTATTTCCTTATTATAGTATTTGTAACTTTACAGTTTTTCCAAAAATAAAATGTCATTCAAGGGTGCCTCAATAGCATTAGAAGAAGAAAACCAAGCTTCAGAGTAACACTTAACAATGAAACAACAAATTTCCTTTAGGGCTTCCTCTGTTGGAATTTCGGCAGAGCTTCGAAACCAAGACTATGGGGCAATCATCTGTTAGAGTCAGCTCACGCCCCGCTGTACTGACTCTCTTTAGTTTAACGACTGCTTCTCGCTACCATTTTCGCCATCGTCCACCCTATTTCCAATTCTTCTTCTTGGTGAACGTGATGCAGATCGTTTACGATGTGATTTGCAGTCACGTGCCATGTGTCCCTGCTTACCACAGTTGTAGCATTTTCCGCTGAAGCTACCGCTGGCGAACGATGAATTTTTCTTTTCAGCCTCCACCTCCATCCGACGAGTTTTCAGTGATGGGCGGCATGTCAACGCAATCGTCTCCTGAGTGAGGGCAACCGTTACTGTTTCGTTAAATGTTGTCTTCGGGTTCCTCATTGTCTCGCGTTTTGTATCTGAGTCACGTATGCCGTCAATAAACGCCTCTATTTTGAATTTTTCAGCTACGACACTTAACTCGTCAGGATAGGAAAGGTGTGCCAATCGCTCAATATCCGCAGCATACACCTGCAAGGACTCACCAGATTTCTGGATACGACTTTTCAACTCCAATCTGCTTAATGTGGTCACTGCCATATTTTCGCTGTAAGGCATCCATCACCGCCTTGTAATTTTTCTGCTCCGCCACTGGAACCGTTTGCAATACTTCTGCAGCTGCGCCTTTTAATGCCACAATTAGCGCTGCAGCTGCGCTTTCGTTATCCCAACGATTGTGACCAGAAGTTGTTTCGAACTGGAGCTTGAAAACACTGAATGGCGTTGTTCCATCGAATGAGGGTGCCTTAAGCCTCTCTGCGCTGATTTCTCTTATCACTTGAGTGGTTGGTTCGCTTATTTCCAACTGTTGAATCCTTTTATTAACGTCCTCAAAATTATTTTGAACTTCTTCCTTGAATGATTCAACGTCAACTCGTAACTCAGTCATTTTTGCATCGAGGCCATTTACCATTTTGGCAATCTCCGTTCGAACAGCCTCGTGGATCTGCGTCGCGTTCTTACTTAAGCTCTGATCAATTCCTTCCCGAACCGCCTGGATCTGCAGCGCGTTCTGACTTAACTTCTGGTCCATTTGCAGTGCATTTTGACTTAAGCTTTGACTAATTTCTTCCCGAACGGCCTGGATATTGCTGTTCATCTGTAGATTTATTGTCTGCGTCATCGCCATCAATATTTTCTCGAACTTTGGCATATCTACAACTTCACCACTTGCCGCCGGTCCAGAAGCTTCTTCCACTTTCGCTGTTGATTCTGACACATAAAATTCATGCTCTTCCAGGTTTACACCTTGAGCCTCAAGAGCCTGCCGTAAGCGTTTTGTAACTCCACCTTTCCGCCAGTTGATTGCAGATTCAGCTTCTGCAACTCCTTCTTCAGTTGATCCACTTTCAATTCGTCAAACTTAACCATTTTTTTTTTAATTGATTGTTAATTATTTTTACACAATCTCACTTCTGACACCAATTGTTACGAAATTCCTGCCTCTTTGACGATAATTTCGATCTCTTACACTCTTCTGAGTTCGATCACTGGATTGTGTATTATTACGGAACACACTGTATTACTTTCAAAATAAACTGTTCTGTTTCACTGTTTGAATTCAACTGTTCTGCTTCACTGTTTTAATTCAACTCAACTCAGATGACAACCTTTTTATACTACAGTCATCACCTTCTCGAATAATCCAGTACCTTCTAAGTGGCGTGTAATCTACCATTATCCATTATTTACCAGTACCTTCTAAATGGCGTGTAATCTACCATTATCCATAATTTACCAGTACCTTCTAAATGGCGTATCGACGTTGAGTTCACAACTATCCAGAATGTTGCTATTATGCTCTAGATGGCGTTGTACGACGGCGATAATTTCTCTCGGTTATCGACTTTTATAGTGTACTGCAGCGTCTGTTCGGTTTATTATTTTTAGTACAAAAACTGCACTTTTTCCGCTAGATGGTGATGCTACCTAGTATCGTTTAGTTTTCTTTTGTTGGTTTTTATTTCGAGAATTTTCTGGCGTAAACCAAATTTCGCTACAATATTTTTCCACTCCTTTTGGAATCTTTTAAATCTGGTCCAGATATCGGAGTAAGTTTGGACTGTGAAAAAACGCTTTGAAGTACTATTTCAAATATGTGATAACGGCAAGCGAAAAATAGTACATTTCTATTTTACATTTGTTCTAATAGAACACACGCGCTAGTTAAGCGGCCTGTATTTGACGCAGTAGTATCGAATTCAAATCCTTGAACTTTGTAAGAAAGTCACCAATTCTGAAGAGCATCGAAAACGGTTAATGATACTTCTGAACCAGTGCCAGATTATTATCTGTGGTTCTATGTAGATGAGAGACTCCTAGAAGCTGTTCGATATTTGGAGCTGTTACAATAATCGGAAGACGATCTATATTTACCTTTCCAGTCACATCCGGCAACAATTTGGAATCCCAGTTTCGCTATTAGCGAAATTCAAATTCAATTCAGAAAATGATTTTTGTATTTGATTTGAAATTTGTTTTCGAAAATGTTCACGGGATCTTTTTACTGAAGTTCGGTTGAAAACATACTCAACGCGATTTAGTGACAAGGTCTCTACACAAGCAGTCAATACATGCACCGCACCTCTATCGCTACATTTATCAAGTGCTGCAGAAAGTCGCTGCGACATAATTTCTCGTCTGGCCCTTTTTGCACTCGATGTTTGCAGTGCAAAGTTTAAAAATTAGCATTAAAAAGTTTTTTATCTTGTACACTGAAATTTTGTCAACCTTCGGCCTCGATGCGGCACGGGTAAACGTTATGCGACCACTCCAAAATTTTATCATTTTGGTCTTATCATATAAGACAATGATTTAAGAGGGTCCTACATTAAAAAAGAAAAAAATTTTTTTTACTCATACAAATGAGGACCACACTGTTATATACATAAGTTATATAAATTTTGAAAAAATGTCATTATTTTTCGAAAAACTCCCGGACGCTCTTAATAAAAAAACAAGAACAACTAAAATAAAATCAAGCTAAAATGTACACATACTTCTTTTTATGGAATCAATCGTTTTGAAAATAAACCCAGAGTGAATTAAGTCTAAATAGGGAATGTGCACACACTATACAGTGGTTTCCTGCCAAAAAAAAAAAAAAACTTTCGTAATATTAAATTCAACTTAGTGGCATAGTTTTCTCTATGACTTTTGTCCGTTCCTGGTCTATGGACTGGACAGGTCGTATAGCTTAACCTACGTATTTGAAAAATTTCCAATAAAAAAATATCATTTCGAAAAATAGCATTTTAGCGATATGTTGTTTTTCTTGTATACAACTTTTCGAAGTCACTTTTACCCGCTGCGTACTGTTAAATAATTTTTACTCTCCGCCTGTAATTTGATATTGATTTGTTTTTCATTCTAGACTAAAAACAACGACCAAACGGATTCATTTGAAAGACAAGTTAATAACCACAAAACTGCAAAGGTAAAGTTGAAAGCATGCTCTGACTCAAGTAAGGCACACAGCGATACAGACAACGTGTGTAAAGCAACTACTCGTACTACCACTTCCAATAATTCAAATGGTTCTCAAACTGAATTTTCAATTAATTCAGTGAGTGAATATGAAGCAACTGGAATAAATGTGACTAAAAAATTAGAAAAAATGAATACGATTCAAGCGATTTATGCCGAATCGCTAATAAACAGTGTATTGCGAAATGGCTTGCTTAACAAATTGACGGAGGAAACATATATATTTGACGGAAAACGTAAATCGCAGGTAGAAACTTCATCAATTTTGTTATCTTCGGAACTGTCTCTTTTGCCACAATCACATCAAAACATATTATCTATCCAGTCCCCTGTGTACAGTAGTCAAACCACCAACCAATCTTCATTTCAACAAGATTCATTGTCCAGGCAATCGTCAGAACTAGAATATAAGATAGAAGTTGAAGATGCACTTTCAAACTGATTCATCACGGCTCAAACAATTTTTGAACAACACTGACACGAATATTCCGACTTCTCAAGTTGACAATGATTTTTTTCAATGAAAATTTTTAATCTGATTTGCATGATTAGAAAGGCTACTTTCAGTTTTTTGAAAGAAAATCGTTTTAATTTATCCTTAATGGGGAAAAAATGTGTAAATGTACAGAGGATTGATGGCCACAAACCTACAATCAAGTAATAATTTTTACTTTTTATGTGTTGTGTATGTAATGTATGAAATTTGATTTAAAATGTATTTTTTTAATAAAAGTACATATTTATGAGAATATAAAGTTAATTTATTTAGAGCACATAGTTAACAAATT
Source organism: Tricholauxania praeusta (assembly GCA_949775025.1). Classification (NCBI taxonomy): domain Eukaryota; kingdom Metazoa; phylum Arthropoda; class Insecta; order Diptera; family Lauxaniidae; genus Tricholauxania; species Tricholauxania praeusta. The sequence continues at coordinate 59,984,693 of OX459028.1, read as the reverse complement.
AATTTGATAGAATTCACTAGCTTTCACCAAGAAAGAGTTGATTTCTCATTGACTTGTTTCCATATATTTTGGGGCGTGGATTCCAAAAATGCCAACCATTTTTTTTCCTTCTTAGGGGTCGTACATTGGGAAAAACATAGTCAAAACGCTAAATTTTTTTTTAAAATTTTTGAAGTTTAGACATATCCAGCATGTCGAAAAACAACTCATTTGACCGAAGACCTTTTGCAGAACAGCCATCTAAAGCTGAGCTTCTAATGAAGTTATTTTTTTTTTTTTTTTTAATAAAATGTATCATTATAATGATAATTATCAATGTTTTATGTAGACGTCAGTAGAATCGACCTTTTTAAATGGAATTTTGCCATTTTTTATAGGTGGAATAAAAATATTGTTTTTAAAATTTAATTTCAGTTGTTAGGTGCCATTTTTTAAGATTAAAAAAAAAAAAAATTATGGACTAGAGCTTTTAAGGTCAGGTTTTTAGGCTTAGGTTGGTTGGCTACGTTGGGTTAGATTGGTTGGTTAGGTTGGTTGGTTAGGTTGGTTGATTAGGTTGATTGATTAGGTTGGTTGGTTAGTTTGGTTGGTTCATGGATCCACTAAATTTCCTCGGTACTGAGTAGTTAAATTACTTACCTAAATGATGGTGTCAAAGTCAACTGCAGGCGTTTGCAGCAACTTAAGATTTATCAATTTCAAGATGTTGACTCAAGTAAGTATTTTTTAAAAAACTTATAAAATTTTTTTTGAATACAATTTTTTTTTTTTTCAATCAATTATCTAGATTTTTTAATAACTATGGGACCAACTCATTTACGCCTTTTAACTTACCTCTCGGTTAGAGATAACTTTAAATGCTTACTTGCTGCCATGATCACATCTAAGCATTCGCATCCAGATCAATACAAATATGAATATGATCTGAATCTAGCATGCGTTGAATTCGCACGAAAAAATTGATTAATTGCAACAAAAATTTTAAAGTGCACAGTAGCCAGTATGCCCGCAGAAGTTTTGGAATCAAAAATTTGACAGATATTTTTAAAAAACATTTTAGTAATGTCAGATTCTAAAATAAGTAGCTTATGTGCTTCTAACAAAATAAAAAATAGAGAAAGAGATCTACCATCAGAAGTGCAAGCGATGCTAAAATAAATTGAGCTTTAAACTTTCAAGATGAAAACTTACATTGAATTACTCTAGTTTTTTCTTGTGATTTCATCTAGTACTTGCTGCACTACCGCAAATGCCAAGGTATAGCGTATAGAAAGCGCCATCCTCTCTTGTCCAAAAAATTTAAAACTATGTTTTAAACCAGGGGTCGACAGCGCCTAACTCTTTCCACTCTTTGCACTCTTCTACAACAACTTCATATCGTTGTAATTCGCCGAATCGTTGACAGGCGCAACTGCACCAAAACAATTCAACCCTTGCGTGTTGTTGCTTTGCATGTCGTTGTTGGTAAATACGTAGCGCTTGCGACTGCGCACAATTCTTGCTATGCTTTGTTTGTTGTTGGTAATTTTTGTTTTTTGTTAGTAATTTTGCGAGCTGATGCGCTGTCGTGTGCGCTACCGGCATGCGCGTTGTTGCTTATATGTTAATAAATCCTTATGGTACCGTATCCAAGGATTTGTTGTTGTTGTTGGTTTTTTGTTGTTGCACTCTTGAAATAAAATCCTTGTCGACCCCTGTTTTAAACCAGGGGTCGACAGCGCCTAACTCTTTCCACTCTTTGCACTCTTTTACAACAACTTTGTATTGTTGTAATTCGCCGAATCGTTGACAGGCGCAACTACACCAAAACAATTCAACCCTTGCGTGTTGTTGCTTTGCATGTCATTGTTGGTAAATACGTAGCGCTTGCGACTGCGCACAATTCTTGCTATGCTTTGTTTGTTGTTAGTAATTTTTGTTTGTTGTTGGTAATTTTGCGTTGTGTTTCGTCACCAGCTATTTTTAAATATAAATTCACTTGTGTGGAGTTAAACAAAAAAATATGATGCTTTTTTATTGTTCAGAGGGATAATAAATGAAGTATAAATAAAAACGATAAACATTTTCCATGTTTGTTCTAAAGTTTAGAGCACATTTATATCCAACAAAGTCTTGTCCGTTTAAGCGATGGAGCCACTGTATATTTTTAAAAAAATTTTGTTCAACGCATCAATGGGAAAAGGCCGAAAATGGATTTTGGGAGTGAAAGGGGAGGTTCCACCATCCTACAAAGGTGTTTTGGACCAATTTTTTGAAAAAATTTTTATTGCACGAATCGATGGGAAAAGGCCGAAAATGGATTTAGAAGGTTACAAGTGGGGTCCCCGACCCTCCTAAAGAGGTTTTTTGGACCCATTTTTCGAAAAATATTTTATTGCTCGAATCGATAGAAAAAGGGTGAAAATTGATTTTGAAAGTGACAGAGGTGGTCCCCGACCCTCCTAAAGAGGTTTTTTGTGGGAAAAGGACTAAAATGGATTTTGGAAGTGACAAGTGAGGTCCCCGACCCTCCTAAAAGGGTTTTTTAGACCCATTTTCCGAAAAAAAATTTACCGCACGAATCGATGGGAAAAGGCCGAAAATGGATTTTGACAGTGACAGAAGAGGTCCTCGACTTTTCTAAAAGGGTTTTTTGGACCCTTTGAGCAATACGCTCAAAATAAATTTTGAAAACACGATGCAGCACAGTAAATGGTGCCTTCAAAAAGCAATATTTCCTTTGGTGAGTACCTAATGTGGGCATTTCCGCCAAAAGGCCAACCGGTAAAAACCAGTTCGAAACGGTAAAACCACTTTTTCACAGCCATAGCACAACATAATCGCAAAATTTTTTTTTGTTTGAAAGGTTGTGAAGAGAAGAAGGGACATGTATACTTTTTTTTCAATAGTAAGCGGTGCCACGGCCCTAACGGGAAAAAACGTTTCCACGGCTAAACTAATGAACCGATTTTGATGAAATTTTGCTTAAAGATAGATTGAACCCTAAGAAAGATTATTAGAAACTCTGATTCCTCAAAGCGGGCGTGTCATTGTTCCAAATGGGAAAAAACGGTATCACGACTGTGCCACTACACCGATTTTGATTAAATTTGGTATGTAGATAGATTGAAACTTGAGTAAAATTTTTTTTTTAAAGTGGTCGATTCCACGCTTCTTACAGAAAAAACGTTTTATCAGCAAAAAGACAAGTTCTATATTTTTTTAAGAAAAATATCTACTCCTTCGTCTTTGTTAAAATTGATCTCACTAATTAATTTGATAAATATAAACATTAAATTTATTTTTTTAATTACTGTATATATCTAAAATATTATTATTTATATAAATATTAGTCTTTTTGAAAAATTGCCCAAGTGAACCATTTCAATCAAACGAAATCTATTAAAAAGATATATTATTCCATAACATTTTAAAATTAGTTGCATTAAAAAATTTTGTCAGGTTTCGCTGACTTGTGCTTTTCTATAGATGGCCATGAAAAACACTTCCGTTTTTTGTCCCGTTCGAATGGCTTTTTTATTGCCTCTATCTTGGAACCAGTATTACGTCTGGCATCAACTTTACCACTCAATATAGTGCTGCCTGTATGCCTATGCTGGCTATTCCTTAAAGTAACAGAAAAAAATAAAAGTGTTATACATTGACTTTTATTCCACTTTAAAAAAAACTTCCCTCCCTTTTAACATGAGAGAAATGCCCATACATACATTTTATTTTTCTTATTTAGTGTTAAGAACTCTAACTTATCTCCTCTAACTTATCTCTGTTCTGTTTTTTCACTAGGGTGTAATTATACAAGGGCAAATCATTAGAGCCATGCGTACTTAAAATGGAAGCCATTTTGAGAGCGTGAGCGTGATTGAAATTATTTTCAATCGGTTGTTATTCTATTTGTTTTGATTTTGATCCAATCAAAACAACGATGTATAAAAAAATCGTAACTCAAAATATAGTTGATAATAAATTTCAATGTGATTGATATTTGATATATATTGATATATATGATATCCAACGAGCAAATTTGTTTATGAATTACCTTCGAAACAAAGAAATACAGAAGAAAAACAGTCATTTATAAAAATAAAAACTAGTGCAACGCAATGGAATTATGTATTCTTCTTCTTATGTGCTACACTGCGTTCATAAACTATAGCACAATTTATGTATTTTAAGGAAATGTGCTGTAGCATGTTGGATATTGAACCTCAGGCGCTCATACTGACATATTTTGTGCTTAGATATGTTCTCTTGAAGCTGACGTTATCAAATGTTATATTCATTTGACTAGTGAGAGGCTCTCGACGCTCAACTGGTAGAAAATTAAGCACACTCCATGCGAAACAGGATATTTGAATGCATCAAATCCTGATTCACTTATTTCCTGTTCTAGATATCGTTTCAACGGTCGCGTTTTCTGCTGCCCAGAGAATTTTAGTGGTTGCCGACAGACTTCAGTTGGTGGTTTTCGTAACGTGTGTCCAATTCATTTTCATTTTCGCCGTTTTATTTGAATGGAAATCGGATCTTGACGGCATTGGGTGGGCAAATCGACATTCGGGATGGTCTTAGGAACCAAATTTGTTGGCGAACACTTTTAAATTATGTAATAGGCCGCTGCTGGTACGCCAAGTTGCATAGCCGTAAAAAGGTAAACTGGTTCGTCCTAACATACTTTAGATGAACTAGTTTGGCTTAGGAAAAACTAATTTATCCTAAAAACTAGTTGGCCGGTAACAAATATATTGTATGTAAATAAAAATTGTCATGAATCATTCTCGTCTACATACAACAATCGTTTTTTTTATGTACATTGATAAAGTCTTTTAACTCGGTTAAACAGGTTTCAAAACACTCGGTAGCATAACTTAAAATCACTTTCTTTTATGTTCAATCATTCACGGAAATACCTACATGACTGGCCAAATTATTTAAGCTTAGTGGCATCGAGGTAAAGTGTTAAATTGTCGCTGCCGCGCTCTACCTGACTCAAGCTTTGGAACTTAAAAAAAAAACATTCATAAGCTGCCTTTTGAAATACGTATTTGACGTATACGCATGCATTTTTTTTATTTATTTATTTCCTTGACTGAGCTATAAAATTTTTGTGAACCTAATCATTAGATTCACTGGCACTTTCCAGTCCATCCATTTTGGACGACAGATCCAAAAATGTCAAATCTTCTACTGAAGGGAAATCCGCAAGTACTATGATGCCATTAGAGTTTTCAGGCAAATTAGGAGTTTCCTCATGATATCCAAACCAATATATAACAATGCCAGGGCCAAAACTAAAATAATATGATAATATATAATTTGAATAATCATGTAAAAAAATACACTTACCGGTTGCAATAACTGGTTAATTGTTGTTGCATATACCAATTATGTGTTTTTACATCACCAAAAGTTGCTTTGCTCTCAATCCAATTTACTACATTATCTTTATAAAGACAAGGTAAGATTAATTTAAGGTCTGGTGTCTTATCAAATCCCATACGACGTAAATCATTTTCATCATAATAATGCATTCCCACTGACTGTGCCATTTTCTTTAACTGTTCAAATAGAAAGTAACAGAATAACGATGAATGATGAATATAAAGAAAATAAAAATTAAATTTATCAGGAAAATACAGCTGGAGATAGTTTGATTGTATTTTCTAACGGTTATAGTTTACAGAGATAAAATATGATAATGGTAGGTCAAAATTACTCACAAAACATATGTGAAAGGAAAGGGGGTTGATGTATACGGTGAATTAATTTTTGATATTGGTAAATCTCTGAAACTAAGTGTTAATGGAGAATATTTTTTAACAATAAACTAAGCCAAACTGGCAGATATTTAATTAAAAAAAATTAAACGACACGACTGCCTAAGCATAAAACAAAAAACACAAAGCAGTTGTCGAAATTTGACAGCTCGGTCAACTGACTCAGATTGTATTATTGTGCTTAATATTCAGGGTGGACCGGATTAGAAGCACCATCCGAATAAATTAGATTCCCTGAAACATTGTGAGTAAAAAAACCACTGAGTGAGAGAAGGAAGAGAATGTACAGGGTGCTCCATCTTTTATGTCGGTATGTAAACATTGAATAACTTTGAGAAAAAACAACCGATTTCCATAAGTGATGTATTTTTATTCAGTTTGGTTCTTTACAATTTTTTGGACTAGTTTTTGAAAACAATATCAATTAAGTGGCCACCTTTATTAGCAATTACAAAATTACTCCTTTTTTCTGCGTTTGCCATTACCTTTCCGAGCATCTCGGGTGTTATAGCGTCGATTTCAGCACGAATGTTTGCCTTGAGCTCGTCAATAGTTTGAGGCTGGTTGGCGTAAACCTTGCTTTTCAGATAACCCCACAAAAAGAAGTCCAGGGGGGTTAAATCAGATGATCTCTGAAATCGTGCCTTTTTGCCGCGATATTTTTTCCGATATGCACGTTGAGTTAACACAATGGAACGACTGTTTTCGATGTAAAGTGTCACTATTTCAGCGCGTTGTTTCGGTGTGAAGCGATCCATGGCAAAAATTGTACTGAATTGACGTTTTCAAAACATATCTGATGCAATCAATCGGTTGGTAAATGTGAAAGTTATTCAGCGTTTACATACCGACATAAAATATGGAGCACATTGTATGTCTATCTTAAACACTTTATGAGTGATAGGGTATAGGGTATGAGTAACAGACTTAGAGCATTGAGTGAGTTTCATTAGTTAATTAACTCACATACAGTGGCGAATAGTGAAATCCGGACAAGCAAAAAAAAAATAGAATAAAATCCTTTAGAATCTAAATTTTTTATCGATTCAAAAAACTGGCAAATAATTTTTACTGAAAATATTTTGCTGTAGGTCGGAAAGCCACATCATAAACATCTTTTTTAGCAAAAAAGTGAAATATGTCCTTTATTGATAAAAAGTTTTTTGGTAAAATGTTATAAAATAACTAATATTTAGGATGAAAATAAAACAGGTACCAATATTTTGTTGTTCCATAAGTCGCTGCGGCATGGACGAGATCAAATTTTTCAAAAGATCTTGCGAAATGCTTTCGTACTAAACATTTTGAATTATTATGTCTAACTTGCGTCCACACGCGAAAAATGTTCTTCATTAAAAGGTTCACATTCAACAAACTCTTTTCTAATTTCTTCAGCCGTTTCGAAGCGATTTTTAAGACTAATCCTTTTTAAAAGTCGATCATCGACTGGACGATCCAGTTTCAGAATGCTTTTTCAAAAACTCGGCTACTGAGGACTTAATAAAGCCTACTCTAGCAGAGTATCGTTAATCTATCGCTTCGAAACGCCAAAATCTCGCGCTTATCCGCTTTGTTAATTTTTCTTTTATTTGGCATCTTTTCCAACACAATAACACAAGAATGATTTAAAACTACAAGTAGGGGGAGTTGGGGCACATTGATACCATTTCTTTACAAACAAGTAAAAGGAGGCATATCAACAAAACTAATTAAAAAAAAGTATCTGAATGATATCAGTGCTTATCTAACTAACTTATTTAAAACAAATTTCATTTTTATTTGGGAAAAATGTTATGAAGTGTTTTTTAAAAACAGAATTTCGTATCAAACTGCCCCACACACGGGGTACATTGATATACACTTGTGGCACTTTGATTCATAGTTTAAAACACTCCTATATTAATTAAAATATCTTTATATAATATAAAAAATTTTTATAAACATTATAAACATTTACTGCAGTATTTACAGCAGCGGTGTCATTTATGAATAGAAAGAAAATATTTCGAACAAATTACGTTTTATTTCTTCTAATCTTTTAAAATATAGTTACTTGATAAGTGCACAAAATAAGCACATATCATTTCGTTCCAAAAAAATAACGGTACTTTCTAAGTTTGCTATTGTATTGAGTATTTTGTACTTTCAAGCGGTCAAAATAATAGTAGTGTTCAACTCCTTTAGTTTTCAAGATTAGGTATTTACTCTTTTTAAAAAAATTTGATCGTAATAAGTACGTTCCATTATTTTTGAATAATACTCCAATGATTTTTTCAAGCTTTTGCATTTTAGTGGGCCGTGGAAAGCATTCCACGAGAGAGCAAAGTAAACTTATTTCCATTTCGCAAGGTAAAACTTTTAAGGAAATTTAAAATTTTATCGGATGTTCTGCGAAAATGGTTTCAAATACGATAAAATACACAAATAAACGAAAAACACGAGGCCGAATGCCGTGAATTGTTCGATACGGCTTTCGATACATAATCCTTTTTTGCCTGATACGGAAATAAAGAAATTGCTTAATATAGCAGCGAGTGTTGAAATCGTTAAAAGAAGACTCAGGGAAACCAATTTGAGTGCCTAGAATCCACGACGAGTTCTTTTGCTAAAAAAAAATATATATCACAAAGAGATCGGGTTTTGCGTACTTGGTATGGCCGTAAAAATAACAAAAAAAATGAAAAAAAAGCTTACAAGAAGGAGAGGAGGTTTCAGGCTTTTTTGACGTTCATTTTTTCCGTCTTTTTGTTAATTAAAAAATAAAGGGGAGTTAATATAAATTTTTATAAGGGGGTAGGTATCAAAATTGGACAAAAATTAACAACCAGGGAGAGAGGGTTAACATTTCAGAATTTTTCTCGACGTCTTTTATGGACGACTCCTTAAAGAGAAATGTTATAAGAAGGTAAAAAGTTACAAAAGGAAGCTGTTCTAAATAGGTGAAAAGTTACAAAAGGAAGCTGTTCTATCAGTGCCCTTCTTGACTATCGGACTTGGCAGCTCAGAAGCTCAGAGATTGCATAAGCCATCATCGATAGTACCTCTATCGATTTCTCGTTATTACGTTCGCCTCATATTTCTTTCTGTTAAGAAACAAAACGATTAATTCACAATTTTAATCTCAATATTTACCAGACAGGGCAAATTGAAACATATCAATGTGCCCCTTAGATGGTTCTATCAATGGGACCCAAGCGACTTTTTTGTTTTAAATAATAATTTTACGTATAAGTGTTAAGTAATTATAAAAATTACAGCTACGTAAAAATTATCAAGGATATGTAGTAACCGTATATCGTAATATGCATTTGTCATCACAAAACTTTCCAAATAAATTCACACCCGAACAGGCAACGATTATTTTACTTACGAGCGTACAAAACAGGTTTATAATTATCGAAGCGTTACCTGAACGCAGTTGAAATTCAAGCATATGATACGTTCTGTCGACGCCTACTTATGTACGTTTAAATGATATCTGACCGCGGCAGGTTTTGATTTAACGGTAACAGTATCTATGTGCCCCATGCATCAATGTACCCCTTCTCCCCCTAAAACTTCTATTTATATTAAGATATTGTTTCACCTCTAAAACAAATCTCTACCTACGCCATAGCTGTAAAAAAAAAAGCCATACCTACAAAACAAAGAGATTGACGGCGTCGTAAAACCCTTTAATTACATTTTTTTTGTTTGTCCGGATTTCACTGTTCGTCACTGTATATATTTTAATGGTACCATAAGTCTACAAATTTTTTTGCTTTTAAATTGTAATTTTAACCAAAGATGCCGTAATAAAATGTGGGTTTCTTATTTGTATTTTAATGCACCATAATACTACCTATAAGTTTACTTTACAAAGTTTTGACCTCAGTCGTCTACTTTTGCAGGTATAAATTTATGTTAATCAATACCAAAGCAATGATGCGATTGATGCTGCGTGCCATTTTCAAAATACGTGTTTTGAGAAAAACGCGTTTAAAGTTTGAAAAACGGAGCACTGTGACACCTTTATATAAAAATTTCAAAGTTTCGATGAAAATTTTTTTAATCGACATTAACTTTCTTTTTTATCTGATTCTAAATAGGTGAAAGTATTTTTTAAGCTAAAAAAGGCGACTAAATGAGAGTGCCTAACGGGGCCCTTGTTATATTGGAAAATCCTTGAAAAAACCTTGAGTATGGATAAATGTAAATTATGCTTTCATATGCATATCTTTCGGAAGATATTTTGCAGTACGAGATTTATGCATAAGTGCAGAGCTCAAATAAGTCTTTAGGCTGATATATATTCCAACATCATCATCCGATAGTGGAGATTATTGTCAAATACAAATATGTATTTTTTCACCAACAATATTTACGTATAAAAATGATTTACCAGATAAAAATGTTTACCTTATATTCATATTCCTCGCCTAAAACTCGGCGCTTCATGTCAACTAGGGGCCCATCTTGATTATCGCTCATAAGACACTGGTTAATATTGGCCGCTAATCGAGCATCGTCGATGAGGTGCGGCCATTTCATAAGCCTTGTCAATTGTGATTTTAATTTAAATTTGTACTTCTCCTGTAGTATAAAACGACAAAGCACAACTGGACTCATTCCCTCAAGAATGGAAATTTTCAGCAGCAGCGTGTTATCATTATTTTCTGCCGATTGTTCATTAAAACTGCAAAGAAAAAATGGGTAACAATGAATAAATATACCTTAGCAAAAGTAAAAAACAAGACTAAAAAAATAATAATTTTTAAAGATAATAACCAATAAAGAAATACATTTGCAAAAAAACTTTTTCGAGTTTCAATTCGAAAACGGAACATTTGGAAAAAGTATGTTAAAAATTTTGGAAAACGGACCAAACAATATTAGCCAACCGGCTACAAATTTATTTCATCTTGATCGTAAGGGATCAAATTCATGTCTTTTTCAAATGGCTGTAACTTTGCGAAGAAACATCGCAGATTACCACTTGAAAGCTCATTTTAAAGAGAAACAAAGACGAAAAAACGATACCTGAGCTCAGCCTAGAACATCTGACTAAAAAAAAATGAATCTACAGCAATAGAAAAGAGCAAAATGTCACCTGTTGAAATGAAAATAATAATTGCAGATGATGTTCCTGCACCGCGAAGAACGTTTTATTCTGGCCAACTTTTAATTGAAAAACAGGTAGATAAATTGTTAGAGGATGGAATTATACAACACACTACATCTGAATATGCAACTCCTGTTGTTTTAGTGGCGAACATAGACGGTTCAAAGAGGTTATGTTGGTAATGAGAAAATCATTCGAGACAATTTTCGAATGGTTTTAATCGACAATGCTATTGATAAATTACATGGCGCAAATGTGTTTACAAAGTTAGATTTAGCAAATGAGTTTTTCCACGTACCAATTGAACGAGATTCGAGAAAGTTTACAGCGTTTGTTACTCATAACGGACAATACGAATTTTCATACGTTCCTTTTAGAATATCAAATTCGCCCGCTATGTTTTCAGATATATTTTTGCGGTGCTAAGAAGTTTGATACAAGAAGGAACAATAGTAGGTTTTATGGATAATATCATGATTCCCTTTAAGGATAAAAATGAAGGTATCCAAAAGCTAAAAATGGTTTCAGCAAATGGTCTACAAATAAAATGGTCAAAATGTCAATTTTTAAAGAGTCAAGCGAATTTTCTCGGTTACATCATTGAAGATGGAACTATTAAATCTTCGAAGGAAAAGACGTGTGCAGTTAAAAACTATCCTGTACCCCCAGATCGGAAGGCGCTACAACGATTCCTAGGACTAACATCGTATTTTAGGAGATTTATACAAATTTATGCAATAATTTTCAAACCGTTTTTGGACATGCTACGAAAGTACGTAAGGTTTCAGTTGGCTGATGAGCAATTATCTTCGTTTCAGCAGTTGAAGTCAGCACTCGTGAATGCCCTAGCCCTTAAACTGTACAATCCGATGGCAGTGACTGAAATACATACTGATACGTGTATGAATAGATACGGTGCGATATTGTTGCAAAAGGATTCAGTCGACCAATTGTTCTACCCAATTCAATACATGAGCAGAAAAAAAAAACGATTCAGGAAAAATACCATTCATATGAACTTGAAGTACTAGCTATAACAGAAGCACTAAAGAAGTAGAGGATCTATGTCTAGGGTATGATATTTAAAATTGTCTCCGATTGCAATGCATTCACGCTAACCATGAAGAAAAAAGATATCCCACTACAAGTGAGACGATGGGCTATAGAAGCGTCAATAAAGCATTTTCGTTGGAAGTCCTCAAGAACAGCTCCGATTTTGATATTTTTTTTTAAATTTTGTTTTTTTTACATTATTCAAAATCAGAAACCTTTTGGAGGGGGAAAACAAGTATTTATATTTTTTGGCAATGTTTATGATATTTATGTGGAAATTTTATATTTATATACGTTATTCGTTGAAAACTTGGAAAAAAAGAGATATTTATATTTTTTATTTATATTGGTATCATAAATAGTCTAACATTATATAACAATATGCCAAAAAATATTTTAAAGAATTAATTATATTGCTTCACTCATCTTCAAGTGGTGGGTGGTTATCGCAGTTATTTCCACTGCAAAAAATGCAGGCAGGTGAGCAATGAAGGCCTGTTTTGCAAGAGCAAAATATGATTTTTAAAACGTTTTCAGGTGCTGCTGGTTGCGTCATTTTGGCTGGATTCAAATAACTATATTTCTGCCAACCCCATTCTTTATGAGGTATTGGAGAATTATTTTTCCATTGGGGTTCTGATTTTGAGTCTTGCAAACTGCAATCTACGCTTTAGTTTCCGTTTTGAAACATAAGGTTTGCGTCTGGATAGGCGTCCATTATGGCATTATGGACCAAACTAAGTACAAGGGAATCCTTTCCAGAGTATTGCTGCTTTATGCGGAAGAGAAAATGCCACTGAAAGGGAAATTTCAGCATGACAATGACCCTAAGCATACCGCAAGGTCCGTGAAGCAGTGGATTTCAACCAAAAATTTAGATGTCCTGGACCGGCCAGCGCAGTCTCCTGATCTCAACCCCATTGAGAACTTGTGAAATAACGTTGGTCACACCATTAATCGATTCACGGTCAAGAATTTGGATCAGCTTTAGCTCGAAGTGCAGCGTGCTTGGTCAGCTATACCGAAGGAGCGATGGAACGACGCTGTAATGCTGTCATACGAAACAAGGGATTTCCAACAAAATACTAATTTGCATTTGTATTAATATGTATTTTATTTTTTTTTTTTTTTTTCTAAGGAAATTACTAAAAATACACGAAGTGTGCTATTTAATTTGTCTTGTAAAATAGAATATTACTTTCATTTTTATAACATATTTTTTCAATAAGCAATGAAACTGAACTTTTTTTTACTTTAATGCAATAATAGTTATGCTTAATTTTGCGACTTCGTTATTTTGATTTTGGAAATGTAGAAGTAGTAATTTCAACAACCATAAAAGTTAGATTACCTGTGCTATTTAAATTGCCGCCACTGTATATCCAACGCGAAATACAGGTACAGAATCAGTTATAGACAGACTTCAGAAGTAGGCCGCAATATTTGGAAATCTAAAAAGAATCATTTCCGACAGAGGAACAGCTTTTACGTTTAATGCGTTTAAAGAATATTGCGAGTCAGGACATACAGCATTTATTAATAGCAACGGGAGTATCGCGTGGTAATGGGCAGGTAGAACGTACACATAGAATAGGGGTGCCCATGCCTTCTAAATTTTGTCTAGAGAATCCGATGAATTGGTACAGACACGTAGAGAAATTTCAGCAAATAATAGTAATATCCCAGCAAGGAGTAGATAGGTGTCACCGTTTAAAATTTTAACTGTATTAAAGATGAAGCTTAAAACTAATTTAGTATCCAAAAGTTATTGCAGGAAACCGAAATTGAGGAACGAGAAGAATGCCCTAGATAATATTTTAAAGATACAAAAGAAAATCGAAGAACGTTTGATGCAAATAGAAAGTCGGAAACTGAATATACATAAGCTAAATGAACTTGTAGCCATTAATCGGACACAGTTTAGATCAGGACTAAAATTGAAACCTAAGTTCCTTGCACCGTACAAAGTTATAACTAAACTTGGCCATGGTAGATACGAAGAATATATGTGGGTGGATGTAAAGGCGAAACTTTCAAATAAGAATTTCAAAAATTTCGAAATCTGGACTGCAGCCCAAGAAGCTTGGTATTCATTCCTAAAGAGAGGTGTCAGAGGCTTGTGGAATGTTTGAGCCGAAGATGCGAAGCGGTCCTATAAAATAAAAGATTTAGTACAAAATATTAAGAATCCTTCATCATTTACATGCTGATTTAGTTCAATTCTAGTAATGAAAAACAAAAAAAAATCTAAATTCTAATATTTGTGCTATTTATATGAACAGCTCATTACGGCCATGGGAGCCATTTTTTTAAAATAGTTCAATAATTTTTAATTTTGATTTAAACTTTTTGGTTGTTAACTGAATTGGTAACACATTAGGTTAAATTTAGTTCTGGAAAAATAAATAACTTTCAATAAAATTGTTTTTTTTTTTTTTTTAAACTTAAGAATAAGAATCGGATTTTTCAAAAAAATGTCAAACTTTTTCCTCATATCTCGAAAACTAAAATACCACAATTTAATACCTCATTTAATTTCCTTTCATATAATATCCATATTTTGGAAATCTACCATAGGTTCCCAACTTGTACCGTTTTTTACAAAAGCCATATCCGCAACTTCCGATGGCTATATCTCCGAACCCAGCTCCGAGCGATTATTTTGTGGATATTTATTATTTATTCCAAAAACGCTAATTCCCCTAAATAAAAAAATCGGAGATTCCGTTTATTTCAAAATTAATGTTTAACTTACGTTTTAAGATATCTGGATGCTTTCGCTTCGTATCGCCAATGCTGTGAGCGCAAGCGGTTGCCCAGCTCGGTTTGCAAAATACTTTTTAGTGTTAATCGCTCCACGTCTGCACTCAAGCGATTCACCAATTCCATTTCGCAGTCTACGGCCAAACCATGAAAATTATTGACGAATTCGCAAATCTGATCATACAGACGTGTGTCCAATATCTTTTTTCTTCTCACACTTTCTAACGAATTGCATAGCAATGGATTTGACTCTGCCATAATTGAGTTTTTCACTTTTTCTTCAAATTTTATGTTACATTGCAACGTTTTATTTTACATAATAATATTTTAGTAATGTTTTCATCAAAGAATTATGTTTCAAAGTTAAAACATTTATTTTCGTTAGTCTCCTTTGACATTTAGCAATTTTCTGCCGATTTTTACTTGACATTAGGGTTGTTGATAATTTACTGATATATCAAAATATCGATATCTCAAGGGATATCGTTTGCGATATTTGCAAGATATTTTTAGCACACGATATATCGATATTCGATATCAAATTTATCATATCGGTTTATGATATCAGTTGATGACGGATTCTTTTGGCTTTTTTTCTGAATTTTGAAAAAAAAAACTAACTGCTCAATCAATTTGCGAAACACAATCTGTCTCTCTTTCTCTAATTTTCTTTTGTTTTCTGCATTCGAGTGTGTTGAGTGTGCTGGTGCGGTGGCACTGTCATAACAGCAAATTTACTCAAAATTCGAGGGTTTTGTAAAATGAGTTTGTAAAACAAAAAATTAGATTCCAAATCGTATTTTACAAAAGTTAATCATTTAAACGAGACGTGTAATGTGTGCGGAAAAAATGTGAAAACAAGCGGCAACGCCAGCAATTTTCGTTCACACATGAAGACCAACCACAACTCGTTAGCAGTGCAGATCTTTGGTTATTCAAGTGGTCTTTCGAGGAAGAGAAAGCAGCCTGCGTAGGGCTACCAGATGTCATACTAAAGTAGCAAAAGTGCTACTTTTGTAAGGCTTTGCTACTTTTCACTTAAAATGTACTACTTTTGGTTGAAATACGCTACTTTTCACTACTTTCGAAGTTACGACCTTTTTTTTTTTTTTTGGTCGATATACAAAATTTTACAAAAAATGTTTTATGGAAACAATGTAAATAAATAAAAAAAACACGGAATAATGATGTTTTTTATTAGTGCTATGGGAAAGTAGAAATGGGGACCTTTTTTTTTGCTAATTACTATACTTTTCTTTTTTTCTAAAAATTACGAAATTTGTTTGTGTTTTTTGAAATTCTGAAATTTTATAAATGTGCTACTTTTGCAAGCAGGTCATCTGGTAGACCTAAGTCTGCGGATAACGTGCAGGACGTTCTGGAAATTATGGATGACTCATCTCTTTCTGCTGTCTTCAGAGCGTGTAGGGTCTGTACTTAAACTTTGCGTTCCGAGCAATCGAAGCAGACTCACGCATCGGAATGTACAAAAACGTGTGTTTTTGAAATCCCTTGATGCCAAGTTTCGGCATTTGCAGCTTATGTTATTTATGTATTTATGCTTAACTTTGATAAATAACTATTATTATTTATTTAAATAAATAGGTATTGCCTACGGTATATCGCTTATCGTTATTTTCGCTGATATATATCGGTCCGATACTTATCGTACTGTAAAAATATCGATATTATTGATATCCGATATTTAATACAATATCAACAACCCTACTTGACATCCCTTTGAAGTTGGTATTTTTTTACATTAACGCTATTCACATATACCGGATTTCAGCGTCGGCGTATGACTTTGGAGTAGTTTTTTAGTGTGTTCGGTATTTCTACGTCGGCGTGGTTCATCGACGGTCAAATGTCAAAAATGCTTAAATTAATATTTGAGTAAAATAAATGTTTAAAATAGGATTAGGGGCCGTCCATTAATTACGTGAGGTGTTTTCTTAAAAATTCGAACCCACCCCTCACCTTGATGAGATTTGGTAAGTTCTGACGGTAACCCCCCTCCCTTTACATAACATAAATAAATTTTGGTATAAGAATACAAAAGAAAATGTTAGAAAAAATCTATTATTAATTGTTCTTCTTAATTTTAGACCATGGTACAATTATACATGGTAAAATCATGATACAATTATCACGGTAGCAGCAATTCTAAGCGACAGTTCTTCTTTATTTTTATGCCTACCTTTTCTGTCAAAATCAGCTCAAATAAGCCATCAACATTTCTAAATTACACACTCATAACTAAAAACGCGCGTTGTCAGATTTCTTGTCTTCTTTTGTCTTGTTTATTCTTGACATATATGATAGGCAATTTTACGGTTGCATTATTTAAGAATTATATGTAAAAGAACAACGCTCCCAGAAATTTCGATAATTGGAACGTGTTACTATTTTAGCTAGATTAGAATTACGGTCTTAGAATGAGGGGAAATGTCTTTTTGTGCATTGGGATTTTTAGCAACGAAGCTGAAATTCCCTCTGATATGCCATTTTCAATTTTATTTATTTAAATTAATAGATAAGTATTTTGAAAATATGAAATGAAATTAAATTCTATTTGAATTGAAAATTAAAAAAAGGCGGAAACCTTTCGGCAATTATACAATAATTTCAATATTAGTTGTGATCATTAAAAGGAGGAAAATCCTGATGATAAATTACTCACTAAGGGAATTCCTTCTGCCATTTTTATTTGCTTTACAAATTAATTAATTTATTTTATTTACATTTGAGAAAATTAATTTCTATTGCTACCAGGCAACCAGCAAATCCAACATGATTTTTATTTCGACTTCTTCAAACTTGCTAATTTGCAACTGTTGCCGCCGCGTAAGTTTTGTTGTTGGTTTTTCTTCAGAAAAATTTAGTTGAGAAAATCCTAAAAAAATGCGAGGCAATACATAAAACTAGAATCGCATAATTATATTTAATAACTTACAATACCTACATAATAATTGTTTTCAAGATTTCGTAAGCATTTTCAATAAAAATCTATACTTATTTGCTCCCCGTTTTGGAAAACAATATACTTATTTCAATTTTTATACTTTATTAAAAAAAATTTTAGAAATGGTAATTTTCATGTTAAAAAAATACATATGAAAAAATAAATAAAAGTCAGCTGCAATGATGAAAGAGCACAACGCAGCTATTTTCACACCGTCGTCACATCTGTTTAAATCTCTCAAACTTCTTTAGACATCTTTAAGTTCTGGTGGCATCTCATTCTTGGGATGTTTATTTTCAAAATGCTGTTTGTACGTTTTTGGATCAGGCATTTGGGACTAAAATAGTGAGTAGAAAAAAAAAAATAAGATTAGTACGCAAAGTATTAGTAATTAAATAGACGGATGTAGTCAAAATAATTAAAAATTTACACTAAAATAAAAACCAAAAATTTAATACCCTTCACCACCCTACAATAAAAGTGCGCTTAAGTCCTAAATTTTTATTAAAAGGGAACTTTTCCACCTCGCTACGTGCTGAATAGTTTGACAGGACGTAACCACATTGAATTTGACAACTTTTACTTAAATACTCTCTTTTAAGCTTAAGCTTGTATGGAAGATGCCACTCACTATCGTCGAAATTCGTTAAACTTTGTCTGTTACTAGACTAGATTTCAGACATTTGTGCCACATTTCGTTCCATTACCTTACTTAAATAACTCTCAGTATAGTGTTACACTACATCAAATAACTCTTCTAATAAAGCGTTTAAAATGTTTTACTTGTCCGTGAACCGACTTAGCCTATTTTCAATCCCAAGAAGATTGTTTGAAAGTGTAGCCTGAGTGCTGAATTTAACCAAATTTTCTTGCTTGGTTTTCCGTAATCGTAATTTTCATAGACAGACACACAGACATGGCTAAATCGACTCAGATGGCGACGTTGATCAAATATACATATATATGAGCAGTTCCATTACTTTTCGGCAAAACCGTCCTATTTAAGAACTCAGAGCTTCTGATTACCTTTCTTATGGTTCAGTCTATCTCCAAACCAAGTTTTATTAAAATTGGTCAACTATTTTCCCGTTCTTTCCCAATTCGCAATATTAATTTAAAAAACGGGACTCTAGAACCATGAAATAACGCCCAAATGGTGCGAATGGCTCTGCGAGTGTGCTTGAATGTATGTATTTGTGTGTGTAGATGCATCTCTGAGTGTCTGCATGTATGTCGGTGTGCGTCAGGGACCGTAAAGATAATTTTGGGCTCGAAATTCAGGGAAAAAATGTGCAAAAACAGGCACTTTTGGGAGGTCGATAGCGCAGCCAGAGAGTCGTTCCCAAACTTCACACTTCTGAATCCACTTCGGGGTTATAAAACACAAATTTTAAGCTGAGTTGCGTCAAAAAAAATTTAGGTAGAACGGAGTTATAGCCAATTGAAAATGGAAAAAACGCGATTTTCGAAAAAATTACCATTTTAAAATTACTGCATCTCGGGTTCCTTAACGAATTTTTTAACTTTATAAATTGCATTTTGAAGGGCTGAAAAAAATTTTAAAAAAATGAGCTCAAGTAAAAGCGATTTTATCAAAATTTGACTACTTGGCGTCACTTTCAAAAAGGGATGTTTTTCTGTTTCGAGTGTTCTGACAAATGAGATGGCAAACAATTTTCCAAACGCGGGAGTATTCTGAACTTTTTTTTATCCGAAAATTAAATATATACCAAAAAAAAATGAGACCCATAAAGTTGAATTTGGAGCTAAAGTTCCCGAGATACAGATTTTTGAATATAGGGCAAAAAACGTCAATTTTTGAGTTTTAAAAATTCATATCTCTGCACCAAGGTCATTTGAAGGGCCAATAATTTAGGGATCGTAGTTTTATATAATGTACTTCAATATCCCAAAATTTGAACAAAATCGGAGAGCCCACTGCGGACGGTTTTGCCGAAAAGTAATGGAACTGCTGATCTATAAACTTTTCTATACCCGCCACGCCTCATTATATGCGTTACAAAAGGAATGTCAAAATGGATATACTCTTTGTGTAGGGTTTGAATATATATATAGAAAAGCTTTTATGTACATATAATGTTGTCAATCCCTAAGAAATTGTAAATGTTTGTAGCGTCTTTATTCATTTTCCTTAGCTTACTTTGCATACAGCACAATTGAAGACAAGCGCTTTTTGTGCAGCTTTTTTCTGGTCAGTAGCACTGTGTCCTTGTTGCTTTTTCATTTTCGCCTGTTTTTCTTGAGCCTTTGCTTGTGACTGAAGTTTTTGATGTCCACGCGCCATAATAGATTTTACTATTTTATATTTTTAAAAATTAACTAGAAATATAAAGAAATAAATAAAATTGACTTTAAGTTATCTTTCCTCAATACAGTATATAAAACAATAATTCGGAATTTCCCAATGAAAACATTATTATGAAATATCTTCAAATTATAACGTAAGCATAAAGCATTGATAAAAAGAATTCACGAAAGATAGTGTTTACTTTGAGGTGCAGACTAAAATAGTAGTAATTAATATTTCAAATAAATAAGAGAACAATTTGTGTTTATAAAGTATCTTGTTTTGGCTTGGGATATTGTCCACGTTAACGTAACCGTTTTATTTTTGCAAAGCAAAAAGTGAATAAGACTATTTATGCATTATTATGAAATTTGGTATACAAACGCTTAGCCCAGGAAAATAAAGATTATCCGGCAAAAATCCCAAGAACTTATGAACCAGTCTCCCGATATCTTGCTTACCGCAAATTTTGAGGTCGTTCACGGCATTGTACTTTTCTAGCTTACTGATGAAAATTTTCGAACCAAAATTTCAGGGATGTCTTGAATATTTATACTTTATTGATGTAAAATCAATTGTTGTTTAAGATGAAATGCAGCTTAAAAAAAATTTTATAATATTTAGTCTTTTTGTTTTTCGAAAATTTGCAATTTGTCTATTGTGCATTTTAAAATGATAAGTTTGCACTTTGTTACGTTAGCTTTCGAAGCATAATAAAAAAACATTTTTTACTGTCAACAAATGAAAAATATTTAATATTGAGTGCTGACGTAGACATCAACCAAAAATATACTGATGAGATTTTAAGAATCGTAACATATGTATGTCTATATTCTAGAGTTGTTGTTGTTTTTTTCCTTTGTTATCAAAGTTTGTTTAATACATAAAGCATTGTATCAACTTGTAAAATTTTACATAAGAATGTTGATTGCTGCGAAAAATGGCTAAAGTTCAATAATCATTTAATTATTAATATTTAACATTTATTAAGCGGTAAGTTTTTTTCGATACTTCCTTATGAGTACATAAGGAAAATCAAAAAAAAAAAATTAAAAACAAATATTGTAAACAAGGAAAAAATCAAATTTACTTCATTTTTTTTTTTTTTTGCCAAATTCTGAAAAATCTAAATTTTGCAGCTCCGGTAGCAACCCTAGGACTATTTTTCTAAATGAGGATATTCTCGAATATGAATAAATTTTCGAAAATCGAGTATTTTTGAAGTATTCTAGAACATGTCTAATGCTCATCCCCTAACTAGAATTTAAAAAAATACTCTTTTGTTCTTTATCTTTTTATCTAAAAAACCCATTTCACGCAGCACGCTCTACGTGCGTCAGAGATTTCAGACGCTTGCGCTTATGTTTCACTCGTCGCGACCCCCGCTCGACTGCTTGTGTTTTGCGTGACTTGCGCTCGAAAATAAAATACTTCCGATCTAATAGACTCCACTTATCGAAAAGTGGGGTTTGTAGATGAAAGGTTAAAGAACAAAATGTAATTTTTTCGAATTGGTTTAAATGGGGGATTAGCATATTAAAACTATTCAAACAATTAATTTTTGTTATTTTGCATTTTTTGCCAATAAAAAAAAAAATTTTTCAATACCTTTCGAAGGCTAACAAAAAATGGCAAAATGCCAGTTCAAAAAAAAAATTTTTCAAAGAAAATTTGTGGTGTATGTAAAGACAAAACTTTCAAATAAGACTTTCAAAAATTTTGACGAATTCTGGACTGTAGCCCAAGAAGCTTGGTATTCATTCCTATTTTTGCCGACGACATCCAATTATTCAGTTCCAGCTCTAATCGCACCTTTTCCGACTGTATTGTCAAAGTTCAAGATGATCTATTATCTGTTACTAGATGGGCTAGTGATAACCATATTTCAATTAATTCACAGAAAACTAAAATCCTTACATTCGGTGATGCTTACAGCATTGATACTTTCAGTAATATATCTTTTAACACCTGCTCCGTAAGCAAATCCGATTCTGCATCTTGTCTCGGGATAATTATTGAGCCTAGTCTGAAGTTTGACAAACACATCAATCAAGTTATTTCTCGCGTTAGCTTTTTGCTTAAAAAACTATACAGTTTAAATTTCTCTCTCCCTTTCAAAATAAGACATCTTCTAGCATATGCTATCTTAATGCCACATATATACTATGGCTTAGAAATTTATTCTGGTACTAATCTGAGCAACCTGCATAGACTGAACTTGTGTTTTAATAGAATAATAAGGTATGTCTACCACCTGCGACCTAGAGACCATGTTTCTGATTATGTACACCAATTTCTAGGGTGCTCATTCGTAAACCTTATCTCAATGCGATGTCTATATTATTTCTATTGCTGCATAAAATACCAACAACCTGCATATATCATTAATTTATTTTCTTTTCTTAATACGAGAAGGAACTGTCAGTTACGAATTCAGCCCTTTTCCTCTGCCTACTTTGAACGCTCTTTTTCCATAAGAGTAGCTAGACTTTGGAATCATATGCCACCACAGCTAAAAAATTTTTCTTTGAATCCTAGAGTCTTCAAGAAGCTTGCCTTAGTACATTTGGCGCGTTCTGAATAATAATTTTTGCTATTTAGAATTAATAACTACTTTTTCTTTTTGTCTTATATTCCTTAAGTGCTCATCGTTCACAATTGTTCCATAAGTGTAATCCCAATGTCTTTCCTATTTCTTTTCTCCAGAAGACTGTGCGTTAGGTTAGGTTTTTTATTTTTATATCGTTTTTATTTAAGTTTGCTAAATTTAGAAATTTATAAAGCGTTGTAAACTCCTATCAATATAAGGCCCTTGCATGGGCATTTAAATAATTGATTAATTGAATTGAATAAATAAATAAATAAATGAATAAAGAGAGGTGTCAGAGGCTTGTGGAAAGTTTAAGCCGAAGATGCGAAGCGGTCATACAAAATAAAAGATTTACATTCATTACACATCATTTGCATGCACATTTTGATCTATTCTAATGTTAAAAAACAAAACATTTCAAATTCTAGTATTTGTGCTATTTATATGAAATATAAAATAATAAAATAATTCAAAGATTTTTGATTTCGATTTCAATTTTTGTTGTTGTTTTGTTTTCAATAAAATTGATTTTTTTAGACATGAGAAAAATGTGCTATTGATTATTTGATCACAGCTGTATATCTCTTAAATAGATTGATTAAAAAATCAGACGAGAATAACCCCATAGAATAACATATCGTCGCCCACTTGTACAACGGCCCTAATTGACATTTTTTTAAAAATCCAGTTTATTACATATTTCTGAAGACCAACCTCAAATGCACCCAAAAAATTGGAACGGTAACACAAAAAAATACCAAGTTTATTAGGTGATATTAAAAACCCCTAACTACATTCAACATTTTTTATATGTTAAAAGGCCCTAAATGCTTTTTCTTGCGAAGTAGTTTTCAAAATTTCCGTGTAATTACCAATTTTAAAATGTAACAATTAGTTCATATCTTATGTTGGAACGCATATGTGGCCTTCGTTTTAATTTTTCGCAATGAGTGTTAAGGAAAATATTATGTGTGAGATCTATGCCTCTGATTCAATCCCGGAACAATTAAAACGTGATCGGATTTTAAATATGAAAAAACGAATGCGAGGAGTTCAATACATAGGCGTTTCGATTGAAAATGGTTTGTGTCAAGGGGCCGAAAGACGGCTTGGACCACCTTGTACATCAAAATATTGCGAGCAAAGACGTAACCGGTACTGTTTGCTTTTTAGGACAAATGTACTATAAGGAAAGCCATCTTTGATGCATTATGGAAAATGACATGAGAGCAAAAAAAGTTAAATGTTATAGGCCTTGTTGATCCGGCAAGCAGAAAACGAATTTCGTCCGAAAACTCAGCGCGTACTCAGTCTCTAGAATATTTCTTAAAACACAATTTCCAACGTTTGCAAGTATGTCGTCAAATGTTTTTATCAATATTATGTTTGAAAGAAAAGATTATTTACTAAAAATTACATCAATAAGTACAATATTTGCATATTTTCTTTAATTTTGTTGTAATTTAGTTTTCAAAGTAACTGCGAAAAGTCCTAAATGCACTTTTGCATACATAAACATGATGTCAAAAAGCCCTAATTGAAATAAAATAAGTATCAATAAAAAAAAAATTAGCGTTTTCACTAAAAATAATTATGTTATTGTTTTTGTAACTAAACTGCATTTAAAAAAATTTCAATATTCTGCATTGTCGGTTTTTATACAGTTTTTTGTGTCTCCTGAACAAAATCAAAAATGTCAATTAGGGCCGTTGTACAAGTGAGCGACGATATATAAAGTCATCGGTGACGTGTAGCATATTTGAAATAATTTTCGAAATTGTTATAGGACGTTTTTTGTGTAAAATTAACTAAAGAATAAATTTCGTATTAGCTAAAACTACCGTAAAACCAATAGCTTACGAGATATTTGGAAAAAACCGATTTTCGCGACTTTTGACCTTGAGCAATTTTTTTTGCGTACATAATTTCAGAATGAATTTTTCAAACAAGCATAGCCCCGGCAAGAAAACTTGGTTAACGACATTAATAAAAACTAAGCTGTTACAACAACAATGATGACAATTAGACTTAGTCTAAGGTATTAAATAATTAAGGGTCTCCGGGAGTTTTTCGAAAAATTAACACACTTTTACACTTTTTTAAATATTTTTTTTTGAAGCTGCATTTTATCTTAGACCAAAATTTTTTTACACTATTAAAGCATAACTATTCAAGATATATCCCGGAAATTTTGGTTCAAAAATATTTGTCAATAAGTTTGAAAAGTGCAATGCCGTGAACGACCTCAAAATTTGCGGTTAGCAAGATATCTGAAGACTGATTCATCCGAAAAATAAAAAAATAAAATTTTTTTCGGCTAAGCAAATAGTTTGAACGTAGATTTTTGAAAAACATTAATTTTTTACAAAATGGCGGGTGTACAAAGAAAATTTTCATTTTTTGTGCAAACTTGAGGTCGTTTTAGATTATAAATCAAAAAATATGCATAAAAAAAAAAAAAATCAAATGATCAAACGCCCAGTAACTGAGTTTTGATTGTTATTTTCATAAAATAAATGGATTTGAACGAAATGGATAATTTAGTGGACGTTGTTATATCACTGCATGAAACGCTGGGTAAACGAGAAGTGTCAAACGCACGTTCTAGAAGAAAGTAGCTCTACTCGATCTTCGGGTATGGCGTTGATCGTATTTACGATAAAACGGAACGCAACGCTTGAGGTCGCATTTAAGATTACAGCATAAGCATGCATTGTTTCTACTTCAGCTGTCAGAGTGCGACCGACTGAACGCCGAATGGCGATTTCAGCATAAGAACACTCTAGCCTTATTCCTGTTTCTTGTCCGATTCTAAAATAAAAGCCTTTTTTGAATTTTTTTTTTTTGTTTTTAAAAATTTATTTATAAAGTTGTTTCTAAGCAGCGGCTTTCAAAAAGTTAATTCTCGCACAATCTCTTTCAAATTGATGACGGTGATATTGGATTGGGTTCATCTTTAAATACAAGCTCTTTATTTCCTTGAAAGTCAAAAAAAAATTGTATTTTGCTTTACAAATGATCCTCTGGTCGATTATTTCATATTTTTTCCGTGAACTTTGGGGTCTGGGAGCGTTATTTGCTGATTTAGTTTTTGTAAAATTTTTTATGGCATTTATCTTATTTCCATTGAGCACCAACTAAAAATCGACATTTCAAAGGAAAAATATCATATCTGGAGAAGTTAGACCAGGTGGCAAAAGAGGCCTGGAAAAGAAATAAACCCCAAATAGTCCATTGAAATGTTACATTGACCTTGCATTTTGTATAGAACAAGATTTTTTTTTGTGTTATGTAGAGGGCATCAGTGTGAGTATAAGTCTCAGTTTTCGGGATTGAAAGCCCCCCCATTTGGCCGCCATTTTAAAAAATGAGTGTAAATAATTTTTCCACGATATCTTAACAGCCGTATGTATGTCTCACAAAATTTTTTTAAGACTTTTTGAGTAGAAAATTGTATTTTCTACAATATTGATTGACATACTTTTCATCGTAAAATTGAAATTGAAAAAGTTATAGTTAAAAAACGACTAAAATTTTCGGATAAAATATCATTTAAGGACTATAACTTTTTTTCTATTGATTTAATTAAAAATATACTTCAGACGGTTTTTGTAGACCATTTTATTCCAAACAATTTTCCATACTCATTTTTTAAATTTATTTTTATTGAGAAGCGTTAGGGTGGTTCGAAGGGATCAAACCTAGAGGTGACTTGTACGTTATTGTGATTCAGACACAAAGAAAGTTTATAAAAATCGTTCTTCTTTTAGTATATTGATCTATATGTCCTCCGAAATTAGTATGCCTTTTTTCAGAACTTTAAGTACATTCTAGAGGTCGCTTAATCCGCCACAAGCATTCAAGACTATTGAATACGTAGTTGTGGGTGTTAAAGATGATTAACGGCCAGAGACTAATTTTATTATCTCCATAGACGTGGTCTTTGAGCCGCTGATTACGAAAACCAAGGTCCCAAAATTCTAAGTTACTTGCAACACCCACAAAAATACAAAAAAAAAACCCTTTTAAAGGTATGTTTCACGATAATTTCAAAAATAATAAAAACACATCCAACGAAATTCACCTTTTTCAATAGTAATTTGTACATGTGGTTCGTTTATGTAAAATTGTATAATAAGAGATAGTTCGAGAGGGCAGGGCCAGCCGTAGGTAGTGCGAGGCCCATGCAACCAGTAGGTGCGAGGCCTCTTACAACCAGTACACATAATAGAAGCCTCTCCCTTAACTCTGCTTTTATTTTTTCTTTTTTATACAACGGCATTAGCTTTGTTCTTCACCTTCAGCAATTGTATAAATGTAATTGCATACATTTAATGCACTGAAAACAAAAAAAAAAAACGCAGACCTTAGCGCCTACAACGCTATAAAAACAGTTCAGAAGCTTTTATCGGCGCTATTCGGAAGAAATGAGGCTCGCGAAACCCACTGCAATCGAATTAATTTGGCGCTCCTAAGGCCGGATCTGGGAGAAGTTTAAACTTACTCCTATAGAAACTCACAATAAAACAAATTGGCAAAAATTTGTCTTTCTACTTTATGCTTCAAATTTTATTGAATGGATATTGATTGTAAGGCAAAAATAAATAATTTTCACCCTTAAGAGGGTCAATCTACCCCCTACCTTTAGTTGTATTTTATTTTGATTTAGGTGTGCTTTCACCATCCGAAACGTTTGGCACAAATTCTTCAATATTCTTAGAAATAATTCACCAAACAAAAATGAATATGGTAAGAAATTAACTCATATATCAAAATCTACTTCAATTTGGGGGAATGAATAAAGGAGGGAGGAACTTTTCCCAGAGCCGGCCTTAGGAGCGCCAAATTAATTCGATTGCGCTGAGTTTTGCGAGTCACATTTTTTTTTTCCGAAAAGCGCCGATAAAAAGCTTCTGAACTGTTTTTATAGCGTTGTAGGCGCTAAGGTCTGCGTTTTTTTTTTTGTTTTCAGTGCATAAAATTTATGCAATTACATTTATGCAATTGCTGAAGGTGAAGAACAAAGCTAATGCCGTTGTATAAAAAAGAAAAAATAAAAGCAGAGTTAAGGGAGAGGCTTCTATTATGTGTACTGGTTGTAAGAGGCCTCGCACCTACTGGTTGCATGGGCCTCGCACTACCTAAGGCTGGCCCTGCCCTCTCGAACTATCTCTTATTATACAATTTTACATAAACGAACCACATGTACAAATTACTATTGAAAAAGGTGAATTTCGTTGGATGTGTTTTTATTATTTTTGAAATTATCGTGAAACATACCTTTAAAAGGGTTTTTTTTTTTGTATTTTTGTGGGTGTTGCAAGTAACTTAGAATTTTGGGACCTTGGTTTTCGTAATCAGCGGCTCAAAGACCACGTCTATGGAGATAATAAAATTAGTCTCTGGCCGTTAATCATCTTTAACACCCACAACTACGTATTCAATAGTCTTGAATGCTTGTGGCGGATTAAGCGACCTCTAGAATGTACTTAATACTATAAGAATAACGATTTTTATAAACTTTCTTTGTGTCGGAATCACTATAACGTACAAGTCACCTCTAGGTTTGATCCCTTCGAACCACCCTAACGCTTCTCAATAAAAATAAATTTAAAAAATGAGTATGGGAAATTGTTTGGAATAAAATGGTCTACAAAAAACGTCTGAAGTATTTTTTTAATTAAATCAATAGAAAAAAAGTTATAGTTCTTAAATGATATTTTACCCGAAAATTTTAGTCGTTTTTTAACTATAACTTTTTCATTTTCAATTTTACGATGAAAAGTATGTCAATCAATATTGTAGAAAATACAATTTTCTACTCAAAAAGTCTTAAAAAAATTTTGTGAGACATACGGCTGTTAAGATATCGTGGAAAAATTATTTACACTCATTTTTTAAAATGGCGGCCAAATGGGGGGGCTCTCAATCCCGAAAACTGAGACTTATACTCACACTGATGCCCTCTACACAACAAAAAAAAAAATCTTGTCCTATACAAAATGCAAGGTTCAGCCAAAATGTTGTAACATTTCAATGGACTAAAAGAAATTCTAAAAATTAAACGCTTCTATGACAAAGTGGTTCAAAGATTTAATAGTAAATATTTAACAAATTTTTAAGTTTTCTTGAAGTTATTAACAATCGTTCCTAATTGCATCGCCATCCTCGTTCATAACTGATGCATTACTTTAGATTTAAGAAATATTCCTATTGATGATATTTAAAGGACAAGAAACAGGAATAAGGCTTGAGTGTTCTTAATTAGTCCGCCACAACTGTACATATAAAAAAACACTAAATTTGCCACTAAGAAAAAGGTTAGGGTATTTTTCCCCTTTTGGTCTAATCGACTCTAAATTACATCCCGCATAATCCTGAATTAACGTTTTTTGTGAAAATTCGAGCTTTCTCGAACTAAGCTAAAGCCCACGATGCCAACCATAAAAAAAATAAATACAAGTTCCTGCATAGACAGACGTCTAAACTTTAAAGAATTCCGTTCTATAAAATATTTATTAGACGGAAAATCCAACCTCTGTTCCTTTCCGTCAAATTAAATACAATTTTTGAGTAAAATTTTGAGTGGCAATCTGATGTTTTAACGATATGAATTTATAAACGGAAATTCAAAACTTGTCATTATCTAAATCAATGGCCGGAAAGATTCAACCCGGGTCTCTAAATCAAATCAAGTTTGAGTAAAATTCTGAATGGAAGACTAATGTTTCCGAGGAATCAATTTATAAGGGGAAACTGAGTAATCTCTGAAATGCAGTCATCTTTGTTAGTACATAACAAGTTCTATTGCTGATATATATATTGAATGGATATTTTTTTACTCAGTTCCCACGTTAATCAGCTAATTATCCGTACCCTAAAAAATATTGACTTCACTAGCTCGAACTCTACTCTTTCTCACTCAACTACCAACGTACGAGCTACATAATCCTTTTTGAGCTTCTGCACCAACTACAACATTGATAACGATATAATGTATGCTCACAAAACACGAAATAACTCTTCCGTTTTGTCCGTTGAAGAGTACAGACATGTTTCTAGTGTAGTTGTACACGTGGGTCTAAGCATTTGAAAAGTTTCATATGTATTATTGCCAAAACAGTGACATTGAAAGTAAAGGGAAGTTTAAAATAATATAAATGCAATTATGAACACAAAAACGAGGTTACTCGTTGACTCTGTAATTGGTCAAATAAATTGCTTAGCCTTTTGGAGGCATCCCGTTATGATGAAGTCCTTAAAATAATAAAACATGCTAAATAACCGTTAGGCATTGAATATCTTCAAATCGCTGAAGACAAATTTCGTTTTTACGATTGCCAGCGGAGCACCCATTTCTGTAACTTACCTAATGTTGTTGTTGCTCAGCTAATTAGAAAAAAAAAAAGAAAACTGCGATTAAACTGGATCTCTCGTCTTCGGCCACGAGTATTGACTTTTAATTAAACTCTTAACTGAACTGAAATGGTTAATTCAATCGTTTTATTTTTAATCGTATCCGAAATTATAGCTTTAAAGTAACCAGTGTGACTAAATTTGTAATTCTTTTTTTTTTTTGGAATTTAAAAATCTTTGGATGCCACAAATTCAATAAAGATATGAATCTTTCGGCAGGATTCCAATACCAATACAAAAAAGTATTTGGTTGGGTTAGTACATTTAAGAAATCACCCAGAGTGGTGACTAAGCAATGGCTCTAAGCGGGGTTCAGACCATCAAAGTGTTTTGTCCAGATTGCTAGTCTAATTTATTATACAACACTGGCTGTATAGCAAGAATGATAGAATTGAGTAGATTTAGTAAAATAGCCTCAATCACAATGATAACGAGACAACAGAGCGACAACGAACTGTAAAAATATTTCAAACACATGCTGTCTTATGTTTCTTAGCTCAATGAATCGTTTGGCGACGAAAATCAAAAATGTTGAATTTTTCACGGAATTTTTTGAAAATATCTTCCTTATCTCAGCTGATTTTGGTAGAAAAGATAGCCCAACAAATAAAAAAGAAGAACTGTCATTTACTATATCTGCTACCATGATAAATTTACTATGGTAAATAGTTTTTGTACAGTTATCATGGCAACAGCAAATGATAATTGTACCATGACCAAACAGTAAGTGCGATGTGTGCAAGCTTACCAAGTTCCAAACCCCAGCGAAGAAACCAAGGCTGCTACGCATGCAGAGCTGCCAAGTTTAAAAGAAGCAATTAACGGCCATGTAAAACAGGGAATTTTTTCCTCGTATGATAAAAATTAATTGTCAATATTTTTGAGGTAGACGTTAATGAAACTTTTTTAACTTCAAATAATTAATTCAGAAATTGGTAAAAACCTAAATTTTTGTGTGGCAAAAACAATAACTTGATGACCTTTTTTGTTTTACTTGTTCAACAAAACTTTGAGATCACGTCAGAAAAATTGTCCAGTTCCCGGCTATTTGAAAAATGGCCAGGTTAATTCTGGTGGCTTAACAAGTAAATGCGAATGCGGACTTTATTGCAAGCCAGAGTTAATTGCAATAAAAGCAGTTCCTAAGCACGGTCGTCTTGGTACCTTGGTAGTGTTATGGGTGCACGTGTTGGCACGAGTATTGATAACTCGATAACCAAATAAGAGATCAGTTTTTTTTTTTAACATTTTCGATTTAATTTGACGTGTTCTATCAAAAACCAATGTTAGATCGTAATTCTAATGGTTCTACCAAAATCAAATTTTTAAGTATCGATATCTCGAAAACCAAACGAGATATCTTTTTTTTATTGAAAATTTTCGATTTACTATGCCGTGTTCCATCGAAAATCATTATTAGATCGTGACCCCACGGAAATTGTAATTCTAATGATACCATTGAAATTTATTTTTTAAGTATCGTTATCTCGAAAACCAAACGAGATATATTTTTACTATTTCTTCGAATTATTTTGAAGTGTACTATTGCAAACCATCTCTATGGTATTCGTAATTTCACCGTAAAGGTTATTAGGAAATAATTCGCACACTTGATGGTGAACTTCACCCACTTTCTATTGGAAATATGTAATCAAACAAGAAGAGCTTTCAAGAAGTTATCATTCCAAGTCGCTAAGGACAAAAACCCCAAAATCAGAAAAAAAATTCCATAAATTTGCTATACAACACACGGCAACAATGTTTTAAATGAATCACACGTATTCTCTGACATGCTGTACGTGAGCAAAAAATGGTGGGAATGAGTTTCATATCTTTTATCTTCGCTTATTGACACTACGATAATAAAATAATATTCCACGACTCCACTTACTTTCACTCTGGTGAATGTTGCGCTTTTGTTTCTTTCCAGTAAATAAAAAATTGTTTTTTGGCCTTTTTGTTCTGCAACGGCTGCTTGTGCATATGAAATGTGAAAAAGAGACAGTCTTCTGTACTTAGAAATTTGACAGCATGTTGATGGCACCACAAGAAACCACAAAATTAAAACCAGAGAATCCAATTATGTCATGGAAAAAAGTGTCACATAAAGGGCCAAGTGCACTACACAAACCATTTGCGCAAAGACTAAATCTATGCAGACCTGATTTTTTATTTCACTTTTGGGCACGATTACGATTTCCGTGGCGCCGCCATTTTACAATGTTTTTTAATAGAAGACGTCAATATAAAGCGAAAATATTAAATAAAAAAATCAATGTCTCGTTTGGTTTTCGAAATATCGATACTTAAAAATTTGATTTTGATAGTACTATCAAAGAATTATATGTAAAAGAACAACGCTCCCAGGAATGTCTATAATTAGAACGTGTTACTATTTTAGCTAGATTAGAATTACGGTCTTAGAATGAGGGGAAATGTCTTTTTGAGCATTGGGATTTTTAGCAACGAAGCTGAAATTCCCTCTGATCTGCCTAAGGCTGCCAACACGGAATGATGTCTGACCCGGAGATTCAATAAGTGGGGTGGGTGAAATTGAGTTAAAGTTTTTATATGAACTTTTTTAAAAACATAAGTAAAATTATTTAATATTTGCACTAGATTTCATTGAATCCAACACTTCGTTTTTCTCTCGGATTTTTTTTTTATTACATAAAAGTTATCTTGAAAACTAAACGAGATATCGATTTTTTTTATTTAAGATTTTCAATATCTGTTCTATCGAAACCATCGTCAGATTACGGCCAATTTGTGTATATGTTTATAGTTATATATTTTTGTAAATACATACATATGTATGTAAATATGTCGGATCTTGTTTCATAGATGTGTATAGTAGATCGGGAAAACGTCATCGAAGGGTATGACAGGAAAATATTCTACTGACAATTCTGAACAGCTTTGATACAGAAACTATAGGTCTAAACTCAATTTTGAGCTTCCGCATATTTACAAATAGGTTTTGTACAGTACTTATATATATACATACTTACTTATATTGCACTTTTATGGGAACAATGCCAATGTATTTCCTATTATCAGCAAAATTGAGCTAAATCGGCCATTTTGATGTCGTTGGAAAGGTTTTTTGCATCCTTTCGGGCATTTTCAGCCATCGGGGCAGGCCTTGGCAAGGCAACCCATGATATTCTATTTAATCTCATCAAGCTCTATCCTTTGGCATACATCTCATCCTGTAATCTAATACACTCGAATTTTCTACAGCCAGTTGAACAGCAACCATCAGAAATAGCGGTGGTCATCCACTTACGCGTGGATCTGTCATAAGTGGAGGCATTTTTCCAGTGCTGCATGCAAACGACGAAAAGGCAACTCATTGAAATGCATTAGACATACAAACCAATGCAAGGGTTTACCCAGTTGAACTTCAAATCGACGTAATATTCCATTTCTTATACCGGTATTAGTTGTTTCGCCGTCACAGCATTTGCCAATTAATCCATCCATAGAAATACTGTTGCTATCAAAAAAGGTTTTCAGCTCTCGAGTTTTATTTTCAGTGTCTTCAGCATCAACTTTAACGTATCCCAACAAATAAGATCCTGGCTCTTTAACGACACCTAAATGTGGTTCTTTAACCATGTTAGTATGACATTTTCCGTTAATTTTTGACATTGTCAACTTCTCATTTTTTTTTTCATAAAACGAAAATGCTGATAAATTTCCGTTATCGCTGCGTTTACGAAGTACTTCTTCCCTACACTTAAATTTTTCCCTGGCCAATTTCGAGTTATCCATAACAACAACCTCGCCATTTTCATCTATAAAATCAATATCTTTGAATACAGCTGTTGTTAAGCACGACGCTACTCTGTCAGAGACTCCAAATCTATCGCACAACATGGCAAAGCTATAGGCTCTGTAGTTTTTGTTATATCGTCTCTGCGGAATAAACACTTCATCTACTTGTTCGATAGATTGGTTGAATTCGCCAACGACCAGATTCAATTGCTCAGGTTTGGTATTGGATCGTGACTAGCTGACGCCACTGTTGGTTCTTGCTCAGTCATTTCAGTAATTGGCTCTGGTATCGTCAGCTTTCTGTCATTATGTTGATCAAACTAGAAATTTTGTAAGCGATCGGTATTAATCCACAAGAACATTTACTATGTTTTAAGTCGCATGTGCACTTTCCAATGAAAAATATATTTTTTGTCCAATCTAAAAATGCTTGAAATCTATTTTTAGATTTCAACCTTGTTTCTTTTTGATAATAGTCGACCAAAGAGTTTAACTTTTTAGCAAAACTTCTACATTAATAATTTCGATATTTAATTTTTCCAAATTTCAAATAATTTTTTTAGTACTTGAGGTGTAAAACTTTTATACGAAAACATTCTGCTTTCAGCTTTAGCTCCATTTAAATCACTTGCCAAATCAAAGGTATATCTTGAGATGGCATATGCAACAGGCTGGATCCGGAGGATATGGGTGTTGAAGGTAGCTCCATAATTGGAAAAAATCGAAGAGAATCACGATTTACGCTTGAAAGTTTCACCGATTTTTTTTGCCGATTTACCCCAATATTTGCTGAAAATATGAAATACTTTGTAATTGTTCCCATAAAAGGGTATGTATGTAAGTACTGTACAAAACCTATTGGTAAAATTGCGGAGGATCGAAATTGATTTTAGACCCAAGTCTGGCAAAGTTGCTCACAATTATCCGTAGAACCCTTTCCTACTATACCCTTTTAAAAAAAAATCGACCCGCCCTTATGTATTGCCAACATAAGTTGCTGATATAGCTTTTGTAAAACTGATTATAAGTTGGGAACCCCTGAGTGAATATCTAAAATATGGATGCCATAAGAAAGATAATTTAATGGCCTATAATTTTGACCAATTATTTTTTTAACAAAACGTTATTTTTTCAAAAAAATGTGTTAAAAATTGACACTTTTTTAGCATGATAGGAATGCTTGATTATTTTGCTTTAAGATTATGTACAATTTGCATAGTTTTTTTTAATCTTACCAATTTTTTTTAAAAATTTTATTCGTGAAAATTCAGGAAAATTATCATATATCCAAAATTATAGGCTAAATTTCAAAACTAAGCTAACCATTATAGAAGGCAATTAAATTATCTTTTTTATGACATCCATGTTTTTGATATCCATTCAGAGGTTCCCAACTTATACCGCTTTTTATAAAAGCTTTACTCTTCCTCTTCAAAACACACTTGAAATCATAACGATATCTTTTTTTCTAATTTTTCATACAAATTTACATACAAAAGTTTGTATGGAGACTAGAGCGGCTCAAAATAAAAACTTTTTGAATTTTTCACGATGTGTCAGCGGGTTACAGTAGCCTTATTTGTCTGGACAAAGCCTATTACTAGGACATATAAGGCTACTGTAATCCGCTTACACATCGTGAAAAAATCAAAAAGCTTTTATTTTGAACCGCTCTAATGGAGACCTATATAATAATTTTCAATTTAGGATACTTTGAAAAGCAAAACAATTATCGATATAATTCTAAGTGAGTATTGAGAAAACGTAAATCAACAAAATCAAAATTTCTTTCGTTGCGGTCGACAAAAATGATATTAAACCCGGAGGGATTGACTTTGAACCCAGAGACCCGGAAATCATACTCAAAACCCTGAGTCTCCGGGTGAAACCCTGAGTGTTGGCATCCCTAGATCTGCCATTTGCTATATTATTAAAATTTTCTATTTTATTTATTTAAATTAATAGAGAAGTTTTTTGAAAATAAGAAATGAAAATAAACGCTGTAAGAATTGAAAATTAAAAAAAGGGGGAAACTTTTAGGCAACTATGCAATAATTTCAATATTAGTTGTGAAAGGAGGAAAATCCTGATGATAATAACTCCCTAATATAATTACTTCCGCCATTTTTTATTTGCATAAACCATAATATTAATTAATTTATTTTACATTTGAGCTGCAATTGAGAAAATTCATTTCTCTTGCTACTAGGCAATCAGCAAATCCAACAACATGATTTTTATTTTGACTTCTTCAAACTTGCAAATTTGCAGCTGTTGCCGCGTAAATTTTGTTGTTAGTTTTTCTTCAGAAAAATTCAGTTTTCGAAAAAATCCTAAAAAAATTGCGTGTATTTGTTGTTGCTTTTTTAAGTTTACAACTGATACCGTTATATGTAATTTTTTTTTTATTTTTTCGACAGAAAAATTACAAAAATTATATTTATGTCGTTTGCTTGTGTGTGTGCTCAAATTATGCTATTTTTTGCAACCAGGATTTTTGCTTCGAGGGCTATAAATATATAGAAATGATGATCTTATATTTTTCAATTTTCTTGTTTTACTTGAAACGAACCATTAGTTGAAACAAGTTAATACTAAATAAGTTCAGTAAGAATAGCTTAGTCACTAGAACTGATTCTGCATTTAAAAAAACACGAAAATCATATTTGTAGATTTCTTTAAAATTAACACGGAAACTTAATCAATGTGCCAAAATACACTACTGCTATCGCCATGCTATTTTAATTTGTGCTTAAGCCTTTCCGAATGCAGAAATATTCATATAAGGGGCTTAGCACCCTTGATCAAGTACGTACATTTTTCGGTTCAAACTGAAAAATTAAAATGATATTCATGTTGTTTTATTTGCTGAGCGCCTGCTTCAAACAAAATTTCATTTGTCTTACGGATTGAATTGAAATTATTTTACAAAACTCAAAATATTTCTATAATTTCTATATTTTTCAACATATCATGGAGGTTATATTATATATTGTCACATTAAAATTTGACAGCAAAATGTGGCTTCGTAGCTGTCAAAAAATTTTTCAACTCAATTTTTGTTGTTTACATTTTGCACTGGATTTTGACAGCTGTGACAATTTAGTATAACCTTCATCCGTAGCCTCCTAACATAAGAGGTACGTGGTGTAAATTCGGTCTGAATCGACTTACCAGTCTTTGTGAAAATGATATTTAAAAATATTTTTGTATGAGGGCCACCCTAAGTATGCACCCTAAATAAAACTTTTACAATCTAATCCGTGTCTCTTCACATAAAAGCCATGTGTTGTAAATTACATGAGAATCGATTTAGCGGACTTTGAGAAAATGCTATTTTTAAAATATTTGTGTATGAAGGCCACCCTAAATAAAAGTTTTGTGTCCTAAGCTATGCTTCTTAACATAAGAGATACGTAGTGTAAATTCGGTGTGAATCGATTTATTTGTCTTCGCAAAAATTATATTTAAAAATATTTTTTTTTTGAGGGCCACCCTAAGTATGCACCCAAAATAAAATTTTTACCATAGAATCTGTGCCCCTTTACATAAAAGCCATACTGAGAAAATTTCATGAGAATCGATTTACCTGTCTTTGAGAAAATGCTATTTTTTAAATAATTTCATCACGATCGGCTGGATAGTTTCCGTAACGGACAGACAGACAGAAAAAAAATGCATTTTATATAATAGATAGGTTAGGTTAGGTAGGAGTGGCAGTCAGTTACAAAAAAAAAAAAAACCGACTCACTTAGACCAAGTTTGGTCCATTGTGATACCACAGGGTACTTGACTATACCCTCTCATTGAACCATCCAGATTTCGTAATGAAACTAAATAACTGACCTATGCTAACATGTCTAAGGTCCTCCAGGTCATCAAATATAAACGAGCCAAGTGTTTTGTGGCGTTTTCTAGCAAGTGCAGGGCAGGAGCAAAGAAAATGTTTAATGTTTTCCTCCTCCTCCACATCCCCACAACTTCTACAGTAGTCAAAAGACCGAATACCTAATCTCTCCGCATGTCTGCCGATAAGCCAGTGGCCAGTTATTACTGAAACAACTGACGAGACACTGTGTCTAGTGCGGGATATCAGTTCTAGAGATCGCTTAGCGTTCCATTCCGGCCAGATTTGCCTTGTTATATTGCAAGTTAACCCTTGGGTCCATCTTATGTTAGCCTTTTTTATCATGTCTTCTTTAAGCAGTAACTTGCAGGTAGCAAGTGGCATGGCAACACCTTCCTTGTCTTGAGGAATTTGTGCAGTAATCCCCTGCCTAGCAAGTTCATCAGCTTTGCAATTGCCATCAATGTTCCTATGCCCAGGCACCCAGATGAGGTGAATGTTAAAATGCTGAGCCATCTCATTTAGAGACGAGCGGCATTGTTGGGCCACTAGTGAGTTTAGGAAGACTGATTCTAAGGATTTAATAGCAGCTTGACTGTCTGAATAAATATTAATACCCTTCTTGGATACCACATTTATTCTCAGCCAGGATGC
Organism: Tricholauxania praeusta; assembly: GCA_949775025.1. Classification (NCBI taxonomy): domain Eukaryota; kingdom Metazoa; phylum Arthropoda; class Insecta; order Diptera; family Lauxaniidae; genus Tricholauxania; species Tricholauxania praeusta. The sequence goes on along the minus strand of OX459028.1, from coordinate 59,946,442 downwards.
TACTTCTTCTATTGCTATAACCTCTGCCTGAAAAACACTACAATGGTCTGGTAACCTCGCAGCAATACTTATCTTCAGTTCCTTAGAGTAAATACCATAACCCACTTGGTTATTTAACTTGGAGCCACCCGTGTAGAAATTAATATGGTTCCCTCTCCCCGAGATTCCTCCCTTCCAGTCATCCCTAGATGGGGATAGTGTAGTCCAATTTAGAGGGTACGGAATTCAAGCTATTAAGGATAGTTGAGTGTCCTGTACTTCCCTCGGACCAGCAAGCAGTTTCCCTGAGTCTAATGGCGGTACATGCTGCCATTTGTTTACCAAACAGGTCAAGGGGAACGAGATGAAAGAGGACCTCCAAGGCATCAGTCGGTGTGGTCCTCAGTGCACCACTGATGCACATGGAAGCAGCTCTTTAAACCTTCTGCAATTGCCTGTAATAGGTGACCTTGTCTAAGACAGGCCACCACAACACAATGCCATATAACAGAATCGGTCGAATTACCGCTGTGTAGAGCCAATGAATAATATGAGGTGATAGCCCCCATCTTCTCCCCACAGCTTTTTTACAAGAGTATAGTGCTACAGTTGCTTTCCTAACTCTCTCAACAACATTTATTTTCCAACTTAATTTCCTATCCAATATCAGACCAAGATACCTTGCACTACTTTTTAAGACAAGTCTAACGCCCTTTAGCGAAGGTGGTACTATAATTGGAAGTTTGTGACTCCTAGTAAAGAGTACTAGTTCAGTTTTGTTTGGATTTACGCCGAAATCAGCCTCATCTGCCCATGAGACGAGTCTGTTTAAAGCATTCTGAAGAATTTCACAGTGTGTTTGGGAATTTACCACATGCATAGGCAATAGCTTTACAGCCCAGCCTTTTCAGTGACATGAGCATCTTATTTATTGCCAGATTCCACAGTAGAGGAGATAGCACTCCACCCTGCGGCGTTCCTCTGCGGACAAACCTATTAGCTTCGGAAATGCCAAGATTTGAGGTAATGGCTCTGTTTGTCAGTAGCTTTTTAATCAGCTCAACTATGGAACTGTTGATACCCAGTTTCTGCAGTTCGTTGATAATAATACCTGGGTCAACGTTGTTAAAAGCTCCTTCAATATCCAGGAACGCCGCCAGGGCGAATTCCTTACATGCAAAGGATTTTTCAATGCTGCTCACTAGTGTGTGAAGTGCGGTTTCTATAGATCTGCCTTTCGTGTAAGCATGTTGAGAAGTAGACAGCAGATCAGGTTTGATACTGCTGCGAACATAGATTTCTATGAGTCTTTCCAAAGTTTTTAAAAGAAAAGAGGAAAGACTTATTGGTCTAAAATCCCTTGGATTTATGTAAGAGCTCTTCCCAGCCTTTGGAATGAAAATGACTTTAGTCATCCTCCAGGCTAGAGGAATATAGGAAAGGTTAAGACAGCCCTTGAAAATAGCTGTCAACCAAGGTAAAATTAAGCGAGCAGATTGTTACAGCTCAATTTGTGTCACACCATCAGGTCCTGGTGATTTATAGGGTTTGAAGCTATTTATCGCCCATCGAATTTTGGTTTCCGAAACAATGTCCCCGAGAATAATTGAGGACATCTGAGGTTGAACATTCAATTCCTCTGGTTCATGCAATGAGTTACCAGGGAAGTGAGTATCTAGTAAGAGGTCTAAGGTCTCTTCGCTAGATGTTGTCCAGGAGCCGTCAGGCTTTTTTAAAAGACCTAGAGTCGTGGGCGAGGTAGATAAAATCTTCCTTAGCCTAGATGCTTCTGAAATCTCTTCAATGTTTCCACAGAAGTTCCTCCACGAGTTACGTTTAGCTTTTCTTAACGAACTCTTGTAAATTTTGAGAATAGATTTATAATCATTCCAGTCATTGTCCAAACCTGATTTTTTGGCTTTGTTAAATAAATTCCTACTTCGTCGTCAAAGAACCTGAATTTCATTTGACCACCATGGGGGTTTCTTCTTTCCTCGAGGTTTACTTACAGGACAAGAAATCTCCAGGGATTTATTTAACCCTCCCGTTAAGTTTTGAACCAGCCTGTCTATGTCGTGGATAGTTGACGGCTCTACGGGGGTTGAGATAGGCAGATACTCTGCTATTTTCCTGTTATATATTTCCCAGTTTGTCCTTTTTACATTTCGGTGAACAATCGGTTCTGGGGGGTTAACAGTGAGAACAAATTCTATATAACGATGATCTGAAAAAGAGTGCTCGCTTGAGACTCTCCAGTCAACGATACATTCAAAAACAAAGTCCGAGACCAATGTTATATCCAAGACTTCTTCCCTGTTCCTTACTATAAAGGTTGGCTCACAGCCTTTGTTGCAGATAAGTAAGTTAGTGTTTAAAATGTATTCTAGAAGTGACTCACCTCGATCATTATCATCTGTGCTACCCCAGACAGTGTGATGCGCATTTACGTCACTGCCTATAATTAGCCCAGTTTTGTTTAAGCGGGCCTGCTCTACAGCCGCCTTTAAATATGTCGGTGGTAAGCCACTCGCCATGTCGTGAGCCATGTAACACGATGCTAACCAAAAGCCTCCAGCTTTTTTCTCCAGGCTAGCAACGACCGTATCTAGGTCACTGTAATTAGAATGCAAAAACAAGTTAAGATTAGTCTTTGCCAAAATGCACGCTCTGGGGTTACCTTCCACATTTGCCACCAGTAGCTTATAGCCAGGCGTCCTCAGACCACAGACTCTCCCGGCATGAACCCAGGGTTCCTGTATGAGGACTACATCATCTCCGCTTTTACTTAAGCGGATCAGTAAGCCGGCGGACGCCGCTTTTGAGTGGTGGAGATTAATTTAGAGGACCCTCATCGGATTCCAAATCACCTCCCCTCTCTACGACTGTTATGTCCGCCTCGTCTTCATCATCCTCTTCTAAAAGAAGAGCTTCTTCCAGGAGGCCCCCTACCTCCAACGACCTATCGGAGTCCACGGATTCGGCTTCTTCAAGGGACGCCTCAGGTTGACCGCTTGGAGTGCAGTTGTCCCCCTCTAGCTCTACCTCTTCATCCCCAACCTCCATCTCCACTGGCACTGGTGGTGCAGTGGCGATGGTCTCCGGGGAGGGAAAGATAGCACCTTTGGAGGCTAGCTCTTCATCCTTACGGTAAACCCTGAGCGTCACCTTGTTGAATCCATACTTGATGATCCCCTTAGTTGCCGCCAGTAACTCCACGGATTCCTTGTTCAACAGGACCATGGCCTGCATGGATGGTCCGACTGGTGCTTCTAGCTTCCCAATCTTCCAGTTTTGAGTTGGAAGATTGGGATTGCATAGTCGGAGCATCCGCAGAACTGCGTCCTCACCCGACGGTGTGCTCGGTAGCCAAACGCGAGCCCGGGGCCTGGTAGGAATTTCATCCTTCTCCACAGCCTCCAGTTTCGCGCCTGGATACACCTCACCTAGCCTACTCACAGCTACCTTGTACAACTTGGCAGACCGTTCATCATCACAGGAGATGAGTTTAAAAAGGCCCTGATGCCAGCCTGCCTCATCACATGATGGCACAGGACCAGGAAACTCCTCTAATATCTGGAAGAGGGTATTTGCCAAGGCAGCGTCTACCCACTTCCATTTATCCCGAGGAATTCCCCGTCCTCCGCCGACTTGTCAAGCACAGCCAAAACTCTCCCCTTACAACCTTTTACAACGTCACTAAAAGACAGAGATTTACCAGTAGTCTTTTGACGTTTAGACTCCAACATCTCGTCCTGGGATCTCTGCCTTTTAGGTAGTTTTTCTAAAACGGCCTGTTCATGGCCTTTTTGTTCAAGGACTCTCTTCGCCCATCGAAGGGAGTCCTTGTCCTCCTTGGACAGAGAGCTGGAATCAGCAGCTTCCATACGACGACGAATTCTATTCGCCGCCTGCTTGTCCGCGATTTTCATTTTAGAGGGTCTAAGACCCTTAAAACCCTCCCCTAAAGGATTCTGTTCCTTCTTGGACTCCCCAGCCGACTTTAACTGGCTTAGCCGTGAGGCTGTGGCCGATGCCGAACTGGTTTGTCCTCGATTTGACAGCGAAGATCCCCCCTCATGTCTGGATTCCCCAGCCGACTTTAACTGACCATGCCGTGAGGCAGTGGTCGATGCCGAACTGGTTGGTCCAGAAATGGGCATTAAAGCCCCCCCCTTTTTTTGAAGGGTTGGTAGGGTTGGACGTGAAGTCTAGGAGAGACTCGCCTTCTCACAACTAGCTCACTCCCGGACGGGTGTCTAAGGGATCTCCAGAGGATACTTGGCCAAAAAGGCCGGAAGTTTGTGAGCTGCTTGAACTGAATTTTCGAAAATCGAGTGTTTTTGAAGTATTCTAGAACATGCCATTTATTTGAACAAGTCTAGTGTTTATGTTATGATTCGATATTCAGCTATCATTACGTAAGTAGCTAATTCTGCTAGGTACTTGAAAACACTCTTCCAAAACTCTTTCCACATTGATTTTTATATCGCGATGTATATTTAGCGAGGCTAAGCCATTCAGCCGATCTTCGGACATAGTTAATCTGAGGTAAGTCTTTAGACGACGTAGCGCTGAAAAGAAGCGTTCATTTGTTACTGTTGTCACAGGCAAAGTTGCCATAAGACGAAGCATTTGATGGACATTTGGAAACGCGTCTTCATTGCAAATATCCAGTGCTTCGAGAGAACTTTTGATGTCTTGCCCGGCAATGCGCTGACGCCAAAGTTGAACTTCATTTATCCACATGTCACGTGAACCATCATGCAAAATTGAAATCTATGGCACGAATAGATTTGTGCATAAATTTTTGAAGCTGATTTTTTGAGAGTATGCTTAAACGCGCATTGAAAAAACGCTCGTGTTACTTAGCCTTAGAGACGCGCAGTGGTTCAAATCGTGTTTTTTGGTTCAAAAATAGCTAGAGAGCAGAAATCTTGTCATAAAAGAAAAACTCGGGCTTCGACGATTTATTGGCTTTTTAGTTCTTTCATTAAAAAAAAAAATGTTTTGTGTCTTTTTGATTATTCGTTCAAATATCAATAAAAACCTATGTGCGAAAATTCCCAAGGAGGGGGGGTTTGAACCCCCAAAACCCCCCCTTGCGCACGGGCCTGGTAGCAACTCTTTAGCCTTGGTTTTTATAATGTTATTGTCATTTATTTCAGGAAATTTCCATAAGAAACCAAATTTTGAATTCACTTCGGTATAAATTATTTGTTGACTTTTCAATTGAACTGTGAGGGAATCATTAGCAACGTATTACTTATCTACAATGAAATATTGACCTCCTTCAAATTCGGCTTTACTTCATTAAATTGAATTTTGGTTTCTTTTTTCTTCTTAAATCTTTTTTGTACTCAGTGAGTTCGCACTGATTGGAGAAGGCGCGCGCAAAGCAGAGGCGCCTGGAGAGAGCTTTTGAGGTCGGCCGTAGCCCAGTAACGGGTTGTTATGGCCACCCAAGTAAGTAAGTAAGAGTTCGCACCTATCGATTGCTTCGGATTTAAATTTTTCTTCTCTTTTTCGTTACGCAACGTATTGAGATCAGAGATGGCAGTTGGGTTTTGTGAAAATGTACTGAATCAAGACTTTAAAAGCTAAATGTACAAAATCTTAAATTTTTAGTTAAAAAAAAAGGTCAGTGAACCATTACGGCAGGTTTGCACGCATATTTTACCTGAATTACAATTGTTATTTTTCAGAAAAAGTCCAAATGTACTGAAAATCTACTGAATGTACTGAAAAAGGGTCAAGTGTACCGAATCTACTAAAAACTTGTCGAATGTACTGATGACGATTTTTCACCGAAAATGCCATCACTGATTAAGAGTTGTGTATAATAACTTACATATATAGGGTAACAACGTTTGACAAATCAGCATTATTTGATGGAAGCTGTCCATTAATGATTTGAAACTTGACTAGCACAGAGTTTCAAAAACACAACATTATCATTTCAATTTTTCTGCTATTCTTCCTGCTTTTATTTTGAATTCAACGTTAAAAATATCGTTTTAATATTTGAAGTGGTCCATAGATATCGCAGGAGTATTATTTTAGAATTATTTCGAATTTAAAATTAATGTAAAAGCTGAATAAAAATACGAAAAAAAAAATGAAAATCAAAGTTAATTCTTAGCGCCCCCTCGGACCTTGTGCCCAGGCTTAAGCCTTATTAGTCTATGGGTAAATCAGGCCCTGACTTTGGTTTTCATATGGCCCTGGCCTTCTACGAGTTGCCCTATACTCTACTAATTTTTTTACGACCTGTCAATGTCATAAGAAATGTCGTATCGTCTGAGTGCGCTATTAGGTGACATTTGACGGAGGTCATTTAAAACAAATTGAAGTTTTTCTGTTTTTTCACGGATGTGAAAACACATATTTTGTTACTGGTGGAGCAATAAAAGTAATCATCTGGTATACTTAGGGCTACCAGATGCGATACTAAAGTAGCAAAAGTGCTACTTTTGCAAGGCTTTGCTACTTTGTTTTTGATTTTGTTACTTTCGATGTTTGCAGTGTAAAATAAAATATTTGAACTGAAGTGAGGACCTTTTTTTTTTTTTTTGCTCATCAATTATTGTTTTAATTTTTTAATTTCCTGTGGTTTTTTGTTAGGAAGTGAGAATTTTTTTTTTGGTCATCAAAGTTATTTGAAATTATTGTTTTAATTTGCTGGGGTTTTTTGTTACGAAATGAGGACCTTTTTTTTTTTTTTTTTGCTCATCAAAAATATTTGTATGAAATTAAAAAAAAGGAAGGTTTTCATTTACAAAATTCCAATTTTTTGATATGTGCTACTTTTGTAGTAAGGCCATCTGGTAGCCCTAGGTATACTGTTTTTCTTAGTATTTTTTTCTTACAGCAATTCGAAATTTGCTTTACTATTTTTCAATTCAGTTAGGATTTATTAGTGAAAAATTATCGGATTTAACAGCGGGTACCATTTAACCTTTATTAGCCCAGTTCACATTATCACACATGCTGTCCGACATGGTGTGACAACATCAATGTTCTATAATGTGAACTGTAGGATGGACCGCTTGACACACATGTTGAATGGATTTCAAAAATTTTTGATTTCTCTGCTGGTTTGTCCAACCGTACAACTAATGTGAACGCTGGCTGTCGAGCCTAGTGCAAATTTTTCATTTCAAATAAGATTTCATGGAGTGAACTTCAATGGCGGCCATTAATAATAATCAGTTTTGGCAAGATTTTTTCGAACTTTATTAAATTTTTCAGAAATTTGGAAAATAAAAAGGGAAATGTACAAAAACTGAAATGCATAAAATAAAGCATATGAAGTGCTTTTAGTAAAATTGAAGGAAATCGAGCCAATTGCTACGGTTGACGTGCTAAAAATGGAGATTATCTCTATACGATTGTTACCATAGAGAAAAATTACAATGTTTTCTCTGCAGAGTTTAAAGCAGAGCTAAAATTTAGTAATGTGTACGCCTCAAAATTTTTCTGCAAATGATGTGTGAAAAGTATGTGTGAAAAGCATGTGTGATGATGTGAACGCAAAACGATATTTACAGTTATTCGTGTTTTCAAGCCATGTTAGACAGCACGTGTGATAATGTGAACTGGGCTATTGAGAACAATTTAATTTACATATACAGGGTGTCTCATAAATAGTGGATAACCTTCTAACAGCAAAGACGGGTCAGAAAAAGTAAAATCATGTTTAGTAAAAATCGCACCGTTTTCGAGAAAATCGACCTTATTCATATTTACGAAAAAATACGACCTTTGTCAGTCGCTTTGGTATCACAGCCACAAACTAAAATATTTTTGGTCCATTTTTTTTGCATATTATTTTTAAATAGTTCTGCTATTATATGTGATTTAAAATTAAGCCGTAAATACAATGGTTCTTTAAAAAAAAAGATGTTGAACTTAAAACTTTCGTTTTGCTCCATATTTTTTTTCAAACTTTAAGCTGGTGTGGTTTAAAAAAAATGTATGAGTGGCCAACTTGCTAAAAATTTCCTATTTAATACAAATTCCAAAATGTTAAAAACATAAGCACTAGCTTCATGGTTGCAAAGATATTGCAATTTTAGTGACAAAGGGGTTTTTTGTATGGAACTTAAATTTCAAACAAAATCAGGTCAATTTCGAATTTTATTAAGAAATAATGCATCCGAACTCGGAATTACGTCGTGTTTACAGCAACAGCTACCTTAACAGTAATTAAGTAATATAATTTTATGATCTTGTGCACCATCTCATTTCATAATCTACCTGTACTATGGGCACAAAATGTGGCACCCGCCTTAAAATTTTGTCAAGTGTTAAAAAATTTGATCCATGATTTCGCAATGTCTTAGGAAGAAAATCTCAATTACCTACAAATTGGGTCTTGGCAAAATCAAAAGAAACAAACAATTTTATTCATTACATTTATTTCAAATTATTATAAGTGTTACATTATATTCCAGTTATGATGTAAAGAAGCTTAAGTAATGATTAAAATGAGGTAATAATAATATATATTTCATATTGTTATAATAAGTGTTCAAACTGATGTCTATCTACCCTGATGCAGGCCCTACATCTTCTAGCAGCACTTCCGACGCGGCTACGCAACTCCGATAAACTGTTGATTGGCTTGCTATAATCTTTTTCTTTTAGACAGTCCCAATAAAAGAAGTTCAAAGGAAAGGGGCTTACCAGTGCCCTTGGGCGTTATGGTAAGCCTAAACTGGTAGTAGACAGGAAATTGTACTGTATAGTCCTTTTTCAAACTACTAAGCTTGACCAGAGGTGAAGGTGCAAACTAATCTGGTACCCCTAGGACTTCGGCCCTAGCCCAACAGTGCGTGAAGCCCAATTGGGCAGATCGCATGGGAAGGATTCGTGGTGGCTGTGGTTGAAACCTAACTCGTAGGAAGAGTAATATGCTAACGTAAATTGCCCGATGTGGATGGATGTTGCATTCTCAACCAAGTGGCAGTTCTTAGAACTGCAAGAGATCCTAGATAGGTCTCGGCTCAAACCAAGGGTGAAGTTATGTCCATAAACATAGCTTTACTTGGTAACTGTATTAAATGCAGTCGTACCTAGGTTAGGCACGAATATAAATTAATTCATGTGTGTGAAAATCACACTGTGATATTAAGCCGTCAAGGCAGGTAATCACATAAAAAAACAAAGGACTCTGTTAAGGTAGCTGTTGCTGTAAACACGACGTAATTCCGAGTTCGGATACATTATTTCTTAATAAAATTCGAAATTGACCTGATTTTGTTTGAAATTTAAGTTCCATACAAAAACCCTTTTGTCACTAAAATTGCAATATCTTTGCAACCATGAAGCTAGTGCTTATGTTTTTAGCATTTTGGAATAGGAAATTTTTTAGCCAGCTAGCCATTTATTTTGTCATACATTTTTTTTAAACCACACCAGCTTAAAGTTTGAAAAAAATATGGAGCAAACGAAAGTTTTAAGTTGAACATCTTTTTTTTAAAGAACCATTGTATTTATGGCTTAATTTTAAATCACATATGATAGCATGACTATTTAAAAATATTATGCAAAAATATGGACCAAAAATATTTTAATCTGTGGCTGTGGTACCAAAGCGACTGACAAAGGTCGTATTTTTTCGTAAATATGAAAAAGGTCGATTTTCTCGAAAGCGATGCGATTTTTACTAAACATGATTTTACATTTTCTGACCCGCCTTGAGGTCGCCCATCTCCTGTTAGAAGGTTATTCACTATTTATAAGACACCCTGTATATGAAAATGGAAAATTAAAAAAACACAAAAATGTAAAAAACTTGGACGGACAGGTTGCAAGCGGACGTACATCGTTCACAAGTCGCACGCACCAGGTAAAACACCCGTTTTTGGAATTTTTATTACCCGAACTCAACAAAAAATCTTATTTCTATTGCGTCTGAGGATTCATTGCTGTCTGAAAAAGTAGTCTGAAAAGTTTTATTGTGAATGTTTTTAAGAATATTTACATATTGGGGAAAAAATAAAGTTTTTTGGGGAATTTTAAAATTTTCAACGGTAACCCATTTGACAGAGGTTGGCTGTCAGATAAAACAAATTGATTATCAGCTTTGTGTTAGAATATATTTTTTTGGTCAATTCCTCATTAGTACTTCGCAGCTAAAATGTTCCGTGAAAGTGCAGCACGTCTCTTGGTTCCAGCTATTCGTAGCGCTGTACAACAGCGTAGCCAATCGGCTGTCGCTGGACCACCAAAACGACATGTTTCCACCGCTGTAAGTTATCCAATAAAAGGAGAAACATTGCTAGTTTAGCGTGAAAAAAAAGGTTACGTAAATTTCGCACTTAACCAATTTTTTTGAAATAGAAGTTAAGCATCACGGTTACAATGTGAAGAGCAAAAAAGTTGTTTAATGTTCCGCAATTAAGAAATAGATCTATAATTCTTGCAAGCTTAATACTCAATAACTGTTTTCGCTTATTTCAGCAAAAAGTAATCCTCGGTGGTGGCATGTGCCTTTCACTGCTATTCATCCCCGCTTGGGTGCTGCTTCACATTAAGGAATACAAGGGTCAAAATTAAACTTTTTGTGGACATCCGGACAATTTTCATCTTCAAATATGTAATGTAATCCAAATTATGTAAAAGTGAAGCTTTTAGAGAAAAATAAGAGAAAAGTTAAATATATGTATAATGATACCAACTCTTGCTGATTGTAGCTCAGTACCTATGTATATAATTTTGTTTCAAAAAAATTTGTATAAAATACGTTCAAATTTTTTATAGAGAAATCATATGTCTTCAATCTAAATCGCAGACTTCATTGACAGACCGGTTATTTGTCCTGAGATGAGATTTTCGGCAACAAGTTGCATTTAATAAAATGCCACTAAAAGTGGTGACATGCTGGGACGATTATTGATTCTAGACTTTCCACGCTTTCAGTAAATGTACTCGACCGGCGCCAAAGGACAATACAATAAATCCGTTAACCGTTGCGCATTTGTCAACACCATTTTATAACACCACACATCGCCAGTTTGTCAGCCAAGTTCGCATATCGGCCGTAGATTTCGCGGTTACATATATCGAACGATCATTTCAAATTAATTTCAAAAATTACTGAGAGATAAGTGTTTGATGGTCGTATAAATTGCAGACCTCTTAGATATTAAAAAATAAATTAGATATTTGCTTGCTAATGTATATTTATTGTCCTGTACTTAAATTTTTCCAGAAAAGTGCTAGGGAAGGGAAACAATTTTAGTCTTTTCATGAGGAACAACCTTACGTCAAACACCATACCTCTCTGACTTGCAAAGAAAAAGTCGTTGAGTGTTTGTAAGTTTTAATTACCGCCTGACTTACCGCTATATCGAAAAGCTAACGTATAGGCCCAAATTTGTCGGCATTTTCGACTTCAGCGACCCCATATTACCCTGAGTTGATTTCAGTCAATGTCCCTCTAAAATGTGTGTCTCATTTGAGTTAATTGAAGTTTCTACCAAATATTTGATATCTTTTTTTTTCTCCTGACGAATATCGTAAATTAAAATTTACAAGTTATCATGCCGTATTGGAACTTATATAAGTACATATGTATGTAGACTTATGAAATATGTATGTAACTTTCGTTGACAATAACTTTAAAACAGTACGTATATCAAGAATTACGTTGATATTTTCGTGTTCAGCATCTTAGTTAGTGATTAGCTTATGAGAGATTTTGCACAATAACTCGCCTTAACAATGCATTAAATGAAATGTACAGTTGCACACAAAGTGCCTCAACATATTTCATAATTTGCATAACCGATTTGTGCAAAAATGAAAAGAATCGATTTTTATTGGTTCAATAAAGGATTTTTTTCGGCATACAAAAACCTTTTTCGTTAATTCTAGCAAACATTGCATTTTTAGATATCGGTTGTGCTTAAAGGTCGAAAAATCGACCACTCACTTTTACGTGCACATGGCTCTTGGAAAAAATGGATTGGATTCGTAGTTTTTCTAACATCAAATATACCCTGAATTATAGTTGAAATTGAGAGAAATTAACTTTCAGCCGATTGCCTAATTATTTGTATAATTTAAAAAATAAACCCGAAAATGTCTCCGCTCCAAAGCGCAAAAAACAACTGAATAACCGAATCACGCCAAACCGAAAATAATGTAAGCTGGCGAAGGCCCAAACTAACATATTAGCTATGCACTTAAGCGGTATCACTTTCTGGCTCACCGAAACAAAATGCTCAAATGACTGGTCGAAAAATTGACTACTGGGACTTCATGAGTTAGAAAATAATTTGTCGGTTCAAAGTTTGGATAGATAAAAGCACATAAATTTCTAGCTTGAAGTAGTTTTCATTCTGTCCAGAATAAAATTGAATGTATTTCTATAAACTGGGCAATTATTTACTTAGATGGCCTCACTCCCGATTTTCTTGAAATGTTAATATGTTTGGGCAAGTGGGTGGCGTTCAACCGCAGTTCAGGGTTTAGATCCGCCAATATGTCCAATACCGGCTTCGCGGAGGCCGTAGCCGAAGGTCGCTCTTTTACCCTAACGTACTAAAATTTTCCTAGGTTAAGCTGGTCCATCCTAATACGCTTCGGATGAACTAGTTTGGCCTAACGTATTTAAGCTATAATATTTCGTACGGTATTAAGTTGCTGCTTTAGTCACGTGGCATGGCGGAACTGGAGTTAGAATGTACATAGGCTCGTATCCATACAAAGTCGAAAAAACTGACTTACCTTGCAGTCCATATCAAAAGTCATGGATGTGTGGGATAGTTTGAAAACTATTTTTTTTGAGCATTCAACCGACGCACAGTGGCAGGATTTCTAAAAAGTGGTTGCGAAAATCAATTTCGGTGTGGTGGAAATTCACAATATATTCAAAATATAAACAATCTCTTAAAAATTTAGCATTCAATATTGATGGATCGCGATCCATATCACAAATTATTTAAATATTTTGAAATCTGTATCTCGGATCGCAAATCTGCCAAACAAATTATTGTGTCATCCAATATATATTTAAAATATAAACAATCTCTTAAAAATTTAGCATTCAATATTGATGGATCGCGATCCATATCACAAATAAGGCGCTTGCCTGCCACACGTTCAATATTTATTGTGATATTTGGATCGCGATCCATATTGATGGATTTTTGGATCGCACGCAAATGCTACACATTCAATATTTATCACGTTAGTATTTATAATTTTATCGTGTCAGTATTTATTTTATTGTTATTCTGAGGAGTTTCGTCGTTCAAAAAATGTCGCAAAAAAACACAAAAAAAGCCTGTTTAGCTATCTTGCTGGCTTTTTCTTTAAAGAAAAAAGTGAATCGATAAAAATACACCCATTTAAAGTTATTAAACAAAATTCGTCTTTATAAAGAAATGGACGATTATGAAAATTATTTCCGCATGTCTAATAACAATTTTGAAAATATTTTGGAATTAGTTACCCCTTTTTTGCTGAAGCAAGACACAGTAATGAGAAAAGCAATTTCGCCAAGAGAAAAGTTAGCACTGACCTTGCATTATTTTGCAACAGGAACGTAAGTTTTTAATGTTATTGAAAATATTTCATTTCTTATCATTATTTTTTTAACAGATACTTTAAAAATGAGAGGTTTACAGCAATTATGTCGCGACAGTCAATAAGCCAAGCTGTCGAAGATACATGTGAAGCGTTAATATACGTTCTTAAAGATTATATTAAAGTAAGTAAAGCGTTTTTTTGTAATAACAATATTTTAATTTTTATTAGAAATTAGTTCCAAAAATGTTGCATCGTTTTGATGAAAATGTGGCATATGGCAGTTGTTGTTGATGTGATACTTAACCCCAGTTGAACCGAAATTTCTTTAGCGCTACGATATGATAATTGTGAGATATTTGAGGTCCTTTATTATTGAAAATACTTTTTCTCTGATGCCAAGAAATTACTTCTCACAAAAAAATTTGGTGCGTTGAGTTTATACATTTCAATACCTTAGATACCGACCAGTGATGGCACTTGGGCTTTGTGAAAATATACAAAATTGTGACTTTTTGGAGGGCTTTGTGTCATGGAAAAAGATTTGTCGCAACTTATGTAAATATCTGAATAAAATACAAATAAACTGAAAATGTCATCAATGATACAGACTGAAAGTGAAATCCATCATATCCAAGATTTAAAATGCAAATGTTGTGAAATTTGGCATTGAAGTCAAGACAATACTTTACTTAACAAAAAGTGGTAAAAGTAAAACCTTTAGAAAACTAAACTGCGCTAGAATGAGACGAAAATGTTTATTAAAATGATAAAAGTTGACAGGATCTACAATAGCTAAAGCAATAAACGATACATCAAATTAAAGTACTCATCAAGCAGATTGCCCGAAAATTATCAGCTTCGAGAACGGTTGACCAAAAGCTGAGATGTAAGCGCAAACATGTTTTTATTTGCCATCATAACTTAAAAAAAGTGATTTTGTTGAAATGTCTTGCGTGTTCGTAGTAAAAAAGTCTTGAGTTGCACCTATGTTGCTTTGGTAAATCACAGGTTGAGTACGTGGGCACTCAGGTCGTAAGCCACTGTGCTCATGCGATTGCGACACAAAAATATTAGAGTCCGGTGAAGGTGTGGGTACAAAAATATTTCTCTCCGGTGATGTTACTGAACTCGAATGTACATTAATTTGTACAGAGTTTCTGTTCAGCGTGCCCAGCTCTGCTTCAAACAAAATATCGTTGATGGCTTTTTCTGCGAACAGCCTTTGATTTTGATGTAGCTTTTCCAATTTGTCGCTCCAATACATTGCTGTTGCGTTGACATTATCAGTTGATGATAATGGTTTTTCAGACAGTAATGAACATGCTTTTTCGATAAGTTCATTTTGTTTTGATATAGAGCTACTTTTTATTTTTTTTTTTTGGAGGAAGTATATCGTTAACAGACGAAAAAGATGAGTCGTCTAATTCTTCCAGAGAAGGGCTTGTCGCATCAACTTCTACCGAAAAACCTTCATGTTCAGAAGTCACGCGCTGAAAATATAAATATGTAAATATAAATAATCAATAATTTTGTTTAATTTTCTTAGATGCCAACTACAAAACATGAATGGAAAAGTGTTGCTGATGATTTTGAAAGACTTCACAATTTTTACAACTGTGTCGGACCAATAGACGAGAAGCATATTAAAATAAGGCATCCACCCGGCTCAGGATCCTTATATTATAACTACAAAGGAACTTATAGCATCGTCCTTATGGCAATTGCAAATGCTAAAAAAGAGTTCATTATGATTGATATCGGATGCAATGGACGAGTATCAGATGGTGGTGTTCTGTTTTATACAAAGTTTTGGGAACGTTTGCAGCAAGGTCGTTTGAATTTGCCAATACCGTCAGCTCTACCTAATACATTGGAAGAGTTTCCATATGTCTTTATAGGAGACCAAGCCTTTACTTTAAGTACGAACCTTATGAAACCATATCCACAAAAAACAGCTACAAACGAAGAACAACTATATAACCGTCGAAAGCTAGATCTGTGGTTGAGTGTTATTTTGGCATACTTGCAACAAAGTTTGGGGTTTTTCAGAAGGCTATTAGCCTAAGTCCACAGAAAGCTACAATGGTGACAACGACATGCTGTTACCTGCATAACTATTTAATAAAAAAAGAGCACGTATATACTTCATCAAGTTGTAATGGTGATAATTTGAAATTATGGGATACCCAGCCCAATGTTGCACGCAACCCAACGAAAAGTGCTAAAACTATCAGGGATAACTTTTGTAAATATTACAACAACGCAATATAAATAAATATAGCAGTAATACAAATAATATGATGTTGTAACTTTGCATGTTTTTATAAACAATTATTAAATGTACTTACCACATTAACAGGTTTTTCCGTTTTTTGCAAAAATTGTAGAGCTTGGAATGTCCATGATTTGGGGGTATAAACTTCATCTGCACCAGCACCGGAACGTTTGGACTCAACAATTTTTTTTATCTTCTTTCGATAATTCGACCTTAAAGAATTTATTTTTTTTCGAACATCGTCGACGGTAGCTGTGGGCTTAACTTTTTTAAAAATTTTTAATAATTTTTGATATGCAGCCGCTTTTTTTTACCTTATCACTGTAAGATTTTGACGACGAGTCCGACAACTCCGGCAATGCCTCCAAATTCAAAATAAACTCTTTCAATGATAGCTTTTCTACCGTTAGATTTTCTACCGGTAGTACCAATTCGGTTTCAACATTACGTTCCATTATTATTATTTAACGACAAAAATTAAGTGAAAAGTTTATTTTTTACTTGACTTTTTTTATTTGACTGGTCGAAAAATTGACTACTTTGTCGGTTCAAAGTTTGGATAGATAAAAGCACATAAATTTCTTGCTTGAAGTAGTTTTCTGTAATGCAAAAATAGTATTAGACAAATAGCCGATATGATTGCCCTTTACTTGAAGAGATGTATTTAAAATACTTAAGTGCTCCATCATATCAGTGAAAAACAGTAAATCTTGAAGCCATTTAGAGTCCTCTAGCTGGGGATATGACTGTTCTTTTAACTGTAAAAATTTAGTAATAGGACCATCATCGCCTGCTACACGTTCAATATATATTGAACGAGATCCAGTATCACGATATTTATTGAACGTTTAGCATTCAATATTGATGGATCGTGATCCATATCACAAATTATTTAAATATTTTGAAATCTGAATCGCAGATCGCAAATCTATCTATATAAATAAAATGATAGCCGTTTTCGATGAACGGGATTCACGCAAAATCTACTGAATCAATTTTGATCAAATTTTTTTAGTCATCTTTCTTAGACGCTTGGTCCCAACATAGAATTAAAATAATATCGATATTCTTGTATGTCAATAAATATTGAACGTGTAGCAAACTTTGTGATATAAGTTTGCGATATGGCCGTAGGTGTTGAAGTAAAAGTAAAAAATAAATAATAAAATATATTTTTGTCGTTAAATAATGGAGCATAATGTTGAAACCGAGTGGGTACTATCGGTAGAAGATCTAACGGTAGAAAAGCAGTCGTTAAAAGAGTATATTTTGAATTTGGAGGCATTGCCGGAGTTGTGGGACTCGTCGGCAAAATCTTACAGTGATAAGATAAAAAAACGGGTGCATATCAAAAATTATTAAAAATTTTTAAAAAAGTTAAGCCCACAGCTACCGTCGACGATGTTCCACCAAGATAGCTGAACAGGCTTTTTTTGTGTTTTCTTGCGACATTTTTTGAACGACGAACCCCTCAGAATAACAATTAAATAAATATTGACACGATAAAAATATAAATACTGACGTGATAAATATTGAATGTGTAGAATTTGCGTGCGATCCAAAAATCAATCAATATGTGTCGCAAATATCACAATAAATATTGAACATGTGGCAGGCGCCTAATGATGCAGTTTGATAAACAATTGCTCGAAACTCGCGAATGTAAAATTTTAACTTATTTGGAGAAATGGTTCGTTTTGTAGAGCTGGTGAACGTTGATGGTAATGTAAATGTCAACCTTTTTTTTTGTCGGAAAATGTCGGGAAAATGAGTTACAACGGTTCTTATCAGGAAACCTGTGACTTTTTTCATGAAATTGCATTGCGCGTGCTCTGGCATTTTTGATGATAATATAATAACGGAACGGATTGGAATATTTGGATAGTTATTATTTTTATTGTAAACACACAAGTAATATAGCAATCAACATTGTACAATTTTTTTTTCTTGCTATGCCAACGTCAATTTATGGGGTGCCACGAATATATTTCTGAAGTTCACATTTTTTATTAGGCAATAAGTGAAGATATTCTAATAATGATTTACATTAGCAGTTAAAAAATAAAGGTAAAGAAGTTTTTTTTTCTAGGCTTGTTTTATTATACAGGCTATAATTCCACAGCCAAAAAATTTAAATACTCCACACCTAATAAGTGTGTACGTAGTTCATATCTGGGGCAATAAGAATATTATGTTTTCTTTAACAGGTAGAAAAACTTAAACAATTCGATTACTTATGGAAGATAGTTTAAAAAGTTACGAATGATGGATACACAGCTAGGACATTGTTCGATAGAAATGATTTAACCGCAGATAGAACTGATGTTGACGGAGAGATCATCAAAAGGTTGCAAGTTATCCTGAATGTCTTGAACTGCAACGAAAACGTAAACCCAGAAAAGTATGGAATATAAGTATGCAACAAAAACAGCCGATTTTATCCATAAAAAATATCCTGAAAAAGTTTTCACACCTACACTTCATAAAGTCCTGGCGCATTGTCCGAAGAAGCACAAGAATCCAAAAATAAGAACTATAAAAAATACAGGTACCTAAAAAGGCAAAACGAGGATCTCTTCAATATATTGGCCGCATCATAAGATCCGAAGATTTCATCAAAACTTAAAAGAGTTGAAAAAAATATATTCCCCGGAAATGTTAGACTTATTAGATAATTATATAAATATCGATGAATGCTTCCAAATAATTTAGGTTAATGATTTTAAATTATTGGTACTCAAATAAAACTAATAAATAAAGTTATACTGAAAATTTCGTTTTTATAGATTTTTTTACTCTTCAGAAAGCCTACCTTCAAAAACTAATTCCTTAGCGTCCTGTACGTCTATTTAAATAAAAATTTGAAATGTTAGAGCTGTTTTATTTGTCTATAAAAAAAAAAAAAAAAAAATATTGAGATACCTCAATTCGTTTAGAAGATTTGCATTTCCGGTGTTTTTAAAGTTTTGAGACAATTTTTTTTTTCAGTGTAAAAACAAATTTTGAACTTTAAAAATTTTAATAATTTTTGTATTGAACTTTTTAGTCATTGAATTGAATTGAATTGTTTATTGAGACTTTTATATCGAGTATACAAATAATAAATTTACAACATTTTTTTGATTTTACATTTCGCGGCTGTAATGTATGGCCTGCTCTTGCACTATTAATACCAATTAAGTAAATAGAATGTCACATTGACTAGAGTTTCTTTTAAAATAATAGATTGCTCTTGCTCACGGAGCATTATGTTTGTTACATTTAACGACATGCTGAGTATAAAATACTTAAAAAAATTAAACTTAAACATAAACAAACCTTAAGACAGAATAGAGTAATTCAGATAAATTATTAATCGAATAAACCAAATGTAATTATTTGAAAGTAAAAATAGCTATGTACACGAGGAGAGATAAAACGAGAAGACTTGCAACCACGAGGCAAAACAGTACCATAAAATGCTGCTTCATTTCGCAGCCGCCGACGGTCCCCCGTCGTACCTCTCCCCCCGTTTACAACTAAGTATGTAAAATAAAAATAAGAATTATGTTAAGATAAGAAAACGAAAAATTCAGTTAAAAAGAAGTTAAATTTGATGACAAAGGTAAGTTTTTCCTACCCCAACCTCCCTCTCAGATTAGTAACAAGGCAGTTTGAGAAGGAAGCGGATGAGATAATTAAAAACAAAGCTTTGACATTAATTTAATTATAGCTTAAAACATAAAGAATATAATATAAAAAGGATAAGTTTTGCTCTCCAATACAAAATGAGTTGTAATTACCAACCCTTCAACACTCAGTGAATCAAAAAATAAAAATCAGAGTCTAACCACGGTTATGCCCGGGGATGGCTTTAGAATAGTAGGGGATGGGAGGTCCACCGGGAATTAACTCAAAATCTTCATTAAGTACTCCTACCGGAGAATGGTACGCTGTATTGGCCCAAGAATCATTAATTTGCGAGGTGAAAATTTCTTTGATGATTTCATTATCAGAATCATTTAGACTTGTGATGAATTTTTTCATTAAGTGAACTGCATACTTCATAATTGGAGTAACATTAGCATCACCATAAACCGATTCATTTGAGTATCTTTTTGCTCGTGATTCGAAGTTTTTATTAATGCACAGTCTAAGTATTCTCCTCTCCAAACGCTCCATTTCAGACGCTACCACGGGTGAGATAGTGAACCATGAAGGGAAAGCATATAGTAATATTGGCCTGATGAGTGTTTTGTACAGCAAGAGTTTAGTCTTTTTCATCATTTCCTTGTTGCATAACAATGAAGTAAGAATATTAGTAATTTTCCTGGCTTTTTCAATAGTGAGCCTGCCGTGTTGATTAAATTTAAAAAGACAATTAAAGTTGACTCCCAAGTACTTAATACTTTTCTTAAAGGGTATTTCCGCCCCGTCGATGACTAATTTAAGATTGCGGCTTTCTCTCACCACCCCTTCTTTCCCTTTGCCACTCGCGTTTCTAAAGCAAATGCAATTAGATTTCTGCAGATTCACTTTCACGCCCCATTTTTTAAAAAAAGTATTAATTTTGTTGACATGGCTCTGCACCTTCCTGATTGCATTGAGAGGATAGTAGTCATTTGCGTAAACAAGAGTGTCATCCGCGAAGAGAATACCTGTGGAACTATCGTCAATGTGTGGAAAATCGTAAAGCATTATGTTGAACAAACAAGGGCCCAGAACTGATCCTTGGGCAACACCACTGATTGTTTCACAAAGGTTGGAGATGGATTGTTGAATTTGAATAAAAAAAGTTCTACCCGTCAAAAAGCTTTCTAGCAAATAAAAAATATGAGTCGGGAAATTTAATTGGAGCAATTTGAAAAGCAGTCCTTCCCTCCAAACACTATCAAATGCCTTTTCTAAGTCTAACGAACACACTACAGTGCATTTTTGTTCTCTCAGACCCAAAGTTACATCATTGTGAATTTTCAATAAGGCATGAACCGTGGAGTGTCTTTTTTTGAACCCAAATTGATAATCAGAAATATATTCTATAGGCACTACTTCTGGTGAATCGATTTTACGCATTATAACCCTTTCCAATATTTTGCCCACGTTAGAAAGCAGCGAAATAGGACGGAAATTATTGACATTTGAATCATTAGGTTTCTTGGCTAACGGAAGAATTTTGGCTTTTTTCCAAATTGACGGGAAATATCCATTATTGATGCAATTATTAAAGATTATAGTTAAGAACTCTATAGCAGTGTTAGAAATTTTTTTAAGGATAAAATTGGAAATACCGTCAGGACCACTTGACTTTTTGGGCTTTAGATTCGTAATTATATCTGAAATTTCCTCTTGAGAGGTAAAGAATTCAGTGTCCTGAGGGACCAATGCTGTATTTTCCGGGCTAAAAATAAAAATGCTAGGCGGTTTTTGCGAACGCATCGCTAAAATTGCAGAATGTACTTCAGACTCAAGAACCTGATCAATAGAGGGATTAAGCTCCCTAAAAATACTATTGAAATGGTTTTCTAGAGCAAGTACCACCTCTCGCTCATCATTGAACGTAATCCCGTTCGCTATCACCTCATTACCCGGAAATTTTTTTTTTTTACCAGTAATTTTGAATATTTCTTTGAAAGCCTGCGGTCCTGGTACTATATTCGCTAATCTTTCGCCAAACTGTTTATTTAACCAAATCCTGACTCTGTCCTTGATTATTTTTTTAAGTAATGTGATTCTCGTGGATAGTTCTTTATACTCATTACTTATTCTGTTATAAGTGTTGCGTGTGGGGGATCACTAAGACTTAGCCTTGACAGGAATTGGGACTTATCACCGTGATAAAGTATGTTCAGCTCAATGAACTGATTGCGCATATTTTCATAAATAAAAAAAAGAAAAAAAAACATTGTTAGACATAATACAGGCATTCGATTTCAAGCAGGCAGTGCAGTCCCTTGGAAAACTTCGTCAAAGTGAGTTTTTTTTTATGACCTTGTCCCATGTTGAGGAGCACGAAATGTCTTTAGCGCTAGAATTCGATGTTTGCATTGCCGGCTGATGAGCTGCCTGCTGGAAATCGATTCCTGGTTAGTAATCCCAAAAGAAATAACTACCAACTTATTTGTTCTCGGTATGCGCGTTTTTTTTTTAATGGCTTATGATGAAGGCAGTAGTGCCATGCCGATGTGTAAGATTTTGCGGAATCTTGATTGTGTAGCGATTGGACGCGTTGAAGGGATGATGAAAAAAAAAAAAAAAATAAATAAAAATCCTTCAACCCCTCAATAATTTGCCAAAATTAAGAAATTATTCTTAAATTAATTTTTGTGGCTTGGCTGTGCGGCGTGTTCTTCTTGATAAGGTAAAATTCTGCAAAGAAACCAAGAGAAATTGAAATGTCAAAAATGTTGCCAGCTGTAAATTTTCACAATGAATATTTTATTTTAGAACGAAATCCATGCTATGGCTTTCAAACTGTGCAACTTGTTGTTAGACACAAATAGTTTCCGTACATGTTTGTTGCTTCAATACGTTGTTAGTGGAAAGGGAGATAGCTAGATGTTAGAGTATTACGTAGGGTTGTGTGAGTAAAAATTTTAGGATGCATATAGGCTCAAGTAGGGATTAATTTGTATGTAAACAGTTTATTTATGTATTTTCAATATTTGAGTTGCTACCCAAGGCTTAGTGTTTCAAAAGTAGCGCCCAAAATTTTAAAAGTCAAATGTCGGGCAGTGGAAATAGACGTGTTTTAAAATCGTTCTGTGTCTTTGAGTAAAAAAAAAAAAAATAAAAAAAGGTGTTTTGTAATTACAAGTAAAAGTGCTCATAAAGTTTTCCGGCCAATCAAGCCAAAATCAAAAGGTTTTTTTTTATAAGGATATCCAGAAAGGACGAAACATAAGGCTCAGGTAATTGAAAAGTGTTTAGGTCCTAGTTAAATTAAAATAAATGTTTGACGATGGAAGTTTTTAGGCGTTAAATAGGTAGCAGACTTTTGATGCGACGTAAGGTTTACCTGCAGCAGAAAATTTCAACAGCAGAAAGGAAACAAATGGTGATGTATGCATCAATCTCTATTGTGCGTTTGGTTGATTTGCTGTAATTTACGAAATCATTATTTTGGTAGTGCGACTAAGGCGAGGCCCCAGCTAAATTAAGCAGAAATCAATATATAGCGGAGCCAACGGAAACAACGGTCCAGAAAACCACTGCCCGAAAACAGATAAGTGTAGTCTAGTCCAACCATTTTGTCGTAAACGTTTTTTTTTCTACGTGCGTTAAATGTGCAACTGTACTAAACACGAGTGCAGGAATCAGTACCCGATTATAAAAGATCAGTGTTAGCCCTGAAGTTGAAGTCCCCTAATTTCGAAAAGAGAGCAGCGCGAAATAAAAGTTAAAGCTGCACAATTTGCAGCAGGAGAAACAGAAAATCCTACTGGCCGAAATACACTGCGAAAACACATTTAGCAGAAATAGCTTTAGCAAAACTTTTGTTTCTTTTAATTTTTGTTATTTTTCTTATTTTGTTTAAAAATCATATTTTTTTTTAGTTTACTTAGTTCATAAGCGTTTATTTCCTCATATATTTAAAATTTTGTGTTCTAGGGAAAAGTTTTTGTGCGCGTCGAAGCGAAGCGTTTTAGATTGATTTGTTTGCAGACTTTCAGGGAGCTCTCTTAGGGTCATTTTGAGAAAGCAAAAAGGGTTTCCTTTTAGGCTAACCGAACCGCTCAAAAGTGAGCACACTAAAAACTTTGTCCCTTGAGTTTTTTCCTTGTTCATTTAAATTCGATATCTGATTGTATATTAAAATTTGTACCTTTTGCCTGCTATGCGCATTACTTTTTTTTATTTTTGAATTTATATAGCCTTATGTTATTTTAGATTATTTTTTTTTAAATGCATATATTATATTATTTAATATCTTAATTTTGTAAAATTTTCAGCATTCCCTGTTCTATTTTGTAAATCTTTAAATTTGTGATTTAGGTTAATTTCATGGAATTTCATTGTTGAAAATTTTAAGATACCTATTTTTGAATTTGTTTACCCTGGTTTTGTACCAAGAATGCATCTAAGCTTTATCGAAATAAAAATGTTTTGAATTAAGAATCTAAAATGAATCGGTGCTAAGTTTTTAACAGTGGGAGGGTCTGCTAATTCTGATGGGTGACTAGTGAGGTAATACCATGCGATGATACCAAGTGGGTGTTATTTAAAATATATTTAAATGACACAGGATGGGCGGGTGCTCCGGGAGGCTCCATCTATCTCCCAATCTAGGTGGGTAACAGAAAGGTTGTATTGATTTTTTTTATTAGCTTTCAGAAATTTTGAATTGTATTGAGTTAGTTGAGTGTTTTGAATCGTGTTTGTTTTGTTTTTAGTTTTCAAAATTTCACTTCCGGCGGAAGTCGGAAGTGAAATTTATTGTTGCGCCCCTTCGTCCCAACGCGACAGGTTGAGAACCCCTTGAGAACGCAAGTTAGCCGGTGCGAATCGCGTTGGGGCACGCTAGCCAAGGGTCGTGTAACAATAATGGCGCCCAACCAAAAAAAAAAAAAAAGAATTTTTTTTAAAGGGTCAGAACACCAGACCCAAAAAGAAAACAAAATAGAGACAGAAATTGGATCTTATCGGTGCATCCACCATCACGATGACTTAGCTTAGAACTTGTTGAATAGCTAACTGCACTGTATGATGGATGAGCCGATGACAATTCAATTTAAAAATCCAGTTTAGCCTGACTTCAGATTGGTGTAATATTTGCTGATGACTTAGTCATGTCTAGGTTTTGTTTTAGGCTAATTGCATCGGTGGGATTGCGGTCTGAGGCAAGCTTATTTTAGTAGGAGGATAGGAAAGGTTGAACCTTTTTACAGTCCTTCATATCAAGTGGCTTAGCTACGTCAGCTTACGACCAAGCTAATTGCATTTGTGTAAAGGAGGGTAAGGATGGACAACCAAAATATAAAAAAATATGTTCTTTTAGTTTGCTTAAAATTTATAACTTTGACGAGATTTCATACATAAGTCGTGATGACTTAGTTTACTTTTTGTTTCGGTAAAACTAAATGCATCATGAAAGTTGCGAGTTACGGAAGGGTTTTTAGAGTTTTGTGTCCGCAGTCAAGAGAATCGACGCAGTAACCATGAAAATAAATGCTTAATTTCATGATGTACAGCGTTTGTTAGGTTTGTGTCCTACCATAATTATTACAAAATTTGGTAGACACTGAGTTGCACAAGCTTGACCAACGAATTTGAGTTTTAGTTAAGATGTTTTTTTTTGTAGCGGATATAGTGCCCTGAAGGCTTAAATTTCGTTAATGCAGTTGGTTGCCCACTTAGAGACTCCGCAAGGAGTGAGCAGAAAATTTTGTTATCATTGCATGGAGGCTCCGAAGTCACCACGAATTCCCAATCGGAGAAATGCGGCCCTCCCCAAAACACGTTTAAGTTTTTATAGTTCAAAACGCGAAATTTTGACTTGCAGTATTGTAAATGAGTAACTCAAAAAAATTTAAAGATAATAGGCTCATAAAAAGATCCTACCAATACGATATTAATAGATCGCTTAGCACAGCCAGCCCATTAAATAAAATACCCAATAAAGAAAACGGAGAACAGGTCCGTGGTCAAGAAAATTATTTTTATATAGATCTGTCGGAAACAATCATGGCAGAGAAAAATTCAGAATCAGGCAACAACGCTGCGAAAAAAGGCGCTATTCCGAAAAACAGGCAGGAAAAGGACAGGTCGAACCATCCTTCGAACTTAAATTTTCCACCACCCAGTGGTGATACGGCAGTTCAAGATTTAGATAGGAATAGAATTACAAGCGAGGCTAACGCTGCGCTTATTCAGGATTTAGTAAGGAAAGCTAATGAGGGTTATAGGGTGTCCCTTGAGATGTCAATACAAAAAAATATATCCGAAAGCATCCAATCTGCAATGGCACAGATGATGAGTATGCTATCGCTTACCCAGAAATCCGGAGGTATCCCGTCTACAGGCTTACAAAGCGAAGGCTCCCATCCTACACAAGCTTCAAATCCACCTGCAAATAAAGAGAGCGTAAATAAACAGGTCAATAGTCAACGTAATGATACTTGTCAGCAGCAACAACAATTAGCGCAGCAACAACAATTGGCTCAACAGCAACAACAAGCGCAACAACAACAGTCAGCGCAGCAGCGACAACCTCCACTGCAACGTCAATATGAAAGACAGTCCAGGGCACAAAATGTTCCAGAAATCGCTGGAAACTCACAAAATGAAAATTTATTCTCGAGACCCCAGATAGGAGGCACCACATATCACCCGAATCCGCCACACCACCATTCATCAACGATGGTAAATATCGATAAATGGGGAATAGTGTTTAGTGGAAATCCCGACGAGATGGCGGTAGAAGATTTCATTTTCCGAGTGGAACATTTGCAGCGTCACTATGGATGTCCGTGGGATCAAGTGTTGAGAGATTTTCACTTGTTGGTAAAGGGTGTAGCCAGAGAATGGTATTGGCTATTCGTCAAGACCAACATTTATCCGAACTGGCCCACAATGAAAAATGCTCTGCAGCGTCAATATCAAAATACTAAATCTGATTTTGAAATAATGAGGGAATTGGTGGAGCGTAGGCAAAGGCCTGGTGAGTCAATTGATGCCTTTTTCCATGATGTCCAAAAATTGCGATCCCGGCTTAGGAATCCTATCAGCGAATTTGATATGAGCAAGATCATAAAGCGAAACTTAAAAGAAAGCCTGGCCCGTATTGTATATCCCATCAACATATACTCCATTGATCAATTGCGGGATGAATGTGTTGAGGCTGAGTTCAATTTCTTGCGCCGAGAGGGACGATCCAGCTACCAACAGCCACCACGATATCAGCAGCAACAAAGAGGTCACAACATCAGCGAATTGGTCAATTACAATGAGTATGATGAAGATCAATGGTGTGAAGAACAGCAATCAAATATCGAAGAAATACAACCGATTCGTCGTGGCAGCCAATTTAGACAAAATTATAAGCAACAGGATCCACAGGACCAGCGTCAAAATAATAATTTTAAACCACAGCCAGAGCAACAGCAACCAATAAAGCGCCCACTTGTTTGCTGGAATTGCCGCCAGCAAGGTCATGTATTTATGGATTGTACATCACTGCAACGTACAATCTTCTGCTACAAGTGTGGTTTGCCGGATGCTATAACGCCTAAATGTCCAAACTGTGCCTCGGGAAACACCACCAGGAACGTGACGGCTGCGGGAGTGTCACGCTCCGTACAGACTCCCGTGGAAAAGTAATTGATTTACTAAAAGAAAACAACGCCAGCAGTCAAGTGGTAGAACCTGAAAAAAGCAAAAAAATTAACATTTTAAAAAGAGCTTTAAATTTTAACCAAAACTGCAGTTTTAAAAATCAGCCAGAAATAAAATCAATTGAAGAGCGCATGGATAACTATTACGAAATCAGAAAAAAAATTTTCAATGAAGGCCCACTAAGAGGTGTCCGAGAAGTCACAAGAAAGGTTATGAAAGCAAGGCAAAGTTTTGCCAAGAGAAAACTTTTAAGAAAACAAATTGCTGAAGCTGTTGGAGGAGTTCATAGTCGAGATCCACGAGTATATGAGGAAGTTGAAGTGAATGGTACAAAAATACGAGGATTGTTAGATACAGGTGCGTCTATTAGTATACTAGGCCGAGGCTGTAGAGAGTTTCTAGAAACTTTAGATATCAAAATTCAGCACTACTATGCAACAGTAAGAACTGCAGGTGGCAAAAGCCATTCAATTTTAGGAAAAGTGAATCTGCCAGTGAATTTTAGAAATGAGATTAAAAACATTAAATTTTATATTTGCCCCGACTTAGAACAATCGGCTTATTTTGGAGTCGACTTTTGGAGGGAGTTCAAGCTGGCCCCTGATGTCTTAGGAGTGGAGGCGGTAGCCATGGAAACAGTAAAACAATTTGAATTCAATAAAAATGAGACTGCACGAGAGGAACCAGATCGTCATGAACTAAATAATGAGCAACAGCAGAGCTTACAAAATGTAATTCGTCAATTTCGTACCTTTGAAGAACACGGCTTAGGCAAAACGGAGCTCGAAACGCATACGATACAGCTCACCGAAAGTGCCACACCAGTAAAAGACCGGCACTACCCAATGTCGCCCGCGATCCAAGACTTGGTGTACGCAGAAGTGGACAAAATGTTGGAGCTGGGCGTAATCGAAGAGAGCGAGAGCCCGTGGAGCAACCGAGTAACGCTGGTACGAAAACCCGAAAAGAATCGATTTTGCCTGGACGCTAGAAAGTTGAACGAGCGGACCGTAAAAGATGCTTATCCTTTGCAAAATATCGAGGGTATTTTAAGCAGGATTGATTATACCTACTATATCAGCAGTGTGGATTTGAAGTACGCTTTTTGGCAAATTGCTCTAGACGACAAAAGCAAGGCCTACACCGCTTTCACAGTGCCTGGCAGGCCTTTATACCAATTCGCCGTGATGCCTTTCGGGCTGTGTAACGCAGCGCAACGTCTATGCAGGCTCATGGACAAGGTGATTCCGCAGCGTCTCAAACCTCACGTTTTTACTTATCTGGATGACTTGCTAATTATAGCTCCTGACTTTGAGACTCACTTGCAGGTTTTAAGTGAAGTGGCCAAATGCTTAGAAAAGGCTAACTTAACGATAGGCCTTAAGAAATCTAAATTCTGTTTCAAAGAACTTAGATACTTAGGGTTTATAGTAGGCAATGGAATTTTAAAAACTGACCCAGAAAAGGTTTCAGCAATCAAAAGAATACCAATTCCAAAAACAGTGCGCGAGGTCCGGAGCTTTCTAGGTACAGCAGGGTGGTATCGCCGCTTCATCAAGAATTTTGCCAGTTTATCTGCTCCGCTAAGCGACGCTTTAAAGAAAAGTAACAAATTTTTTATGTCACCAGAGGCTATCCAAGCTTTCAACAGTTTGAAGCAGGCTTTGACAACTGCTCCAGTTTTGAAGCATCCTGACTTCTCAAAAAGATTCTGGGTACAGTGCGATGCGTCGGAAATGGGCGTAGGTGCGGTGCTGTACCAGAAGGACGCGGAAGAGAACGAAAACCCGATCGCTTATTATTCTCAAAAGTTGAATAGCTGTCAGCGCAATTATAGCGTGACAGAAAAAGAATGCCTGGCAGCTGTATTGGCGGTAAAAAGATTTAGACCGTATGTAGAAATGATGCCATTTACGGTTATTACAGATCACGCTAGTCTGAAATGGCTCATGACTTTAAAAGATCTTTCGGGAAGATTGGCGAGATGGTCGTTGCAGCTGCAAGCTTACGATTTCAATATTGAGCACAGGAAGGGATCCGAAAATGTGGTGGCTGATACACTGTCGCGTGCTGTGGAAGAGCTAACTGTCGAAGGTGAAAATTGGCTAAATATAGAAACAACAGAGTTTGAGTCTCAAGAATACTTGGACTTAATTCAAACTATTCAAGATAACCAAGAAAAATTACATGACTTAAAATTTGATGATGGCGTCGTCTACAAGAGGATGAAATTTGATCGAGGTGATGAATTAGATGAGCTCGAATGGAAGTTATGGGTACCAGAAGCTTTAACTGGCACAATAATTGCCAAGGCTCACGACCCTGAAACGTCAGCTCATGGAGGCGTGGCAAAAACTCTATATCGAATTCGGCAGTGGTACTACTGGCCGAACATGACTGTACAAGTCAGAAACTACATCCGAAACTGTGATATTTGCAAAGAGGCAAAGTCAACAAACCAAAATTTAAAGCCCAGTATCGGTCAAGAAGTGATCACTCATATTCCGTTTCAAAAAATTTACGTAGACTTTTTGGGAAAATATCCACGATCAAAAGGCGGCAACTCGTATATATTCATTGTGGTGGACCATTTTTCAAAATTTACTTTCCTTAAGGCTATGCATGAGGCTACATCCACAAATGTCATTAAATTTCTGGTCACCGAAATATTCCATAAATTCGGAGTACCAGAAGTTATACATTCTGACAATGGAAAACAGTTTGTATCAAAAGATTTTTGTAAAATGATTGAAAAATATAAAATAGTCCACATGAAAACTGCATATTATTCACCGCAATCGAACGCAGCCGAAAGAGTAAACCAATCGATTTTGAATGCAATTAGATCATATATGGAGAACGACCACCGTGACTGGGATCTCTACCTATCCGAAATAGAGTGTGCCCTGAGGAGTTCTGTTCACGCGGCGATCGGAGTCACACCGTTTTTTGCACTTTTTGGTCACGAGATGTACTCTAATGGAGCAGACTATTGGCTAGCTAGAAAATTAAATTCGCTTAGTGAACAAAGCTTGACGAATTTGAATCATGCAGACAAGATGGCCTTAATAAGAGAAAAAATTGGCAAGAACCTCCACGCGGCATACGAACGAAGCGCCAGAATGTATAACCGAAATACTCGCCAAGTTAAATTTACGCCTGGCCAAGTAGTTTTTAAGCGCAACTTTGCAGCGAGTGATTTCAAAAACAATATCAATGCGAAATTCTGTAAGAAATTTACGAAGTGCAGAGTGGTTAAACCCATTGGGAATAATTTGTATGAAATGGAAACACTGAGCGGTAAACCAATTGGAGTGTTTCACACTAAAGATCTGAAACAGTGATTACAAATGGGACAGCGGCAATAAAATTGAACATACATACGCAAAATTAACAACATACAATAGTGCAATACTCGGGTCATGGCAATAGTACGAATTTAAGTTTAAAAAAAATATCAAAAGTGCAATATACACCTATTATAAATGGTAAATATATTTGTTGTCGTATTAAGTGATCCGTCTTACCGTGTAATCAAACGTACTGCTGTTAAATTTTAATATCCTCGTATCGTCAGATTTTTCCGCATTATATGTTCGATAGATTAAGGTCCAAAAGATACCTGAAAAGATAAAAAAAAAGAGAAACAAAGTATCGATGCCATAACAAATTATAATAAAAAAATACTTCCCGTCAAATGGTCTGTTCATCACTTGAATATGAATTTAAAATTTATCCTCTTCCTAACAGTGCAAACACTCTCCATAGCAGTACATCTGAAAATAAAAAGAAAACCAAATATGAATTGCAGAAAATAAGTAGATACAACATGAAAATTCGGAATGCCCGGCTAACGCAGTCAGTAGTATGAGACTCATAATCTCAGGGTGTGGGCGTAAGCCTACGTTGGGCACCGGTACAAATTGGATGTTTTTTTTTGTTGTTGATGTTTTAGGGCATCCTTACCCTTAACACTGTCTTTTTTCCCGAGATTGCCATATTTTTTTTTTTGTGCCAATTGGAATAATTTTTATAAACGCGTTAGAATTGAAAAAATTCCACCCAGCACACTGTCTTGTCGGCAGATGGCTCTAGGACATCTTGGCCAAAACAGAGTTTTGTTGCGTGTGGGGGATCACTAAGACTTAGCCTTGACAGGAATTGGGACTTATCACCGTGATAAAGTATGTTCAGCTCAATGAACTGATTGCGCATATTTTCATAAATAAAAAAAAAAAAAAAAAACATTGTTAGACATAATACAGGCATTCGATTTCAAGCAGGCAGTGCAGTCCCTTGGAAAACTTCGTCAAAGTGAGTTTTTTTTTATGACCTTGTCCCATGTTGAGGAGCACGAAATGTCTTTAGCGCTAGAATTCGATGTTTGCATTGCCGGCTGATGAGCTGCCTGCTGGAAATCGATTCCTGGTTAGTAATCCCAAAAGAAATAACTACCAACTTATTTGTTCTCGGTATGCGCGTTTTTTTTTTAATGGCTTATGATGAAGGCAGTAGTGCCATGCCGATGTGTAAGATTTTGCGGAATCTTGATTGTGTAGCGATTGGACGCGTTGAAGGGATGATGAAAAAAAAAAAAAAATAAATAAAAATCCTTCAACCCCTCAATAATTTGCCAAAATTAAGAAATTATTCTTAAATTAATTTTTGTGGCTTGGCTGTGCGGCGTGTTCTTCTTGATAAGGTAAAATTCTGCAAAGAAACCAAGAGAAATTGAAATGTCAAAAATGTTGCCAGCTGTAAATTTTCACAATGAATATTTTATTTTAGAACGAAATCCATGCTATGGCTTTCAAACTGTGCAACTTGTTGTTAGACACAAATAGTTTCCGTACATGTTTGTTGCTTCAATACGTTGTTAGTGGAAAGGGAGATAGCTAGATGTTAGAGTATTACGTAGGGTTGTGTGAGTAAAAATTTTAGGATGCATATAGGCTCAAGTAGGGATTAATTTGTATGTAAACAGTTTATTTATGTATTTTCAATATTTGAGTTGCTACCCAAGGCTTAGTGTTTCAAAAGTAGCGCCCAAAATTTTAAAAGTCAAATGTCGGGCAGTGGAAATAGACGTGTTTTAAAATCGTTCTGTGTCTTTGAGTAAAAAAAAAAAAATAAAAAAAGGTGTTTTGTAATTACAAGTAAAAGTGCTCATAAAGTTTTCCGGCCAATCAAGCCAAAATCAAAAGGTTTTTTTTTATAAGGATATCCAGAAAGGACGAAACATAAGGCTCAGGTAATTGAAAAGTGTTTAGGTCCTAGTTAAATTAAAATAAATGTTTGACGATGGAAGTTCTTAGGCGTTAAATAGGTAGCAGACTTTTGATGCGACGTAAGGTTTACCTGCAGCAGAAAATTTCAACAGCAGAAAGGAAACAAATGGTGATGTATGCATCAATCTCTATTGTGCGTTTGGTTGATTTGCTGTAATTTACGAAATCATTATTTTGGTAGTGCGACTAAGGCGAGGCCCCAGCTAAATTAAGCAGAAATCAATATATAGCGGAGCCAACGGAAACAACGGTCCAGAAAACCACTGCCCGAAAACAGATAAGTGTAGTCTAGTCCAACCATTTTGTCGTAAACGTTTTTTTTTCTACGTGCGTTAAATGTGCAACTGTACTAAACACGAGTGCAGGAATCAGTACCCGATTATAAAAGATCAGTGTTAGCCCTGAAGTTGAAGTCCCCTAATTTCGAAAAGAGAGCAGCGCGAAATAAAAGTTAAAGCTGCACAATTTGCAGCAGGAGAAACAGAAAATCCTACTGGCCGAAATACACTGCGAAAACACATTTAGCAGAAATAGCTTTAGCAAAACTTTTGTTTCTTTTAATTTTTGTTATTTTTCTTATTTTGTTTAAAAATCATATTTTTTTTTAGTTTACTTAGTTCATAAGCGTTTATTTCCTCATATATTTAAAATTTTGTGTTCTAGGGAAAAGTTTTTGTGCGCGTCGAAGCGAAGCGTTTTAGATTGATTTGTTTGCAGACTTTCAGGGAGCTCTCTTAGGGTCATTTTGAGAAAGCAAAAAGGGTTTCCTTTTAGGCTAACCGAACCGCTCAAAAGTGAGCACACTAAAAACTTTGTCCCTTGAGTTTTTTCCTTGTTCATTTAAATTCGATATCTGATTGTATATTAAAATTTGTACCTTTTGCCTGCTATGCGCATTACTTTTTTTTATTTTTGAATTTATATAGCCTTATGTTATTTTAGATTATTTTTTTTTAAATGCATATATTATATTATTTAATATCTTAATTTTGTAAAATTTTCAGCATTCCCTGTTCTATTTTGTAAATCTTTAAATTTGTGATTTAGGTTAATTTCATGGAATTTCATTGTTGAAAATTTTAAGATACCTATTTTTGAATTTGTTTACCCTGGTTTTGTACCAAGAATGCATCTAAGCTTTATCGAAATAAAAATGTTTTGAATTAAGAATCTAAAATGAATCGGTGCTAAGTTTTTAACAGTGGGAGGGTCTGCTAATTCTGATGGGTGACTAGTGAGGTAATACCATGCGATGATACCAAGTGGGTGTTATTTAAAATATATTTAAATGACACAGGATGGGCGGGTGCTCCGGGAGGCTCCATCTATCTCCCAATCTAGGTGGGTAACAGAAAGGTTGTATTGATTTTTTTTTATTAGCTTTCAGAAATTTTGAATTGTATTGAGTTAGTTGAGTGTTTTGAATCGTGTTTGTTTTGTTTTTAGTTTTCAAAATTTCACTTCCGGCGGAAGTCGGAAGTGAAATTTATTGTTGCGCCCCTTCGTCCCAACGCGACAGGTTGAGAACCCCTTGAGAACGCAAGTTAGCCGGTGCGAATCGCGTTGGGGCACGCTAGCCAAGGGTCGTGTAACATAAGATCGATGGTAAATGCGCTTTAGTTGTTTCTGCCAAATGTGTTTAGTTTTGAAAAGCTTCTCAATATCTTTCGGAAGATTAACGTATTTTTTAAAGTTGACAGCAGCATTGACTGCATGACTGTCAAGAGCGTCAATTAGCTTAGAGTTAAATGTATTAATGAAACTGTCAATCTCAATATTTGTTAGGTTATTAATTTGAGTAGGAAGGCAATGGGAAAGAATAGTGTCTAGCTCCATTTTAAATGCCGCCCAGTCTATATTTGCAAAAGACTTACCAAACACTGAATGTGACAAAGATAATTCCATAGCTTCAAATTTTAAGTTAAAGTACACGGGGCAGTGATCAGAAAAGGTAGAAAGAGTTCGGATAGAGTAGTTAACATCAATTAGATTGATCAAGTGTGTTGAGACCAAAAAATGATCTAGATAGGATGAACTCCTGGGGAAGGTCGGTGTAGCAGGTGAAATCAACATTAATGATGGTAAGAGATTACTTTGCCAATTTTCAACTGATCTTCCATTAATATTACAAAAGGAATCACCCCAGCTCAGACTACGTGCATTGAGATCACCACCAATCACAGCACCATCAAAAGATGAAGCCAAGTTTTCGATTTTGTTCAGCTCATCTAGGAGCGAATCAGTACGGCAATTTGAAGGAAAATAAATGGAGCCGCATAGAATTCTCTTTGATTCACCGTGCCATCTAACATTTAAGGAAATAAATAAGCTTGGAAATCTTGGATCTGGTATTCTGATGGTGCTGTAACTGATGCCACACTTAACGGCTATCGCAACCCCTTGTTGCAGGTCGTTTCTTATAAAGTAGAAGTCATCTAAAAAAACTTTGTGTTTTGAATTGAGGTGGGTTTCTTGCAAGAAAGCAATAGAAATGTTGTTGGCTTGAAGAATTTTATGAAGTTCAATTCTCCTACTGTGATCAATTAATGAAGATGTATTGAAAGTAAGGAAGTTAAAAGACATTACTTATCATTTAAGATGAGCTGGTTCAGAAGCTCTAAGTAATTCAATCTTTTTTCTTGAATTGACGTTCCAAAATGACATAAAAACTAACGAGATGCGCAATGCGTAATCTTCTTTTCATTTTTGGTATGGTAGCATTCGAACGAATACTCGTTATCGAATGGCATAATCTCAATTTTCGTTACTTTTCATTCGATAACGAGTGCCGGAATCTTAAACGAAAAAGTTTCGAACGGGTTTACTCGATAACGACTGCCGCGATTCGGCCCCAGTTATAAATTTTTTCATTAATCAGTTTGAAACTGAGCAGCTATTTTAACTTTTTTCCTTAATTACATTTTCATGGTCGGCAGCTGATATCAAGGTTACTTCTACTCGGTTTAATGACAATTATCTACTCAAGTAAGTTCTCCAACTATTTAGTTTTAAAACAAAGGTGCAGATAACTCTGTTAGACGTTTTTACCCGGGTTAAGAAAGTGGTTATGCAAGTGAGTTAACTTTACCTGTGTATAATATAACTGGTTAGAAAAGTAACAAACATAATGTGATTCAAAGTCAAAAACTAACAGTGTTTTCAAGTGAAACGCTATGTAACACCCTCAGAACGTCTATGTTTCCTTTTATTGCATCAAAATGTAGAGACAGAGAGACTCCAAGAGTGCTCTAGATCATGTCGCTCGAAAACGCTATAAGAATACACATAATCACATTATCCCATGCTGTCCAACTTGACTTGAAAACATGTGTGACTGTTAATGTTGCTTTGCGTTCACTCGATAGAGCATACCATCAAACATCAATTGCAGACAAATTTTAAGCGTCCATATCGAAGTTAATTAACTCCATGAAATCTTATTTAAAATTAAAAATGTACTCTAGGCTTGCATTCAGTACGTAAAATGAAAAATATCTTGTTTCGCTACGGTTTTTGGAATCTGAAAAGTTATGAGCTTTTTTTTTAGTACCTATATTAAAATTTTGTAAGGTGATTTAAGCTGTGATATGATATACATAAGTATGTCTATGAAATATTTAATAGAGTGCCAAATTAATTATAGATAAGGAAACTTAATGACTGCGCCTAAAAATAAGATAAATGGCATATCAATTTTGCGCTGCTTGATATTGAAATTAATTTATAATCAGAGACTCAGCAGTGCAACGTCATGCCATCGTTGGAAAAATGTGGGGTCATACTTGAAATAAATACTAAATGGCTGTGGAAACTCAATTTTTTCCAATAGCGTTCACTAGTCAAGACATGTGAAGGAATGGGCAGTCAACACCAATCAATTATCAAAATACTAAACTAAATTGGAAACCTTATGTACACCTTTAATTCTTCTGATTGCAACTTATAAATTAATCATTACCTGTAATAGACCTTTTCTCTCTGCAACAATATTTTCGTGATCAAGCCTTATTACTTAGTCGGTTGTTTTACATTTATTTTAAATTATTGAAACCAGTATTTCCTAACCTATTAAGAATAGAAATAAACAAGTAAACTTCAAAATTCATTGCTAAATCCAAAAAGGTTTACAAATGCAATTGTATATATATGTTATAAATCTTAAAACTAGAAAAAATGGTTTGTAAAAATATGATATATATTTAAAAATATATAAATATCTAATGTCAAAACTTTCCAATTGGCCATTAGTGACGATGCCTGTCCTCATTTCGATCGTGACGCCTTTCATAATGCTCTCTAGACCGGGATTGAATACGACTCGAACTTATGTTGTGACCATTGCGAGAGCGTTCATCTTTATGCCAGTTGTGTCTTTTGCGTGGACTAGACAGCGAACGTGACCTTTCCCTTCTATTACGTACTTCAAATATATCACGAGAACGTGAATTTGCTCTTGATCTTTCATTGTCGATATGATTACCATTGGATTCCCTGTTTGTGCATTGTTTTATATGTATCTTATTGTCGACTTTTTTATGTTCATCCGAGAATTCAGAAGATTTTGATGTAGATGAGGAGGTCGTGGTGTCTGAGGTGTCACTATCTTGTGTTCTTGAATTCGAACTTTTTTTGGATTTCTTGTCTTTCGATTTTCTCTTTTTTGTTTTCTTAAGTTTTTTAGTTTCTTCAAAATCTGAATCACTGCTGTTGCTGTTACGTTTTAATTTTTTACACTTTTTTTTCGGACGGCGTTTCTTTTCCTTCTTTAACTTAAGCTTTTCAATCTTTTCCAACTTTTTAAGTAGCTTAACCTTCTGTTCTTTGCTTAGTGACTTCAAAAAAGCTATTTCAGGGTTTTGCATCTGCTGCTCTTCAGTCTCTTCGGTGTCACTGGGCACCAGCTTATGCTGTTGATTGATTTGTTTTATATTCTGTAACTCCATCGCTGATTTTTTCATCATAAGGCCATCTTCTTTCATTTGTTCCTCGAGTACATTTTTCGACATCATGCCATCTGCCTCTGCCTCAGAGTGTATTTTGCGTGCCTCACTCATTGAAATGCTATACATAGTGCACTCCTTGTCAGTGTTGATGTGCCCCCATTTATGGCACTTGATACAGCGTACGTTGCGTACCTGTATACCGAAAGGTTGGTCCCGTATCTCTGTGTCACCCTTACAGTAGGATTCACGTGGTGCATTATATTTACGTTGCCATTCAAACTTGTACTCTGGCTCGTTGTCGTCTTTTTCGCGTTCCTTTCGCACACCTGGAGGTGGTTCATACATGAAGTTAACACTAAGTTTATCCTTGCTCTCCTTGCTCAACATTGCTTTGTTTTCGTGTAGATTCTGCTCTTTTTCATACTGATTACGCAGTTCTTCTTGTTTCTTTTTGTAGGCATCCGCTTGTTGTTCGGCCATCCATACCTGGAAGTGTTGAAGTAGCAGAATTTTGTATTTCAATCATGTTTTCTTAATACTCACGCGTTTCAGATTGTCCCTGGATGCAGGATGGAAGAACTTCTTGCACATATAATTATTGAAGCCTTTACCCATTTTTGATGTTGTATATTTTTATATATTTGAACAAATTATTTTGGCTGTTTTACTTATATTTGTTGAAAAATGATTTTTTCTATTTTCGTGAAAATTACGCGTTGATTTTTGCTGTCAAAACGATTTAAGCTGTCACTTTTGACATTTCACAATTTTTGATTCAGGGATGCTGGAGCGTAGTTTCTAAACTTCTTAAGTAAAGTACACAGCATAGCTGCGATAGATTGTCAAAAACAATGTTCGTACCAGACATAGGGATAATATTTTTACTAAATTTAGGGCCGGTTTCACAGTGTTTAGTTAACCAATTAGTTAAGTTAACTAATGTCTGTTAGTTAACTACCAAATTTAAGTTGTTCAGTTTCACAGTCCATTGGTTAACTAATGATAATTTTTTGTACAAAATTTGGCATCACTGCACAAAATATTTGTTTTTTATTTGACATTTCATAGTTTGTGAAATGGAATCAACAACAAGAACTTCTAAATTTTCGGTAGACGAAATAAATTGCTAATTGTAGCTGGTCGGCAATTTTCAAAACATCATTGAATGCACTGAGATTATGGAGGGAACACTTTTCCAAGCTGCTTGCTGGCGATGACTCCACCAATCCCGCCTTTGGAGAAATGAACCCGATGCCACCAATCAACGACGATGGTGTGGACGTACCACCACCTAGCCATGACGCGGTACGAGTTGTGATCCAACGACTTAAGAACAACAAAGCGGCTGGTGCCGATGGCCTGCCTGCTGAATTGTTCAAAACCGGCGGCGATGAGCTGATAGGGTGTATGCATCAACTCATCTGCAAAATATGGCTAGTTGAAAGTATGCCCGACGATTGGAATCTCAGTGTCCTTTGTCCTGTACTGAAGAAAGGTGACCCGACAATCTGCGCTAACTACCGGGGAATCAGTCTTCTTGCCATCTCTTACAAGGTCCTGTCGACTGTACTGTGTGAAAGACTTAAGCCGTTTGCCAACACACTGATTGGGCCTTATCAGTGCGGCTTAAGACCTGGTAAGTCCACCATAGACCAGATCTTCACACTACGTCAAATCCTGGAAAAAACCCACGAAAAACAGATCGATACCCATCATCTCTTTATCGATTTTAAAGCAGCTTTCGATAGCCCGATACGGGATTGCCTGTATGCCACCATGTCTGAGTTCGGTATACCTGCGAAGCTGGTGCGGCTTTGCAGAATGACGTTGAGCAACACAGCCAGCTCCGTCAGAGTAGGAAGGGACCTCTCCGAACCATTTGATACCGAACGAGGTTTCAGACAGGGCGATCCACTATCCTGCAACCTCTTCAACTTTGTGATGGAAGGGGTGTTGCGAAGAGCCAGTGTACATCGTAATGGCACTATTTTCTACAAAAGTGTCCAGCTCCTTGCATATGCCGATGATATTGATATCATTGGACGTTGTAAGCGAGATGTTACTGCTGCGTTCTCTGCTATCGAAAAAGAGTCAGCGAAAGTGGGTTTGACGGTGAACGAGGGCAAAACAAAGTATATGCTGTCCACAAACAGGGAGACGCGGCGTATTGGATCCTTTGTTACTGCGAACAACTATACTTTCGAAGTTGTCAAGGAATTCACCTATCTTGGCACCGCCGTGAACACTCAAAACGATGTCAGCCTGGAGATAAAGCGAAGACTAACTCTTGCTAATAGGTGTTACTATGGTCTCAGTAAGCAATTGAGTAGTAGAGACCTCTCTCGCCCGACAAAACTGACACTCTACAAGACGCTCATCTTACCCGTGCTACTTTACGGCGCAGAAGCATGGGTTGTGTCGCAGACTGATGCAGCCACGCTTGGGGTGTTTGAGAGAAAAATTCTTCGCAAAATCTTCGGTCCTGTTCACGTCGGCGACGACTACCGTATTCGAATGAACCACGAACTGTACGAGCTCTACGCTGACATTGACATAGTCAAGCGCATCACTATACAACGTCTGCGCTGGCTGGGACATGTTGTGCGTATGGACGAAGAAGCTCCGGCGAAAAAGGTGTTTGATGCGGAAGCCGCTGGG
Source organism: Tricholauxania praeusta (assembly GCA_949775025.1). NCBI lineage: Eukaryota > Metazoa > Arthropoda > Insecta > Diptera > Lauxaniidae > Tricholauxania > Tricholauxania praeusta. The sequence continues at coordinate 59,906,450 of OX459028.1, read as the reverse complement.
CGACGACGAAGAGGAAGACCATGCCTCCGATGGAAAGACCAAGCCGAGGAAACCCTATCCACGCTTGGTGTGAATGATTGGAGAAGGCGCGCGCAAAGTAGAGGCGTCTGGAGAGAGCTTTTGAGGTCGGCCGTAACCCGGTAACGGGTTGTTATGGCCACCCAAGTAAGTAAGTAAGCATTGAATGCAAAAAAATCGATAAAGTTAGTCTAGACGAGAAGAAAAAAATATGGGGGACCATTGTGGACGATTTTAATGGCTTGCAAGGAACCTACCGAAAGTAATATGGACGGGATCTTAATATTTTTTTCGACGAACAATTTCAATTTTACGCAATATTCCATGCTACTTCAATATCTGAATCACTATGAACTTCGCATTCCCAATCTGAATCCATATTTATATAGGTATTTATTTGCTTTTTTGAAAGTTTGTGTTTTTATTTCTCATGTTCTTTTTCGTTATGACAGCAATCAGCTGTTAGTTAACTATTAGTTAACCTGCCAAATTTGGTTGGTTAACTAATTGCTATGAAACTGAAATTGGATAGTTAACCTCAAATCTTAAATTAACTAAACACTGTGAAACCGGCCCTTAGTGGTACTGGAAAAATTTCTCATTACCGCTGAATTAATTAAGTGATAATGGAAAATTTCCATTACTTTTTAACCGATTTCGTGGTAGTGAAACAATTTTCAATTATCACTAAATTTAGTGGTAATGGACATTTTTTAATTTACCACTAAATTTAATAATAATGTAAAATATATTTTTAACTAAACTAATAAAGTGGCTGTGAAAACTATAATGCATTACAAATTTAATGCATTACGCTCATGTCTTGTAGGTTTATGGAAGTCGTTAACATGTAAACAAAGCTCATAGAGTCTTCTTCTTATCTTAAAATATTATTATCATTTCGATAAGCTTATATGATGATGGGAAAGGACTATTATAATGGGTTTTTTCGGCCTTATTTCACCACAAAATTGTTTATCAATTAATATAAAAAACAAATTATTATTTATTAATAATTTATTTATTTCTCGAAATGTCACCTTTCTTTTTTGCTGAAAATTTGTATAAGGATAGTAAACTCCTACCCTGCCTCGTAATAGTTACGATTTTTATGTTTTTTTTTTTTGTTTTTGTCTACTTTTAAGGTTAAGCATAGAACTTAAAAATATTTTCAGCTTGTTTCTAATAGACACATCATTTAGTACCATCCTTCTTCCTCTTTAAAATTAGCATTCAAGATTTTTTGGCTTTAAGTATATAGATAATAAACTAAAAATTTCAAAATGTGATCTGCATAAGCTTAGGAGATGGATAAATTAAAGTATTTAAGCAAGGTACCTGACTAGGTACCACTTTTAGTACGGCTTGTATACCTCCAAGAAAAATGTAGATTTAATTTTGAAATTTTTAGTATATTATCTTTATGCTTAAAGCTATATTTTATATATAAAAATTAAATTTAAAAGCGCTTTATATTATGCACGGCGGGCTTTAAACATGTAAATATAAGGTTGAGTTGAGTTACATGAAAAACTTGTTTGGGATGTTATTTAGAGCCGATATGCATCAACAGATATGATTCGGCTGTAGCGATTTCGATAACACTTGGGGACTTAGCACAGATGTGAACAAAATTGAGATTGTCTTGGTTTCAAGTTTTTAACTTCACAAAGGTGCTAATGTAGGTGGCTTACTTGTTATAAGGTATATCTGAATCATTTCGACTCTTCAGCCTGTCAATATCTCTTGATTTTTTCAACCTTTTCCACCTTTTTCGAGTTTTTCAATCTCTTTCAACTTTATTCATCATTTCCAATATTTAGTAGACTTTTCAGCCATTTGCAAGTTTTTCAAAATTTTTCTACATCTTTCAACGTTTTTTAACATTTTCCATTTCTTTTCGGCATTTCAACATTTGTCAACTTTTTTTTCCTTTATTATTTTTAAAAATTTTCCGGCCAATATTATTCAACTTTTTCAATATTTTCCATATTTTTTCCATATTTTTTCGACTTTTTCAGCGATTTTCAACTGTTTCAATCTCTTTCAACTTTTTTTCGAGTTTTCAAACTTAAATTTTTCCAACATTTTCCACAGTTTTAGCCTTTTTCACCTGTTTCAACAATTATCAACCTCTTCCAATTTTTTTCAACATATTCCATTTTTTTCGAATTTTTTAACCTTTTCGGTTTTTTTCAATATTTTCCAAACTTCATCGACTTTTTAACCTCTTTCGACTTTTATCAACATACTTATATTAATTTATACTTTTTAGTTTTTTACGCTTCCCAACAGTCATCAACTTTTTTCGAGTTACATATTCAATTTTTTCAGTCTATTCAATTAGACTTATACAAATTTTTTCAACTTTTTCCAAATTTTTTCGACCTTTTCAACCTCAAAATGAAAAACCAAACTATGCTTGGTTTCACTGTACTACTATATTTAATATTAACATTTCTATTGAAAATAAAACTCAATTTTGAAAGTTTTTTTAATTTTTTTTTGGGTTTTTCAAAATGGTATCGAATAAAATATTGCAAGTTTTCATTGACTAAAATTCAGAAAATATCTAAAAAATAAATCAATTTTAAAATGCTTTCTCTTTTAAGCACTGCAAATCCGATAAACAAATTATTTCATGCTTCAAAGTTGGACTTAAAGAAATGTTAATTTTTACTGATAATTTTTCCATCGCCTAACACAGGAATATTCAGAAAAGTGACAAAAATTTATTTAAAACTTTGTAAACTGTAATGCAAAAATTACTTACTAGATGAAAAATGTTTGGTTCTTGTAAGTTAAGAAAAAAAATCAAAGTGATGTATTCAGTAAAAAAGTATGTTAAAAAGTTTTTATATATATTTTTTTATTGCAATTTGATTTTTTTTCTTTGAAAATTACATACATTATAATATAGAAATAAGCTCCATAACCATATAAGTTATCAACTGATTATTTTAAGGAATATAGGGAGCAAACTCAAAATTTTATAAATATTTTTGGCACTTTTCCAACATTTTAAATGATTTTTTCGGTCCAGTTTTCGGTGTTCAATTGTGTTTTCAAGCGAGTGTTCTTGTTTCTTAAAATTTTGAAAATTTTCCTTTTTTTCTTTTTATTTCTCTAATTTATTACAAAGGACTTTATCGATTCAGTTTAGTAGAGCCCTAAAAAGACAGTAAAAAAGTATGTATAAACCAGAGCTTTAAAATTTTTTTTATATTTTGGTTTAGTTATTGAATAAAATAAGAGGTAAATATTTTAATAAAGCGGATAGAGTGGAAACGGTTTTTGAAAGTTTAGTTAAAAGTTAATTTTTATAGTCTTATGACACATTATCATATGTATATAGAATATTGAAATGTTCAATTGATGCTGCTGATGATGCTGAATGAGAGACGTCCAAAATCGGAATAAACTGGTACAGCATAAATCGAATAGCCAGCGATCGAAATAGATGCTATAATTTTGTTCAGGCTCTACGCTCCTCAAATTAAAGTTGATAAATGAGTAGAAAAAGGTCTCAATACACTTCTGATAGCATCGCAATTGCAGCAGGGTAGCACCCAAGGTCCTTAACCTTATCAGAGCTCAATATGAAGTTTCTGACTTAGAGTTCCTCATAACGGAAAACCTTCAGATCAATTTAAGTTCTTTGGTGCGAATATCAACATGATATCTGAGAAAAAGCATAGAAAACATCGACAACTTCACTTATTTCGGCCATTGTTTCTGAAGTTTCGAAGTCTATATAAAATTATCAATAAATGTATGAAAGAAATGCAATTTACACCGCCTAATAATTACGCGTTTTGTAAATTAGGAAAGATTGAACCATTTTACACCATAGGGACACTAGCTACCGTAATTTTCTTTTGTATAATTATAATCGTACCTTGTATACTTTGCAACTCTTCTGTAGAGACAACGACTGGCATTGAATTCTCTGTGTTTTCGTTGTTTACAGCACCACTTGTACCTTGTGTTCTAATAGCATACTTTTGCATTTCGAGATATTTTTGCCAAATTTGCGAAAAATCACCTCCATCCGATTGCTGCAGATCTTTTAAGTTCAGCTTGATATTACCTTCATTAACATAAACTTGACGATTCAAATGAAAATAACTATTAGATATAAAGATGCTGTTTCTATTTTGAACATTTGCTTCCCTCTCAATATTTTCCATATCACCGACCACTTCTCGTACAGCTTTCTTGCGTAATACTTGAATGCTGTTGGGTGACTGCACTCTTTTTGCATCCAGCAATTTTTGCTCCAACTCCTCGTTTTGTTCTTTTAATAATTGAATTTGCGACAAAAATGCTTTTTGTTGTGCAATCATTTCATCTATGGTTGGTGTCACTAATTCTGACGGCAATAATTCAATAGTTTCTGCATGCTCTCTTTGGGAAAATTGATTTATTGGTTCATCTTGATCCTTCTTTATGTTGGTATCAGGATCAATATGAGATCGTTTGTTTGAGCCACCGAATTTCACATGCATTTGCTTGGCAATATAGTTTTCTGTCATATGTGTGATTCTTGCCAAAGCATAGATGCACGTAAAAATGCAAAGGAAATTCAAATATATATCATAATTATCGCGACATGGCGTCATTGAAGTATCATCGAATGTCCTCTCTAGAAGGAAATGAAATAAAAAGTTCAGAACTTTTTTAATTTGAAAATTTTGTTCGTTAACTGTGAACATACCCATAATATAATTTGTATTATTTATTTCCTCAACTCGCTGCTCTTCGATTTGCTTAAAATAACACAAAATTATCCACGAAATAAATGCTAACGAGATTAAAAATAAAAAATTTATTGAAGAAAACATTTTGACGTCTTTAGAATTTTGAAAAATTAAAATATTTTCACAAAATTTTTTCCACAACGATAAAGTTTGAAAAGCGATTTGTTTTAAATGCTCAAAAAAAAAAAAACTATCCTTTTGTGAAATAAAATAAATTTTTAAGACAAAGTTGATTCGTTTAAATTTAACATTACTTACGCATGGATTAATTGATATGCCAAATGGCAAAACTTTCTTTAACGGGAAAAAGGAAAACTGAATCAAGCTATCGAGTTCGCCAAAATCGGTCACAAACAGCTATATATATCAATGAAAAAGAGATGATAAAGAGATATATAGTGTTATCGGTATAAGCAACCAGTTGTAAAAATTGAAATCAAATCAAAATTAAATTTTAACATTGCTTCTTTGCATTCGCGGGAAGATCAGACCCATTCCCTTCTGATTAAAATTCGTTAATTAAACTAAAGAATTAATTAATTGAAGCAAAGAATATTTTTGTTGAATCAAAGATTGACTTTTGTTGAATCAAAGATTGCAATTTTATATATTCAGTGTGCTGATTATAAGAATGACAGTAGTTTTATTAAAAGCTGTACTTTTTTAATACGAGTACCAAGGAAAAATCAAATCCACTTATACAAAAATGGCACTTTTTGTATAGTTTAATTTTAAAATCACAAATAATCGTTACAAAATGTTCTTTTATGTAACAATGATACATTCATACAATAAGACTGATGCGTGCCTCGAATAAAAAATTCTTATTTTCCAAAGTTACTTCGGCCATTTTGATTTGAGAGCAAATTCAGTCTTAGGAATGGGTGATAACACATTTTCTATTTAGGATCTTTGAGTTATATCATTTGGCATACATTTAAAGGTGTAATCTAATACACTTCTAATTAAAATAACGAAACTGGCCAAAATTCGGGGATTGAGAAGGGCTTTGGAAAAGCAACCCTGGTTGGTTAGTTTCACCAAAACGCACCACAGCACATCCCGTCCTATAATCTAATACACTTGACTTTTCCACAGCGGGCTCTCCGCCCATTAGCATTTTTATTCTACTCCCAGCTGCTATTTTGCAAAGTGATTAATACAGACAATACATATAGTAATAGTCAATCTTCTGCTGTAAGAGTCAATCTTCTACTCCCCTTTATTTTCGATTCACAAAAACTAAGGCTAGATACACAAAACATTTCTTAACGTTATAAGTTTATTTTATCGCATGCAATTGCTATGTCAGCAGTCTTTAGCATGGCAATTGCATACGTTGATATAGTATTACATTTTATGGAATCATGTATGACGCGCTACACTATTTGAGTGGGTCATACATGATTATGTAGATTCATATGTGGTACTCTACGTTAGTGAAAGGGACCACATATGACTCCACCATCCCTGGATTCAACAGTCCCTGTTGAAGTAGGATTTAACTTAAGTTCTACATTAATATTATTTTCCTTATTATTTTTACAAGTTCGAAAAATATAATGTAATACAAATATTGATACTAATATAAATAAAATGGTCAGTACAATATTCAAACCATAACTTACATTTCTATGGAATTTCAATTCCTTAATTTCTCTTATATTTTGGAATTGGTTAAGTTTTATTTCCTCAAAATTAATTGTTTCTTGAAAACTTACATCTTCGGATTCATTTTTTGGATAGTAAAATTTCTCTTGTGCAATAGCCCTTTCATTATAAAATGTTTTGTTTAGCAATGATACTTCACAATTGTAAAAGCTTATTAAATAATTTCTATTTAGTGTGATTTTTCTTTCGTCACAATTTTGCTTAAGTTTTATTTTAAATGCATTTTTCATAATAATTAGGTCATCATCCATGACTTCTACACTAGTTTCATTATTATGTTTTAGCTTGCAATTTCGAAGGTATACGCAATTTCTACTTTCTTGTAATTCTCTTAAGCTTGAATTTTCTTCATATAAATAGCTAATGTTATTTACTGTCACAACAAGTTCGTTATTTTCGTCAATTTCAAGAAATTTTTCGTTAGGAACTGGAGTTATAATTTTTAATTCTGTCGATATATAGGCTGTAGGAATTTTTATTGCTATTTTGTATTATTTTGATATTTAAATTTTCGCCTAACTTGAGTTTTATAAATTTTTTTAAATTTATTGTCTGCACTGACTAGGTGATTACCCTCCTTCCTATAATTTGCAATTTTTTTATATTTAGGTTGCGATTTACTGACTCTGTTATTTTGAACGAATTCATTGTCAAACGGGTGATCGCTTATTATACCTCTCCTTTGATTAGTTTTACTAATTCTAGATTCTTTTTCTTGGGTCAGTTTTTGTGAAAAAATTTCTAAGTCTTCCCTAGACAAAAGGTTGTTTAGAAAGTCAATTGGTCGTTTATTAGTCGCAGTATGTATAGTATTATTGTAAAAAGTTATTGCTTTAGATACTTTTTCTTTTAGGTCATCCTTATTATCTTCGTCAGCATTAAAAAGCCTTATATGTTCATTTAGTGTAGAATGAAGTCTTTCAACATCTGCATTCCCCGTTTTTAGATAAGTAGTGGTGAAGTGAATTTCAATATTATTATCCCTCAAATATGTGTTTATCATAGCCGTGTTAAATTCGCTGTCAGCAACTATCCGTTTCGGTTTGCCTAAGTATCGTATACGTTCTTTCAAACCCCCTATTATTGATACCCAAGTCCGATCTTCCAACTCGTGCGTAGTGGCATATTTTGTAAGTCTATCAATACTAGTTAAAAACATTTTGTTTCTCTGGGGAAACCAAATATCGACATGGATAATATCATTTTGTTTTCCAGGTGTTTCAGTCAAGTTCAAAGGGTATTTTATTGGTTGTCTATCAAACTTCGCTCTATTGCAAATTTCACAATTATTTACATATTTATGTACTTCCTTTTGCAGATCAGGGAAATAAAATAATTTCTTAATCTCCTCCGTTACCTCATTAATGCCTCTATGGTTATTTTCTAAGTGCTTGTCTTCTATTATTTGCAAAAGTCTACCCCTGTCTACAATATCTTCCAATAGTATGTGCGATCTTAATATTTTCAGGTTTTTATTCCTCGAAAAATATGATATATAAAGGTTTTGGAATTTCAAGAACAGTTCGTTATCCGAACAGAGGACTGCTAAAAGTCCTTTTTGCGGCAAGTTGTCTCTCATAATTTCTAAGATATTGCTATCTGCTGTTACATTGATAATAGTCCTTATTTTCTTTTGGTAAATTATTTTCTTGGTCAAAGATTGCTTCTCGGAAAACTTCAAAATTAATTGATTTTTAAAAATATTAATAGCGTTTTCTGTAATTCTTATCGAGTCAATACCGTCAGTTTCTGCACTGTGAACAGTATCGTCATCGTCGTCTTCTATCGATTCCCTTAATTCGTTTAAAACTTCCTCTGTTGTCATAGCGTTTACGTAATGAAAAATGTCGGTATCTTTATCGAACAATTCATTAAGATTAATAGATACTGGTTTGTCTGGTTCTGTAAAGATTCGACTTAGACAATCAGCGATTACGTTTTCCTTCCCTTTAATGTATTCGATGTCGAAGTCAAACTCGTTTAGTTTGATTTTCCACCTTTGCAACTTTAAGTTTGGTTCCTTTAAATTGTTCAACCATATAAGTGGGCGATGATCCGTCTTAACCGTAAATTTTCTTCCGAAAAGATAGGGTCGAAAATATTTCGTAGCCCATACTATAGCTAAGAGCTCTTTCTCAATAGTACTATAGTTCTTTTCGTGCCCATTAAGGGATCTACTAGCATAACAAATAGCTCTACTATCTTGCATTAAAACGGCTCCCAGAGCGTAATTGCTAGCATCGGTTACCAACGTAAATTTTTTGGAAAAGTCAGGGTGAACCAATATTGGATCTGCTTTTATTAATTTCTTTAATTTTTCGAATGCCCCAATATAATCTTTGTCTCTTACATTAATTTTGGCATTCTTTTTCAAATATTTGACCATAGGATGTGCCACCTTTGAGTAGTCCTTTATAAATCTCCTATAGTAGCCAGTTATACCGAGGAACGATTTTATTTCTTTTTGACTTTTTGGAAGTTGAATCTTATTTATTACTTCAGTTTTAGCTGGGTTTGGCTTGATCCCCCTATCAGTGATTAAATGTCCTAAAAATTCTGTTTCCCTAGCAAGAAATTTACATTTACTTAATTGGATTTTGAGGTTATGTTCGTTTAAACAGTTTAGGATCTTATTTAGTGAGTCTAGGTGTTCCTCAATACTTGTTGAAAAAACAAGGATGTCATCCATATAAACTACACATATTTTCCCAATGAATTCTTTAAGAACAGAATTCATTAGTCTCTGGAAAGTTGAAGGTGCGTTTTTCAAGCCAAATGGCATACGTAAAAATTCGTAATGGCCATCTGCTGTTGAAAATGCAGTCTTATGAATGTCCCTTGCATCCATTTGTATTTGGTGAAAGCCCTGGACTAAATCGAGAGTTGTGAAATATTGGCATCTTCCCAATTTGTCAAATATATCATCTATATTTGGAATTGGAAACTTGTCCTCGACAGTGATGCTATTCAGTTTTCTATAGTCGATTACAAGGCGCCATTTTTGTACGTTTGACGCATCAAGCTTCTTTGGAACAATCCAAATTGGGCTGTTGTAAGGACTAGAAGACTCTCGTATTATACCCTGTTCGAGCATTTCTTCTATTTGTCTATTAATCTCGTTTTTATGAATCTCCGGGTATCTGTAGAGCTTTGAATACACAGGGATTTCATTTTGGGTGTTAATTCTATGCTTTACTGTGCTTGTAAACGTAAGGCCCTCATTATCCTGATTATAAAAAACCCTTTTATGTTTTCTTAAATTTGTCAGCAATCTATTCTTATCTGCATTAATCAAATGATTTGTATCAACATACTCCGTAATGTCTTTATTTTTTACTTCATTGCTAAAAATTTCTACCACGTTTTCATGATAGCAATTTTTCCCATAATCTTCCTCTTCCTTATTCATGTAAAACTGTATTGTGGTATTGTCCGTTCTCAACATTCTGTTTGGGTAGTCTATTACGCAATTTAATTTTGTCAGAATATTGTTCCCTATCAGTCCGTCGAAATTTTTATTAAAATTGAATTCTAAAAATTCACTCATATAATTATCTTCTTTAAATTCTCCAAAAATCGGGAATTTACAGAGTGTTTTTACTCTAAATTTTTTACCTAATGCTATGATATCGATATTTGTGTCGGTTTTCCATTTTGGGTTGCAAATGTCTTCATTTATCAAACTGAACTCCGCTCCAGTATCGATAATGAAGTATAATTGCCTTATTGGAGTTTCAACTACTATATAGGGTAATTGCTTACCTGGTTTGTGGGAAAATTTGCCCCTGAACTACCAATGTCCATTGGTGTGTTATTACCCGAATGATTTCCCGAATTATTACCAGAATCACCTGAACTGTTGTTCTGGTTACCCCAATTGTTTCTTGAATTACCGGAATGATTTCCCGAATTATTACCAGAATCACCTGAACTGTTATTCTGGTTACCCCAATTGTTTCTTGAATTACCGGAATGATTTCCGGAGTTACCTGAACGGTTATTCTGATTACCCCAATTGTTTTTTGAATTACCCGAATGATTTCCTGAGTTATTTGACCTGTTTCCCTGGTATCCCCAATTATTTCTTGAGTTACCTGAATTGTTTCTTTGACTACTCCAATTGTTTCTCGAATTACTGGGCTGATTTCCTGAGTTACCTAAACGGTTTTTCTGATTACCCCAATTGTTTCTTACCTCATCGCTAAAGTTTGTTCTAATTGAAGAATCGTTAAAATTTCTTCTGAAACCGGTGGCTGTATAGCCTTGGTGTCTAGCTTCTACTACTATTTTAAAAGCCATCTCCAAATTTGCCGGGTTCCTAGCATAAATTAAAGTTTTAGTTGGTTCTGGTAGCTTCTCCTTAAAAACCTGCAGCGAAATTCTATTAATTTCTGCTGTCGTGAAACCTTCGTTTCCATGTGTTAGGAGCCTATTGTGTAACCTATTTCTGAATTTATTTATGCTATAATGGAGTTTTTCTATAGTGGAGTCCAATCCACATGTTTTTAACTTATCCATTAATTCTACACTGGATTCTTTTTCCCCGAAGTTTTGTAATAGGACTGTCTTTAACTGGTCCCAGTCCCCTACTTCCGCACTTCTGTGTATTGCCTGCCTAGTGCGGCCGGTACACTTATTCTTTAAATATGTAAATAGTATTCTCTTATTGTTATTATCAAACATATTTAGAGACGGGAGCACACTTTCGACTTGCTCAATAAAGTCAGGTAATTGGTTAATATCCGACCCATCAAATTCAGAAATTTCCTTTATGCAGGTTAAAACTAATTGAAACGATTGTATTAAGTTGGGATCCATGTTAGTATTTTTCCCTAATTTTTTTTTCAATAAAATTTTATCCTCACCAATCGATTTACAAGAAAGCACAAAAACCGCGTTTGACTCTTCGAATTGTATTTAAGACGATAATGATTTATATTTTTCTTTCAAAAATTCGTTACAATTCTCACCCTTCTTTTTTTTTTACCCTTATTGTTGTGGTCCTTGTTGAACGAAATTTTCCTCGATGTCCAACGCCGGTTGCCTTGTGACAAAGAAAATGTTGTCTTATTCGTTGCTGGTTTTAATGTTGATGTTAAGTGTTGCTTCGGTGAGTTGATCTTCCAAACTTTGCGGACAAAAAAATTTTTTTTTGGTATAACTGCAATACAGCCTGTCGGTCACTGTTGTTGACTGCCAGGAGGCTTCTCGCCTTTGCTGGTTACCCTGGTCTTTATATTATTAAATTTATAGTATTTAATAAATACTATTTATGTTAAGAAAACTCCTTTATGTTAATGTTTTATGTAACATAACTTTTTGTTTTCCAAAACTTTCACTTGATCGATTTTTTTTGTAGTTGCTTATTTTTTATATTTTATTTTATTTTATTTTATTTTATTTTATTTTATACCCTTTTTGGGTTGTTGAGTAAATTTTTATTTTATGGTTAAAACTTTTTCTCGTAGTTAAATTTTTTTTTTCGCTTGAAAATAAAATTTTTTTAAATGTTTTCCGTCGTAGTTAAATTTTTTTTTCGCTTGAAAATAAAATTTTTTAAATGTTTTCCCTCGTCGCCAGTAATAGTCAATCTTCTGCTGTAAGAGTCAATCTTCTACTCCCCTTTATTTTCGATTCACAAAAACTAAGGCTAGATACACAAAACATTTCTTAACGTTATAAGTTTATTTTATCGCATGCAATTGCTATGTCAGCAGTCTTTAGCATGGCAATTGCATACGTTGATATAGTATTACATTTTATGGAATCATGTATGACGCGCTACACTATTTGAGTGGGTCATACATGATTATGTAGATTCATATGTGGTACTCTACGTTAGTGAAAGGGACCACATATGACTATATACGATGCTGATGTCGACTATATAATATGTATAATATATAGCTTATTTTTTATTCTGATTATTATTTGAATACTTGTTGCTTACTTTTCAATTTTTTAATGTTCACTCTTTACTGTCTATCACTGTTGCACTATCAGCTACTGTTAACATTGTTGCTACCTACAAGTGACAAAAAAGAAGTTTGTTTTGCTTTTTAACATTACATGCAGTAGAATCAACAGTTGTCAGGTCTTAGACACATGTTGCAAAGACTTTACATCGAAAATTGAGCAGAGAAAAATTGTAGGGTTGCTTATCATTTGTAACATTTAATTTATCATTAACAGCATTGCTTATGAGAAAAATGTTGCTACGGTATGTTATGTTTATCATTTTATTTACTGAAAAGCAGCCAGAGCAATAGCAGCAGCAACACAATAACAAATACATGTACGAACACTAAAACGCACTGTAACTACACAAACTCACACTGTATTAACATTTCTTGTACAGATTTGTATAGTGGCTTCAATATAAATCTTTAGTTGACAATGTATTCAGTTGTAAATTGAGTCTCGTTCATGTTGGTATCGCGAGCGGAAAAAAGATTTACGTGAATCTTTTGGATTATAGTTCTTTTAATAAAAAAATACAAAAGAAGACAATAAACGAAAGAGAGGAGCAAAATTAATTAAGAACATTTTAAAATAATTGTGAATGTTTTTCTTGAACTTAGTTTGTTGTTAATTTGCCAAGTTATCACCTACACAAATGCGTGTTTTGGGATTTTCTATTACAATTGTTTGCTGTAGCTGTTGCAGTTTATAAATTTAAATTTGCTTTTACGTTTATTATCAGTGATAAAAGCTTGAGCGAGACAAGTATAAAAGTAAAGGAAAACGATGTAATACGTGCTAGCGAGCAAGAAAGAAAAAGAGATTGAAAACGCATTTAGTGAAAAATATTTAATTTTTAAATTATCACCGACCATCGCAAGACTAAAACAAGTAAAAATTGGCGATAAGCAAAAGCAGAGTGATAGAAAGGAATACACTTGCGTGTATTATTAACATCGAAAGAAAGCGAAAGAGCGCTGTGCCAAATTGGGAGAGTGCAATTTGTCTGTGAGCGTAAGAAATTAAAAGTGATCGGGTTGAGTGCAATAGAAATGAATTTTAAAAATTCAATTCTCTAGAAATTAAAAGTTGATGTAAAACACAAATTAAAAGTTAAAACTTAAACGGTAAAATAAAATGTTTTCTCTAAATAACAAAAGTAGAAATTAAAATATTGTAAAAGTGAAAGTTTAAAAAAAAAATTACATACATTTATTTAATCCACTGAGAACCACAATAAAACAAGACAACATAACAATTTTACAGATTTATTTTTGTAAGTAGAAACATCTCTTGTTTTGTTACATATTTGTGAACATCTTCCAAGTTAGAAGAATTTTCATTGGCAAACATTAAATGGAGGGCGAAAAGTTCTTCTCTTTTCTATTTTTCTTTTAATATTTATCAGTATTTCTTTTCAATTTTTTATTGCTTTGTCCACAACATTTTCATTTTCATTTAGTTTTACTTTTTTTCTTTTCAATAATAAAAGAGCAAGAATTATAACAAATACAAATGCAGAAAAATTTACTACAAACACATATGCACATACTTACATCTGTGTGTGCTCGCGTTATAATTTTGTGAATGTTAAATTCTTATTTTTTTTTGTACTACTACACTACAAGAACAAGATCAAAAACAAACACATACACTGTTTAAGAGCACAAGAGAACGAAAGTCTGAGTTTGACTTCAAAGAGCGTAGTTTGAAAAAAAAAGTACCTAGATCAGTTTTTTTTGTAAGAATTTAATCGGGAAAACCTCAAGGCTTATATGTTTTAGGTCAATTGCACCGTATACAACCAATTAGAGTTTATGGTTTGAACTAACGTTGCTAACATAGCTCTCGATCCTTGGCGAGATCTTTACAGTTCCTTAGACCAAGTGTTCTCATATCAACTACAGCTACAATAAACTCGGCCTAAGTTAAAGACTGTTTTAGTTAGAACTCTTATTTCAATTTGCTCGATGTGGTGCCTGTTAGACTCTTATCATATGAATTTCAGCTGTGTAAAAAGTATCCGAAATTTTGAAATAAAACGAAACAAAATTATCTATGTATTGATCAAAATGTATTTTGTCGCCTTCAAGGTCCCACCGCTTACAGAAAAACTACGCCAGTGCATGATCCAGTCTTCTATAGAAATTTCGTACGCTGATTGAGGAATAGTCTTCAGTTCCTGCAGCGAATTTGCTTTTATGGCTTCAACTAACTTAGGCCACCTTTATTGAAGTGGCAATTTTAGCTTCCCGAACAGGAACAAGTTAAACGGGCCATATCAGGTGAATACGGTGCTAGGTCGGTGACACTAGTAAAATTTTTTAATTTAAAACTCTTGCAACTGATGGCTTTTTGCGATGGTGGACTAGTGTTGGTAAAATTTATGAGTTGTCCTTCCACAAACCTGTCCGGTTTCGACAGATATTCTCACGCAACCGCTTCATGACGCCTAAAAATATTCCTTATGTACCGTTAGAAGGCGATAAAACAAATTTTGATCTACAGATAATTTTATTTCGTTAAATTTAAGAATTCCAGTTTCCAGTATATTACTTTGGCGCCAATCTTAGACAACTGCTTATAATTGCCTTGAATGAGCAAACAAGAAGTATTTAAATATAGACTTTCGAGGATATAGTTCCTAAAACGTCCACGCTCCGACTGATTTCATACTTACTACTAAGAACTGTAGAAAGCATAGTAAACTTTTTAAGTAACTCCCAAGAAAACAGAAATCTAATTTCAATTTATTTAGATATCTCAACCATGCCACCAAAAAGAAAGTGTAATTTCAACGATGATCTTCAAAAGGAATTCACTTTTATTCTTTTATTAAAAGGTCTGACAAACCGAACGTAGTAAGTTAGTTTTGATTTCTTATACAAATGCAAGTATTTAAAAAGATTTTGTCGTAATTAAATAGAAACCGAAATGTATCCATGAGAATTTGCAAGTGATAGAAATGCATACTCTAATTTAAAGTATTTATAAAGTGGGACATTTAAGTCCAGAGTGTTCAAAAGTCATATTGACTAAATTTCGAATGAATATCAAGGCAACGTTCTTCCATCTTTGCTCTGTGCTGCTGTTATTACGCGGTTCGCGGAACTTTTATTTGATTAATTATAGTAAAAAATTGTGAATTTTTTATTAAAGCTAATAAAAGTTCAACATATTGCAAGGCTGTAACTAAGTTTCATGAAGAATTTTTCAATACCTTGCAAAAACTAAGCCGCAGTTATCGGAATCGTGGTGGGCCTGGTTGTGAGAGGCCGATAAAAAAATTTCGCTGAATAACTCGGAAAGTAAGCCATAAGCAGGAAAATATATTTAGACCGAAAAATTTACGTATGACAAGTTTTGACCCAGCTTTCATAGTCATAAAATTATTAATGACCATCTCTATTTTCGAAAAAAATAAACGTTTCTTAGTGAAATTTTTCAAATTAAAATTACTCGTTCAGATTTAAATAGGGTAACTTTCGCTCAAAATTTTTGATCAAAATTATAGTATTTATTGGAAACTTTGAAACGGTGAAAGGTGGACCAAATTTTGTCGCATGGAGATGTTTCGGGCATTAGATCGATGTGTTTTTATCTCCTCTAAATTATTGGTTTGGACGTATTTTTCTACCTGTAGCTTACTTTCCATTATAATGAGTGAATTTTTTTCGTTGGCTTCTACCCACCACAATTATGGCGACTAATGCCTATTTCGATTATCAACTATACTTAAACTATCAATTGCAAGAGATATTAAGCGGGAGAAAATGCCAATGAAAAATGCAATGCTACCTCTCGGATTAGGTTGAATAAGCTAAAATAATATTCGCTGGATTCCAATAAAATCGATAAAATTTTGCCGCCTACATTCCATAAAATGTGACCATGACCTTGTTGAGCGATAAAGTCAACTTTGGAGCGGATTCGTAGGTTCCAGTTACAAAATGAAAGCGAAACTTCTTAGGATTACTATTTAATGTTGCCAAACACTCTTTTGAAGTTGTCAAATGTGTGAATTTATTGCCAATTGTCAGCAAACGTGGCAAAGATTTTGTGATCGTTTTTAAAATGTTATTATGCCCCTGTATTTGTACTTTTTTCAATTCATTCGTGATGTGAAAAGCTCGAAAAGTACAATGTACTGAATTTTAGTACCTTCAAACAAGTTAACTTTTTTTGTTAAATTTGTTTACATATATATTAACCAATGTGCTCAAAGTACAAACAATGTCTTATAAATATTATTATTAGATTCTTTAAAATCACTTTATTTTCGTTAATTTTTAAAGAAATTAAAAGAAAAGTACACAAAAGAACACAACCACCGAAGTAACACCAAAAAGTTCATTTCGATTCATAATTTTGTACATTAACGATAAGTTCAAATGCCATTATTTTATGCACTTTAAGCCTTTACCACTTGATTTCCTTTCACAAGGTTATGTTGAATTAGAGATCGAATTCGAGTTTCTCAAAACATAGCCTAATCTTGCAGCTGTTCTTCTTTTTCCAAAAAAAAAAACACAATTTTTTTTTTTATTTAAAAACATATTACCAAATTTTCTGCTTTAGTTTACTGTGCGGTTCTAATATTATATTAATGGGATATTGTATTTGGTGCACAAAGGCGATAAAAACAGATCGTTGTTATTAGGAAGAGAGCTATATATGTATGTAGAGTTAAACCGAAATTCCGCTTTGAAATATTTGTTAATAACAATGAAATCTTTAAATTTCTTTTACTTTGATGACTACAATAAAGCTATTAACGTGTTTCTTTTTAAACTAAAAATAGCTTTTAATGATGTGTAATATTGTTTTCAGGTTTTTAGTTGCTAACTATACGCGCATAACATTTTGCTGTTAAACATTTTGTGCATAGAACTTTAAAGAAAATTACAAAAATCATAGGGTTGTTGATCATGACATTTTTCAACTAACGATTATCAAACGATAACGATAAGAAAATTTATTGTTATTTTTCCCTAAAATTAAACTTAGATTTTTTTGCAAATATCATAAAACTAAAGAAGAGTTGATAGTATTTTTTAAGATGAAAAAAAAAAAAATGTTGGCATGAAAGTTATAGAAATTCTTCAAGAAATTATTTATGATTACTATTTACTTAATTATTTTCCTTTGGTTAAAATCAAATTGGAAACACCTATTCAAGACAAAATTTTTTCTTTCATTAAAAATGTCTCCAGCCATGACATTTTCAGTGCACTTGTAACATCAGTACATTCGCTGCAAATTATTAGTACACACAATGCATTTGCACTACGTTTTCAATATACTTTTGTGATAAATATTTTTTAGTTCAATATATCTATATTACACTAGGCAAGTAGCAACTCTTTCAAACAAAATATGGGCCATAAGCCAGGCAACAAATAATTTTTAGAAGGAATACATTACTCAGAAAATATTTTGTTTTAGCAAAATCCTTCATATATCTATAGGTCACTTATAAGTCCTTAAATTATTTAGATTAAGAAAGTTCAGCTTTACTACGAAAAAATCGAAAAAAAGTGGCTCTAAAACAATTTCTTTGCAAGGTAAGGTATTAATATAGTACACGTTTGAACTATTGGGTGCGCATAAACGTAGAACCAAAAGTACTCAATTCTAAAAATATCGTTTGTCGATTCAAAATAATTTAAAATCTTAAAATTTTCTATTTACTATATTCCTATTATATTCTGAGAATGTAATGATTTTTACTAAGCAGAACACAGCATTTGTCAGCCGTATACTTGCATCCGTTTTCTACAATATACCAGTTGTACCCCTTTGCACTTAATCCACACCTATATTTTTGGTACACTTTTAGTGCTTCACCGATACGAGGACATTACGATAATTCAAAAATTTTCATATCGTGTTTGTAATTCCGCCAAGCTTATCGTCTCGTTCTCGTATGAGCAATTTAGGATCTAAGTATATCGTTCACTCCTATTTTTCTCGGTTATTCTCGTTTACATTAAATTATGAGAACATTTTAAAAAAGACAAAATATTGTACGCACAGTGAACAAAAGGAATAATAACAAACTGAAATACACAAGGCAGCATGGCGAAATGGTTAGGACTGGGAACTCATAGCTCACGGTGTCTGAGAAAGTTTCTTGAATTTGAGGACACCTGTTCGAAATCGAGGACGTATTGTACGATTATCCTAGTTGACGTGCAAAGTCTCTATAAAGAAAAAATTTTCAATACATTGTTTTCGATAATTCCCTATGAACCGCGATCAGTTGGAATTTATATATGCATACGTAAGTTTTTCTTTTAAAATTAAGTAGCTTTTACGGAAACCCACTTGAAACTCATTTCGTTTTGTAGTTTTTTAACCAGGTTGAAAGTGGTGCTATAAAAAATGTCCAACAATATTTTTGATATAAAATTCATAAAATAAATTTCTCTGTAACCACAGTTAACATAGGGATCATTCTTTTGAATAAAGCTATGTACATAGTATATTTTTCAGCTTTTAAATGCAAGGCTACATTTTGCTATTTTTGACGGACTTAGAACCAAAGGAGTACAAGTGCAGATTCCCAATTTTTACTAAAAGCTGGTTAAATTATAAATTGATAATGCCACGAAGTTTTCCATGACACTAGACCAATTGAATGTACTATTGCTGCTATAGGTAAGAGAAAAAAAAACTTACTAACTAAATGGTTCTACTACTTTCTACAATTTCTAACACTTTAACCTAATTTTGCTGCTTTGGATGCACTTGTACCCCTCTGGTTTTGAGTTCGTCTTTTATAAATATACGTCACTCATACGACTTGTTGATAAAACCGATATCTGTAGGTCTTAGCCCATCCCAAAGGAAATTTCTAGATACGCCATTGCGAACAAGATCATGTGTGAAGGCCCTTATTGTTTTAATGGTTACTTAGAATTGTTGCTGCTGCTGCTGTTGTTGTGGTCTCTAACATTGATGATTCAACAAGTTGTTGCGGTCTCCTTAGGCTTATATTTATTAATGTTTTCTTGTGTTATATGTTGCATGCCATGTTGTTGCTTTACAACTCATTTGAATTAAACGAGAAACAAACGAAAATAAAACACAAAATGAAATTCAAAAACCCATGCGTTAAAATATAAAAGAGATATAAAAAAATCTTCAACAAAAACGGAAATTCCGTCAGAAAATCTCATGTTGACAGAATGCTGCTTTGCTTTGTATTCATCGCTCCCGTTGGGATTTTTTCTTTTGTTTTTGGTGATTTGATAAAGGGTGATTTTTCTCACAGCCATACTCGTAGAACCTTAAACTGATTGTTTTATTACCATTAATGTTTCTGGCATATATCCACCACTACAAGCTGTAATTCACGTTCGAATAGTTAAGTTTTGGACTACTTGAGGCCTTATTTGCGAAACAACATGTGCTATGTTGATTTCCAAAGCAGCATAATCCAGTGACTCACACATCCACATAGAAAATATTCCAATTATAATAATAAATACTATCGCTTGTATTGCTATTTTATTTTGTACGTACAGGTCTTCGTCTTCTTGTTGCTGTTGCATCGAGTAGAGTAAATTTTTTGCGAAATTTATCAATAACTGATTACAGCAAGCTGTGGTGTACATGTCCCAGAAATTATTTTTCAGCAAAACTGCTATAAAATAATCTTTTAAGTTAAAAATAAGGTTTTGTATGTGTTGACATTCAATTTAAAGTTCTTGCACTCTTAAAAAAAAAAAACCCTTTTGAATGTGTATATTTCTTAGAATTTTCTTTTTAATGCAAAATATCTGTGCATAATTAAAAAAATTCTTAATATTTTTAATTTAGAATATGAAACACATTCATAAGAAAGAAAGATAAAATAAAAAACTACATGGAGGAGCTCCCTTTCCAACTAAAAAAATTTATATTGGATTGTTATAGCTTTAGTTCTGTAATCAGTTTCTGATATTTCATTTTAATATGGACTGCAATACAGAAAGATAAACTCTAATAAAAAAACATAAAAGAACAATTCGTAAATGGCGGAAAGTGAATAAATTTGTATTGAAAACAAATATCTATTAAAGTAGCTTAGTAACACTGAGAAATAGTTTCTGGGTCATCGTCTGGGGGGTCAGTGATTACGGATGATAATGAAAATACCAGGCTAATATAATAAAATCCCTCAGACGCTTGAAGCTGTGAGACTACATTGTTTCTTATGTTCTTAATATTTGTTTGATTTTCAGTGGCTTTTTTCATCTTTTAAAATTTTGTTTACTCAATTTTCAACCTATACTATTAAGAATTTCTTATGTCCTCTTTCTAAAATATGATAACTAAGAAACAACTTACTAAATTTCATAGTTCATTACATAGAAACTGCATTTTAATTTTCTTATCGGTTCGAATGTTCATAAAAGTGAAAGTTTTTAAAATTTTTCATAAATCATATCAAGATTTTCAATAGTCAACCTTTAAGTTCTAAAAATTTCATGTTTGTCCATGACCATACAAACTTGACCACCTCAACATTCTAAATATAATAAGTCAAGACTTACAGATTTTCAAACTTAGAACTTTTCTAGCATTTCAGGACTTTAAGTTATCTTATTCCAGTGCTACCTTACTAATGACATTTTTGGAACATTTGAGTTAAATATTCCGTAATCGTGGTAAAGAAAACCCAGCGGACGTGCATCCTGTGTGTGCTGCATTTGAATTCGTCAAGAAGATGTTTTGCCTTTAGATTTCGCTTAAGCAGCTTTAAATATATATGTCTACATTATTGGCAGCCTCAATTTGTGTTATTTCTTTTTTATTTTAAGCTTTAACCAAAAATGTGTGAACACTTATTTGAAAATTTGGCTCATTAATTGATATATGTATTAATAAAATATGTTTAGTTTTGCCTTAGGTACAATATTTAAGAATTGGAAAAATAAGAAATGCTCTATAATTTACTTGCTTATAGACCAAAACATGAAATTTTGTACATTTTATATGGGGAACAGTGGTTGCTCATACGACATGTTTTCTGTGAGTTAACTGCGTAATGACTTAAAATTTTATTAATTCAAGCATCAGTATATGGAGAATACTTTCAAATCTTAGAAGACCAAGCCTTTTTAAAATATTTTGTAGCGACTGAGGATTGAATTTAAAACATTTCTTTATAAAAGTATTTGCCTCAAAAGAAAATGTAAGCCTCATCTAGACGAGAAGAACTGCAATATTTGTCATTACAATATCGCTGACTTTTGTTCTAAATGTGAAATATAGTTACTTTGGAAATATTTTTTTATGTGAGAAATTATCCAAGCTTCAATCTTCCTCAAGATTCACCAACCGGACTCAAGAACTTCCAACCGGAGTTGAATTTTGACAGGTTCATTGCTTTCGCTGCTAAGGCAATCAATACGAAAAAATATTAAGAAATTTCGTCTACAAAGGGATTGAAAAGGGGGTCAAAATTGATCATGCATTTTTTTCAGGGTGATAAAATAATTAGATAATTTTTAAAATTAAAAATCTTTAAAGTGTAAAAAACATTATTCTTAAATCGGCGGCTCTGCAGAGTATCTTTTCAGAGGCATCGAAAACTGCTGCAGCTAGCAAAATATTTTTATTTATCTTAAAAAAAAACCGTTTCTTTTTCTTTCGATTACTAATATGTTGAAGGAAAGGACAAAAATATAAAATTTTAAAAAAGTTAAGAATTAATGATGATTTTCGCGACCTCTTTTTATTATAATATAAAAGTTTTGAGATGTTAGATGTGTTAGATGTTAATCATTTAAAATTTTTATTTCCAATATTTCGACTACCATTGGTAGTCATCTTCAGGGATTCTGTTTCAAACTTTTTATCGGCAAAATTTATATCGGCAAAGGTTCAGATTTTCGATTATTTTTTCGACAGTTTTGACCCCAAAAAATTTTTTTTATTTACGCGATATCTTTAAAATTTTAGATATATCCTTCTGATAATACTAGTGAAAAAAATCTCTCCAAATTTCAGCCTGATGGTTCAATAACTTCTTAAGCTACAGTACGAGCATTTTTGCAAACACAGTTTCGTGATAATCACGTTTAAGATTTAAGATTACGACTGTATGCGGACTCTGACGTTCTTGATGGTTTTTCTTTATTTTTGATTTTGGTCCTTTTAATAGGAACGTATCTATCAACGAGGTAATTAACAAGTGACGTAAAATAATTTAATTTCTCATCGTCATTTGCATAGAATCAACAATTATTCCACTAAAGCAATTGTTCCTTTATCAATTTCTCTGAAATCTCTGAATCAAAATTGAGAAGGAGCAATTGGGTTACAAAATACTAAATCATAGCACAAAATAAGCATGTCATGATCTGAGATACCAGACAAAGAAAGTTGATCAGAGTGTACTACAATTGATATAACCATAGCACATATCAAATCTATAAGACTAGGACTACAATTAGGTGCAAAATGAGCTGGCAAGTCCTTTACATTGGTTATACCAACAAAGAAAATTAATTTCGCGCGTATCATTATTGAAAAGATCAATATTAAAATCTACATAATTTCATATAATGTTTTCATGCTTTGATGCAAAATCTGAGATTTTCTGAAAAAATTATAAAGTTCAAAGGTTTTGCTTGGGTTATAAATAATATTGCATTTTTGCAAACCATCAGCAATTTCCGTCATAAAATACTCAACCTGATTTGGAGCTACAGATAACCTTTCATTGCAAATATTTTTTAACAAAAATAACTATGCCTCCACCTCTTGATACAGTTCTTCTATCATTTCTTATCAGCCCATAGTGATTAAGGGGATGAACGTCATCAGTAATATCTGCTTTGGGCCAGGTCTCTGTTACACAAATAATTTCAAACAGATAGCTTAGGTAGTCCAACTTTGAAGTGCTTAAGCTCCATGGATTCGAATGGCACACTTAAACTTATTACTTATTTGTTTCATTATTTAAAAGCTTAGGTCTTATAAGGATCTATTTATTAATTCCACAGTATACATGTATGTATATAATACACCCATTAAAAGCATAGATTTGATATTGCTGTAAGGCTTCTAATTTTATAAAAATCTATTTTGCCAATGCAATTTTAAGCCAATTTGAGCAAAATGCATTTCAGTTTCAGATTATGTACTGTCATCCAGATTACTCATCTTTTCAAAAGACAGTCAGCAACTCGGCTAGATATGTGTATAATAAGGGCAGATTTGACCATATATCTCAGTTCTTGATAAAATTACTAAATTGTAATCTTTCAAATATCTTAAGTATGCGTAAGCTAATATTCTTCTATAAGCTTATTCACTTTAAAACTCCGAATTATTTGCTTACCAAATTGCAACCTTCACAGTCCGTAAGAGGATTTAATTTTATATTGCCACGTTTCAGTCTGACTGTTTCGTCTAAAATGTTTTTCGTCAGTATTGTTAAGCTTTGGAATTCATTGCCAGCCTCAATAAAATCTACAAGCAATTCTAAGTGCTTTAATTTTTTACTGAACCCATAAATTGTTATTTATTTAATATTACATATCCTTAGCTTGTAATTTTATATTTAATTATTAAATTTATTATTAAATTATTATAATTTATATTATTATTATTTTTTTTTTTATATCTTTATTAAAATTAATTATTTTTAATATCAGTTACCAAATTTTGTAATATTGTATCTGGAATTGTGCCTAAAAGACTAAGTCTTAAGCACTGTATAATAAATAAATAAATAAATAAATTAGATATTTCCTTAAGCTACAAAAATAATCAAATTTATCAAATAAATCAAATCTTCAAAGTTTTTGAAAAATTTATTTTTTGTTTTTATATTAGTGGTAATCATGCCGGCCTCGTTAGCAGGTCCGTGCCAACCCAATTTTGCGTGAGGGGGCAAATAAATTTTATTTTGCGAAGAGTAAAACAAACGGCTTTAGAATTTTCTTTTAGATGAGACGCGTGGGTCACGAATTAATGAAGCCGGTGTGAATACCACTATTATGTATTTTATTTTAATTTATGACCCTGGGTTGGTACGGGCCTGCTCGTTAGTTTGTTAAATCGGTAAAACTTTTAACTGTGAAGACATCATTTTTGTTTTTTTAACCTGAAAAGCAAATCAAATTTCTAAATTTATTACGAAAATGCCACACACAGGCGCAAAATCTGATAGATTTTTTTAAATGTTTTTCTTATTTTATGTTTGCTAACTTTTTCGTTTAGCAACAAACAGAAAACTATCAGGCCATCTAATTACTTCGTTACTCGTTAGTCCGATAGTTCCATAATTTTATAAAAACAAAATTCACATAAAAAAGTAACGAATAACGGGCTAACGAATTAACGAAGCCGGTGTGAATACCACTATTATGTATTTTATTTTAATTTATGACACTTGAGAAATTTTCGCCTCAAGAAATTTTGTTATTAAAAATTCTCAACTTTTGTTCGGAAGGGAAATTTGTGTTTGTTATTTTTTCTCTCTCATTCATTTTCTTGTGTACAGTAAAAGAAACGTTTTTTTACTAGCAAATGTTAGCAATTGTGAGTACTGTTTCAGTATTATCGACATAAAAATTAAAAAAATTGGTGAAAAAATTAACATTTATGTATCAATTGTCAGCTAAATTTTCTGTACAAACGTCAATCTAAAGTAGTTTTCGTTTAGTCTTATATAAAAATTATTACTCAACATATTTACAGATATGTATTCAAATTGCGTTGCCTCACGTGGATTTAGCGCTGCATAATTTTGCTCTTGTCAAAACTACAACTTAAGTAGAACAATTTTGTTTTCAAATGCTATCTGAATGCGTCTTTCTAATTGAAAAAAGTTTAATTTTGCAGAGTTTTTATCTAGAAGTTTATTTATTTTGTACATTTTCGTTCCGTGAGATTATTATAAACATTCAGATTAGAAAACAAACTGGGAATATTAACATTCTTTTTGGTGTCTTGATATTTTCCATTTGAAAAAAGCAAAACAAAAAAAAAAAAAAATTCTCAGTTGTAGACTTAGTGTTAGTTTCTACTAGATTCTAAAAATAACACAAAATTCTATCGAATTGTATACGAAATACAATAAAAATTATTATTATAAAGCAAAAGCAAACAAATATCGAGTACAAATACAGAGGCAAAAACATGAAGAAAAGAGGCGCAGATACAGATACGACCCGACGAGTATGGCCATCATATAGGAATCTAAAAACTCTGATACAAATACAAATATCGTGCACGCCAGCGTTATACTTGTCTCAGTATAAAGCTAATATAATAAAGATTAATTCTTATCAGTTCCTATTTTCAATGCGCGTAATCAACAACAACAACAACATCAACAACAACAACAAAAACGAACACATGCCCGCTTATTATTATAACGAACCAACTAATAATCGTATGAAAAGAAAATACGAAAAAAGCGTACGAAAAAATATTTAAAAAAAAAAAAAATTTCAAAAAAAACAACAAAATAAAAAGACTAAAAGAATAAAAAGGCAAAAATTATTTGCATGTGATTGCTTTGTGTATACAACCGAAATACAAATAAGAAATACAAATTAGATGTGAAACACTACGGGAGAAGACATTATCAGAATAATAGCAATGAAACAAATAAAGACGAAAAAAATTACAAGAAAATAGCAACGATAATGATGATGATGAGAAAAATAATGAGCGCCTTAATGGAAAAATGAGAAATTGTTTTTTAGTTTAAAAAAAAAAACACTAGCAAAAAAAATTCCAAAAACAAATTCGAGAGAATATGGAGAAAAAATGATCATATATTGATCGTGAGGCTCTCTTAAGCACACATGAAAACTTAACATGATTGTAAGAGAAAAATGTTAAAGAAAAATACTGCAACTACAAACTTGTACGTTTTTTTGAAAATCTAAATTTTAAAATTATGGAATAAGATTCTTTATTACTTCTTTTTTGTAGAGGTCTACATTGGTTTCTTTAGAAACTTTCCATTCTCGATCGAAATTATTTGCAAAATATTTTGGCCCCGGAAGTCATTTGCTTGCTTAGGTTATGGTTACAGTCAATTAGGTTACTCAAAAGAAAAAAAAAAAAAAGGAGACTCAGTAGGACTTACTCAGTAGGAACTAAAAATACAATAACATTACATCTTTCAATAGAATTTTCACAAAAAAGGAAACTAGATATAAACTGAATCAATAAGCGAAAAGCAGAACATATTAAAGTCAGATAACAAAAATTGCTTGCCGTCTTGGAAGACAATCATTGTGAGCCCAAATTAAATCACCGTGCAGGCATTGAACTTAGGTCTGAGTCTCTGTATCCCTCTGAAAGGCTTTGTTGCAAAAAGCACAGGTCTCAGCCCTACTTCCAAGTATCTACCAATTGACGTTAAATTAAAGCTTGTTCGGTCGTTCATACTGCCGATAATACTTTACGGATGTGAATTATTTTCAAATCTGGATCAGCCTTCGCTCATAAAACTATCGGTAGCTTTTAATAACTGCGCGAGATTTATATTTAACATAAATAGTCATCAACACATTACAATTTACACACGCTCATTGCTCATTGCACGAGATGTTAAACTATCGCACCGTTTTGTTGCTTCATAAAATAATGTATAGTAAGGAGCCAGATTATCTTTTAGAGATTTTAAGATTTGCTAGAACCCAAAGGACTGTGCAACTTATACCACCACGGCACAAATACCTGACAACCTCTCGGCAATTTTTCGTGCATTCGATAGTTCAATGGAATATGCTACTAACTCATTTGAGACGAATTAGAAATGCAAATGTTTTTGGGCGTGAACTATTTAAGTATTTTGCTGGAGATCTCTAGAGTTCCTTCCCTTCTTTTTTCCTTCCCCCTTTTCTTTTCTTTATTTCTCCCTTTTCTTTATTATTATTTATTTCTATTTCTTATATTTTCGTATTCCTATATCATTATATCATTAATTTAATTAAGTATCTTTCCATTGAACTTTTACATATACATATCAGTAATTATTTTCAAATCTTAGTCTTAATTTTAATTTAATTTAATTTCATGTTTTTATTTTATTTTAAATTTTAAATTATGTTTGCTTGTACATACTAAAAAGAGAAATCTTATTTGTACAATGAATGAATAGATAAATAAATAAATGTCCTTGCTGAGTGGAGCAAATTTGACTATATCACATTAACCGAATTTCTGTTTTAATACACTCAGGTTATTTTATTAAAACACACTTCAGCAAATAAAAAACTCACATTACTTATGACAAAGTATATTCACCCGCTAACAAATTTTAGTACTTCGGCTATAATACTTACTTTATTTTGGGCTTAATTCACACATGAAATGCACACAAATAAAATTTCGACTGCACCGCTAAATCAATTTCACCTCACTGAGACCAAAAACAGTGAATGCAAATGCTCAAAACCTTGCTGCACGTATCTTTTTCCATTACTGCTATGTTGACAAAAAAGTTTTGTCGAGAGTTGTTTATTTAAGGAAATATGATGGCATATCATAATACCCGAAGTTACTCTACATATGCACCCATGTACAAAATTTCAGAACTACAAATACCAAAATGTAGCATTTATATATGTTTTTGATATATTAAAGGTGCGATGCCCTATTATTCAATCCCGTAGATATGTATTTTGCGAAATGCTTAAAACAAGCAATATTTATCCAGATTTTAAATATGACAACTATAGCTGTCACGGTTTCAAAAAAACCTCTTTGCTAAATTTCGCTTAGATCAGCTGTGGTTAAACCGCGAAAAGATAACGACAGTAGAGAGACAATCACAAGCGTGACCATGTTATGAGATTTGCGTAAAGGGATCATTTATTGCTAGAGTAAAACTTTTTAGGAGATTGAAAAATTACGTCTAAAGTGCGCTAGAGTTGATTTGAAACGATTTTACTTGATTTTCTTAAAACCGATCTCAGTGCTTGGTCCAGTACAACAAACAGTTTTCGTTGGCTGATGGAAGAATAGTTAGACTTTACTGCGAATTTAGTTAGACCACTTTTATTGAAGTGATAATTTAAGCTTCCGGAACTAAAAACTATTGCACAATGATGCTTTATGCGATGGAGCATTGTCGTGTTGCAAAATTCTTGAGTTGACCTTCTTCAAATCCATAGCTGGGCTCCGTAAATCAAATAGTTAATTTCGTTTTTCGTTCGCTAAACGTTAAAGCGTTACATTTCTTACGACTTAACGCGAGTTAACGTTAATCGCTAATCCGTTAACACGTGATAAAAATTGAATTTCTTACATCGTTGCGTTAGTGATCTTCTTATAAAAACTGCTGGTTTGGGTTTTGGAAGTTAACAGGTTAGGAATAAAGAAAAATACTTGTATAACTGGAGTGTGTAATTTAGTCATTTGGCATAATATGGATATTCCCCTTCATTCAACATTAATATGTTGAAGTTTTCGTCAATTTCTGCCAAACAAACTTTGGCTTGGCATTAGAATAAGTACTCGCATGCGATCGGAACTATTATCTCAGACTTTGAATATGATATGAAATATGACTCTTCTGCGATTAAAAATTTTATTTGGGTATTACGAAAGAATTTAGTGGAGAAAATTTAATTGACTTTTTATTTCATGAAATATATCAATGAATATTTCAAGTTCAAATAATTTCTATTAAAATTTTTCACATATTTTTAAGAGAAAAGTCTGAACTAATTTTTTTGGTATTGAACACGTTTGGTGATTTTGGAAATTTATATTCAGTAGCTACTTCGAAACGCTTAATAGAAATGAACTTTTCCCACTACCACCAAAATAATTGAATGTGAAATTTAGTGCAGCAATCCCTACTCTGGTCTCAGACTTAAGGGCTTTGACAGCCGCCTGACTGTCAAAACAAGAACAAACCTCAGAACTAAGTTAAATCTGTTACTGTCAAAATTTCGGTAAAATTTCTAAAACGCTTATTTTTTTTTTTTGTTAAAGTCAATTGAATTCAACAACCTCTTTGCTTTTTCCAGGGCTATTTTTTTTCACATATTGTTTTATTCTCTTCCGTCTCTTATTTTTGCAATATATCACACACTTAATAAACATTAATCTCTTTTTCTCTCTTTCTCTTTTGATTCGTTTCATGTGAGATTTTTCAATGAGATACAGAGAACATTCTCAACTTGTTGATAGTGGTAT
This sequence comes from Tricholauxania praeusta, assembly GCA_949775025.1. NCBI lineage: Eukaryota > Metazoa > Arthropoda > Insecta > Diptera > Lauxaniidae > Tricholauxania > Tricholauxania praeusta. The sequence goes on along the minus strand of OX459028.1, from coordinate 59,876,874 downwards.
AGAGTTTAGTATTATTTTGAAAGTGAGATCCTCCATGTATGTGAACCACGTCGTCTTGATAATTTTGAATTTCTTTATTTTTCTCAATTAAATGCGTCAAAGATGATTCGAAATTAAGTTCTTTTTACTGCTAATTTCATAAATCGCGCCGCACTTTAAGTGTTTTAATAATCAAAATTGTGTTTTCATTTCTGATGGCTATTTACATGTACGTTTATTATAAATTTTAATTAAAACAAGCGCCGGCCGACGGTATGTGTGCGAATTTGTTAAAAAGTTATATTCTACTTAAACTTGACATAATTGTTGTGACTTTGATTATTAAAAAAAAAAAAAATTGTATATGAATTTTGTTAATTTGTCCTAATGTTCACAATTTAATCTTTTATAGTTTGTAATGTTGAAAATCAGTCATTTTTAATTTTTTTTTTGTGGTTTAAACTAAATTTATTTTGCGGTAGTTTCAGATGTCTTGTCTTATTTTAATACTGTTATATAAATTCTCAGTATTTCGTCCCTTCTCTGCGTTAACCCTTTAACGATTTTTTTTTAAAATTATATAAAAACTGAGCAAAATGTTATGTGGTAATATTCAGCAATTTTTCAATTAAATAAACGAACTACTTGTCAAATTTTTCTGCAAGGAAATAACATTTTTAGAAGTAAGGTACTACTACTAAAAATAAACACACCTTTAGTGAGATTTCAAATAAAATAACAATTACCGCGCCGAAATAAATGTTTTCCGTTTAAGGAAGAATTGCCAAATTTAAGGAAAAACTGTCCTAATATATCTGTTTAATGATATAGTGCTTAAACACATAATGCGTGTATTTCTAAATTTTCACTGCCGATATTTATTAATAAGAGCTGATGATCAGTTGATCTGTAGCTTATATGAGACTTCTGGATATAGCTCTCGCCCAAGAATTTAGGCCTGCAAAAATACATGAGGCATTTTTGGTAAAATTTGTATGTTAATATTAGGAATATCAGATTTTTCCGAATATATTTAATAATATTGTTGAAAGTTTAACCTTGTCCCTTCAAACTCCATTTTAAATTATATCGTATATATTATTATATTATATTTTCCAGTGATTCTGCCGTATTGAAACTTATGAAGATCTGCGTGTATACCTGTGTAAAGAATATCAATTGACAATCGGAGAAATGTTGTAATTAATAATAATGGAAGTGTAATAAATTTTTCCGCTTATGTCCACTTTGGGAACACCATCCGAAAAAATTAGTTCACCTGGCTCATCTATCTTAAACACCCTATGAGCTGCAGGGTATTTAACAAAGTTCTTTGAGAGTAATTAGAACTTATGTACAAAGGTTATTTAACAAGCGATAATTCTGGACTATGTCGTCGTATTTGTATCATTTTCAATTACAAAGTAATAGTCTGAATTTGTTTCTGTGGAAGTGCAAAGACCACGCGTTTTTATTTTTTTAAACTAGATTCGATCGACTTAAAATATTTTAGATTGATTTTGCATATCTAGTTTGCACAAAAAAAAGTGCAAGTTAGTGCATAAAAAATATTTTTTAACAATCAGTCTCATGACTCAATAAAAGCTTGAGTCATAAAAAAAAAACTTGAATTGGGGACTATTTAGAATGTAATTTAGACCAGTGAAGGTCTGTTTTGAAGAAATGTTCTGAAGTGAGACTAAGAATGTACTTCTTAGACACCGAATGTATTCTCATGGACCCCAAAACTTGCTAAAAAGCAAAAAAGAAATTTTGTCGAATAAACTGACGCATACTTTCCACAACGCAAATGCCATCACTGATCGATAGTTGATACTCGTATATGCAAAAAAATAAAATTTTTTTTTAATTTCATGTTAACTGTTTTTTAATGATCTTTATAAAATAGTATACTATATGTGTGCATACATATGAAATTTTAAAACATCCAATTTTGCACGTTAAAGAATTTTGAAAAATAACACCACAGCCCAAATTTCAGGCCTCTAGCCGGTCGGAATCTTGAAATCGAGCCATATTTTGGTCTAAAATTAGCTCCTATAAGTTTATTTTAAAAATTTAAGTACTCAAAGCCTTCATATTCAAATTTTAAGTTATGGATATCACTTTTTTTTTTTATGTCATCTACTACACATAAAGAAAAGTTTTAAGTCCCTAGACCCCTGTTTTTGCGACCCGATTAAGTGAAGTAGATCTCAGTAAAAGCGACTACTTTGAAAATGGTGCCCTCAAATCCAGATTTTATTATAACACTTAACACAGGATTTATTCTGTTTGCCTGGTTATGCTTCTTAAAATGAGTTACCATGCAGTAATAATGGTGAACCACACCTGGAGATATTAGACATCGATACGACTGTTTTCGCAAAATTCTAGTTTTTTCTAAAAGTTGACCTATCAGTACTCAGGACCCTAGCCTAGCTGAAACTTAGGTTTGACTTCCAAGATCAAAATTTGAGCAATATCGGATGTTTTTGAAACCTCATCTGTATGTTATACAGGTGTAATATTAAAAAACTGTAAATATGGAATTAAAGTAAAGCTATCAACCGTGCTCCCATTTTCGGAAACGCAAAAATATTGCGATTTACTTTTCAAATCGCAAATGTACGTGCTCCGATATTCGTAAATCACAAAATTTTTCCGGTTTCAAATCGGTTGCTGATGAGTTGGTGAAATGAAAAGTAAATTGCCATTTTCGTATAAATAAAGAACTCACTAAAATCAAAATTTTTTTAATGTTATTCTGTAATGTCTTAAAATAATTTTGGCGTACTCAAAAATCAAATTCAGATTTATTTGATTCTTTAAATAAGTATTTACTGGCTACACCTCAATTTTTAATGTTAAAAAATTTTTCAAAACAACAATAAGTTACGATTTGCTTTTGAGTGATAAGTGAAATGAAATGAAATGAATGAATGAAACTATCGATATATCTGACAGAGTTGCCTTTGTGTCCTTGTCCACTCGGAATGATTTTATGAACCTACAAAATACGTTGTTAATAAACAGCCCACTTTAGGCCTATGATTACAACTCACATTTATCTTGTCAAAAACAAAGTGAAAATGAAACATATCGATAACTAAAATTTACGAATTTCGGAGCACCTAAAAATTAAATCGTACGATTTGTATAAAAACGCAAATCGCAAAATCAAGTGTAAATGGGAGCACGGCTGTATATCGTCGCTCACTTGTACAACGGCCCTAATTGACATTTTTGATTTTGTTCAGGAGACACAAAAAACTGTATAAAAACCGACAATGTAGAATATTGAAATTTTTTTTAATGCAGATTAGTTACAAAAACATTAACTTAATTATTTTTAATGAAAATGCTAATTGTTTTTTATTGATATTTATTATATTTCAATTAGGGCTTTTTGACATCATTTTTATGTATGCAAAAGTGCATTTAGGGCTTTTTGCAGTTACTTTGAAAACTAAAAGTGTGATTCATTTACAACAAAATTAAAGAAAATATGCAAGTATTGTAGATACTTATTGATTTATTTTTTTAAAAAATAAAAAGAACTTAAAAAAAAACTTGAATAAACAAATTTATTCAAATGATTGCATTAGAATCTAATGATTAGATGAATGGCAAACTATCATAAAATTGTTGGCAATCCATCGGCAATAACTTTTTCAGATCTTGCAAATGGTCCCACTTTTGCTTTGAAATTTTCAATTTTCGTCTGTATAAAGGGCTCAGCCTTTCTTCAGAAAACTTTCTTGCTTTTGATGTTGTAGGTAAGGACTGATATTCATCCTTTATGTCAACTTTGTAATATATTTCCTGAGATGGATCATATGCCTAGGCTCTGAACATATTCACAGTTGGATCGCCAGGTTTTGTTCCTGAAATCCGCTTCTACTGTACTCGGAATATCTTTGAATCATCAGGACTAATTTGAGTGCCGTGAATACAGCTGCTTTTTATCCAGGTCCTCACCATATTTTCTTTCAAACATAATGTTGATAAAAACATTTGCCGACATACTTGCAATCGTTGGGAATTGTGTTTTAAGAAATATTCGAGAGAGTGAGTACGCGCTGAGTTTCCGGACGAAATTCGTTTTCTGCTTACCGGATCAACAAGGCCTTTTACATATAGCTTTTTTTTGCTCCCATGTCATTTTCCAAAATGCATCAAAGATGCTTTTCCTTGCATTTGTGCTAAAAAGTGAACAGTACCGGTTACGTCTTTCCTAGCAATATTTTGACGTACAAGGTGGTCCAAGCTGTCTTTCAGCCCTTTCACACAAACCATTTTCAATGGAAACGCCTATATATTGAACTCCACGCATTCGTTTTTTCATATTTAGAATCCGATCACGTTTTAATTGTTCCAGGATTGAATCAGAGGCATTGATCTCACACAAAATATTTTCCGTAACACTCATTGCGAATAATTAAAACAAAGACCACACACGCGTCCCAACACTAGATATGAACTAAGTAATTGTTACTTTTTAAAATTGAAAATTACACGGAAATTTTGAATTCGAAATCCTCTAGAAATGCTATGCTATCTATGCTATCGATTACAATTTAAATTTGTTCAAATTGAAAACTACTTCGCGAGAAAAAGCATTTAGGGCCTTTTAACATATAAAAAATGTTGGATGCATTTAGGGCTTTTTAATATCACCTTATAAAGTTGGTATTTTTTGTGTTACCGTTCCAATTTTTTGGGTGAAGGTGCATTTGAGGTTGGTCTTAAGGAATATTTAATAAACTAGATTTAAAAAAAAATGTCAATTAGGGCCGTTGTACAAGTGAGCGACGATATATAAAGTTTTTTTTTAATTCAATTATTATTTTTAATTGTAAAAAATTACATCTGAGCTTAGATTAAAGTTTTCTGATTAGGATTTCATTAACCAAGCTCTTGGTAAATAAATCGTGTTACTTTTATTTTTTCATTTATCTATCCATCTTTTATATCTACGAGTAGATATTTATTGATCTATTTATCTATCTATCTAGTTATCAATCTATTTACCTAACTATCTGTTTATCGATCTATTTATTTATTTATCTATCAGAATTTCAGTTCTTTCTAAACGGTACAAGCCATAATGCTAATTAATTGCGTAATATACTTTTTTTTTTTGTATTTTACAGCAATAGTTTATCAGTTTTGCAACTTCATTTGTTTCTTTTTTTCAATTTATAGTATTTATTATTTTATTAATATATTATTATTTCTTTTTATTTCAGATTCTGTGTTATTTAAACAAGTGCTCAAATTTTATGAAGTAAAATGAATTAACGAAATATTTTATTAATTAAAAAATAAGCAAAGTGCTGATTTAAAATACATACATACACATGTGTATATACATTAGGGTGATTCAAATTTTTTATTTTTTGTTTTTTTTAAGGTGCTGTTGCTTAAAAAGTAAGTTTATGATATGAAGAAAAAGCTCACGAAAATTCAGCTCTGTAACTCAATTTTATAAGGTGGCGCCGGAGCCTGTTAGTTTTACATGTAAATTGTATGGAAAAATTATTTTTTTCAAAAAAGGTGTCTAAATGAATAGGTGATTAGTGCTGTTGAGCTGAAAAGGGTCGTTTTTCGATGTAATTTTTTACGCTGAATCCGAATCTGGCCTCAGAATTGACCCATCATTTCGGAATCCTGAAATATTTGAGGCTAAGTACCTAAAACATGATGTTTTTTGTCTACTTTCGAGGCCATGTATAGGATTTAAAGAAAGTTGATCAGCTTATTTTTAACAAAAGCATCATTTAGTACCATCCTTGCCCTTTAAAATGAGCTTTCAAGTGGTGATCTGTGATGCTTCCTTGCAAAGTTGCAGCCATTTCAAGGTGACATGAATTTGAAACCCGTTGGTTAATATTGTTGGGTTGCAACCCATTGTAGGGGATCCAATTCATGTCACTTTAAAATGGCTATAACTTTGCAAGGAAACATCACAGATCACCACTTTAAAGCTCATTTTAAAGGGCAAGGATGGTACTAAATGATGCTTTTGTTAAAAATAAGCTGATCAACTTTCTTTGAATCCTATACATGGCCTCGAAAGTAGACAAAAAACATCATGTTTTAGGTACTTAGCCTCAAATATTTCAGGATTCAGACATGATGGGTCGATTCTGAGGCCAGATTCGGATTCAGCGTAAAAAATTACATCGAAAAACGACCCTTTTCAGCTCAACAGCACTAATCACTTATTCATTTAGACACCTTTTTTGAAAAAAATAATTTTTCCATACAATTTACATGTAAAACTAACAGGCTCCGGCGCCACCTTATAAAATTGAGTTACAGAGCTGAATTTTCGTGAGCTTTTTCTTCATATCATAAACTTACTTTTTAAGCAACAGCACCTTAAAAAAAACAAAAAATAAAAAATTTGAATCACCCTAATATACATATATAAAATACAAAAGTATACATATCCGCTACACTCAACGAAATTGAAAAAGTTGCACTGCAGTTTCTTAACAAATAGAGCTATTTTTAATACAATGTACGAAATGCGATTATTTTTTCATTGCTGATAAGAGAATCATTATCGTCTTTACTTTATTTGTTTATTTTATTTATTACATTTCATTGTTTTTGCGGTTGTAATTGCTGTTGTGCTTTTTCTTCAGTGCATAATTGAATTGCCGCCATCTTTGTTTTATCTCTAACAAAAAGAAAAAAAAAAGTTTAAAATTATTACCTCTTCGAAATTTTAAGTTTTTTGAGTAAAATTCGGTAAATTGCAAATAGTTTTGCAAGTAAAAATTTGAATAACAAAAAAAAAAAAAAAAAAATTTTATGTGAAAAGTTGCATTTACAAAGTTTTTAAATTAAAAATAATACAACACATAAAAAAGAATTAAAAAGGTTAATGTTTGTTACCTGTGAAATTTTGTAAAAATTGGTGAAATTTTTCGACGTTGCTGGCTAAAGCATTTCTCCATCACAGTTGGAAACTCATCAACTTTAGTGTTTGGATTTGCTCATGAGTTTTGTAAGTTTTATGAAAATATTTCTTGTTTTTATATTTTGTTATATTAGGAAAAAAAAAATTAATTATTAACTTATATATAAATAGGCGGTTGCCGAACCCTTGGACCCCTTTTTAACATTTTGATGAAATTTGGTGTAGAAATAAATTAAGCTTTGATGTAAAATATTTGTTTTAAAGTAATGGTTGCCACGCCCCCAATAGAAAAATACGTTTTCACAGCTTAATTAATGGACCGAGTTTGATGAAATTTAGTATGGTGAAATATTAAACCTTGAGAAATGCATTTGATTTTAAGTGGGTAGCGCTACGCCCCTAGCAAGAAAATTTTGTTTTCTTAATTAAGCTAATCGACTGATTTTGATGAAATTCGGTGTGGAGATATGTATGTTGAACTGTAAGGATGGGACGCTTAAATTGCAAAGAAAAAAGTCTTTCCAAAATTTTATTTGGGAAAAAATTTATTTAAAAAAAAGCAGCTTTTATTCTACGTATGTGGAAGGTATAACAATCAATGACCCAATTCAACCCAATTTTCTTCAAAATTCTGGCTTTGTCGTTTGAAAACTTTCTAAACATGATAATTTGAAGTCTCTGTTGCTATAGGAGGTGGACCGCCATCTTGTCAAATCCCATTCAATTTTCATACAGATGTGGACCTTCCTTTTTTGTACAAAACTTCATTCCAATTTATGAAAATCTAAACTGAAATTCACCATAAAATGTCGTTTTATTAGGGTATCGCAGTTTCGAATTGAAATAAAATACAAGAAATTGCTTAAACGTCCTGTAATTTGACTTAGTTTGATAGATAATTTCATTACATTTGAATTGAACTTCTGGCATATGAGCGCTATGACCGCCTCAAATATAGCGCAGTCTGGAGGTTCATTTTTGGAATAATTTTTTTGAGCATCTGCGGCCGTAACTCTGCAATAACAATAATTCAAATGGTCTAACGTCGTTGGCTTATCCGTATATACCGGATATTTCATTATTTCGAAATAATCCCGAGGTGTTACATCATTAGCAGATAATTGAATTCATCATCTCATGAAATAAAATGTTCACACTTTGAAAATGCTGTTGCGGTGTTAATATTTCCATGGTAAAATGATAAGCCGCCATACTGAGTACACCAGCGTTGCCAAAATTAATGAACTTTTTAACGTTTAATCTCTTTTGGAAACACCCTTTACATGCAATGATTTCAATCGGTATTTATTTGATTAAGCAAACTTGACCTTGTAGATTTCTCATATTCTAAACAGCAGGCTTTTAAGGTTTTAGCAATGCGCCCAAACATTTCAAAAATTTTATTTTTATGTTAGACTCACGAGACCTTAAAATTATTAAGAGTATTTTATTCAAAATTTTGTAACGAAAACCTTGCAACTTTTGCTACGAAAATATCGCATTTTTAATTTTTGGTTACAAAGCTTAGATATATGGGCCACAAAAACAAAAATATTTTTTTAGTGCTCATAAATTACTGCGAACTCCAACAAGTCAAACAAGTTGTTGCCAGTTTTATTTGGTTGTGAATGGAAATTAAAAATTCGTGTATTAATAAAAAAGAAAAAAATTGTAAAATTGGCATGTCTATTTATAGCGCGGAGTTAAAATTAATTTGTCAAAATCTTTTTGCATAAATACATGCAACAATTTTAAAATGAATTTATAATTCTCTACAGCATTTGCAAATTGCAGACTGAAAAAACACCTGACTACAAAATTAGCAAAAAAGAGAATTTCCATACAAATTTTTGAGAACTCCTAAATCCTAGAGAAAATCTATATTAATTTTTGCTGCATGCGATTTGTAGATGAAGTTTTCTATTATTTTTGCACCAGCAACAGGTCAAAATATTCTGTGTATTTACTGCAATAAACAAATACTGAAACAAAACAGTACGGTAGAATATGGAAAAAACAAATAGTTTGTGTGCAAGTGTGGAGTGTTTACGTACTGATGATAGCTTATACTTTAAAACTCATTTCCATAAAAAAAAAAAATAAAGTTGCACAAGAACTATGTATCGTTAAAAGTTTATTTTATGAGTTATTTAAATCATTTGGTTAGTTTTGCCCCACTCTTTTCATTTATTCAACAGCTTCGATTTATGTACTCTTCATATGAATTTAATATTTAACTTAAAGTATATTTACAGGGACTTAAACATGAGCAAAATACATTTTTCGTTTTCGACTTAGTTTGATATTATTATGACCTAATTTTCTTTAACGATTTTTGATCATTTCTGGCTTAAACTTGATATTTGCTTTGCAGTATAATTTTTTTCCTGAACTGTACTGCCCTCAGAAGTGAAAATGGCGTGTCTCAAAAAAAGCGTTTCGAGATAGTTGATTTTTTTAATGGCAATTTGTTGAAATACCAATTTTTATTACAACTGTTTCAAGTTTTTCGAGGCACTCCTCTATATAAACTTTTAAATTGATTATGCCTCGCGTAACAAAGAAACTGATTCTGAGGCCACAGGTGCATATCTGTGGACATTAGACAAAACAACCTCTTTCAGGGTTGTGTTGAAGCAAAGAGCTTATGCTGTATTGAGCTCTAAGTTATAACTTAAGTATGAAGTAGCTGAATGGAAAACTAGTGAAAGTGTTATCTTTGGCCAGACCAAAACTTACATGCTGTACATTGCATCTATGGGGAGTGCTACTCCTAATTGTAGAAATTTACTGAGTTTTTGTTCAGAGATTTTCCGAATCATTCCTATTATTTGCGTGAAATTTGGTTACATTACCATAAATAATTCTCTCATTATAGCGTTTTAAAGGTTTTGTTGGTATGGGAGGTTCCATGCCCTCTTGATATTCAGAAATTTTTTGTTCAGGGATATTTCGTTACACAACACCAAATAACTTTCTCAATATAGCGTTTTAAATGTTAAATTTGTATGGGCGGTAAACGTGTTCATCAACTGATTTCACCCATTTCAAATCAAAGGAACAACGTGTAGCCTGTGTGCCAAATTTCAATTAATTATCTTGCTTGGTTTTCCCGTAATCGTGATTTCCAGATTCGACAGACAGACGTACAGACGTACATGGCAAAAGAAACTCAGGTTGTGACGCTGATGAAGAATATATGTACTTTCTTTACCACGCCCCCTTCTATAAGTTACAAACGGAATGACAAATTGAATATACCTTGAGTATAGGGTATAATAAAACAATTTAAAATTCCAAAATATGTGGAAAAACTTTGAATAGTCTAAAAATGTTGCAAATTGTTGAGCGAAGTTGAAAAATATTGAGTAACTCAACGTAAGTTGACTTCAGAAAAAAGTTGAAGAAATCGAAAATTATCGAATAAGACGACGGAAGCTAAAAATAATCAAAAAAGACCGGACAATAGCGTTGCATTTTGTGACGCTTGCGCGCTTGCATGACGCGTTACTTTTGACCCATTTTACCATAGTAGGTACAAATTCTCTTTCGGGTCACCAGCATAGATCTTAACACATCAAAAAATGCTGAATGAATTGTAAAAATTATTGTATAATTTTATTATATGTGACTGGGAAAGTTAAAAGGGACCCACGGTACGAAAATAAGTTTTCGAGAAAAACTACTTTGAAGTTAAGAAGTGGTTTTTTATGCGCATGAACGTTTTATGGCTTGAAACTTGTTACTCGGGGGTTTTTGGGGTCGCTGATAACAAATCTGGTATCAGATTTCAAAAATTCAAAATGGCGGATTCAATATGGCGAACAAATTTTTTAAAAACTGATCGGATTTGTTTGAAACTTGTTATTCGGGGGTTTTCAGAGTTGCTGATTACGAATCTGGTATCAGATTTTCAAAATTCAAAATGGCGGACAAATCTTCTAAAAACTGATTGGATTCTCTTGAAACTTGTTATTCGAGGGTTTTTGGGGTCATTGATTACGAATCTGGTATCAGATTTCCAAAATTCAAATGCCGGATTCAATATGGCGTACAAATTTTTTAAAAACTGATCGAATTTGCTCCTCACTCGTGGGTTTTTGGGATCGCTGATTACGAATCTGGTATCAGATTTTCAAAATTCAAAATAGCGGATTCAATATTTAAGTTGTTGTGTTCTTCTCTAAAGTATATTTGTAAAATAAATAATGAAGTTGTAAATCTGCTGTTTGTTTCTTTAGAAAAATCGTTCATGTATATTAAAATCCTCCATTTTGAAATTTGAAAAGCGAATCTGATCAATTATTAAATTAGTGGTCCGTTATATTGGATCCGCCATTTTGAATAACTGAAATTGGAATCGTAATCAGCGACCCCAGAAACCCTCGAGTAACAAGTTTCAACCGAATCCGATCAGTTTTTAGAAGATTTGTCCGCCATATTGAATTCGCCATTTTTAATTTTGAAAATCTGATACCAGATTCTTACTTAGCGACTCTGAAAACCCCTGAGTAGCAAGTTTCAAGCGAATTTGATCAATTTCAGAGAAGTTTGTCAGATTGGATTTTTTCGTACTTTTTTTTTTTTGTCAATGTGTCCATGTTTGAAGTGAATTTGTGAAAATAATAATGCAGCTAGAAAGCTGCGGTTTGTTGTCTCTTCTATAAGAATCGCTAAAAAAGTGAAAACCAATTTTTTCGAACCGTAGGTCCCTTTTAACTTTCCCGGTTACATATATATTTTCTTAAAATTTAGAACAAAATAGCCTGATAGTTTTGTCTGAAACTCAGTTTTTTCAAGAAAGAGTTAAACAATTTTTTACTCGCAATAATGGTTGCAATTTGAAGTACTGTGCAGCATCTTCTGTTTACATGATTTCCTAACCCTAAAGCTTTTATTCTATTGTATTTGTATTATAAAACTTCTCAGAATTATACATTCCCAGTGTGCTAAACGGATCTGTTTCGAATTCGAAACAGACTTGCGTCTTTGTATATTTTATCCGAAACGAATTCCGCGCTGACGGAATCGTAACGGGTTCGAAACGGATCTGCAACCGTTTTTGTTCACATTGGGTTACCACATAGAACGTCCATGGGTTTTTAATTCTGCTAAATACAGACATTGCAAGTAGCTTTTTCAATTAAACAAATGATTAATTTTAAGTGATAAATTAATTTTAAGCTGTAAACAAATGTGAAAACTTTGCCAAAAACAACAATTTTGCCAAAAGCATTTTTTAATTGGAAATGTGTGAAGATTTTTCAGTTGAAAAAATAAATTCAAGTATGTACTCGTAATTTCTGTGAAATTTAAATTTACTTTTGATATTGCTATTATTAATTGCCGAAAGTTTATGCAGAAAGGGATGTTAGTAATGAAATTATAAATTTAATTTAAAAAATTTTATCATAACTTTTAATAATTTTTTTTGTGAAAAAATCTTCATGAAAGTATTTCAAAAAATGTTCTTTCTTTCCTTGAACAAACTGTTCATATTGCAATTATATAGTGCTCTTAATGTGTGTCACAAAATTGAAAAAAGTTAAATAAAACTAAATGAAAAAAAAACAAAAACAACAAAATCATTTATTGCAAATTTGCAATGCAATGGCGCCGCAATTTTGCTTGCCGTCAGAAAACAACGGAAACACTTTAGAAAATTTGCAAAATGTAAAATAGAATCCATTAGGCAAACAGCTCTATATATTTAGTTTTTTTGCTTTTTTTTTACAAAACATCTAGTATTTAGATACGTCTTGAAATTTTAAAATAAACACTGCCGAAATTTGGCAGCATTGTGGCGGCATTGGATTTGTAAACAATTGCAGGAAAACAAATCGAACGAAAATAAATTTAAAAGTTTATTTTTAAAACGGAATATTTTACTTTGTGTAAACAAAAAGTGACAATTATTCTCTGTGAGTTAGTAATAAAATGATTGTTAATTTACGAAATTTATTTTATATATAAGATCGTGCTACAAAAAATCATGTTTTCGTTTCACCCACGATGAAATCAATATACTGGCGTAGGAATAAAGAAAGGCTGCGTTTTAAGTTTAAATTAAGATATTATTGTTTACAGTTATAAAGTTTCAAAAGATATGTTAAATTAAATAAAAAAAAAATTATTTAAATACTTCAACACATCCTATTTTGTCAATATGGGTATCATATGATAGAGGAAACTCTCTAAAAATAATAAAACTGTTTGTTTTTGCTATATCAGGACGAAAAAATGTAACTTTAAAACTTTCTTATTAAATATTCTTGATGATCTATGACAAATTTTTTTTTGTTGGAAAAAATATTTGTTGCAGACTCAGGGTTAGAACTTTGAAGTTTTCTGGGATATGTCAATCTCAACCAAACTTACTAAATGCTTTGCCTTTGACCATGTTACCAGTATTGCTATCGTACGAAAAAGAAGAACCTTTAAAAGTATCAAACAACGTTTTAGGACGTAAGCTGTCAAGAATGTGCATTAAAAATTTAATTCCTGAATATTCTTAAAGATCTTTAAGTAATATTTTTTAAAAAGTACAAAGTATATCTTTAAGAAAGTTCATAAATCTATTTAATTTTTTGAAGTATACTATTTTTATTTATTTTTAAAAATTGACTTTCTAAACCGAAATGTGAAAAACATATACTTTTTAATATGAGCTTAATTTTTCTTTAAGTCAAACATGTAAATTGAGTATTTGTTTTTTTTTAGTTAAGGGGGCAGGGGCAGTCAGAATTTTCAAGAAATCGATTTTGTTTTTTAGATCTCCTCAAAGTATAATATCTTAAAAACATGTCCTGAAAACTTGAAGTCAATTCAACAATTACTTTTAGAGTTATTCGCCAATAACCAAAAGGCTCTCCCTCATTCATGTGCTTCTCGTCAGTCTGTGTGCGGTAGTTGAACTTTAACTGCGTTTTTCTCAAAACTATGTTTTTGGAACTGGTGACCTGTAACTCGAAAAGCGCTCGATAGATTTCAATGAAATTTACACAGGTTTTTGAAAAACATAAAAAGGCTAATTTTTAAATATTGATTTTTTATGAACAATTGATTGTTGGTATTTTCCCGAAAATCTGGAGGTAAATTTTATGAGGCCGCCATTTTGTTGGTTAAAAAAAACCATCGATCAGGCACTAGATTATATATTTAAATAATTTTCTTATCCGATTGATTTTAGATGATTTTCCAAGGATTTGTGATGGTCACCGCAAGGTACTCTGTGTGGGACAGGGTCCAAGACAGCCAGCTATAACTTTTTTAAATTTTTTTTTAAGCTTTCGTCAAGTCAAGTTAAAACATAGTGCAATGATGCCATATTATCACTTTTATTAAATAAATTAAATTAATACAAAAAAAAAATTATTGGAAATGCTCTATTTTACACGCGTCTGACTGCCCCTGCCCCCTTAAGCTTTAATTGAATGCAACTTTTGTATTTTTTTAAGAAAAAAATTTATAATTTAGTATTCTAGGGTTAATATGGGAATGAGAAATCACACAAAAAGTCCCATCAATTTCAAATTTGAGACCGATTTCATTTCATGTCTTTTGGGTAATTTTTTTTTTGAATGAATTTTTTTTTTTTTTAAAAATTCCAAAAAAATCCAGTAAATGAGATATGTCACGTAATATTTCAATAACAACTTTAATCTATCAAATGCTGTCGTTGGATCTTAAAATCTGAGAGAAAACAACTCTATTCAATGCAAATTTTTTCAGACGATCGACAAAATTTAATGATTTATCGCAATCATTAAAAATTTTTTTACAAAAACTAAACAAAAAAGTAAAAATGAAAAATTAAATTCCAAAACTTGAAAACCAGCAACACCAGTGGCTCCATTAACTTTGTAGATTTGTTTTAAATTCATTGTTTATTTTCGTTATTTTTAACTCTTTTTTATTCGAGATATTTAATTAGCAACACGCTAAGTGGTCACACGGTTTAACTTGGTTAGCATTGCTGAACTAAAAACTCCGATCGACAAGTTGTATGTAAATATTCTTATTTGTGCTCGTATATATCGCTCACTTACTTCAAGACTGGCATAACTCAAAAAACGTGATTTTTGAGTTAATGATGCAGAAATGTCCGCCATTTCATGTTTTATTTTGTGTCAAAAAATCAGAAAATTATCTCATAAACTTGCTTTGTGAGAAGAGTTTATATAGACATACTTTTCATTATTTTCATATAAAAAGCAACTTATTGAAAACTTTGAATGCGGTTTTCTCCCACTTTATGTTTTTTGAGTTATGCCAGTCTTGAAGTAAGTGAGCGATATGTACACTAGACTGATTCTAAATATAGAAGCGTTGAAATCGTATTTTACCGAACGTATTTTGATTCACTTTTAGATTTTATAATAAACAATTTATTCGTCACTTTCAATCATTTCATGATCAATATAAACTTTTGATGGGTAATTTATTCACAATTTTCAAATTTTTATAATATATTTTATATTTTCTTTGTGTTATCACTTGTCTACACACCGTAATAAACAATGAGCTCAGTAAAATAATTATTAATTGTAATACGAGTATATATGAACTATAATTTCTGTTCCGATAAACCAAAAATAAAGTATTTTCAAGGGGCTTGTGTTGCCGCACTCAAAAATGTCGCTTCGTACTAAAACTTAACTCGTGCAGAAGTTCCAGCTTTAGAAATGTGTTGGTATTGAATTTGTCACAATTCGACCACTAAATTTTGCAACATTGAATTGATTGACAATATTCTATGATAAAAGATATTTTGTATCTTGCTTGGTATTCGAAATATTAACGATTTAATATAGTATTTTTGTCTTGATATTATTTCACTTTGAATACATATTGATGTAGTTTGGCGAAAACTGTATAATTACATTCATATTCATATATATACACATATTTATATTCATAGCCATATCAGACTAGCTTAAGCGTTAGAGCGGCTGTCACAATAAAATACGAAGTTGCCGGGGTTCAAATCTCACTTAGTACAAATTAATCAAAGCTGATCTGTTGAGGCAACATACTTATGTATGTACATATATGAATATGTATGTGTATATACATATGTGGTAATTGCCGTAACATGTGCCCCCAATTACCAGTTGCTATTAATCCCTTAACATAAGTAATAAAAATGCTAGATGTCCTCTAAATTCCAATAATAGCGTCACATCTAAAAGAAGGTTTTTCCACTTTTCTGGGCTTTTTGTAAGTTTTCAGACTCCAAGTTTCATAAAAGTCATCACGCACACAAACAAACATTTTTTTTGAACCACTCTAAGTACTCATTATACTAGATGTGCATTTGTATTTTATTCGAATTTATGCAAAATACTTTAAAAATAAACTTAATAATTTATGCAAAAATTCAATAAAACTAAATTGAATGTTTTGAAGTGCGATTTTCATTTCGATACGCGTGTGAACTATATTTTATGTGTTTCACTCGCATATGGTATACATACATAGCATATGGTATATTTAGTTCTGTTTCAGATTTTGTTTAAGAGCAACAGAACGAGATATAGAACATTAAGCTCATGTTTAATTTGCATTCTTAGAAATCTCTAAAGTAGGAAGTGAATTTAATTATAATACAACCAGTATCAAATGCTGTTTTACTATTGTATAGTTGTTGTTTTCTTAAATATTGAACTGAATCATTTGATATCGTTTTGCTGTTTCTATTTTTAGACTTTGATAATATTTGTGTCGCAGACTTTGCTCGGTTTGACTTTATCGTATTCGTATTATTTATTTAATTATTAGTTTATATCATTAATTTATGTAAATTACAAATTTTTTTTTGAATCACGTGATTTACGATGTAGCTTATGAATATTTTTGTAGAACTTGTTGCTGTGACACTCAGAGAACTTTTTTATTACAGATAATGGTAATTAATGTAAAAATATTTTCGGCGCAAAAAATGAATATATCGAATCAAGTTTATCACTGTTGAGCTAAGTAAAAGCAAAGTAGGGTGGTTTAAGAAGAAAAAAGTTTCTATATGAGTAGATTGTGGTTATTCAAGTACACTCATACCGCATACTCACTATACTGCCTAGATACGTTCCTGTATCCGTATGACGAATCTATAATTTTTAGTTGAATCACAGACGAACTAAAAAAACATTGACATTCAATGGACGATCGATTACAGAATCAAAGATGAATAAGAGAAAAAAAGAGTCAAGAAATATATAACTGTACATACATTCAAGAGCAATTAAATATATTAAAATTTTAAATTTTTTCTCAATATTTTTTTGAAAAAAGTTTTGAACCAAATATGTATGCGATAGGCTGAATAAACATTGACAAACCTATGCAGTAGAGCTTTTAATTTTCTCGTTCGGAACTAAGCTTAGATTTAATCAAACATTTTATTAGAAACATTTTGAAGATAGTACATTAAAGGATTCATCTTCGCGACCACTTGAATGTCATGGGCAATTTTAGTGTCTTGTGATTATCCGAAATATTAGTATTCTCCAGAATTCTTAGGCCAATGTCTTGTAATTGTTTTCAACAATGGCGTAGTAGCTGATCCGAATCATCAGTTTCAGGCAATTTCAACCAACCATCACAATCACGATTTTAATGAATTTAACATAAATCATTACCTAGTGTACCTAGGAAAAAGCGACTACCCCGGGCTTGTGGTACGGCAAATTGGTCCATGGTTTTTATCACATTTTTTTTTTTTTTAGTAAATGGATATGAATGAAATGTGAAAGCTGATGACCTTTTTTTGTTTTTTTTAGTTAATAAAAATATGTTTTACAGTGAAAATCTTCGCCCTGGGCACCGCATGTGCACGGTACGACACTGAATACCAAACAAAATAAGTTGGAAACTTTGCAATCTCAATAAAGTTGTTCATTCCTCGGAAACATCATACCTCACTACACGATAGAAAATATTTTTATATAAAAAAGTAATGTGGAACTAAAGTCATTTCTGCAAATTAAATTTAATGCAAGAACTTCAACAAAATTTAACACTTGATAAGTGAGCTAACAATTTAAATAGCAAAGCATTCAAGCATATTCTGCATTTAGAAGCTACGCTACGTTGCGCACCAAAGTTGTTGCATTATAACTAATAAATAACTGTTTTGAATACACTCACATAATTTCAGAATTTTGCGTGAAATTTAAATGACATATATGGGTGTTTCTTAGAAAACTTTTTTTTTTAATTTTAGCGGCAACTAGAAAACTTTAAACTTTTCTGCAAAATATGATACATGATATTGCAATGTTAGCACGTGCCCCTAAGTGGTTGTAGTTTTGTTATTCCCCGATTACACACAGAAATTCTTTTCGAAAATTTTTCCTGCTTTTTGGCAAGAGGGGGAAACAAAATGGTGGAGTACAGAAGTTTTCTTACTCGGAAATTCTCTTTCGTTCTGTTCGTTCGCTGATATTATGCTTTGACTTTATGTTTGTTCTGACAGATTGACGGAGTAATTGTTTTGACATTTACAACCCAGCGGCAAATATGTTATACACAACATCGATGAATAGCTATACTCATTGTAGGCAGTAATGCTCACAACCCCAGCCACAACTGTAAATGCTTTTTACAAAGGGATGGCCGCTTTGTATGCAGCTTGCCTACATCTCTATATACAATGTGTAGCAAGGAAAAGGCAGATTGCCTTAAAACATCGCTTACCAAGTGCCACATCCAAAGTATGCAGCCAACAGGCAAGACCCCTTACATCACCATATACAAATCAGACAGCAAACAGACAGACTGCCTACTACTCCATATACAATGCAGGCTGCCTACAACTCTATATACAAAGGAGACAGTCAGCAAACGGACTGCCTACAGCTCCATATACAAAGCAGGCAGCGAGCAAACAAATAAACAAAATATCACAGTAACCATTTCATTTGTGAAACATACAACACAAAGGGTATAGCTTTTCATATATGAAAATTCAGAGTACTTCATCGATTTGCCGCTGGAAAGCACAACAAAATTTTAATTTTCGTGAGTAAGCGCAAAACAAATTCACTAAAGATAACAGACAAGAACTTCTTAGTGTAAACCATCAATGAGGGATTTTGTATGGAAAAATTAAATTTACCATAAGCGCTGAATTTATAGTTAGTAAAAAAAATCGTAGAAAGCCTTTTTGTAAATATATATGCAGTTACATTTGCTGATGTTACAGCTGTTTGAAAAATCATTTACTAAAATAGTTGACATTACTCATACGACCCGATATCCCAAGCACAACTCAAGATATTTACTTTGCTGAATCTAAATCTGGCAGCCTAATTTCTCTGACACATCAGGATACTATATCTATCCAATAGAAGCTGAATTTTTTCTTTTTTCCCATTTGATTTGCAAATCATTACCTCAACCGCATAAAAGGAAAAACTATGATTTTATCAAATAAGACACTTTTTTCGAACAGCTTCCTAGATCAAACCTGCGAACCGCGCAATCACTTTGTTTTTTAGTACAATTCGTATGAAAAAAGAAAAAACAAAACAACGAAAAACAGATTTTTTTTTTGCGTTTTAGTAAATTTTCTGATTTTCGTTGTTTTGCTTTTTCGTTTTTCATACGAATTGTACTAAAAAACAAAGTGATTGCGCGGTTCGCGGGTTTGATCTTCTTCAAACCCGATTCTATTATATAGGCATATAGGACCGCAAATTTAAAAAAAAAAATAAAAATAACTCCTTCGGGTGTATTTTCTCCGCATTTTTAGTCACACGAAAAATGTGGGCGTGGTTTTACAAGAGTGGGTGGCGACCCCCATTCAACTAAAAAACTCAAAACGCTATATCTTGGCACCTAAATCAGACTTTTTCTACGTTTTAGTAAGTCGGTTTTTTCGTTAAATTTCAACGGAATTGGACATAAACTCTGTCCGCGCAGTTTTCAGGTTAGAGCTAGGAAGCTCAAATGTTGGGACAATTATTTTTATTCCTCAAGCTATAATATAGGAAAAAATAAACAAAATCCCTGTCCTAAAGTTTGAAAAAAAACACCCTAATGCACATGTCATAAGACTCAAAATCTGTTCTCAGAACCGCTCTAATGTATTGTACATACTTAAATGCTACAATATCCTTGTGCTCACTGACTGACTTATTTGATGCAAATTTGGTTGAAGCTGAAACAAGACAATCCTAATGGAATTGCAAAGCTTATGCACTTAAAAGAATATATACTTAAAATTATCAAAAAAGCAAATGAGAATATCGAAGTGGAGTATCCAGGGAATACATAGATACGCATTGAGTGAAGCCCAACTTCAGAAATCACGTTCATATGTAACTCTATGTCAGCTGTTTAATTTTGTGAATGGGGCGAAGTGGAATATCATTGTCTTGTGGCTTCTTGTGTTCATTACAAAAGAAACAAAAAAAAATTTAAAGAAAAATAAAAAATAAATTTAAATTCAAACAGAAAAAAACATGAAATAATTACTGAATCTGAGATAAAACGAAAAAAAAAACTTGGCAATTGAAGGTTTCCTATTGTCTTTATCTATAGCAACCATACAAGTATTTTATTTATTAGTGTTCATTAAATCCTTATTCGAACAAAAATTTTAAAATATATCAAGCAGATAATATTTTTTTAACAAAGTTGCAATGCACAAACCTTTATTAAAATATTTAAACGTCATAATTTCTATTTATGCATTGACGAAGTTTCCGTGTATAATGAAAAGAATTAAAAGGACACTTCTAATTAAATAACATCTCATTATCAGGGTATTTGCATTATTTAGTTTTTCTATGAAAATATTCAATTAATAATATAAGAAAAGCACAAAGTTAGTTGTAATTAAAAATTTGCAGTGATACAAAATATTTAAAAAAATCCTTTTTAATTAGAGTATCTTATGCGTTGGTTGCCCTTAAAATATGAAAGTGAATTTACAGAAGACATAAACATCAAACGATGACAAACTACTGTATTGGTATACTCAAATGCTTATCAACTAATGTTTTTGCTCATACGTAGCTTTTATAAGTTTTATGAAATAAGTCATGCTGGTAAAAGTGAGTTTATATAAACAAATGTGAGTGTAATATTATGATTTGATCCAAGGAAAGGACAGCAAATTAAAACTAAGCTGCTGACAATTGAACATTATTTAATTGAACTTACAGTCATTACCAAACAGCGGTATAGCGATATTTTATTTACAAATCGATCAATGCCTTTTCTTATGAAAACACCACCCGTAAAAGCATTAACTTAACCTTGTTATACTTAGAGCTATTTAAAAAAATGTTGCCAATATCGTGTCATTTGGTGAAACCAGTCAACACATGGACATGGAATGGTGAAAAATAAAAAGGTCCGGCTTACACGCACCATTATTGTGTTTAGTATTTCATTTTTGGCAAGCCAAAACATGGCACACTTAACGTTTTTTAAAAGAGCGTAATTATCCCATATTGATTTTTTTTAAAAAAAATTATTTTCGATTTTTAAAATTCGTAGTTATTTTGTTTGCTGTTTTATCTGAGTGTTTCTCAGTTGTTGATTGTTTTAATAAGTGAATTTTTTAATTTTATACCGTCTTATAAATAAAGTTATATATATACTCAACATTTCAAAAGTGATGACCAGAAAAAGTGACTTAATTATCAACATCATGTACTTGGCATTTTTTCACAACGTTTCTAATATTGATGACCAAAAAGGAAAGGTCCGCAAAAGCATCGAACAAATATTTTTCGACTAAAAATCTTTTCACGGAGTTGTGCAGTTTTCCACTTAAAGTTTCGAGATAAAACTTTCCAAAGCTCTATTACGGCCATATTACAAGCTAAATTGAAAACTAATTGTAGCTAAAGTCGTAGCTTGATGGTTTCTTGTATTTTTATGCCTTTTTTTCTCTCATTTATTGCTTGAATCAAGTGAATTTATTCTTTTTATTTAAATATTTATATCAAAAGCTAAAAAAATTATTATAAAAGATAATAAATAATTTTTTCATTTTCACCACTTAGCTAAAATCTATTGCTATTATTATTATTAAAAGATAGTAAAATTTATTATAATTAAAGAATAAAATAAAAGTAAAACAAAAAAAACATTCAGTGCGTGTGCACGATTTTTGCATTGATTAAAAAAAAATTTACATCATAACTAAAAAAAATTATTCATCTATAATTTCGGTGCAAGTTATTAAAAATTCTCTCAAAAAAAAAAATGTTTCAAAATTGTTCTACAGTGTAACTGAATGTAAAATTCAGATAAAATGATATACATATAAGGACATACGAAACATATCATATCATTAATATTTGTGTGTGTATGTGTTTATAATGTAAGCTATAAGTCGAGGATATTTGTACGCATTTATTGATAATCTGCTGACTGTTGCGTAAAACTCACAAAGAGCTTAAGCTTAGTTCGGTATTAACTGTTAGTAGAAGTTGATGTTTGTTACAAGCAAAGTCTTTTTCATTTTAATTGATGCAATCTTATATGTTTTTGATGTAAAATAATTACTTAAGTTAAATTTTTAATGAAACCACACTGAAAGCAAGCTATTCTTCAATAAATATTCTGATTTTAAGACTTATGTATACAATGTCTATTAGCAATGCGGAAGCTAACAAACCTCTCCCTCTCTCTCACTGTTTTTCTCTGTATAATTTATTAAAAATTCGTTTTAAAAATATATTTTCAATATATTCGTTTTTCATAGAAACAAAAATATAAACGCAAAATAATTTTATTTTCTACTACCTAATGCACCGCCACTAATTTCATTAACACTCAGATGTTAAATACTAACAAACTAACACCAATATTCGCATGTGTTTTTTGTTGTATTGTCGTTATTCTTGTGATTTTTAGACCGAAAATCTTTGCAGCATTTTGTCACTTTGTAATCCATGTGTTGTCTACAAGTGTGTTTATATTTGTATGAGTATTAATGTGTTTTAACAAGTGTCATTGTGACATAAAGTTATTTTGTCAACATTGTCAATGAAACACCCCCTATCGTGCTGCTAACAAAACAATGTAAATTGGCAGCGGCAGTTCAATTTACACATACATACGAGTATATCGTAGAAGTGTTTGTGTATTTTCTACAGCTTTGTGATACTGAATTCATTTTCGTCATTTTTATACCAAATAATATGCAGGTTTTTCTGAAAAAAAAAAAAAAAAATTATGTATGTAAAAAAATAGAACATAAATTATAGCTGTAGCGATGACATGATATATACCTATTTTCGATAAGATATTGCTTAAAGCATATTTATTTATTGCCAACATAAGCTGCTATTGTGTTGTTTTTTTTCTCTTTAATTTTAATATCCATAAAGAATATTTCAATATTGATTTTATAAAGAAATTTTCGGGAGAAAAGAAATAATGTACAAACTTTTTTCGCCAAAAAATTCCGAAGCATGTCATTCATTAATCGATCAGTAGTGACTCTTTACATAATAAAAATTCAGTTTAGGATTTTTCGTATTGTCTGACGCAAAACAGGAGAACAAGTCCTTAGTTATGTTCGAAGCTCATTTTCAATCTCTCCCCATTTACTAATATGAAAAAATATTGTTGTTTTTATTTATGAAAAAAAAAATGATCTAAAATATCATCCTAGATGAATTGCAGGAGCCCCAGTTAAAACAATATTTTTTTTCAGAAAATCGCACCAACAAACGCCTTCTAGCGGTTCTCATTATGTCCAAACTATCATTGTTGTGAAAAATATTATTTATTTTGAAAAGATAAATGCTGTAAAACATTCTCTTCAAGTGATTTGGCAAGGCCAGATTCGTTGATCAAATTCATTTCAGATTTAACAAAATCTTATCTCAGTAAATTGGCTAATAACCTCCCATCAGTTGGCTGGGGTAGTTACTGGTCAAACTAAAAAATTATTTTCAACATTTCCCGATCTCTTGTGTTCTTTATCTTCTTACGATGCCTGTGGGTTCCACACCTATACTTGTCGGCAGACTTCAATTGTTAATATCCGCAACGATAATTGGATTTTGACATCATTTCATGAGCAATTTGACATTAGAATTGGTAGAAATTCGATAAAGATAATTGTTGGCGAATACTTCTAAATTGTGTAGAAGAGTGTTGATACGCTGTATAAACAACTGCTTTCTCGTTTGTCACAAGGATTTTAAGCTTTGTTAGCATTGACAAGAATGAAAACTGTCAGGCATTACGAAGCTTTTCCCATAGATGGACATGACAAAAAAAAAAAAACTTACTATCCGTATCCAATAAAATGTATAGTGGCCATAGTAGCAGTTGAACATCAACCCAGTGATGTCGTTAGTGTGGGTGTCACAAAGAAAAGCCATTTTTAATACCGTAGTATTTATTTTAATGCACAAAAAAACAAAGGTTTTCACTTTTTCAAACTCAAAAGACTTAGGAAAAATAAATATTTCTGCATTGAGCGTCACTTTATTCCTCACTTTATAAAACGTTAATTTGGCCCCTTAAAGTATAGAAAATGCATTTCACAGATTTCTGAAAAATATTGAGCTTAGTCCTTAGTGTGTAAAAATTAAAATTGTAGCACGTTCATTTGTTCATTAAATACCCATGTTTGTCGTAATATTTTTTTTTTCGATTCTCCAGTCAATAATTTGAAAAATGGAAATGTGAACTTGGCTCTTATAAAAATGTGAAAAATAGTAAAAACAAAGTAGTAAATTTGGTTATCCATGTTTGTCCACTATTTGGTTGAAAATATGTTTGAAAACAGTCTGATTGTCAATTGAAGGTCCATTTTTGTCCTGTTAAATTTTCAATTTGCAAAAATCCTAATGAAATTAACTATTTTTTTTTCCATTAAATGTCATCATCAGGTGTCAATGTCCACTCTTACGCTAGTGGCTCCACTACACCGAAGTAAAAATTTTCACACATCAAACATTTTTTCAATGTGGCGTTGAAAAAATTCACTCAAATAAATGTGAATTTGCCTTGATCAAATCTCTTGCCTGTTGATTTCTCTGATTAAACTCGTTTTTAATCAAAAAAAAAAAAAACAAAAAAAAAAAACTTTAAGCTTTTTCTTGCCTTCACTGTATCCATGGAAAATTTTCATTCTTTGAATGTTTGCATTTCAGATTGATGAATGACAACACAGAGGTATGAATTTATCGAAATTTATATCTTTTAGATATGAGCATTTAGTGATGGCGAATATTTTTTGTACCCTACACAGACGGTATATTCAATTTGTCTTTCCGTTTGCAACGCATAGAGGGGGGCGTGGTTGGTATAGAAAATTATATGTATATATTCTTGATCACCGTCACCACCTGTGTCGATTTAGCTATGTCCGTCCGTCTGTCTGTGGGTCTGTTGAATTCAGGTTTACGGAAAAACAAAACAAGCTAATTGAATAAAATTTTGCACACAGACCACACCTTTAAACAAACTTCTTGGGATTGAAAATAGGTAAAATCGGTTTACGGACACGCCTACCTCTCATACTCTATGTATATGTGTTCATACATATTTCGAAAAAAGTTTCAGCGATTTTGATGAAACTTGGTGATTTGATGCCCATGCACACAAAATTAGGATTGGGCTGGATTTCAAGTTTTCAAAGGCTCTTACAAGGGTGTGGTACAGCTCTAATTTTTAGCTTTTATAACGCCATATCTCGCAAGCAATGTTAGATATTGTGATGAAATTTGGTAAACGGATACAAATCTTCAATTGCGCCAAAAGTGGGCGGAAGTGATAAAGTGGGCGTGTCACTTTTCAAAAATTTTAAATTTTGATTCCGTATAGCTCAAAATTGGTACCCACGATTTTCGTAAAAATTTCAATGATGGTACCACTGAAAGCATTCATCAATACAAGCTAAGTCAGTATACTGGCAAAACTCGTTGAAGGGCGTGGCACAGCCTACAATATTTATAAAAGTTATAATAAGGTAGCTATTAGGTATCTTTTAACAAAAATCAGACGCAATAGTAATTGTAAGCGTGGCACCTCCCATACAAGCAAATAACGTTTAATGATATAGATAGTGTGCTATGAGAGTAACCTTCATTAAATTTGGTCTAGAGGTGTCGGTTTTTATAAACTTTGAAAAAAATGGATTTCGGCAGGATTGCATCAGTGGGCGTTTCACCTCCCATATTAGCATAAAGTTGTAAGCGCTATTTCAAGTAAACTATTGCAGCAATTGGTCTGAAATTGAATGTAGGTGTCTTACTTGGCATAAGTTATGTCTGCATCAAAAGCGGGTAGCGGGGTGTGGCACCTCCCATACAAGTAAAATACCTTAAGTGGAATATCCATCAAAATATGTGAACAATCGTACTAAAATTTGGTGTGAGAGAGTTTATGAAAGGCTGTGTCTGGATCAAAATCGGACTGGATTGTACCAGTAGGTGTGTCGCCACCCTAAATTTTAAGAATAATTACGGCATATATCACAAACTATACAAGCTATTGTGTAATTTATGAAACCTCGAATTTTTCATTTCTATTCGATTTTTTCAATAATTTACGCTTTTTCAACCTTTTAACTTTTTCCAATAAATCCCATATTTGTTCGACTTTTTCAACCTCTTTCAACTCTCTTCATTATTTTCTTTATTTTTGTCGAATTTTTCAGCGATTTCGAATTGTTTCAGTATTTTTCAACATATTCCATATTTTTTCGACTTTTTCAATTTCTTTCAAACTTTCTTGAATGGTTTCCATATTTTTGTCGACTTTATAAGTCTTTTTCAAGTATTTTAACATTTTTCAACCTCTTTCAATTTTTTTTACAAATTACATTTTTTCGACTTATTCAACCTCTTCAACGTCTTGTTTACATTTATTTAAAAAGTACTTTCAATGCAGCGTAGTGTATGTGAGTTTCGGCCTGGCCGAACATATCTCCTTAACTAGTTTTCATTTTGTTTTGTCTCTGTTGTCATTTTTCTTTTTATTAATTTGTAGATTTTGTTAGCTTTGCTGAATTCAATGTGTATTTAAATGGTTATCACTAAGTTACGAATTCTATTCTACACCAAAACAATTTGTATCCATGTGTTAAAAAGGTTGGCATTTTTTTTTGTGCCGCTCACAGGCTACTTTTTGTATTCCTTCAATTTTTTTTATTTATCATAGCAACAATGTAATAGCAACAATTTACAAATAATATACTGCATAAAATTTCAAGGAGTAAAAAAAAAATAAACTGAAATATTATCAATGAGTGCACAACAAAACAAAAAAAGAAGGCTTATACAAGAAAATAAATATAGAGCAGAGAGTGGTTATTAGGTAATGCCGCTAATATTGGTAGAGATAGAAGCTCTGATGTGATATTTTTTATACGAAAATTGCTCTCAAATCAAATACAAAAAAGCAACACTTTTACGAAATTGACAATAAGCTCAGAAGGCTTGCAGCATGTCAACTTTGCAGCATGTGTGAACATCTTACTTTGATAGTGACATGCACTGGTGTTACTTTCACACATGAATATTTAAATGCTGCAGGTAATGTTTTTATGATGGTCAGTAACATCAATAGCTGAATGTGATATTGATGATAACGAGGAGCATGTCGAGGAATGTATTGTTTGAACATATTCAAGGTGACCAGAGAATGACTCACTTGATTTATATGTATATGGATCGTCAAAACAAACCTTGTAACTTGAGTTCTTCAATTTTGCTGATTTTACTACAATTTTCAAAATTTATGAAAAATAAAAGAATTAATTCTCTTTATATATTTTTTATTTTCGCAAATATCAACTCTACGAAAACAATTGTTGGGACGAAAAAACTTTAGAAATTGGTATTTCTTTCGTAAGGTATTTTCTTGAATTTTTATGTTTCGTAATTTGGAAATTGACCAAAACTTAAAATATCTTCTTTTCAACATTTTATATAAATTTATTTTCAAATTTTTCATGCCAAAAGTTTTTTATGTTATTTTCAATTTTATATTTTTCTTAAAGTTAATCAAATCTTAGGTTATTGACTATGTGATTGAATAAAGAACTAATTTGTTAAGAGTATTTTATTTAGTCAATTGTACCCTGAAAATGATAAATCCACAAAGTGCTATTAAATTAAGGCTTGGACTTTTGAGAACGGTGCAAATTTGTCCATTTTTTATTTAACTATAACTCTAAAACTATACATTTTTAGTATAGTACTTATGTATACACATTTTACGATTTTTTGTAAAACATTAAATTTCCCATAGAAACTGCACTTAATATAATCAAAAATCTTACTTTTTCAACTAAATAAGTTAATAATTTTTTTAAATTTTTGTGCATAACTTTTTTCTGAATAGACTTAGGGGTTCTCAAAAAAAAAAAAAAAGAAAGCTGACGTAATTTCCTTCAAAATGGTGATCTATAAAAATATTTGTGATGAAAATTAGCTTATTAGAGAATTATCGTTCATAGTTACCTACAGAACATGGAGCAGCTAATTCCCAAAAAATCTAGCTCAATGTTGACTTTAAGCAATGGAGTAAAATGCATAAGTTGTCCTTCCACAAATCTAGCCGTCTTAATGCAAAATATAAATTCATAATTTGTTAAGTTTTGGGAATCTCTTATGATAACTCGTGCTATGGCCACTTTTACAGCATTGATTCAACTCGTATTGTAGTTTTATCACTCAATGAGTGCTGTGAATTTAAAGGATTTTCAATACGTGTGTATAAAACACATCTCCTTGTTGTCATTTATGCAGTTGCGAAATGAAACAATAGCAAAATTGTTGCTTACAATGGCGTATACTCGTACACGGTGGAAAAAGATAAATTATAAGAAGTTGAAATTCTGCAAAAATATGTGGTTTTTTCTTAGAAAACCGATATCTTGAAGTGACGAAATAAATTGCTTTTGATTATTTTGATATGATGCTTTACTGCCTGTCAAATTGAGGCTTTTCCACAATTTTCCTTTTATTCATCATTACTAAATATTACGAGTATATAAAGGCTGCGATCCGCTAGCACCTCATCTGGTGAATTTTGAGAAAAAAAAATAAGCATCTAATAGGTCACAAATTGGTCATAATTGGTCAGTTAGTCCCATTAATTGGTCAGCAAGATTCAATTTTTTAAAAATATTTTAAAAATTTCAAGGTCATTCGAAGATTTTGGCACCTCATCTGACGAATTCTGAAATAAAAAAATATGCATCTAATAGGTCACAAATTGGTCATAATTGGTCAGTTAGTCCGATTAATTGGTCAGCAAGAGAACATTTTTTAAAAATATTTTTAAAAATTTCAAGGTCATCTTAATATTTTAGCACCTCATCTGGCGAATTTTGAAATAAAAAAGTGCGTATCTTATAGGTCACGAATTGGTCATAATTGGTCAGTTAGTCCGATTAATTGGTCAGTAATAGAAAGTTTTTAAACAATTTTTTAAAATTTCAAGGTCATCTGAAGATTTTGGCACCTCATCTGACGAATTTTGATATAAAAAAATATGCATCTAATAGGTCACGAACTGGTCATATTGGTCAGTTAGTCCGATTAATTGGTCAGCAAGAGAATTTTTTCAAATTGTTTTAAAAACTTCATGGTCATCTGAGAATTTTGACACTTCATATTAGGACGAAAAAAAGGAAGTTAAGAAATCGACATGATTTTTAATGCTGACAATTGGTCAGCAAAAATCTAATAAGTGGTCATGCATAGAACATTTTTTAAAAATACAAATGACTTTCCTATGATACAACCCATGCGGGTACCTCGACTGTTATATCTACGGTGACCATCCGTTCTGTTTTTAACAGAACAGTTCTGTTTTTAAGGCGCTTGTTCTGCGTATTTTTTTTAATGGAAAATTACAAAAGTGTTCTGTTTTTCGCAAATGTTCTGTTTATTGTTCTGCTTTCATGCGCCACGCAAATCTACTATTTACTAATCTACAGCATACATGGGGGTAATGCATTAAATATTTAATGCATTTTATCTTCCATTACATTAAAATTATTTAATGGTAATGGAAATTTTTCCATTATCATTAAACTTTAATGGTAATGGAAATTTTTCCATTACCATTAAAAAATTTTAATAATAATTGAAATTTTCAATTACCATTAAAAATATTTCTGAAGTACAATACGCCCATTCCATCATCAGCACCAGTTGAAAGATTATTTTCTTTTGCCGGTATGGTTAACACTCCACGAAGGCGCAACCTTTCTGACGAAAATTTCGAAAAACTTGTTCTTATGTTTTTAATGGTTATGGAAAATTTTCCATTAATTTTTAATGGTAATGAAAAATTTTCCATTACCATTAATTTAATTTTAATTTAATGGTAATGGAAAAATTTCCAATTACCATTAAAGTTTAATGATAATGGAAAAATTTCCATTACCATTAAAGTTTAATGGAAAATTGAAAGTAATGCATTACCCCCATGTCTGATCTACAGTCTATTTCTAATAACGTCAACCCTTTGCTGATAGATATATAAGTTGTTACCGATATCAATTAGCAATCTCTATCAAAAAGCTGATTGTGCAATGTAATTACCGTGACGCTAAGTTTTTCGGTTTGGATTTGAACCCAAATTTTTGCTGGTTATTCGCTGAACGCAGAGATGAAATTTGTTTACTTTTTATGATCAAGAAAATAATTTCGGAGTTAGAAAAAACAGGAACTGCAAAAATAGTGTCAAAAGTTTTTATAAGAATTGCATTAAATTATCTACATCCGTTGGATAATGCATTTTAAGAGGTTGAAGTGATGGAATGGGTACTGTTGCGTACAATGCCATCTTCGAATAAGGTTGAAAGACATTTGACATATATTATGGGAAAGAGGAGCCGAATTAAAATTAATTACAGCGAACTATTTGATGAGCTTACGAGTGTTAAAAGTTATGCGACTTGTGAGATACTAAAGGAATGGACAGATGGTGGAGAGCTAGTCGAGAATAAATGGGTTGAAATATTTCAATATCTTAAAAAAAATTTCATACCTTTTCAAAATAGTTTAAGCATAGTAGAATTAAGTTTGTGTTTACCGGGTTCAAATGCCTCCACCGAAAGGATAATTTCTATTTTAAGCAATATATGGACTGACGAAAAGTTCCATATGAAAATTGAGACTGTAAAAGCTATTTTAATAACGATGTGCAACTTTGATCTTAACTGCTTAGAGCTTAAGTAATATTTACAAAGTCAGGAAAACATTATTAAATGTTTGGTGCATATATGTTTGTTACACTATTCTGCCGTACTAAGCGAAAAGGGCGTATGTCAAAAAAAGATATATCTGAGATTCTTATGACATCGGATAGCTTAAGAAATTGCTTGTCTAATTGAATGCTCCAAATGCTCCGGTCTTAGTTCAAACATATAACAAATCTCGTAAGAAAATTTTCTCCATCCCAATTTTAAAGGTATTTCAATAAATTAACATAAGCAAAACATCAATTATTTCGAAACGAAATTTTTTGAGATACGCCCTTTTCGCTTAGTTCGCAGTATTTTTAATTAAGATCAAAGCCAATGAAATTTGATTTTTTTTTTTGTGAATTTTTGTTACTTTCAATATAAAAAAAACAAACACAATTTTTGTTCTGTTTTTTCAATTTAAATTTATGGTCACCGTAGTTATATCAGGTTGTCATGTAAATCAATTAATTTTTAATTTCTATAATATGTTGTTACATGATGACTTAAAATTGATCAGCCCAATCAAAAAGTTGGTCAGGCGTATTAAACAAGACATAAATAAAAAATACCTGCGTATCACAATTAAGATAGTTGTACATTAGAGCATCCACATGTCACATGATATGATATGTGCAAAAGCGTGATTTATTTCGCTCCACAAGCCTTTTCTTATAGAATGGCGGTGGAAAAGAAGATATGAAAAAAAATTTAGTGTTTGTTTTGGAAACAGGCCAGTCGCATTTGACCCAAAAGCTGAAAAATTGACTTAAAATGAGTTTTATTTATCGATCTACAACTGTAAAACAAACGATTTTTGGTGATAGCCCAGTGTGTCAAACGAATTCGTTTCGAATTCGAAACGAACTCGTTTCTTCGTACTATTTATCCGAAACGGATTTCGTTACGAATTCGTTTCGAACTCGTTTTCGTATGAAATTCCTCTCGAAAAAACGGAATTCGAAACGAATTCGTATTTGAAGTCCATTACGAATTCGAAACGAACAAAAAACGAATTCGTATTTGAAGTCCGTTACGAATTCGTTACGAATTCGAAACGAATTCGTTTTACTTACAAAAAACAAAATCCGAAACGAATTCGTTTTACTTGTAAAAAACGGAATGCGCACAAACGAATTCGCATCCGTTTTTGTGCACATTTGGATCGACCCAGGACATTTCGATGTAAAATTAAATGGCTAATACATCTTTCATACACTATTTTGATTTATTTGTGTGCGTTCGTGGACTTAAATGATGTTAAACACAAATTTTATGAAAAAATTTTCCATTTTTTTTTAAACGGTCCCCATTAAATATTTGAAGATGAAAAATTTTGTTTCAGTTATCTTATTAAATAGAGAGTCTCATGTACTTAGTTTAAGAAAAAAAGTTTTTAAAAATAGTTTTTTAAAAATATCAATTTTTGATGCTAAAAAAAAGGTATAAAAACTCATTTTAAAATGGTTTTTTGACTTATCTACATTAGTGTGACCAAAAAAAATCGAGTTTTCAACTTATATGTTGTTTTTATGAAAAGTAATTAGTGTTATGTAAAAAAATGAAGCCCTGAAAAATTTCATTAAAAAATATTGATATTTAGAGGTCGCTAGTGTCCGATTTATGAATTAAATTCATTTTTTTTTATTTGCGAGGGATTATAACTCTTCCCAAAAGATAATTCTGCATAAGATACGGGCTTTCGGGTGTGCTGAACACGATGCTGATAGTTGTTTTGCGAAACTGTGGCTGGGTAGCTTGGTAACATAAAAAAACTCGCTGAAAACAGCGAAAAAACAGCGCAAATTTGGGTTTAAGTGAGGTAAACTCGAGGAATACATTTTTTTCTTAGTCTAACATTCTTCAGCATTATAGTCCGAAAACAGACGAAGATATTCTGCCTAGTCTCGATGTTCCAGTATTTTTCCTCAGAAAAATGATAAATCCTCGAAAACGGGCCAAAACTCAAGCTTAAATGAGGTAAATTCGAGTAATACATTTTTTAAAGATCGTTCTCCGAAGTAATTTTTTGCGCTGAAACCGAAATCGGCCTCAAAATCGAATCATCACATCAGACTTCCGAAATGTTTGAGGTTACGCAGACATTTTTACTTATATCTTATTTAATACGCCTGACCAATTTTTTGTTTTGGCTGACCAATTTTAAATCATCATGTAACAACATATTGTAAGTATAGTAATTAAAAATGAATTGATTTACATGACAACCTGATATAACAGTCGAGGTACCTGCATGGGTTGTATCATAGAAAAGTCATTTGTATTTTTAAAAAATGTTCTATGCATGACCACTTATAAGATTTTTGCAGACCAATTGTCAGCATTAAAAATCCTATCGATTTCTTAACTTCCTTTTTTTCGTCCTTTTATGAAGTGTCAAAATTCTCAGATGACCATGAAGTTCTTAAAACAATTTGAAAAAATGTTCTCTTGCTGACCAATTAATCGGACTAACTGACCAATTATGACCAGTTCGTGACCTATTAGATGCATATTTTTTTATATCAAAATTCATCAGATGAGGTGCCAAAATCTTCAGATGACCTTGAAATTTTCAAAAAATTTTTAAAAACTTTCTATTACTGACCAATTAATCGGACTAACTGACCAATTATGAACAATTCGTGACCTATAAGATACGCACTTTTTTATTTCAAAATTCGCCAGATGAGGTGCCAAAATATTAAGATGACCTTGAAATTTTTAAAAATATTTTTAAAAAATGTTCTCTTGCTGACCAATTAATCGGACTAACTGACCAATTATGACCAATTTGTGACCTATTAGATGCATATTTTTTTAGTTCAGAATTCGTCAGATGAGGTGCCAAAATCTTCGAATGACCTTGAAATTTTTAAAATATTTTTAAAAAATTGAATCTTGCTGACCAATTAATCGCACTAACTGACCAATTATGACCAATTTGTGACCTATTAGATGCTTATTTTTTTTCTCAAAATTTACCAGATGAGGTGCTAGCGGATCGCAGCCGTATATAAAGAGGCAAAGTTTGTATGTTTGTTTGTATGCAAGGTGTAATCTCTGGACGTACTGAAGCGACTCTAAAAATTCTTGCACTAATAGAAAGTTATACAATCTCTGAGTAACAGGTATATTTTGTTAAACATAATGACGTTCCACTTCCTTTGCAACAAAAAACTTAAAACGCTAAATGTTGGCGTCTATGATAGCAAGGGTTTTGAATTTTGGTGTTAAGATGCATATTATCTATGCAAAGCATCTCAAGAAATATGAACGTTATTAGACAACAGGACGGTGGAACCTCTGATACAACAAAAACACTTGAATTGCTTTTTGAGGTACTTATAAGAAGTTGTGAAACTTGGCACAGTATGGACTTTGTAAAAGATAGGCGGAGTTGTATAACGGAAAATGCGCGGGTAGAGCCGCATGTACAGCTTTTATTAAACATATATATATTTAGTAATATATCACATCAGTCTCCATTTTTCTGGTGAACCCCTTCCTCAAGGAGAAACTCTAAAAACACCATAGTGGGACGCGCATGATTGCCATATGCAGGACATTTCTGCTATGCCAGTGATTTCAGAGTGGACAAACTGACAGTTCGTCACGCTTCTATTGTGCAATATGGACGTAAGTTCAATTTGTAACGTAGTTGTGCCAGCCAACAATAGAATTTATTGTATGTTTGTCTGTCGGTGTCTGTTACCTTGGCCGTCCCATTTTGTGTAATGTTCCATGACTCTCATATGTCCCCATATTGAATTTAAGGACATGCACACTATATGTCAAAAGAGAATGAAATACAATTTAATTAAATTTAGTTCCATTTACAATAAAAACAATGCAGTTTTTTGTTTGTATTTTTATGTGGATTTTTCTAGGTTTTATGATGCGTTTACGTAAGTATTATTTAATTAAAAATGTGCACTTGTTTATTGCGCAAATACCAAAGCTATAAGCCCAGCGCAGTCAGTTGAAATGTTAAATGTACAATATACTTCATTGAATTTATCGAATTATGTATTTGCAGGCATATGAGCAGATTATTGGTTACAAAATGGAAATAAAATTTTATTAAAACTTTCTAAGCTGCGCATCAATTTATGATGACCTGTTTAAAATGAATTGCCAAATAGGCTTATGTGTTATGGTCAATAAAAGGCATCATAGCAAATCGAAAAACATATCACATTTAAAAAGATTATTAGAATTGTTGGAAATTAATTCTAAAATAATGACTCAGAATCAAATAGTAATCCATGAAGTGGAGCTTAAAAGTGATGATGTCGATTTATGTATTCAGGGCAAAAGTAATAGCTGCTATTCCCCTAATTCTGGCGGAAACTACTCAGTGGTGCGCAGCAAACTACCTACTACAAGTTTTCAGAAGTTTTTTAAAAAAATAGTCGTTACTTTTTGTACAATGACAATGTAAAGGCACGCACTGCTAAAACAAAGAACAACAACTTTGATGCGTCTTCCGGCATTAAACAAATTTAGCCAGCACCATATTCTCCTGATCTAGTGGAGTGTGATTTCTGATTCTTGAATTCTTGGTGTTGAATAATTTACTAAAATTGAGAGAATGCATCTTAAATAAAAAGAGATTTTTTGAAAAATATATTCATTAATTTTTTAGATTTTTCAAAGAAACTGGCCGAACAGGCCCCTCGTATGTACCTGAAAGGGGACAAAAATCAAACCCATTTGATAAAGAATTCTTAAAAAATTCAGTAAAGTCCTACGTAGTTGCATTCCTTATTTTATTCAAAATTTCTTCAATCCATTGACAAAGTACTATAACTGAAAAGATATATGTATTTATTTTATGTATTTGTGGAAAAATCTACTGTCCTGAAGAAATTAGAAAAAACAGAAAAAGTGATGTCAATGCTATTACTTTTTGGAGAAAAAATTTAAAGAAATTAAAGTTTTTTATTTAGTCTTGTCACACAGGAAAGTATATTTAGTAAAATATGAGCTAAAACCAATTTTGATATACTCCCATACTTACAAACTATGCGGTAACTTATAGAAATAGGGTGTGTTCAGTAGAGAAGTGATCAGCTTAAGTTCTTGACTAAGTACAGTCAAACTTCCTTATAACGAACTTCTATGCAACGAAGTTCTCTCTACTACGAACTGAGTTCAAGTACACAGCTTTCTCGTTCTATTTTCAGTGTATTTTAATCTCCTTATAACGAGTTTCCTTATGGCGAGGTTTTCTTTAAGACGAAGAAATGTTGCTGCTGAAAATCAATCTTTTATAAGTTTCTGATCTCCTTAAAGCGAATTTTTTCAAATAATTTTCTCTTACGCATATCAATGAAACTACATAAGGAGAAAAAAGATTCCCAAAATATGAAAAAACAACAATCGAAAAAAAAGTTCCTTCACCATTAATGGTGACAATAGTTCAGTCAGTATTCAGTGATAGAAGTGAAAATGTTGCAACGAAGTAGCATTTCTCTCGAAAAAAAGTTATTATAATAAAAAAAGCTGAGAAAGGCGTGATAAAAAAGAAAGATATTGCTAGGGAGTTTGGGATTCCTGGCAACAGTTTATCAACAATTTTGAAGAATAAGGCAGTGATTTAAAAAAGTGTAGAAGACGCAAAGTTCTCAATATGAATAAGAATTGGCCTCTGCTGATAAGGTGATTCCTACATAAGGACAAATTTCTACATCATTTGACGAATTTCGAAACTTTCTGGAGATAAGGAGAAACGTAGCGACTAATGTGTACGCTTTTCTCAGAAGATTTTGTTGATGGACAAAAATGGAAGAGTGTAGTCCAAACCAAAATGACTGACTACTTTAAATAAATAAGAAAAAGAAATTCATTTTTATAACGAATATTCTATATAACGAATTTGTTTTCTGGTCCCGTGCGTATTC
This sequence comes from Tricholauxania praeusta, assembly GCA_949775025.1. Lineage (NCBI taxonomy): Eukaryota > Metazoa > Arthropoda > Insecta > Diptera > Lauxaniidae > Tricholauxania > Tricholauxania praeusta. Next base: position 59,839,871 of record OX459028.1, on the reverse strand, counting down.
GCTATATGGAAGTTTGACTGTAGTTGTATTTACATCGTGTTTTTGTTGACAAGACAAATAATTCTCTTAAAGTGAAATCAAAATGGGTGAACAATTTTGTTGTGTATATTTTAGTTGTTTACATCAAAATAATTTAGTAATTGAACTTGAAATTAGTTAATATTTTTAATTAAACATAATTTAACATTAATATCGAACCAGAGTCCGCAAAAAGTGAATACAAATGTGGCCATTTCGAATAAAAAAAAAACCGATGAAAAATTTAAAAAAAAATGTTCAATAAAAGGAACAAAACTGGATCGCATTTAAATCATACATGACAACTAAGTAGGTACAACGTTATTGAATTGATTTTTATTTTTTTATCGAATTTTTTTAGCAAATATCTAAATGAATATTTATTTTTTTTTTTGATGAAATATTGTTGCTCTAAGTATAGCTTCTTTTCACAAAACTCCTGTCAATTAAATGTAACAATCATTTTTCATATTGACAGCATACCTAAGCACTTTTTAATATGCTTTTAGAACTTCACAAACTTGAGAAAACATAAAAATGCAAAAAATATTATCCCTCACGTTTTCTACATGAAAAAAAAGGAAATCATTTTATTTTCATTGTCAGCAATGCGCAAAATTGGTAAAATGTTGTAGGGGCCTTTTTTTTTGTGGTTTGAATGAAACATTTTAAATGCTACGCAGTGAAATATAAAAAGGATAATCGGCACTTTTAACATTTGACTTATGAATGACTTACTGTGCCATTAAATATTCAGCACTTGCTGTTTATAGCATTTAAATCTTATCACATTTTAAAACATAAAAGTTAACAAATACGACTGAATGTGAAAACATGCGGGTATTTATTTTAATATTGCAAAATTTACTGTTGCAGCTTAATAATTGGGCTTTAACATTTAAACGAAGGCCTGTTTAAAAATTAAGTAGCCTTTTGGGTAGTCATCAAATATTCATCTTTATATTTTTTCCAATTTTTTGTAATATCCCCAAGGCCAAAAACGCCCACTAAGCGGAAATTCTCAAACTTCAAATTTCTGTTAGTCTATTTATGTACTAAACTGTGATGATAAATTCGAAACACAAATTTTCTTCATCCCACTTACTAGTGAGGGGTTATGCCCACAAATATCTTTCTACACCACAGAAGTGTGTTAACAACACTGTTCGTTGTATTCCCCTCTTTGCTGGTTTTTGGTGCAAGAACAAGTGCCAATATTTACTTGTGTCTGTATGATGTATGCTAGGGTGTGCTGAAAAAAGAGAAGAAAAGTAAAAGTGGGCGCGAAAAAGTGTAGTGCTAAGTGCTGAAATCATAATTGAAGAAATCTCATAAGTTGATATGATGTTTACTAAATCTATGTTAAGGTGCTTTAAAAATAAATTGTGTAAAAAAAATGAAGGCCAAACGCATTTTTCTTTGATTTATTTCAGCCACTACATGTTTAGAAATAATTTGAAATTGCAATGAAGAGCGCGATTGGAGGAAGTGGTCAAAATTGCGATTGAATTTACTTAATTCAGTAGTAAAAGTTTTGCTCTAAAATTAAAGAGGCACTTGAAGTGAAAATATTTGCAATTATGTGGTTTATTTACAGTAAAATACCTAACTATGTTTGAGTTTTTCAATATTAATCGACTTTTTGCATACTCTTTGATATTTTTCGCCTTCTTCGTCTTTCTATGAAATTTTCGATATTGTTTCACCTACATATATATATCGATTTATTTCGTACTTTTCGACATTTTTCTACTCTTTTGATACTATTCGACTTTCTCTTTGGCCACTATTCGACTTTTCCTACTTATTTTAAAATTCTTAGAGTCTTATGGACTTTCCAACATTTTTCGACTATGATTTTTAAAGATTTTCTCTACTATTCGTAAATTTTTTCGATGACATTCGTTTTTTATTGGCTTTTTCGATACTCGTTGACATTTTTAATCTCTTTCGATACTTTTCGTCATTTTTCCGCATTTTTAGTCATACGAAAAATGTGAGCGTGGTTTTACAACGGTGGGTGGCATCTCCCATACAACTAAAATCCCAAAATGCTATATCTTGGCACTTAAGGCAGACTTTTTCAACGTTTTAGTAAGTCGGTTTTTTCGTTAAATTTCAACGAAATTGGACATAAACTCTGTCCGCGCTCGAATGTTGGGACAATTATTTTTATTCCTCGAGCTATAACATAGGAAAAAATAAACAAAATCCCTCTCCAAAAGTTTGGAAAAAACACCCTAATGTACATATATAATTCGAGAGTGGCATGGCAACCCATGGCCTTAAGCCGCAAAGGCAAGTGGTCACGTTAAAACACAAGACAGTCAGTGATCTGTCACTATCTGTTATTACCTAGACTATTTTTTGATACTTTTCTGTATTTTTTTACTTCTATGGTTTTTAAACTTTTAGCATCTTGATACTTTTCGTTTCCTATGTACGTAATTTTTTTGAGTATTATAAACTTTTCCGATGCCTACCAAAACTATTCAATACCCTTACGATTCGATAGTAAGGGTATTCACGCAGCAAAGTCTCGTACTTAAGCGCTTTTTTTTTTTTTTGATTTCACCCTAATGACTGCGTGTAGATTCTTGTACGGTTCATGCACTATTCCATAGTTTAATGTGCAGGATTTCAATAATTTTGTTATTGGTTTTTGACTTGCCCCAAGCGAATTGAGAGTTTTAAAAGTCAACGCATTTACGAGAAAACTGTTGCGGTTATTTCATTTTGAAGTCAGGAAACATTTGTTCACAACTCTGAAAATTTTGTGGTTTTTATTTTCAGCTTTTAAAAATGTGCTGTTAAAATAAAATGACATGAAACAAAATACTTACAAACATAAATCATAGAACGCTAAGCAAGAGACGTAAATCGATATCATATGAATTTGAGTTTAATATTAAAACTTGTTGCTTTGTGACTTTTATTACATTATTTAGATATCTCACACGCATTGAGCCGTTGACAAAATCAGTAATATTAGGTGTTTTAATAGAATTTATAACTTAAATGTTGTCTACTGTAAACTCTTTTGTGTCCTTTTTCTCGTCATTGAGTCTAGGGCTTCCACAAAACTTTTCCAACGTGCACGTTAAAGTGCTTTAATTCTCTACAACACTTCCGCGATTCACGTATTTCCTGTTCTATCGGTTGTTTCCACAATGGTTTAGGATGGCCACATTTCCACTTACCCTGAGAATTCCGCTCCAATGCTTACCGGCAGACTGTAGTTCCACTTTTGTCGTTTGATTTCAATGATAATCTTGACAGCATCTGGTGAGCCAGATCTAATTTACTGTATAGTATACAATGTATCTTAAAGAAATCATGATCATAAATTAATTAAAGTACTTCCACCTATTTTTAGTGATAAACGCGTTTTCTTCCAGAATATTGTTAACATTTATTTATAATATTTTGACATTTATGGTCTTTCATATACATACATACACACATTATTAACACACAATGTTAAGTTATGAATTGTCTATGCCAATATTCAAGATTTTTCGGTGTGGAACACTTTTCGATCTTTTTCCACAACCGCAGTCTAAAAAAAATCCAATTTTTAGCTTACATGTCGGAACTACATAAAATCAGTCAAATCTGTTGTGATAAATAAAACATTTCAAATTTTATTGTGAAAATGTCATTTTTGCATATTAAAAATATGTACATATTTTTGTGCGTTTAAAAAAACTTCCTCTTAAATAAAATAATAAAAACAAAAAAGCAATAAATTACAAAATAAAAACTGCAAAAAATGCGGGCGCTCAATTTCCTGATGCAGCTGCTGATATTGATTGATTCATCTTTTGTTTGGACACATGTTAGGACATGTGTCCTAAAAAAGCCCCTGGGTGTGATAACATCACTCCCAAAATGATTAAGGAACTGCCTCACTCAGGTGTCATCTTTCTGACCAGGCTTTTTAATGCTATAATTCATTACGGATATTACCCAAAAGAATGGAAAAACTCGTTGATAACCATGATACCAAAACATGGGAAAGATCGTACACTACCGTCATCGTATAGACCCATAAGCCTTTTACCTTGCTTGTCAAAATTATTTGAAAAATTAATTCTAGCAAAATTAATGCCATATATTACTGATAAAAACTTATTACCGCCTCACCAATTCGGCTTCCGAAAACAACACGGCACAATCGAACAGGTTAATAGGATCACAAATGAAATAAGAAAGGCTTATGAGCGCAGTGAATACTGCACTGCAATATTTCTCGATGTCGCACAGGCGTTTGATAAAGTATGGCATGAAGGCCTTATCAAAAAAATTGAACACCTATTGCCTCTTAATGTTCATAAAATATTTACTTCTTACCTCGAAAGCAGGCTTTTTAAAATAAAATACAAGAATTTTATTTCAACTCACTTCAATATAAGAGCAGGTGTCCCTCAAGGTAGCGTACTAGGACCGTTTCTATATGTATTGTATACCTCAGACTTACCAATCAGTGCCAACACTACCATCTCAACATTCGCAGATGATACCGCAGTCTTAAGTTGTAACCGTTGCCCTTTGGAAGCTTCTCGAAACCTCCAGTTTCATTTGAAATCAATTGAAAAATGGTTATCGCTATGGCGCATAAAATTAAATGAGCAAAAATGCAAGCAAGTTACTTTTACTCTTAGGCGTGGTGAATGCCCTGCAATTGTACTAAATAATATTTCAGTCCCACAGGGTGAAATTGTTACATATCTAGGTATTCAATTAGATCGACGATTAACATGGCGTAAGCATATTGAAGCCAAAAAAACGCAGTTAAAGTTAAAAACCGCCAGTCTTCACTGGTTAATTAATCATCGCTCCCATTTGAAGCTTGAATATAAAATCCTTTTGTACAAAACAATCATTAAGCCAATTTGGTTATATGGTATCCAATTATGGGGTAACGCCAGCTCCTCAAACATTGAACTAATACAACGGGCTCAGTCCAAAATCTTAAGAATATTTACAGGTGCCCCATGGTATATACGGAATGAAAACATTCACAGAGATCTATGCATCCCCATGGTAAAAGATGAAATTAACAGAATCAAACAAACCTACGCCATAAGGTTGCTGCATCATCCGAATCCATTGGCTCGTAATTTAACAAACATAGAAAGTCGCTCCAGATTAAAAAGAAAGGATCGCCCTTCTATGCAAGTCACTTACACCGAACCAAACTAAACAGCTCAAACGTTTACCCTTCCCCCGAGGCACTACACGTAATCATCAAGAATCATATGAGGACTTTGTTCCGGGACCTAGCTCGTCTTGGGCACACTTGGCAACTTATCGCCGCCAGCTCCCCTTCCGTTGAGGGTGTAAGACCGGGACCTAGTTCGTCTCGGCCACTTTCCGGTGAATTGGAGAGAGTAGCAGGAAGAGAGTTGAAACAGTGTCTTCTCGGTCTTTTTTGGGTGCTAAACCGGGACCTAGTTCGTCTCGGCTACCACCTCAAGAACGTCCTAGAGGCACTAATCACTCCCAAAGTGGTCGACCGGGACCAAGTTCGTCTCGGCGACCACGAAGACAATCGTTTTTGTGGTACTCAAAACCTCCATTCGGGTAGACTGAGGCCTAGTTCGTCTCAGCTACCAAGCCAAGACCGGGACCTCGGTCGTCTCGGGTGGCAAAGAATATGGGGAGAAGCGATCGTCAGCTGCATCCACACCTATGCTCCAATGAGTTATTCGATCTTGTGCACTCGCTGTGCTGAGCCATACACAAACTGCACCTACTACACAAGAAGTATAAGTCCCTGCTAACTTTTGTTTCTGGAGACAAGTTCATTATTAAATTATATATTCATTATTCACAATAATAATGTATAATAATGTTTTCTAGTTTAAGATTTTAAAACTTATTGTTAGTCTCTTAAGAGAAGATACAATAAAAGAAAATGAAGTTTAAAAAAAAAAAAAAAAAAAATCTTTTGTTTGCTATGTAGATTAACTTTACTTGGTAAAGTGTACACAGAAAAAAAAGTAACTTTGTTAGTCAGAAATTAATATAGACATTTTTATGTGAACTACTCCTATAGAGTTGATGCTATGAAACATTACATAATGTTTTAAAATTTGGCAAAGGTTTTCATTGTGACTTTTATTGGAAAAACCGTCTGCCGGGATATTATTGACTAAAAGTCAAAGACCGATATAGCTTTGTCAACTTTATACGAGTGAAAATCGGAATAATTGTTGTTTTTATGCGTGCTGAATAATAAATGTTCAGTCAGACAATCTTCATCAGCCAGAACTTTAAGACCAAAGGCCACAAAAGTCAGTCATCTCATTTTCAAGAAATTCAAGATCAAAGGAATCTCAAAATTTTTTTTATTTTGGAGAAAATCTTGATACTTGTATATTGGTCGAACATTATTAATTATTACCATAAATTTAAATATTTTATTTATTATTCGCCTTATTTAAACGAAAGAAACTGATAGCAGTATTCAATAGGAGAATATCGAAAGAGATCGGAGAAAGGGTAACCCCCAAGGGTTTTGGCCCAATTTAGAGAAAAAAAAGTATTACTGAAACAATCGATGGGAAAAGTTCGTAAATGGCTTTTGGAAGGAGTGGTGTTTTGTTCCCTTTTAAAAAAAATAACCGTCAGGTTGCACTCCGGGAGTGCCGACAGAAGTGAAAACTTGAAACAAAAAATTAATTTCACAGTATGCAAGCATAACAAATCGTTTAATGGCAAGTTAGTGAGTTAGTTGGTATGTGTGCGTTTTATTTTTATATGGCAATGCAATGGAAGACAAAAACGGAATATGTATTCAAATTTTACTCTCGCTCTTATTCTCAATTTGTCAACGCAACAACGCGGAATTTGAAAGAAACAAACATGTAAGCATAACAATCGTTGAATGAGAATGGAATGTGTCAGTTAGTGTGTCTGCTTTGCTTTTTGTCTTCCACTTGGAATATTTATTTAAGAGAAACAATAGAAAATTCAAATTTTACTATCGCTATCATTCATGATGGGGAATCCCGATGACGGTCGGTGTCGCGAGCTTATAATTTTTTTCCTCAGCCGCGAATGCTTTCTTACGGAGGTGCACAACGTGCCATAAGAAGTTTTCACTTCAAAAATACTGTATCAATCGATTTCTCTAAGAGACATTTCTTAGTTATTTTTTCGTCTGGTAGGTACAACGCCAACGCATTCCATCCAGCTTTATATTGTATGTACGCTTGCTTAAGCTATTAAGGTGTCATGACTGGTTGCGCTTACTTTTAATTTTTGTTAAGAGTTTTGGAGTTTATTCCAGGGACATAACTATTATAAGATTTATGTCAAAAAATTGGTTTATAATTATTATGAATAAGAAATATTTTATTAATTGTCAATAACTATTATTTTTCAATGGATTTTTTTTACGTTGAGTCATAACTATTATGAATAAGAAATATTTTATTAGTTGTCAATAAACTTTATAAACTTTATTCTTCTAGGAAAGTAGCCACGCCCATTTTTTGTCTCGAAGGTTAGCGTAATTACTGTTACTTTGACTTATTAATACTTCTTAACTGTATCAAATTTTGTTCAGTTGTTCTTAAGGCAATAATAAGCCGTGCTTATTACTTTGAAAAAGACCTTTGCACAAAATGTTTTTGTTTGTAATATTTTTCCGGCTTTTTGACATGTTTTCAAAAAAAGCAATAGAATTATATCGTAAAAATTGTAATTTCGGACTACTATCTCAGTGTGGAAAAAGACTGCATACTCAGTTTTTGTCACCATTCTCATGGGTTTGACTCTCAAATATGAGTCTTTGTTTTGGAGACATTCTGTAATTACTTAAATTTGATTTTTTTTTTTTATATCTCTAGAAGTAATATATAAATTAGGTCTATCATTAAATTTTGAAGTGCTTCACTATAAAAGGTGCTGAGGAATAAAGCCCAAAAAATAAAACCATATAACGACCAATATATTTTTATGCAAGCTTGGGTGTAATTCATGGACAGTAATTTAAAAACCGAAACACTTAAACCATATGATGATCGATTTTAATACCACAGAGTATTTGACTAAACCCTGACGTGGAACCGTTGACACTTCGTAATGAAACTAAGTAGTTGTCCTGTACTATCGTGTCTAAAGTCATCAAATAAATTGGTCTTTCTGATTTGCTAGCAAGTTGTAGGTTGTAGTTACTTTGTGCGAGTATATTTTGGGACTTATTTTATTTTAAAAATGCAATTGACTGCCACTCCTACCTAACCTAACCTAAATTAAATCATTTAAAAAAATTTATTTTGGAGAATAGTGAAAAAAAGCAAATTGTGCTAGGCGATTGTGATATTTCATGTTTTGAATACTTTATTAACGTTAAATTTAAATTAGGCTTTATCTCTTTTTTTTGGGTGTCATTCGCTAGTGCTGTCATAAAATGCCATAAGCTAAGTGAGCTTGGTATTGTTCTTTGCAAATATTCCAAAAATATCCTATTTAACAAGAATTTTCCAGAATCCAGATGTGATTGAAAACCATTCATAACAAATTTTTATAGCAGGCAAAATACTTTGATCTTTCCGTTTGAACAAAAATGGTTTTTGTGGCACTGTTTCATTTATATTTCAAAGTGCGGGTTTATATTTCAACAGAAAATAAGTCATGAAAGGAAAACATTATTTTTAGCTTATCGGTTTGTGGGTATTCAATGTTGGACTGCTAATCTGGTCTTATCGTATCGTACCACAAGTGAACCTTAAAAAAAAGTTTTTATTAATTTATGATAGAACTTAAAAAAAAAGAAGTTTTTCACACAGTGTACTATAATTTATTCGCATAGCATCAAACTGTTGTGTTCTCGTTTGCCCAAGACATACCAATTAGTTGAATCACTTTTAAAAGTGTTGCTCTTAAAAGCTTAGTCGCTTAAATCAATGACTCTGGAAAATTAGCATATTATGAATAGAGATATCAATTATTTTTAATTACTCCGGAACACTCTTTATTTCGTTTTTTCATTCATTAAGTACCTACTTTTTTTATGACTAAGTGTCATTTTCAAGTCAATATAGTGAGACGCTGTAGTTGAGTGAGTAAACGAGAAGATATAGTGCTTATTTAAAGTGTTATAAATATAGAATGCAGCCAATTGTTGTATAGTTAATATAAATCAAATGTCAGTTACATAAATTTTGTTTTATTGCCTTAAAATTGACTTATCTTTTAAACGAATGTCAGAGCTGTAAAAATAGAATGAGACTTACATATTTTCTGAAGTGAGCTTGATAATTTTTATTGAAAAAAATTTAGAATAATTCAATTTAAGAGTACTTAATATGCTGAATAAATTATTCTATATTACAAAAATTTTAATTGCTTAAAACGAATTAATTTTAAGGCAGTGGCTTTAAAACACATTTGATAATACTTACAACATAATATATTTAAAGCCATAGTCTTATGGTTTTTGATAGTAAAACACTTGAGAAACTAAATATTTGTATATACTTCTGCATATTGAGTATACGGAATTGTTCAATAAAACAAAAGAAATTTATTTGTTCTACAACAAAGCAGGCGTTATTCTAGGCGTCCACACATTTTTCGTAGGCTAATTGAAGGACAGTCTTCAGCTGCGTCAGTGAATTTGGTTTTATCTCTTCAACGGACCCAAACCTGTTTTTTGAAGTTATAATCTTAGCTTTGTGAACATCAAACGTCAGACGTGGCTATAGCAGGTGAAACGATGCTTGGTCGATGACATTTGTTAAATTTCACCAAAGTGCTTCATGACTGCTGAAAAGTATTTTTTTATTTACCATATGTCCTTCTGGAAGAAATTCGGTGTGCTCCACACCGCAGTAATCAAAGAAAACTGTCAGCATAATCTTAATTTTAGAGACAACTTTTTGGGTTTTGGATCCACGATAAAGCAAATGCTTTATATGAAACATATTCACTGAAATTCCCCATTACGGACAGCTCCCATAACCGGAAATATTTCAGCGACACTCACTAACTTTCTCATACAAAATTACAAAACTGCTACGGTGGGTGTCCGATTATGGGGAATTTCACTATAGTCATGAATGACACAACGCAACAGATGAAGACTTTTAAGTGTTTTAAACATCCCTAGTCACCTCTGAGGATAACACTTGTGCGAACATATACCCTAGCCCGTTTGCATTTCAAAATAGAGGACATTGAAGAACTTAAACAAATAGTGACCCCTTTATAGTTTTTCTTGAAAACGATGCTCGCTGCGCTTTTTGTGTCCAAGAACTTAATTTGAGAATAAATAAAAGATTATTTTTGTTTGTCTTTTTAGAGTGTATCTCATTCTTTTTCGTCAGTCATTATAGAATTTTCATGAATCGCATCCGAAAATGGACTTAAATCGAAGTAAAGACCGAGGAATATATTTCGTAGTTATCAGGAAAAACTTTACACCTTTGAAAAAAGAGCTAAGGGGCTTGAACGACTCAATAACATGCAAGCTTAAGTTTTTTGCAATATAAAGCCCGGAAGTTTGATTGAATGTCAAAGAATGCATTCAAAAATGCATGTAAAATTTAAAGTTGTGGTGTAAACATTATCTTAGCAATGAGCATTTATTTCAAATTTAGACTTCACTAGGTGCCCTTAAGGAATTTAAACAGTCAAATAAATCTACTGTTCATTAACTTGTATATTCAGTATATTTGCACAACGAAATAAAGCGCCCCAAAATGAACCAAAGAAGTACAATATATTGCATCTCTGGAACATATGCCGTATTCGTGAATCTCAGTCTTATACCCTACATTAGTCTGTTTCAATATTGAAGTAAATTTTTTCAAAAACTCATCATGATATACTAATGAAATTTAGTGTACGATTTTCTAATTGGCATATAATTACTACAGGAGAAATAAGTAAGTAGTAAGAATCACATGCGTCAACATTTTTTACATAATTAATAAATACTTGTTACCAAAAAAATAACAATTGGCGGGCTGATGTTGTTAAACTGCGCATGTAACAATTGTGTTAACAGAAAATGCCCGGGCTCAAACCCTAGTAGATATGACACAATTTTTTTTTAAAAATTAAATAGAGTTCCATAGAATAATTTATCAGGTTAACTTGTTACTTGACGCAGGTTGGACAAAAATATAAGAATCTTAATAGTTGACTCGAATTTTACCAAAACATCTGATATGGCAAAGATGGTCTAAAATGGATTCAACGATTGAACCATGATTTGACTAAGCTGATCAGGGTTGTATAAGGTTTTCTAGGGCTTTCTGTGAAAGAGATTAATGAGGCTAGCCATCATGAGATATCCAAAGATGACTATGGGAGGACTTTTCTGATAGGAGTTCCTAATCAAAATTTGTATGAGAATTTGAAAATATTTTTGACCTTGCCAAACATAACACCCTTTAGTTAATTTCTAACGAAATTCTATAGCGTGCATTCAATAACTGCCACATAACAAATAACAACGATTTTAAGCCTCCCTCTTTTGCTTCTGTTTACTTTAAAAATAATTTTACCACGTTATTAATTGGGTACTTTTTGCATATTAAAATTAGATATTTTAAGCTTTATAAATAGGTTAGTAAGATTTTATTTTGGTTTGGCCTATAAAAAGGCATTTAATGCTGATGTGATTTTAATTGGAAATTAAAATTTTATTTTATTTTTATTGAAGTTTCACTGATTGCCCTTTGGGTATAAGCTCTTGTTACCAAAACATTTTATAATACAGAAATTTCATATGAATTAACGCACTCCACAGCGAAATGTTGCTACGGATTGCTTGAAATTGAGACGGATAATTTGTTGAAAAAAAAAATATCAACTTACGCAAAAATCCACTACCGTGCAATTCGTGAAAACATACTAAAATTTTAAAAGTATGGCTTAATATTAAAATATTTAATAATACATATCGCGATCAGTTTTTAAGCGTCATAATTTTTTACAAATGCATTGGAAATGTATTTTGATGAACTTTTCAGTAAAATTACTTAATCAAGCAATTTGGAAGCAAAAACTTCGTTGATTTGCTCTCTAAGTATTCCTCGTTTTACATCAGAAACACATGTCAAAGTTTGTTGAAATAATACATTTTTTAGTGTTATATTTGAAGCTTTACCAAAAGTTAAATTCGTATGGCTGTGTCACCAATATTATGTATTTCATTCGAAAAACTTTGTGTGTTATTTCAACTATTAATTACAAATTATGAAATCTGAAATCGTGCACGAAAATCTCGAAGGATTAAAATATATTACGATATATTACTTATGTATGTACTTATGTAGTAACATTTTATATCAACACACGTTGACATATCCATCACTACTTACATCAACGATTTCTTTTCTACTACTCAAGTACGTAAAAATATCGTTTCAGCGACTGATCCAGTTTAAGGAATCATGGCCCCTGACTTTGGGTATTTGTTTCTCATTTTTCCTATTTTTCCTTCTAGGGCCTCTGATATAAAAGTAATAACTTCATATCTCTCAAAAGTTGTATTACTGAAAACACCTAAATAGATTTTGAACAAATACCAGTCGTATGAAACATAATATAATAAACTTAAACAACAAATTAAAATAAGATTCATAGTTTTCGAGATATGAAGATTTTTATAAAAAATTGACTATATTTTTATTTTTTCGTAAAAAAACGTTAATTAACATATACAGGGCACAAGTTGTATATGAAATGAATGAAAATAAATTGGGCTTTCTTAATATGTTAGCAAAATCAATCAAAATCGTACAACTTTTAGTAAAAGTTGCGTTTTTTTATTTTTAAAAGAAAATTCTCAATATCGAAAGCTAGATACTCTTACTATTACAGTTCCTGAATTGTCTTTTGTATGTCATGAAATTATGAAATGAATTCAAGAAGTCTCTACTTATAACGATTTTAACAAGATATATCCGGGACTTTCGAAAGCTATATCTCAAAATTTGTTGCTTCCCCTAACCTTTGATTACATGGTCTCTATAAGCATTAAAATTCACATGAGAAAGGTAGGAAGAGTTTTATAAAAAAGGAATTTCAAGGTCAAGGTTCAAGATGTGCTCAGGATTGCCAAGTTGAAAAGAGAAATTCCCGGCATTTCCAATACAAAATAATATTTCGTTGAAACGGTAAAAAGTAAAATTTGTTTGGAGAAACAGTTGGGGACCTTTTTTTTTTTGTTCAGCAATTTACTAAAATATAACCGGTTTCTTAAAAGTCGCCAATAATAAAAAATTTAATATTTTTGTGTGAGAAAATCTTAATTGAACTATTTTCTTTTTTCTCATTAAAAACAAAAACAATCCAGCTATTTCAGAAATTTTTCGATTCCTACAGATTCCCTGGCTTTGACCTACCATTCCAAGTATATTCTCAATATGTTTTGAAATTAAATTTTTTGTAGTGATTTCTTCAAAACTTTTTTAATAGCTAAGACTGAACTGTAGACGTTTTATTTTTAAACTTTATTTGTTAGGTATTTCAATGGGGTTTCTGATAAAAATATAAAGATAGAATAGAATATAGAAAAATTATAGATAAAACGTGAACTTCTTAAGTCTGCATAAATTAAAAGAATAAAAATAAAATTTCGAGAATTCTCTCATTTAAATTAGCTTAATTTAGCTTATACTGAAAAGTTTAATACAAAAAACTTTTTCAACAAATTTCCACAAATGACGAAATTGTTTAATAACTTACCGACACCATTTTTCAAAATTTTAGTTTCAGTCAAATTTGGTGAAATTAGAGATTCAAAATTTCACAATGCGTATTTTTTTTTTGTTTCGACAAATAATCCATCTCAATTTCAAGCTATTCAAAGGACATGCCACCATATGTGCATTCACATGGAAGTGCTGAATACCACATAAAAACGAGCCTTCCTAACAAAAGCTACTAGAAAAGAAAAAATAAAAAAACGATCCTAAAAGCTTAACTTTCAAACTAAAACGTGCAGCATTCACTAATGGTACTATAAATGACATTATTTTTTGTCACTCAAATTTTTAATTGATTTTCGGGTGAATTTTTTTTTTTGATATTAAAATTTTCTTTTCATGTTGTGATACTTGTACTTTAACATACCTGTAGTTGTGGAAAATATATTTCAAAATTTTCCACGAAATATTTGCTACTGAAGCGTTCATTAGCATCATTTAATTAAATCATTTGTGCCGTAAGCCTTTTCCTGATTTCTGTGAATAAAGAATAAATGAGTTATATTAAACAGTTTATTTTTCTGATACCAAAAGTTTCAGAATTGTCAAAGTAAATTTATTGTAAAAGCATAAAAATTTAAATTTAGTAGATGAATTTGTTGAATGTGATGATATAATGAAATTGAAGAAGAGAAGTTAAAATTTCCAATTAAGTACTTTCCTTAAAGTAATGCTACTTTATGTGCTTAAACTTGCATCACATGTAATAAATCATTGTATAACTTTCTGCTTTGCAAAAATATGAAAAGACGTTGTTGTTGGCTAAGAAAATGTCCGCATCTCCTTCCAATGATTTTTGGGCTCAATAGTATTGCTACCCTCATGCAAAGTTTGTGGCACTTTTTTATGTATGAATAGCTGAACATTTAAAAAACAACAAACTGTCTATGTCACTTAGAGAGGAGTGCGATTCACATATTTGGTACCCTTTCTATAGAAATTCACCCCTATCATGAATAAACATTCCTTCGGATTTTTTCTCCAATCCCCTGTTTTGCGATCGAGGAAGATTTTTGGGGAATGTGAAAAAATTCCTTGGAAAATGAGGTTAATGGCAATATAGGCTGAGAGCCGGCTGTAGAAAAGTCGAGTGTATAAGATTACAGGATGAGATGTATGCCAAATGATAGAGCTCAATGAGCCTAAATAGAATATCTAGGGTTGCCTTGCCAAAGCCTGTCCCGATGGCCGAAAATGCCCGAATTTTAGCCAATTTTGTTGTTCTAATTAAAACTGTAGTACATAACAGCTTGAAATGTATGCCAAATGATAGAACTCGAAGAGGCCTAAATATAGTACCTGGGATTGTATTGTTAAATCCTGTCCCAAACATGGGTTTTCACCGGTTTTTTGGGTCAATTTTCATTAATGAAGATAGCAGCTTAAAATTCGTGGCAAATGATAGATATCGAAGAGCCTAAATAGAATATATAGGGTTGCCTTGTCGAATCATGTCCTAAACATTATTTGACACCCGTTTTTCGGGTCAACTTTTCTTAAATGAGTGGCAACTCATTTTGGAACAGGATTCTACAAGGCAACCCTATATATTCTATTAAGGCTCTTCGATATCTATCATTTGGCACACATTTCAAGCTGTTATCATCATTAATGAAAATTGACCTAAAAAACCGGTGAAAACCCATGTTTGGGACAGGATTCAACAATGCAATTCCAGGTATTATAATTAGGCATCTTCGAGTTCTATCATTTGGCATTCATTTCGAGCTGTTATGTACTACAGTTTTAATTAGAACAATAAAATTGGCTAAAATTCGGGCATTTTCGGCCATCGGGACAGGCTTTGGCAAGGCAACCCTAGATATTCTATTTAGGCTCATTGAGCTCTATCATTTGGCATGCATCCCATCCTGTAATCTTATACACTCGACTTTTCTACAGCCGGCTCTTGGACTAATACTTTTTTGGGGAACATTTTTTGACGTTTCACGCAAATTTTTTTCCCTAACTTTGTAGCAAGGAATTTAATGAGGAAAGAGTCAATGTTAGCAATATTTTGTAATTTTATTTGACAATAAGATTTTTTAACATATTTACAAGATCTAGCAACACAAACAAAGAGCAATTACTGATATTAGTCCAGTACATGGAGTCCAATTCGGATACAGTAAAAGTCTTAATGAAAAGGAGTAGATGGAAAACTATCAAGTTATGCTACTATACACCATATTTTAGGTGATTTCATTTTTGTAATATAGATAAATGCCCTTCATTTTTATTTATAAAATTGTTCAGCTGTCAGATAAGCTAATGTCAAATACGCAAAATTACCGATAAGCTAATGTCAAATATGAAAAATTCAACTGTGATTTTGGACTGATTGGAAGTAATTGGAAATATTTTGGCAGCACTGACTGGATATGAACTTTTCCATTCCTCAATTATTTATGATAGCAAAATACTCCTCTCGAGAAAAAAAAAAAATCCGAGAGAATCGTTTTCCTCCGAATATTCATGATAGGGGTGATTATGAATAGGATGTACTAAAGAGAAATACGTCCGGGTGTCTTCAAAAAAATGTCATGATCTAGAATTCTTCGGGAACACTCGAAATTTTGAAAATTATGTATGTATATTAGTTCCTATTTGGTTTTTGTGCGAAAATCAAATCGGACGCTCCCTCACATACATATGTATATATATATATATGTATAAACATATGTATGTATGTGAGTCTTTGATAATATGAAATTTTTGCGTTTGTGATTCTATGTAACTGTGTGCTTTTGTAACAAAAAACAAAAAACAAAAGTAAGGTCATGCAGCTATAAAAGTAAAAGATGAATGCAAAAGCAAACAGTCAAACAAAAATTACCCCGATATTTTACACAAACGCTTCGCCAAAAGCTTTGCCAAACCTATTTACTTTGTGCCACTGGCAAAGCTTAGCTTACAGCATTTACTCTGCGGTAAGCATAACGTTCTTTTGAGCGTAAAAGCGAAGAATAAGCAATAGCGTTCCTGTGAAACAAAAACAACCTAGATGGGCTCAACCGGCAGCGCAGCTACTTGCGAATAGCTTCGCGTATACTATGTAGCTGTGCGGAGATACTGATTCTGCTGCTTTCAGCTGCTGTTTAAATTCCATGTAAGCAATGCAACATGCGCGTGGGTGAATTTGTACACCGAAAGAATTGCATTCATTAAAAAAAATGTCAACTAAAAATTTTGTTGCATTAAATTTATGTTGTGAGGCGCAATGTATGTTGTGCTTCCGGATAATAGCAGCATTGCAAAACTTTGACTAAGAACGCCACTATTATGATATTCATAAAGAATATGAAAAATACAATGGCCATTTTAAAAACCGAGTAATTTCCTTGTAGTAAATTTGTTCTAAAAACCTTACCACAACTTTCACGATATAGATTAAGCAACGTTTTTACTCTGCTGATAGTCTCATGCTCTATTGATGATGATACTCGTTATCACAATTAAAACGCAATTAATCATATGAAATGGCACGGAGTTGCGTCTGTTTTCTTCGTCGAGAGACGACGATTCAGAGTTTCATTTTTTATTATTCGTTCTTGTCTTTCAATGCTGGTGTTTATTTTTTTTAACAACATTTGCGCATGTACTTACAAACAAAAAGATTTCACTTAAAAATTAGTTTGCTTGTAAACACAAAATGTCAGCTGTCTTTTGTCGCAATTGTGTCTATTCGAAAGGATTTTACGGTGGCAGCGGATCAGCTGTTTACTCCTCGTCGTTCGTCGCAATTGTGTTTTTAGCATTGAGCTGCGATTAGAGTGAAGCTATATTGTGTGCTGTGCACTGTGCGCGAAGCGAAAACTATTTGCACATGTTGCTATATGATAGTGGACATAATGAAGCAATAATGCTGCTCTATTTGCAAGGCGTAGTTCGCCAGTTGAAAGCATTTGCATGTGGGTTTTGTTTTTGTATTTTTAAAAGTTTTGATTCAAAACAAAGAAAAACAGGACATGTTTTATTGGATTTTCTTGTGACAGTACAGATATTATTGCAACAGATAATTTGTGACCTATAAAAAAAATGAGATTTCATTGTCATTATCCTGCAACCTCTTCAACTTCGTAATGGAAGGGGTGTTGCGAAAACCCAGTGTACATCGTAATGGCACTATTTTCTACAAAAGTGTCCAGCTCCTTGCATATGCCGATGATATTGATATCATTTGACGTTGTAAGCGAGATGTTACTGCTGCGTTTCCTGCTATCAAAAAAGAGTCAGCGAAAGTGCGTTTGACGGTGAACGAGGGCAAAACAAAGTATATGCTGTCCACGATCAGAGAGACGCGGCGCATTGAATCCTACGTTACTGCGAACAGCTATACTTTCGAAGTTGTCAAGGAATTCACCTATCTTGTTACCGCCGTGAATACTCAAAACGATATCAGCCTGGAGATAAAGCGAAGACTCACTCTTGCTAATTGATGTTAATAAGGTCTCAGTAAGCAATTGAGTAGTAGAGACCTCTCTCGCCCGACACAACTAACACTCTACAACAGGGGTCGACAGCTCCTAACTCTTTCCACTCTTTGCACTCTTCTACAACAACTTCGTATTGTTGTAATTCGCCGAATCGTTGACAGGCGCAACTGCACCAAAACAATTCAGCCCTTGCGTGTTGTTGCTTTGCATGTCGTTGTTGGTAAATACGTAGCGCTTGTGACTGCGCACAATTCTTGCTATGCTTTCTTTGTTGTTGGTAATTTTTGTTTGTTGTTGGTAATTTTGCGAACTGGTGCGCTGCCTTGTGCGCTACCGGCATGCGCATTGTTGCTTTTATATGTTAATAAATCCTTATGGTACCGTATCCAACGATTTGTTGTTGTTGTTAGTTTTTTGTTGTTGCACTCTTGAAATAAAATCCTTGTCGACCCCTGCTCTACAAGACGCTCATTTTACCCGTGATACTCTACGGCGCAGAAACATAGGTTGTGTCGCATACTGATGCAGTCACGTCTGGGGGTGTTTGAAAGAAAAATTCTTCGCAAAATCTTCCGTCCTGTTTGCGTCAGCGACAACTACCGTATTCGAGTGAATCACGAACTGTACGAGCTCTACGCTGACATTGACACAGTCAAGCGCATTACTATCCAACGTCTGTGCTGGCTGGGACATGTTGTCCGTATGGACGAAGAAGCTCCGGCGAAAAAGGTGTTTGATGCGGAAGACGCTGGGAGACAACGAAGGGGAAGACCATGGAAAGAACTGGGCTAGGAAGCTTTACCTACGCTGGGTGTGACTGATTGTAGAAGGCGAGCGCGAAGCAGAGGCGCCTGAAGAGAGCTTTTAAGGTCGGCCGTAACCCGGTAATGGGTTGTTAAGTGTTGCTTGCAAAGCATCTCGTAGAACACAATTCACGGAACAGCATGCATTACAACTTATTGTGCAGTAAAATCATGGCTTAAGCGAGTTTTTGGGATAGTTAGTAAATTTCATATAGAAAAGCATTTTATAACTAAAATTCAACCCCTGCAATAAGAGCGCAACATGGAGCGTAAAAAGCAAAACGAACCATCATTTTTCTCAGTGCTTGCAGCTTTGTGATTTTCCTTTCTTTTAAGCGTAAGGAAATATTTGATACTTGCGCTCTGGCGATCACTGGTGTAATTCAGTGAAATTCCAAATCAGTATGTTGAGCGCCAAAAATCAATACATTACCATTTAATTGCTTTTTTTTTCTAAAGGTTACTCAACTTCAGAATTTCAAAATTCAATTCAATTCTCTCCGGTAATTTTAATTTTTCTTGTTTTAAATGGCCAAAATTTTTCGCCACAGGCGAAAACCGCAACTAGAACCGAACCATCGATGCTAACTATGCAAATTCTTAAAAATAGTTAAGAATTTGAGTTTAAAATTTCGACCACATATTTTTAATTAATCAAGTGCACTTTGTTTTACTGCGTTCAAAGCTTTGTTGCACAATCTGCTAGCAGGTAACGATGGCTATATATTACTGTATGTTATGCAAGGGAAACCTCCCTCAAGGCACTGTGTTCTCTGAAAAGAAAAATGTTGCAGCATGATATGTGGGTAAAAACCGAAATCCAACTGTTGAGTTAAGCAAACATTAAATTATCAATTTTTTGATATATATTTTTTTATGATATATAATGACATAGTATAAATAATTTTCTGTTGCTTTAACATTTTAATTGCCAACAGTATTACATTAAATAGAAAACTTTGATGTAATTTGTATATGTAAAGTAAACAAGACATAATCTACTTAAGAGCAGCACTGTAACTTTACTAAAGCTCTCGTTAATCTGCTTGTTACCACTAGGTATCAGCAACATTGTTCAATCAACAGCATCCTTTACCTAAGTTACATTCTAGCGGATTCGCTTATACATGGTGTTTTTTTTAGAGGTATAGAGCTTCTAATTGAAATAAAACACAAGAAAATCGTTTTAATGTCCATCAATTTGGCTTTATTGGAAGGATAATTTTATGGCATTAATGTTTAAATATGATTTCGGGCATGTGGCCGCCGCGGCTAGCTCGAATAAAGCCAATTCTACAGGTCCAATTTTGAACCACTTTTTCGAGCATATGGGGCCGTATGTCGGCAATAACGCCACGAATGTTGGCTTCCAAGTCCCCTAACGTTTCTGGTTTGTTGGCGTAGACGAGCGACTTCACATATCCCCAAAGAAAATAATCCAATTGTGTCAAGTCACACGATCTTGGTGGCCAATTGACAGGTCCATTCCGCGAAATTATGCGCTCATCGAATGTTTCCTTCAATAAATTGATTGTGACGTGCGCTGTGTGGCATGTAGCGCCGTCTTGTTGGAACCACAACTCATCCACATTCATGCCATCCAATTCGGGAACAAAATAGTCGGTTATCATGGCTCTATACCGGTCTCCATTAACGGTAACTGACTCTTCAGCATTATTTCGGAAGAAGTATGGCCCAATGACTCCACCAGCCCATAGAGTACACCAAACAGTCAGTTTTTGTGGATGTGATGGCGTCTCAAGGGTCTCATGTGGATTCTCTTCACTCCAAATGCGGCAATTTCGCTTGTTGACGTAGCCATTCAACCAAAAATGAGCCTCATCACTGAACAAAATTTTGCGATGAAAATCAGCATCGAGATCAATCTCATTTTCGGCCCTTACACCAAAATCACGACGCATTGCATGGTCTCGCGGCTTTAATTCTTGCACAAGCTGGATCTTGTAAGGTCGCAAGCCAAGATCTTTGCGCAAAATCTTCCATAAAGTTGATGGACAAAGCTCCAATTGCTGTGCACGGTGGCGAATCGATTCATTCGAGTCCTCTTCAACATTTTGATCTACAGCGGCAATTGTTTCTTCGGTGCGCACTGTTCGACGTCTCTGCGGATGCGTATTATCACATAGAGTAAACGTAGTGCGAAAACGACCCATGGTTAACCGAATTAATTGCTCTGATGGACGATTATGTCGACCATAAAATGGACGGAGCTTGCGGTAAACTTCGCGAACTGAACCATTATTTTCGAAATAAATTTGCACGATTTGCAAGCGTTGTTCTTTTGTCAACCTGTTCATGATGAAATGGCAAACCAAACTGAACATAAATGACAATAGAGTTGCCAGATTTGACCATAAAATACCAGTTTTATCTCTATTCGAAAAACAAACCTCTAAAAAAAACACCCAGTAATAGACCACACACATTCCGATGTTTTGTGCACGTTGCCTTACACTCCCGCTATCCTACCATTTGTTGAAAGTTCAACGTTTTGCATTTGCTGCACCAGCTTTAAATTGATGAATATTGAGATTTTGAATTTTTAGATAAACGCTGGTATTCACTATAGAATGCTATAGTAATAGTAGAGGGATTGTCCCGAAAGGGATCAATGTGAAATTTAAATAATTTTGGTTTATTAAAACCGCTTTTAATTTTAACACTTTAATGAATATGTTATCCTTGTAAGTAAATTGTTTGAAAATGTTCATTGGGAGGCATTGAATGAGAACTGAAACTTGTACAAATCTTTACAAACCGTTGCAAATTTGTAAAAAAACCAACGACTTCCTTTGCTTTAATGCAAAACCCACTGAATTGCAGTTTTTACATATTTTTTGCACTTCATTTTTTTTTCACACCATACAGTATGAATGAAACACATTAAATTTAAAAACAACAAAAATAATTTTGCCTACATAATCATAAAAACTTGCATTGCTTCCGGTCTTTTTTAGCCACCTCGCTGCAAAATAAAATTTGCAACGATTTAAAAAAAAAAAACCGTCGAAACTGCGTAACTAGCTGTGTTGCCAAGTTTCTTATGACTCTGGCGACAATAATGACGACAAAGTTAAAATTAATTGCAATAAAAACAAAAAAAAAAAAAATGCAATTTTTTACGAAAAGAAAATATTTTAAATAAAAAAAATAATTTTTGACAAATAATACTTTTTTTTTTCTTTTTTACTCTTAGCAGTGCAATGCGTTAGACAGTGGTGTGAACATGATAAAATATTAAGCGACTATTCGTACTAGCCTGGTCAAATTAGGAGAAATATACAAATTTATTTTGGGAAAGCAGTGATATTTACGCGTGAATAGCACTAATATGTGTACATATTTGAAAATAGTTACATATTCAAGGTCGATAGTGATCAAGTGAGTTTGAAGTATAAGGGAACTTTTTTTTTGATAACTCAGATTCCCCCTCCCCTTATAACATTTTTAAATACTATGTTAAACTTATTTTATATGCCCATGTATTTTGCTTCATACGACTAATATTGTAATTATTTGAAATATTGCAAACGAAACGTTACAGAAATCTTCTTATACATATATTTCAAAAAAATGCTTCACATAAAATCATTCTGAACTGCTTCTGAAAGGTTCCAGATTCAACGTTTCCTAAGCTTTTCAAATAAAATCTTTCTGATACGTTATAAACGAAATCTTTCTCTTGTAGTGTTTTTGAAACGTTCCAAGTTTGATGCTCATTGAATTTTTCTAATGCAATCTAAGTAATGTTTTATAATATTCTATTTGATGCTATGTAAAGTATAGGTTATTGTCAATTATAAAATTAGAAACGGCACAAAAAATCACGAGAGTGATGATACGGGTAAAATGAAGTAATAAGTAAGAGTCCCGATGACGTAATAAATTAACAGCGTTTGTTTGTTTTTTCGCTTTAATCTTACAAGATTTTTAAACATTTCAGAAACGTTTCTATTGAATTCCAAAGAAACACATTGACATATTGTAGAAAGTTTTTTGAAATGGAAATGAAAGGTTACTGAAACGTAACTGAAACTTTTTAAGATTTCTGAAAGGTTAAGGAAACATTGAGTGTCGAGTGTATATGTAGTACATAGTATACAGTTTTTCTGTGAAATAAGAGAAGAAAAATGATACTACTTTTAACATACACTATAACGAATTTTAATTAAATTTATAAAGTAAAAAATACCCATACTACCTTTCCTAATTCCCCTCTCATTTTACGGGCATTCATGTGCTTTTCTTTATCGTAATAATTGGACACATGACATCCATGTGTTTTGGTAGTACAGGAAGACAGCCATTAGATGTATGTATCTACATCCATCTCTTTCAGGCACTCCAGATTATCCTTTGGTGAGATTATGCCGTACCCCCTATATCAACTTACGTCACTATCGGACACCGCTAACAGCAGAACGGATCCATTTATAAGGAGCAAAAAGTCACCGACTCAGTTGGTGATATATATAAGCACTGAACCAAAAATCAACGAGGTTGAATAAATAAGCGTTGTACCTCCCATAAAAGAAATAACTTTAAATCGCTCTGATAAGAAAACGTTAATAAACTCGGTGAAGAAATTTTAAATGAATTAGAAATCTGATGAAACTGAAAGCACTTATTTCTATTTTAACTATTATCATTCGAGTAAAGCCGGAACTAGGTAGTTAGTAATAATACGAGTATGTGGTAAAGTGGGAAATTTTTTTAGTCAACCACGAATTGGATGCTTCGTCACATAGCAAAACAGGGTATCACAATCTCGACTTTCCCACAAAACCGAAACCGAGATGTAAGAATAGTGTGCGATATTGTGTAAGTTGGTCATGGAAGTATGTTGCATGAGTGAGTTTTGAAAGATTTTGCTGCAGAAAATTGACATATCGATGGGAGACTAAACTTCCAGAAGCTTTAGTTTTTTTTTATTTTAACTACTGTTCTTGCAGAAATGCTCTACAGTAGTGCGACTTCTTTCCGGTGCTGCTTTAAATGCGATGAACTTTATTAGCCTTGATTAAAGTTGTTACTTGGTGGTAACTCTCAGTTGGTTGGTGGACTTGAATTTCTGTATTTACTGTGGTTGTTGTTGTGTAGTCGTAGTTGTACTTGCAGTTATATTCTACTATTAACTCTTTCTACATGCGAGTTGAAACTAGTGATAGTTTTGTATGTTGTTGTTTTTTGTTCAACTTTTTTAATCATGCCGCATGTATTTTGTAGGTCTTTGTGGGACTTTGTGCTTCCTTTTTTATTTTGAATGCATGCAACCATAAGTGTGGAAAAACTTGTTAAAGTTGGATTTTTTTTTTTTATTGCACTGGAAAATGAATTACCATATTTTGCAATCTTTACAACAGAAGTTATGAAAATAAATAATTGTGTACGATAGAAAAAGGAAAACCCTTTCAGTTCAAAGTTGATCAGTTGAATACAACTTGATTAGTTTTGAGCGCTTCAATATGAGGTTTTTATGGGTTTTTTTTTCGCTAAATGATTTTCAGAAAAAAAAGACTATCGACAAAGGCGTGTTATGAAAGTAGGGAAAAAAATTCAGTTGGTGTTAGAGCAACGAACATTAAAAACCATGGAAAATTTTAGTGACCGGCTTATGCTGAGTTATTGAAAATGTTAAGTTTCATTGAGGATCAAAGTCGTAAGTAAATCAGGAAATACTTTGTGAGATCAAACGAATTTGCACTTTAAGCTACTTCATTGATCTGTATCGGCTCTTAAGCAAAACTAATTATTGTAATTCCATCGTGCTGGAAAGCTTGACAGCATCTTTTAAATGAGTTAAGTACACTTAAACTGCTATCAACCTCAGCGTAAGGAACTTATCAGTCAGATTATGACGCACACATATACTCTGAGAACTCCTCAGATGGACATATTAGGAAAAAAGTTTGCTTTTCCCTTTGTTTGCTTTTTAAGTTCTTTGAATTACTGAATTGTAGAGGAAGCCAATTACGCCAAGCAATTCAGTTTGGCAAGTTGTAAGTGCCACTGCACTAAGGGTGTCTGCTTAAACCATTACTTTGCTTGATAGTAATGAATGTAAAGCAATGGAGAGTAAGCCAATATATATCACTTGAAACTCCCATCAAAACGACTGACAATCGGGTCAGCTTCTGTGGGCTTAGCATGATCGTCGCCAAAACCAGAAAACTTCGAATAAACAAAAATCAGTAAAACAATTATTTTGGAGGAAAAAAATTCATTGTCGCAATGCGATAGTATTCAATATTATCTGCGAGACTTCGTATTTTGACAATCGTAACTAAGCGCGTTTTCGCGTTATTCTAACTTGACTTTCAATGCGATGTTATAGACCAGTGGTGGGCACGTAGTGTTCCAATCCGCCCTCTTTGCCCTCAACGTTATTCGACGCACAAACAAGTGAAAAAAAATTTTGTAGAATTTCAACGCTATCGAGGTACAGCGTTGACTTGAATTCAAATGAAAACAAAAACAAAACACAAAGGCATAAGCGACAGCGCCGCATTGTGTCTTGACGAATTTAGCAATTGGTTTTGTTTGTAGTGCAATTTGGGGTTTTTTTGTGCTGTTGGCAAATTTGGAAATGACAGCAAAAAATTTTAAAATTTCATTTGTTGTTGCTTGATGTTGTTGCTTAGCCCTTTTGTTAGATTTCCATGCCCACCACTGTTATAGAGCGAATTCGCACGCATCCTCGCATCTCGCAGTATTGTATCATGGTGTTTACTTGATTTTAACAGCTGTGTATACGACTTCCATCATCTCAAAGATTGAGTTCTAAATCCCATTCTGCTTCGAAAACGAGCCTAAGGAAGACAGATGGATGGGGTCTGATTCCAAACCTACTTGCGAAACAATAACACATAAGATTTCTCAGATAAGATATGGCTTAAGAGTCCCTTAAAGATACATTTTTGAGTGCTTTTGACTCTTGTTGTGTACTTTAAGCCAGTTTACCACAAACATTTTGATATATTCTGGCTTTGGGAAGTATTTTATTATCCTAACTTTTGAAGGTTTGAAAAAGGTTCGAAAAATCACAACAGGTTTGGATCAGGCAAGCTATTGTGAATAATCAAAGTTTCTCCTAATAAACTGTCATGCCACAAAATCATGATGCATATCATATGACGCATATTTTCAAACAACACAAGAGCTTGACACTTGACTGAATCAAACTCATCTTAAGGAGAAAAAACGAATTACACATCCACTAATGTACTATAATTAGGACATAAGCAAAATTCAATCAAAAAGAAGTAATTAAAACGAAATAAACCGCATGTTTAACTAAAACTACTTTTATAATTCTTGCGAAATTCAATTGCTCAGCAGAGCTCCACCCAAAAAAGTTTAGTCAAGTTAGTAAGTGAAACATATCTTATAATTTTTATGACAACCAAGACATGAAAAACAAACAGGCAACACCAGTAGAAGAAAAAACGAACAATTAATTGCAGAAATTACTGAGACAGGATAACAGCAGTAAAGAAAATAGCAGCAAATTACAAAACAAATAGAAAATTAACTGAGCAAAGTGCAAGCGCTGATAGCACAAAAAGCAAAAAACACACAGCTGCTGGAGTGTAACGCGCACAAATCGCTAAAGTGGAAGGACATTTCAACAATTAACATTAATAGTCGCCCATTGCGAGGCGTTTAACAAATAAACCAAACTACTATGATAACTAGAGTTTATTTGCCCAATAAATACAAATGAGTGGTAGTTAAGCGTGGACAAACCCACGCAAGGACAAGGGGAAGGTGATGTGCTGAAGTGTCCTCTTCGAAGTGTTCTTCTAATGAAAGGCATTGAATGTTGTCACAGAATATGTTCGAGATTAAGTGTAGTAAAATATATTCCAAGAACTGCAATTGCGAATAATACCACGTTGGTTCATTAGAAATACTGAGTATTTATTTTTAAAAATTATATACATATATCTGCATATTGAAGCGGTTCAAGAAATGCTTGTTTTCCAAAAAAAAACACTCTCATTCCCAAGCTCATTTGCTTAACATTTTGAGGTAGCTCTAGAGCGATTCCATTTTGGTGCCACAATACAGAAAATTGTAAAATAGATAAAATTATGTTGTTCTTTTAAAGACTTTTGGTCGCTAAACCTTTACACGGAATTTAGCTTTATCATTTTTTTTTGGAATTACCAATTGAAGTTTCCATATATTTTTTAATATCAAAGTTGAAATAATATCACTTGAGCCATACTTAAATATTACACAAATTATTAAATTTTGCAAATAAGACGAAAATAAAAAAGTTCGATTTATTTGAACCTTATGTGGATCTCAATTTAGCTATAAATAAACTTGATACGGATCAAACTAAGCGATTTCCATAGAATAAAAAATACATTAAAAAAATTTTATATTTAGAAATATAAAATTGTCTCTAAAAAATGTGAACATTCGTGCTGAAAACCTAAGAAATTTACCAGATAAAACATGAATGAAACGTCATTCAAAGTGACGTATCAATTTTCATTTACTGGAGATGTGAATTATTTCTTCAAAAATAATGACCGCAAACCGAAAATGTCCACCCCCCAAAAAGAGTACACCGATCCAACCACATGTCCTTGAATACTTTTGTTGCTCATCACTTTTGATCGAACAGAATGTCACTCACATAACATATTATGTCCAAAATTAGCGAACTTTTATTTTTTGAGAGAGAGTAGCATGTATTTTTAGGCCTACACTTCAAAAAAAATTGTGCAAGTCCGGCCCTGCTGATTTGTTTTCAGACATTCCTAAATGTCAAACCAGTTCATCTTAAACCAATAGCATTTTGCAAATATTTCAAATGCATGGAATTCCAAATTCTCATAATGAATAAACTTTTCATACTGTATTTTAAATCATGAACTTCGATAGCTTTGCACTTTTACGAGTACCTCCAACCATCAGCATAGCCTTTGTCATGTGGAAAATAGCAAAATAACACGTTGGCAGCTTGTAAAATGTGTCAACATCCTTTAGCTGCAACACTTGTTGAACTATCAGTCATCATATGCAGAGAGGTGGGAAAAAAGGACTTGTGAAGTAACCAATCCTCAAAAGTTCTCAACCCAACAACTGTTTGTGATAATAGTTGCGTTTTGTTTTTTTAGCACCCATCTTGACGTGACAATTTTCATTTTAATTTCAGTATTATGCACGTGTTAGATTCAGGGAAAACCCAATAACAATAACAACTGCATGAACATTTCTATTTTAATTGCTTTTTTTATGAAAATAGGAATAATTTTCAGAAAAATATTGTACCATTTGATTTCATATTGAATGACTTAATAGTTTTAAACTGCACTTTTGTCCTTGTGTGTGATAGATTTTGGCAGGGACTTACTTAGTTTTAGTTTTTGGGTTGCTTTTTTGTTTGACTTAAAGCTTTAAGGTAAATAGCTAAGAAGGCTTATGGTTGTAGTAGCTAAAATTTATTATTAGTTTTTATTAGAAGTTTTTCTAGGGATACACAGCCACTTCTGTTGTAAGGTGACTTCCCATACTAAAACTGGTTTTCTCCGTGACGCATCCTGTAATGCTTCTATGATTTAGCTCCTTATAAACTTTTGCATTGGATATCATTGAAACGTATCACAGCTTTAGGAGTTTGCTTACTTATATTCGCATTTAGCCTACGCAAAAGCACTAAAACTAATGGGTAAGACTATGGCTAAAGCTAGTGGGTAAGACTATTGTTTTAAAACGAAGGATCTTGGGTTCGAACCCGACTGCAACACTACCAACAGTAACTTTGTTTCTTAAATTTATTTTAAGTTATAGCTTATCTTTTTTTTAAAGCAACTTGCTATATTCTTTATTGTCATCGGCATATTAATACTTTAAAAATGCTGTATAAAAGTGTAATAAACATAAGCTAATGAATAAATTCATTTCAATTTATGTGTGATATTTAAATTTAAAATTATTGCCGTTCAATATGTATGTAAATACAAAAAAGAAAATTTTAAGCGTTATTTTCAGATTTAAGTTTAAATATTCTGAATTTATTTATCTGTGAAAATCAAAACTTTTATCGATGACAACTTATTATTTAATAAATTTAAAAACGGTCATATTTAATATATTTTTACTCATTACACATACATAAGTTATATGTATGTAGCCATACAAATTGTAAAATGCGGGATAAGGGCATAAATAAACTAAGCTGCAGTTGATGAAGCTTTTACCACATAAATTTTATATTTTTAAATATTTATGTTCTATAAATATTACTTACTTACAGAACGAATACATAATATATTACATACGTAGTTCCTTTTCTTTTGCTTCTGTCATTCTTAATCTCTTTGAAGCCTAAATACTTTACAAAACAGGTCACCCTAACTTGTAAGGGTAAGGGTAAGAACAAGCCATTCTGATTAATCAAATACACAATTCATTAGAAGTAAATCTCTGATGTTAGCCATGATGCTTGATTTAGAATGGCCAGATCAAGCCCTCGGTGTTTAAATGGAGAACTGGAGAACAGCTATATTTCAATTATTTTTATTCTTTGGGGAGTTTAACCCTCAAAATCTATACATTATTAAAATAATGTTGAATCCAAATACGTGTTTATATTGCGAAAATTATTACAAATCATATGGGAAAAAAAACCAGGGGCGTCGCAACGAAATTTTTCATGGGGGGACAAACTCAAATAAAAATGGTTCATACATTTTTCTGAAAAAAAAAGGATTTATTCTATACTTTAGGACGGGACATAAAGAGAATTTTTCATTAATTAAAGATAAAGTAAATTTTGTTCAAATGTTTCCAAAAGTGACTTTTCGATTTCTTCGCGAGATGAATTCTTTCATAACCCTTCGCAAATCTAAGGATCCCGTTTTTTCCTTATAAACATAAAGGAGCGTTGTTTTGGGGTCATTTGTAAACGAGGATAGGTCTTTTACCGTCGCAAAGCCCTAAATGATCTTTCACAAGAAACTGCTGAACCTGGCACTGTCATTACGCACGTTGGTTTGTTGCCAGGCAACAATGTTTTTCAATATTTGGAGTTGAGGATGGAGGTTGGTCAGTTCAAAATCATCTGAGAAAATGCCCAGTTTTGAATCCAAGATTACATCAGTGTGTACATTTCCTTTGTATGCATCAATTAGTATATTTTCGAATGACTCTAAAGCATCAAGGTTTAAAAAAAATTACAAATGAATTTTCAGCATTATCAGTGCAACAGTAATTAACAAAAAAAAGATTACATACAGATCTTTTGCTAACCTCTTGCATTGTAGTGAATATTTTTGGACTTTTTCATATTTGAGTTTGGAATTCGCTAATGAAAGTTTTCACTAAATTTCAAAAAGCCCAAAGTCCCTCTTTTATTTCTAAGATTTATTGAGTCAAGTAGATCGTAATATGAAAAGTAGTACCTTTTTGATCGAATCTTCTTTCCAATTTGTTTGAGAGAAGGTCCAACACTTCAAAGTAGCTCTTCCGAAATCGATCTCTTAATGATAGTTTCACTTCAGTATTGGAACAATCGGTTTGTTCTAAACGTCGAGGGATTTTTCTGGTTCTGGGCTTAGAAGAATATTCAAAATCAAACTTATCAGCTTCATTCATCACCTCTTTAAAAATTCTTTAAAACTCTGTATCGAAACGGAGTCTTTGAATTGCTTGGACCAAAAGTCTCGCTGCCTGTTTCACACCTGTGGCTATTAATCTTGAATCTTGAAGAGCTCGAGCAAGTTGTTGGCAAGGACCGAAAATTTCAATACTCAGATGTAGGACTACTGATGTGACTATAATTAACACTCACAAACAATTGGAAACTGTGCTTGAAGCTCAGTTCATGTACTCTTTCTTAAATGGTCATTTTGTCACATTTCGACAGACTCAAAATGTGAGATAATCACATTAATCAAAAGATTTGCTGAGTCCTAAAATGCTGATCAAATTATGATATAACTTATTTCCGAGTAGAGGGGAAAAATTAATACACTTGGCCCCCCTGCCAAAATTTATGGGGGCAGCTGGCCCCCAATATGGAATGACTTTTATAGGTAATAAAGATAATTTCAATACGGAAAAAGCATAGTTTCTTATGGTGTATTAACCAAATGTGACGAAATATATACTCTATCCTCTGTGTGTCAAATCTATTCATAGCGGCAAAATCATTTTATTTAAAACCTAGAACCACTTTGGTTTTTGCCAGGCTGTGTAAATTATTCTTTTTGTAATTTTTTAGGGCAATGTTTTTCAAAGCGTAAGCTGCGCATCTCTGGTGGTTTATGCAGCATAGCGAGTAGTTTTTCGTATTTGCAGCTACGGTTTTGAGTTGCAATGTATGAGGACTTTTTCGTTATGGTAATCAATGCAAATACTCTAAAACCAAAAGGGGTTTTAAAATTATGTTAAATCGAGAAGTTATGCATTTTGCGAGGTAATAACATTTTCAAAAATGTTTTATACAAAAAACTAAGACGGACTTGAGGGCGGTGAAAGTTTTTAGTCATTTTGTGTGTGTTGTCTAAAAAACTTTGTTAAATACATGTACTATATAGTTAAAGCAACAGTAAGTTATTTTAAATTTTATGGCAACAACTGAAACAGTTGAGCTGAAAATAAATTTCTGTTTGATTTTTAAGCTTTGTATTTTGATAATAAATTTAATTATCTAATTTTTTTGTTTGTTTTTTTTTTTTAGCACGACATTTTGCTTTGTTTAAATTTTGCTAACTCTTTTATTCTATGAGTGGAAACGTGTTTTTCAAATTGTCAAGATTTGCCATACTTTTGAACCGACAACATCAGCTCTGGCTTTTGTCTTTCGAATTTAACGTTTCTCTCAAATGAATTATGAATACAAACCACGCGATTAAAGTCACATGCAAATCATTTGATTTGTTTTTTCATTTCATATTTTTTTTTTTTGCACTTTTTCATCAGTTAATTTTTTTTTATTTTTATTTCCGTTTTTAAATTTAATTAGCGGTACCATTCGATATTATACTTTTTTTGATATATTTGATTTTAATAGCCTCCATGTTATTCCAATGTGTGCAAAATACCAAAAACCCAATGACGGCACATCAAAATTAAGTTCAAGCTCAAGAGCTTGGCCTTTAAAAATTTTTAATGCGAATCGGCTCAGTGTTTGTAGTTCTTCTGTGCATTGTTAAATAAAAAAAATAAATATTGGTTGGTTAATTTTGAAAAAGTTGAAAAAACCGAAAAAGGCGACTCCAACGATAAGTGATGTAACTTTAACTTAAAAACCAAGGTCATACATCAAACTCGACGAGACCTACAAAGTATTTTGAAAATTATTCCAAATAACCCTAATCGTAAGCTATGATTTGAATAAAACCTTAGGTATACTTTTTATGATTAATAAGTCGGTAAAAAATTTTCAAAAAAAAAAAAACACTCTAATATTTATAATATAATTTTACTAAAAGTTTTGGTAGTGGAAAGTTCTTTGCACTTGTTTTTCAATAAACTTTGAGCACGATGCTTACAACCAAAAAAAAAGTGAGTAACTATGGATATAAGTAGTACAATCCTTGTCGATTGATTTTTTCATTTGCCCCACTTTGCCCTACCTTTAGCCGAAAAAATATGAAATTTTTGAACAAAATATTTTCAATGCTTATATATTTTAACGATATATTTTTTAACATTTTCTCCAGCGTTTAACAACATTCTCTGTTTATTTATGTTTTTTTACAGATATGGATAAATGTAAGCAACGCATCCACAGAGGTCGCTTCTTGCATCGTTTCCTGCTGCACTGTTAAAAGATCGTTTTTTCACGCTGATTTTCAAGGTAGGATAACAGTTGACCATAAAAATACTTTTTTTTTTATATTATTCCACTTTTATTATATTATTCCACTCGCTATTGGCTTATAAATGCATCATTTGTTGTCACCTACAATTTGTCATTGATAATGAAGTTGACCTTCGAACTTGTGATTTTTTTTTTTTTTTGATAGAGTGAATTCAGATTTAATAACTTTGTGGCTTATTACATTATGCAATGATGTGTTGCACTGATATTTTTCAGTTTTCTTAAATATTCTCCCATTACAGTCCCAAGAGGAGTTAAAAGAAGATTGTATTATTTTAAAGGCTTAAATTTAATTAAATTTCAGCGGCTATAATCTGATTTTGCTGTTTTATTAATTTTCCCATTGAATTTTTCATTTTATTTTGGTAAATCAGCTTTAAAAATTTCGGAGAGTTCACTTTGTTGATTTTTGATGTATGATGTCGTCGAAAACAAAATTCTCATACAGTGCGCATCGGAACTGAATTTGAATTTTCTTAGAAAATATTTAGCGTGTCTGTTGTTTTTTGTTTTAATATGCATACATTACATCATCTGTAGGTCAACACCAATTGAAAGAATTGGAAAAAATTATAAGAAAAACAAATAAATAATAAAAAATTAGACGTCGACCAGTACAATATATCGATTTAAATTGTCTTTTAAAGTTATACACATACTTCAAAGTCCTTAAAAATAATCCGAATATATGTATGTGAGAAAAACTAAACACACAGCTATGCAATAGCCTTATTACCGATGGCGAGTCGCCTGCAAAATTAGGCGACTCGCCTGAATTGATACGGATTGCGAGTCACTCTGTTGTTTCGCCTCAAACGTCAAAATTGCGCGAATGTCAAAAATGTTCATATTAATGCCTAAACAGAATTGGAACGTGCAATATCGCACAGATTTTTCCTATACGTTTGTAGTGAGTACAAAAATGACAATAGAAAATTTATCGCAGAGAAATGGAAAAAATTCTATTTTTTGGTGCGATTTGACACAGAAGATAAATCGCATGTCCCAGTTCTGTTTAGCCATTTACTGTTAGCGAGTTGCCTAACATTCGTTCGCCAGAAATGTCAAAATCGGGCGAGTAGAATTTGTGTGTGACAAGCCTTTGAAAAATTTTACAAAAAGTAGAGAGAGAATTTTGAAAAATTTTACAAAGAGTAGAGATATCGCAATCATGGTAAGCACAAACGAAAGGTCAGTATAAAATTTTATAGATCAACTCAAGCCCAATTCAAAGTCATTTCCAAACGCTTTTTTGATACGTGCCGTCAGCAAAAAAGCGTAGTGCGGAAAATCAGAGGGATGTATTACGACGGTATAATCTGAATGAGGTTTCCATTTTTTCCAATAAATACACAAACGCGTTTTTATTAATCCTGAAGTAAGACACAAATCTGGAAAAACAATTTCTTCATATATTTAAGAAATGAATTCGTGTGGGTTCGAGCTGTCCTAATATTCCGCCGCTTCAAAAAATAAGTCCACATTGTTTACTTTAATTTTATTTTTATTTTTATTTTTTATTTTCACTTGTAAAAATTAGAGGTTCAATATTTTGACGATTTCGAATTTGAAGTTTTTCTGTCAATTTCTGTTTTCTAATTTGACAGCAAAACTTCAAATTTCAAGTTTTTTAGACGTTAATTTCGGTTTTGTAATTTGGCAGCATTGCTTTGCAGGCGAATGTGTACATTTGCCAACCATAATACTGAGACATAGACGAATAGCCTGAATTTGAATTAAAAAACCGTTGTCCACTAAAAACCTTTTTTTTTCGTGCTACCATTGACAAATTTATTATAACACAGAAAAAGCACTTAGCTTAGAAAATTTTTTTATGCAATATGAAGTCATTTAGAAGGATTTATTGACTAAGTGCATAGAAAATGTCCTGAATATGTCGAAGAAATTACTAATCTTAAGCATATTTATTATACTCAAATGAAGGAAATAATTTCCTTGAATTAATTTAATTTTTTCTTCAGTACAAAAGACTCAATTTTTTTTTTCATGAAAAATGCGAAAAAACTACTGTTGCTGTTGTATTTTGCAATATGAATTTTATTCCATATTAATATTGGGTTTTTGCGAATGCCATTGACTATACGACAGCAAGGTGAAATTTTGCACACTAATTGGTATTTGTTATTTAATTTGGCACTGCAATTAGCCAACAACATTTGTGTAAACCACAATTAAAATATATATTTTTAAATAGAATATTCATAAAAATTATTTTTGAAAATTTAAAATCGCTCGCATTAAATTCTTTAAATCAGTGAAGCTCATAAATGTCAAATCAATCAAAATAACGCAGTTATAATCCGCTCAATTAAATGCAAAATGAAATCGTCAATTAATTTCCGATTCATTTTCAAACTACCGCACCACTTTTCGATACAAAACCAATTCCTGTCATCATTTTTAATTACGGCACATTCATTAAGTTCAAGTAAGTTATCATTCATATAACATACATACATACATATGTATGTGTGGTAACACTAGTGGTATTTAAGTTTTAAATACACAATTCATTCATTCAATCAGCTGGGCTCAGCTGTTCAAATTGTTTTGAGGAGGTCTCTTAGAAACAAATCCACTTGCGCGTACGTGTTAGTCCGGGAGGTAGCGCTGCGTTTTTCTTTCCTTCCGCTTAATTTTTATTGCAATTGTTAGTTTAAGTAAGGCTGATAATTGAAATAAGCGTTAGACGCCTAGAATCAAGGTGGGACTGGTTGTGAGAGGCTGACAAAAAAAAGTTCGCTCAATAACTCTGAAAGTAAGCCATAAATAGGAAAATGTATTAAGATCAATGTTGTAGAGCAGGGAAGGGCACTTAGTGCCTCAATTTACTCACATTGCTCTAACCGTTATTCGACGCACAACCAAGCGAAAAAAAAATCCCAGAATTTCAACGCTATCGAGGCGCAAAACTCGTAGAATTTCAACGCTATCGAGGCACAAAATTCGCAGAATTTCAACGCTATCACAGCGTTGACTTGAATTCAAATGAAAACAAAAACAAAACACAAAGGCATAAGTGACGGCGCCGCATTGTGTCTTGACGAATGTAGCAATTGTTTTTGTTTGTAGTGTAATTTGTTTTTTTTTTTTGTGCTAATGGCAATTGTGGAAATGAAAGTAAAAAAAACTTTAAAATTTCGTTTGTTGTTGCTTGATGTTGTTGTTTTCCTCTTTTGTTATATTTTTGTGCCCACCGCTGTTGTAGAGGATATGAAAACACATTGATTTAATGCCTGGAAAAATTCCACATGACAAGATTCGACCCACTTTTCATAGTTTTAAAATTACTTATGACCATCTTCATTTTCGGGAAAATACGATTTTTATTGAAAGTTTTAAATTAAAATTAAACGATTAAAATTACAAATTATTTGTTGGAAACTTTAAAATGGTAAAAAGTGGGTCAAATCTTGACGTATGGAGATTTTTCGAGCATGAAATCAATGTGTTTTCATGTTCTCTACAACATTGGTCAAAACATATTTTTCTACTTCTGGCTTACTTTCCGAGTTATTGAACGAACTTTTTTTTTGTCGACCTCTCAGAACCAGACCCACCACGATTCTGATGACTGACGCTTATTTCGATGATCATCCTTACTTAAACTATCTATTATGTACAATAAAAATTAAGCGGATGGAAATGTCTTTGAAAAATACAGCGCTACCTCCCGGACTTTTAAAGCCTGTGGAGTGGCACTCGATAGAGTCGATTGTTGTTAATACCCAACGTCGAATGTGCTGCTAATGTTTTACTTCATTGTTTGTTTGTTTGTTTCCATTGTTTGTTTGCTGTTGTTGTTAAAATTTTAATAATTTAATTGCACAATGACTTGGAACAAATTGAAACAAATCGAAGTGGCTTAAATTGAATTAAAATGTTAAATCTTTTGACTTTAGAAATTGTAGCATATTGCTCTTTATTGTTATTGTTGCTGTCAACAATATGAGCATTATACGCTCATTATGTTGTTGGTTTTTTTTTTGTGGTATTGTTGTTGCTATTTGGTTTTTTTTTTGACATTTTAGACACGACTCTATTAAACAACGATATTAATCTGTAATTGATCGTGTGTCACGTATCGTTGTGTCGTCAATAAAAAGTCAAAATGATGCGTCATTTTTGCTTTTGAGCGGGTGGTTTGTGCGATTCTCGTGATCGTTTTTTGGTTTTTTGTTTTTGCTTTGCTTTTGTTTATCTATTGGACTTCTTTTCTCTCTCTCTCTCTCTTGTTGTTGTCGAGTTGTATTATTAACGACTAATTTATTTAACAAATACGATAATTCTATTTTTAGAAAATTTAAATGAAAAAAAAAAAAAACATACGACTGCTAATTACTTTGCACGCCTTGTTGTTATGCCCATGTTTGCGATACGGTTTACTTGTAGTTGTTGAAGTTCTTTTTTTTTTTGCTTCTTATCGTTGTAATTTATTATATCGACTGTTGACTTTGCTTTGATGTCTGGAGTTTAATTTTTTTGGAAATTTACGTATTACAATGTTACAATCAAAATATAAGGTGTTAGCGCTCATATCTTTTTGTCAGCCGAGAAAATTTTTGTAGCTCATTTCAATTGTGACTTGGCTAAGCAGCAGTTATCTTAGCTAGATATTTTTTGATGATAGATTTAAGTAGGGCTTATATATGCGGATTCGACAGGGCAACCCTATATATTCTATTAAGGCTCTTCGATATTTATCATTTATCACAAATTTCAAGCTGTTATCTTCATTAATGAAAATTGACCCAAAAAACCGGTGAAACAGGATTCAACAATGCAATCTCAAATATCATATTTAGGCCTTTTCGAGTTCTATCATTTTGCATACATTTCAAGCTGTTATGTACTACAGTTTTGATTAGAACAACAAAATTGACTGAAATTCGGGCATTTTCGGCCATCGGGACAGGCTTTGGCAAGGCAACCCTAGATATTTTATTTAGGCTCATCGGGCTCTATCATTTGGCATACATCTCATCCTGTAATCTTATACACTCGACTTTTCTGCAGCCCGCTCTTGGATTAAATAAATACCAATCATGCCTAAGTCCATCGAAAAGTCTTATTTAAGACATTTTGTGATATTTGTCTTCACATCTACTTCTTGAATTCTTAATTTGAACTAATTTTCCAATTACAAAATATAGAAGTATCAAAAGAGTAGTATAATATTATATAATAGTAACTACTTAGTATTTTTTTTTTGGGACCATTAGTAGCAAAAAAGTAACTTGAGCAGTGGTGCCCACTACTACATGCAAGCGTGCTCACGATAAGCATGTGTTGATAATTTGTTTATCAATTCTGTATATGTAGCACGCTTTCTTACGCTCTTTAAGCGCCTTCTCGTTCTCATTTTTACGCTCTTTTAGCGCCTGCTCGTTCTCTGGGCAGCACCAACTTGAGTATAGATTTCTTATACCACGGCAACTCTAACCGTCCACCAGATGACGCTCAAAAATGACAGCAAAAATAACGGAGATGCGTAATGCGTAATCTTCTATTCTATCATTCTTGAGCAAAATTTATTGTTAACAAATTTTGTTTTTGTCACTCTCTTTTCCCATACAATTCTCTCACAAGAAAGCAATCGTGAAAAGCAGTCGTCCGCCGTAATTGTGTTCATTCAAACGATTTTCCAACTGGAATTTCCGATTTTTTGACAGCGTGTATTCGTTGCCGCTTTCCCGACCCCGTCCCAATTCTGGGCAAAACATAAGGGAACGTCCATAAATTACGTGAGTAAAAATAAGGGGGGGAGGGGGTCCGGAAAAATCTCACCAAGTCTCACCAAGAGGGTGAGGGGGTCAATAAAAATATCACGGCAACTTTTTAATGCAGAGACTATACATTATTATAGCAGATTGCACTTAAAAATTATAAGGCAAGTCTCACGGAAGGGAGGGGGAGGTATTGTTAGGACTCACCAAATATCACCAAGGGGAGGAGGTGGGTCCAAATTTTCAAAAAAACACCTCACGTAATTAATGTACAGCCCCTAATGAGAACTTCTTACATATTTTCAAAAAAATATGGACTGATGATTTCACCGTGCCACAATCAACGGCTACTTTCACGGAATGTAAGAGTACTTCGTGAATAGTTTGAGGACTGGCTTGAAACCATTAATAAATATTTTTCTCACTTATCGATCCAAAGAGATGAGAATACCACTCATCAGAGAAGATGAAAATGAAAATGAGCAAAATTTGCAAATTCATGGCATTTCCGATAATTCAATAATTCAGTGATAACAATTTTGCTAGGATGTAGCATATAATATTTTAGTTTGTTTAACAGAGAGTTTTAACTATTGATGACGCCTTAGAAATTATAAATTTGGGTCTCTATCACTTGCTTGAACGGCGTCAACGTCGTAACTTCGACCAAATCTTGATCTTATCGGTACACGAACATTATGCAACGGTAAATTACGGTCAAAACTATTCACAGCTCGAAGAAAAGTAAGCACACAAGACCGATTATGACGGCCATGAATTGTAAAAAGTTCCAAGCGTTGGTGATGCGTGTGTCTTTCCACGATTCAAATGAAAACCCTACTGAATACAACTGAGAAAAATACAACATTTCTTACATTTCAAATATGGCAACACTGTCGATTTGAAAACATATCACCCCTATTAGAAAACCATTTTGTAGCACAAAAGTCGGCAAGAGTCTTTCCTGTAGTATATTATTAACGAGCCAATTGATGCCAATGACAAAATTATTTTGCTCGGTGACTTTGATCTAGTCCAGGGGTCGACAACGCCTAACTCTTTCCACTCTTTTACAACAACTTCGTATTGTTATAATTCGCCGAATCGTTGACAGGCGCAACTGCACCAAAACAATTCAGCCCTTGCGTGTTGTTGCTTTGCTTGTCATTGTTGGTAAATACGCACAATTCTTGAAATGCTTTCTTTGTTGTTGGTAATTTCGCGTTGTGTTTCGTTACCAGCTATTTTTAAATATAAATTCAGTTCTGTGGATGCATTGAAAGGTGCGCTACCGGCATGCGCGTTGTTGCTTTTATGTGTTTTTTTATGTTAATAATTCCTTATTGTTTTTGTTGGTTTTTTGTTGCAATTGATGTTGCACTCTTGAAATAAAATCCTTGTCGATCCCTGATCTAGTCTAGAGCTCGATATCATCATATTTTTATGACGAACTTCTTCGACGCTGCAAGAGTTTTTCAAATTATTATCTCGATGTTGAATCGTAAATATCGACCTTAGCCTTTTTAAAAGTTAGAACTTTTTTTCTATTAAAAATAAGTATACGAAATATCTGGGGTGTACCACTTAATTGAGTATTAGCTTTTTATATTTTGTCAGCGGTGAGAATGTAAAAATGAGAGCAATCAGGCCTTAAAGATAACTCAAAAACATTAAAAATCGTAAGGAAGCGTACATGTATACAAAATCATAAACACATGCTTATCGTAGCTTGTGGTAGTTGGCACAACTGATAATAAGGATGCCAATCGTACCGCCACTACGGCACGCCGTAGCTGCCGTTGGCGGTAATTGAGTCTTGAACATGAAATAGTCGATTTTAAAGTATCAAAAATCGTTTTGTGTGTGCGACCTTTATTTATGAAATAGTATAATAAGAGGACGTCTATAAATTACGTGAGTCAAAATAGGGGGAAGAGGGTCTGGAAAAATGAGACTATACATTATTACAGCAGATAACATTTAAAAATTTAAATGCATGTTTCACGGAAGGGAGGGGGGTCCCGTCAGAACTTACCAAATCTCACCAAAGAGAGGGGGGAGGGGGGGTTCGAATTTTCAAAAAAAAAAAAATACCTCACGTTATTAATGAACGGCTCCTAATTCAATTAGAGCCATTGTTGGAAGAAGGTTACACGGATTTCTACTAAATTTTCAGCAATAAATGTTGTTTTAATTAAACTAAGTATTTATTAAAACGTTTATCAAGCAAAATCTATTACATTTCTGTGTACTAAAAAACAAAATTTTATTTAGTAATATTGAAATGTGAATAAACAAACCAAAATAATCTCCAAAAATAAAAAATAGTTAACACCTTCCACTAATGGCTTCAATTATCATATTCAATTCAGTGTCTAAATCAGCACCGCTTAATACCTTTCTTAAGTTGTGAATTTCTTATTAAGTTTTAATCTTCTCAGCTTTTTCTTGTTCCTAGATTTTTCTACTTCGAGAAAAAACTATTTAAACTATCATGGTGCAATAAATTTGTTTTATTGGATATGGGTTTCAATTTGACTTAAAGCTTATTTCTTGAGTTAAAGCGGTCCTGACTCCTAAACCAACCGGCAGTTGATTGAAATTTCAAATAATTTAAGTGAAAAGTCTAGCATTTATCAACTACCACGCTAAATTGAGCTGTCAGCTCTTGTATTAATTTTAACGTTTTATCCTTTAAAGTTTCTCACCTAACCTACAATCTCAAAGGATATGAGGTGTGAACATTTTTACTGGGTTGAATTCACTTTAGTTTATTTGCCTAAGTATTGTTTCGAAAATGCTAGAAAATATTT
Organism: Tricholauxania praeusta; assembly: GCA_949775025.1. Taxonomy (NCBI): domain Eukaryota; kingdom Metazoa; phylum Arthropoda; class Insecta; order Diptera; family Lauxaniidae; genus Tricholauxania; species Tricholauxania praeusta. Next base: position 59,798,454 of record OX459028.1, on the reverse strand, counting down.
TGCTAAATATATCAATAAATGGATTGCACCCAATAGAAAATAGAAGCTCAACTAAATGATAGTATGAAAACAAATAAAGGAGTTATCACATTGCCAGTAAAGAATAAAACGAAGATAGAAAGGGACAAAAGTAGTTAATAGATGAGATCAGCACTGCCAATCTAAAGAACTTTCGACACGATTCCAGTGATGCCACTAAGTGATAAAATAAAAAGTGATTTTAGGATCGAGGGCAGCTAATCTATGAGCTTGTGATATATTATGATATATAAAGTTGATTGTGGCTTTAAAGATTTACTTTTGGTTGAGTAATTTTGTTAATGACTTGTGAATTGTTTTTAGTAATAAATAAAGCATTACTTTTTATAGACAACAGAAGGAGTTAATGTCGCAGAATACAAAACCTAAATATCGTAACAATACATATGTCCTTAGGCCTTTAAGAAAATAATTATATCAATCGTTCGAAAAAATTAGCTTTGAAGGTAATTCCAGCACCACCTAAGAGATTATCTTGGCCGTTTTTTGGAAAGATTTTTATTGATAGACAATTTTGCAGATGACCAGTGGCACACTCATCTCAATTACAGATTAGTTTGGTATAAGAAATCTATAAGCAAATTTTTAGACAGAGCATTTCATTCTTTTGACAACCTCGTGTTGAGGTGTTTTAGTTTTTTTTTTTTAAATCTTTTGCATTATCTAATCAATGGAAAAAGTTGAAAAAATTTTTTTATTCTAAATCTATTTTTCTAGCATTCAGCATATCAACACACTTATGTATGTAGAAAAATTGGCAGCATACTTCAAAACGTGTCCTTAGCGTCCATACGTTTTATAAAATTATAGTGCATTTAGCTCAATTTAGCTTTATTTCAAATTTTTTTATGCTAAGCTTGTCAAAATTCATATTTTCCCCTCGTAAAACATTTTAAAATTCTGAGTTTGCTCAATCAAACTTTTTTCACTTTTTGTTTTATCAGTGAGAGTATTTAATTGCTTTGTTCTATTTTGACCATTAAAAATTAAATATCAGTTTGTCACACCAAAAATATCTACGTTGTGCATATTTGTAATTGATTTGATAGCTGTTTACTTAACACTACTTACTGATGCTGCAAGTTGTTGTCATCCAATTAAGAGACATCACTGATAATAATTTGACAACACCAACGCACAAAGTGATGCACAAACAAAGCGAAGCGGTAATGCTGCCAACCCGAAACAACTGACAGCACAGCTTCACTATAATCGTTGCCTCAGACTCTGTTATACGAAATAATTAAAAAGCCACACGCAACCTTTGTTTGATACCAAAAACATGAATGTAATCTATTAATTAACCCAAACATACGTTTGCATCTGAATATTCTGTTTTACGAAATTTCATAAGTATTGTATATCGCATCGTGTGTCATTGGAAATGTTAGCCTGGAAAATTATTGCGAGTTTTGTTATATTGAATATTTTTGTGGACAATTTAAATGAAGTTACTTCAAATATTCTGTAAATACTTTGCGAAGCAATGTTATTTAGCTCCGTAAATTAATTGCAAGAACTGAAGAATGGACCCGAATACCAAAAGCATGATCTTGCTAAGCTTTTCTAAGTCTCTTCAGCGACATTTCAACGATATTTTACTATACTGCTTCTTTTTTGCTCACTGTTGAATGTCTATATAGCTTTGCCCCATACTCGTCGCTTGACTGACAATTGTAAAACCGCAGTCGCTTGCTGGAAAGTGACTGGAAAGTCTATTCGAGCAGTTCTTAGGTGTTGTCTGTGCTTTTACTGAAACCGTGCCATTTCAGTCGCTCCATCCTTTGCTCTACTTTGCCGGTTCTTTCACTCCCATTAACTCTTATCCAATACATAATTTGGAACAGGTACAGCAGCAACTTTTTTTAAGGTAAAGTGAACTTAGACAGTATTTTACTATTGAAAGTTTCTGAGAAAGTTTCAACCTTCTCCACAACTCTCCACAAAGTCTTGCGTCCGGGTACATACATCCAAACTACCTACGGTCATCTTGTTCTGCATGGAAAACCGCTTATCCTTACAGTAGATGAGTTTCAGAAGACCTGTGTGCCAACCAATTGCCTGTCGACCTGACGGTACAGAATTGAAAAACCGTCTGATAAACAAAAAGAGAAAACTCGGAAAAATAGTCATTAGCTTCTAGAAAGTGTTCCACACTCTGTACATACTACCAAAAAACTCCTTCTGCAACTTCACAAAAAGCAAAAAATTCTGCTTAAAATCTTTTGCGTTTTGGCATTCTTTTGTGGAATTTTTCAATGACCTTTTGGGATAGGCTTTCAACTTCCACTTTATCTTGCTGGAACAAGGAGTTTGAATTGGTTGGTTCAAAATGATGTAGAATCCTGAATGCCGCTTGTTTGTCGGAGAATTTGCTTTTCGAGGGATGAAGGTATTTTCTTCTATTGATTTCCTCTAGTACGAAATGCAGAGTTCAAGGTGTGTATGTAAGGCTTATTAATACTGAAGGCCGCTTTAAAACATCTGCTGTATAACATGTTAAACAATTTCGGCGTAATTAATCTTAATTTTCAAAGGGGTTGCGATGATTGCGATATACTTTATTACTAAGTGAGTTTGCTATCGGTAGACTCAGACAAGAGCAGTTCAACAAGTCACATCTAGAAACTTATATGATTCTTAATATTTTTGTACAGAGCTTCTTGTTCAGTACTTTTAGTGCAAAAAACAACAAAAAAATTACAAGCGCAAAATGCATTAAAATGGGCAACGAGCTGCTTATACTAGTTTCAATGACCGCTACGTCATATCATCAGTAAGCTTTGTTAGCCGAAGTATAGTAGTTCTACATTCTTCTATGATTCTTACTTCTGTAATTATAAGAAATATGCTCAATTTAAACTTGCATTCATTTAGTGGGACCATGACGTATGTATATGACCACGATCTCTATTGTGAGCCAAAATTTGTAACCAAATCATGTTACCTACGTAGATGTCGGTTTAAGCAGTAGCAACATGCTACCAACAACGGTGTCGGTGCAACCGCTAGCCACATCATCAGCACGATTTTAGGAATAATCTGGTAACCACTACATTAGCAATTTATGTACAACATAACAAATGATAATTTCAGTGGCATAGCCAAAAGGCGCCCATGGAAATTTTGCTTGTGATAAATTAAATTAATAATTTAAATGGTACTTAAAGTTCTCAAGGCACAGTGTAGCATTGAAATAAAAGAAATTTACTTTTCCATAGAATTTTATGCGCTAAGTCTGATAATCCAACAGGTGGCAGTAGAAAAGTGGCGTGTAAGTAATAATAACGAAAAACTTATCCTGCGATGTTGTTTTGGATGTAAATGAGACTAGCGTGGAGCTTAAGTTCTTTGTGAAATGAGCGAATTGCTACGAAATCTCTACAAAACAAAAATTATTTTAAAAATTTCTGAAAGTTTGTTTTTCAAATCCGTCTTGCCATTTGCTTGAAATTCATAGCTTGCGTTCCCGTACAATAATGCATTTGTACAATTTGCAGTATATTACAGGACTTAGTCCAAAAAAACAATTCTGTACTCGAAAAACCTGTAAGTGGGAACGGAAATAAGAGAATAATTTGTGTTCTCTCTTTGTCAGAAGTTACAGGTCTTAGCCCGAAGAATTTTTGCATGTTAACTCATGAAAAGTGTCAAACTATCAGCTGTTCTGTGTTGTGCAAGGTTAATTGTAAACATTAAGTTTATTCGCGTTTAAAGAATTCTATTTATTGTTCAACTACATTCAATTTTAGATCTTTATTTATTGTTTATGCTTAGAAAATCTAATTTTTCTTCCAACTACACTCAAAAACTTTTGACGTTTATTCACGTGCTAAAAAAATTGTATTTTCTGTTCCTGTTCTTGTTACATTTTTTCTCTTTCATAGAGTTTAATTTTCTTATTCTCTGGTGTTTGACAGTTCTACAGGACTTAACTCAAAAACGTGGCTGGGCAAAACGTACCGCGCGCGGTATTGCGGCAGAATGAGAATAACTTTTCATATACGTATATAAAGCAGAGAGTGTAAAATTTAATTCAGTTAGCTTTGAAAAGCGAACAAAGCACAACTACACATGCGTTGAAGAACATTTAAGATAAACACACATGTAGTGGTGCCCAGCTCTGCTCAAAAAGTTCTGCAACGAACCTTCATTTTATAGAGACAAGTATTTTTTTTTTATTTCGCTTTTTTTATACCCTACACCTAGGGTATATTCACTTTGTCCATCCGTTTGTAACACATAGAAGGAGGCGTGGCAGGTATGGAAAAGTATATATATTCTTGATCAGCGTCACCACCTGAGTTGATTTAGCGATGTCCGTCTGTCTGTCTGTCTGTCTGTTGAAATCAGGTTTACAGGAAAACCAAGAGAGCTAATTGAATGAAACTTTCACACACAGGTCACATCTTCTTGCAGGCATCTTGCTATTGAAAATGGGCGAAATCGGTTGACGGACACGCCTACCGCCCATACCCTATGTATACATACCCAGGTCAATTTTAAAAAAAGTTGCTGCGATTTTGATGAAAATTGGTGATTTGATGCACATGTGAACAAGATTAGGATTAGAAGAGGTTTCAAGTTTTCAAAGCTTCCTACAGGGGCGTGGCACAGCCCTAAATTTTAACCTTTATACCACCATATCTCGTAAGCCGTGCAAGATATTGTTATGAAATTTGGTAAACTGATACAAATCAAATATATCTTGAGTTGAGATAAAAGTGGGCGGAATTGAAAAAGTGGGCGCGGCACTTTTCAACTGCTAAAAATTTTGATTTCATATATCTCAAAATTGGCACAAAAGATTTTCATAAAAATCTTAGAGATGATGCCGCTGAAAGCTGTCACAATACATGTTCAGCCTCTTTATTGAAAAAACTCGTTGAAGGGCGTGGCACCACCCACAATATTTATAAACGTTATATTAAGAGAACGAACAACGTAATCGTGATGAAATTTAATGAGGTAGATATACTTGCTGTAAGGTCTTTTATTACAAAAATTTGGTACAATAGTACCTGGGGGCGTGGCACCTCCCATATAAGCAAAAACTGTTTATTGTTATAAATAGTGTACTAAGAGAGTAATCTTCATAAAATTTGGTGCTTAGATGTCAGTTACTATAGGCTTTAAAAATAAATTAGTTTTGACAGAATTGCATCAGTGGGCGTGGCACCTCCCATATTAACATAAATTTGTAAGCGCTGTTTTAAGTAAACTATTCCAGCAATTGCTATGAAATTTAATGAAAGTGGTTCAGTTGCTATAGAGTATATCTGAATCAAAAGTGGCTGAAATAGCACCAGTGGGCGTGGCACCTCCCATACAAATAAAATACGGTAAGTGGCATATTTATCGAAATAAGTGAGCAATCATACTAAAATTTGGTGTTGGGGGTTTGCTTATGAAAAGCTATTTCTCGATCAAAACCGGGCTGGATTGTACCAGCGGGTGTGTCACCGCCCTAAATTTTAAATTAAACTGCAGCATATATCGCAAACGATACAAGCTATTGTGCTGAAATTTAATATGAGGATGTCGATCACAAATATAATTTGTTGAACCAAAAGTGGGCGGAATTGGAGAAGTGGGCGTGGCATATTTAAAGTTTTTAATTTTTATTCGATTTTTTCAACACTTTCCATATTCTTTCGACTTTTTCAACCCTTTAAATTTTTCCAATATATTCTATATGTATTTGTTCGACTTTTTCAACCTCTTTCAACTTTCTTCATAAGTTTCTTTATTTTTTCGACTTTTTCATCAATTTTGAATAGTTTAAAATTTTTTTAACCTCTTTAATTTTTTTTAAAGTTTTTCAACCTCTATCAACTTTTTTCAACATTTTGCATATATTTACGAATTTTCAACATTTTTCAACCTCTGTCAACCTTTCTAACATTTCACATTTTTTTCGACTTATTCAACCCCTTCAACGTCTTCTTAACATTTGATGAAAAGGTACTTTCAGTGCAGTGTAGGGTATGTGAGTTTCGGCCTCGACGAAAATAACACCTTAACTTGTTTTATTTGATTTTTTCTTTTGTTTTAAATTAAAGAGTTGACATGAACTTCAGTAACAAATTGTCAATTTTTGAGAAAATAACTGAATTGCGATAAGATAATTTTAGCATGTCAGGTCTTTCGTAAAATATCGTTCAAACTTTCTGCAGCAAAAAATGTTTTGTACTAAAAATATTTTTATTGGAAAAAAATGCGTTCTGCTTACGAAATAGGTAATATGTTATGTCTTTTTCAAAAACTTCACTTTTCAGCGAAATAAAAATAAAATGTAGATTCTTTAAATTGCTATGAATTTCAAACAAATTGATAGCATTAACCCAACAAACTGTGCCTGCACCGAGGAAAAGTTCGACTAAAATGGATCCAAAATCAGTATTTGCATGATGGTTCCGTATCATGCCACGATTAAAATTCTATGTAACCCAAAATCGGAGCTGCTCCTTTCTTCGAGAAATCTTCAGTTTTCCATGACCGTACACTAGGGTGAAAGGAAAAAAATTTATGGCTTGAAATATTTATAGCTTCTTATTTAAAACGGTTCTATGACACCTTACGTAAGCATCAATTATATTAAAATTTAAAGGTTGCGAGTGTCATTTGAAGTGTTTATTGCCTTTTAATGCTTGTAAAATTAAGCGAAATAGAGAGTTACTTTTAACCCTAAATCATTTTTCGAGCTAATAAATATTCAAGTTTAGCCACATGTAGCACAAATATTTTTTGAAAAATATCCCTAATAATCATTGAATTTCATAAAGCAGAGTCATCTCAACACTTGTACGCAGTTATAAAGCCTGGAATTGAAAATTAGCTTTTTTACAATTTTTTTTTTTCAACGTGGGGTCGTGAAAGACCCCAATGTGTCGGATTGTTATGAAATTGAAGTGGTGCTGCTAAAGGTTAAAGTACACTCTGTTTATTTTTTTTATGTTTCTTAATTTGCTGAACACGATGCATTCACTAATTTGCCAAAACTATGTACGTTTTTGTGTAATTCATCATTTTTATTAAAAGAAAAAGTAAAAAACTTTTTAATTTTTTTTTTTTTCGGATCAAAAACTTTGATCGCATGAAAAATGGTGAACTACTACTCATTGGCGAAAAAAACACTTTTTTTTTAAAAACACCAGTTTGCTTGAAAAATGATTTTTTAAAATTTATTTTTATAATTCTTGAACCGAAACAAATGTTTTTGTTTTTCTATCACGTCTGATTTATAAGATTTTCGATGTTCCTATTTCCTTCTAAGTCCATTTAAGTCCTACAATTCAACACCGTGCTTAGAAGTAAGAGACATTTCAGCATCCAATAGTTTCGCAGTACGTACTCGAAGTTTTTTTGACTTATCTTCAAGTTTAAATTGAATAAAAATCCTTGTTAACCTGCACGGATTAAAATATAAAAATACGTTAAATAGAAAAAGGTCAAAGTAAAAAAAATGTGGGAGAAAAAAAAAAAATAAAAGCGAAATTTAATTTCCTTTAGAAATGTCAACTATGGCAACACTGCTGCGCACACGTGGCTTATTTGCTTACATTTGGCACAAGTGTTTTTGAGGTCAAAAGAATACGTATAGTGTTGACAAACAACACACATTGTACATACTTACATATATACATACATACGTATACAAACACATCGATATATGCGCACCCTCAGCAATGATTCACAAATTCGTTTGTTATTATTTTGATATAAAATGTTTTTTATAATTTTTTTTTATTTTTAAATATTTGCATTCTTGTGGTTGTCAGAGGCGGATTCAAAGTTTCAGCGCTCTAGGCTATAAATATTTCGCCTTTTTTGACGTGTTCCGGGACAAATGCAAGTCAATTTGAACTAGAATGCCCCACTTAAAATCAGAGCTTGAAATAAACTTTTATAAAAGTTTTTTTTTAGGTAAAAGTAAACTTTAAACTTTTATTTTTGTGAAATAAAAGTAAAAGTTTCCTTAAAACTTTTATATCCGAAAATAAAAGTAAAAGTTTTTTTTAACTTTTATTTCAAAAAGTCAAAAAAATCTTTTTAAAAAAACTTTTATTAATAAAAGTTTTTTTTAAAAGTTTTTTTTGACTTTTATTAATAAAAGTTTTTTTTAAAAGTTTTTTTTAACTTATATTTTTAACAGTCACATGCAAAGAGTTTTTTTTGACTTTTATTTTTCAAAAGGCGAAAATAAAAGTTTTTTTTGTATGAAAGAACGAGGAAAATCCAAAAAAAATATCTTGGATCACTAAGCAAAAAATTTCAAAGGAGAAAACTTAGGATTATTGATAATAAAGTCCAAAGGAAAATACTTAAGATGTTTCTGAAAAGAAAGAAATTTATGATAATTATGCACTTATAATTTTTAGAAAAATTGTGCTTAACGCATCAATGGGAAAAGGCCGAAAATGGATTTTGGGAGTACAGGGGAGGTTCCTGACCCTCCAAAGAGGTTTTTTGGACCCATATTTCGAAAAAAATTTTATTGCACGAATCGATGGGAAAAGGCCGAAAATGGATTTTGGAAGTGACAAGTGAGGTCCCCGACCTTTCTAAATGGGATTTTTGGACCCATTATTCGAAAAAAATTTTATTGCACGAATCGATGGGAAAAGGCCGAAAATGGATTTTGGAAGTGACAAGTGAGGTCCCCGACCCTCCTAAATGGGATTTTTGGACCCATTTTTCGAAAAAAATTTTATTGCACGAATCGATGGGAAAAGACCGAAAATGGATTTTGGAAGTGACAAGTGAGGTACCCGACCTTCCTAAATGGGATTTTTGGACCCATTTTTCGAAAAAAATTTTTTTGCACGACTCGATGGGAAAAGGCCGAAAATGGATTTTGGAAGTGACAAGTGAGGTCCCCGACCCTCCTAAATGGTATTTTTGGACCAATTTTTCGAAAAAATTTTTTTTGCACGAATCGATGGGAAAAGGTCGAAAATGGATTTTGGAAGTGACAAGTGAGGTCCCCGACCTTTCTAAATGCGATTTTTGGACCCATTTTTCGAAAAAAATTTTATTGCACGAATCGATGGGAAAAGGCCGAAAATGGATTTTGGAAGTGACAAGTGAGGTCCCCGACCCTCCTAAATGGTATTTTTGGACCAATTTTTCGAAAAAATTTTTTTTGCACGAATCGATGGGAAAAGGTCGAAAATGGATTTTGGAAGTGACAAGTGAGGTCCCCGACCTTTCTAAATGCGATTTTTGGACCCATTTTTCGAAAAAAATTTTATTGCACGAATCGATGGGAAAAGGCCGAAAATGGATTTTGGAAGTGACAAGTGAGGTCCCCGACCCTCCTAAATGGTATTTTTGGACCAATTTTTCGAAAAAATTTTTTTTGCACGAATCGATGGGAAAAGGTCGAAAATGGATTTTGGAAGTGACAAGTGAGGTCCCCGACCTTTCTAAATGCGATTTTTGGACCCATTTTTCGAAAAAAATTTTATTGCACGAATCGATGGGAAAAGGCCGAAAATGGACTTTGAAGGTGACAAGTGAGGTCCCAGACCATCCTAAAAGGGTTATTGAACCCATTTTTCGAAAAAAATTTTGCTCGTGCAATAAAATTTTTTTAGAAAATTGGGTCCAAAAAACCCATTTAGGAGGGTCGAGGACCTCACTTGTCACTTCCAAAATCCATTTTCGGCCTTTTTCCATCGATTAGTGCGATAAAATTTTTTTAGAAAAATGGGTCCAAAAAACCCATTTAGGTGGGTCGGGGACCTCACTTGTCACTTCCAAAATCCATTTTCGGCCTTTACCCATCGATTCGTGCAATAAAATTTTTTTCGAAAAATGGGTCCAAAAATCGCATTTAGAAAGGTCGGGGACCTCACTTGTCACTTCCAAAATCCATTTTCGGCCTTTTCCCATCGATTCGTGCAATAAAATTTTTTTCGAATAATGGGTCCAAAAATCCCATTTAGAAAGGTCGGGGACCTCACTTGTCACTTCCAAAATCCATTTTCGGCCTTTTCCCATCGATTCGTGCAATAAAATTTTTTTCGAAATATGGGTCCAAAAAACCTCTTTGGAGGGTCAGGAACCTCCCCTGTACTCCCAAAATCCATTTTCGGCCTTTTCCCATTGATGCGTTAAGCACAATTTTTCTAAAAATTATAAGTGCATAATTATCATAAATTTCTTTCTTTTCAGAAACATCTTAAGTATTTTCCTTTGGACTTTATTATCAATAATCCTAAGTTTTCTCCTTTGAAATTTTTTGCTTAGTGATCCAAGATATTTTTTTTGGATTTTCCTCGTTCTTTCATACAAAAAAAACTTTTATTTTCGCCTTTTGAAAAATAAAAGTCAAAAAAAACTCTTTGCATGTGACTGTTAAAAATATAAGTTAAAAAAAACTTTTAAAAAAAACTTTTATTAATAAAAGTCAAAAAAAACTTTTAAAAAAAACTTTTATTAATAAAAGTTTTTTTTAAAAGTTTTTCAGAAAAACTTTTATGTAAAAACTTTTTGAAAAAGTTTTTTGGAAAAACTTTTATTCAATAAAAGTTTTTGAAGAAAGTTTATAAAAACTTTTATAACAAAAAAGTTTTAAGAAACTTTTATTTTGAAAACTTTTTGAATAAAAGTATAAAAGTTTCAAGGTCTGCTTAAAATAGACTCTGATAATTATCTAGTGTAGTATATACATAAATAAAACTTTTACTAATTTTTCTGTCCCTTAAAACTTTTTTTGGGCTGTAGCCTATACGTAAATTAGCTCCTGGTGTTTATCTTTTTTATTAATTATTAAAATGTATTTTTGCTGCTGTTGTTGTCGTTGCTCTGATTTTATAAAAATTTTATTTTGTTTCTCGAATAAATCGCAAGTAATCTCGCTTGTTTTTTAACGCAGTAAAATAAATAAAGAGTCCTTGAAATGTAACTGAATATGAAGTTTTACCAATATTCTTGCTTTCTGTGTATATGTGCAAAAAAAATAATTGAAATGCAAAACAAAAAAAAAAAATGAAATTAATTCAAAGCTATTGGAAAACGATACCCCATGGATAAACAATTTTTATATTTTCATTTATTGCTTTGTTTAAAATGAAAAACATCAAAGTGTTGGTCGGTTTCCATTTTTGCTTTGTGTTTTACATGAAAAGGAAAAATAATTGAAATATTTCCTTTGAGGCGTATGCCAAATTGAACTTTTCGACGCGAACTTGCAAGCTAAATATTAATTTGCTCAAAAATAATTTTTTTATACTACTCTTAACTTTACTTTTTCATGATAGTTTAGGTAAGAATTGCATTCAGCTCAGACCAAATGACCAGGTCATCAAATGATAACGAATGCTCCAGCAAGTGCGAGGAATGAGTACAGAAAATGTTTCGTATTTTCTTACTCCTCCACATCTCTATAACTTCTACAGAACTCAAACTACAAAACTCCTAATCGCTCCGCATGTCTACCGATGAGGCAGTGGCTAGTGCGGTGCAATCAACGTGGGCGCTAGATTTTTGGGGGCGCTTTTTTTATCGATATTATTTTTTCTTTTCAAATGTGATTGGGTTACAATAATGAGATATTAAAGTATAAATAATAAAAAAAAATAATAAATTTTCACCTCTCTTTTCGTAACATTTCACTTTAGTTGCCCCGCATTTTGGGATATTCTTTACTCCAAATACTCAACTTGTTTGCCTAACATTAATTTTGTTCGTAAAGTGCGCACGATATCAGAATTTTTGTTTCTTCTTATACATGTGTTGTTTTCTATATGTTTCATAGTGATGAAATCTACTTTGGCAACTTGATTCTACTTTTCTTAAACTAAAAGTATGCAATGGAACTGTTTTCTTCTGATTTACTGATTTAATTATATTATGCTCAACTGTCGTCAAAATGTAAAGATTTGCAGACCGCTCTCACTCATGAAGCTAGCTCAGACATAAATGGGTGGAAGTTTTTTGAGAATTGAAGAACTTCCGACACATGGTCCCAACTACGTCAAACACTCTCAAAGACGTCCTGCAATTCATCGTAGAATGGAATTTATCGTCTTTAAACAGCCACTTGCAAGTAGAAAGTGCCATGCTAACACATTCCTTGTTCTAGCAAGTTTATCAGCTTTGCAATTTATAACAATATCCCTGTATCCAGCCATCCATATGAGATGAATGTTAAAGTGCTAAGCCATCTCATTAAGAGACGAGCGGCATTTCAGTGCCGAAGTGAGCTGAGTTATATTGATTCTAGAGGTTTTATGTGTAGCAGCCTGATTAAATGTTTGTGTCTCTTTTGGGGATACTTAACTTTTAATTGAAGTTATTGATCGTTTTCATTTGATGTATTTTTCATTATATGAGAATAGTCCAACAAATTTTCTTACTTCCAACCTTATTACAAATTATACTGTATTTGCTTGTTCATCGTGTGTCCATGTTTATTTTCATTTGTCCACCTGTGGCTCAAGAGATATTTAAAAACAAAAATCTGAAGAAACGTGAAATAAGCCCCTAAGGGCGAGAAACACAAATTCTTACTACATTCACTGACCCATAATTGTAACCCCTTTATTTCAAAAGATTATCATGAAATCTAATTTTTTAGGAAATGAAATTGAGGAACATTTTTGTTCGGACGTTTCATCGGATTTCCATCGGATATTTATGTTCGTCCAGCCTTTATTATCCTTTGTAATCAAAACTAGACAAATATACATACTGTAGCGAAATTTGGTTTATGCTAGAAAACTCTTGAAATAAATACCAACGAAAGAAAACTAAACGATACTAGCTAGCATAAACATACTAGCACCATCTAGCGGCAAAATAATAAACTGAACAGACGCTGCAGTACACTATAAATAAAAAGTCAACAACCGAGAGAAATTATCGCCGTCGTACAACGTACAACGCCATCTAACATCTAGCATAATAGCTAGCTCAACTGGTGTATTGTGGTGAATTGTGGATAGTAGTAGAATGCACGCTACAAAGTAGCACTGGTGGGTTGTAGATAATGGTAGAATATACGCCACTTAGAAGGTACTGGATTATTCGAGAGAGTGATGACTGCAGTATAAAAAGGGTTGTCATCTGAGCTGAGGACACAGTAGAATTAAACCAGCGAAGCAGTAAGCAATAAAGTGAATACAGTGTGATCCGTAGTAGAACAAAACAGTTTTCTATACAGTGTTAAATTAATATTAGAATTTGAACGTTAATAAAATAAACCATTTTATAACTAAATAAGTTTGTGTGTTTTTAATTGTTACACAATCCAGTGATCGAACTCAGAAAAGTGTGAGAGATCGAAATTATCGTCAAAGGGACAGAAATTTCGTAACAATTGGTGTCAGAAGTGGGATTGTGTAAAAAGAATTAACAATAAATTAAAAAAAAAAAAAAAAAATAAATAAATAAAAATGGTTAAGTTTGACGAACTAAAAGTGGATCAACTGAAGAAGGAGTTGCAGCAGCTGAGTCTGCAATCTACTGGCGGAAAGGTGGAGTTACAGAAACGCTTACGGCAGGCTCTTGAGGCTCAAGGTGTAAACCTGGAAGAGCATGAATTTTATAGTGATGTATCAGAATCAGCAGCGAAAGTGGAAGAAACTTCTGGACCAGCGGCAAGTGGTGAAGTTGTAGATATGTCAAAGTTCGAGAAAATGTTAATGGCGATGACAAGCAATATCCAGGCCGTTCGGGAAGAAATTGGTCAGAACGCGCTGCAGATCCATGCGGTTCAGAAAAAAATAGACGAAAAGTTATGTCAAAATGCACTGCAAATAGACGAAAAGTTAAGTCAAAATGCACTGCAAATAGACCAAAAGTTAAGTCAGAACGCGACGCAGATCCACGAGGCTGTTCGAACGGAGGTTGCCAAAATGGTAGATGGCCTCGATGCAAAAGTGACTGAATTACGAGATGACGTTGAATCGTTCAAGGAAAATGTTCAAAATAATCTTGAAAAAGTACAAAATAATCTTGAAAAAGTTCAGAATAATTTTGAGGACGTTAATAAAAGGATTCAACAGTTGGAAATAAGTGAACCAACCACTCAAGTTATAAGAGAAATCAGCGCAGAGAGGCTTAAGGCACCCTCATTCGATGGAACAACGCCATTTAGTGTTTTCAAGCTCCAGTTTGAAACAACATCTGGTCACAACCGTTGGGATAACGAAAGCGCAGCTGCAGCGTTAATTGTGGCATTAAAAGGCGCAGCTGCAGAGGTATTGCAAACAGTTCCAGTGGCGGAGCAGAAAAATTACAAGGCGGTGATGGATGCCTTACAGCGAAAATATGGCAGTGACCACATGAAGCAGATTCACAGATTGGAGTTAAAAAGTCGTATCCAGAAATCTGGTGAGTCCTTGCAGGAGTATGCTGCGGATATTGAGCGATTGGCACACCTTTCCTATCCTGACGAGTTAAGTGTCGTAGCTGAAAAATTCAAAATAGAGGCGTTTATTGACGGCATACGTGACTCAGAAACAAAACGCGAGACAATGAGGAGCCCGAAGACAACATTTAATGAAACAGTGACGGTTGCCCTCACGCAGGAGACGATTGCATTGACATGCCGCCCATCACTGAAAACTCGTCGGATGGAGGTGGAGGCTGAAAAGAAAAATTCATCGTTCGCCAGCGGTAGCTTCAGCGGAAAATGCTACAATTGTGGTAAGCAGGGACACATGGCACGTGACTGCAAATCACGTCGTAAACGATCTGCATCACGTTCACCAAAAAGAAGACTTGGAAATAGGGTGAACGATGGCGAAAATGTTAGCGAGCAGCAGTCGTTAAACTAAAGAGAGTCAGTACAGCGGGGCGTGAGCTGACTCTTACAGATGATTGCCCCATAGTCTTGGTTTCGAAGCTCTGCCGAAATTCCAACAGCCTTACCATCGGTGGAAAAATCAACGGAAGACCATGTGAGCTTACTTTGGATACAGGCGCATCGCATTCAATTGTGAGGAAAGACTTATTTGAAAGACGACGAGTAACGCCGTTAAATGGGATCCAATTGAGAACAGCGACAGGAGAAATTGCGCAAATAGTAGGAAAAGTTACAGCAAGTATTCTCATCGGCAACAAAACTGTGGAACATGATTTTATTGTTGCAAACATCACCGATGAGGTTATCATTGGCGTGGACTTCATGATTCGACACGGGTTCACTTTGGATCTTAAGAAAAAAACGTTAAGGTATGCCAATGTAGAGTTGCCTTTAGACATTGGCTGTGGACAAAAATTAACAATTGCAAGAGTCTACATAAGTGAGCGCTGTCAAATTGAACCCAATACCGAAGAAATTATTTGGGCCACAACAAATGAAGACTGTGGGACAGGCCATCTGTGGGTAGTGGAAGCAGATAAGAAAAATTTTAAGAAAGACCTGATTATTGGAAAGACCCTAGTAAACACAAGAACAGACAGAAAAATACCGGTGCGAATTTTGAATCCAACAAATAAGCCAAAATGGATGCAAAAAGGTGAACTTATAGCGCAATGTGAGAAAGTTACAGCTGTGATAAATTGTGAAAATGACCAGCAGAACACACAAGGTACAACTTTAACAAAATCGTCGGCCTTGGATGTATTGACGAAAGAATGGACGAAGGAGTTGTCTGCTCAGAACAAAAACAAAGCAAAAAGGTTTCTGCAAAAACATTGGCGGATATTTGCGTCCAAAGGAGAAAATAATGGCCGAACATCAGTTGTCAAACATCGCATTGATACAGGTGATTTTCAGCCGATTCGTCAACCTCCAAGGAGGCTAGCACTCGCTAAGAGAGAAGAAGTGACGGGCCTTATAGAAGATATGGCGCGAGAAAATGTCATTGCACCATCAGAAAGCCCATGGAGTTCACCGGTCGTACTTGTGAAGAAAAAGGATGGAAGTATGCGATTCTGTGTGGATTACAGAAAATTGAATGACGTCACTAAAAAAGACAGCTACCCGTTACCCAGAATCGATGATACACTGGATACGTTATCTGGAGCAACATGGTTTTCCACCCTGGACTTACAAAGCGGATATTGGCAGGTGGAAATAGATGAAAAAGACAAAGAGAAAACTGCCTTTAGTATTGGGAATGGTCTATGGCAGTTCAACGTCATGCCGTTTGGTCTTTGTAACGCTCCAGCTACGTTTGAGCGGTTAATGGAACGTGTTCTCAAAGGACTGCATTGGAAGACTTGTCTAGTGTATCTCGACGACATAATCATCATGGGTAAAGATTTTGATGACCACTTGAAAAATCTGGAGGAAGTGTTTGAGCGCTTGGAGGCAGCTGGACTAAAATTAAGTGCGAAAAAGTGCTCACTTTTCCAGCGTGAAGTCAAATATCTGGGGCACAAGGTCACGTCAGAAGGAATACACACAGATGAAGATAAAATAAAAGCTGTGAAAAATTGGCCACGTCCATCTAATCTTCATGAGTTGCGAAGTTTTCTGGGTCTATGCACTTATTACAGACGCTTTGTTCCTGGTTTCGCAAATGTTGCAGGCAGTCTACATGAGCTGACACAGAAAAATCGAAAATTCGAATGGAGTGGGGCACAGGAAACTGCATTCCAAAAACTGAAAGAATTACTATCCACAGCGCCAATACTCGCGTACCCAATACCCGGCGAAGAATTTGTATTGGACACCGATGCGAGTGGCCATGGTATTGGAGGAGTTTTGTCCCAAATCATCAATGGACAAGAAAAAGTCGTTGCATATTTCAGCAAAATTCTGTCGAAACCTGAGAGGAATTATTGCGTAACTCGGAGAGAGTTACTGGCAGTAATGGAATGCGTGAAACACTTCCATAAGTACTTATATGGACAGCACTTCCTCCTGAGGACAGACCATGCGGCATTAAGGTGGCTACTTCAATTCAAGGATCCTGAAGGTCAAATCGCACGGTGGATAGAACGCTTGCAGAGCTATGATTTCACCATAGAGCATCGCAAAGGAAGCCAGCATGGAAATGCGGATGCACTTTCCCGTCGTCCATGTAAAATTGAATGCGGTCATTGTTCGCGAACAGAAAATAAAGCTGGAACAATTGATGTGCGCCTTTTGAACGTTTTGCCTGAAGAAAAGTGGACAAAAGAGGAGGTAAAACGGGACCAGCGCAATGATACAGATTTGGCAACTATAATTAAGTATAAGGAGCTGGGTAGGAAACCGGCGTGGCAAGAAATTTCAAATGAAAGCCAAATCTGTAAAGCATACTGGGCGCAATGGCAAAGTTTGGAGTTGCATGACGGTTGTCTCTACCGAATCTGGGAAAGCGAGGATGGTAAAACTCGCTCAAAACTGCTGGTTATTCCAAAGGCCAAATTTAAGGAAATAATCGAGGATTATCACAATGGATCGAGTGGTGGACATCTGGGCATAACGAAAACCACAGAGAAAATAAAGAAACGGTTTTATTGGGTAGGATGCCAAGAATCAGTTGCTGACTGGATCCGCCGTTGTGACCAATGTGCAATTGCTAAAGGACCAAGGCAACGCACTCGGGGAAAAATGCATCAGTATAACGTCGGAGCTCCCTTTGAGAGGATAGCCATGGATATAGCGGGACCTTTTCCAATCAGCAATGCAGGAAATAAATACATCCTTGTGGTAATTGATTACTTCAGTAAGTGGCCAGAAGTATATCCCATTCCCAATCAAGAAGCAAAAACGGTGGCAGACATTTTCATCAAAAATTGGATTTGCCGATAT
Source organism: Tricholauxania praeusta (assembly GCA_949775025.1). Lineage (NCBI taxonomy): Eukaryota > Metazoa > Arthropoda > Insecta > Diptera > Lauxaniidae > Tricholauxania > Tricholauxania praeusta. The sequence continues at coordinate 59,780,714 of OX459028.1, read as the reverse complement.
GGAGCTCCACTTGAGTTGCATTCCGACCAAGGACGAAATTTTGAGTCGACACTTTTTAAGGAGGTTTGTGACATGCTTGGAATACAGAAGACACGCACCACAGCTTTGCATCCCCAGTCCGATGGCATGGTCGAAAGGTTCAACCGTACTCTAGAGGAACATTTAAAAAAGGTTGTCGATAAAGGACAAAAAGATTGGGATGAGCACCTACCAATGTTTCTGATGGCTTATCGGTCGGCAATACACGATACCACTACAGTCACGCCAGCAAAAGCCATTTTTGGTACGGACTTAAGGCTTCCAGCAGATTTGAAGTACGGAGTAAGCGTTGTCCCAGAAACGACCCATGCTGACGATTACATGTCGCGGAAAAGAGAAGAATTAGCAGATATACACGAGCTTATCAGGAGACGTACTCAATTGGCTAGCGACAAGATGAAAGCTCGGTATGACCTGCGAGCAAATGCTGAAGGGTTCAAAGAAGGTCAACTAGTGCTGCTACATAACCCACAACGAAAACGAGGCTTGTCTCCTAAATTACAGACTCATTGGGAGGGACCTTACCGGATCGTCACAAGGATTAATGATGTTGTGTATCGAATTCAAAAATACCCCGGGAACAAAAATAAATTTAAGGTAGTCCACATCGAAAGGCTGGCACCTTATACTAGAAACGGAGAGACTCTTGTTCGGGACGAACAAGTTTAAGCGGAGGGCAGTGTAGCGAAATTTGGTTTATGCTAGAAAACTCTTGAAATAAATACCAACGAAAGAAAACTAAACGATACTAGCTAGCATAAACATACTAGCACCATCTAGCGGCAAAATAATAAACTGAACAGACGCTGCAGTACACTATAAATAAAAAGTCAACAACCGAGAGAAATTATCGCCGTCGTACAACGTACAACGCCATCTAACATCTAGCATAATAGCTAGCTCAACTGGTGTATTGTGGTGAATTGTGGATAGTAGTAGAATGCACGCTACAAAGTAGCACTGGTGGGTTGTAGATAATGGTAGAATATACGCCACTTAGAAGGTACTGGATTATTCGAGAGAGTGATGACTGCAGTATAAAAAGGGTTGTCATCTGAGCTGAGGACACAGTAGAATTAAACCAGCGAAGCAGTAAGCAATAAAGTGAATACAGTGTGATCCGTAGTAGAACAAAACAGTTTTCTATACAGTGTTAAATTAATATTAGAATTTGAACGTTAATAAAATAAACCATTTTATAACTAAATAAGTTTGTGTGTTTTTAATTGTTACACAATCCAGTGATCGAACTCAGAAAAGTGTGAGAGATCGAAATTATCGTCAAAGGGACAGAAATTTCGTAACAATACGTACATAGATCTTCTATGCATAGTAGATACAGCAGAGTGCACTACTTTTCCTCATTTTGGTTAAAGCTTCTTAGAAAAACATTTTTCTTTTTTCAACCGAAAATGGACAAATGAAAATAATGAGTAAGTAAATATGAGTACTCGATGGAAAATTGAGTACAGTATAATTTTTGATTCATCCTCATTTTTGCGAACAAGTTAACGTTTATGGACTATTTTTTTATGGATATCTTTTCAATTAAGTAAGAACATACAAATAAAAGGATGAACAAACACAGACAAATATTAGTAGTATTCATAATAAACGCGCAAGTTTCCCATTTGTGCAAATATGTCATTTTGCGCGATGTGTTTCATGCACGCCCCTTCGAATATTTTGTGCAATTTGTAGCAGTTGATGAGGATGTCAAATTGTAATTGTCAAAATATAAAAATTAAAAAGCCGAGAGCGGAAAAAATAAATCAATTAAATGGTTTGAAGAAATCGCTGTAGCCGATTTATCAATACTGGAGTTCTTCTGCAAAACCCCATGGCAAGAGCTTTATTGAATTGCACAATTAGCAGCGCAAGTTTGTGCGACAATATGGACAACTTGTATAGTTTGTTCAAAAACCTTTCCATACGATTGTTGACAGTTCGTTTGCGAGAATGCAAAAATGCACAGTATGCGAGGGCTTTGCGCTTTTAGATGAATACCCATATTTCAAATATCTTTTTAACCAAATGTGAGCAAAGCATAAAAGGCTAAACATGGACATTCGTTGTGCAATCGTAAATAAGCACCAATCTAACAAGCAAGCGTTTCTTTTTCTACCTTATTATATGAAAATGGGGTGATTCGTTTGGTTTCTGACTTTTTGATCGCTTGAACGCAACATTTCGATGACATAGATTTATTGATGATGTGGCGTTCGTCTTAAGAACGACTCATTTCCGCACTTCATTTGTTTCAAACCTCAGCAAAAAGCTGAAAAAACTTCTTAGCCGCTGTGAATTCAATGTATTTATTTTCTTAAATTTTCTGCAGCAAATATAAAAACTTCGCATGATGAAAACCATATTGCGCTCCAAATTCCTTAAGTGAATAAGAACTCACCCACTAAGCGGCAAAAAGATAGCAGTCGCTGATCGTGCGACATAGTCAGCCTCTGGTTTTATAAACTACGCAGCAGCAACAGCAGTCGCAGCAGTAGCTGCGCACTCACACATGCGTCAAGGCCATTTAAAAATAATTTAGTCTAAAAATAGAAAGCGCTGCTGATAGCAACGACAGCGACGCTGACAGCAAGGGCAAAACCGAGACAAGAAAGAAATAAACCGATCGAGCGAGCGACCAACCGACCGAGATATTTAAACAAAATATGAACAACACGCGCCGCTTGTTGTTGTTGTATTGCTGAATTCCGTGCTGGTGATTTTAGAACCTAAGAAACTTTTCATTTTTTTTTTTTGTAGGTAAAACATTGCAGACCCACCTACAACAACAACAAAATAGCAAAGTAGCTGCATACAAACATACATACATATGTATCTGTGTATCTTTGAGCACGACCGTACGTCTGTTTCTTACAAAATCTCTTGCTGCCTCTTGTTAGCTCCAATAGGAAATTTTAGAAAAGGCGACCATAGCGCGGCTTTAGAAAATGTACATTAAAGCGATATCTTTGTTAAAGTTCATGCAATCTTTCCTCTGTAGCAAATTAAGAAAGGTCTTAGCTAAGAGATAGAAAGATTAATATTGCAGAAACCACGTACAGTGAAAGCTCTCGTAGGCGGACACCGACGGTTCCAACAAAATCGTCCGCCTACGGGAGATGTCCGCTTGCGGGAGCTGTCGAAAAAAGTACATTTTTACAATTCAAAAAAATCAAAATTTTTCTTATCGGATGGATTGTAGGTAGAGTGCGTAGAGCACTCAAAATACACAATTGCTCTTTTTTATTTATCTTTCTATACTTATCTTTTTATTTTTAAAACTCAAGAGCGCAAGCAAATCAGCATTCACTCTATTATAACTCCTCGTTTGTTTTCATCACTCGTTTTTTTCCTCACTGATAAATAATTAACGAGCGAACATTGTATTGATGCGTATCGTTTCGTTTTCATCACTTTCGAGTTTATCAAATGATAAACTCATTTTGAGATGATGTGAAAAGTGAGGAGTATTCAAATGATAAATTCATTTGTCGATTTTTCTATTTCAAGCAAAATGTTTGCAGTGAAGGGAATTAACTTTTAATACAAGTATGACAGAGTTCGAAAATATTCCTGTATGTGCACTCAAAATGTCGCATTTTATTCATGAATGAATTTTCTTAAATTTTTTTGCAAGATTGAAAATCGCTCTTTATTGCACCGTATTCGTATGTGAGTATCCGTTTTTTTCAACAACGAATGAATAAAAGAATGAATTCAAGCCAACAATTTTTTCACCGATCATAAATGAATATGAACTATGTGAGAAAGCGCGATATGCGCTTTTATTTCTGTCGGTCAAAAATGTGCGCGTAAAGAAAATGATCTCTATCACGCAAAAATGCATGCGCACGATCAGCGTTTGTATTTACAGTTATTTTTCACATTTTTTTGACCCGAAAATGTGTCCCCGGGCCATGCTACCCGTTTTTGACTCATTTTCGGGGGAAAATTTTTTTTTTTAAACGAAAGATAGCTCAAAAATATTTTTGGACATCACTAAAGAAAGCTCGGGACCCTGGAAACAAACGTTTTTGACCCGAAAATGTCTCCCCAGGCCATGCTTCCCGTTTTTGACCCATAATGACAGCAAAGCAAAGACAGAGTTGAGAAAGAGTTTTGTCGTTAGAATGTCTTTTTTGTCCGCCAGCAGAGATGAATTATATGAAATGTGTATAAATGTAGTGTCCGCGTCCGGCCAAGGGAGCGTCCGTCCACCGGAATGTATTTTGTTCTAAAAACATAACGAAAAGCTTGGGACCGAGAAATTCGTCCTGCTACGAGAGATGTCCGCCTGCGGGAGCTGTCCGCGACGGGAGCTTTCACTGTATTTCGAATTGACGGGCATGATAAAAAAAAACTACTTGACTAGGGCTACCAGATGGCCTGCCTATAAAAGTAGCACATTTCAAAAAATTCCAATTTTGTAATGAAAACCAAAAATTTTTTCAATTCCATACAAATATTTCTGATGAGCAAAAAAAAAAAAAGGTCCTCACTTTGTACGACCAAACCCCAGCAAATTAAAAGAATATATGAAATAACTTTACAATGCAAACATCGAAAGTAGCAAAACCATCCATAAGTAGTACATTTCGAGTGAAAAGTAGCAAAGTAGCAAAGCCTTGCAAAAGTAGCACTTTTGCTACTAAAGTATGCCATCTGGTAGCCCTATACTTGACCGATCTTTCTGAAATTTAAATATGCTGCTATGCACATATAAATGCAGAGAATGAACTACGGACAGAAAGATCGGTATTATAGTTTTTGATTTTGGGCATGATTTTGGCCAGAAAAATTGCCAATTTTCGAAAAAATTATGCCATTTTGTTATTTTTGGACCAAAATTTTTGCCTGTAGTTCATTTCCTGGCAGCTTTGAAACCTCTTATTTTTTTTTCATATGTTCCAGTGAGCTGCAATTATGCTCGCCGTGATTTTTGGTGTTTTTTTTTTAAAAAATTCTGGTGGTCATAAATTTCATAAAAAATTTAAAAAAAAAATTTTTTCAAAATATTTTTTTGTGTCAAAATATATGTGTAAAGTTTCAAAATTATCTCTTATTTCTTATAAAAACAATACGCATTTTAAAACACTTAAGAAAAAATGTTTTGAAGGTGTCATGTCCCCTTAAATCAAGTCGGAGATGGTCATGTTTTGAAAATTATTTTTTTGTTAAAATTTTTTTGGAATGCTATGTATTTGTTTGTAATCAATATGCTTTGTTACTTTGTTATATGATTGCAAAAAACTTATCTAATCTGTTTATTTTAAGAAAGGCATTGCTTTAGGCGTACATTGTCAATAATATTACTTATTCACCATTTAAAGGTGAAAAAATAAATGTTGATGAATAATTTTTTTTTGTTCGTTGCATTTCAATATTCCGGAAGCTTTTTACACAGTATATATAGCAGTGGTGGGCACGTAGTGTCCCTATCCGCCCTCATTGCCCAAACCGTTATTCGACGCACAAGCAAGCGAAAAAAAATTCGCAGAATTTCAACGCTATCGAGGTACTGCGTTGACTTCAATTCAAAATGAAAACAAAACAAAACAAAAAGGCATAAGCGACGGTGCCGTATTGTGTCTTGACGAATGTGATATTTTTTTTTGTTTGCAGTGCAATTTGGTAATTTTTGTGCTGTTGGCGGATTTGGAAATGACAGCAAGAAAACTTTAAAATTTTGTTTGTAGTTGCTTGATGTTGTTGTTTAGCACTCTTGTTAGATTTCCATGCCCACCACTGATATATATTATTATTAGTCGACTTTATAATCGCTTGTCAAGTCACAAATAGCTCATTTCCTGTTGGGTATTTCTTTCTACTTCTGCCGCTCGTTGAATGTTTACTTATTTGGACACAATCCCATACACGTGTGTTTGCCTATAGGTATGTGTTTAGTTCGCTATGTTTATGTAAATATTAAATGAATTTACGGTTCAACTCGTATTTAACAGCAACATTTTTGCACTCAATTGAAATGATTGTTTCAGGAAAATATTTTATAAAAAAATACTATTTTTAATCAAATTTAAAATTCCTTAGTATTTATATTTTTGTTATAAAAATTCTAAGCTATCCTTTATCACATTTAAGTTTCAAAGCCATTTATCTTTTCGTCCTTTGTGAACTTTATATATTTTTTAGATTGAGATTTCTAGTGAGTTGTCGTCGTTTGTATTCCTCTTTGTTAAAATATTCTCTTACATTGGCAGCTTTGCAGTAAATCTCATCTGAAACAGCAAAATTATTATTTACGTATGTTTTATTCACAGATTTATCCATAGTAAAAATTTTTTCGGTTGATGTAATGTAATGTAATATACATTGTAAAAATCTTCACATATTTTGTTCAAGATTTTTTTATGCACAATATGTACTTGTACATATGTAGGTATGTGTAACGGTTGTGATCTTTTGTATTGCATTTTAGCAGAATTTCATAAAAATTGTTTACCTTGAATTAAAATATATTTCTCTCTGTGCAGCATTTGCTACACAGTAAAGGTTATTCCTATTATGAATCCTTTCTAGCATAACTTACAATAGCAGCAATTTTGTACTTTTCATTTTTCATTCAACTCTTAGCATATTTTATTTTTTTTTTCATTGTTGTGTTACTTGTGGTGGAAAAAAGTATCATTAAATATTCTTCAAACATGTTGTCATCCATGCCGCTGCCGCTGCTCATACTGCTGCATTGCTGTCTTTTATTTTTTGTGTTGTATGCTGCTTTGCATCCCAACCTGGTTTTGTTATTTGCGTAATTCCTAGAATGTGTAGCAGTTACAGATATTCTTAAGATGTGTCAGCAATGCTTGAGGTGCTATAAATTGTGAAAATTTCCTTATGGAATTATGGGAATTTTTCTTGCTACATATTATATTAGCCTTATAAAGAATTATAGCTACTTATGATTTTTGAAGTGGCCCTGAAATATGTTTAACTAGATGGAAAAGGTCAACAAGTTGCCTTGAAGATTTTTATATTCTACAAGTTTTAATAATTAATTTATTTGGAACAAATTTAAGTAGTACACTTAGAAAAAAAAAACTCAATGGCCCATAGCTATAGTCGCAAAACAAGGAGCACTCTAAGTTAAGACCTGGCTTTTACCCAAAGTCGAAAATACAGAGTGACCCAATAAACAAAAGAAAAACTTGCACTAAATTATGAGAAAATTTTAAAAAATAGATTACCCTGCGTTATGGACACAAAATATTGTAGATACAGTGAACAAAAGGAATAATAAAAAACTCGAAAATAACCACAAGACAGCGTGGCGAAGTGGTTAGGACTGTGGACTCATAGGTCTCAGTGCGTGGGTTCAATACTCGTAAGTGTATGTACATGTTTTTTTTTTATTGATATCAATGAAAATAATTGTAACTTTAAAACCTGGTTGTGAAGCACGTTGTCCTGCTTTTAAATTTAAAACGTGCTTAAAGAAAAAAAGCAACCTTTTCTGACGAGAATCGAACCCACGTACTGTGTGCTATGAGCTCACAGTCCTAACCATTACGCCACGCTGCCTTGTATTTTCAAGTTTTTTATTATTCCTTTTGTTCACTGTTTTTGTTTTGTTTCAATAACGCAGGGTAATCTATTTTTTAAAATTTTCTCATAATTTAATGCAAGTTTTTCTTTTTTTTTTTATGGTGTCACTCTGTATTTTCGATTTTGGGTAAAAACCAGGTTTTCACTTAGTGCGCTCTTAATTTTGCGACTATAATTATGGGCCAATGAGTTTAACCATAAACGCCAGGAGGTCTGGTAGGAATTAAAAATTTCTGAGATTGAAGAATTTATGTGGATAGCGACTGCGGCCTAATTCAAGCAGAGACTGTGAAATACGAGCATGACTCGATTACCCCAACGGGAAATTTGGAAGCAGTTTCCAAGGGGAGCGCATCAGAGGTGCTTCCCGATGGGCAATCTGGAAGCAACTTCCAAGGGGAGCACGTTAGATGTGCTTTTTCGGATGCATTTAATTCGAAATACAATTTAATTTAAAATAAAATTTCTTATTCTGCATCTACTAGGGTTCGAACCTAGGCAATTCGTGCTGTTACATGTGCAGTTTAACGACATCAACCAAGCCTTTTGTTATATTTAGACTTCTAAAAGTATACTATATGAATTATCAAGTGACAACTATTGAAATTAAAAACTCAACATTTCATTTTGACAGAAGACTTTTGCAGTTTTAGTCTCCTTCACAATAATAATAAGAGTGGCTCATTTGGTTAAGATATGCACATTTCAAGACACTAGCATGCCACAGGAGGCCTAGGTTTGAATCTGATCGGAGACAAATAAAAAAAATTAGAAGAGTTTTTTTTTTTTTTCAATTTAAGCTCAATGTGCTTCCACTCAACATCCAAGAAAGCGCATTACATAAGCTTCCAAAGATGTACATCTTCGTAATGACATCGTATGTCGTAAAAGATAAGCAGTATGAAGCGCATTGGAAGCAGCTTCCACTTCACTTGAAGCACATCCGAAGCGCTTTGAACGCGCTACCGTTTCCCGTTGGGATACGTTCGGCGCACACATTGACATGCATCTGTGTAGGTTTGCCTTACACTGATTTAAAGTGATTTCATATACAAACATATGATTCAAAGTGACAAAGGGTTTAATGTAAAAGAAAAAAGACCATTTTCAAATACTATTCAACTTCAAAATGCAATTTAAAGTATTTTATGATTGATGTAAAGCAGCGGTGGGCATAGAAATCTAACAAAAGAGCAAAACAACAACATCAAGCAACAACAAATGAAATTTTAAACAAACAAAAACAATTGGTACATTCGTCAAGACACAATGCGGCGCTGTCGTTTATGCCTTTCTGTTCTGTTTTTGTTTTCATTTGAATTCAAGTCAACGCTGTGCCTCGATAGCGTTGAAATTCTGCGAATATTTTTTCGCTTGCTTGTACGTCGAATAACGGTGAGAGCAATGAGATCAAATAGAGCCACTATGTGCCCATCACTGATGTAAAGTTAAAAATGATATTTTCATTACTTTTCAAATTCAGAATAAACTTAAAATTGTTTGTGTTAAATATAATCAGAAAAAAGATTATTTTTACTATTTTCAACTTTAAAACTTGCGGTTTTAAGTAAATCAGAAATAAAATTTTCTAATTTGCAATGTCATTTTATCTCAACAAACATATGTATTAAGAAATTTAAATGCGATTATGTCGAAATAAATTCAAAACTAAAACAAAAAGGTCATATTTAAAACCATAAGCACTTCAGTGACTGGCTAATCAACTCAGTCAACGCAGTCAAAATTTGTTTCTCAAAGAAGTCAACAACTACAAATCCAAAACCACAACTTTCATCGTTACATTGAGTTTACATGTAAGTGTTGTTGTATTATTTCTTTCAGCCAGTTAAATACATCGAAACAATGAAAATAGCTTATTACCAATGTTTTTATTAAATATATTCGTAATTATTATTTCAAGTTTGGGTAAACCATTGATACTGATAAAATGAAATGTAAAATATTTTGGGCATCTCCAATGATATGTTTTGGAGCTTTCTTTTTAATTTTTTTTTAATTTGATTGAAGAAGATTAATTGTTGAAGATTAGTTAATTTGGTTTAATAAAATCTGGCATCATATCTATGTTTTTTTGCGTATTTCTGAACAGCACATTATACAAAAAAACATTTTTTGTCAAAATATTCAAATTTGCTTTTAATTAGAGAATTATTTAAGCATATCTATATAAATAAAATAATGGTCGGTTTCGATGTTCACGCATCACGCAAAAACCAATTAACCAATTTTGATTAAGTTTGCTTAATATTATACCTTAGACGCTTGGTCTCAATCTCCAATTAAAGCGATGACAATATCCTTGTTAAGTATCATATTATTAAAGTCTTAAAATTGCTTAAAAATTAATTACATCTAAAAAAGCAATCATGAGAGCATAAAAAATCTTTTAAAGGGATGCTAATGTGTTTTTTGTCATTTGTTTTTGTTTTTTCCATGGCAAAACAATGGAATGTTTATGGACGTTTGACAATATCCTATAAAACATGCTCTACTATATGTGCATATCCATCAGATTGGGCCTTTTAGCTGGCCTCGTTTTTTTTTTTTTTTTTTTTTGGAGTACATCTTCCAGCTATAGTTTTTCTTGAAGCTAAGGCTATCTTGAACTCATAATAAAGGTTGTTCAATTGAAATTCAGATAGCTATTTTTTTAATTTGCATTTAAAGTAAGAAATATATGAAACTTTTCGTGTTTTTTAAAAATTGTCAATTTATTGGGTTTTTACGCTGTAGTCTAAAGTCTGTTGAGTACATCTTTCAGCCATAGTTTTTTTTGAAGCTAAGGCTGTCTTGAACTCATATTAAAGGTTGTTCAATTAAAATTTAGATACCTATTTTTTTAATTTGCATTTAAAGTAAGAAATATGTGAAACTTTTCGTGTTTTTTAAAAATTGTCAATTTATTGGGTTCTTACGCTGTAGTCTAAAGACTGTACATCTTTCAGATATAGTTTTTTTTTGAAGCTAAGACTGTTTTGAACTCATAATAAAGGTTATTCAATTGAACTTCAGATAGATATTTTTTTTATTTAACTTTATATGTAACATTTCATGTTGTTTTTAACTAAAATCCAATTTTAACAATGTCTCCCTTAAAATTTTAATTGTTCCTCCTTGAATATTAATTAAAGATAATCTTAGCTTCAAGAAAAACCATGTTTGAAGAGTCTCCTCAAAAAAAAAATAAATAAATAAAATCGAAGCCATGGTCGAGGTAAGATGACAATTTCGATTTTATTTTTTATTTTTTTTTTTGGAGCAGACTCTTCAAACATGGTTTTTCTCGAAGCTTAAACCATCTTTAATTAATATTCAAGGAGGAACAAATAAAATTCAAAGGGAGACATAGTTAAAATTGGATTTTAGTTAAAAACAACATGAAATGTTACATATAAAGTTAAATAAAAAAAATAGCTATCTGAATTTCAATTGATCAACCTTTATTATGAGTTCAAGATAGTCTTAGCTTCAAAAAAAAACTATATCTGAAAGATGTACTCAACAGTCTTTAGACTACAGCGTAAAAACCCAATAAATTGACAATTTTTAAAAAACACGAAAAGTTTCACATATTTCTTACTTTAAATGCAAATTAAAAAAATAGGTATCTAAATTTTAATTGAACAACCTTTAATATGAGTTCAAGACAGCCTTAGCTTCAAAAAAAACTATGGCTGAAAGATGTACTCAACAGACTTTAGACTACAGCGTAAAAACCCAATAAATTGACAATTTTTAAAAAACACGAAAAGTTTCATATATTTCTTACTTTAAATGCAAATTAAAAAAATAGCTATCTGAATTTCAATTGAACAACCTTTATTATGAGTTCAAGATAGCCTTAGCTTCAAGAAAAACTATGGCTGGAAGATGTACTCCAAAAAAAAAAAAAAAAAAACGAGGCCAGCTAAAAGGCCCAATCTGATGGATTTGCTGATATGCTTCAAAAATTCCCGGGAAAAATTATGAAAACACAAACTTTTTGATAAAAATCGATTTTATTCTTCAACATAGTTCCCTTTCAAGGAGATACACTTCATCCAACGATCCTCCAACATTTCGATACCTTTTTTATATTAGTCGACGTCGAGGCTTTCAAAATAGGCATCAGTTTCGACATCAACCTATGAATTTGAGTAAAATCTCTTTCCCTGAAGCCAACGAATCGACGCAAAAACTCTTTCGGATTACGCCGAAACAGCTTCAAATTGGCCTCCGAATCACCGACACGATGTTGCTTTTGATCAATTGTCAGAAAACGCGGCACCCATCGTGCGCACAGCTTTTTCATTTCCAAATACTTATACAAAATATTGAAAATACTGCCGATCGATAACTTCAATATGTCTGCTAGCTCTCTCACTTTCACTTTGCGGTCTTTCAAAACGATCAGATGCAATTTCTTGATGTGGTACGACCCATTTTAAATTAAGCAAACCATCTGCAAACAGTTGTTTTCGACAGAGTAGATGTGCTGTGATGTTTTTGGAGCCATTCCAATGTTTGCTTCTCGTTTTTTCCGATCACAAAGCAATGTTTTGTCAAAATTCACTTTGCGAAATTCACTTTTTTCCATTGTTTACGAAATACCAAAAATTGCGTCAACTTCAAAACTACTAGATGAAATGTCATCAAAATTTGACATTCCTCTTTAAAAAGTTACCTCTTCCGAAAAATTATATCGAGTTGAGAGTGGTGGTGCCATTCCACCAAAATTCTCGGGAATTTTTGAACTATGTAGGTTATACCTATAACTAAACATTTTTGCAATAAACCTTAGAATTAAAAAAAAATGCATATTTCTGTTAAATTTTCGTCCAACTTATATCTTTCTTAAAAATTAATCACATCACATTTAAATGGATGTACTCGTACATATGAAACTCGTTAATTATACAAAGAGTATTTGATTTTATTAATAAACATCAGCAATCAGCTGCACATGTCCTTTATTTTGCAGCTTCCATTAAATTGATTTCTTGGGCTATGAATCACTTTTAATAACACGCTACCATACCAATACGATAGCGAATTTATTAACCAGTCTAGGCCAGTTGTACCTACCGTCCAGCAGCGCGAGATTGAGAGCCTGTTTTGGTGTTGCCGTTTTATATGAACTTTTTTTTTGCCTTTTGCTTTTACCCGTATAATTTAAACTTGGGTGACTGGGTGGCTGGCTGCCTGCTTTAATTTGAACATTTTATAAGTTGCATATGGTAGCTGCCTGTTTGTCTGACGTTCCGAACTGGTTGTTGGAAATATATTTATTCTCTCTGGTTGCTTTTTTTGTGCAGTATTAATAATAACCAAGTTTTATATTTTCGCCCAACATTGCTTTATTTACTGCAATACTTGCAATATTTTTTACTTACTTATTTATTCTCTTTTTATAAGTTAGTTTCATTAAAACTCTTAAGAAGTTTGAGAAAAAAAAAAGTTTAGAGATGTTGGAAAAAAAGTTTAAAAGTCTCTTGAAAACTGCAGAAAAATTCAAATGTAAAAGTTTTGCAATATAGCTCTTATTATGCCATATGAAAGTTTAATAAGGTTAAATGGTGTTTAAAAAGATTTAAGAATTAAATTTAATATAAAGTAGACTTATAAGGCTTTCACACTGGCATATAAGACAGCGCGTTTTCAATTTATTTCGTTTTTGAGCCAAGAACAGCTCGTTATCCATACAAATATGACGTCAAGCAGAATTAATTCGGAATTCGTTTTCTGTAAAACCATAATCCGTTCACATAACCCGATGCTATTGTGAATAAGTTGTTAATTTTTTCGTATACATGTTAAGAAATTCGTCATCTAAAACAAAGAAACAAACCGTAAATAGTTTGTAAAAAAAAGGGTTACTAGATGACCAATAAACAAAATCGAAGATATTCAAAAAAATTTCTACATTTTCCCCAATTGACTAAAGGTTCTATAATTTTTTGTTCGCGATAGTTTTAAAATTTATGAGCCCAAAAAATAAAAAAAGTTGAAACGTTGCAATTTTTAAGTAGAGGACATTAGCAGGTTTTTGAGGAAGAGGACATGTTGAAATCAAAGAGCTATGGTAGTCCTATTAAAGAGTAGTTTTTTTGATAAAATGCGTTAATTAATAAAGCAATCTAAATATAGAATATGTATAAACAGAATATGTGCTGTGACAGCTTAAAACTTCGCTATCATATCATTTTACAGCTTTTTTAAAAACATGATACTAAAACGAGAAAAATAAAAAAATCGGGCTGTTTTTGATGGTAGTTTGAAAACCTTATTTAATAGGTTAAATTTGGTTGGAAGGTCTGAGTTTTGATTTTTTTCGTATGACGTAAGTTTTTCTTCAATTTAATAATACTTACAAATCACAGTTATTAAAAGTAAATATTAAAAATTATGTTAAAGATGGCTAACTGCAAATTATCTGAACTCTTTGACGACCATAGGACACATGTGTCCCAAATACAAAAAATATTCTTCAAAAAAAGGTTTAACACGAAATCATTTTAATTATGTTACAAAAGCAAGCAAAAATGTCCGCTTTTGAATATTTTCATTTTAAATTCGACATAAAAGTGAATAAGAATGGTTTATTTTTAGTTTGAAATAAGATATTAATTATTCATGTAACAATAGAAAATAATTTTCAAATAAATTGGACTCACTGCAGGCACATAGGGCCAAATATGTTCCATAAAATTTATCATAAAATCATATTTTATAATTTTCGCATATTTTTGGCTTAGTAGCGGCCCAATAGAACATACTCATGCTTTCATTTCAAAAGCTTATGGTCCTTAAAGAGTTAAGCGACTACACGAACACAACTTTCTCCGATTTGCTTTAATTTCAAGAAAAAACCGTGAAAATAGTTTTTCCCTTTTGTCCTTATGCCTTGATTCGGGAGATATTTCAAAATGATGTGATTTATGATTTCAACATAATTATGTGTTTCTGGATTTCAGTCCGGAATGTCCATTTCCCATTGGAAAAACCATTTCTTTATTTTTTTTTCGGAATCTTTCTATGTACAAGCTACCCATTACTTTTCGGATTAAAAAATTATTCCTTTTTAATGTTTTTGAAAAATGGCTCTTTCAAGTCTTTTAAAATGCCAAAGTATTGTTCAATCCATCAACTATTTCCAGAATGGCTATTTCTTTTTGTAATCTTTTTTATTTTTTTTAGACTTGGAATGGATGAGAAACTTCTTTGTACCAATTATTGAAAATGTGGAATCGTAATAAATGTATTTCTTTGGCACGTAGGCATGTCCGAGTAAACAACAAAAACATTTTTGTTCGCCCTGTGTTATTTTCAAATTTGAGCCTGTCAAATGAATGAAACAAATTTTTACCGAAAAATTACGTTGAGGGAGAAAAATTTAAATTTAATAAAAGTTACACAAGTTTTTGGCATATGGTATGCTTTAAAAAAAATTATAAGTTTCGGAAGCTTAAACCGGAAGCTTTAATCGACTACAGTTTTTAAAGCTCAGTGTCGACATGAGATTAGAAAAGTACCCAGCATAATCTTGATTAAAATAACAAATATAGTTGGTATTTACCCCACTTTAATCTACACAAAACTATTATATATTCATAATATCTTAATCTTATCATAATATAATATCTATCTTAAATACTGATAGTCAAGTTTTCGGGCACATTTTAAATGAGATCAACAAAAGCTTAAACGCCTAAAAGTAGATTGCGTTTTATTTTTGTTGAACTAATAATATGCACATCTGTTGTCGGAATAATAGCAAGTTTTAGCACTACAACAACAATAACAAAATGCTTATAGAATATATTACAATCTACAAATATTAGCTGAGCTCCTACGTACGAACTACCAGCAACTACTGCTATGATTTCTTCCTCAAAAATTTGAAACATAAAACAAAAACAGCAGCGGCAGTAACGACATCGTCAATAAAATGCAATGAAAATGATATTAAGGAATTCTCTGTTGCGATTCAGCAGCGCATGTAATTCGCAACGTATAATGGAGTGAAAATGTACATACACTGAAAAAAAATATATAATTTAATAAAACTTTTATATCAAATAGTACAGTGCAGCTCAATCCAAGAAAAGTCGCTTAACCCTTTCGACCCGGATGGTACACCATATGTACCAATGAAAATACTAAAAATTAAAATATATATTTATGACAGAATACTTTCAAAGAGTCTAATCAACCAATTCCTTACAAAGATTTAATTCTAACATTACCAGGGGAAAGCCGGGTCGAAAGGGTTAAGAAATATGAAACCTGCACTGTATAAGTTACGAATGAGAGCGAAGCTAATGTAATGTATATTTCTTAAGAGCTTTATGACCAAAAGTCAGCTAAATATAGCAAGGTCAATATTGCCGGATCAGAGCTATACTAATTCAATATATAACTCATTCTTTGGCAAAACGATAGGCCTCTAAATTTGATGATTTTTTTCGTGGGAAATATTTATTTAGTTGATGATTTACCATAAATCAGTTGTGCATAAGTCGAATTGAACTAAAAGTGATAAAAAAATTAATGAAGTTTGTGAAAACTTAACGCCACGTCCGGATTTGCTCCATGCGATATTTCTCTTATAATCTTTATGGTTTCAGTTGTAAAAAATTTCCCAAAAAAGTTTACCTTAAAGCATATTGTAAAAAGTCTAAAGACTAAAGAAATTAATGTTAAGTGTTCGTTTAGCAAAAAAATGGCATTTTATTTTTTTGTGTAAAAACAAATGAAACAAGGAAAGTTTTCGCCTTCAACTTCTGTAAGTAGCCTTTACATATGACATAAAATATCATTGACATTGTTGAGACTTTAAGAAGCCAAACTGAGAAACTATGCGATGTCTTTGCAATACTAAAACAGTTATTAAGGTGTTCATTGATTTTCACATCACAATTTTCTAGATATTATGTTCTCCACTGAAATTGCGTTGGCGAAATGCAAAATTGAATTGTGTGACAAAAATCAGAATATTGAAGCTTCAGATGTGCAAAGGTAATATAGTTGGTAGCTCTTAAAATCATATTTGTCTGGATCAGTAAAACTTTTATTCTTAACTGGTCTTTGCACTGGATATTTCAAGTAATTTTTTTTTCACATAATGAAACACCCTAATACGATGATAATATAATTGAAGTAAATAGAGAACACATGTGACAAACGAACCATGAGAAACCAAGCGAAAATTAGTAGCAAGTGCTGATGCTGAAGAAAAAGCTTTCAACAAATATACAACGCCGCTGCTGCTCCTGCTACTTTTGTTTCAAAATCAAACCAACACCAAGTACAACTTAGCGCATGAACTTATAAGCGCCACAACATACGGAGCAGACTGAATGACATACCAACAGACATCCCAAAGAATGGGAGAAAAACAAACAGACAATAACTGCGAGCGACAGTTGGTCAGAGGGTGATGGTGCAAAGACGCATCTACGGCATTATAAACAAAAGCTTAAATGAAAAAAATCACTATACAAAACGAAACCATAATCAAAATCGAAGAAATTGCGCGCCAACTTTGTTGTCGTTGTTGTATCGCAGTTGCATTGTGTGAGGCATATTATTGCGGTGGTATTGTTTGCTGGTGTGTGTTTGTATTTTTTCGATAGCGACAATTGATATTTTATGTTTTTATACGATGTTTGTAGTCAATATACTGTATTGGAAATTAGTCAAATGGATAAACCATTATCTTATTTAGAAGAATTTTCGTAAGAATGCGAGATGATATCGAAAAAAAAACCGCTTCCAACAGAGTTGTGGTCTAAATTAAAGATTTTGAGCTAGGTAGTTCTTTCTAATTTCATTGCCGGCAATCAACTGGTCTCAGAAACGATGGTTCGTCCTGCTTTTTTTGCTTAAGCCTGGTAATTCGAATACTTCATTGGCAACCATTTTCACCTACCGAAATAAATCCTCGCTGGCGCTAAATATGCATAGTATAAATGTGCACTTTGTACATGTCGTTCAGCAAAACCTCCATGGCTCAAGTGTTATGAGCAAGGTGGACTTTCTCTTCCACGAGCAAGGTAACCAAACATTTTTGGCCCAGTTTCCATAGAAAAAACACTAAATATTTGTTATCCTTAACTCGGAATGAATGCAGTTTATTGACCAGGGTTGTGACTGGCCACTGCCTCATTGGGCATCATGCTTTCAGGCTGGGCGCAGTATCCAATAACTGGTGTAGAAACTGTCATGAACCCGATGAAGAGGAAACCATAGAACACCTTTTTTGCTTTTGCCCTGCTTTGGCAAGTTATAGGCTAAAATACTTTGGGCAGCCATTCTATATATCCCTGAAGGAACTAACTAAAGTCCATTTGAGTGAAATCAAAAGATTCGCTGTAACAACAGGCACCTTCATGTTGGACGAGAACCACAATGCAAGGACCAAAATTTACTAATAAGACTGTAGCAGAGAGTTTGTGGTAACACTATGAACCCCTGTGGTCTATGTGAGACTCTGAAAAAGCCGCCACCCTAACCTAACCTAACCTAAGTGTTATGAGTGGCCGTCCACATATAATTCATGGAATGGGGTTCGAATCGCATTACAAATTAACCAAAACCTGGTCTGATGAGGCTATTTATATACATATGAATATGTGTAAATGTGTGGTAATAGCCGAAACATACATATGTCACCAATTACCATGCTAAATTGTTCCATTTGTTATCTTTGTCATGTTTGTTTAAAAAGCATTAACCGAATTGTGGAATTTCACATGAGTATCGGTTACTGCAATTGACTGTAAATTCGATTAAAATTCAATTAATTAAGAAATAAATCCTCATAGTTTTCTGATAAAGTCTTCTTCTTCACACAATGTCCTCGCATATAGCACTAAATCCACGACATTAAATTTTGCTCTGAAAAGACCAAACGACATATTCTGGTACTCTACTAAGTATATTCATTGTCTAACACTCCGTTCAAAATAGAACGACAGGCAAAGCTAAGATCTTGCACATAATTACTTTGGTCCTTCCAGAGAGAAAGTTTGTATAGTTAGTAGTTTGAAACTATGACCTCTGCTTAAGTCGCTTGTGATGTTGACATCTACTCAAAGGTTGGTAATAAATATCCTCGAAATTAAAGCTTTCAATACCGTTTCAGAAAGTAACCGGATAGCATGCACTTGGTTTACTTGTTATAGGTCGCCAGTCCCACTTGTTTCGCCATATTTTCATTCTCAACAAAGATATTCGCGATAGATTGTCGGGAGACAGGGTATGTAGACATTATTGACGACATCGTTAGAAGCTGAACATATTTGTAATTTGCCTACTGCTTTTAATTTTTCCCTACGCACAACTTACTCCAGTATCTATGACGACATCTGGTGCTGGTTTGTCACAGCTCAGAATAATTACTATCTAATTATAGAGTACATCGCATATTTTCAAATGCTGTGTGGCAGTCCTGGATTAATTTTGTCATTCAGCTCGTTGATTTCGTCCTATGTGCCCTTAAAATCAATGAAATTGTGGTGGATATCAATTTGAAAATCTTTGATTTTTTCAGAATTCGCCAAACTCTGGGCTCTGGCCTCAACCTTTCAAACTGCAAAGATATTAACCAGAGTTAATTTATTGTATCAAGATAGGATAAAACTTCTAATACATACATCGACGGTATTTTTGCTCATGAATCAATCCTTTTTTTAACATAGCTTTTGATCATAAAATAGAAGAAGGACCTTTCCAGATTTTTCTTCAAATTGTTTGCGATGATGCCATGCATACAGTCGACTAAGAGCCGGTTTCACAGTCTTTAGTTAACTAGAGATTTGAGGTTAACTATCCAATTTCAGTTTCATAGCAATTAGTTAACCAACCAAATTTGGCAGGTCAACTAATTGTTAACTAACAGCTGATTGCTGTCAAAACGAAAAAGAACGTAATAAATAAAATCACAAAGTTTCAAAAAAGCAAATAAGAAGCTACCTAAATATGGATTCAGATTGGGATTGCGAAGTTGATAGTGATTCAGATATTGAAGTAGTATGGATTATTGTAATTGCTCGTCGTAAAAAAGTATTTAGATCCCGTCCATATTACTTTCAAACATACGACGCTAAAGATGTCCGTGAAAGATATGAAATGTCAAATAAAAACCACATGTTTTGTGCAGTGTGTGTGTTCAAAAAATTATCATTAGTTAACCAATGAACTGTGAAACTGAACAACATAAATTTGGTAGTTAACTAACAGACATTAGTTAAGTAAACTAATTGGTTAACTAAACACTATGAAACCCGCCCTAAAACATCACCCTCTATCTTAAAGAGATTCGATGCTAATTAATCGCGTTCGGCAACTTTATTTATTTATTTTAGGCTATGAAGCGTGATTTTCTCGTTGACTAGAGGTATATTTGTTTGCTGTTCCATCAGTATAGCTACCTGTCAGACGTCCAGTCCAGCTGTTGCATGAAATGTTATCTTTCAAGAGGAAATAGTCAAAGCCTATGTATAGCCTAACTTTTCGCTTAAGGGCTCAGTAATAGTTCAGCCTTTGAAATGTGAAGTGCGAAACTAACTGCAACAAAAGGTAAATGCAGCTGATCAGGTGGTTAGCTGCTTAAAATCGCCAGATTTTATTAAAACTAATTCTTTTGTGTTTTTATAAGAACACTCCAAGCAAAGTAAAGCGATTTTTACTGCCAGCTTTAGCATAACTGGTATGATTTCATTCGATTCGATTCGATTGCTCCAAGAAAAATCGAAAATATGTTCGATATTCATACAAATTGTATGTTCGATGCTTCATGTAAATATATATTCATATAAATAGTATGTTACTGGTAGTCATCTTGAGTAGGAGACCATGAGGCCATGTGAACCACTGCAAATTGTGGCATGCTGCTGTTTAGTGTTTTGCGCTGTGCTGTGCTATCTGTGTTGTAGAGCACATGTGGCGCATATTCAAGTCAAGTATTTCCCCACGGTCTATTTTTAGAAAAATCCAGTTTTTAGCTTAAAATAAAAATATAAAAACATATGCGTTAAATTAAGTAAATTAATAAAAATAGAGAAAAAAATAAAACGATAAAAAGTAAAACTGCGAAAAAACCCAGTTTTTTGCACTTGCATTTTTATGCACGCCGTGCGATTATCTTAAGTTAAGTCAAATAATTTGGGTTTTTCGCAGTTTTGAAGTATATTTTAAGAATATTGCAGAGATTTGGTATTATTTGGCGAAAAGCAAACTTTTAATTAATTTCAAACAGAACACTTTACCACTAAACAGAAACTATAACCTTGTAAGAACTTCTCAGCAAACATATTTCAAGTATCGTTCCAATCAGTATTAAGTATTTTTAAGTACCTAATCTTAAATACAGTGATTAATATTTATGAGCATATATCATCATATAATTGATTTCAATGGATTATGTCGAAAATACTACCTTGATCAAAAAGTTTTAGGACTTTATTTTTAAAATGAAAAATACAAGTTTATTCATCAAAATCGATATTGTCTCCTTCAAAGTACTCCCCATCGACTGCAATGCACTTACGCCAACGCTTGACCCAGTCCTCAAAAGCCTTTTTATACTCGACCGTCGGTATGGCCATCAGGGCCATCTTCGATTTTTCGATGACCTCTTCTCGGCTGCTGTAACGCGATCCGCGGAGCGGTTTCTTCAGGTGGTCGAACAGGAAAAAGTCGCAGGGAGCCAAATCAGGCGAATTCGGTGGATGTTGGACGGTATTCATGGAGTTTTTGGCCAAAAACTCACGAATAATGATCGCATTGTGCGACGGCGCGTTGTCGTGATGCAAAATCCACGAGTTGTTTGCCCACAAATCCGGTCTTTTTTGGCGAACTGCTTCACGCAAACGTCTCAAAACGCCCAAATAATATTCTTTGTTGACGGTCTGACCTTCTGGGAGGAATTCATGATGCACAACACCTCTGTAGTCCATGAAAACCGTGAGCATCGCCTTCTTTTTCGATTGAAAACGACGTGGTTTTTTCGGTCGCGGCTCATTGGGTGAACGCCATTCACTCGCTTGATGTCTGGATTGCGTGTCGTACTCGTAAATCCACGTCTCGTCACCAGTAATGATTCGTTTGATGAATGTTGGGTCGGATTCAGCCTTGGAAAGCATGTCTTTTGCGTCATCAACGCGGTCCCTTTTTTGCATGAAATTCAGGTCTTTCGGCACCAGCTTTGCAGCGACACGTCTGAGGCCCAAATCATTAATTAAAATGTCTTGGACGGATCCGTAAGCAATGCCCAACTCCTCTGCAATCTCTCTAATGGTCAATTTGCGGCTTACGGCCATCCACTCTTTGATTTTGTTGACGTTTTCATCAGTTTTCGCTGTCGACGGCCTGCCACTGCGTTCGTCATCCTCGACCGACTCACGACCATTTCTGAAGCGTCCGTGCCAGCGAAAAACGTTCGATCTCGTTAGAGTATCGTCGCCAAAACACTTTCCCAACATTTCCAACGTCTGCGCACCGTTAAATCCGTTTTTAACACAAAATTTAATGCAAACTCGTTGCTGCAAAGTTGATGACATTTTTTTTTTTGTAAAAAATCGAAACCACACACAAAAGTAGATGCACACAATACGGCGTCACTTCAAGAAATGTCAAGCTGTCAAGCTGAAAATTTGACATAACGTCCATGACACTTCTACCAACACAACAAAAAAAATAGAATTGAAATCGGACGAACGAGAGCGCCACACGGTGACGAGTCCTAAAACTTTTTGATCAAGCTGGTATATTATAAAATTTAGACTGACTGTCGGATTGTCACAAAAAATAAAAATTATTCTTAATTTCCTTAACAATTGACTGTTAAAGCTTCATTAATGTGTGAACCATATGACATGACATTTACAACCATTTAATAAGCAAAATTTGCGTTTGCTCAAAGCTTACTCGTGTATACTAAAAAAACACTTAAAATGAACTGCTACCGACAATAATTAAAACCATTGGCAAACTATTCAGTTTGATTTATTCACAAAAACTTTTATTCAACTTAAGCATTCACTTACTCGCAGTAATCATTTCTAAATGTGAGACGTAAATGGTAATTTTAATATAATTTTATGCTGCTGTAAACTATAGCTCTTTCAAAATATTTATGCTGCCCACACACATCCTTTCTCTATTTCTCCTTTTGGAATCATTTGATTCCTACATTTGCTTACTTACTTGCAGTAATCATTATTGACAGTTGCGCGTACAAAATTTCTTCTTCGGCGTAATAATTTTGCAAAAAAAAAAAAATCCAAACTTTGTACAAAAATTTCGGGTTAGTTAGTTCGAATCTTACGCCAATGCTTAACTTAAGACCAATAATAGCCACGTACTACTCAGAATTCCGACCTGAAGTTACTGAAGATTTCATTAACATAACTTCTGAATTTGTTGTTTATTCCACTTTCAATTTACCTGAATATATGGTCAAAACTTGGCTAAGCCACCACGCTACGTTAGCAACTTTTTGTCTGTTGCTAGACCGAACCATTTGTTGTATTTTTCTGAGAGTTGGTTTCATTACATAAAATAGTTCCCGCGGTATAGCCTTTTAAAAATGTTGGCTTGTATAGGACTTGCCACATCCTTTTCTCGAAATTTGTCAATTTTTTGTCCAGAGCTTGTCTGTTGTTATTTTTTACATATGTATGTGAGAAATTTATTTAAACTTCGACACATCAAATACTCGCTCAATAAAGCATTTTGAATGTTCTATTTGTATGGGCGGTAGGCATGTCCGTTAACTAATATCGCCTATTTTCAGTCCCACGAGACCCCCATGTTTAGAGTTATAGCCTAATTTCATTTAATTATCTTGCTTGATCTTCCCGTAATCGGGATTTCCACAAATATACAGACAGACAAAACGAGAAACATTCAGTGTATGGTATACGAATTTGGGATGTAGTCTGTGGGTTTTAATCTGCTTAAATGGTGTCTGAAGTCTAAACACTTCGGTTACGTCAGAACGTTGTTATATTTAACCTTTAAGTGAAAAAAATTTTAATTTCTGTCAATACTCAGTTAAGCCTTTCGACAATATAAATCAAATTTATTATTTTTTATAGAAAATCTTGCCGTTGAATATCTTATTAGTCCAGGAGAAATAGGGTTTAAACAACAAAAAATTTCGTTACAGCAATCTGACAGCGGAATATTGTAGAAAAAACTCTTGTAAAAGAGGGCAAAAATTGAACCGACAGCAGCTATCCGGGGTGTATTTTTACAGGTCGAACACAGTTATTCACGATTTCTGGCTAAACTGTGCATCCTATCAAAAAAAGTTTAATGCAAAAGTTGTAGGAAATAAAAAGATCTACAACTTTTGTTCTGATCATTTTCACCTTAACCTCAAAATTTTTCGAAAAAATAACTGAAAACCGGTTTTTTTGGTTTTTAATTTTTTTCTTTGACAAAAAAGTTTCCATGGAGCTGAAACTTGGGCAAAAGATACTTTTCAGTGTTACACAACGGCAGCAATTTTTTCAGACGGAAAGACTTAGAGGTTGTTGTTAAATTCATTTTTAAACTAAAAAAATAGAAATTTTTAACAGAGATTCCTCTTAAAACTACACCTCCTAAGGAGTTCTGTTTTGGCTCACTTACTCGTTGTTATGTCAGGTATACTGCAATGGAAAAAATGACTAATCTCTCTGCATGTCTGCCGATAAGGCAGTGTGTAGTTATGACTGCAAAAACTGACGAGTCACTATGTCTAATGCGGGTTATCAGTTCAAGAGAGTGATTAGCGTTCGAGTTTGGCCAGATTTGCCTTGTTATATTGCAAGTTGATCCTTGGGTCCATCTTTTGTTAGCCTACTCGCTATTTTCATAATGTCTTCTCAAAACTGATGGTTTTAAAAAAATCTGTTAAAAAGTGAAATTTTCTTTCAAAAGACTTAGAGAAGAAACTATACTCTTTTTACAATTATTTGTCCGCCACTGTACATCAGCTTCAATTGCATTTTTTTATATAATTTAAATTCAAATTTCGTATAAAAATTTAACTTACGGCGTGTTGTTACCTCTAATAGCTACATTTCGCCTGACTGGTAGCAAGTTCAAATTGATGTTATTACACAAAACTTTAGGTTTTCAACACTTTCTTAATTGTAGCACTTTCATTTGCATCTTGTAGGTTTTATTCCTGTATGGCATACAATTGAAAGATTTTACATTGTGTTTTTTTAAGCTGTATGTAAAGTATATTCCCATTCTTTGTCTGTATGCCATAAGATCTACTTTAACAGCTGAGAAAATTTCTGTTCCAATTAGGACGTTATTTTGAATGTTGTTACCCTCCCACTTTAAGGGATAACAATAAATCTACTTACAATTAATTAATTCCCACGCAGTTGTTTATTGTAATAAAATCAAAATTACTGTACAAAAATTAATTTAAGTGCCGTATAAATTTAACATACCTAAATACATATTTATTGCCATGTTTGTGATTGTAGCTTTATGCCATTTTATAACAACATATCTTTTCTCACGCCTACATAGCATAATGTTGCCCATTTGTACCTCTGTGACAGTGTAAGTTCTGCATGTGATTTACTCTCATGCACACGCCCAACACAAACACATTTATTATGCCTGTTCTCAAGATAAAAGTAGAAAAGCATTTCAGTTCACACAACGTTGCGGTCTGGCTGGCCTGTAACACAAGGACAAATCTCATGTCCTTTAATAGGATGTGGTAAATTTTGTTACCCTAGATTTCAAAGCTTTAATTTATTTTTTGGTTAAAGAGGAGCAAATAACATGAAAATAAAAACTTTTGTGTCACATGATTTGTACAAATTAAATTCACTCAGCTTTGTGGTGACATCTGTTGGGTAAACACAAAAAAATGGAACATTTTCTAAAAAAAATAATAAAAATGAAAAAGGATCTTAATATTAAAAGGCACACTTGGCATACATAATTTGATTATTTATAAAAAAATATGCTTTATATAAACTAAGGTCATATGAACATCATTTTAAGTGGGAAAACCGACCAAAAATAAATCCGATCATAAATGTAACGAATTTTCTCATGAGCCCTAGGTTATGGTCCCCATGTCTCATAGGATATTGGTAATGTTATTTGACCATTAAGTAGTTTATATTACCGCAGTTGTTGAGTACTCATCTAGAATTCAGACCTAGGATTTCATACTCCCAAATGATTTTTAATACCAGATACATGCATCTGCTCAAAAGTGCCCAAACAAATAGGAAAAATACTCCAGACAAAGTTAAATTAGTTAGTTTTATACCACTTGCTGATCTTGTTCTGATAACACTGTTTGAACATTTTTACTTATTTACTATCGTGCTTGCTTTGCTTTTTCATCAACCGCAGCTATTTCACAGAAAGTTTCTGTAGTTAAATGTTTTTTTATGTAAATGATGCCAATGCCTATGCTGATACCTATGCCGATGCTTATGTCCCAACGGGGAAAAGCTGGAGTTGGAAGTTCTTAAAGAAAGCTATCCTTGCGAAAGTGCAGGACTTACCAATTCGCTTCGAACTTACTTTCGTTTTTATATGATACGACTAGTTTGAACAAGACTAGAGAAGTCAGCGTTCCTTAGTCACTTCCAGAAGAAATGGTAGAAGATAAGTTCCTCCGTACTCGCTGTTCTCGTTTACAAGTAGAAGGGAGAAAAATAGGTCTGCCACTTTTGCTTCCAAATAGAAAGAAAGTAATATGACTTGTATTGTTTTTTCATGAATTTTCATATAAAAGCGAAATAAGGAAATATAGTCATATTCAGAACTGCGATATAAAAATATCGACCCATTTGAATTCAGATATTTTTTAAATATCTTACATCTTGTAACTGATTGAGGATATCGCAAATACCAAGGAATTTGTGAGTGCCAAGTGAACCCTTCACTTTGAAATGAAGCTCATCACTGAAAAGAAAATCTGTTCTTGTTGCTTTTAGCTTTGGCCCTTTAAGGATGCCTGCTGTTACGTGGCATATTTTCTCGAAAATCTAATTTTATAAATGGTGAATGAAACAATTTTTTCATTCCTTTTGACATACATACGAGTATATGTCTTTTTGAGACTGTGCCAATTTTAGTTATGTATATCTAAACAATGAAATAACCTTGAAGGTATTGCGAAATGGGAGTTCAAATGAACCAAGTGAACCAAAATTTAAAAATATGTCCCGTTCGAATGTCCCGTTCGAATGGATTATTGGCTTGAAAAACCAATAAAATTGACACAAAAGGAGAAGCAAATTAAATAAAATACATAACAAATAAAAACAAGGAAGTGCTTTGTAATAATATTTGCATGTTTACGTCGATAAGCAATGACAATGAATGAAATTAAAAATATTACAAATTGCTGTAACGATTTATTTATGTAAAATCATCCGCAATTGATTTGTTTTTGTACAGAGTTTTTATGTTCAGTACTTCTAGTGCAAAAAACCACAAAAAAATTACAAGCGCAAAATGCATTAAAATGGGCAACGAGCTGCTTATACTAGTTTCAATGACCGCTACGTCATATCATCAGCCTACTAAAGGGTTTTTCAATAGAAACGCTACAAAAGTAGACCAATAGGGACAGCAAACGACGCCATGTTTTTTCCCGCTCTTTTGACATTTCTCTTCAGTAAGGTTTGCCATTTCATCATGGAAAGATATACGATCCAACAACGAGTCAAAATTATTAAAATTTACTACCGAAATTCGGAGTCAGTGACCTCAATTTATGGTCGTCATAATCGTCCTGTCAGATCAACAATTGAGCATCTAGTGGAAAAATTTGAATCCACAGGCACAGTACAAATTTTTCCCGTGCCAGTGAGACAAAGTGCCCGTAGTGTCGGGAATATTGCTGCCGCTAGCGCATCAATTGAGGAAGACCCAAATCAGTCCCTCACACGTCGTTCTCAAGCGTTGGGCATCTCTGTGACGTCGTTGTGGCGAATTTTGCGAAAAGATCTTGGCCTACAGCCTTACAAGATCAAATTGACGCAAGAACTGAAGCCGCTTGACCACCAGAATCGTCGTATGTTTGTGAATTGAGCTGAGCAACAACTTGAAAATGATCCGGATTTTCATCGAAAAATCATCTTCAGCGATGAAACTCATTTCTGGCTGAATGGCTTCGTCAATAAGCAAAATATGCGATATTGGTCAGGCAGCAATCCACACGTACTCCATGAGTCAACATTGCATCCCGAAAAAATTACGGTTTGGTGCGGTTTATGGGTCGGCGGCGTCATTGGGCCGTACTTCTTCCGTGATGATCAAGACCGGCACGTTACTGTGAATGGGAATCGCTACCGCTCAATGATAACCGAATATTTTTGGCCCAACTTGGATGATATGAACTTGGACAATATATGGTTCCAACAGGACGGCGTCACAAGCCACTCAGCGAATGTCACAATCGATTTATTGAAAACCAAGTTTGTTGAACGTGCTATCTCACGAAATGGCCCAGTCAATTGGCCGCCTCGGTCGTGCGATTTGACGCCGTTAGACTATTTCCTGTGGGGCTACGTCAAGTCTATGGTCTATGCCGACAAGCCAGCGACGATTGATGAGCTTCGTACGAATATCGAACGTGAAATTGCAGCAGTATCGGCCGATTTATGCTTGAAAACCGTCGAAAATTGGGTTCAGCTTCTGAACTTCTGCAGGCGTGCCCGTGGTGGCCATGCAAAATAAATTGAGTTCCATACATAATGGCATTGAATGTTCTTTAACATGTTTTTGTTTGTAGCGCTCTTATTGAAAAACCCTTTATGTTCTATTTATTGCGTTGATCAGTTAGGAATCACAGCAAAAAATAGAACAAAACTTCTACATTTTAATGCAATTGACCTTTTAATCTCTTTGATATCACACATTTCTTGACTAGCGCTCCGTTGAAGGCTTTTCTGGCGATACGAGTTTTCTTCGATGATCGCGGTGTGGTGCAGTCTGGATTCTTATAAGAAAGATAAACGATCGACAATGAATATTATTTATGTATTACGAAGTGCTTGCGTGAGAATGCCAGATTTGTGGTAGGACAACTCATGAAATAAATATTAAAAAATGTTTACTCCTTTATTCACCTGATATGGCTCCGTTTAACTTTTTCCAGTCCAGTTGAATTGGTTGAAGCCATAAAATGATATTTTTCACAAATTTTATTTGAATCACGAATAAAATGTCTTCTTAATTTTTACTCAAAAAAATATTGAAATCATTTTTGTTATTTTGCTGAATACTCAAGCCATTTAATCGGGCAGACTGCTTGTGTTTTAAATGAATTTTTAAATGCACTGGAAAAACATAATCTCTAAGTACTTGCTTATCTATGTATATCAAAAATAATTTTATTTTTATATATGTATGTATGTAGTACTTTGATATCTTTCAATTATTTCTTATTTCTTTTATAAAAGTTTGTTCTTAACCCACGCGTACATCTCAATTAAACGAACGACACTTGAAGAAGGCAATAAAAAATTGGCGCCATTCAACCGATACCAAATTAAGCGAATTAAAAATAACTAAACTTATTTGCCTAATTACAGCAAAATCATTGCAGCACCCAAAATGCAAAAGATAAAGAAAATTTATTTCTAATAACAATGCAATTAAAACAAATAAAAATAAAAAAGAAAACAAGGAAGCCATACACAAATAACAATAACTATAACGTTAAACATTTTTTTTAGTATGATAGTTTACAAATAGAACAAAACTTTGCCAGAAAATATTTTAAGACTATTTGGTTGTGCAATTGATAGCTAGTCAAAATCGCCCAAAATGAAAAGTTGTATTTCTGCCAAAAAAATTGTAGGCGCATGTACGTAAATAATCGAAAAAATTACCGATACAAACATATCGTCATACATAAATGCATTTCATAGTGAGTATTTCTTAAAAATAACTTTAATTTATAAATATTAACCGCAGCATTAAAGTAATCTAGCCATTTAATGTTGCTCTTAGCTCTTATTTTATAGAAAAGAATTAACACGAACAATGTGGAATAACCGAGCTTATAACTCTTGATATTTATCGGAAAAAATTATATTTTATTATCGAGAATACTAAGATGCATTTACTCACTATATTTAGTGGCGTCGATGGAGGAAGAAAATTGTATTGTGATAACTTTTAGCTGCGCTTCTAGTTGAGGACAAAATCACCCAAAATATCTTATGAAAATTTAAAAAAAAATACATATTCCATAAAATTAGCAGCTAGTAGTGCACGCGTGACGGTTTCACCCCAAATGTGGAAGGATTTTTTAGCAAAACTTTCCAAAATCTGCTCTTATTTCTGCAGTGTTGACGTTGTCAAATAAAAACAACAGAAATACCTTGCTTTTTAATTTGCAAAAAGGATAACAAAATTAAAAATTAAATTAAATCAGTTTCTGAGCACAAATGAATGTTCTCACTTTTAATTAAAACGTGGGCTTCCTTAAAAAAACTCCAACAAAACAACATCAAAAGACATCAACGGGTGTAACGCGGGCCAGAGCGTACCAGCCTTGCGACGTTACTTAATTAAGGTTAGTTGAGAAGACTAGGCAAAAATGTAGCTATACTAACAAAAATGGTGCTGTTATTTTGAACGCGTTTCTACAACGAGCAAAAAGTTTAACTGAAATGACAGAAAAAATTGCGTTTGCTGTTTTGTATACTAAGAAAAGAATTTGCCTTAATATAAGAAATGCTTATTTAATATAGAGCAATTAAATATTTATTTGAGTCAATATACTCATATGTTTGACTTAAATAAATATAAGATTGGTATATTTCAAATAAACATTTGTTATATAGTATTCAAACAAATCTTTTTTTTTCAGTATATTCTTTTGTAGAATAGAAAGCTGGTAGCTGCAAAGTCGCTTCGACCCAAATTAAAGTTCTCAGCAATCGCAGATGAAAATTATAATTTAGTCATTGATTTTTTCAAAGTATTAATATTAAATGCCCATAAAGTATATTCACTATTTTAATGTTTCTGAATAATTAAGAAGCCAAGGTTGACTTCTATGAAAGAATCTTACTTGCATTTCAAAGCATCAAATTCTTGGGTTATTGGCTACACTAAGAAATCGATTTGATTGAATAGAACAAATGTATATTTCACATAGAGCAATAAAAAAAAAATTATTTCAGTGGTCTGTCGAAAGAGGCTAAAACTTACGCTTTGACAATACTTCTATCAAATACAATGTTTTCACCCAAAAAAAAAAAAAAAATATTAAGTCGTTGTTTGAAAAGTTAATTTGTCATTTCTTCTGCAGAAATTATAACTGTATAAAAATGATCACCTTTATAATTCATTTATGTGTCTCCTGTCGTATGCGTAACATTTAATTAATGCATTCATTGAATCACATGAAACAGACCCTAGTAACATAAGGGAAATTATGAAGACGAAAATCCAGCTTACAAAACAGTGATGTCTTTAAAATAGTTTAGTATCGTAATTAATAAGATTTTTTCCCTCTGTAGCGAAATTTGGTTTTATATATCTTGCTAGATCAAGATATTAAATCATGATAAAGAGAGACATAAAAATGTTTTTGATGTGCATTTTTAAAGCTCATAATAGACTGATTATAAAGACAATAGGAAGTCTCGCATGTATGTAGTACATAATAAAATGCTTACAAAAACATTAGACGGCATGTCAGGCATGTTACTAGAGGATATATTTATATGTATTTTAATTTTTAATATAAGTTTTAGTAAAAAAATCTTGTATGAATTAGACTAGCAGTTTTTGAATTATAACAATTTTTTTTAAAAACCTAACAAATTTTATTTCACAAACTATAATTTTCAATAAAATTACTGATAATGCTTATAAAGTTTTCCGGGAGTTTTGAAAATGAGATACTGTATACATTTCGATGTGCTCTTTCGGAATTTCAACTTTGCCGCCTCGTATTTTTGCAGCTCGCGCCGCCATATTGGAAAAATGGCTCCTAAGAGCAGTTTTTTGACAATATCTCCTTTTCTACTCATTTCACGATAAAACATTTATACGCGAAATAAAACAAGAAAAATTGCCTTCAATTTATGTTATAACCATTTTTTTCTTAAAATCGAAAGTTTTGGCGCCGCAAAGTGTATTTCCACACGCGTTTTGGCCAAAACACTCATTTCCACACCACGTTGAGATAGAGTAAGCGGCTCGAGCAAACGTATGATGAAGTCGAGAATGAAGAGAATTGCGTCTCTCTAGTTTTATTTTATATGTAAACGTTTTATCGTAAATTGAGTCGGAAAGGAGTTATTGTCAAAAATATCTGTATATATCTGTATTTGATACATTATTCCATTTTGCCCAGACTTGGGCGTAATCAATTACATTTGGTAATCAATTGCAATTACTTGTAATTTTGTAATTGATATATTTCAATTACAATTATATGTTAATGTAATTGAAAGTGTACGTATTTTCAATTACTTGTAATTTTAATTGAAATATTTTCGACAGAAATTACTGTATTCCAAAATATGTAATTGAAAACCAAAATAATTGCACGAACTTTGTAATGGATTACTTTTACTTGTAATTTCCAATATTTCAAGTAATCAATTACAAAGTATAAATATAAATTACATTCATATAAATACATATTATTGCTTGTATGCAATATATAAGATGAGCCCATAAACCAAATCCTCTTTTACGGCAGCTTGAGGAATCTGAGGTCGACGCCATTAACTCAATGAGTCAGTCACTCAAAAGTTCTTGTTTTACATTCCCATATAAATCATATAATATAAATATTTTTTATGAATTTTATAAAATTTTATCGCTTCCTAAAAAATTTTGTTTTAAATTTTAATAAATGTAATTGCAAAAAAATGAGTAATCAACTACATTTTCGTTTCAAATTACTTGGCAAAAGTAATAGATTACAATTCGCTAAGGGATTACATTTTCATGGATTACTAGTCCAATTATAAAAGTAATTAGAATTGCATGTAATTGTAATCTTTAATTACATGTAATTGAAATTAATGTAATTGATAAAACTTCAATTACAATTACTTGTAATTTCTTCTTTCAATTACAAGTGAATGATTACTTGTAATTGGAAAAAATGTAATTCAAAAATACCCAAGTCTGATTTTGCGCAACACAATAATACATTACAAAATGTTATCACCCCTTTGTGTGAAACTGTTTTTCGCGCACCGTCTTCTTCCGAATCAGATCCATTGCTACTGCTGAAATCATTTTGACTTCAGAGGGAGGAATGCAAAAATTCAGAAATTAAAATATAACATAATTCAAGAGATTCTTTTTCCATTCACAACATTTTTTTTTTTTATAAAATCAGCGCCATATTTATATAAATGCTAGTTTTTGTAATTCGCATAAATGTGAACCACATTACATATCAATGCCAATGACGATTAAATTATATACCTACCTGAAGTGCCACCGGCTCCCTTACTATCTTAAAACGATTACTCAATTTTCTAAATCTGATAGTACTTACACGATTATAAAGCTTAAAAAATGTGTTCTCAGATTATTCATTTATCTTTCGAATGATAGTCTTCAAGTCAGTGCAAGTGATCCTAGCTAAGATATTTTTATTTTGTGAAATACACACATCTTTCGATCAATATATCTCTGTCTCTTATACCTAGCGGTATATGTGTGCACAAAATTTATCAACACATTGTGGACTAGAACATTCTAGAAGTGAATAAAATCGACAAATATCTACAAAAATATCGAGCGAGCGAGAAGAGCTCTTTCCGTTATTTGAGCTAAATCATTTTGGTTTGCAATCTGTTTTGTTTTTGTCTTATTTTGTTTGCATGCAATTAGCTTGCTACAGCTAATTAAAAAAATTTCGTCAACACTAGTTTTTTTTTCTCAAAATATTTTTCAGTTCTTAACACCAAACTGATGTTGGTGTAACCAGCTCCAGAGCTGTCAAGTTTTCGAGCTTGAAAATAGAATTTTTTCGGTCACAACTGACACTCTTTTTAGCAGCGGAAACGTAGCAGAAAGAGAAGGCACTAATTCACCATAAAAGAGTTAATTATCACATGAAAAATAAAAGAAAAAGAAAAAAAAAAATGGCCCAAATTAAGTTTCATGAAAAAGCTGAATCGATTTTTTTTACGGAAATCAAGTTTAAGAAGAGCGGTTTTTTTCTTTTCAATATTTATACCATTGTTTCTGTAAAAATCGTCAAAAGAATTATTACTTAAAACAACTCAAAAATAGTAAGAATAATCGCGTAATATTTTTAAGCATTTTTCACGAATAATATATTTTGGTTTCTTCCACGTGCAATCATTTATTGTACAATTTTCAATTTGCAAATCGAATCAATAAGCACAATAAACAAATATTAAAAATAACATTCAATAAAAATGGCTCAATTTACAAAATAAACTTTCGCCATAATTTATTTTGATTTCTTCCACGTGCAATCAACAAATATATATTTTGAATTTATTTTCAAATTGTATCTATTAATAAGTACAATAAATAAATAATGAAATAAAATTCATTAAAAATGGCTTAAACTAAAACTACAAAATAAATTAAATCGTAGCAACAAAAATAAACAAAACATACGAAAAATCAAAACAAAAACAAATAAAATTAACACGACCCAAACACGAGCGCAACACTATTATAACAGCAGCAGCAGTAGCAGCAACGAAAACAGCAGCAACAACAACAACAGCAATAACAAAAGTGCAAATGCATTTAACGTTTATAAATGCATAATGCCAACTTAACTCCCATATTATCAAAGACACACTTCCACATAAACAAACGCATAATTAAAGATACGCACACATTTTCACTCGATCAACAACAGTCAGCAGCAGTGCGCTCGTCCAATTGCCATATTATCATCGTGAAAGGATGGGGAGGGATGGGGGAGGCGAGTACAGGAGAAAAAAAAAACTCCCGCTTAAACATATGCATAGCGAGAAATGCAAAAACACAACAATACAAAATAAAGTAGAAAAGAAACAGCGAGGAATAAGATATAATTAATATGCGTCGCGCTGTTTATAGTGCAGTTGGTACAGTGGAGCCAATCTAATGACACAATGGATAAACTTATTCCGATAAACTTGTAATTTTTAATTGGCAAAAAAAAAATATTCATTGAAAATGCTCAGATGGAATTCTGCTAAATTTAAAGAGAGTCATGCCAATATTCTTATAAAAATGTCTCTTCGATAAAATGTAGAACTTTTTAATCTTAAAAATCTCGCAATTAGTAGGCGAAAGTCCCAAAATTTTGAAATGCCGTTTTATTTCTAATCAGATAGTTAGAATGGGTATTACTTAACGCGTTGTCTTTGGAATAACTATGTATTTCCTCTGCGACATGACTTCATAAAGAGAATAACGAATGCTTCGATATACAGTAGCGTAACGTGCAGGTTCAGCTCCCGGAGCGAAGATGCAATTTGCCGCTCTCTACCAATTTTTTTTTTATCTTACTTAAAATAATAAAAAAAGCTCAGCAGTTTTCACTTTCAAAAAACACCACTAATATGAGAAATACATATTTCACATTACAAAACCTCATAGGTCTAGTCCACATTGTAATTTAATATTTACATTTGCTAAAAAAACGTAAATTTTTTATATGTATATTAATTAATTATATGTATATTTTAAAAACCAAGGACCATTTTGCCGCTCGTCTGATCAACCGCCCTCTCCCCCACACCTTCTCCATAGGTACGCTAATGTCGAATATATGCTACCGCCCTGTGTACCACTTACATTGAAAAGCTTGACTTCTTGCAATTCTTAGCTAATAGCATAGATGAGCAAAATTTTGGAAGCAGGAGCTACTTATAGCAAAAGCAACAATTACAAAAACAGAAAAACACCTCACTCTCGATAGTAAAAAAAAAAAAAATTCTGCAATAAACCAAAAGCCGATTCCAAGAATCAAGCGAGAACAACATGAGTGTAGATATAAAAGTACACTGATCAAACGAAACGAGAGAAGCTGTCCCCAATGTGCGCATTGTTGTTTCCTTGTTCGCTTGCTTCGGTTTTTTTATTTTTTTTTTCTGAATAATGCAACAAAAACAATAACACAAATCCCGTGCATAGCGCTTCCAAAAAAAAGCCCACAATTTTGAGTAAGTTTTTGTTAGTAAAGATTACAGCTTGAAATGTGTGCCAAATGATACAGCTCGAAGAACTTAAATATAATATAAAAGATTGTCTTGTCAAATCATGTCGCAAACATGGGCTGTCACCCATTTAAGGAAAATTGGCCTGAAAAACTGGTGGAAACTCATGTTTGGAACAGAATCCGATATATTTAATATAGGCTCTTCGAGCTCTATCATCCGACATACATTTCAAGCTGTAATCCTTATTAAAAAAAATTGTTTATAAAGTGTCTAGTGCTTGTCCGAACAATTTTATTCTCAGAACAGCATTTTAAAGATTTTGATTGTGTGGGAGATGCTATCCTTCTTAGAAAAATCAGCTTTTTTCAACTTAATCGAATCATTCCTAGTTATGGTATAAGATTGGGATGCGTCTTTTCGTTATAAAGAGGCTACGACAATCGCCCAAATCTTCAGCACATGCGGCTGCACCAATTCGTTTAAATCAAAATGATCAATTGTTTTAAAATGTTTGTTCACATTTTGGGTAATTGTTCATTTTTGACTTTGAACGACTTTTGATTGAGCGATAAATCGTACAGAACTAAGAATACAATAATAAAATTGATCAGCTCAAAAGACATAGTGACGCCATTCAAGATAAAACAACTCGTTTATTCTAATGACAAATTATGTACGCCATAATAAAGCGGACTTTTTTTGCACTTTTCTAGATAAAGCCATTTTTTATATATATTTTTTTTTTTTAATATGTATGAAAAGTAAAATAATTTTATCATACATTCGATTATAATCTTCTGTTATCTAAAGTGCTTTCATTTCAATACAATAATATTGACGTAAATTACCAAGAATCAGGCGAGCTAAAAATGACTTAACATGTGTACAATTGACGTTAATTTGTTATGTGCAGTCAAATTAATGGAATACAGCAATAAATTATTATCTTATCTAAAAATTTTAACTTGCAAATTGACTGGCAAAGTAAATATCAAAATTATCAATCATTAGTGTTATGTTTAAGTTTATTTGATTTATAATTCAATTATATTTTTTATTGTTTTTATAATCAAATTATTAGCACTGCTATTTATAGATATTTCATATTTGAACATTGATAATTTTATATAATTTTTACAAGAGCCATGTAATCCATTTGAATTGGAAACTATTGATATTGATATTTCTTGAATCGTACCTTGCAGATACCTACTTGTATTGAGTTGAAGTGAATAAGTTTTGCTTGAGTAGTACCTTTTGATGAAGAAAGCAAGATAACTCAAGTTGCAATTGAAGCTACCCCTTTTCAAACAGAAGAGCAAAACATGTGAGGTATATCAGGGCAGAGTGAAATTGCGTAAAAAGAATTTACATTTGTAACTTTATATGTACAATAAAATTGAATATTATGCAACATTATCTTTAGCTGCCAATTTCAACTTTAAGGATATGAAATGGTTCGAAAATGGGTTTTTGTAAAAAACTGCAAGTCTATAAAAAATTAAGAAAAATTTTTGAATTTAAAGATATGTTTCAGTTTTCGGATGCACCAAGCCAGATCTCTGAGTCTGAAGTTCAGCTTTCACAAAATTTCTGCGGATTTTCAATTAGAAAAAAAATAAAATATTTTTACTCCACCCTAAATGCATGTATGTATATGTAAATGCTCAAAATGAACTTTTCCTCTCCAGGATACTTACTGACTTCTGATACTATGGACTTTTAGATTTTAGTATATTATAATATAATAATTAATAATATAATTAAAACAGAGCAGTGCTGTATAAAAGTAAAAAATTATTGCAAATAAATAATGTGGACTTAGATTTCAAAATTTAAATATGGGAACCTTTGAGTGTGTTATAAAATTAAGGGGGAGCGAATGAGTAGTAGAATATTTAGGGTAAGTAATATTGGTAAGGAAACCAAATTAACATGAGTAGTACAGTAAGGAAACAAATTCATAAATTATGCTAGTAAATAAAAAAGGAAATAATATATAATACAAGTATTGATTGATGTATTCAATTACTCTGTGCAAAGCTTAAGTTTACTTCGCTGATTCGAATCCAATGCGTTGCGTTATTCTGCGGTTACATTGGATAAGAATTCGTACGAAAATTTCTTGTTTATGTACAAATACATACATATGTGTATATGTATGCGGTTACAGAGGCTACCCAGTAGGCAAGGGCAGGAGCTAACAGTGCTTCTAGAAGGTCTTCCTTGGTAAGTATAAGGCCTTCCACCCACCTTTCAAACGTACTTTCTTTTTTATATGAAATGTCCCAAGAAAACAGGCCTTTCCTAAGTAGGCTTTCTAAGGCCGCTTACCGTAGTAGGACTCTTAGAAGTACTTGATAAAAATTAAATTTTAATACATCGTAATACATTTTGTGATGTTTCTTAACTTAAAATTTGACAAATGATACTCAAAACTCTACCTCCTATAAAATAACATGGAACAACAGAAAACTAGCCTGGCAATATGTACACCTCTATTAATTTCTAACCATGTGTCTACTTTTCACGTCGTATATGTACATTGCATATGACAAAAAAGTAATGCCGAATCATAAAACATTACAATACATGAAATAAAAAAAGAGACAGAAAAGCGTTAAAGTAAATGGGGTCCTTCTTCTTTGCCTTCTAATATAAGGCCTGATAGCACGTCTGCTGTGGGAAGGCATATTATGCCTTCTGTGATTGTATTTTTATTTGCATGAAAATCTAGTTTTAAGAAGTCCTTATATAATCGCAGCAGTGCTAGCAGGCCTTCCCCGAGGCAGGCCTTGCTCATTTGCCTGCTGGGTACGCATATTTCGTACGTATTCTCACAAAGTTTGATGTGAACAAAGTATGTATGTAATTTGTTTTGGTCAGAGTTCGCAAGAACAAATTTTCATGCATTCGTATCCATTGAAACCACAGGCTTACTATCAAAAACATGCCAATTAAACATTCTGCATTCCAATATTCTGCAGCCAATTTGACTTCTAAATGCACGTCAAAATTATAAGTTCGATTAGCATTAGTACATGCGCACCAATTGCGGAATAAATACTAAGTACAAAGCACTCGAAATATCAAATCATAGTGCTTTCAAATCTATGAAATTCAAGAAATGCCTAATAATATGATATACGACTAATTCGTATCCATTGAAACCACAGGCTTACTATCAAAAACATGCCAATTAAACATTCTGCATTCCAATATTCTGCAGCCAATTTGACTTCTAAATGCACGTCAAAATTATAAGTTCGATTAGCATTAGTACATGCGCACCAATTGCGGAATAAATACTAAGTACAAAGCACTCGAAATATCAAATCATAGTGCTTTCAAATCTATGAAATTCAAGAAATGCCTAATAATATGATATACGACTAATTCGTATCCATTGAAACCACAGGCTTACTATCAAAAACATGCCAATTAAACATTCTGCATTCCAATATTCTGCAGCCAATTTGACTTCTAAATGCACGTCAAAATTATAAGTTCGATTAGCATTAGTACATGCGCACCAATTGCGGAATAAATACTAAGTACAAAGCACTCGAAATATCAAATCATAGTGCTTTCAAATCTATGAAATTCAAGAAATGCCTAATAATATGATATACGACTAATTTCAATTTAAGTACATACATATGTATGTAAGTCGTTTTCCGCTCTATAAGAAGTAATCTTAGAGCACTCATTTCTGACGACACTATGAAATATTCTTAACCGATTATTCAAAGGGTAGGCCCGGACTAAGAAATGTGCCGCCCCTAGGCAGTTGCAAAAATTGGCGACACCCCGCCTCAAAAGTTCTTCATTTATTACAAAACTTTTTTTTTTTTTATTTATGTTAAATATTTTGATGAGCACAAAAAAAAAAGTCCTCGTAAAAGCACTAGTACGAGGGCTTAATATATGAAACTTAGAAACAAAATTTTTGTCTATTTTGACCAAAAGGCCCACTGTTGGATTGAAAGCAATACTATCATTTATTCTCTCACGATCGCTTGCTAGCTCACTTGTTCGCTTGCATTGTGTACGCAAAAAAAAAAGAAAAAAAAACAAAATCAAAATCAAAACAAAAACGAAAACAAAATACATACATAAAAATAGAAAAAAAAACCAATAAAAACAGCAAAGCAAGGAAATGGAGAAAAAATGCACTTCAACGATTGCAGCAGCTAAAAATAAACCATCATAAAAGTCTGATTTGCTAAAAATAACTTCGGACGGACAATACGTTGGTTGCAGTATGGCAACAACTAAAGCCAGCAACAATTGTACAATAAAAAAACTAAAAAAAAAGAGAAAAAAACCTAAGTTAAAGTTTGAGCTCAATTTTTTATGACTATAAAATACTCATACACTTACGGCCCTCAGTGTGTGTGTGCCAGTGTGTTTGAATGCCTACTACATTTGCATAAAAAAAACAATACTAGAGCTCGAAGACAGCGTCTTTGGACAGCTATGTACATATTTACGTGTTTATTCCGTCGTTATATTTAGATTTATGCTTTTCACGAAACTATTTTTAGATGGGTTTTATGGAGCAAATGATTTTCTTCAAAGTGTAACATCAACGGAAGAGTACTTGTAAGGTTGATCGCTCAAAACGCCTTTACTGAAGGAGTTTATCATATTTTTTAAATAGAGAATACATACATATGTATGTACATAAGGGTGTTTTTTTTCAAACTTTTGGAGAGGGATTTTATTTATTTTTTCCTATATTATAGCTTGAGGAATAAAAATAATTGCCCCAACATTTGAGCTTCCCAGCTCAAACCTGAAAACGGCGCGGACAGAGTTTATATCCAATTCAGTTGAAATTTAACGAAAAAACCAACTTACTTAAACGTAAAAAAAGTCTGCCTTAGGTGCCAAGATATATCGTTTTGGGTTTTTTAGTAGAATGGGCGTCGCCACCCACTGTTGTAAGACCACGCCCACATTTTTCGTGTGACTAAAAATGCGGGAAAAATACACCCGAAGGAGGTACTTTTATCTTTAAATTTGCGGTCCTATATGCCTATATAATTGAATCAAGTTTGAAGAAAACTCTCCCAAAATTTCAGCTTCCTAGATCACACCTGCGAACGGCACATTCACTTTGTTTCCCAGTACAATTCGTATGAAAAACAAAAAACTAAAACAACAAAAAACAGATTTTTTTTTGCGTTTTAGTAAATTTTCTGTTTTTCGTTGTTTTGCTTTTTCCAGTACCAGTACCATGTCTAAATAAGTCTTATTGATTATTTTGTGATAAAAAATTTCCCGATATGAAGTAATATTTTTAATTTTCTTCGTTAATGCTTCGTTTCCAATAACTATTATTTTGAACAGTAACTATTATTTTGAATTTATATATATGTAATAATTTTGTAATAATAATAAATTGGAAAAGCTTTTTTGAGCCAATCGCCGCTTTAAACCCAAGTCCCATAATATCAAATTTCAGCTAATTTTAGTATGCACTATTTGACCTTAA
This sequence comes from Tricholauxania praeusta, assembly GCA_949775025.1. Lineage (NCBI taxonomy): Eukaryota > Metazoa > Arthropoda > Insecta > Diptera > Lauxaniidae > Tricholauxania > Tricholauxania praeusta. The sequence continues at coordinate 59,739,437 of OX459028.1, read as the reverse complement.
CCGATGAGGAGAGGTCAAAAAATCAGTTTGAACATCACAGTCAGCGATTCCGAGCTCCCAAAGTGCCTGATTTTAGCCAATTTTTATAAAATAACTTTAGCAAAAAGCCATGGAGAGAGGTCTAAAGTAGATCATTATGGACAGTTCTGGGTCTACAAACTTTTAAATTTAAATTTTTTTTTGGTTAAAAACTTTTTGGACCAACCGATATAGAAAGGTTGAAAATTTGACGACTACAATGTCAGAACTGTGTCCCATTTCAGCCCAATTTCGTGTTTTATATTTTTACTGCTCAATCGTTAGAGAGAGGTTGAAAATGGACTTTGTACGTCACATCGTCTATTTTTGTGATATTCTTTTTTTTCTGTTCACCTTTCCAAATTCATCTGTTACTGGTTGATTACATAATTATCTTAGCTGTTCTCTTGTATTTTGAAAGATCTTAACATTTACATTGTTGCTAGACTTCAAAACTATTAAAGCGTTTTTCCAGCTGAGTCCTTTGCCATTGGAGTAGAGTTTCCAGTTAAAGAGTAACGCAGATTTTATCGAGACGAGGGTGTATTTTCCGACAGTCAAGCTGCCATCCAGTCTGTAAAGACTATTGTTTCGGGCAATGTTCTATGGCGTTTATCGTAGTCAGGGTATTTTCAATTAATATTTTAGGATATGCAGTCCGACTAGTAGCTTGTCTACTTAATACATTAATAACTGCAGGGACATTGTGAAGGAGAAATATATTATACAATTCCTTTGCTTTTCCGAAAAGGAAATTTCTAGCATTGAGATTACAAATTTTTATGACCGTTTCCAGTCTAAGTGAGTCGAATCTGACTGGCTGGCACTTCTACCTAACCGAGCCCATGCAGTTCTTCAGCTTCTAACCTACCATTTATAAATGTATATTTTCTTTTTAAATATAAAATTAATTTATCTTTTGAACCCACTTTCCTTTAAAGCAGGAATGGTCAAATGAGTTGAGTAAAGAAGCAGGAAATCGCTAATCACTTGATTAAAAGAGCCAATGCGTAAGTTTGCAAAATTTAAGGAATGAAAAAAAATAAAAAAAAAAAACGAAATGAGGTGTTAGGGATCGCAACAAAGACTACGTACATTGGATTTTGATACACAAGCTTGAAGTCAAATGCGCTGAGACATTTTTCGCTGCGATCGTCGTTTCGTTTGATCAGTGTACTTTTATTTCTACACTCATGTTGCTCTTGCTTGATTATTGGAATTGGCTTTTGGTTTCTTACAGAATTTTGTTTTAGGCTATCGAAATCGAATTTATGGTTGGTTGTTTTCTGTTGTTGTAATTGCTCCTGCTACCAAAATTTTGCCCATCTATGCTTTAAAGTTTGAAGCATAAATGAACTCTTTCATGAAATAACACTGATGTAGTAACACTGAAAGACTGCAAAAACTTGAGCCAACAAATTTAATCAGCTTGTGCAACTGATGCACTAAAATGACAGATTAGCAGCATATACGTAGAGCAGCTAAAGGATACAAAAGTTTACGGAAATCCGCTTTAACAGCAGCTGAATTAATTCTTTGCTATTGCTTTAAAGATTAATATGAAAGCACTTGTATAGTATTAATATTGAAGGAAATTAATTAATTAAAAAATATTCATATAACGCCAAAAATTATGCAATATTTTCTGCTTCATATGACAATCATTTTTCTTCCATTTAATTTTCATTGTTTTTTCTACTATTCCTTTTTGTTTGACTGATTACCTTGTGTTTATTTAAAGTATCCGTATAAAGTTCAATTATCCTTTCGCCTGCTACATGCAATATTGCTTGTGTCCTTAACATAGAGTTGCCAAAGCATTGTCACACAAAAGATAAGCAAAAAAATAGAGATGAAAAATTATTGGAGAATACAAAATCGCCTAAAAGTAGGTATAAGTCGAAAAAATTGTCATGTAAAATTTTTAATTTTGAAAAAAGGTCAGAATTTTCTATCGAGTTATCCGGGTATTATCTTTTGTAAATTTTATGCTAAATGTTATTGTATACTATTGAGGATCGAGCTACTCCGTTTTATAATAGCATATCGAATCGATGATATTTTGAATTGATTCGATGTAATTAATAATAATATCAGATCCTTGGGGGGAGAGGGCCAATGACCCCTCCAGCCCTACCCAATTGGTACCTGTGTGGTTCTATAAAAAAACGAATATGACGTAAGTACGAAATTAGTTTTTAGCCTTTAGACATGAGATGAATTTTTGACCTCTGCAGAGTCCTACCATAGAAAACTTGAATCAGATACAGGGATCACTTTTCAGATTTAACTCACTGGTAAAATATTTTCAGGAAGTTTCGTTCTTTGTAGAATTTTGCCAACTTAAAACCTTCCATTCATTTGGTTATTGTTTGAGTTTCACAATTCAACATGGTAAAAACTTAAAAATTTATTAAAACCTCATAGTTTTCTTAATAAATCTATAAAACACAGCCTAGTTACTCGTATTATAACTTCACATTTTAGAAAATTCAAAGACTAATTTAAACTGATGAGTATTCATTAAGGTAGCACAAGCTTTTCTTTAAAAAAAAACAGCAGGAAAATGTTATTAGTTACTGTGAACTAAGACATTTTCACAAAACTCAACTTTAATTATAAAAATCTACTGGCTATTTACACTGACCACAATTTTTGATGAGAATATAAGTTACACTGAATACTATATCTCTGCTATTTCTCTTCCTTCCTGATTACACTTTTGTTCTTTGCGGCATGAATCTTCGTTTCCCAACATATAGCTATTGTTCTAGCGCGAAGGAAACTTCTTTGTTTCACTGTCGCATTGTTCACAGCATCCTTCTGCACCAGTCTTCGCTTTCCTTTGTTTTCGGAATTGACTTGAGTGGGATTAGGAAAAGCTGCCATTATATGTCACATTGAAAACATACTAATTGCTTCAGTGAACATTTTTTTTTTTATGATTCGGTATTTAACAACTTGGGCTTGTCTCGCCTTGAGCAGGCGAAGTGAACTGTAATGAATATTCTTTTTTTTTAAGTTTTTTGTACTACACAGGGAAAACGATTAAGTTATAGTTAACAAACTGTTAAGTTTACATAAGCAAAATAATTATTTGAAATTAGTTCATAATTCGCTTATTAAAATGATGTTGTTGAAACAATCATTTGATTTTAAATATGAAATTATATTACAATTGAAATAAATATTCATTTCTCACCAACTTATTCACAATTATCAAAGCATATATCAAGCGGAGCGAATTTCAACTCGTTATAGTGAGATTACCGTAGGTGCTATAACTTATTTTTGACAAGCCATTTAGCTATTTTGTTGTTGTAGTCGAGTGTGTGCTTCATTTTTATTTTCATAAAATTATTTCTTTTATTACTTCAAATTTACATTTTCCTTATTTTAAATGGATTAATCTTAATTTTTATTATCTATTTTTATTTGCAGAGAAAAAAAATTCCAACCTATAGGTGTCGCGCTGATCGGCCCCGGCCTAAGGGGCCATGACGCGTTGGCCCTTTAATCTTCTTCTATTGCTCTCGGTGGCAGCAACAATTGTCCCGGGTGTCATGTCTGAACGTGATGCATTGAATCGCACCGTGCTCAATGTTGGCTATCTAACGGCCATAACCGGTGAACTGAAAGACAAGCAAGGCTTGGCCATATCCGGTGCTCTAACAATGGCCTTAGATGAGGTAAGTAGCGCATGAAAACAGCGAATTGTGTTCTTTCTTTTGCCAATGACATCATTGTCGTCCGTTTCGTTACACGCTTTCAGATCAACAATAATAATGAGACTCTGCCAAATATTGTGTTGGCACTACGTTGGAGAGACACCAAGGGTGATACAGTGCTTGCTACCAAAGCCATAACCGAAATGATATGTGATGGCATCGCAATGATATTTGGTCCAGAGGGTCACTGTTTTGTTGAGGCGATTGTGTCGCAGAGTCGTAACATTCCAATGATATCGTATGTAAGTATATTATGAAAGTGATTTGCTATTGTGATTATTTATTTTAAGAGTCTCTTTTTGGCATTAAAGTTACATTAGAAATTAATATAAAATCAAGCTAAATAAGCGCATTATTTATCAACTTCAAAGAGTCTTCCGAAATATCGCCAATTTTAAGAACTGTAAAATTTTGAAAAAAAATCAAAATTTTTTTTACATGAATCATTAAATTTCCAAAGCGGTATTCTCTCAAAAAATTATATTTCCTCCATTTTAAATAAGATATTGTACGTGAATTCGCGCACAAAACTTGTTCTCTAACTCATGGGCACTCGTATTAAAACTTTGATTCAAATGTTCATTTCTATTGGATTAAGGTTTCGTATTTTTCAGGACATTGACGGTATTTGTGTCATATAGTGTCTTTGTACTAAGCTTCATTAAACTTTTTTGGACAATTTTTTGACATGAACTTTTAAATTTTTAACTTCTACGGACGAAGTCACACCAATTTTTCCTACCCGCCCGTTTTTCGTTATAATGGTAAGTACGTCTATCATTTTGTACTCTTGTATTGTGTTAAGCCACGTTCTCGTGAAAAATCTTTGTAATTAAATCATTTCAAGTTTTCGCTTCTAACTATCACAGGAGACCCATTAATTTGTTCAAGCCCTCTTGCCTGCCTTTCGTCCAAAAATATTTTCAGTCATGTAGAACTCTTGTCCCAAGTTTCGTTATGTTGCATTGGGATACTATTTTCAGTTACATAATAGTTCAAAGTATTTGCTTCTATGATAGGTGCTATCAGTACTTATCCGAACCTTTCTGCGTTTGATCCAAAAGATTATTCTGTCAAGTAATGCTTCTGTCTTGAGTAACTTTTGTGATATGATAACTTACAGTCTTTGCTTCTATCAGTGCTGCCAAACTCACTTGTCCAAGCCAGTCTTCGTTTTATCCAAAAATGTTTTTCTCATATAGTGCACTGCTTTCGACTTGTCTTGAAAAAGATTCGGGGCATGATTTTTTAAGATTTTTGTTTCTATATGAGATGCTACTACTACTACTACTCTTCCAAAACCTTTAGCTTACGTTCGAAAAGAGCATTCCGGTTAGTAAAAATTTGCTTTGTCCTTTCTTGATATTTATAGAATAAACAGTTTGGTCTGGGCGTTGGTTCCCAGTCAGTCAGTCAGGCATTTTTATACCAAAAAAAAGTGAATTTATATCTTACTGAGTGATAGATACCTCTTGATAATTTGAATTTCCAGAAGTTAAACATTGTGTGAAATCCCATCTTTCCAATTTCATAATTCCAAAGCAAATAATTTAGCCAGTCGTTGTTTTTCCGTTTTTTAATCATGAAATAAAATCATATACATTTACATACATAAAAGATGAATTCTTTTTCTTCGCATTGCTATTATGAATTTTTCCTGTTTTGGGAGGTGGCATATCTCCTTAGAATCTCAATCTTGAATTTACGAAACATTTGATTTGTATAGGTCAGCCTCGCCTTTAATTCCTAGTCACACCCAAAAACAAAGGCATTTTTTATACTGAAAAGTGAATTGTATACACCTTTGTGTGGGGCTTAGATGATTTGAATTTTGTGTTTCCAGGGCAAGCAATACAGTCTGAGTTTTGTTCCCTAATCAGTCAACCACTGATAAAACCTTTTTATATGAAGACAGTCAACCTTAAAAATATATGAGAGTCTCACATTATGTTTTTTTTTATGTTTTTGCGACAATCCTTTTGGCATGAACTTTTATTCCTCTTCAATTTATTCAAAAATACTTTTATATGAAAAATGTGATGTTTATAACTTTTAGAACGTGAAATTTCGAAAAATCCTTTCTCATTGTTCGGCTATATTACATAAGGTATCATCTAAAAAAAAAAATTAAATTACACCAAAAATTCAGGAAACTATGCAATATAAGGATATATGAAATTAACTAAAGCTGTGTTTTATTCGCTATCTATGTGCGAAATAAACGACATACAGAAAGTTTTTTCGAAAACTCTACTTGTTTGTTGGGAAGTGGGGAAAAACGAAAAGGTCGAGTATAGAATTTGTCGTACTCAAAATCTTTTGTTCGATCGCTCATATTATGCTTTGACTTTACTTTAGTTGTGGCGTATTGACGGAGTAATTATTTTGAGTTTTACAAGACAAAGCAACTTTAATTTTCGTGTGAATCCCAAAACGAATTCACAAAAGAGAATAGACAAGTATTTCTCACAGAATTTCCTAGTGTAAACCAGCATTAAGTTTCCTACTCGTTGTTTATAAGAGTATTCGTTTGTTGTTTTCTACATTTTTTATTCTAAATTGCTTCTTTTTGCCGCTTGAATTTTTAAACAATTGTTTTCCCACGAAAAAGCTCTTCTTGTTTTCATTTTAAAATCCACAATGCACAAAATAACAACTTCCTGGGTAGCCCTGGCATTTAAGCAACTTGCTATGTATACATAGCAACTATAATTTTACTCGTTAAGTTTCCGATTTTATTTTTGGTTTCCCATACAATTATAGTTGCTAGTTATAGATAACTAGTAGCGGATGGCGAATAAAACGCAGGTTATATATCTGAGAACATTTTTACAGTAGTGGTCAATTTTTTTTGTTTGCTTTTTTTTATCATCATTCGTAAGCCAGGCAGTAAAATAAAAATCGGTTAACTGAAAAATATTTTTGTGCTCATTGAATTAACCAATTGAAATCTGAAGTATTTACACATCAACAAGCGGAGATTCTTAATGTTTCCCGATTTCCCACATGACAGTGGAAAATGTTCCACGTATGTATAAACTCAAAAAAAAAACTTTTTTACAGATTTTTTATTCCCCTGAATAAAGCCTTTCATTAAAACAAAATTAAAAAAATACTTGATAAAAGCAAAGCTGAATATAATAAAAATCAACAAAATCAGCAGAAAAGTCTTAACAGCTGTTTATGATGTAAATTTATTCCATGAATTGAAATTTCAATTGACAGTAAAACGTTTCAAGCTGACATAATTACCATAGCAGAGTCCAAAAAGAAAAAAGAAAAAACTTGTTAACAATGCACAGACGACAAGGATGAAAGGTATGACACACTAATGATGATCGATAAGGATCTAAATGACGATTTTCCTTTTCAGGGCTCATTTTAATTTATTGATGTACCACAACACCCCCCATTATAATCGTTAGGCTCATTAAAACTCAATCGTAGCGTAATTTGAGACCCAATTGCCTTTTAATTTCTTATCGAATTACTTGCAAAAATAAAAAAAAAAATAAAAAACTTGGTGTCTTTTTTTACAAACTTTTATTTTTCATATCTTTGTTTCGCTTTCTTGCTTAGGACATAAAGCGAACATTCTTGGTAATGTAGAATTCGCCATGCGCCTGAAGGTATGCAACACATTTCTCCCGCAAGCCATTTAAAATTAACTTTAAAGCTTTCAGATTAAAATAAAACTTGTTTTGATTTGATTTGTTGTTATGATTTAATTTTTGCTTTTTCTTTTTTTGTTTACCTTTGGTCTTATTTTTTTGTTTTTGTTTTTGTATTTTAACCTTTCAATTGTGTTCATACCGTCACAACAATTTGGCATGAATGGGTGGCTCAAAAATAATTCGATTTATCCACGTAGCTCTAAGTTGTTTTTGGGCTTTTCATTGGCTTATTACTTATCAGCAGCATTTATAAAATTATTGGGGGTAAGTGGTTGCTTAACCCTTAGCGGCACCACTTCAAATTTATAGCAATCACGACCCCACGTTAATAAAAAATTTGTAAAAAAGTGAATTTTCAATTCCTGGCTCATAACTGTGAACAAGTGTTGAAATGACTCTACTTTATGGAATTTAATGATTAGTAAGAATATTTTTCAAAATATCCATTTTTGTTTAAAAAGTAAACCCTACGTTCAGTAAAAAATTAAAAACATTCTTAAAATAGTTCTAATGGAAAAATCGAAATACTACTTCCGTGGGAAAAATTTAATGGTTTTTTGCAAACTTTAATTTCCTGACACTAGAGTGGTATATTAAGATGGTAAGTACTGAGATCCGGTGGGTAAGTAAGAGAACGGGGTCCTTGGTGTCAATGATCTTTAGAGCAAAAAATTGGTCTACTCGAGACAAAATATGATATGTATGTAGATGCGCGACTTCTATTTTCGGTAAAAAAAAAAAAATTTTTCGAAATTGCCTCTCAAAAATGCTTCAAATTTTTTTTGCCTAAAAAGTTGTATGGTCTAATGTACATATGTACATACCTTTTCTTTTACTTATTTCTGAAAAACTGAATTTAAAAATAAATTGAAAAATATATTAACCGACGTTACGGCACAAGTGGGGTCTCTGACGACCCCAAGAAACTTTCAATGACTATCAGCTGCGCATTAAAAAGCTCATGACTTTCAAGTATGTGTGGAGTGATTGTTAAGGTAATAGACGAATTTTTGGTTGCGTCATCTGTTTCGAAATTTATTAGTTCGAAAAATTACATCCAAATTGCCATGGGGTCGTTCACGACCGCATGGTGCCGTTAAGGGTTAAATAAAGTTACATTTTAGTAAAATTGTCTTCGCCGAATTCTAAAAATTTTGTGGCTCAGGATTATCTTCTAAATCAAAGTGCTCATCAGATGACGGCAAGATACGACAAAATCAAGCGGCAAAAATCACAATCTACTGACAAATATAACAGTGGAGTCCTCATGGTAGCAGAAAACGCTGCCATCCTGAATCAGTACTAAAGAAGGAAATACGTGAATCGGGGAGGTGCTGCAGAGAATTGGCAGCACCCGCTAATAGTCATGCACAATGAATGAGTTTTTGAGAGGTACAAAAGAAGATCAGCGAGGCACTTTACTGCTTTTTTTATGTTAAATGGAGTCATAGCAACCCATTGAGGTTGAGTACCAAAATTCATTATAAGATTTTTCCATCAATTGTTGCAATACAAATTTTTCGGGAGAAAACCCGGTTTTCCTGTGAGACTTTCAAGCGGGCAAAATTCTGTAGAAATATTTCTTCACTTACTGAATGAAAAATACATTTTAAGGCAACACAAAATTTTTTAATAAAGGGCAGGCCAATGGGTAATTTATCATGGAAGTTGCGAATAAAGTCCAAATGTAAAAAATAAATTGTTTCATATTGACATCTGTCATTAACAATTTTATTCATGGACAGGTGCTTGGTTAAGGTTAAGGTTTTCCAAGAATACTATGTTTTACTTTTTTCATCGATCAGTTAAGAATCTTAGCAAAATATAAACATAGTGCGAAAAAATACATTTGTTTTTGTAGCTCTTTTGATATTGCACATTACAGTTCAAAGGATAACACTCATTATTATTATGGAACTTAGAAATAAAAGGCACATCCTTTAGAAATGAGATTTTAAAAGTTATCGATAGTACTTATAAAAGATTTTCAAAAGTCCTTATAAAGAAAATAATTAAAATTGTCAAACTCAACTTGAGTAATGTAAAAATCTTTCCAATAGTGCAGAAATTACAAACTGGCCGATTATAATTCCTTAAAAATTCAACAAGTGCATTTGGCATGCCTGCCTCTCTTAACTCAACACATTCTTCATCGTTTGCTTTCCTTATTAAATTACAGTAATTTCATATTTTATTATTTTTGTTTTCATTTCAGAAATGTGCTAACAACGAAGCTTCCTCCATACCAACATTCGCTCGCACCGAACCACCGGATACGCAGGTAAGCAACAACGGAAACATTAACTTAAATAAGTAGGTAACAGGAAGTTACGCAATTGAATGTAGAAAATTGTAAACGTGTTACGCGGCCACCAGAAAAATGTACAACCCACTACAAAGCTAGAACTTCTAACAACAGAGTAATAATCTTACATTAATAACACTGATCTGCAAGTTTCCACTTTCGGTCTGGTAATGGAAAGTGCTTTCGATAGATTTTCGTACGCTGAACACAAATATCTGCTCAAAAGTTGTCTATAAAAAGAATTTTGAGCCAGTTTTTTTTCCAACCCCATTTTCTCAAAAACCATAGGTGATGGACTACTTTTGAAATCAGATACGTGTTCAGCGCGCTTCTCATTATCACATACCTAAGTTGATATCCTATCTGTAGGTGCTCAAAAGCTTATGCTGCTTATCTGGATTAATTTCTGGAAACCTTCTTTAACTCCAAATTTTTTTCACGAATAAAATGAATAAAATTTATAAAATAAACTGTGAGGACAAAATTTCATTTACAGCTATAGTCCCATGCTGATTTTTCAAAGAATTCAATGCAATTTTTTTTTAAGTAGCAAAGGTTGATTAAAAACTGAATCTCTCTCTCAGACATATACTTTTCTTTTTATTTGAAACTCTGTTAAAGATATTACAATCTTTCAAGAAGAATTTATGATATTAAACTGTTCGAAGAGCCTTATAACTTTGAAAGAAATGAAGAACAGGCATCTATCATTTTCCGTATCACATCGTTGCACCATAGGCAATCGTTTCTTTTCAGACTGCTGCGAACAACTAGCAGCTTTTCGAAACTTTCCTTAACTCTTTTCTGGTAATTCTTTGTTTTCAGAACCATCATAATAGCTCTCAAAGTTTTGACTTTTTAACTCTGGGTTTGTTACTCCTTAAAAAATCATTTAAATGACTTGTTGTTTAATGATTTTTAGTTATCCCTCTGGCTCCGTTGTATACAGGATGGTGCTATCATTTCAATCTCTGTAGATGGCTTATTGATTTTCTGATGCACTCTCTGACTGCGTTTATTTTAGGAAAACTGTATGATAGCAGCTCTCTATAGACAATTCGTACCTCTTTTTACCCTCGACAAACTTTAAGCCATCAGAAGTGTTACCATCAAATCTGATATGACATTGATCAAGGAGTTTGTGTAATATTTTTACAGGATTCTATGGACGTAGTAATGTTTACATCCAGAGTAATCGCAGCGTGCTATATTGATTGATATTGTCAGACTGACTCAACTCAATCCTTAACTAGGAGGTCCTTGGGTTGGCTTTCTCTTCGCTGGAACATAAACTGCTTATAGTTGTCCAAGTCGTGCAGTTGCTGCAATTTACTTACATAACTTATATTGCGCGAAAGAATATATAGTTCAGAGTCTATTGGGTTTTTCTTCAGAACACTCTCTTGAGGGTAAATAATGAAATTCTTACTGATATTTTTTTATGGCCACTTTTTTCTCTTTTCTCTAACAAACGTGTTTTTGAGACCGAATGCTCATCCAATATATTCACAACGTGTCGACTTATTTTATATTTGTAAGAAACCAAAAACGATTTGGAGAGTTTCAAATTTATAAAGTTTTTCTAAAATTTTAAGAATTTTATTCTTTATCTAATCGTTTTTTATTTTTCCTGCAGGTAATTAAATCTGTGATCTCACTACTGCGTTACTATGGCTGGAAGAAATTCTCCATTTTACATGATGAACTGTGGACAACCGTAGCTGATTTGCTCAAAGAACAGGCAACCAAAAGGAACATGACTATAAATCACAAAGAGTCCTTCATCGATAATATGGCGAAATGCTGTGAACTATCATTGCCATGTTGTCGTACAGGTTTTTGGTATCAGGTTAGTAGCTCCTTATGACACCTTATGGTATTACATTTGATTATTGATATTTCAACTTTTTTTTTTTAAGGCATAAGCCAACGCTCAGGGGATGCAATGCATCCGTGTTGGTTTTAAGAAAAGGAGAAATGTTATAGGGAAGGGAGATAGAAAAAAACTTAAGCGACAGCAAAGCTTGAGTATAAGGTTTTGTAGGTAGGACTCTGAATATTAGCAAACTGGTAGTTGCGAAATTGTTTTGAGAAAATGTTAAAATAAGTTTTGGATATGAACAGTGTAGGAATCCAGTGGCGTACCGTTCACGTTGGGTGCCCGGGGCAATTAGGAAATTTATCTCACTTTTGATCCTCGAAAACCATAGCAAAATGAATAATATTTCATATTCAATTATTATTTATATATAATTATTTTATATCGAATTATTTTCCATTTACTAAAAAAAAATGGTACACAACACTCACAAAATTGTGTAGCTATTCAAAAACATAATTTTAGTTTCTTAATCTGAGAACTATTTTGCATTTTTTATTCAAATATTAAAAAAAAATAGTGATCCTTATTGAAATTATAATTATATTATGTACTAGCAGATGCCCGCGACTTTGTACGTTTAGCCTGTTTTTCTGCGAAGGCAAATCATTTAATTTTTTTTAAGTAGAACTACAGTCAATTATGTTTCTTCTTCACAGATCTAGAGTTGTTGTTGTTTTCTCTTCCATAAATATACCATTGCATTGCCATGTGAAAGACAAACAAAAAGCCTAACTAACATATCCAATTAGCCCAGCACATGCTGCCCAACATGGCTTGACAACATCAATGTTCGATAATGTGAACTCTAGGAACGACCGCTTGACACACTTGTTGGATGGATTTCAAAAATTGTTGATTTTCCTGCTGGCTTGTCCAACCATACAACCTGTTTGAACTGACTGTCAAGCCTAGTGAACATTTTTCATTTTAAATAGGATTTCATGAAGTTTACTTCGATGTGGACACTCATAAATTCTGCAATTGATGTTTGATGGCATGCTCGATAATGTGAACACAAAGCAATATTGACAGTCACACATGTTGTTCAGCCATGTAGGACAGCATGTGTGTTTTCTATGTGTGAACCTACTGTATTTTTTTTTTTCATTCTTCATTGTTCAAAAATTCCTCGTTGTTGTGTTGACAAATTGAGAATGAGAGCGAGAGTAAAATTCCGATTTTTGTCTTCCATTGCATGGCCATATAAAAATAAAACGAACACATCCTTACTAACCCACTAACTTGCCATTAAGCGATTTGTTATGCTTACATGCTTCTTTCTATGTGTGAAACTTATTTTTTTTAGCAATTTTAAAACTTTAATATTTTGATATTTGAGAGGAATATCGTGATAACTTTAATTCTATGTTAAGACCAAGCGCCTAAGAAAGTAAACTAAAAAATTTGATCGAAATTGATTCAGTAGACTTTGCGTGAATCCCGTTTATCGAAAACGGCTATCACTTTATTTATATAGATTAAATGCTTAAGTGCATTTTGTCTCAATAAAAACCTTAATTTTAATCTAAATTTTGATTTCCAGAAAAAAAAAAAAAAAATTATCAATTTTAATTTTAATTTAATTGATAATTTTTTTTTTTGTACCTGATATCAACAAAATCTTTTTCTTCTTCTTTTCACAGTTAGTACAAAATACCATGAATCGTACGCGCATCTATGTATTCTTGGGCACATCAAACGCTCTTGTCGATTTTATGGCTTCCATGGATACAGCAAATCTCTTCTCCAAAGGCGAATACATGATCATTTTCGTCGATATGATGACCTATACACCGAAGTAAGTTTTATTTGAGTTTTTTTTTAAGAATACAGGCTTAAGGATCAAAGTTCTATTCACCAAACTCTTTGCAAATTTCAATTCTTTACCCCATTTCACTAATCTATTAAATGCTCTTTCATTTTATATTGACTTTTGACTGTATGGATTTTCCACAAAAAAAAAAAATGGAAATATCCCATCATATTAGAGCGAAGAAATGAAACAGAGCTCCAAAAACCATTTTCTATTTGCATATTTTACTGAAAACTTGCAAAATATCCAACTAAAAATGCAGAGTGTGAAACAAGCCATAATAAAGCTTTAGAAATTATCAAAATATCTACTTTGCACTGTGCAGAAAAACTTCTGACAAATTGAAAGTGGTTTTTGAAATGGGGCCCTAAAAAAAAAAAAAAATTTTAATAAAAATCGTTCTTTACTTTTAGAGAAGCCGAAAAGTATTTGCGTAAACCAGATCATGTTGAACGCATGAAGGAGTGTCATGAGACCGAAAGTTTTACACAGCTTGCGCGCAGCTTACTAGTCGTGGCATCGACGCCGCCCACAGAAATGTATGAAAATTTTACACAGAAAGTTCGTGAATATAATTTAAAACCGCCGTTCAGTTTTATGTTGCCATCGATATTTTACAATAATAATTTTCTTAAGGTAAATATTTTTGTATTCATACGTATATTGCATACCCAGTAGAAAAGTGTTTTTCAGGTTTTTATTGATAATATTAGGCCAGTTCACATGATCCTCATGACAACATCAATGTTTAATCATTTGAGCGCGGCTTTAACGTTTTTATTGGTATTATAAGGGCAGTTCCCACGATTCTCATCGATGTTTGGTTATTTAAACGCTAAAGACAACCGCTTGGCACTCATGTTGAATGGATTTCAAAATGTTTTGATTTTTCTGCTGATTTCTTCAACCGTACAACCTGTGTGAACGCTGGTTGGAAAGCCCAGTGCAAATTTTTCATTTAAAATAAAATTTCATGGAATCAGTTGTGGTTAGATTTTTTTAAAGTTTTGGAGAAACTTGGAAAATAAATTGCAAAAAATACAGAAATTCAAAGTGTAAAGCATGTTATGCTATTTTGGAAAAATTCAAGAAAATCGATCCAAATACTACATGTTGTACCATGTTTACAGTCACACATGTTGCCAATCCATGCCGTCCAATCATGTGAACTGCCTTATTAATTTATTTTATTTTTTATTTAATTCATTTTACTTGATGTTTTTTTCCAAACGGGTATCCTTTTGTCATGCAAATCTACATAATTTTCGTCAATCATCTGCAAACAATGACCAACTACCCACGAAACCCTTAATAAAGTATAACAAAATCAACAAAATTACAGACACCAGTTGGGGTACATTTTTTTATTTTTTTATTTTTTAAATTAGGGTATCTATGTACATTGTATATGTGAAATATGTAAAATACCTACTATTCCGTTTTAAATATTTTACCGGATTTGAAACAAAGCTTAGAACTGCGCACATTTGTTAAGACTTTTTGTTAACCTTTTTGAACTTAAGTCTTTTGTTGACATAACTTAAAATTTTTTTATTATTTATGCTGAATATTATTTTATCTTTTAAAAGGTTACATACATACAGGTAGCTTTTAGCTTTTTGCTCTTGAAAATAATATGGTCAAAATTAGTCCTTAAAGCACTCGAAAAAAGAATTTAATAATTGGGTGTTGTCCCCTTGGCAACTCTGTTGTCTGCGGCGTCGTTAGATGTTTTTCATAACTAATTTTTTTGTTTGTTCGTGCTTGACCTTCTTAAAATATTTCTGAATTCTATTAAGTTTTTGTTTTTACTTAACCTCATTCATTATTGTAATATTTTTCTCTTTTATGCTTTACAGTTTGTTTCTATTTATGCCGCCTACCTCTATGATTCCGTAATGCTTTATGCCTGGGCGTTAGATAAACTGCTGCGCCAGGAAACACGCATTTTAACGGATGATGTGATATATGATGTAGCTAGTAATGGAACTAGAATAATTGAGACAATTATTAAAAATCGTACTTATAGAAGTAAGTATTCTATTAGTTTTACATATGTACCATACATTTTGAATAATAAAACTTTTGAGAGGTTTTGCAAAGGATTAGTGGTTTTTATGTTCGTGTTGGTCAAACTGTGTGGGTCAAATTTAGCGATTGAAATTTGACCCATTTGCCGTTATTCAATTGACAATGGCAAAATTGGAGATTTATCCTGGAGTTAAGGCTTCGCTCCCCAGATATTGGTTTTATACATTTATTGTATGGCCTACTAATTCTTTTGGGGCGATATGGTACGTCAAACGAAGGGCTAGGTCCTCCCCTAGTTACGCTATATTCAATGACAATACATTATGGTATATATAACATCGTTCTAAGTCCCCCCAAAATGGACAGCTCACCTTTTCCTTAACAACCTCCTAGAAATGGATATCTAAATTAGTTATTTATTTATTTCATACATATTTTTATAATAATAATTCAAAGAGTTTAAGATTTTTTCTTTTTCTACTTAATTATTACATTTTAATTTAGATATACATATTTTGATTTAAACTCGAAGTCTTATGGAGGCAAAAATTTACAAAAACCTATTTGAATATTTTTTAGATAAAATACCTTAAACTACTTACTTATACTACCTAAGATGAAACTAGTTCATTGATATAACTATAATCAGAACCCATACATTTGATTAGAAAATTTTGAGTGAGCTTATTTATCTTGTCAGAAACTTTCTCAATGTCAGCCAAGGCATGAAGTCTATTGGTGGAATAGAACCATGGTAGGTTATACATAAGCTTTAAAAGCTTGTTTTGGGAAACTTGTAATTTTTTTATATGACAGGAAGCGCTAGTAGACCAGGCTGGTGCTGCATATAACATAACAGCGTGGAAAATAGATGATAAAATTAGTTTTTTGTTGCTTATAGTGAGATTTGACTTCCTATTAATAAAAGGATAAAGAAGTCTAATTAATTGGTTTACCTTATTTATTGTATATGAGATGTGATCTTTGAATTTCAACTTTGGGTCAAGAATGATGCCTAAATATTTTACTTTCTGATCCCAAGCAATAGCAAAGTTGCTAATGTTAATGTTCGATTGTGGTCTATAACAGGGTTTTCGCTTTCTAGTGAAATATATTGCCTGAGTTTTATCATAATTGAGCATTATTTTCCATTTATTGAAGTAGTCCACAATTTCTGTTAATGCTCTTTCTAATTTAGCAATTATGTCTGAAGCCATAATATCTGAGCAGAGTATTGCTGTATCGTCAGCAAAAATGGATAGGGTACAGCAATTTAAAACAGAAAAATCAGAAGTGTATATATTATACAAAACAGGCGATAAACAAGAACCTTGAGGGCAGCCAGCGGTGACAGGGAATGACTGAGATCTATATGAACTAATGTGAACTTTGAAACACCTTTCGGAAAAGAAGCTTTGTATTATTTTTATAATATCTTGAGGGAAATTATATTGGATCATTTTAAAAATAAGACTGTCATGCCATACAGAGTCAAAAGCAGCTTTAGCATCAAGAAGTATCATACCCGTTGAATTTTGCTCATTAAATTTGGAATTAACTAAGTTTTTGATTCTTATTAACGCTTGAACAGTATTATGATCTCGGCGAAAACCAAATTGATGGGACGGAAGAATATTATTGGCCTCTATAAAATTAATCAATTTTTCTTTGATGACTTTTTCCAATATTTTACTCACCGACGACAATAAACTAATTGGCCGGTATGAAAAAGGACAATTTGGTGGTTTATTAGGCTTGAGTATTGGTATGACTTTAGATTCCTTAAAAGTCTTGGGAAAATAACCGAAAATAAAGCAAGCATTTATTAAGATCGTCAGAAATTTAACTGCTTTCTTTGGAAGTGCTTTAAGGCATTTATTGTTTATTCCGTCGATACCTGGCGATTTTCTATTTTTTAAATTTTGTATAATGGCTGATACCTAAGAAATACTTGTCACAATATTGCCGGAATGAATTTGATTTTGCATTCGAAAGCGATCTAAAGTGTTTATAACCTGGCTAGTAGTAGTGGGGTCACTGAGGTTTGCAGATATCGTGTGGTATGAAGCAAAAGATTTTGCTAAGATTTCACATTTTTCTAGGGTAGCAGAAAATCTTGTGTTGTTATGTATTAATATTGGAACGTTTTTAGGCTTCTTCCTTAAAATTTTTGTAGCTTTCCAAAAAGGGGAAGAGCCTTTATCAAATGAGGATAGCAATTTATTCCAAGACTTGTTTCGAAATTTATCTATTTCTTCTCGAATTATCAGGCTTAAAATTTTCATTTCGGTACAGTCACTAATGTATCCATAACGTTGCCAATTTCGTCTATAGCTATTTCTAAGCGATATTATTCGTTTGATATAGTACGGCAAAGGTTTGCTTGTATTAGTGGGAAATTTCAATGGAACACTATGAGCAATTGCTTCATTAACAGTATTTTTAAAATCGGTTAGCATTGTATCAATATTGTCAGTGGAGGTTATAGAATTAATGCAAGGCAAAGAGAAATGTCTGTTTATGTGTCTGGTCTAAATGTTCCAATTTGCTCTATTGAAGTCATATTGAGAGAAACGAAGTCTTGAGGAATGCCAATTTAAATTCATTTTCACCGGCAAATGGTCTGAGCTAAGGTCATTAATAACTTCAGCATTAAGTGGGATATCTATTAATTTGGAAATAAAAAGGTCCAAAGTTGAGCCCTGTCTATTTGCGCTAGTAGGTATAAAGGTATAATCATTAGGGTGAATGATATTAAAATTGTATGAATCCTGTTTTTTTTATAAAATGTTTCCCCAGCAGTTAGCTCTGATACATCCCCAAGTATGATGTCGACTATTAAAATCACCACCAAGAATGTATCTATTGCCTCTAGTCAACTTAAATATATCAGATGCAAATAATTTTTTCCTTGAACCATCCGAACCTGCTAAGCCACCAGGAAAATAGCATGCATAAATATGTTGTTAAAAAGTTTTATACCAACATTTTCTATGAGCTCAGTATTAACAATTGGTAGAAGTTGGTGTTGTATATTTTTTTTAACAACTGCGGCGACGCCCCCTCCTCTTCTATGTATTCTATCGTTTCTATATATAAAAAAATCTGGGAATGAAAGAATTTGATGAAAAAATGCGATAACATAAGTGACGTTATTTTTAATCTTATATGGCATATACCCCAAGTTAGCAACATAACTTTCCCGTTACAACCGCCTTTGACATTTATGTATCAAATAAATGCGTTTGAGGAGTAAAATAAGATAGACTACGTGGCGTCATTCTGAATTGAACATTAAAGAAGCCCTTACGAGTTGGATTTTCTTTTCCTTCACAAGCCCCTTGACGTGGATATGAAATGAAAACTTCTGTCGAGTTATATGATATGGGAGCGTTCACATATTATGTTGAGAACATTTTAGAAACTTCTGACTCCCCTCCCTTCTCTAGTAACGCACCCCCTCCCTTCTCTAGTAACGTAACACAATTGAAAATCCAATCCCAGTCTCCTAGCGTTACGTACATCAAGAATTTTTTTTTCGATTCTAATAGGTATGGAGTCAGAATCACTCAGTATCATTCTCTCCTTGCTTCACAAATATTTCTTTAAATTAAAATATTCAGCCACCACACAGTGACGAAAATTACCATTTTTCGCTGACCTCTCCACCTCCCACCTAAGTGCGTAACATAATTTGTGAACGCTCTCAAAGCTACTTGATATAATTTTAAACTCAATATGGCGGACACATGAAGATGGTGGGTTAACTTTTACTTCACAACCCCTTTGAGATTGGTACCAAATTAAACTTCAACTTTTTATGACTCATTCCACCTTTTTCAATTTCGTTCAACTTTATTCCGCTTTTATCTATTTATTCAACCTTTTTAAAAATTTTCCAACCTCATTCAAATTTTTCTTCGACCTTTTCAACTAATGTTTTTTAAGCTTCTTTCGACTTATTCAACTTTTTCCGATTTTTTCACTTTTTTTCTTTAATTTCTTAAAACTTTTTCAACTCGATTTTTCACTTTATTCAACTTTTTTCGACTTATTCGATTTCCCTAAATTTTTTCATAATTTGTCAACACTTTCCGACCTTTTCAACTTTTTTCGATCCTCTAACATTTTTGGACGCCATCATTAAATTCACATACTACACCAGGAGTGCTTGCACTCACCTGGTTTTATTACTTTTGATAGTTTTTTTTTTTTTCAAAATTCTGATATTTAGATGGTAGATCGGCACTTATGCTTGTTTGATATAAGCGCAAATTTTTTTGGATTTCTATACCAGAGTACTTTGAATTCATATATTTATGTCAAATTGCTTGTACAGGGTGTTTTTTTTAGAGGTATAGAGCTTCGAATTGAAATAAAACACAAGAAAATCGTTTTAATGTCCATCAATTTGGCTTTATTGGAAGGATAATTTTATGCCATTAATGTTTAAATATGATTTCGGGCATGTGGCCGCCGCGGCTGGCTCGAATAAAGCCAATTCTACAGGGCCAATTTTGAACCACTTTTTCGAGCATATGGGGCCGTATGTCGGCAATAACGCCACGAATGTTGGCTTCCAAGTCCCCTAACGTTTCTGGTTTGTTGGCGTAGACGAGCGACTTCACATATCCCCAAAGAAAATAATCCAATGGTGTCAAATCACACGATCTTGGTGGCCAATTGACAGGTCCATTCCGCGAAATTATGCGCTCATCGAATGTTTCCTTCAATAAATTGATTGTGACGTGCGCTGTGTGGCATGTAGCGCCGTCTTGTTGGAACCACAACTCATCCACATTCATGCCATCCAATTCGGATAGCAAAATAGTCGGTTATCATGGCTCTATACCGGTCTCCATTAACGGTACCTGACTCTCCAGCATTATTTCGGAAGAAGTATGGCCCAATGACTCCACCAGCCCATAGAGCACACCAAACAGTCAGTTTTTGTGGATGTAATGGCGTCTCAAGGGTCTCATGTGGATTCTCTTCACTCCAAATGCAGCAATTTTGCTTGTTGACGTAGCCATTCAACCAAAAATGAGCCTCATCACTGAACAAAATTTTCCGATGAAAATCAGCATCGAGATCAATCTCATTTTCGGCCCATACACCAAAATCACGACGCATTGCATGGTCTCGCGGCTTTAATTCTTGCACAAGCTGGATCTTGTAAGGTCGCAAGCCAAGATCTTTGCGCAAAATCTTCCAAAAAGTTGATGGACAAAGCTCCAATTGCTGTGCACGGTGGCGAATCGATTCATTCTGGTCCTCTTCAACATTTTGCTCTACAGCGGCAATTGTTTCTTCGGTGCGCACTGTTCGACGTCTCTGCGAATGCGTATTATCACATAGAGTAAACGTAGTGCAAAAACGACCCATGGTTAACCGAATTAATTGCTCTGATGGACGATTATGTCGACCATAAAATGGACGGAGCTTGTGGTAAACTTCGCGAACTGAACCATTATTTTCGAAATAAATTTGCACGATTTGCAAGCGTTGTTCTTTTGTCAACCTGTTCATGATGAAATGGCAAACCAAACTGAACATAAATGACATTAGAGTTGCCAGATTTGACCATAAAATGCCAGTTTTATCTCTATTCGAAAAACAAACCTCTAAAAAAAACACCCAGTATTTGGTCGGACTAAGGCTCGTTTGATATGTACATGCAATTGGATATAAAGAAAAAGTTCTATTATATATATATAAGTTCTATATATAAGGTGCCTAAAGCGCCCCGAGCGTTGAAGTTTCAAGAAGAAAACAAAAAGTATAGACATGACCACTCCTGATTTTCCCCTGTCTAGAGGAGTTTCGCATACATAGAAGTAGATCTGAATAAGAAATGTTGATATGAATTGAACTACATAAAATCAACACTTTTATTGGTGTTTAAGTTTTCTCCACCAATTTTGATGCATTTCACTCTTATGAAACTTATCGACTCATGTTTTTTTAAGTCTGGCCCGTATTTTATTCTTTGCCTAGGGACGTTTGCACAATGTCCAGTCAAACTTTACCAAAACTTTAACTGACTGTCTTTGTATCAACTCTTATGTGAAATTGCTGGCAACAACAAAACAATTATAATTTACTTAGTTAGGTAAAATATCTCAAAGTTTCAATTTTTATTTCGAAAGAAAATTTAAAATTTTGAATTATTGCGACTATATGGCTCCAGTGCTTACGTTCGGTGAAATTTTGCTTCATTTCAAAGGCATTTAGCCAAAATTTGATTCGAATTGCCATGGATTTCTTTTTTGCTGGATTTCTAACTTGCTGCGACACACAATACAATTCTAAAAACCATATCAAGACGGTTTCACATTACACCATCATCTTTGGTCAAGACGTCATTTACGTCAAGTAAATGGCGATGCAAAACTCTTTGGATTACTGGATAAAAATGAAATTTCAAACAATTCTGGTTGACTGTTGTAGACTTCTTTTATCATGTTGATGTACCATCGCAGTAAATCACTTATTGTCTTTGTAGTAGTCATTGCAATAACTGCACCCCAGTTATTGCCGTGCTGATGTGAGTCAACGAAGGCGACCACTTTATTGGGTATCTCAAAAATAAAGGTCACCGTGCGACTATCAGCGATCACTACCACAATCATATGCTTCCCATTTGCACTATCAATTGCATCGAATGCCGTTAGCAGCCCCAGGCCAATTTCCATAATTTTTCCAAGTCGTTTGACAACAACATCCGTATACTCTTGTAGCTTAATATCAGCTTGCAAATGTGTAAAAAACTTTTCCTTAAGCAAAAATGGCTCCATGCCGTCACGTCGTGAGAAAATTGCCGTGATAGCATCCGGTATACTGAGGTTTAGACTGTCGCGAAGTTTGTCCGTACCTTGTAAACGATGGTAGGTTTTGTTACCCTCGTTGATGGCCGCACCGAATACCTCTTGTGCTTGTGATGGTAATGATTCAGGGGTTCTAAAGAATGAGCGTAGCTTACAGATCTTGTTGGCCAGTATCAGAGAGATTAGAGTACAGGAGTTGCGTCCACTTTGCTGATATTCACCGTAACGTGATTGACAGAAGTTTTGCGGAAACCACCAGATATTTAAATTGCCATTTTTTTGATAAGTCGTCATCACTTCACAAACGCCTGGCCCCCTCCAATCGCTGAGCCTTCTGCGAAGTGTTCTATTACATATTTTTTTGGGCTTATAACATAACTTGAATTTGGATAATTTTGAGGGTTTTCGTTGTTTTTTTTTATTAAATTTTTCAGCTAAATACCAAAATGTTTAAAACTTTTTCTTTTTTGTTTGACATTAAGATGTCATAAGTCAAAATGATGTGATATTTTCGAAATTCTTTTGAAATGAATTTTATTCATTTGTATGAATGAAAAGTCGGCAATTACGAACGTGATGGAGAGTTATAAACCTTAATTCTTATATCTAAGAGAAACATTTCTATTATTTTCAGGTGTTACTGGATCAACCATAAAAATTGACCAGAACGGAGATTCAGAGGGAAATTTCTCAGTACTCGCATATAAGCCATTTAAGCACAACTATCGTGATAACTTATCTTGTAATTTTCATATGGTACCTGTGGCATACTTTCAACAAGGGGAAGATATTCCAGTGAGTGAGTCGTCCTTTTTTATTTTGTTGTGTTTATGATTTTGTTTTGTTATTCCAATTCGCAATTGTATCGATCGCAAAATCAGTGGTAACTTGAGTTTTTTCTTGTAAATATCTTTTTTCAGGAATACAAACTAATAAATGGTTCAGTGCGCGTTGATTGGCCATCGGGTGGTGATCGGCCCTTCGATGAGCCAATGTGTGGTTTTGCTAATGAACTTTGTAAAAAGGATGATCGTCATATTACCTCTGTGGTGGCGGCCGGCATTTTAGGTTTGCTGCTATTCTGTGCCGGTGTTGTGACAATGAGCATTTATCGAAAATGGAAAATTGAGCTTGAAATCGAGGGTTTGCTTTGGAAAATTGATGTATCAGAAATAAAAGGATACTCAGGAAATGATATTGTATCGTCACCGAGCAAGGTAAGAGACATTGGTTTGTTTAATTTTAATTGGTTTCCAAAAGACTCATATTGATATTGATAGCTTCACTTATTTAATAGTCACGTTGTTTTGTGCCCATTTAGTTAAGTTTCAGTTATAATGATAAGACAAAATATGCCTTCTATTAATTATCAAAACTATGCTGTGCTCTTCAGCTATGTGGATGGCTTCTCTAATAAAATAGTAACATTTAGTTTTGATAAGCAAAATTAGCTCTTAATCATTTATTAACATTTTCCATTTACTTTATTCATTTTTAGCAAGTTTCTTAAAACAAAACTTTCTTTTTTTTTTTTTGCATTACTAACTATTTTCTTCATATTTCTGCGCCTTTTCAGCTAAGTTTAGTAAGCGCCCAATCCTTTGGGTCACGTTGCTCAAATCAAGTATTCACATCGACAGCACGATTACGTGGCGCAATTGTGCGAATTAAAGAATTAAAGTTTCCGCGCAAAAAGGATATTTCTCGTGAAATAATGAAAGAGATGCGTTTGCTGCGCGAATTACGCCATGATAATATAAATAGCTTTATCGGAGCGTGTGTGGAGCCGACACGTATTTTACTAGTCACCGATTACTGTGCCAAGGGCAGTTTATATGATATAATCGAAAATGAAGACATTAAGTTAGATGATTTATTTATTGCATCGTTAATACACGATTTAATTAAGGTAATTAAATATAGATCCTTTTAATATATGTTCATGGTACAGTTTTTTTTTGTTCCTACAGGGTATGATATACATACATGATTCTTCACTGCAATATCATGGAAATCTCAAATCGTCCAATTGTGTTGTAACCTCACGTTGGATGCTGCAAGTGACCGACTTTGGTCTGCATGATTTGCGGCATTGTGCCGAAAGTGAATCCATCGGCGAACATCAGCACTATCGAAGTGAGTTCTTTTTAATCCGTACTGTATCACATATATTTAAATCTCAACATATCAATAGGTCAATTTTGGAAAGCGCCCGAGTTGCTGCGTAACGCACATGCCTATGGCACACCAAAGGGCGACGTTTATGCTTTCGCCATTATTATGTATGAAATTTTTAGTCGTAAGGGTCCCTTCGGGCAGACAGCCTATGAACCAAAGGAAATCGTTGATTTAGTCAAGCAGCTACCGTTGAAGGGTGATTTACCATTTCGCCCAGAGCTGGAATGCATAATCGAAGCTGAATTATGTCCGGATTATGTATTGAGTTGCATCAAAGATTGTTGGGATGAAGATCCAGAGGTGCGTCCAGATTTTCCTACAATCAGGTGAGATAATAATTTGTAACGTTTGGTTTCAACTGAATAACATTAATTGACAAAAAAAAAAGCAACAAAATTCTAAGGATCTCTTCTATGGTGTCTTAAGTCCGCTGTTTCCGGAATTGTTCACCATTTCGCTCTATCAGCATTTTTTTATAGCCTGTCAGAAACTGAATTTCATGTAATATTTACTATTTACTAGTAATTTACAATTATTTAGTCAAAAATCGCTCGGAAATTATTGGATTAAACTATAAAATTCAACAAAAAAAAAGTGTTTTTGACAAACTTAACTTCAAAAATCTCAAAAACAAAAGATAATTGAGCAAAATGGTGAACGATTTTGCATTTAGCCAAAGCACCCACGAAAAGGTCTCCAGAATACTGTGACTTTTTTCTTTATTTTGGTTGATCAATAAAACTAAAACGCTTTACCACTCCAGAAACCGCTTAAAAAAGATGCGCGGCGGTAAAACCAAAAATATCATGGATCAGATGATGGAGATGATGGAAAAATATGCCAACAATTTGGAGGATATTGTGACTGAGCGCACGCGTTTACTCTGTGAAGAAAAACGTAAAACGGAGGATCTACTGCATCGCATGTTGCCGCAGTCGGTGGCGGAGAAGTTAACATCCGGTCAGGGTGTTGAGCCGGTGTCATATGATTTGGTAAGTCAAATCCTCATTTCTCATATGCAAAATATTTAATTTTTTGATATCGAAATAGAAAAATACATACATAGGTATGTAAATAAGAAACGTTGTAAATTAGATCGCCCGAAGTATTATTTCTAACCTAAAATCCCAAAAAAGATTACTGTAATTCGAACCAAATTTCAAGTTAAAAATTATCCAATATTTCAGTTCAAAAGCCAATATATTGGATAATTTTTCTATGGTCCAATTTTTTGTGTTTCTGCACCTCTATTTGATTACCTTCAGTTAACATTTAACTATTTCTCTTTTAGGTGACTATCTATTTCAGCGATATTGTAGGTTTTACATCGATGTCGGCTGAAAGCACACCTTTGCAGGTTGTAAATTTCCTCAACGATCTCTATACGGTTTTCGATCGCATTATACGCGGTTATGATGTTTACAAGGTGGAAACTATAGGCGATGCTTATATGGTGGTAAGTTAAACTCAACTTCTGATTAGATCCAAGCCCTACATAACTGACCCAATATTCTTTAGGTCTCTGGTCTTCCCATTCAAAATGGCAGCCGACACGCTGGTGAAATTGCCTCCATGTCATTGGACTTGCTGCAGGCTGTCAAACAACATCGCATTGCGCATCGTCCCAACGAAATTCTTAAGCTTCGTGTTGGCATGCATACTGGCCCTGTTGTAGCGGGCGTTGTTGGTCTCACCATGCCAAGGTATTGTCTTTTCGGCGATACCGTAAACACAGCTTCACGCATGGAATCTACTGGTGAAGCACTCAAAATTCATATTTCAGGCAAGTGCAAAGAGGCGCTTGAAAAACTAGGCGGCTACATTACTGAGAAACGCGGCGTGGTTTCCATGAAAGGAAAAGGAGAAGTCACAACCTATTGGCTTACTGATGCTACCGAAAAAGCTATACAGAGGAAACCAGTGGACACAACTGATCTTCCACCGCCACTTTTCTGCCGTCCACGCAAGAGTCCCAAATTAAACAGCGACTCCCGCCAACCTAGTATATTGGGCATGCAATACTATGGCGCCGGTTCAAGGCGTCAATCGAGCATACCGCGACCTGACGTCGAATCTAACTACAGTCTGCAGGGTTCCACATATCAAGTGCAACGCGAATCCCCACGTTTATCTGCCAAACGTTACGATCGTGTGCCATTTAATGGCTACGGAGGCTTATCCGGCAGTAGCATCGCGGAGCGTGTCAGTAATACAGGATACTTTGAGGATGGTGGCGTAAACCCCAGCAATGGTACAGCGCTGGAATCGACGACAGCCTCACGAGGCATATATGATCATTCCGAGCTCGATGCAATCTGTGATAGTATTGGTGGAGGAGTCGGCACTGTTGTAGGTGGCATGAATGGGGGCTGTGTGATCGGGTCTGCTTCGCTGTCCCATCGCCGATCGAATCCTAATTCACACAAGCCCTTGGCAATGGTGCGACCGCAGCGCATATTCAACTCACAGCTGCCTACCTCGGCATCAACTCAGGAAATTTTTTATGCGGAGTCCATGAGTGGCCACACAGTGGCGGCAAAGCAACTGCTATTACGAGAGTCACGTAGTCTTGATCCAATGCCGATGCTGCTGCGGAAACGTACGGAGTCTACGAAACTACCACCGTCAAAGCTCTGCAAAAACTACTCGCGTTCGCTTGATACAGGCGTGTCAGCATTGAGCGGTGATGGCGATCCCAATGGCAAATCGAATGTAGATGACGCGAATGATGATAACGTTGATGCCCGAAACAGCGAAGACTTAGAACACGACAACGATAACTACGACGATAATACAGGTTTGCTGATACGCGACAACGGCAACCTACGTAGTCCGCATCAAGCGGTTATTGTACCTGCCTCCTCAGCGCTGTTGAATCGACGGCGTAGTGGTGGAGGCTTACAACTGACGAGCTTCAAACATATAAACAACAACTGCAATGGGGGCGTAGCAATGGTTGGTGAGGATCCCAACTGCCCGCTGTTACAAAGACAAGCGTCGCTCACTTGTCCGCCAGATGAAATTTTAATGCGTTCTAAGCGTTGGCGTTCACTGGAGACAATTGAAGCAAATAGCGGAAGCTGTGTCAGCTATGCACCGGATATTGATGGTAGTCAAACGCAAGCGCTGACGACGAATAGCGGCAAAAAAACGCGACGTGGCGCTGCCGCAGGCATTGGAGGTAGCAGTAGTGGTGGCATTGGTAACACATCGATTGCCTCTTGGCTTGTGAATTTGTTCCAAGGTAATGCTTTACGTTCCAGTGATGCTTCCTTAAGGCGTGTAGGCATTTTGCCAAGTGGGGTGCGTGGTATGCCCGGTTTTGCGGATATACCAGCAACGCCACGTGATCGTGAGAGTATTGTTTAGTAGTGTACACGCGTAGCAAGAAGTATGAAAATTCGGTGTGCTTAGAAGAGTGGTTGATGGTGCAGATATCTTTTTGAGTTGGGATGCACTTTGGATGCACTTTGTATTCATTATTGAGTTTAGCTTTAGTAAAGAAATGATGGGCGGGACATTAAACTGGGTGTAAAACACTTCATTTAGTTAGTTTTGTGTCATGTAAATTATTAAGACATAGAGACATAAGGTTTTACAAAAAAATAAGTAATTTAACAAAATACACTTGCACACAGAACACACATTTTTAGCATATCCGGAGATCAGAATAGGTGATATCTTAGAAAGGGCTTTGTGGGCTAAACAAAATTCTACTTTCAGTTTTTTTTTCCTATCAATGAAATTTTTTCAATAAAATGGAAAAAGAATCTATTTTGGGACTTATTTGAAACTACATATATCACACTGCAGATATAACTAATGTGTAGGAACTGAACATTGGCGGTCTACATTCTGTGTAAAAAGTAGGCCACACCGCTTGCAATACAACTACGTCAGCGCTTGATCTAGTGCCTTATACATTTTTCACAGACTGATTGAAGAATAGCTTTCATCACATTCAGTGAATTTGCTCTTATGGCTTCAACTGACTTAAATCGGTGCGATACCAGGTCGAATTGAATTTTTGGCTAAAAACTCTTGCACATTTATGGCTTTACGCGATGGTGCATTATTCACGAGCTATCCTTCCACAATTCTGTCCATTTTCGGAGGACATTCTCACGCAAGCAAAAAACTTATTTTAGTGAATAAATAATTCTGTTTCTTTTTATTTACAATTCCGTATACTTTAGGGGTAGTTTTTGCCTGTACTTTAAAAATTTGTAAGTCCGCCACTGTTCACACTCACAGAAAATAATTCTATTTATATAGACATAAAGCGGTTTCCTGTATTTGCGCGATAATTTAAAATAAGCCTCAAAATAGCGTTTTTCCTTAGTTTCAAGACTTAGATTCAAAGATGTTAGAATATTAACTTAATTAGATAAAATTGAAAGTATGTGCTTAGCGTACACAAATCTTTTAAACCTACTTAGTCAGACTAATGGATAACAAATTTGTGTGACTGTTTAATTTTACTAGATATTATTTTTTAATTGATGATATGTTGCAAATATTTTTGTTGAAGTTTATAGTTACACTAGCATTTTTTTTTTTTAAAAACACGAAATTCAAAACTTGTTAAAGCTCAAAAAATATCATTTAATTATTATATTAATATTCAATTCTTGAGATATTTTTTAAATCAATTTAGTTTTGTTAATGGCGCTCAAAATTTGTAAGTTTCAAGATTTGAAATGCAATGCTTGCATGTTGTTATTATTAATACGAACATTATGACAGAAAATACATATGTATATATCGTCGCTCTCGGGTAGAAAGGTCCTACTACCAACTCGCTTTACTTGCAAACTAAAGATTATATTCGTGTAAAAGCAAAAAAAAAAAAAAAACTAATAGACATGTACTTTCCAATGTTTATAATACTTTTATCTTCGGCTGGTTCGAAGGTACTAGCTTTAAAATGATATATTCTATATTGTTTAAGATAGGAGAAAACAAAAAATTTAAAAAAAAACACTTAGGGAATTTGCTGCTACAAAGCAACATGCATGAGTGAAGACTTTGTGCTTTCACACGAATATAACATTACCTTACGTGTACCCACATATGTAGATCACTTCAGGTCACTTGCGTAAACTTACAGTTTTTCTTAAACAATTGGCATTTCTTTTTTTATATTTTGAAACACCTTAATCTATTTGAAACGAATATATTGCAGTGTCCATTAAAAGCCTAAATTTTATACGTATATTTTTTGAAAAAACTTTTTGTCAGCAAAGTTTTGCTAAACTTGATTAAAAGCTTTAATAAAATATTTGCATTAATCAATCAATATTTAATCTTATAATTCGTACAATCTAGTCAAAGTCCCCAGACTAGTTTTTTCTGCTATTTTTATCTAGTTAAAAAATAAATAATTTAATTTAACAAAAAGCTTTTAGTTTTGTCCACAAATTAAAAAAATAAAAATAAAATCTAAACATAAAATAAATGAAATCATAAGACTTTTTCACCAAACAAAATAAAAAAATTTTATTTAAATTATTTTTTAATTACAATAATAAAAAAAATAACTGTAAGCCAATGACAAAAACATTAAAAATAATGGAAGAAGCGTTAAAAATGTAAAACTAAGTAATAAATAAATAAACAAACAAAAATATATAAATAAAAATAAAATAAATTTAAATATTTTAGAGGAAACAATTTTCTATACGAAAAAAATTATGTTTAAAATTTATCATAAAATATTATGTGAATGCAAAATATTTTATAATTTCAAAATATACAAAAATGTATTCGTTTTAAGGTGAAAAAAAAAAATATTTAACAAAAATTTAAAAATAAAATTGCTTGCAATGTTTGTTTGTATTTATGTAAATGTAGTGTAAAGTGTATAAATTGTAATTATTGTTTTCTAATTGTTATACATAGTTTTATTTATAAAAAGAAAAAAAATATTTTATTTTGTTAGTTTTATTGTAAAAAAAATATAATAAATGTTATAATAATAATTATTAAACTGCAAAATATTTTTAAATAATGGCAAAAACAAAAACTAATTAATAAATATTTAAATAAAATAAATAGAATATGTTGTACACAAAATATTTTGTATGTATGCATGTTGTTAGTATATAAGTCAAGCTAAAGTTTTAACAAGTTAATTAAGCAGAGAGAAAAATTTAAAACTTTATATTGCAAAAAAAAAATCTGCAAAATAATACACAATTGTAAAAATAAAACAGAAAACAATTACACATATTCATTAATTTGCCATAAAACAAAAAAGTAAATAAAGAATAAAAAAATATGTTAAACAATCTTTGACTTTAATTTAATTTTATTCAATTCACCCCAGCGATAGCGTTTAAAAAAGCGTGCTATGTCATTGGTGTAATAATTACGGAGAGTGATGCGTGCTGAAAACGAAGCCATTTTGATAGCGTGAGATTATATAGATTTTCAATTGGTTGTTATATTTGCTTTGATTTTGACCAATCAAACTGAAGAGAGAGCCAATTATCTTATTTCACCTTTATAATTTTACCATGCTCCCACATACATATGTATGTATGTTCATACTTGCTACATGTTTATGATCGCCTGGTGCTTCGCTAAGTTTTGGAATTAAATTTTTAATGGTTACCGTGCGAAATGGCAGTGCGTAAAATTGTACTTAACATTGCTGCTAAGCTACTTAACCGATTTCAACAAATAAAGTGGCACTCTACCTTTGTATTATCAAGAATATTATGACTAAGATCAAAAAACCAATTCGTAGTGAGCGATCTTAGCAAAACAATTACTTATAATTTGCTAAGTCATAGTTTCCAGGATATGTGGAATATAAAATGTTGAGAATTACCTCCGTATTATGTAAGACGACGCAAGTGAGTGACTGGTTTTCGTCTGCCTATATCTTGAATGTGTAAGCCTGAATCTCAACTTTTTTTTTCAATTTATGGTCTTTAAGATGAAGTTAACATAAAAGTCGGAGCAAGTCTTTAATTGCAAGTTTCAAACGGCTGTGGTGGATGTGTCACTTTCAGTCACTCACTTGTTTCGCCTTACATAATACGGCGGTTAGTGTCTTTAAAATAAAATAATGTAATTTTTTTACCTTGGTTTCGGAGCATTATTGTTTTAACAAATTTATAGTTCTATACAAGATCTTTTAAGCGGTGCCACTTAATTGGCGACAGAAATGTAGTAGTTTTGGTCCAGCTATGGTTATGACTCCGAATTCGATATTTTTTTAACAAACTTTTATTTTTTTAAATCTATTCGCGGTAATGAATGATGTTTTTTGTAGTTATGATAAAACCGCAAAGGTGTTTGGGTACAGCATTTGAAACTGATGATTCTGAAGAAGTGTTATTGGTGAGCATGCTGACATTTCGAAATTTCGTTTAACACGATGTACATACATATATTTAATTATGTATTCATACAACGATATTATTCCAAAAACATGCAATATATAGACAATGGTGTATTGTGGGCATTCGGCAACCGGGGCGAGGTGGTAATTTGCCGCCCCTACCAACATGAAATATTTCCTTTTTGAAAATTAAAAATTTTATTATATAAAAAAAAAATCATGTGTGCAGTTCACACATGTGAAACCTTCAGAAAACTAAACTGCGATAGAATGAGACGAATATGTTTTATGATGATGAAAATAAAATACAAATGGCGAATCTTTTGAAAAATTTTCATCACAAAATAAAAGTTTCCAGATCACAAGAACATAACACGAAGTTGTTTTTCCTTTGCTCTTTCTCATTAAATATCAAGCTCCATTGAATAGAATTACTTACTTACATTATGCACATACACACTTATTTTTTGCTATTGCTTTTGATATTTTAATAACAACAACGCTTAATTCGGAGACAATAACAATTGCAATGAGAGAGCGTAGCAGAAGTTTTTTCTTCTCCTCACTATGGCAAGGTTTTTGCAGTTGATCTGTGCAATGCTTGAAAAAAATAGGAAATTTTTTCACGCTTGTATCTCAGCTAATAATCGATCTCGAAACTAATAATTTTGGGGTACTCTGCTCGATGAGTACTTTAATTTGATATATCAATTATTGCCTTATTATTACCTTCGAGGAAAAACTATACTAAGTGAAAGTATCGTTTCAGTATATACACTTAATTTCAAATTACACCGCTGCTAAAGAAGTTTCACTTCAAAAAAAAGGTCCTCACTTTTGATCCTCAAAAACCCTACCAGACATGCTCTCACCTTATTAACATTTACTAAACAAAAAGTTCCACAACATTAACAGAAAATTTATACTTATCATAAAAGCGCCCTCGGCTCCCTCTAGGTACGCTACTATATACAGGGTGTTTTTTTTAGAGGTATAGAGCTTCGAATTGAAATAAAACACAAGAAAATCGTTTTAATGTCCATCAATTTGGCTTTATTGGAAGGATAATTTTATGCCATTAATGTTTAAATATGATTTCGGGCATGTGACCGCCGCGGCTGGCTCGAATAAAGCCAATTCTACAGGTCCAATTTTGAACCACTTTTTCGAGCATATGGGGCCGTATGTCGGCAATAACGCCACGAATGTTGGCTTCCAAGTCCCCTAACGTTTCTGGTTTGTTGGCGTAGACGAGCGACTTCACATATCCCCAAAGAAAATAATCCAATGGTGTCAAATCACACGATCTTGGTGGCCAATTGACAGGTCCATTCCGCGAAATTATGCGCTCATCGAATGTTTCCTTCAATAAATTGATTGTGACGTGCGCTGTGTGGCATGTAGCGCCGTCTTGTTGGAACCACAACTCATCCACATTCATGCCATCCAATTCGGGAACAAAATAGTCGGTTATCATGGCTCTATACCGGTCTCCATTAACGGTAACTGACTCTCCAGCATTATTTCGGAAGAAGTATGGCCCAATGACTCCACTAGCCCATAGAGCACACCAAACAGTCAGTTTTTGTGGATGTAATGGCGTCTCAAGGGTCTCATGTGGATACTCTTCACTCCAAATCCGGCAATTTTGCTTGTTGACGTAGCCATTCAACCAAAAATGAGCCTCATCACTGAACAAAATTTTGCGATGAAAATCAGCATCGAGATCAATCTCATTTTCGGCCCATACACCAAAATCACGACGCATTGCATGGTCTCGCGGCTTTAATTCTTGCACAAGCTGGATCTTGTAAGGTCGCAAGCCAAGATCTTTGCACAAAATCCTCCATAAAGTTGATGGACAAAGCTCCAATTGCTGTGCACGGTGGCGAATCGATTCATTCGAGTCCTCTTCAACATTTTGCTCTACAGCGGCAATTGTTTCTTCGGTGCGCACTGTTCGACGTCTCTGCGGATGCGTATTATCACATAGAGTAAACGTAGTGCGAAAACGACCCATGGTTAACCGAATTAATTGCTCTGATGGACGATTATGTCGACCATAAAATGGACGGAGCTTGTGGTAAACTTCGCGAACTGAACCATTATTTTCGAAATAAATTTGCACGATTTGCAAGCGTTGTTCTTTTGTCAACCTGTTCATGATGAAATGGCAAACCAAACTGAAGATAAATAACATTAGAGTTGCCAGATTTGACCATAAAATGCCAGTTTTATCTCTATTCGAAAAACAAACCTCTAAAAAAAACACCCTTTATATAATCAATTTCCAATATCACCAACACAGAAACTAGAATTTCCGCCCAGGTAATTTAATCGACTTCAGCATTATTTTTATACTTACTCAAAGTTCATAGTCCATATTATAGTAGAGAGGTTCAAACAAAAATTTTTTGTTTTTTTTTAGAAAAAGCTCCTCAAAGGATTTTCATTAACATTGTATACTGGATTAGCGCCACCTGTTTAAAGTTGTCAACTTTTGAAAAAAAAAAAAACTGATTTTAAAAATGGTGCAAGTTAAAGGGGTTAAAAAATTGCCAAGAGTTTGAACGATAAAAAAAAATCATCATTTATTAGATAGATTAAGGTCAAGTTTTCCGCATGCAACAAAGTAATTTTTTTTTTAGAAGACGGAATTGTTTTTGAAAGGCTTGGTAACCCTGGGATGAAAAATGGAAATTTCACATTGAACCTAATTTACCAATACAAGTTGACCTTGATGAGATCCACCTAAAATAAGTACCTAAAATTGTCAAAATTTTTTTTGACTTTGATAACCAAAAATAAAAAAGGTCCTAAACTTGTGAAATCGTATCAAAAAAATAGCAATACTAACTTTTACTGAGATCCATCGAATTCAATGTATCGTCACCTTACATCCAAAAAGACGTAAGGTAGTTTTAGAATTTATTTGGCCAATTACAAATTATACATAAAATGGGTCAATTATACCTAAATTACCTTTTAGTCTGAAAAAGATGGAAAAGGTACAATTGTACCTATTTTTTATCACTGCTCTATGTGTGTATAAAGTATTTATGTGTATAAAGTATTTATCTGTATAATAGGAGGGCAACATATAAATAGCGCAACGATATATGTATGTTAATGTCCTTTTATCTGTGCCAAAAGATAATATAACATATTAATTTTAGTTTTGTGATCTCGGTAACTAAAGTTTGAATTTCGAGAATCGTTTTTATTTATTCGATACATTTAGTAAAAATGTGTTTCAAAATAATAAACAAATTACACTGTGTAAAAAGTATCCGGAATTGTTAAATAAAGCGATACAAAATAGTTTTTTTAATTGGTTTTTATTCTTGAAAATGTATTTTGTTGCCTTCAGAAAAAACCCAACCACTTGCAATACAACTACGTTAGCGCATGATTCTTCAAACATTTTCGTAGGCTAATTGAGGAATAGTTTTCAGCTCCTTCAACGAATTTGCTTTCATGGCATCAACCGACTCAAACCACTTTACTCGAAGTGATAATTATAACTTCAGGAACAGGAACAAGGCCATATCGGATGAATACGGTGCTTGATCGATGACATTCGTTGAATTTTTGCACTCTTGTTACATCAATGATTTTCAGTCATGGTGCAAAATCCTTAATTAGTCCTTCCACAAGTCTGACCATTTCCAACGGATATTCTCACACAAATGCTACAGAGCGAGGAAAATTCAATTCCAGTTACTTTTTACACATTATGTACTTGTCATCGAAATATGAATTTATGTACAGCTGAATCGCAGTAGTAGAAGCACATCCCTACTCGATTTTCACTTAAAATTTTTGTAATATATTGATAATTAAATGTAAAAATAAAACCAAAAAATAATTTTTATGTTTTGAATGCATAGTTTCGATGATTTAGAACATTTTTGGACTTAAAAAAATATTTCCTTTTAGCGTTAGTGATTAAAAACAGTTTCGGTCAAAACTTGACTTTTTTTTCAAATTTTTCTCCTAAACCATCAATTTTCAGTAAAAGTCGCACTGAGTAAAAAGTTCTTAAGATTGGTTAAGATATTCAGAAAACTACTTTTTTTCTTATTTTATAACAATTTATTCTTCCTATGATGTCATAAATTGTTTTTGTTGAAAAGAGTAATATACATTCATAAAAAGTTGATAGAAGTAATAAGCTCTTAAAAAAATCGTCAAAAACACAAATATTTTTTTTATTGACTTAAAAAAAAAAAAAAAAAAATCTGTGACGTCATAGAACAAACAAATATTTTGACCAATTTTAAGTACTTTTTACGCAGTGCTATTTTTACTGAAAATTGTGAGTGCTGAAATTTTGACCAAAAATGTTTTATCACTACTTAAGCAAAGACTTAAAATATTCTAAACCATCCAAACTATGCATTCAAACCATAAAAAAAAATTTTTTTGATTATTTCCCACATTTTACAAAAATTTTACGTTGTAGATGCCATCTTGAGCCCTCTTTTGAAATTTACAAAAACACCATACGGTATTGATCTTTTTATTTGAAAAACTGTGATGTTCAGGTGAGATGATCCACTTGACAAAGAATTACATAAGTTTACTTTTTATTGTAGTCTCCACGTTAATATTTACATGTAAGCTTTTGTGCACGGAAAGAAGATTCACTTTAATAAAAAAGTCAAAAAAAAAAGTTATGTACAAGAGATAAATGTATGTATGTTTGTGTATTTTTTCAAATGCTTCATTTTTAACAAATAAATAAATCTAAAAACAATTTTTTGAACAAAATTCAATTCCTAAGTCAAAAGCAATACCATATTTTGAGGCAAAAACTTAACTAAATAAATTCATTGAATTTTTTATTTACACAGAAATAATACTACTACTACTACACAAAAGTCTCGTGAGTATTGCTGTAAAAGACAAAGAAAATAAAACATTTTATTCATTTTTTTATATATGCAATGTAAGGTACAATTTTGTTTATTCAACAATATATCAATAAACAATAAAATTTAAAAGTATTATTTACAAGAACATTAGACTAAGCAAACAAAAAAAAGTAAAAGAAAGATAGGAAAAAACAAAAATTACCAAAATGCAAAGCAAATGCGATGCATATTACCAAATAATTTATTAAATGTGAGAATAAATGAATTGATGGCAATAGTTTCTTATAGTGAAAGAAGAAAGAACAAGAATTTTAATTAAACATTGAATAGATGTAATAAAAACATATACATATATAGTAGTATATTTTATTTAAAAATTTTGCAAACGCATAGCATTACCAATGCAAATTTTGGACAGAAACATAACAAATTGTATCTGATTTATGGTTGAATAATCGAGAAAAAAAAACAAATGTAATTTTCTTTATGTGTATGTTAAGAGAAAATGCAAATTAATAATGCTATGAAAGCTTGCTTATTTATGTAGTTATACATATTGTATATGGCTAAAAGATAAAAATCATATCAATTTTTTTTTTTTTAATTTATTTTGTTTTTTGGTTTAATTTCATACATTTACTTACTATCACAATTTTATGAACACCTTTTTTGAAAATTCGACTTCATAACAAAAAAAGGTGTTGCTTACAGTGGGACAGCATGTCAAAATTTTGTACATACTATTTGCTATATGTACTTTAATGTCTTTTCTTTATTTTGTTATTTTAATCTCAAACTACCACAATTATCAAAAATATTACATTTTAGGTTCACATCATTTTCATCATAATTTTATGCTTATTGTCAAATTTAAGAAATACTACAGAAAATCAAATGCTCCATTTTCTTGAAAATTGATTTTAGTTTTTTTGTAAAAGTGATAGTATTTTCGAGAGTGATAGTATTTTTAATATTTTATGGCACCTACTGTCTAAAAATAGTTGTAATGGTTTTAGAAAACCATTACTATACTTTATGCAATAGCAACAATAAGATGAAGATAAAAAAACATAGAAGAAAATATCGCTGCTTATAACGAATGTGTTGATTATTGAATTATTTTCTATGGAGTTATGTAAAGTTACTGGTTTATGCATGAATGGATGCATTGGAAATCAACATGGCACGTGCTTTTTTCAGAAATAAGGCCTCAAGTAGTTCAAACTGAACTAACCGAATTTATTATAGCTAATCGTGGCGGACATACATATGCCGGATTTAAGCAATAAATGCCATAAAATAATCTTTTGAATGATAAATTTATATCAAACTTAATCTGTGTGTTTTATTTCATTACTGTTCCATAATTATTCGAAAACACTCAATATTTTTAAATTGATATTATTGCGACATTATTCATAATAAAAAATTAATATAAAATTAAGGATTACTATCAGCGCATCAAAATTTTTAATTTTTCCCATAAATTTTTTTTTTTTTTTTTTTTTTTTTTATTGTTTTTATTTGCAATCTATTTTAAAATAAATATTAAGCAAATTTTTTAAATAACTACAAATATCACAGAAATTGGCGAGCTTCATTAAGTTCGACAATATATGTATTTACATATGCATAAGTACACATACAAAGATATTTTAAAACATTTTCAATTTATGTAATTATAGAGATCAAGAGCAAAACAAGTAAATAGAAAAACGTTTAGT
The DNA here is from genome assembly GCA_949775025.1 of Tricholauxania praeusta. NCBI lineage: Eukaryota > Metazoa > Arthropoda > Insecta > Diptera > Lauxaniidae > Tricholauxania > Tricholauxania praeusta. The sequence goes on along the minus strand of OX459028.1, from coordinate 59,701,029 downwards.
AAAAAATTATTTGTGAATCTTATTTTCTGAACGGTAAATCAAGTGGATGAAATCTTTTGAGCCTTTTAAGTTCATGAGTGTCATCGAGAATCGTGATAGCTAAAGGGTTGATATGGTCGCTTAGCCTTTGCAAGTAATTCTCACTGAATTTGCTGATTTCGTCTTTGACTTTTGCTATGGCAAGGTCTCTTTGGATTGCTTTATTACTAACGAACCATGGTGCGTTGGTGATAAGTCGAAGCGTTTTTGACTGGTAACGTTCTAGTATGTCGATGTTTGAGTTGCTTGCAGTTCCCCAGAGCTGAATCCCATATGTCCAAATGGGCTTAAGTATAGTTTTGTATATTTTTAATTTATTTTGCAAATTTAACTGGGACTTAGGATTTAGAAGCCAATAAAGTCTTTTGTTTATTCGGTTTAACTGCTGTTGTTTTGCCTTTAAATGTGTTTTCCACGTTAGTCGTCTGTCGAGATGCATTCCAAGGTACTTGACAGAAGTTTTTGTTGGAATTTGTGAGCCACTGATGTTGATTGCAGGACAGTTATCTCTCCTTAACGAAAATGTAATGTGAGCAGATTTTCCTGCATTAACTTTGATGTTCCACTTAGATAGCCATAAATCAATCTTATTAATTTCAGATTGCACTAATTTAGATGCTGCTATAGGCGAAACGTCAGTTCCTATTACAGCAGTATCGTCTGCGTATGTTGCGACGGTTACATTTTCATTTATTGGCATATCTGATGTAAATATTGTATAAAGAACAGGGCCTAATACACTACCCTGGGGGATTCCAGCTTTTATTTTGTAGATGGTTGACATTTCATCTTTAACTTTGACATAGAAGTGTCTATTTGATAAAAAACTGTTTAGTACCAGGTAAAAGGGTGCGGGTAATTTTTTTTTAATTTTATAGAGCAATCCTTGATGCCAAACCCTGTCAAAAGCCTGTTCTACGTCTAAAAATACAGCACTACAAATTTTTTTCCTTTCGAAAGTGTCCTGAATAACATTAACGACGCGATGAATTTGTTCAGGAGTACCATGTTTATGTCTGAATCCGAATTGGTATTCAGGGATGATGCTATTATTTTCTAAAATTGGAATTAGTCGTCTAAGGAATATTTTTTCAAATATTTTGGAGAATAATACCAATAAACTTATTGGTCTGTATGATGATACCAAGTTTTCAGGTTTGTTAGGCTTAGGTATCATAATGATTTCCGCGCATTTCCATTGCGATGGGAAATGGTTTAATCTTAAGACCGCATTATATAAATAAGTTAAGAATAATATACTTTTCTTTGTGAGATATATATTCAATTTAGCATCAATACGGTCGTAACCAGGAGATTTATTTTTGTTTAATTCTTTGATTTCATTATAAACTTCCCTAGGAGAGAAGTGCTTAATTGGTAAGTCCATTTGGCAAGGAGAATCCAAGAAATTCATCACTTCGTCAACGTCTGACTGCCTGCTGAAATCAAATGGTTGAAACGTGTTTTTTAAATGTACAGCAAATACTTCAGCTTTGCTTTTATCAGATCTGCACCATTCACCAGAGATACTTTTAATTGGTATGTTCCGTTTTATGGGGCGTTTCAAGTATTTCGTTGCTCGCCATAACATATGTTCATCATATTTTGAATTATTAATTGTCTGTAAATATTTGCCAACTGAATCATTTTTGAAATCTTGCAACCGCTTTTTAAGCTGTTGACAAGCATTGTTAAGAATTGTTTTATCTATTGGATTTCGACTTTGTTGCCAGTTTCTTCGAAGCCGTCGTTTATTTCTTATCAGATTTCTGATTTCTGCGGAAGTTTGAATATTGCACGTAATTGATAGAAAGTCTTGATCACTTGGCTGGGATATAAATGCTGCCTCGTGGATTAATTTTGTAAAAGTTTCCACTGCATTGTCTAGTTCGAAACCGTTTTTTAAACTTGTTCGTAAGTCAATATTAGTATCTAACCAATGTTGGAAATATTCAACATTCATTTTGGGTGAAAAAATTCTGTTGTTGCGATGCTTGTTATCTAGATTCGTGCAAAAGTTTATAAGTATTGGCGAATGATCGGAGCTTAAGTCATTACTGTCGGTTATGGTTAGAAGATTTGAAGGTATGCCTGAGTAGATGACAAAATCTAATAAATCTGGTATTTTGCGATGGTCTGAGGGCCAGTATGTTGGGTTTCCTGAAGACAGTTTTTCAAAGTTATTTTTTGTAATACATTTATATAATTCCCTTCCTTTTGGATTTATGAGCCTCGAGCCCCACCAAGGATGTTTGGCATTGAAGTCGCCTCCAACAAAAAATTTTGAGCCAAACTGATGAAATATTTGTTCGTAGTCAGGACATTTAACGCTATGGCGCGGAGGAAAGTATACAGAACAAAAAGTTATGCTATTATTGTTGCACTTAATTTTAACACATGTGGCCTGAACGTGTGGTAATTGAATACCGTTTAAAGTCGTGAATTTAATGGTGGACTTTATCAAAATTGCTGAACCTGCATGAGCCTTATTGTCAGGATGATTAATATAAACTAAATCGTAACCAGTTATATTAAAATATGATTTACTGGTGAAATGAGTTTCCGAAACCAAAAACACATCGATGAAATTTGTATTCAGGAAGAGCTCGACCTCTTGTTTGTGGTTGGAAAGTCCATTGGCGTTCCATATAGCTATTCGCAAATTTAATTGCATAATTTTGCTATAAGAAGAGACATCATATTCATCATTGTGTTTGTTAGTTCAATTTGTTTTTTGATAAGTATCTCTAAATTTTGTAAACACTTATTATCTTGTTGTTTTTCTTTGAACAAATCAGCATATGGAGAGTCTCCATACTCGTAACTATTTGTATTAGCAGTGAAATTATTCGATTTAGTAGCAAGTTGTGGGAAGTTATTATCATTAAATTTAAATCTGATTGAGTTTTGGTTATTTACGTTTTTTTTATAGTTCTGTTGTGTTTTATATACAACTTCTTGATAAATTTTACAACCTTTGTAGCTTGCAGCATGATTTTGAAGACAATTTGCGCATTGAGGAGGAGTGCTCTGCTCTTTATTACACATCGATGTTGCATGATTCAGTCCGCACTTAACGCATTTAAATGGTTTTTTGCAATAGCTTTTAGTGTGACCAAATTGTTGGCAACGGTGACATTGTACAATATCATTTGTTTTTCTTGGTGGTTCAATCGTAACGATTGCATTGTTGATATGTTTTAGGTCGTAAATTTTTTTGTTATTATTGCCTGGTTCAAGATCAATAAAAAATATAGAGAGAGGCTCTTTTGTAACACGACTACGCAAATTCATTACGTTCCTGACTTTGTGATCATTTTTTTCAACGAACTGTTTGATATCATCAATAGGAGTGGAGAAATGCAAGTTCTTGACTACGACTCTATATGCTCTTTCTTTTTTTAGTTGAAAGGTATGATAGTTGATATCTTTAGTTTCTAAATATTTAATTAAGGTTCTATAAGAATCAATAGACTTAACCATAAGTCTTATTTGACCGTCATAAAGAGACTTATAACTAAAATCATTTGCTGGTATAACTGTTGAAAATTTTTTGTTCATACTTTTTATGTCTGTAACATTAGGTATGAAAATTGGAGGAGGTTTTGGCTTAGAAATTTTTTTATTCATATCGTTTTCACAAAAATCACTGTCATCGTCTTCACTTAACGCAGAAAATCTATTATTACATGATGTATTAGCTTCATTACTTTGCAATTGTTGTTTATGATTTTGAGTTTTTTGCGGAACGTTATAGTTATTTATATTTTGGCGTTTGTGTTGATGTGCCTTTGGAGAATCAGTTCGCCGTCGTTTTTTGTTTTTAGTCAAACCTGTTTGCTGCCAACCGGTTACACTTTCGTCGCTTTCTTCACTACCCTCGTCCATGCTGCTTAACAATGCAGCTGAGCGATGAGTTTGTTTTTAGAATTAAATGAGTAAGAATTGTTTGTTGTAAGAACTTTATTATTGCAGACAAAATACTTCCGTACACGAGCACAGTCACTTAACGACTGTGTTTCCCATAAATTAAAAAAAAAAAAAATAATTTTTCTGTTTAAGATATTGCACCTTTTTTTCGTTGTACACATAAAATAGTAATAAAAAAATATTTTCTTTACTTCTTAAATTCCTTTAAATTAATTTTAATTTTAATAATTATTGCGGCGAAAACGCAACTTCTCTAAGCAGCCAAATCTTGACTTTAGTGAAAGAGCTTAATTAGATTTCACAATGACACACAAAATATCTATTAAGAAATTATATAGGTTTGCAAATTGACTTTCACGTTACTAGTTTTGCCTTATAGCAAGTAGGTTTTTTTATCAATTTGTACAATTTGATTCTCTTGCGCTTAGAACAAGATAATGAAACGTGACAGGGTAATTGTCGTGGTAGTCTGTATAAGCGGCAGTAAAATTTTGAGGACCTCGTGAGTTATAATAGAAGTTCTTTTTTTGGCGTTGATTTAATTCAGGTCTCATTTTTTTCTTCATTAAAAAATTTGTGAAAAAAGAATTTTTGTCGTGGAATATTTTTTAATAGCTAGAGTAGAAAAGCATGCTCAGCTGATATGATTCGTCTCAATAAAAATAAGATAATTACATATTCCAATTATGGTCAATTTAATGCCTTTATCATTAGAATATAAAATTTTATAAAACAACGATTACTAATGAATTTAAAACAAAAAGTATAATACATCATCTTTATGTATGAATTTATACATTAAATTTTCGAACATATTTGGTATATTTGATCTTACTAGATGCCAAATTGGGACTCAACGAAAAAATTTATTTAATGTCAAAACAATTTGGATTGCATTTGTATGATTGGTAGGCTTAGATTTAAAAAATAAATCCAATACAGTATTTTCAACAAGACAGAAATGCAAATGTTAAAAGTACATTGATACGACATGAAGATCCTCTTAATAGATATATTTTTAAAATAGACTTACGTTACGTTAACTTACGCACATGAATAGTATAAGTGTAAGGGAATCATTGAGGATAACGATGATGTTAAGCAAATGTTAGAATATTTTCAAGGGGTCTTAAGATTATTACCATTTTTTGGCTTTTATGTATGGTATTTTTTAACCATCAATTTCACACTTGAAGCTTTTATTCTACGTGTTATTCGCGTTTAATATTTCTGACTTTATCGGATATACTTAATATGTATATTAACGTGGTCTAAAATCGCATGGAAAAACTAAAGGCATTAAGAGCAATTGTAAATTACGTAATAATTAAAACTTCATGTTTAAAATGCTGTCAAAAATTACGCTTTTTGAATTATAAAATTGGATTATAGTATTGTTGGTGAAATACAATTTAAGTTACACAAAAATATTTTTTAGCTCAAAAGATATACTAATTATAATTATAAAATTAGTATAAGGCTAAAAATATATTTTGAAGCTCGTGGCGCTACATCAAAATAAATTTTATTCTTCACTTAATTTGTTAGTTTTATGTAATAAAAATTTTGATAATATACTCTAGTATATTATTAAAAAATAGCTTTAAATATATCTCTAAACTTATTTCTAAATAGAGGCCGTTTATATTGAAAGTGAAAGACCAATTCTTTTTTAATAATAAGACCACCGATATCGATAGCAAGCTTTTAAAAAAAAATTGGAATTAGGAAACTTCAAACTTCACGGCTCATATAACAACTGCATATTAATTTAAAAGCACTCCTTCTTCTGCTAAGACAAAAACAAAACAAAACGAAACAAACGTAACGTAGCAATGAGAATGATTTGATGAGATAATTGTTGCTAAATATATGTATTCAACTCGCTAATGCATTTGATCCGATACTTACTCGCGCAATTTTGCGCAAAGCAAGCGGCGGCAAATTCCAAAACCAACAAATAATTCTCACTTAATAATACTCGTCAAACTTGTGTACCCAGAAGGTCCAGATTGTGTACGTCTCGGTATCCCACAGCAGCTATCACCACCACAACAGCAACATGCCTTACGCATTACATCCCACCAGTTTGTCTGCTCGGAATCATCCACTTCGTTCATAAAAACACCAGAGCTGATGTCTTCCGCAGTACGTGTACCAATAAATTCCCTTAAATCCGAAACGGGAAAACCGTCACGATAGTAAAGCTTTATTGTATCATATGCGTCCATAATCACAGATATGAAAAGTGAAAGAACTACATAAATGTAGAGTGATATAAACGAATATAAATATATTTGGCAGAACCACCACAGCCAAGTAGATTTGCACGAAAGTGTTGCAAATGTCGCAAACATATCATCACCATTGATAAGTGAGAAAAGACATTCTGAGGTTGTAGCCAACGAACGGAATTTCATATGGTATGGCCCAAGTATAAGCCAACCACAGAAGGCGAAACCGGCATAAATGAGTAGTGCCGCTAGCAAGAAACGTAGTATTTTAGGTGCAGCTTTTTTCAATGTTAAAATGACAACGTTGTAGGTTTTGAAGAAGCCCAAGTAACGCAGCACACCAAACCACACCAACAAATTGCCAATTCCCAGAAATAGTGAGCATGCATCCCAGCTGTCAACAATGAGGTAATTGCGTTCAATTTCTTCCTTTAACGCTGAGCCGAGTATGAGCATTATATCGTTAAAAAGTATCATGATATACCTGGAAGTAAGTCGAAGAGAAATAAGTCTCATATTGCATGAATGAAAGACAGAAGAAGTATTCGAAAGTAGAAACTTCGTTAAAAACTAAAGCTTTAAAATTGCAAAACTTACCAAAAATTAACGAATTCCATGTGTCCTTCACAACTTAATTCCTTACGATAGTTCAAACGGAAAAAATGCACAGTTTTGCAGCGCAACAAGTAGGCACGATACAAAGCACGTGTACACAATGCAAACGATACAGCACACACCACTATAACCAAAATATTTAAAATGCTACGTAGAATTGCATCTATTTCTGCATCAGAAATAAAATCAATATCGCCCTTGCACTGCAACCGCAAAGCTTCAGCATCCAATGACAGCATCATTTGCCCATCATGGTCGCTATTATCAAAGGAAATTGTTACATCGAATTTAAAGCAATCAGGAGCAGGAAGTGGGCCACCATAGGCTTTGAACTTAATCGTTTTAATACCAAAGACCAATGTAGCTTTTACAAGTGATGAAAAGCTTACTTCAACACCACGTTGTTCGAGGTATTTTTGTACACCGATTGAGCTCACGTTTTGCGGCAACAGTTCACACAGCATCTCCACTTCTGGATTAAAGATGTATGATTCATTAAAGCCAAATATTGTACCTTCTCGATAATTGTAAAGGCAGAGTTTCATTGGTGCCATTTTATTATCTGCAGTTGTATAGTCATACGGACCAATTGAACGATTCATACTCTCATAGCCTCTGAACGCATAATCAATTGTATCGAAAAATTCAGCTTTTTCATATAACGCCAGTGGACCCACTGCTGGTGGATATGATTCTACTTCACGTGATGAATCCCAACCCTTGAGGAAAAGATGTGAGAACGCAATGCGGTTATCCCATGTGTAGTTGATGTGATTGTACCGTGAGTGTGCAAAAATGCAAAGCTGCATCGTAACCAATACGATTTTGATAATCTACAAATATAAGAGCAGAGAAATTTGATAATAATTAGACGAAAATTGGTAAATATCTTCATGTTGAGCAGTAAGAGAAAGCATGGAACGCATTAGAAACTTATTAAAGATTATGGTGATTTTTATTTTAGATGTCGAAGCTAAAGTAATGCAAACGAATACAAATTATCGACTAAGAACAAAATTACATAAAAGTTTTGCTCAATTTTCGTCGGATAAATTCTATCGATTCCTTTTCTAAGTGTCAATTTCTATGGCCGAACAAGTTATCTTAAAGGTTTAATAATTGTTGAACACGTTCATTGCAGATTTTTTCAGTTTTTGTCAATTTACTTGAAAATTGCGACTTAAGTTGAAAAAATATTTCAAAATCAAAATTGTAGTGGAGAAAAAACATAGATTTTTGATTAAAATTTATGTAATTTGAAATTTGTTTGAGTCGTGCTTGCAACTTTCAGTTCAATGCATCACAGATGCAATGCGGTTGGTGGTATCAAAAGCGAAACTGTAGTCGATGAATGTTAAATGTAACGAAGCCTATCATTCAATTATTTGCTCTACGATAATCTGACGGATAAGTGGTTCTATTTTTCGCTAGGAGGAGGATTTTCGTCAAGACCTTGAATGGAATAATATATAAGTCACCTTTCTTGGGATTTTTATCAGTTTCTATGAGCCAGTTTTTAAAGTTTGCATTTTGTCTGAGTTTTTTGCTTGTCATCGTGATTGTACATTTCTCGTTTGTCCAGTTTACAGGAGTCTTTTACTACTTTATTTAGGGCGTTAAATATCTGTGCGGCATTATGTCTCTGGTTCCTTTTCTTCGCTTTTCATTTTCTGGGCGTTTTGTAGCAGAAAATAGAATAAAACCAAAAAGTCTCACTGGCTCACAGTGGATTTTTGTGGCCATAAATAGGAAGAATTTGAAAGTACTGGGTGTTTTTTTTAGAGGTTTGTTTTTCGAATAGAGATAAAACTGGCATTTTATGGTCAAATCTGGCAACTCTAATGTCATTTATGTTCAGTTTGGTTTGCCATTTCATCATGAACAGGTTGACAAAAGAACAACGCTTGCAAATCGTGCAAATTTATTTCGAAAATAATGGTTCAGTTCGCGAAGTTTACCGCAAGCTCCGTCCATTTTATGGTCGACATAATCGTCCATCAGAGCAATTAATTCGGTTAATCATGGGTCGTTTTCGCACTACGTTTACTCTATGTGATAATACGCATCCGCAGAGACGTCGAACAGTGCGCACCGAAGAAACAATTGCCGCTGTAGAGCAAAATGTTGAAGAGGACCCGAATGAATCGATTCGCCACCGTGCACAGCAATTGGAGCTTTGTCCATCAACTTTATGGAAGATTTTGCGCAAAGATCTTGGCTTGCGACCTTACAAGATCCAGCTTGTGCAAGAACTAAAGCCGCGAGACCATGCAATGCGTCGTGATTTTGGTGTATGGGCCGAAATGAGATTGATCTCGATGCTGATTTTCATCGCAAAATTTTGTTCAGTGATGAGGCTCATTTTTGGTTGAATGGCTACGTCAACAAGCAAAATTGCCGCATTTGGAGTGAAGAGAATCCACATGAGACCCTTGAGACGCCATTACATCCACAAAAACTGACTGTTTGGTGTGCTCTATGGGCTGGTGGAGTCATTGGGCCATACTTCTTCCGAAATAATGCTGGAGAGTCAGTTACCGTTAATGGAGACCGGTATAGAGCCATGATAACCGACTATTTTGTTCCCGAATTGGATGGCATGAATGTGGATGAGTTGTGGTTCCAACAAGACGGCGCTACATGCCACACAGCGCACGTCACAATCAATTTATTGAAGGAAACATTCGATGAGCGCATAATTTCGCGGAATGAACCTGTCAATTGGCCACCAAGATCGTGTGATTTGACACCATTGGATCATTTTCTTTGGGGATATGTGAAGTCGCTCGTCTACGCCAACAAACCAGAAACGTTAGGGGACTTGGAAGCCAACATTCGTGGCGTTATTGCCGACATACGGCCCCATATGCTCGAAAAAGTGGTTCAAAATTGGACCTGTAGAATTGGCTTTATTCGAGGCAGCCGCGGCGGCCACATGCCCGAAATCATATTTAAACATTAATGGCATAAAATTATCCTTCCAATAAAGCCAAATTGATGGACATTAAAACGATTTTCTTGTGTTTTATTTCAATTCGAAGCTCTATACCTCTAAAAAAAACACCCTGTATAAGAGATATTGAAAAATAATAACATTTTTGAAATCAGCATTGCCAAATTAATGAAAATTGATACCAATTTTGAAAAAAAGTCACAACTTCATCCCACCTTTGTATGGCAGGTAGGCGTGTCCTTGAACCGATTTTTTTAAAAATCACCAATTTTTGTTCTCTTTACCTTGAAAACATCTGTACCAAATTTCAAGAGTCTAGCGCAATTATTACTATTTATGGCCGCCGTTCCATACAAATCCATCCACTGTGTGGCTGTTAAAAATAAAATTTTGGTGTTTTGCCATTTAGATTCGATTGAATTCCATGGGCTTGTGTTGCCGAGCTTTTTAATTTCGCTGATGCATTTTTTCAGAAGACAGTCATACTTGAGCGAAATTATTGGTTATTGCTAAGTTATGTTGTATTTTGAGCCGAAGAAAAGCTACATGAAGATGATGATCGGAGCCGATGTTGGCGCTTTTCCTGACTCTCATGCTAAAAGAGCTATTTTTCGAACGTCTCTTAATACAGAAATAGTAAATTTGGTTTTTTGTACAGTGATCAGGTGAAATCCATGGGGATGAATCTGGTAGGTGGCGCAACTTTTGGTGACGGATTGTGATTTTATGCACCTTTTGTAACCGCTCACAATACAGATCCTCACAGGAATATAGATCCTAGCAGGTGTGAACATTATTTTTTATTTCATAGTTGTAAAAGTTTTGTATTATCTATATTTTTACAAGATCTTCGAATTAAATTTTTTTTAATTTCAATTAATATAACCTCTTCTGTGAAAAAAGTATACTGTGCATAAAGCATATTAATTTCATTCGATTACCGCGGTGTGGTGCACTCTAAGTCTCTTTGAGAAGGACAAGGAATATTATTTCGGCGTTATGAAACGATTGCGTGATGCCTGAGAATAGAAAGGCAACTCATGAGCTTTGCACCATTATGCTGGATACACACGAGGCAACCGTTGCAGCAACGTGTTGCAGCAACATGTTTTGTTTGTTCACTACACACGTGGCAACTGTTGCCGCAACTTCAGTACTGTGTGTAGCTGTGGTACAGAAAAGGCACAAGCGGAAGATTTTCAATTTTATATTTTTCACAAGATATGTCGCATAGCTCTCTTAAATTGTTATATTCATTAATAAAGTTAACATAATTTTCATTATTTGAAATTCCCATTTTCCTTTCTTCTTTTTTTCACCTAATTTTACTCCGTGCGAACCTTCTTACTCGTTTGTTTCCGACAAACTAATCGATTAAATGTAGAAAACAATGATACACACGGGGCAACGGTTGCAGCAACCGACCAAAAATATCAAAATGTTTTGATATTCTGGCAACGGTTGCGGCAACACGAAAATCAATGTGCAACACAGCTACACACGAAGCAACGGTTGCTTCAACATGGCTGTGTTGCTGCAACGGTTGCCTCGTGTGTATCTAGCATTACAATGCACCATCAAAGACCATAATTGTGCAAGGGTTTAATATTTACTTAACGATTCCGATACTTTTTACACAAAATATATCATAATATAATGTAACAAAACTGTTATATGAATTTAAAATATAAGATCATAATACCTTTATACATTAACTGACAAGGTTTCGAACATTAGTATGCTAATTTCAAACTTATGTGTATGTATGCACTTGGTGTCATTGATCTTGTTTGATAATTCTATAAATATACGTGATTGTGCCTTAATATAACTTAAATTAAGATAATTCAAAATAAATTAACAAAGAAAGACTCATATCAATATAAGAGGGAATAACGAACGAACGGCAAACAAGCAAATTTATTTAAAAACAGACAAATATTAATATGTATAATGTTACATTATATTGTGCATTAAATGCACAAAAAATATTCACATTGCGCTTTTTCTTATCGCTGCTGAAAACTGATCCAAGGCAAGACATGAGTTGACATAATGAAATAACTAAAGCTGATTGAGGGTGGGGAGCGGGTCAGTGTAAACACTTGTTATGCTTGCTTGAACAGAGTAAAGTTATATTTTATTTCTTGCATTTAAGCGTGAATCTTTGGGAAGATAATACAAACTTATAAACTATTTAAAACAGTTGTATCATATGACGATAACACCTATGTATCTGTTTAAGAAAATTGAATTGCTGATTTTTGTTTACTTATTTCATTTATTTACCAGGCTAATTAAGAGCAACAAATTTAAACAAAAAAAAAACAATGATAATAAATTAAATTTCTTATTATTACGTCGGTACTAAATTTTGTTTATTAATTTTTCAAGTGACTAATATAATTCCAGCTTGACCAAATCTCTACAATAACAAAGAGGCAAGAGAAAGTAATTTTTTTTTTGGCTGAGAAATAAATGGAGCATCCAGTATCGAACGGGGGATTTTTGTTGATATCATATTTTTGAAAATTTAAATGTTATCAGTACAGTTTTTTCTAACGCATTTTAAAAAAACGCTATCTTTATTTGCATTCATTTTCGATGTGTACATTGAGCCTTTATTTTTTTTTTTGTCGTTAGTTACTGAGTAAAGATAATTCGTAGTCGCTATTTGTAATTTTTATTAGTGATTGCATATTTTAACTTATATAAATATATGCACATATTTACATAGAGAACTCTTGCTAATTATGGTTATTTCTGCTAATTACGTACAAATAAAATATCAGATATGTTTGTGTTCTGAAATTTCGAATACAACAAAACAAATAAATTTTCATTTCCTTTCTACTGAATTTCACTTGATCACAAAAACTGATTAAAGCGCGTCATGCTTAATTACATCGCGAGTGAAAAAACCATGTATACAATAAGCTCTTACATAAATAAAATAAACTCAAAAAAAAAAAAACTCCCACTTAATTGAGATGCATTATACATTGTACAGTTTTTAGTTATATGAAATACATACGGTTTTGTTCTATACTATAAGTAATGAATCATAAAATACTAAACAGATAATAAAGTTGATTTTATGATAAGGTGTGAAAATCTTTTTTTGTAATGCGACAAATCAAGTTTTAAGTGCAAAGTAACGTAAAATTTACAGTTCAAGCTAAATTCTACAAAATCATTGTGTTACCAAAAGGCTTTGAAAGATTTAAGTGCTTTTATGTGTTACAAAAGCATTTCAATATAAGTTATATTTTTAGATAATAGTTATTTTTTGCTGTTTTAATTACAACGATACTTTGGCATTTATTGCATTAATCAATAAGCAAATAATGTTTCAAAAAGTGAAAACAACTCAAACATAAATAATATATTAAGTTTTACAATAACTCATTGATCAAAGTATTAAAATTTTAGTCATTTAAGCCACCTCTCATTTATTTTTTTATCTATTACGGAAGGTAATATTTTAACAGCACAAGGTTTTCGAAACTTATAACAAAAATAAAAACTGAAGTAAAAATGGAGTTAGTGTGGAACTCAGCGATCAAAAACCTTGTGGTGTTGAGAACAATCTGTAACTATGGGCTTTTACATTTTTAAACTCCAGACGCAAGCCCTCGTGATACTCGTACGAGGGCTCCAGATAAAAAAAATACGTTTGAATCAAGTGTAGAAATTCTCTAAGGCTGGAAATAATGATTATTGGGATATTAATAGTAACAATAAGGAAATCTATGCTAGAATCAGCAAAGCAAAAGGAGCCTTCGCGCAGCTTCGAAATGTCTCGCTATCTTAGTTTTTCAGTCTGAGGAAAAAGCTATTTTTCAGAATTTACTATGCCACTCCTAGTAGAAGATATGAAAACAATTCTATTCAGGATCAATAAATATGCTCTTGTAATACTCGAACTAAAATTGTTTAATTAATTTTAAATGATATATATTATATGATTTGTCGGTTTAAAAAAATAGAAAAAATCAATTTTGATTTGAATTTGGTTTATGCGATACCCATACACGTTACGAATATGTGGTTTGAATTTCATAAGTTCACAAATTAGGTTATCCCCTTAAACGCGAAGCGTGCAGCCACTTCGTTTAATCGACTGGTGACGCTGATCAGGAATAAATATGCTTTTTTATACTTACCACACTTTGTGCGTCGCAAGCGGAATGACAAAGTGAATATATCCTTAGTGTAGGATATAAAGATGAATAAGCTTGTGAATCCTGGAAAAGTTGGAAGTTTTTAAAAAAAATCAACAAAATCAACCGTGCTCCCATTTTCGGAAACGCAAAAATATTGCGATTTACTTTTCAAATCGCAAATGTACGTGCTCCGATATTCGTAAATCACAAAATTTTTCCGGTTTCAAATCGGTTGCTGTTGAGTCGGTGAAATGAAAAGTAAATTGACATTTTCGTATAAATAAAGAACTGACTAAAATCAACATTTTTTTGATGTTCTTCTGTAATGTCTTAAGATAATTTTGGCGTACTCAAAAATCAAATTCAGATTTATTTGATTCTTTAAATAAGTATTTACTGGCTACACCTCAATTTTTAATGTTGAAAAATTTTTAAAAACAACAATAAGTTGCGATTTGCTTTTGAGTGATAAGTGAAATGAAATGAATGAATGGAACTATCGATATGTCTGACAGAGTTGCCTTTGTGTCCTTGTCCACTCGGAATGATTTTATGAACCTACAAAATACGTTGTTAATAAACAGCCCACTTTAGGCCTATGATTGCAACTCACATTTCGTCTGACATGTTAAATTCATTTGCCTTCGACCGTAGATGCTTCATTCTTCTTAATTCAAGAAGTTTCTGCCTTCTTTTTGCTTCAAAACAAGCAATTAAAAAAATAAATGCCATTTTTTGATTCTTTTAAATTTATTTAAACAACCAGAACAGATGTTTTATCTTGTCAAAAACAAAGTGAAAATGAAACATATCGATAACTAAAATTTACGAATTTCGGAGCACCTAAAAATTAAATCGTACGATTTGTATAAAAACGCAAATCGCAAAATCAAGTGTAAATGGGAGCACGGCTGAATGTGAATTTTTTAATGAAATTTTTAGGTATTTTTGATTTATTCGACAAAGAAACCATTTCCTACAAAAAATTAAGTTCTGAATTATTTATTCTAAAAAATTATGTCACCGGTGTTTTTTGTTCTACACAAGTTTTGTCCAATTAAAAATCTGGATAACTTATAAATTTGTTTGTTATACGAGTAATTTATTTATTCGAGAAAAGTTATAAATATTTACTGAAAAATAATAATAATAATGAGGTTAGATTTAAATTGATTTTCTTTAATTTATTACAAATACACCTCCATTTGAATTACACTAAATAAATTACAAAATCTGTTCAAATAAATAAAAAATAAAAAAACAACTTATTTGCAAAACATTTTAGAATTCTGTTTTTGTAGTTTCAAGTTCAACAAAAAAATATGTACATACATATGTATATGAATATTTTTTTGCATGACGTAATTCCAAAAAATATTGATTTATGTGGTAATATTTTTCTATTGTACTAAATATGACATTTGTTTGCTACTATAACTACGTAATTTGAATTCGTTGCTTCAACGAATTTCACTTGCTTTTTTTGTTGTTTATTCGAAAGATATCAAGTTAAAAACTTATCACCACACTAGTCCATATATCGTAATTAAGGAAGATAATTAATTTGTTTATAATACAACCGAAAAGATTGAAATGAACTCGATTGACACGATTGCATTAGGTTAAGAGTTCTATATTATTTATATAGTATATTCTGTCTCTTCTATCAACAAATTTTTGAGTGGTTTTTTCAAAACATGTTGTGTTTACATTTTCAACATTCTTTTCAAAAATTTCAAAACAAAATTAATTTTAGAGCGAGTTTCATACAATCAACCGTATGCGAATTAGTTTTTTTTTTGCGGCAAATAGAATAAAGTCGCCGTCTACATTTTCATGTTTTTGAGTTATACAGCTTTTAATATATATTTTGTTATTAAAAATTCAATATCACCGAAAGAAATTTTTTGATTTTTTTTTTTTTTATTACCAGCTAAAATGCATACAAAATGTAAGTAAATAGTGACTTTTTGTTCTACACAGACAATATGGGGCATAATTTGCCTAATGGCGCAGCGCAATAGAGTTGAAAATCGGACTAAAGGTTGTCCTATTAAATGGTACTTCTCAGACTAAAACTTGATTCATTTGGACAAATGAGCCGTTCAGTGCACAAATCGATTAACTCCACTTTTCAAAATTTTTAATTTTCATGCGCTGCAGTAATTTATTAGAACTCTTCTTTTCGTATTTGTTATAAATTTGGCTAAAAAAATTGGTAGAACATTACAAATGCAAACATTTATTATTCGTTCGCCACACACAATGTATGGAAGCTTGAATTTGTTTACACGTTTTTCTTGACTTTATGTTATGTGGAGTTAATCGACTTGTGCACTGAACGGCTCAAATATGGACTGAGGTGAAGGGGGTACAATTTATAAACTTTTGTTGCAAAGCCTTATTTTCAAACGCTTGTAACTTTTTTCCGGATGCATACTGTCAGTAATACTGATCGTGTGAGGGCCGCTTTAGGTTGAACAGTTAGTCGTTATTCGTTACTTTTTTATGTGAATTTTCTTTTTGTAAAATTATCGAACTATCGGACTAACGAGTAACGAAGAAACTAAGTAGGTGGCATGCCTGATAGTTTTCTGTTAGTTTTTTGTAAAAAAAAAAAAAAAAACAAAGTTGTGCAAGCATAAAAAAGAAAAAAATTTTAAAAATTCTGTTATGCTAGATACACACGAGGCAACCGTTGCAGCAACACAGCCATGTTGAAGCAACCGTTGCTTCGTGTGTAGCTGTGTTGCACATTGATTTTCGTGTTGCCGCAACCGTTGCCAGAATATCAAAACATTTTGATATTTTTGGTCGGTTGCTGCAACCGTTGCCCCGTGTGTATCATTGTTTTCTACATTTAATCGATTAGTTTGTCGGAAACAAACGAGTAAGAAGGTTCGCACGGAGTAAAATTAGGTGAAAAAAAGAAGAAAGGAAAATGGGAATTTCAAATAATGAAAATTATGTTAACTTTATTAATGAATATAACAATTTGAGAGAGCTATGCGACATATCTTGTGAAAATTATAAAATTGAAAATCTTCCGCTTGTGCCTTTTCTGTACCACAGCTACACACAGTACTGAAGTTGCGGCAACAGTTGCCACGTGTGTAGTGAACAAACAAAACATGTTGCTGCAACACGTTGCTGCAACGGTTGCCTCGTGTGTATCCAGCATTAGATTTTGCGCCTGTGTGTGGCATTTCGTGTTTAAATTTTAAAATTCGATTTAGTTATCAAGTTGAGACACAAAAGCAGTTGTTTCCGTCAGGTTCAAGAAAGAAAAAAAAAATGATATACGCGCTATGGGATTTTTATTATCCCAGCGGCAAATCGATGAAGTACTCTGAATTTTCATATATGAAAAGCTATACCCTTTTTGTTGTATGTTTCACAAATGAAATTGTAAATGTGATATTTTGTTTATTTGTTTGCTGGCTGCCTGTATATGGAGCTGTAGGCAGTCCGCTTGCTGGCTGTCTCCTTTGTATAGAGAGTTGTAGGCAGTCTGTTGGCTGCCTGCATTGTATATGGATTTGTAGACAGTCTGTCTGTTTGCTGTCTGATTTGTATATGGAGATGTAAGGGGTCTTGCCTGTTGGCTGCATACTTTGTATGTGGAGATGTAGGCAACTCAATTGTCTCATTTTAAAAAAAATTATAGGATTGTTTTTCTGTTTTCCAACCCAACATATAACTATATTAATAGGTAGATTTTATTTTATACGTTATGTATCTTCAGTAGGACTGATGCACATGAAAATAAACGGGGTCCACGGTAGTGTGGTAAGAATGAATATCATTGAGAATTTTTTCAGATGTTTTTATGCAGAATTTTTCTAGATTACTAACCAAGATAATTTAAATGAATATTATAAATTACATGCTTCATTTGTATCGACTATTCTCACCCAAAAAGAAAGGCACATCAATCAATTCTGATTATTATAACAGCTTCAAGATATATTCTACACTTTATTATCACTACTTAATGACTATTATCAGCCGATACATGGCAAATCGCAAGTTTTGTTTTATTGCATTAAGATAAAACCTACTGAAAAATAAAACAAAACGACCAACACTACAATCGAAAGACAAAAAATGAATTCACTAAATTCACTATGAATTCCCAAAAATAACTACACAATAATTGTGGTTTCAAACAAGATGTCGAAAACTACTTAATGCTTATCGGCTTTTACTCACTTGCGCAACAAATTTGTAGGGGAACTTTCTGCGCGCCTGCCATTTTTCAATTGGGTTCATGAAGAAAAACTGCAACTTGCGACGCATACGATCCTCATTGTGAGCGGCCATGTACGATGATGATGCGGGCATTTCTACGTATTCACGTCCACTACTAGCATTGGTTGCGATATTATTTAGGGGCGCCGAAGTATCTGCTTCCGCAGCTGCATTGTGTCGCAGCGATATACTGTTTATTTCTGCCGTAGACGGGGTGGATCTTGACATTGGTGAACTGGTGACATCGCCACTAGAATATGAACGGCTCTTTGGATTCTGTGCTGTTACATTTTGAACATTAAGTTGAGTAGTAGGACTGGTATATTCTTCATCGCTTTCACAGCGTGAATTTTCACCACTGCTAGGTGTTGCGTCATGAGGATGTTGCGTCGTCGTTGTCGTCGCTACGATTTCAGCAGCGACCTTGGGCGCATCACTTGGTGCTCCGAGTTGCTGCATTATAATGGTAGTGTATTTGTTACCTGAATTTAATATAAGCAATTCAAGGATAAATTACGCGTAAATTAAATGCGTATGCACTTTCGATTTGTCATTTAAATTATTTTCTCTTTTGTTTCTTCACTGTTTTAATTTGTTCATTTAGGTTTCACTTCCGTTTACGTCGATTTAACAATTAATACTAAATATAATTTTAACTGCGATTTCTGTATTTCTGCACTTATTTTTTCATTTTCTCAGAATTCCCTTGTATTTGCAATGTTTTGCCTTTTGCTGTCAATATTGGATTTTCGTATGCTGCAGTTGGTAGCGATTTGCCAGCTAGCGAACGCTAGGTGGCGCTAAAGCACCTTTTGCGTTGCCAATACATAGCTTTTAAAACAACAATCATTTGACAATGTTAAGATGGTGATGGTTATGTTAATGTTGATGTTGATGTTGATGTTGATGTTGATGTTGATGTTGATGTTGATGTTGATGGTGATGGTGATTTATGAAATGATCATTATGGATGCGATCATGAATATATCCCCAAAAGTACGCTGCATATATTTTTGGCGAATTGTTTGGCAGAGCAAATTAATAAAAACGATTGCATCTTTTAGGGGCAACTTTTCTGCTAGTGCACTGAAACATTGAGTGCTTTCAAAATGAAATTGTGCCGCTTCTAGTGCACCAATTGTGACAAGTCAGGTATCATTCTATTTGTAAAATGTTGCAATCTTACAATAAATAAAATAATTTCGAGAAAATTATTACATACAGTCGCTGTTATGTCTACACTAATCGCGAGAATTGCTACCAACTTCGATGACAAACATTTCTATTTGAGTGCTTCTGTACGGAAATTGGTTTTGCAATTATAGGGGACCTCATAAAAAAACCTTACCTTCTTATAACTAGTTTTTAATTAAAAAAGCAGCAATATATCAAAACCTTACAACGCTTTATGGATGCTTTAATAGCCCGCAGATAATGACGATACAAACCATTCCTTGACCACATGCACAAATTTCAATAAAAATACACCCACTATAGATGGGAGAAGCTGCGGGAGGCCGCATTTCCCTACAAAAGAGTTGTGGGCATGGCAGTTCTTATTCCTGTTAGTCAATGACTAGCTTATGGTGATGCAGTGCAACATGGTATATTATGTAATACCCCACAGGGGATAGGAAACAGATCCATATTTTCTCTTATAGGTTTGCAGACGTCCTCCATTTTTCTATTTTCAGTGGCTCACTTTCGGATGCAAGCGTAACTTCCAGGACTTCATTGTAGTTTTCAAGGACATACACGCGACTAAAGACCGAATGCCATTTGGTCAGATAAGAATATATAAGGTATTCGTGCGAGTTTTATGGAGGGGCCCTAGTGACACGCAGTCGCACAACTAATTAGTCACATGTATGCGTATGCCGTATGCGTTTTTTGAGAAGCTTCCTCTATTTCCTTAATAACCTTTGCGTTGGCGAGCACATTCGATATTATAAATAAAACAGCAGTTTCGTCATGACGAAAAGGCTAAAATATTAAGGACCTGCGTACGCACTCATATGTACAACAGAAGTAACTGTGCGGTTTTCACGAAATCATCTAGTCTTATGATTTTAAAAATAAATGATCGACTGATTTTGAAATTAAATTTAATTGCAAAATTGCTGTCAACTTAGTAGTTGTGCAACAGTTGACCAACTCATTTATTCGAAAATGATCTATAAATTTTTATTTGTTGCAGTAATCGCACAAATTATTATTTTTAACCAGGAAAAACAATCAAATTTTTGTACTTACGACGATTTTTCAAATCACAAATATACTGAAAAAATTCACTGATTCAGATATTTATTTGACCAACTGTATTAGCAATTGTAAGACGACCAAGTTATTCAAGTGACGTCAATACTCGCACAACTAGTTAATTTAATGTTATGGCAGGTACTGAAATAAATTTTCTTAACTTCGTTTTGAAAGCGTAGTAAGAGGGAATTTGGATGGACTACCCAAATCCTAGGGGCTCCTAAATTATGTGTTATTCCCCTATAAGAATATATATTATTTGAAGTGAAATCATTGGTATCACTTAGTTGTTTACAAGTTGAGTTTTGAGGTTTCGTGGAGAAAGAAACAATGCACTTAGCCATAAAACTTCAGTTTGATGAGAAAAGGTCATTCATTACTTTTGAGTCCGGGGGAAAAGAATGTTGTAATAAAAAAGCCGTTGCTACGCCACTGTTTAAGAGGAATTTGTAAGTTTACTTTGGGTAGTAATTTAATTTGCCTAGCTTTGACGATTACTTCGTTTGGAATTTGGTGTGATATTTTCCAAGACAAACAGCGTATAACTTGAAAACCAAACCAAAAATGTAATTAAAATCAATCAATGGCAGGGAAGTATTTAGGCATAGACTCTGTTAGTTATGGATGTAGAATAGCTCTTTTTGTAAGTGAGACGGATATATCTATAAACATCACATCCTATCTCAAAGAAACCCAATGGCAATCATCGTATCGGATAGTTGTGTTGTTTTCTTGATTAAGTTATACTGCTTTTGAAATACATAACTGGCGACGTATTTTTCTTTGACAGAAGATGTTTTTCATTGCTGTTCTATCAGTCTTTCCATAATTTGCTCATTCTTCTTCTTATTCTTGTGTCCTTTGCTCATTAAGGAGTTATTAACAATGTTGAGTCTGTTACAAAAAAAAAAAAAACTGCCTGCTACAATTTCTCGAAAGTATGTCACATTTAGATAGTACAATCGTTAATTTTTTTTTTTATAAGTTTGCTAAAATCAAAATCTTTCAATTCTATACACTAAGTTGGCATTAAAAATTAACTTTTTTGTAGCAACATATCATTTAGAGCAAACAAGACAACTGGCTGACGGCGGAATTTATGTAAATCTGAAAATTAGCTGCCATTCAAAGGTTGTCACATGGAACTGGACAAACAATAGAAATTTTGAGTTCTCTTTTTGTTATGCCACGACTGATTTACACGCATGCGTACAACTTTGATGGCTTTGTCTGAAGAATTTATTGGGCAAAACCGATTTCGGTCAACAAAGTCTAATTTACGATATTAGACGGAAGTCGATACAAAAGACAGTGGTTAAAAAATATTTAAATTAGGTAAATGTGCTAAAGTTCTTAATGGGTGATCATTTAAAAAATGCAAAATAAAGTGAATAAAGTAAAAAGAAATTAAGAGTTGAAGAACAACTTAATTAAGTCAGAAAGATAAGAGATATGTTCTGTTCTGCATAGAGAAGCAAAAAATAATACAATAAAAGGTTCCACCGATTGATTACAAGCCTCTTTGGCTTTGATTTTGGAAGGGTATATTCAGCTGTTTCCTCATGGATCACATTACCATGCAGTAATGCAAATATCGTGTTATGTAGTATGTGCATTCCAACTAAGCTGCCTTGGTGGTTTTCATTTCAGATTTAGATAGACTTTGTTCCAAGGGTATTATTATTGAAGAATTCATTTATCTAACATATCTATCGTCAAAAAAAAAGCTATACTAGCAGACGAAGAACTTACGATAGACAAATGAGAAATTATGTATATTCATAAATTAATTACACAGTACAACAAAAAAAAAAAAACTCCAGAGTATATATTTCCTGAATACTCATCTTTAGGTAATCAATTTCCCAAACGACTCTCCTAGCAAAAATTTTTCAAATAACGAAAAAGTAAACTCCATCAATTTTCACTTCTGGCAATTTGCCAAATTTACGATATTTTTTAGTTGGTAGTGTTCATCATTAAGTGATGCATGTAGATGCGCTATAACAGAGGAAAAAAAGAAACAATTTCGAAGGTGTTTCTGAAAACGGCAACTTTTCCAACAAATAAATGAACCTTCGCTATCGATTGATTCGTTAAGTACGCCAAATAAATCTTTTCGAATCGAACCTTCTGAAAAACAATCGCTTACAATTTTCTTGAATGTTATAAGTCACAGTGAGGTCCATGATTAGTACATAGAAATCAAAAACCTATGAGGTAACTTTTGTTCGAAGGTCTTTGACCTCAATGTAGCTATCATGGATTTCACCAAGACCAACAAAATTGCTGAAGATTACAAGCGATTATCTCTAACTGTGTAGAGTTGTGGATAATTTCTATTCATTGGACACAAATCGAGTACAATTTCGTACTAGAAATCAAAAAGGGTTGATGCCTTTACATGGCTCGTCCTAGCTGAGGCATGGATAACGTGTGCAAGAACTATCATATATCGTTGAATAGATAAATATCAATCTTTTTTCTCTTTGACGTAAAATAGGCTACATTAAAAATGCAGTGCTTGGTAGATGCTTCAAATATTATGAAAAAATTTAAAAAATACCTTAAGTCCAATGTTTATTAAAGATCTTTCTAAAGGTGTGATACATTTTTCAATGGCTTGGATTGGCCATCAGAGTCACCAGGAATTATCCCCATTGAAAATTTGTGGAATATTTTTTAAAAAAAATACCTATGAGTCAAACAACGGCACATAATCTGGACGAGATATCGAAGGTCACAAATAGACAATGGTCCGTGATCAGTACTCAATTACTGGACAAATTGCAAGCGAGTATGCCTAAGAAAATACACTTCACCGCTAAAGCCAAAAGCAACCACTTAATATATTAAAAAGTGATTTAAAATGTTTTTATTACTTTAAGTCACAAAACTGTTCACAAAAGACTAAGTATAAAAATAACTACCCAAGTTAAACAAAATGTGAAACTTTTTAGTTTTGATATTTTTTAGCTAAAATAAAGAATTTGCAAGTTTTCTGTATACTTTTTTTTTTAAATATTTTCTACAAAAAAAAAGACAGCCTTAAAGCTAGATATATGTTTTTTCGTGAACAGTTTTGTGGCTCACTGTATTATTGTTTGTATGCAAGCTAAGATTTGTCATCGACATATCTTTTGCATTTAATTTAATTACAAATAAAGCAAAGAGCACGTCTCAAACCAATAAACAAGAAATCGAACCATACTTTATGACTCGATGGAAACAAACATTTAACGATGTCTGGATTCATATTTCGTAAATGAGAATTTTGAACATTAAAATAATTTCATAATTGGAAATACTAATTGCAAGATCTAGAGTAAAAGAATTGAAACACAAGGTCCAAGCTGAGTGCAAATATATTAAGTTACAAACTGGGAATTCAATTATAAGAAGAATAAGAAAAATATCATAAAAGCTGGAACTTCAGCAAATCAGTAGCTCAGTTACTCAGTTGACCACAACCCAGTATAGTTGAAGTTAAATTAATAAGGATAAAAAAATAAATAAAAATAAAATTATTTTTTTAACCAAAATTTCGTGCTACAAATTTTAATTGGCGATCCTGCCAGGAGGTGTTAAAAACCCTCTGCAACATAAAAAGTATCCGATTTAAGGTTACAAAGTGAAAAAGTATCCTCGGTAAAATAATTAACCAAATATAAGGAGAAATAAGAACATTTTGAAAAAAAATCTTTGAAATAAAACGGAAAAAAATAAAAGTTGAGAACATCACATCAGTAGATAAAAGTATCAACGAAGCAGAGAATAACACCATACTGGGACCAACATCAATACGGTATCATCAAGATAAAAACAACCTTGGCGGAAAATCTGAAGAAAGTAAGAAGACAACGGTTGCCGTATTAAACAAACTAGTATCCGATAGAAAGGAGAAAAAAGTAAGAATTAATATTAAGATTATTAATAAGAACTGAAAAAATTAAAAGTGAAATAAATTGAACAGAAAATTTTGAGTATTAAATAAACGTTAAGTGAAAAAAGCAAGATCACAAGAAACACAGGAACTTTCAAAATTATTCGACAAAATTAACTTAAAGGAATAATCAAAAATGGCTAACGATTTAACAGTAGACGTAATCACCCAACTAATAGCAAATAACAACCGTGAATTCCAAACACAAATCAATAATTTACAAAATAAATTAATCACGTTGACTTCTACAACAACAGTAGAAAATTACGTAACACAACCGATTAATGAAACAATTGTTTGTAACGAATCATTGGAAATAATCAGATCGTTACCGGAATTCTCAGGCAAACCTAATACATATGTTAGCTGGAGGGAAGCATCAAATAATTCAATGTGTCTTTATGAAAAGGGGAGTAAAAGATACTTCGGGGCTCTAACCATCCTTCGCAATAAAATAACAGGTGAGGCTAATGATATTTTGACTAATCATGGAACAGTCCTGAACTATGATGCCATTTTAAGCAGGTTAGACTTTGCATATTCTGACAAGAGACCGGTTCATGTAATTGAACAAGAGTTAAGTGTGTTAAGGCAAGGGACATTGAATCTCCTTGATTATTATAACTTGGTGAATAAGAAGTTAACACTTTTAATAAATAAAACGATAGTGACTCATGGAACAAATTCACCAATAACGATTGAATTAAATAAAAAGAATAGGGATAACGCATTGAGAGTTTTTATAACAGGATTAAATCCACCACTTTCGAATATTTTATTCTCATTACAACCCGATGACTTACCCAATGCTTTAGCGAAAGCACAGGAGTTTGAGTCGAATAACCTAAGAACAAATTTTGCATTGCAATTTGTCAGGACAAATAATCATATGCAGAATAATAATAATTTACGATTTCCAAAAATAGGAAATAATTATTTTAAAAATTTTAACAATTTTAAACCAAATAAGCCACAAAGGGTAGATCCCATGGAAGTAGATGAATCTCTACAAATACTAAATAGACCTAAAGTCAACCATAATAGAAATTTTAATAACGGTTGGAATAATAATAATCGTGATTTTAACAGGAATAATTATTCAAGACCAAATAATTATAATCAAAACTATAATTTTAATAGAAATAACCATTCAAACTTTCAAGCTTTCAAAATCAACCCCAAAAAAGACCACATGAAAGTGTTCAGCAACCACAACACAAATAAATATGAAAATCTGAGAGAAGGAATAGTTAATGAGATAGAAAATTCTCATAAAGAAATAAATATGGATTTACCATTTAGAACAGATGTTAGGGCTGAAATTAGGACAACAGTCGAAACAGTGATATGGAGTAAGCAATACCCATATCCATTGTTCGTTAATTCATTTGTGAATAAATAAATTGGTAAAATGATCGAAAAAGGAATTATAAGGCCAAGTAAAAGTCCATATAATTCACCATAATTCGGTTCACCGAAGTTACAAATGGTAATCGATTATAAAAAAATTAACGAAGTGACAATTTCAGACAGATATTCAATACCGGATGTAAACGTAATTCTGTCAAATTTAGGAAAAACTAAAATATTTTCCAGTATAGATTTAGAATCGGGATTCCACGAAATTTTAATGAAAGGACAGGATATAGAAAAAACAGCGTTCCCAGTAAACAACGGTAAATATGAAAATTTTCGCATGCCTTTTGGCCTGAAAAATGCGCCAAGTATATTCTAACGAGCTATGGACGATATACTAAGAAATTTTATAGGGAAGTTTTGCCACATATATATTGATGATATAATAATTTTTTCGGAAAATATTGAAGAACATGAGAAACATTTAAAGATAATTATTGAAACTTTAAAAAATGCTCATATGAAAATATCCTTAGAAAATCTAAATTTTATAAGGACGAAATAGAATTTTTAGGATACATTGTCATTAAAACAGATCCGGGAAAAATCGAGACCATTTCAGGTTTCCCAATTCCAAAGACATTAAGACAATTAAGGAGTTTTTTAGGGTTAACCGGTTACTACAGAAAATTCATAAAGGACTATTATGCAACAATAGCAAAACCATTAACAAAACATTTATCAGGAGATAATGGTAAAGTCTCACAATATAAATTTAAAAATACAGGGAAAACATTAGACGAAGACGGAATCAAAGCTTGTGACAAATTAAAGAATTCATTAAGGAATCATATTGAACTATTCCAACCGGACTATAATAAAAAATTTATTTTGACAACTGACGCTTCAAATATTGCTATAAGAGCAGTATTGTCCCAGGATAAAAATCCGATAACCTTTATTTCAAAAACTCTTAATTCAATTGAACAAAGATATGCTACAAACGAGAAAGAACTCTACGCGATTGTTTGGGCGCTAAAAAATTTAAGGAACTAAGTATATGGCATAACGAACTTAGAAATTCACACTGATCATCAACCACTAACCTTTGCAGTTTCAGTCAGAAACCCGAATCCAAAAATTAAGCGATGGCATGCTTTCATTGAAGAATTTGCACCCAAAATAGTTTATAAACCAAGAGCTACAAATGTAGCAGCTGCCGCGTCATCAAGACAACAATTAAATAATTTGTCGGATGATTCATCAAATCATACCACACAACATTCTGCCGAAAGTAGTGATAATAGAAACATTAAAAGAAGTAATAAGCCTATACAAGAAATACCTGAGGTCTGTCAAACAAAATTGATTATGAAAAGAAGGAACCAATTAATCGTCAATTAATTACACAATGTAATTCATACAATCACTTTAGCGAAAACAGGAATATTGAGTCCTATTATTCTTCATTTAGAAGAAATTAAAGATGGTTGACCTATTAGATGTTTCAAAATTTAAAATAGTTCAAAATAAAGACTTGATTGTAATTTATATTAGATATCCAATTTTAACTAAGTCTTGTAAATTTTTTGAGATAAGGTCATTAAGCCAAAATAATTCAAAACTAGATATTCCTAAGGAGATAATTAAATGTCACAATAAATTTGAAAATGTTAAAACTTGTAAAAAAGAATTGAGCAACACCTTCTGTGATGCAACTAATAAAAAAGAATCTTGTCTAGTACGTTTGTTAAATAATAAAAAGGGTGAATGTAATAAGATTAAAGCCCAAAATAATTAAAGATGGAGCCATATTGTTAAGTGGTAATCATACTGTAGGTGATGTAAAAATTAAAGGAATATATTTAATTACATTAAACAAAGAAGTAAAAATTGATAATGTAACTTATGTAAACAATAAGGATAATATTGATAACTAATATAAGAAACACGAATTTAAATAATTATGAAGTATTAAACTATATCGATAATGAGAAAATAAATACAGATTTTAGTAATATAAATATATTAGAAATGAAAAATGATTACGCTAAGAAAAACACTATTTAGACCTTGTCATCGGTAATTGCATTAATAATAATTGCACACTTAATAATTAAATTACTTGAGTTTTTAAAGAAAAAGAAAACAAGAAAAGTTAACTCATTTGGTAAAAGTCATGAAAATATCACACTTGAAGATTTGAAAAATAAAATAAATAATTTGACTAAAGAAATTCAAAATCAAGCAGTTTAATAAATCGGGACGATTTATTCTTTAACAAAGGGGGGAGTAAAGATTTGTCATCCACATGTCTTTTGCATTTAATTTAATTACAAATCTTTATAAAGCAAAGAGCACGTCTCAAACCAATTAACAAGAAATCGAACCATACTTTATGACTCGATGGAAACAAACATTTAACGATGTCTGGATTCATATTTCGTTAATGAGAATTTTGAACATTAAAATAATTTCATAATTGGAAATACTAATTGCAATTGATCTGGAGTAAAAGAATTGAAACACAAGGTCCAAGCTGAGTGCAAAAATATTAAGTTACAAACTGGGAATTGAATTATAAGAAGAATAAGAAAAATATCTTAAAAGCTGGAACTTCAGCAAATCAGTAGCTCAGTTACTCAGTTGACCACAGCCCAGTATAGTTGAAGTTAAATTAATACATATAAGTTATAATAATTGTTAAGGATAGTAAAATAAATAAAAATAAAATAATTTTTTTAACCAAAATTTCGTGCTAGAAATTTTAATTTGCACCACTACGTTATAAGATGAGCCCACCAACCAAATCTTCTTTACGATAGCTTGAGGAATCTGTGGTCGACGTCATTGACTCAATGAGTCAGTCACGCGAAAGTTATTTTTTTGCATTCCCATATAAATCATATGCAATAACATAAAAATTTTTTATGAATTTTATAA
The DNA here is from genome assembly GCA_949775025.1 of Tricholauxania praeusta. Taxonomy (NCBI): domain Eukaryota; kingdom Metazoa; phylum Arthropoda; class Insecta; order Diptera; family Lauxaniidae; genus Tricholauxania; species Tricholauxania praeusta. The sequence goes on along the minus strand of OX459028.1, from coordinate 59,672,340 downwards.
AATTTTATCGCTTCAAAAAAATGTTATGTCAAATTTCAATAAATGTGATTGCAGAAAAATGTGTAATTAATTACATTTGCGTTTCAAATTACTTGAAAAAAGTAATGGATTAAAGGATTTCTAAAGGAATACATTTTCATGGATTACTAGTCCAATTACAATAGTAATTAAAATTGCATGTAATTTTAATTTTAAATTACATCTAATCGAAAAAAACTCCAATTACAATTACTTTTAATTACAAGTAAGGATTGCTTGTAATTGTAATTGAAAAAAAAAATGTATTCAAAAATACCCAAGTCTGTATTGAACCATATTTTTTCAAAACTTATGTTGGGAACAACGTTACTGTCGATGAAGTTCGATTTAGAGCAATGCTTAGTGAAATTTTTCCCCAAAAATTGACGAAAATTGCTTAAATGATATGTGGTTTCAACAGGACGGTGATACGTTTCATACATCTCTTGAAACAATGAACTTATTGCGTGGTCAGTTTAATGATTCGATTATTTCACGCTCTGAAGCTCCAACAAGATCGTGCGATTTAACACCTTTAGACCGTTTTAACTATTTCATATATCATATTTCAAATATTCTACCATTTGCTCTGATAATCGAATGAGAGATTTACAAGTTACAGTCAAATGTTGGGAGTCGAATTTTGTGGATCATCAGGAAGGGGAGAACAAAATTGAATGGTCTATGGAGCGAAGTCCCGCATCATCGGTTGCGATATTATCTGAAAGACTCAGATACTATATACTAAGATGCATATCATTGTTACAATTCTTGTAGCGCTACATATAAATTTTCAACCGATTTTGCTTATTATATTTAAATCGGTGCAAATACTTTCAAGTTTCAGAAATATCAGGAACTTCCAATGACCATATATCTGTAACAAACTGTTGCCTTTATAGTACTCGTATATTATAGTTGATTATACTTTGCACACTTTCTTAATTATGGTGAATGTTTTAAAAAAAGCCAATACTCGACTAGAAACAGTGAATGCTCAATCAATTTAAGAATATGTGATTTCTGTTCTGAAGTCTTGAGCTTCTATGCAAAAAACTTTTTCAAATTTTAAGATATTTTGACGGGTATAGAAGCAAAAAAAAAAATAATTACGACACTCGAGCATAGACGTTATCTCAATTAAAATGAGTTCCCATTCTTAATAATAAAATTATAAGGAATAAAAGTGGAACAAATCATGAGTAAACAAAAATCAACGCCACACTTATACTGTGGCAGATAAAACCGAAAATAAATCAAACCCAATGCAGGTCGATTTCAACGCAGAACTGCCTCAGTGAGCGCTGGAACTAATGAGCAAATTAACGACACAGAAAACGATAAAAGAAACCAGTAAAAAAGGAGAACACAAATCAAAAGCATAACTTTAAAGGCTCTTTGCAAGAACGTTTGATGACCTCGTCATATCAGTAACAGCAAATGAAAAGGAACAGAACATCACTAAGCGATTTGCAACGTGAATGCAGTTTTAAGTTAATAAAAAAAAGTTTCATGAAGTGGAACAAATAATAATCGTAGGAGTGTTCACACGTGATCTTAATTTTGCGTTGAAGTGTTGTATTGCACAGCCATTAAATTTTGAGTACTTTTCCATTTTAATGATAGCTTTTGTTGGCCATTCTCTTTAAAATGGATTACATTTAGAATTCGCTTGGCAAAGACGTGGCTGCTTCCGAACGCAGCTTTGTAAAAATTTCCGAACTGCTTGCGTTTGTGATATGCAGTCATTGAAAAATGACACAAACTTATGTGTTGTTATGAAATCGAAAATATATGCTCACATGTGTGAAGTCCCCTAATGATAATATGTTAAAAATAATTACGGCACAGGTTAATGGGAACTATTGCTGCACCTCGACTTAATAATACATATGATAATAAATTTTGATAGCAAAGGTTTTATTTAATATAAATCAACATAATAACAATAATTGAAATAATTGCGGGGAACAATAAAAATAACATAAGTAAGTATACTGTAATACCTACATGAGTGCATATGGGTAAACACACGCCAAAGCAACACAGCGTCTTAGCTCACCACCTAATAACTTAATGAAAATTTTAAAGCCTCAGTGTATACTATCAGACTAAGCTTTCAACCAAATTTCGGACTTTTGAGCTCAGTGGTTTCCATGTTATTAGATCCTGACACTTAAAAATCATAGAAAAGTTACTAATAAGGCTATCACATTGGCATCAGAGACTGTCAGCTATCTCGGTTTGTAAAGCGCCTTAAAAAAGAGCATTCACACTGCCATTATTAGGTTTTTTTTTTGACTCATTTTTGTTTTGTAAAGAAGTGCAAAATGAATATGTGTACTAGCTGGCCACTCATATTGTCTTCATATTTTTGTTTTAATACAAACACACTCACTTGGTATGTAGCGTTTCGGAAAACTATCAGAAATCTTTCACATGAAATTTTACATCGATTCAGAAATGTTTCTGAAAGATTTCATTTCAGAAAGCTTTATGTAATCTTTCAATGTCTGTTTTTACTTTTATTTGGAACGCTTCTGAAACGTTATATGCCGAGTGGCCATTTTATTAAATAAAACTACTTTTTATCAAAAAAATCTTTCATTGCTTCGATAACTTTCTACATTTGCTTTTCGTATCTTTATTTAAACAGCTTTTGATGATGAACAAGCTTGACATTACTTTCACATTTGCGATGAATTTTGTGGAAAAAGATTGGCTTTTATAGAAAATGAGGTTCGAGATATTTCTGTTTTACGTTAGATTCGTTTTTGGCTTAAATGTGCTGTTTTTGTTGACAGTCTCAAAGCTTTTTAGATATTTATTTTAATTGACTGTCAATTTTCAAAATATTTTGAAACGAATTTCATAAAGATACCTCTTTAAAGACTTTTAAGCGACATACTGAACAACTTTTATGATACATTCTTACAAAAATCAAATGAGCTATTTAAATGAGAGGTAAAAAAAGTAAGTACATTTGATATTTCTTTTACAAAAGAAATTTTCTTTTTAACTTATAGGAATATTTTCATTTGCATAAATTGTCCAAAAGTCTTAATAAGTAGAAACATGTCATTAAAAAGTAATGAGTAATCACTACTTGCGCCAATTGATACATAAAATACGAACAAAATTTTGTATGAGCTTTTCTTGCGCGGCTCTTTGTATTTATTTTTTGGTTGATAATATATTCTTTGGCTAAATTATCCAACACCGGTGAATAATCGATCAATATTATAGGCCACTCGTTAGATTTGTCTGTACGAACTTTTTTTGGGTGATTTCACAGGTACTTACCCAAAGTTTACCTACCAATTGCATTTTAAAGCCAACGGAGTCACAAGTTGTCATACCTACGCTACTTTCTTTTGGTCAGTCAAATAAAAATCGCCAATGGCAAAAGTTGCCATAATCAGTTTTTGTACCAAAAGCAGAAGCAGCTGCAAAGTAAACGAAATTTTACAATAAAAACCAAGAGTCGCTACATCGCGCGTACACAGGCCGGCCAATGAACCAAAGTGGATACGTTTTGTATGTGGCATTGCAGGGAACTTCATACGATATTTTGTTTTTGTTGCTGTTGTGGATTTCATTGAAGTTACAAAAATTTTGATGACGTTATGTTGTTGTTGTTGTTGTTAGTGTCGTTTTAGTGCATTTTTGTTTTGATAAAAAAAAATTGTTTTTTTTTTATATATTAAGAATTTCTTAAGTGTTGTTATGAAATGTGCATTTTTGTTGGTGGTGTTGTTATACCCTACACATGGGATGTATGAAGTTTATGCTTTCATTTGTAACGCATAGAAGATGACGTGGCAAATATTGTAACATGCATATGCTCTGAACATAAATTACAATAAAAATTAGGAATTAGACCTACTGAAAAATTATAACTTGTCTGATATTTTACAATAGCAAATAGAAAAAACTCTATTAGTTAACTCAGGAATACAGTTTTTTGGGCCCTACGAATCACGAGCTTTGGTGGAACTCTTAGGATGACAGCTGCAGAGTAAGACCAGAAAATGAAGCTGTAATCTGATTACAATGGGAATCAACAAAACTGGCTTAGCTATATCCATCAAGTGTGTTCGGTTTCACACAAAAAAAGATCGTAGTTCAAATTTAGTTTTTTGCTCAATTTATGTATGAATCAAAAACATTGATTCAAAAGGCTATTTCGACAATATTTTTGACTTTAGAAATATGTCTTACATATGTGAATATCTTTATATTTGCTAAAGTTACAACTATTTGAAATCGATGCTTGTTTTGATATAAGAGAATATATTGCTCATACGACCCTTTAACCTAAATGATTTGGAATATACGACACGTTACTGAAAGCCTAAAAATAAAACCATAAAAAAGTAATACTTTGGACTAGCTTCTCCTATTTTATTTACACTCGTTTATAAAACGTTGATTTTTATATTTTATGTTTGAAATAAATTATATGTTCATTAACTTATTTGGATTTGTTGAATACGAATATATGAACCAAATTTAAAATACTTTTTCTTTAACTTTTTGCTAATTGATTTTACTCTTGTTTCAAAATGTATCTCGAATTATTATCGTATGATTTTTTTTTTTTAAAATATTTCCCTTTAAATATAGATTACATACAAATAGTACAGTCAAATGAGGTAGCATATAAGCACAAATTTTCACATGGCCCAAATCACTATTGCTGTGTAGGGTATATAATTTGCCCATCAAAAATACCCTAAACAAGTTTGTTGTTGCTAATGCTCTTGGGGGCTTTTGCTGTTTGGGTAAACATGAAAAAGGATAAACGCAAAAATTTGTCTTTGTCTTAACTTAAGTTTGCCATATTGGTAGGAATCTTGCAAAGAGTTATTTTTGCAGCTGATGTATTTATTGTTTAGCCCAATTTTTTACAATATGATGTGAACTTCGGTAGATTCAAGTCTTAGGTCAGATGAGGAAGTTATTCTAAAATAATATGAAAGTGTTTGGCTGTAGTCATTTATTGATTTTCTGATAGATTATTTGTAACTCAGAAAACAATTTGATTTGATGAAATAAAAATTTGTAAGCACAATAATTTTATTAAGTATGTACTTATTTTAAGCTTTTAAATAATTTTCTCTTGCTGACCTTTTTAATTTTTATGTAAATAAATTTACTGACTTGGGTATAAATATGCTGGTATATGCGATTTACTATGATCAGTGCGTTACTTATAAGCCATGAGTAAAATGCCAATAGTAGCCCATAATAGCAGTTGTTTGATTCATTGTTCGTGTATAATAGATTCGGTCTATAGCATACATATGAAATTAAAAAACATTCGATTTCGCTCAAAGCTCGACACATTAAAGTATCTTAAAAGGTTGCACTTCAGCCCAAATTTCAGATTAGTAGGGGGTTGGGGTTCTGAGAAGGAGACATATTTCGGTCCGAAAATAGCTGTTTTAAGCGCATTTTTCCAAATCCACAAATCCAAATTTACTGTTATGGATATCACATTTTTTTTTTTTGAAAACAAAATATAAACGGGCAACAACTATATGTTATAGACTGAAGAGCTCTTTGCAAGGATCAAATCGGTTGAAAATATTTTCCGGGTAATTGGGGAGCTGCCTAGATGCCCTTCAGTAATTATCATCCGTTTGTGAAATGTTTTTTGAAATCGTTTGGGAAAATCAGGACAAAACGCTGTAGCCGCTCACTGCCGAGTGCTAGACCCCTTCCATACTCGACAAGTCGGATTTTGAGAACGAGACTTGAACTATACAAAAACACAAATTTCATCCGTTTGGAAGTTCCAAGACATTTTTGTCGTCTTCTCTCGAACTATGACAGCTATGCAAAAAAAACATCCTGTATTCAATATCAACATTGGGATATACTATATCAAGACCAATTTTTTAGTGGCGTTAGCCGCTTTGAATTTTATATATCACAATCAAGGTAGGCTTTGAAATTGAACACTCTAAATCTTTTCATCAGCACGATACAAGTTCTTCAAAACAAAAAGAACAGAGAATTTTTTTCAGATTTTTTCATATAGAAAAACGTTTTTAGTCAGTATGAAAATTTCCCAGCAGAAGTTGTGAATGCCCGATGTGTCACTGACGAGGCTATATTCAATAGAATGTTTCCAATGGTCTTCTCATCTATGTTCGACATACATACGTATACAAAAAGAGGATATTATGTAAAAAGAAATAAAGTTAATATTTAGTGATTTCGGAATGTATTAGGCTTGTACGCTTTACCAATGAAAAATTCATTCTGAATCACCCAAGTAGCGTTATATATATAGTCCAAGAGCCGGCTGTAGAAAAGTCGAGTGTATAAGATTGCAGGATGGGATGCATGCCAAATGATAGACCTCGACGAGCCTAAATAGAATATCTAGGGTTGCCTTGCCAAAGCCTGTCCCGATGGCCGAAAATGCCCGAATTTTAGCCAATTTTATTGTTCTAATTAAAACTGTAGTACATAACAGCTCGAAATGAATGCCAAATGATAGAACTCGAAGAGGCCTAATTATAATACCTGGAATTGCATTGTTGAATCCTGTCCCAAACATGGGTTTTCACCGGTTTTTTAGGTCAATTTTCATTAATGAAGATAACAGCTTGAAATTTGTGCCAAATGATAGATATCGAAGAGCCTTCATAGAATATATAGGGTTACCTTGTAGAATCCTGTCCCGAACATGAGTTGCCACTCATTTAAGAAAAGTTGACCCCAAAAACGGGTGTCAAATAATGTTTAGGACATGATTCGACAAGGCAACCCTATATATTCTATTTAGGCTCTTCGATATCTATCATTTGCCACGAATTTTAAGCTGCTATCTTCATTAATGAAAATTGACCCAAAAAACCGGTGAAAACCCATGTTTGGGACAGGATTTAACAATACAATCCCAGGTACTATATTTAGGCCTCTTCGAGTTCTATCATTTGGCATACATTTCAAGCTGTTATGTACTACAGTTTTAATTAGAACAACAAAATTGGCTAAAATTCGGGCATTTTCGGCCATCGGGACAGGCTTTGGCAAGGCAACCCTAGATATTCTATTTAGGCTCATTGAGCTCTATCATTTGGCATACATCTCATCCTGTAATCTTATACACTCGACTTTTCTACAGCCGGCTCTCAGCCTAATAGTGTAAGCCATCAAAATTCGCCGCCTTTGAATTTGCACTAAGAAGCTGCCTACATTGCCGTAAGTCCGCTATTGGGTACTATACTCTTATCTTACTTCTATTATAAATGTGGAAGTATGAATGTTCTTTACTTAATCACGCGATATTGTCTGAAAATTATATGAATAAAACATTGTGGATTCTAAGGTCCACGCGGGCTCGGTCGCGGCTTACAACTAGTTATTCAATAAATTACGATTTAACAGATTAATGAGTTTACAGATAAAACTTTTTTATTTTTTTCGCAAATATATCGCGTTAGTGATTATTCGAAAAAAAGTATATACATGAACTACTGATAAACTATACGCTACACAAACTCATTATAAATTATCCTGAATATTACGATTATACATACAATTATCCTTAATTAAATTGACCTAATATTAATTAATTATTTGACAATAAGCAATCAAATAACAAATTAATTTGTAATTTCATATTAGCATTATAACTGTGTTATTAATCAATTTTAATATTAATTGAAAATGCATTTAAAACATTTGTTAATTTATGCGCTCAACATTTAGAATCTCATTTGTGGTTACATAATGTTATATAGCAATCAATAAGGAATAGAGAGAGAGTGAGTGAGATAGAGATAAAAATGAAATCAGAGCATTGCAAAAGTAATTTATGAGCTGTCAGCCTAAAAAAAGATGCCCCACAACCAAATGACAACAACAACAGCATCAATGTAGCAACAAATCAATCATATGAGAGTTGTCATTGCCAACCAACAGTTGAATGTTGTTGCAACAATAACATTAAATTGCCTGCAACAATGCATGATGCAGCATTTGTTGCTATTGCGCTGATATTAAATGTTGCATAGAAAACAAGCAGCAGCAGCAGTAGAAGCATCAGTTATGCATTTGTTTGTTTAGCTGCAAACGCTTTAGGGCGGAAAGTGAAGAAAAACTTAATGAAGGAAAAGGAGGAAATAAAGCATTTGTTGGCCTTAGCCAAAGAGATAACAGAAAAATATGACAATTAATAATAGAAATTAAAAAACCGTCAAGATTCGTTGGGTTATGACAAAGAACTGCACAAGAAAAGTAGTTTTAATGTGACGATTTTTAAAACATTTCATAATAATTTCTTTGAATTAGGCTTCGATTTAACCTCTCTCCGGTCGGCTGTCTACATTTGTAGCATTTTTGCAGAAAGAGTTAAAAAAAAATTATCATAACATTAGGATGCGGGGTAACCAGTAGTTTCCTAAGAAATAAGTCCATTCTATTTTGGCTACTATATACATTAAAAAATAACTTACAAGACATCTAAACCTGACCTAAAAATGACAATTTTCTTCAAAGATTGATTGAGTTTTTTATAGACGCTACAAATGTAGACTTCCGACCGCCTACGTAAGTTTACAATCCCGACTGGACAAAGGTTAAGGGAACATGTAAAATACAATAAGAAAATATAAATAAAATTTGCCATAAGAAAATAATGACCCAAAAAAAATCGCACAAGCAAAAATTAATGAAGATAATGTGTATTTTTTCTGAGCTAATAGCTTTTAACATGCCATCTTTTAATGGGCATACTATTATTTGGCCAGCCTTGTGGGGTTATGTATTGTTTAGACTTGGTTATACAATTTACATATTTCTTAAGTTCAGCATTATTAAAAAGATGTCATGCCCCAAATTTTGTGATAGAAGATAGAAGGAATATCAGGAAAATCAAAATCAAGGCAGAAATATTTCTAACGAGTTCAATAGAGTTAAAGTTACTAAAAAAAAAATCAACATTGATTTTATGCCTAAAAAAAACTGAGAGTTACTACCCTCTTTCTTTTCCTGTACGATATGCATTCTTTTCGTAGGATCATTAGCTTAAGAGTTATAAGAAAAAAAGTCTTTGGACCCTTCAAAGCGAGATGAAATAAAGCATACCTTCCACAAAGATCGAAAGATTGAAAAGATTAATTGAATATTCCATTATATATTAAAATACTTTTCCAACTCAAATATATATATCTAACAAACCAAAAAACAACTGTATTAAATCTAGTGCATTTTTTCTTAAAATATTTATTTGTTTTCACCAAAATGCAATCATATTTTTGACAATAATTCATATTTATCAGACTAGATAAGACATAAAGCGACGCTCAATATTCAACTGAAATTTCAACTGAATTATTGCCAAAATTTGAAGGAAAGTTATTTTAGGCATTTGTTTTTTTTAATATTTTTTTTCTTTGCAATTTTCTTAAAAAATATATGAGCGTAGTTAACTGAGCATACCAGCTGCCAGAGATATTAATTCAAAATCCATAACTATTCAGAATTTGTTATGAATGCACTCAGTTACTCAGATAAACATAATGGTTCAAATAGACCTGGCACGTATCACTAAAGGAAACAATTGATTACTGCATATTATATAATTCTTGAAAGGAAATATTAAGTGAAATTCGAGCAATGACTAGCCTGCTTATTATTTTAAAATTTTGTAAAAGTCTAAAAATAAATGGTGGATTTGAAACTAAAATTCTAGAGGAGTTATTTCCAGTTCAGTTACATGTACAAATTCAACATGCATAGCTATTCAGAAATTTGTTTTTGCTTAATTTAAATTTATTAACATTGATATATGCTAAGCGCAGATAAACAAAGTCGCGAACACATTGCTCATGTGGCTGCTACTTGCATATTTAATACCAAGTTTTCAGCTTAAGTCTTTTGTTTTCATTAAACAAAAAACTCATGAGCCTCAAAAAAAAAAATTGCTAAAGACATGCAATTGTTAAATTAGTAAACTTATTTAATTTTTTTGAATTAGTGCAAAGGAAAAACAACAACAACAACAACAAGAGTTATATTTTAGATATATATAAAGGTGAAAAACTTCTTACTTTGTAATCGCGCACAGACATCTTAATTCGTTTTGCTTCACTTGCTTGACATTGCGAAAATGTTGTTAAACCATTTTTTATAGCCTCGAAGCAAAATGTTGTTTCTTTGATTCTTTTTTTTTTTTTAAATAAAAGATGCAGAATTTCTTTTCGTTTTTTTTTTTGTTTTTTTTTTTTTTGTTCTAGGGCATTCATTGTTTGCTATCGCTGCTGCTGACTGGCTGACTGGCTGACTGCCCACACTTTTTCTTTTTGATTGCATGGCAGCAGCGAGTGAGTGCAAAAAATAACATTAATCAAAGTCAAGTTTTGTTGGGCAATTGAATTGCATTCTGTTTTGATGCATTCGCGCTTGCTATTCTCGCGATTACAACAAAGGCGTTATAAAAAAAAACCAAAAAAACGAAAGAAAGCGTAGGGATATTTTTCATTTTATTTTGACTTGAGTTAAAAAATTTGTATGTGGGCGTAAAAGGTATCTGTTATGGAAATGAAATTATGCTTTTATTTTTAATTAACAAAACTTAATTAAATTTTTATAAAAAATCTTTAAAAATCGCCAATTTTAAGCATAAGTGATGTCGCTTAAGCCATATGATTTTTGATGATTTTTTTTTTTCAATTTGATAGTTTGACGACAATTCCTTAAGAAATTCTAATTCCATTTTATCGAATATTGGAGTTTTTTTATCATTTTATTTCTGAGCGACTTTTTTTCAGGAAAATTTATACAAAACCTATGAAAACTACTAAAAAAATGTACATATTTGGTTCAAATAAAGTTATGAAATTTTCAGCTAACGTCTAAACTCTGAAAATATCTTCGGATGTAAACTTTTGAGATAGTTTATTCTAGGCAGCGTTGAGTACTAGTACGCTTTTAAGAGTGCAGCTTTTTTGTCAATGCATAAGTTAAAATATTTATGTTGGATGTAAAATTGAAGTAACTGTTTGCCACACAGCTTTGGCAAACTTTATGTCCTAATTAATATTAAAACTGTCACATAAGACAAAGTAAAAATAAAATTTTTATGAATTTCCTTATAGAAAAAATATCAAACAAAAGCAACCAAAGAATCTAGAAACGTATATAGAAAAAAACGAAAGCATCGGTAATTTATATAAACTGCACAACAACAAAGAAAAAAATAAATTATCGAAATATAAAATTTAAGTCTTCGTTGGCACTAAAAATAGGCACGTTCATAACTTACATAGGAGACATAGACCAAAAACAGAAAAAAAATTAACTCAGTAACAACGCGGCATCTTTGCCATCACTTTTGTTGGAATTTAGATGCTGTTGATGCTTTTGCTGTTGTTGTCGTTTATGCTGCATTCCACATACTGCATTTGCTGTACGCCGCTTTGGTGCTGCTGTTTTATTTATAATACTTTTTGACCGGTCTTATAGGCAGTTTCTCAAAGCCACTGCCACTTTTATAGCTAAAAAGTCTCCAAGCACCTATGTATGCACTGCTAGAATTTTGCGGTATACGGTGAAGAACAAAAATTTTGTGCCGCCTTAGCTTTATAATGAAGCCTACAAAGCATAACTCAGTCAGCCACTTGGCACGCATGCTTTTGCAAATATTCTGCATTGTTTTGCTTGCAACATACATAGATGACTGCTGTAGTGGACAACAGCTGACAATGATTTTTAGAATTCACGAATATAGTTTTTCTTTTGGGTATAGGTAAAGCAACAAATTTGTTTCTTATTTTTTTATTTTTTCAAATTTCAAAAATGTTTATTTAAAATGTATGTAAAATACAATATGTATTTTCACCAAGTTTGTCGCTTGAGTCTTTTGTTTTTCAATATTGACCTTTATTGCTATTTATGTTGCTTAATATTTACGTAATGTTTGGCTGACTATTTTTTTTTGCTAAGCATTTAACTTTTGTAAGATTGCAAAATTTGCATCATTTATATGAAACACGAGGGCAATGTGCTCAAATTTTAAGTGGTGACCATCACCGGAAAGAAAATTAGTTCAGCGCGTAAGGATTGTTGTATTTTATTTTAAGTTTTAAGTTTAGCACTAGCATTTTCTTTTGAAGAGTTTGTCTCTTCAGTCTCACTCTTTCAGCATATGACAAAGAGGTGAATTGCTTAGTTTTTATCCCCTCTTACTATATCAAATGTGAAGCTACAAAGTGAAAACACATTAATAATTTCTTTATGATATGATTCGACGACAAACAAGCTAATAATGGCTTTTAATATTTTTTGTAACATAAACATACATTGATTTATAGGATTTTATAAATAAAACTATATATACGTAAGCCAAGATATGATTTATGACTAAATTCAACAGCAGTTGATATGACCTCTCCTTAAGATATACCTCTGGTCATTCGTTTTCTGATTGATAAGATAATTGAGTTGGTGACTCAATAGCTCAAAACTTTATTTGATTCATTTGCTTATTCTGTTTGTAGAAGCGAAATATCAGCTGATTTCTTAACAAGCAAACTTGTTTTCAGCTAACATTCAATTGCCCTAACCGAACTTTGCCTTTATTGAGCCAAGTTTTTGGAAAAAGTCCACGGTTGAATGTTATGAAAATAAACACGTGCAATGTAATTTTATTTGCATTACCTTCAGCTATTTCGGATTTATCTTCTCAACTTTCTTTGAGAGTGCAGCAGGTTTATTCCATATGATGGTGATTTCAAAATTGACATTGAAAAATTGATTTTTTTTCTTGATCGCTACAATTGACTAGGTGATTTTGGTATTCTTAAGTAATTCCTAAAATTAAGATTATGTTGTAGCCATATCTGCGCTTTTATTGAGTGAATGTCAAGTTCTATCAGCATTTATCCTGTTTTTATCAGTCAAGAGGTGCTGAAGGCAGCCCTTTCTAGAAGACTGCTGCCTCTCTTCTGGAAGTGTTATAAAGGGTGATCCAATACGAGGTCCCTTTTCCAACTGGGTTGTTTTGACAGCTGTCATGTGTCAAATGGCTTGTCCATATGACGTTTGTGTCCAGTATTCAAAACGACTCAATCATGAATAGACTTACTCCTGAACAACGTTTATTAACTGTGGAAACTTATGACCAAAATCAGTCATCAGTTAGAGAATGTTATAGAGTTCTTCAATATTATTTTGGTAGTTATGAGCGTTCAACTGAGTCTACTATTCGTAACGACATCACCGAATTTCGAACCAGTTTTACACTATTGGACATTCATCATTCAACCAGAGTGCATACAGCCCGTAGTTTTGAGAATATTTCTGCAGTAGCAAAGAGATTCGTCGCCGATCTCAGGCTTTGGCATCTCTCATGGATCATTGTGGCGTATCTTGAGGCGTGATCTTGGTCTGAAGGCCTATAAAATGCAGCTCGTACAAGAATTGAAGCCGGCTGAATTTGGTGTACGTTTTAATTTCGGTTTATAAGCCTTACAAAAACTTCAAATTGATCCATTATTTTATCGAAAAATTGTGTTTAGCGACGAAGCTCATTTCTTGTTTAACGGCTACGTTAACAAGCGAAATTGCCGTATTTGGGTCGATGAACAACCAGAAACAATCCAAGAGCTTCCAATGTATCCCAATAAATGTACTGTTTGGTGTGGTTTATCTGCAGGAGGCATCAACGGACCGTATTTCTTCACAAATTCGGATGAAGCCCATATAACGGTCAATGGTGCTTGCTACAGAGCAATGGTCAATAAAATTTTGTTGCCAAAAGTTCAGGATATTGGTGTACCGACCACCTCTGGTTTCAACATAATGACGCAACATGCCATACAGCTGGAGAAGCAATCGCTTTATTGAGGGAAACGTTCGATGAAAACATAATCTCAAGAAATGGTTCTGTTAATTGGCCACCAAGATCATGTGATTTGACGCCATTGGATTTCATTCTTTGGGGATATGTTAAGTCACTTGTTTATGTCGACAAACCCGAAACTACTGACGCTTTGGAAACCAACATACCCGTGGTATTAAAGAAATACGGGCCAATATGCTCGAAAAAGTTGTCGAATATTGAACCCACAGAATAGACCATTTAAGAACTAGTTAAGGGCAAAATTTGAACGAAATAATTTTTAAATAATAATTTTTAAATATTGAGCTGTAGGAACCGAACTATCATTCCAAATAAAGATTTCCATCAATACATTGAATCATGGAATCCCTTTGTCAGTGTAGTAGGCTGATCTCCATAAAAGCTCGGACAAATTACATATTTTTTATAAGTATGGTTTTAAAAATAAGTGTGGTACTTTTATGGAATTTTTTAGTCAATTTAATCCAAAAAATTATAAGCGATTTTGTCCACATCTTAATAAACAACCGCCTATATGGTAGATGTATCTGATTTGCGTGTGTATTCTCAGTAACAGTTATACTGATAATAAAAAAAAAAAATAAAAAAAGTGCATATATAAAACGGTAAACTGTCAATTTTTTGTCATTTTACTATACAAATCCTAATTTGAAACCACTTAACTACCCGGTTGACATTGGAATTTCTTTTATCACTCATGATCACTTATCATGCTCTCTTGACTTTATTGATCCTTTCGTCATGCACTCACGCACACAAAATAATGCACACAACTGAAAGTAAATTTTTTGTGAACCCAGCTGGAAATTGTATCATTCTGAGGATTATGCCAACATAAGTAATGTGTCTTCATAATAATATACTTATGCAGTGCTCAAAAGTTCATAGGGGCTCATGTGCTACCTTACATGAAAAATCGAAAAATATCCGACCTTGTAAAGTGTTAGTTGAAAGAAAGGTATTCTCTTGTGACAGCTAAACTTTATTTAAGCAACACTTCTATTATTGAATGCATGGAGTGTAAAAGTGCTATACTTCATCGCAATTATTACCTACAGGGTACATTCTTTTATGCACAATGGAACTGCCCATTTTTGTTTTGTTCCTGTGGTAAAGTTTTTGATTGATTTTATAACATTTATTTTTTCTTAAAATTTAGTTGCCCTTTTTTACGCTTTTGCTGTTCTATGCTGTCATTGTTGTTGTTGCTGTTGTTGTTGTTGTTAAGTGCACTTTTGTTGTGGTTTTTGTAATAAATCTGGATTGAAATTACATGCTTGTCACAATAATAGGCCGCAGGTATTATTTTTTTTTTTTTTTTTCTTATTTGTTATCTTTTTCTTTATCTACAAGTATTTCTATCTTTTTCTTTACTTTGAAAAATAAAAATAAAACAGGGCGAAGGCTATGAGTTTTTGTGTGACGATTGAACTCTTTGGAATGTTGATCGCATTCTTTTCAATGCTGTTGTTGCTCTTGTGGTAGTTACATTGCTATTGCTATTCTTATCGCTTTATGAACACTTTAGCACTTTAGTGCGCTAAACCTGTTCAATAAATTAAAATAGAATTTTTTCACAAATAATTGAGATTAAAAATGAAAATATTAATAACTTGGTTTTTAATGAAAAAAAAAATATATATATATGAATATATGTTTAGATAACTATAGCATTTTTCTGAACTAATGTTGATTTAGACGAAAGAAGCATAGAGTTGTACACGAGAATCTACCAGAAAAATCTCAAAAAAAAAAAAACCAATTGCCATATACATTAGGTGAGACTTACTTAGGTTACATAAAGGTTTTGCAGAGAATTAATTTAAGAAAAAATAGACCAAAGACAAAGTTTGAAACTTCTTAACATGACATACTTATTAATAGTCCATTGGAATCTTGAAAATATTCGTAGTCTTGTAAACAAAAGATTTTCTCTTAAAAACTAATTCGATGAAGCAGTAATATTTAATTTGATGACAAGAAGTGAAATCTGATGAGGTTTCCTCTGCAATTGTTGGCTGTTTTCTCTGGTGGCCAATTAAAATGGTCAAACGAAGTTTTTTGGATGATAATTCCAGGATGAGGTTAGATGTAATTAAGTCGGCAACAATGACAGCTCGCATAGACCACAGTGGTTCGTAGTGTTGTCGATGTCTCTCTGCCTAAGAAAGATTAGCAGATCATAGTACTTTCATTGTGAAATTTATCAAGGTGGAAAGTGTCAGTCACAGGAATGTGAAAAATGGTGTACCAAGGTACTTTAAGCTGCATCCATTAAAAGTGTGACAAGAACAGAAAATATATGTTCTAACTAACGCTAATATTCCAAACGTTATAGAAAATAATTAAATGATTATTGAACTTCAGCCATTTTTCGCAGCGATCAACATTTATGTAAAATTTTACAAGTTGTTACAATGCTTTATGTATTAAACAAACTTTGATAACAAAAGAAAAAAACAACAACAACTCTAGAATATAGACATATGTTTCGATTCTTAAAATCTCATCAATATATTTTTGTTTGATGTCTACGTCAGCACAATGACTACGTCATTGTATCAACTTGTAAAATTTTACATTAATGTTGATCGCTGCGAAAAATGGCTGAAGTTTAATAATTATTTAATTATTAATATTACATATTAAGAAAGCCAATAAAACAAACCAAAAGTTATAGAAAATACCCAACGATTCCTAACCTGAAAATCTACATAGTCGTAAAATCATATGTGATCGAATTTTCGTTATAATTAAATTTCTATTAAAAAATTAAGCTACAATCCTAGGACTATTTTTTTTTCTTTTTATTTATTAATTGAGGATATACTCGAAAATGAATAAATTTTCGAAAATCGAGTGTTCTTGATGTATTCTAGAACATGCCATTTATTTGAATATGTCTAACGTGTATAGGTTTATCCTATGCTTTAGTAGTGCTCTTGACAAAAAATAAGTAGTTATGACACTACATCTTCCTGAGTTCGTACACTGCAATTGAGATTATCTAATCAGATTTGAAACGTATTTGGATAAAATATTTGTTACTTCAAAACAGAAAGCTACAGTGGCGATACATCCTGATCAAATTTGACTTTGGGTAGTTCCAGAACCCTTACAAATACAGCAATCGCAACAAGATTTTATTAGTTAAACTCTTTATGAAAGTATCCACTTTAGCATGTTCAAAACAATTTTTTTAATATTTTGTATCAAGGCCTTTGGCTTAAATAACACTGTTGACTTGTCTGGGCATGCTTTTAACCAGTTTCTCAACGAGTTGGTGTGGAATACAGGCGCAGTCGAATTTTGATCAATGCCTATACATTTTCCATGAGGTTTAGATCTGGGCATTGAGCTGACCACTGCATCGTTTGAAATGCAAATGCAATTTTATATTAGTTCTCTTTATAAATTTTGTTTAAAACATTTTTCACAAATATTCTTAATGCTTTCTGCAATATATGACAAAAAGGGATTCAAAAACTTAGCTTCGTAAGCTGTAAATAAGAGTTTGACAAAGGATTGCGATGTATTGGAACAGGAAATAATTTATAGTTCTTTTACTGGGGTTACTGCTCAGTACAGTGTGCTCAAACACCAAAAAAAAATACACTAAAGAATGATAAATTAGAAGAAAAAAAAGGGCTAAAGCTTGTCATACTAGTTTCATCCATTACTAAGCTGAATCATCAGTGACTTTTAAGCCCATTAGTAAGAATTTCTAAGATTTTTAGCTATTAGCAGTAGAAAATCTATAAGAAATTATAAATTACATCCAGATAGCTGAAGAGATAAATATTTATTGATCAAGAACATCGACACTAAAGGCTTAAGTACAGGGTGCTTTTTATGTTCCATATCGATGTTATTTCTTAAGAACTTTTTATCGAAATACAATTTTATATTTTATTGATTGATTAAATGGCGTTTAATATTATCTACGGTACCAACAATGATCTCATCGGATAAGGGTTACCAGCTAAAATCGAATTTTCAAAAACACATTAAAAGTTTATAGTTTTCCTTAAAGTGCTGAAAAACTGCTACATTTACCTAAAATACCAGCAAACGGTACCAATATCGATCAGATTGGCCCAGGAGTCCCTAAGTTAGAGCATAAACAATTAATATCGAGATGGAACACAACACTCACTCTGTATGTTGAAATCTATGTTGCACGTCAGAATTTCCTATTTTTAATTTGGGGATTCAGCACTCAAATTGCATTAGGAGTCTGTTTTTTGTATGAATGTTTTTATTTTTTAAATAAAATAATCATAAAAAATTACCTCAGGGTATCTAAAATACTAAAAGTTTCTTTAAAAACCTATAAGACTTAACACAATTAACATTAACGCTCATGAAGCAAAGAATAACTTTCAACATAAAAATATACAAAAATCAATAAATATTTTTATGTTGTAAAGGTCTCTTCTACTGTAAAATAAAAAGGAAATCATAAGAAATTTGTCAAAAGCATTAAAAAAAATCCAACATCAAAACCACGCGCAAATTACATGCAAAACACTTAAAAATGAAATATCAGACAAGCAGAAATACGCGAAATACCATGGAAGAAGAGGTAGTATGCGGAAGAAGAAGCAGCATTGACAGCAGGAGCAGCAGTAAGCACAGGAACAGCAACATCGCTGACAACGCATTGCATTTTTTAGCGACATCTCGCGTGTGCCAAACTTTATTTGGCTACCGCAAGAACGACAACAACAACAACAACATCAGCAACAACAACAGTGTGCGGTTATTAACGAAAAACAAGAAATATGGCTTAAAAAAGGAAGGAAACTGAAAATTAGCGAAAGAAAAATCGGGAGAGGCTGCGTAGAAATTGCAAAAGTTGACCAAAGCGTATTATAGCAACAATAAATGAACACTGTGTAGCATAAGTGATTGTAAAAGACCTGTTTGCATCAATTGCTATAAAGTATTATATCCTATAATTATAGCAGAGATACTGAGCAACGGAATGCTGCTGATATGTCTAGGCGAGCCAAAATTTAGAAAAAAAAGAACGTTTGGATATTTTTACCGCTGAAGAAAAACAAGATTTTTTTTTAAATTTTACTTGGCAGTATTTTTTAGTTGCTATTTTAATTAAAATGAAATCAAATGAGCGGATGCACTCGCGGCGTGATGAGTAAGCTTAATAATATCTCGTTGTGTAAGTCGAAAAAATGTCAAAAATACCTAAAAAGTCGATATACAAATGTCGATAAATGACTTAAGTCAAGTAATGTCGAAAAATGTCGAATGAATCGAAATATATCGAAGAAATCGAAAAATCCGAAGAAATTAATAACTGTCCAATAAACTGATTAATGTTGATATTGTCAAGAAATTTCGTAGATGTCGAATAAGCCAAATATTGTAGAATTGGTCACATCACACCTGAAAAATTTTGAATTTTTTGAAGTAAGGGGTTTTTCAATAGAAACGCTACAAAAGTAGACAAATAGGGACAGCAAACGACGCCATATTTTTTCCCGCTCTTTTGACATTTCTCTTCAGTAAGGTTTGCCATTTCATCATGGAAAGATATACGATCCACCATTGAGTCGAAATTATTAAAATTTACTACCGAAATTCGGAGACAGTGACCTAAACTTTAAGAGCGCTACGTCCAATTTATGGTCGTCATAATCGTCCTGTCAGATCAACAATTGAGCGTCTAGTGGAAAAATTTGAATCCACAGGCACAGTACAAATTGTTCCCGTGCCAGTGAGAGAAAGAAGTGCCCGTAGTGTCGAGAATATTGCTGCCGCTAGCGCATCAATTGAGGAAGACCCAAATCAGTCTCTCACACGTCGTTTTCAAGCGTTGGGCATCTATGTGACGTCGTTGTGGCGAATTTTGCGAAAAGATCTTGGCCTACAGCCTTACAAGATCAAATTGACGCAAGAACTGAAGCCGCTTGACCACCAGAATCGTCGTATGTTTGTGAATTGAGCTTAGCAACAACTTGAAAATGATCCGGACTTTCATCGAAAAATCATCTTCAGCGATGAAGCTCATTTCTGGCTGAATGGCTTCGTCAATAAGCAAAATATGCGTTATTGGTCAAGCAGCAGTCCACACGTACTCCATGAGTGAACATTGCATCCCGAAAAAGTTACGGTTTGGTGCGGTTTATGGGCCGGCGGCGTCATTGGGTCGTACTTCTTCCGTGATGATCAAGACCGGCACGTTACTGTGAATGGGAATCGCTACCGCTCAATAATAACCGAATATTTTTGGCCCAACTTGGATGATATGAACTTGGACAATATGTGGCTCCATCAGGACGGTGCCACAAGCCACACAGCGAATGTCACAATTGATTTTTTGAAAACCAAGTTTGGTGAACGTGTTATCTCACGAAATGGCCCAGTCAATTGGCCGCCTCGGTCGTGCGATTTGACGCCGTTAGACTATTTTCTGTGGAGCAACGTCAAGTCTATGGTCTATGCCAACAAGCCAGCGACGATTGATGAACTTCGTACGAATATCGAACTTGAAATTGCAGCAGTATCGGCCGACTTATGCTTGAAAACCGTCGAAAATTGGGTTCAGCATCTGAACTTCTGCAGGAGTGCCCGTGGTGGCCATGCAAAAGAAATTGAGTTCCATACATAATGTTCTTTTACGAGAATAAAGAATTTCATTGATATCCCAAACCGTTTTTGTTTTATTTAAAAAAACTTTTGTAGCGCTCTTATTGAAAAACCCTTTATATACTTCAAATATGGGGGTAAGCTGGCGAATGCGTTACGGAAAAGAGCGAACAAAATATGTTACGGAAATGGGCATCGAAACCATGACAGGTTTTGTGTGAGAGAATCGTATGGTAATGTACCTATGAGTAGTTTGTATAATACATAATCAGCAGGATCCCTGTGTTACTTCGAAAGCTCACTCCAGTATTGATTTTCTTTCAGAATCATTTCTTGCACGTACTGACCTCAAAAATTAAGTGGAACATATTTCAAACAAAACCTTCCTTTGGAAAACTTACTGCTGAACTTTTGCATACATAATTACTACCTAGACATTCAAGGTGGGTGTGGAACAAATTATTCCGAGAATAATGTCTGGAATACAAGAAGGTATGAAAAATTGCCTAAAATAAGATTTGACGATTTTTCTTAGCAACAAAAAAATGTTCTATAAAATTCATATATAATTTTGGAATTTTTTGTGGCATTTTTCTGCATAAGCAAAGTATCCAAAAATGAAAATAAATGTTCCCGGTCAAATGGAAAAATGCTTTAAAAATCGTATGCAAGAGAGATATCAAAAATATAATGTTATTCTTATTGCTGAAGCTGTTCCTTTTCTGTTTGTGAAAAACTGTTTCTAAAAATCAAATAAATAGCATGTGTAATGAAGCAAATAGGTTTTGTATTTCGCTTTGAATAAAATGATATTGTAGAAAGAGGAAACTTTAGAAAACTTTATATTATAGCTTTAACCCAATAAAATACATTCAATTGCTACCAACCGTTTTGTACTGCTCATTAGTGGTTTGAATTATTGATCGTAAACTTTTCAAAATATCGAATATCCACAAAATGCCTACAGCGCTTATCTTGTCAGATTTAATATGTACAGCAAGTTTGGTTCTTAAGTCTTTTGTTTTATGGCATGTGTAACATAAAACAGTCTTTGCATCCAAGTTACAAATTAAAAAGTTATGCAATTGACATAAAAATCAAAACATTTTTTGGTATAAAACTTTTATGAGAAAAACGTAGGTAATTAATTAACGAGCAGTTATTGAAAACCGGTATCAACACTGTATTGAGAATGGGGAAATGAAAGCAAAACATACTATTCGGTCGTAGTCTTATCGAAATTCGTTTTCAATTTTTTCGCATCGAAAAAGTTTCGGAAAAAATCGATAAGAGAGGACAAATGAGAAAAATGTTGAAAAAGTCGATGGAGATCGAATAGTACAAAATACATCGTAGTATGTAGTCGAGAATAGTTCATTGGCATGGAATAGCATTAAAAACGTTAAAATATCGAAAATATTTAGAATGTTGGATATGGTCGAAAAGCATCAAAAATATCGATACATGTATTTTGGTATCAAATAGTATGGTAATAGTAGATTAAATTCAAATAACGTTGAATAAAATAATAGCTGTGGACCATATTCCATTCAACTATAATGTACGGAACATGAAATTGATTTAAAAGATTGTATCAAAATAGCATTACGTGATAGCTTAATATATCAAAATACGATATGATATCACTCACGACATAGCAAATGACCGCGAATCAAAAATTAAATAAATGTTGAATGTTGTATTAATAGACTCGAAATGGCATCACACTTATACATTGTCTACCGTAAAATAGAGATAAGCGGATGCGCGGATCTATAGAACTTAACACCTAAAAATCAGTCAGCTTCATAAAAATGGCTTGATATTTGGAGCTGCTGCATCGATTTATGTTTTAACAAATGGCTCCGTAGCTTTAAAGCTGTAAATATTTTACTAAGAGCTCTTAAAATTTATTTATTATTTGGAATTTAAAAAATTATTATTGCTAATCCGTATTTTAAGAAAGTCCAACTGATTTCATTTATAATACCACATCATACATTTTATGTCTACAAGATAACCGGACACGATTTTTTTATTGTTTATTACAAAACTTTTGGCCAAAAAGTCACGAACAGTGACGTTCTTGTGATGAGGTGAGGTGTACTATCATGTTATGTCTGGTCTTGTTATTATATTATAAGATAATTTTCCACAACCATTCCATAACGCCCAAATAGTGCTCACCATTGACCATCTGACCATAAGAAATGAATTCCAAATGAACAATTCTTTTAAAATCGTAAAATCAAATGAACAATTCCTTCGCTTTTTTTGAGTTCGGCACCTTCCAACAAGCAGAGTGTTTGAAGAGACCTTTCTGAGGCCTTTAAAAGACACCTTACAAAGACTTAAAAAAAGTTACGTAAAGAGTCTTGTTTAGAGGCTATCTAAGATATATCATACCACATGTTAATGGTGACTCATATTTTTCTCTCATTTGTCTTGGCAAAGCTACTTAAAAAAAAACAAAAAATTAACCTACGAGATATTAGGTAGAATGTAGTAGTCTCTGTTGTCTCTATATAATGCACATAATGAAATTCTTATGAAGGCATGACGTGGTATGTCTCGTGTGTGTCTTTATACTGTACAATATAGTGACACAAAGGTTTTATAGCTTCTTTTATAGGCCTTTTAAAGACAACATATTATATTTATAAATTCTTTGAAGAGACTTATAAGAGCCATATGGCATATGAAGTATAAAGACATATCCTCTCTTTGTTATCTTTCATGAAACTCGGTAAAGCATCTTTTTAAGGTGCTTAAAAGACACATTACAATTTCTTAGAAAAGAGTTCAGTGTCTTGCTTAGAGACTTTAAAGATATATAAGAGACTTTATATACATATTATAGAACTTAATTTAATTTCATTTTATTATCATATTTCATTTTACTTACGACTTGTCCGCCAGTCCCGAAATCAAGTCCCAACAGTCTATAGTCCGGTCAACGAAATTTTACTAAAATGGCAAAATCAATATTTTATTACGATAATAAGCTATTTTAAAGACATCACTGCTTTGTTGACTGGATTCTTGTCTTAATAATTTTCCCGTTTGCTACTAGGGAAGTCTATGCTAAATGAGTTTATTATTAGAAAAAATAAACTGCACCAATTGAAGGGAAAAGCTTTAAAATGAATTTTGAATGCACGATCATCTTTCAAGACACCGTTTCGGTGTCGTTTTAAAAGGTTGAAAGCATTTTTGTAAGCAGACTTGAGGGACCCAAGACCTGCTTTTGGTTGAACGGCAAAATTTGAGCGACAAAAAAAGTTTGACGGCAGGCTCTTGTGTATATCACTACATTGTCAAATCCAATTTCGCCCTTTTTCCAGTGGTGGTCTCTTTCTTTCTTTCAATTTCTTATATCAATTTTTGAGCTAATCTAGTTAGTTGATGCTTGACATTAACTTCTTCAAAAAATGGGCTTAAAACGGTTAATTTCGATTATTCTATATAAATTAAAATTTATTCTAATGACATATAGAATTTTTATTCATAATTCCAATTGTTTTTTTTTAGAATAAATATATTAATGATGAATGTTATACTTTGAATCTTTATTTCTAATTTTTTAAGACCTCATAACTAGCCATAATTATGCGATTTTTGGTTTACAAAATTTTGTAAAAAAACTTTGATTACTTGTATCTACTCTAAAACCTATAGAGCGAATTCAAAACACTTACCATATTTATTGCTCAAAATTATTTGCCAAACGGCACACATTGTGCTAGAATCGATGGAGACTTCCAACTTCTTAAAGTTTTTATGAATGTTATTTCCGAAAGGCATCAAAAGACTACACATGAAAGAACCTTAAAAGAAAATTGAAGAGAAAGAAAAGAAATGAGATAGAACGAAACTAAAAAAAATAATGAAATGACAAAAATTGAAATTAAATTTTCTAGAGAAAATACGCATAATTTAAATATCACTGATACAATCTGTGACATTAATTTTTGTTTTTGGAATTTACATCTTTTTAAAGTCAAATTTTAAAGATTCCACAGCATTTCTCCATGCCAAAGATTTTGTTCGTTCAACTTGGTTCTTCTACAGTTTTGTTATTGTTGCTTTATTTTCTGAGTGAGTGGAACCAGTTTGTTGCATATTTTAGCAGCATAAATTTACCAGTTCAACGAAAACTTATTTGACATCGACATGCTCTTACCAATACCTGCATGTCCACAATATGTTTTGTTTGTTTTCTTCTTCCCAAAGTAAAATAACTTTGCGATATTAACTCAATTTTTTCGATATTCCACTCCAACTCGCGCTCAAAGCAAAACGTGTAATGAGTGCGTTAAGTGGCCTAACTCACTCAACGCCACACATGCAAAGAAGCGGTTACCACGAAAGTTGAGGTTGCTGGCATAGCAAACCAACAGGTCGAGTAACAGTTGCGAGTTGGACTTGGGTTTGAGACGTAAGAACGATTCTCTGCTCTTTTGTTGATTTGCGCGTGCGCGACGCTCACAAAGTGTTAATTACACATTTTCTTTATACCGCTTTATTGTGTTGGAATTGAGTTTTCGAGTGTTTTATTTAATGAAAAAATCAGTTACGATAAGAATGTTTGACATCTAAGGAATACATGGATATAGAAAATGTATAACAAATTGGATTCAAAATGTGAGAAAATTATTAAAATGAAAAGAAAAGAAATAAAACCTAACTAAATAAAATAAAATTCCCTAGTGAAAGTAACAATATTTAGTACATTCTGAAACAGAGCAATAATTTTTAATTCCACAAAAAGCTTAGAGATTTTATCAAATTCGTTTACAAAGTGCCAAACTAAAAAAAAAAATCATAAAAGAAACAAAGTTAACTTAAAATGTAAAAAAAAACAAAATCTTTATGGTTTTTGGTAATAGTGTTTTATATACCATATAATTTGTACGGCAATTTTTCGAAAAGTCGATCAATACTTTTTTGTGTTTTTGCAAATTTTGAGTTTTTTGGTTTTGTTTTCCTTCATTTCACATCGCCTCCAGTAATTGGAATGGTATCAATTTTTTGCCCAATTTTGCCGTTTTAATTGCATTGTTTGTGTCTTAGCCATTTAACTCTCTTAACTTTGGATAAGTGGATTATATTATTTATCATGGCGGAAGCGTTTGTTTTAAATGCTGCATTTATTTTGAAATGACATTTGAATGGAGTACCATAATATTGAAGCAACAGGCATATGCTGCAGGCAAATAAGGTAGGTTTGGCAATGTCTATTTCATGGCATTTATTATGAGTGCACTTATTGCATAAGCACTATGACGGAAATATAATTATATAATAAGAAACACTCTTTATCAAGTAATGATTTTAATTGCTTTTCATGTTTCTGCTGCCATTTACTTTGAATAAAATATTTTACAAGGTTTGTTGCGGAATTTTTTTAATTGGAATTATTGTATGTAGAAACATCAGGCAGTGCATGTTATCAACAGTAATGCAAAAAATTATTGGATTCAGAACAAAATATTATTCGTAGTTATATTATGGACCAATGGAATACAATCTGGTATTTGATTTCCTCCTTTTTTGTTTTTTCCACACTAATTGTTATAGGAAACAAACTGTTTGCGCTGTTCGCCGGTTTGATCTTGGAAGCTGAAATTTTGAGAGGATTTTCTTTAAAACTTATTCTATAATCGGGTGTATTTTGTACGCATTTTCAGCCACACGGAAAATGTGGGCGTAGCTTAACAACATTGGGTAGCACCTCCCATATAACTCAAATACCTTAACGCTATATCTTGCCACTTAAGGCATACTTTTTCTACATTTTAGTAACTTGGTTTTTTCGTAAAATTTCAACGAAATCGGACACAAATTCTGAAGCACAAGTTTCGGGACAATTACTTATCTCAAGCTAAAATATTGGTAAAATGAAAATATATGCATTCTAAAAAATTTTCAAAATAAACACTAGACACGTTCAAATAAATGGAAAGTTCTAGAGCACTTCAAAAACATTCGATTTCCGAAAATTTATTCAAATTCAAATATATACTCATTTAAAAAAAAAAAATAGTCCTATGGTTGCTACCAGAGCTGCAAAATTTTCATTTTTCGGAATTTGAATAAAAAATGAAGAACATTTTTTTTTTTTTTCTTATTTAAAAATTTTTTTTTAAATGTTTTTTACGATTTTGCTTATGTACTTTAGAGTGACCAAAAAAAAATTTTGATGTTTATGAAAAGTAGTTAGTGCTATGTAAAAAAATAAGGCACTGAAAATTTTTTTAAAAAATATTGATAGTTAGATTTCATTCATTTTATTTGGGAGTGATTATAACTCTTCCCAAAAGATAATTCCGCATGAGATACGAGCTGTTGGTATTCATGCTTATATTTTCGGGTCTGCTGAACACGATGGTGATGGTTGTTTTGCTATACAGTGGCTGGGTATCTTAGTAGCATCGAAAAACTCACAGAAAACAGCAAAAAAACAGCGCAAATTTGGGTTCAAGCGAGGTAACCACGAGGAATAAATTTTTTTTCTTGGTCTAATATTCTTTAGCATTGTAGTCCAAAAACAGACGAAAAAATTCTGACAAGTCCCGATGTTCCAGTATTTTTCATCTGAAGACCAGAGTAATAGAAAATGAAAAACCATCAAAAACGGGGCAAAACTCAAGTTTAAATGAAGTAAATTCGGGTAATATATCTTTTAAAGACAGTTTTCCGAAGTAATTTTCTTACGCTGAATCCGAATTCAGCCTCGAAATTAACCCATCACATCAAAATTCTGAAATATTTGAGGTTAAGTACCTAAAAATGAGGTTTCTTGTCTACTTTCAAAGACATTTTGATTTTTTTGGACCAATTTTTTTTTTAATTTTTCTTAAGTAATACATGCACTGTTAATTAAAGTGACTAATTATTGATGCAAAATATTATAATTACGTGTTTGTAAAATACTTTAAATATTTTTGGACCAAAAGTTAAATCTATTTTTTATTTTTTCTCATTGATAACCATAACAACAATTGCAATGTCAAATGTTCCTCTTTCAAAGTGAAAGGTGCTCATATGTCAAAACAAGTTTTTATTAAATATGATCTGAAAAAATAGCCTTTTAATTTTTAAATAACATCATAGGTCTGCAAATAAGCGGGTCACTTTCGAGAATGATTTGATATCCTTTATTAAATTCGACCCTTTTAGCTGTTTTTCACTAAAGAGACTTTTTTTTTGAATGGAAAGTTTTTGTACATTGGAAATTTTGAAAAAAAACTAATAAGGTTTTTTTTTTGGCCTCGTCAAAATTAAATACCCAACACCGCATTAACAGTAAAAGTGCTCGTAAATCTTAAATTTTTATTAAAAGGGTATTCTTTCACCACACTTTGTGCTGGCTGGTTTAGCAACATTTACTTAAATAGCTAAAATGTATTATTGATTGCATAAAAAAAAAAAATGAAAATCAGTAATCAAAAAGCCTTTGAAGTATCTACTTTCAGCTAACTAAGTATTTATCATTTTAAGCTCGAAATATATTTTGATCATAGCTGTATCCACAATAATGCATGTAAGTTGCCGTTAAGGCAGGTTAAATAAAGTGAACATGATTTCTCCTTCCAAACACTTTGCCAATTAAATGAAAGCATTTTGATCGCGTTCATGACTGTGTGAGTTAAGTTAACGTTTTGTTTTTTTGCGTTGTTATAAGACTTAAAAATATTAAGATTTTGCCATAGAAATGCGAATATTGAGTTTTTGACGAAAAATTTTAAAGAACAAGTTTTTTGGAAAACTTAAAATGCATTAGGTTGGGCAGTTTCTAATCTATATATTAATGAAGTAGATAATTTTAAATAAAGTAAATAATTTTTTTCTTTTAAAAAATTGCAAAAGGAATTTTATTTTTTAAAAATCGCAAGTGGTATGATACATACCGCATCATAAAATAAAAACCGATTCTATTCATTCATTTTACCGTAGTTATCGATAGTTATCCGATCGATTCATGATGTTTTCCTCTCCTGAGAAACTTTTTCCGGATAGATCAAGTCCCTTTTTTATGTACGTTCACTTATTGAGAAAAAAGAAAAAAAAAAATTTTCTACAAAAGATGATCAAGTTTTATTAACCCATCTGTGCGTGACTGGGTACCCAGGTACTCATTTCATTTTCAACTCAAAATTATTTATGGTTTTTTGGCATGGTTTTTTATCGAAAGTTCTGAAACTTCACGAAAACTATTATTAATATTATATTTTCATATGAGTGGTTTCACCCGAATACAAATATATACAAAAAATTTTTCTTATTTCCTTAGAAAAGAAAAAATTAAATACAAAATAAAGACAAATCAAGAAAATGGAAATTTATTGAAAACCATACATTCAAGTAAAGCATATATGGACGTATTGAAGCAACTTGTACAGGTTTTCATGTTTTTTTCCGCTTCTTACTTAGTTGCTTGCATACGTAAAAATTTCCCACAACTACAATGTGGCCATTTCATCTCGATTTTGATTGAAATCCTCAAGGTTCAAATTAATTTCTCGTATATAATGCTGATCTAGTAGAGGGCTTCGAAATTATCTTTGTATTTTGAGCACGTTCTATTCTTACCTAACATACTTCTTTTGCAAATTCTTTGTTCTACTGACCAGTGGCTTTACCAAAACGTTTCCAAATAATATTTCGCTTTATTTTCTGGTATTCAGGATATTACTCGCTAACGAGTACTATCTTTCCGCATTAATTGGTTTGATTGATTGCACTTTCTCATTGTGGTCTAAATAATATGACTCCTCATTAGCTTCAGCTCAGCATCTGATGCATCCGATTCTATTTCGTCAACTGGTAGAATGTAGTAAAATCTTAAGAAACCATGGATCCCTGAATGTATATTAATATTTATGAGACATGACAAAATATAATTTTAATTTAAAGTTTTTATTATGTACAGTACGAGCAAAAATGTTTGAAAATTTCATACAAATTGTATAGGGGTACCCAAGTGCCTTATCACCTTGGGAAAGGTGTTTTTTTTTGTCACGCACAGAAGAGTTAAGCAAGGCATCTCAGTAGAAAACACTAAGTTTGATTAACATGAAACAAATACAAAGTAATAGAAGGAACATATTTTAATAAAAAGACATATGCTGCACGGCTTTTGAACTTATTTATTTAAGTCTAGTGAAACCACATGACTTAAAGCTGTCACTCCAATTGCCAGTTCAGCTATCTATTCAGCTGTCCATCGATTTGTCTGCAAGTCTGTCTGTTCATTAATTTCTGTGTTCTACAATAGGTTTAATATTTTTTGCTCCATATATGTATGATCTTGCAAAAATTGCTGCCGTGTCTAAGTCAAAAAAAAAAATAAACATTAAAAGTTTCCATGCCAAATAATTTAAATGCCACATTATATTCATAGCTGGAAACAATAGTAGTTATGTTGCAGAGTCATGCTATGACCAAGACACATTGATACATATTGCTTTAGCAAGCGTCACGCTTGTAGTCCAACACAGCATGCCTTCCTTAAACGTAAAGTGTGTCTTTTGTTTCTTAACCGCTTTGGAATTAAATCCAATTTTTATTTCTTCTGCTGGTTTTTTTCAATTTCCATCATAATAAAAATTTTTTGTAATTGTTTGGGCGTCATTGTTATGATTGTTATTGTTGTTAATATTGACGTTGTTGTTGCTGTTGTTGCTGTTTGCGTAGACTTTGACACTTGCTTGTGGATTTCGAACAATTTCATGTATTTTAAGTACCATTTGTTAAGTTATATGATAGCTTAATAGACAGCTTTATCTGCTTGCAGCTGTAAATGTTAGACAGATAGACTGCTAGACAAATAAGGCAGGCCGACATCATGCTTCACATATCTTTTAGAGTGGCAATTCTATTTGGGTTTCAAATACTTTGACATCATTGTGGTTTAATTTTAGACGTGATGTTATTTTTTTAGAGTGTTGTCAATGATAAAATTAAATTCGTTTTAAATATTTGCGATTTTTTTAATTTTGATTTACATGACATGATAAGAAAATAATGTACAATGATAGTATATCGTTTGTTTTTAAGTAGGATTTTTAGAATGGGATGCCATTGCTCAAGCTAATATGAGATTCTTAATTAAAATTCCAGCCCTCATACCAGAACTCATTTTCGAACCATGGTATTTTCAACTAAGAGTTGATTGAGAACATAAGAGTGGGGGTGTTGCAATCAGGAAATTGAGCGAAGATAATACCAAGAAATGAAAATTTCGAGAGGTTTTAAGTGAAAAGTGTCGAAAGCGGCAGACGGAATAGTATTTACTGCTCTACTTACTCCAATAACTGCCATTCTTTCAATTTTCGACAAGATTACAAAATAAGTTTGCTTGCTATATCAAAATTTGTCTGATGATGGCTTGATACATTCACAGAACTACTTTTGGCTTAAGGCCCCAAAATTTGTTGAGCATCCTCTTGCATGCACAAAAAGCAACACATGCTTTTCGTGCCCTTTCTTTTACGTTTAACTTCCAAAACTATTTTTTGTCAAGGACTTCGCTCAAATATTTGGCACTCTCTAGAGGAAGCCATAAAAATTTGTTAAGCTGTAGAAAAAAAGTCAAGGGGTAAAAAAAATATTGAAGTTAAGACTATCGTGAATTAATATTCAAGGTGGAACAATTAAAATTCAAAGGCCTATTTTTTATATAACTTTATATGTAACTTATCGGGACCATGGTGAAATTGTCATTTTAGCCCGGCCATGGATACGAATTTTTTTTTGGTGCACTCCCCTTAACCATGGTTTTTCTTAAAGCTAAGACTATCTTGAGTTAATATTCAAGAAGGAAAAAAAACATGAAAAGTTACATATAAAGTTAGAGGTCTTTGAACTTTAATTGTTCCACCTTGAATATTAATTCAATATAGTCTTAACTTCAAGCAAAACCATGGTTGAGGAGTCTGTTCTAAAAAAAAATAATAATTTAAGAACATGTCCGGCTAAAATGGCAATTGCTGTGGAAATGCACATATGAGGCGTTCTTTTACAAACCGAATAGTTTCTGACCGCCACATTTTTTAATCGCTCCAAATTTTCTTTACGTATTCTATGAGTTATATTAGTGGACACGTGTGCCGGGAATTAATTAAGTTCGAAGGTTTTATGTTTTTTGGTGTTTTATGGTCATATTAAAACTGTCATATATCCGGCAAATTTTAGCGGAAAAATAATTCTTTTATATCGTTTCAAATTTTAAAAAATTAAAATAATTATAACAAATCAATTGCTTAAAGTTAGTTAATAGAGCGATAGACACTCAATACGAAATAAAAAAAAATACCACTAAATTCATCGTTGAATTTCCTTTAAAAACTTATTTTTTCAGAGTGATAGGTAAATACGGACTATCCCAAATAAATAAACTCTTGCTGAAAATACTGCGTGCCGCTGAACAGTGATCCCAGATTGAGTTTTGGTTCAAGAATCGCTAGAGAGCGTAAATCTTGTCGGAAATGAACAATTTTTTTTTATTTAAAAGCTACTTAAAATGCTAATAGATTGCCAGCGCTCGAATTTCTAATAACAGATTTTGTTTTTTATTATTGTAACTAAGCTTCATAATTTTTTTTTTGTTCAAAAATGGCTAGATAGCACAAATTTTATCAGAAATTAACATTATTTTAAAGCTTTCCAAAATTTAAACACTTGCTCGGAGCCCAAGTTTTGAAATAAAAATATTCTTTCTTGGAAAAAGCTAAAAAAAAATTTTTTTTAAATATTTATGGTTTCAAAAATTTCTAGAGACCAGAAACTTTGTCAGATATCAACAAATTTTTGTTTTTAAAAGAAAGCTAACTTAAACGCAAAAAGATTGTCGTATCGCAATTTTGAAAAAAAAAATAAATTCGTTTTTAGTTATTTTAAGTTAAAAGACAAAAAATTTTTTTTAAAATATTTGTGGGCTCGAAAGAAGCTTGAGGGTTTTTTCTGAAACGAACATTTTTTTTTCAATAAAAGCTAACAAGAACTCCAATAAGTCGGCAGAGCCTGAATATCAAAAAACAATTTTTGGGTTTTATTATTATTTTAAATTGAATGCCAAAAAATTAATTTTTTAAACTTTTTTTGGTTCCAAAATGGCAAATCTTATCAGAAATTAACAAATTAACGTCTCATATATATAAATAAGATCATGTAGCTATACATTGCATGCATTGGGGCCCATTTGTTTATATTCTGAGACTATTAAAAATTATTTTTAAAATGTTAAGACATTGTTTTTATATGGAATGAAAAATCTTTAAGTTTTAGACTTTTTTCTTTCGAAAATTTCATCGGCTTATACGAGAGCTTAGTGCATATACACAATTTATATTTTAGCGCAGCAAAATAGTTAGCTGCAACTTTTTTTAAACTTAAGATCCTATAAGCATTAGAGATTGAGAAGGCAGCGGTTGTACTTAGCATTTTCATTTTATTATTGATGTTTTAAATTGGCTACAACTAACAAAATAAGCTATATTTAAAATGATGCATTTAAAAACTTTGTTGCCTTGTGTAAGTCTTATGTGTGTGCTGTTCATTACAAGCCAGGTTTTATTATTTGAAAAAAAAAAAAAAAACTTTTTCTAAAACCTTAAGCTCCCATGCCATGCGCCAAGCCAAAAGCTCAAGTCAATAAAAATAAATGCGAGAGTATGGCGAATTTATGTTTTAAATTTTTTGTTTGTTGTTGTTGCTGTAGCAACAACTTTAGTATCTGCTAAGCTGCCAAGGTGCGGAATATATTATTATTATTTTTTAAGTTTTTTTTTTCCGTTCTTCTACTTGATTTTAGTGGGCTGCTGGATTTTAATGTATTGTTTTTTTCATTATTTTGTTGCATTTATTTGCTTGTTAACTTTTTGTCCATTTGGAAATGTGGCAACAAAGCAGAATATATTACCTTACAATAGCAAAGAGAATGTTTATTTATTTGTATATAATTTGACATGTAACCTTTTTTTCTTTGTTTTATTTTTTGCTCTCAATTTAAGATTAAGACTTTCTTGCGACACATTTTATTTTGACATCAGAATTTGGGTTATCTAGTGAAATGGGCTTGGAATTGTTTCTTTTGTATCTTTGACAACATTTGTTTGTTTTGAGATCACAGCCAATACAAATTGCTTTGAGTTAATGAAAATTTATTTTGTTTGCATTTAAGTTATTAAAGGAACGACACTCACACTTCATTAAATTTTGACTATTGTTTTTGAGTGACTTAAGTAGTACTGCATAAGTGAAAAGTTATTTAATAAAATTTATTGGATTGAAAAAAATAAAATGCTGTCAATAATTGAACAAACCTTAATGTAAAAATGTGGCCTTGTGCTGCCAATTAAATTCAATTAATAAACAATTGAGTTGAAACAATTAAAATCATGCCAAGTGTCAAATGTCTAAATATCATTATCAACAGAGTTTGAAGAAAACAACAGCAACTGCCCAAGAAATTCGAATAATCACAGGCATTTTAAATAGCAATGTCGACGCACCCACATTTGCCATTACAAATAATTCGTGGTGATTGAAGTGATAAATCATTTAAATTAATAGGCTTATTTTTGTTAATTGTTCAATAGGTTGAATTGTAATTTAAAAAGGCCGCCAGTTCAAGTTGGTGCCTTCAATAAGCTTTGTATTAGACTGATTCACACAAATCTTGCTATATACGTCTATTTCTAAATTTAGATTTACAGAGGCCGCTAATCGTTTGGCCAAAATATTAAAAACTTTTTTGCACAGAATCAAAAAACTATTTATTTTGGAAACTTTTTTAATTCACAATTTAAATGTAAATTTCTTAATTTATATGAAAGAAGAAATCCATTTCTAAGGAAGTTTCCTAATTCGAATATTACGAGGTCACCAAGGCCGATACAGCGCTTTGGTATAAAATTGTACAGAGCATCACAGTTCTTGCTTAAAATGTAAATCATAGCCGTAATTTTAGGCATACAGCTACAGTTAATGCCATTTTTTTGACAATTTAATATTAACTAAAAAATTTTGAATTAAATTGCTCAAACTATTTCAAAAATACACAACTTAAAAGACAATATTTGTTTACAAATTAGCATTAATTGATTTTTGTGGCTATATAAAATTTCAAGGAAAATTATATTCCTGAATAAAAAACCTTAACACTTCAATTACTCAAACTGTGTATTTTTTTTTTTTGTTAAAATACACGATAAATTAAATAAAAAAGTCATACAGCTACATCTTGTTTTTTTTTTTTTTATTTTGCTGACATCTTGACTGACTAATGACTTTGTGATGTCAACAGAGTCGAAACGCATGCCATGTCATGAGCCGGCAACGACTCAACACTGCTCTTTTGCGATGTATTTTAACACACAACACAACAGAATGCAGCTCAGCTGAATGACAGCAAAGTTGACCTAATTTTTTTTTCATTATGTTATTGTTGTATTTGTTGCTGCTGGAGCTTAAGAATGCTGCTGGCTGGCTGTTGGCCTGTATATTGCAGCAAATCACTTTCTCTTTGTCAATTAAAAAATGAAGCAGACAGACATTTTTTTCAATAAAAACTTTAAATTCCTTTCTTTATAATGGAAATTTTTTGGCAATTTTAATGGGCATTAATCTTGACTTAATTGACTGAGTCTGTTACTCAGGAATGTATGTATGCATACATACAGCGATTAATTTGTCTACAATAATTAGCTGTCACCTTAAACAATTCGTTTTTCTTTTATGTTCATAATTTTTTTCAAACAAGTTTGTTGTCTAAGTCTTTTGTTTCTTATATACACAGTATATAGAACAAATATGTGGTAAATTGTTTTAATCAAATTACATACCAAAATTAATGCAAAAACAAACAATTGACGATTGCATTTCCTTTATTTGCATATTACAGCAAGTTTGTTGCCTAAGTCTTTCGTTTTGTAGCCAAATATTTTGCTCAGTAACTTTGCATTGCATAATTTGCAACATATTTAAATTTTTTTTTTTTTTTTGTAATTTCTTCAAAAAACAAAATTGCATACATATTTCAAAAAAAAAAAAACAACAACAAAAGCCCAGCCAACTTTGCCTTAAAAAATAACTGTCACTGCTTGGCATTTCCTTGTCGCATTTAAAATCGAAGTCATCGTCTTCGCTGTTGTTGTTACTATAATCAACGTTAGTCGTTGTCACTGTTGTTTGTTGTTTGGATTTTTTTTTCTCTTTTTTAAGGAATCTGGCAAAAAAAGACAACAACAAAAAGGAGATTTCCAAAAACATGTCAGACTTTAAAATGCACTTTTGCTAAACAAAAAAAAAAAACCAAGCAAAACAACAGCAGAAACAGCAAAAATAACGTGAATATGAAAAGCAAAAATAACATTTCTTTAACAACAAAAACAACAGCAATCATGCTGCTTTAAGATAAGAAATAAAACCAAATAAAAAAAATTTTTTAAATTTATGCTGCACATAAAATCGTGACCGCATTTTAGTTATTTTCACGTTTTTTTTTTTTAGTTGTAACAGGCAGCAGCAACGATTACTCTGTCTGCCATGCTGCTGCTCCTGCTTCTTTTTTTATTTGCGGTTGCATTTTGTTATTGACTTTTTGCTGTCAAATTTGTTTTTGTTGTTGCAATTATTATATGCTACTTCTTATTGTGAGGGAAGGTGGTTTGTGGCTGATAGTCACAGAAATTTCTTATAAAAAGTAATTGCCTTAAACAAATAAATCTGAATGTTGATTTTAAGTTAAAATTGTAAAACTGAGCGCTAATAAAAGACTTCAAAGAACAAATAACATCTTTCATAAAATGATAATTGTAGTATATGAAATGAAAAAGTTCAAAAGCTTCATATTTTATATTTTCCTTCATGTTAACTATTCACACATTTTAAAAGTTCAAGCGGAAATGTTAACCTTTTTTTAGGATAAAATTTTTTAATTCACATTTAATTATTTCTAGCATTGAGCCAATTAAAATATATCAAAGTTTTTTAATACAAAATCATAAATTAGAGAATTGACAATATTTGAACTCAATTGTTTAAGTTTCTGAGGGAATTTATTTTATTTTTAACTAAACAGAATTCGAGCGAAATGCAAATAAAGTCTTAATTCATTTTAATTAAAATTTTAACATGATGTCAAAAATCCTTTAAGTACGGAGCTGATCATTGAAATTCATTGTATGCTGTCAATTTAATAAGACTTTGATAATTTTTGCAGGTATTACTCTTTAAGAACAAATTTGAAAAGCCTTATAAAGTTGTTTTTTTTTTTTTTTTTTTTTTAACAATCCAAAACTACGTTTCAGTAATGCATGAATAGAAGAATTTATTTTATTATTTTTTTTTTTGTGTTTTTGGAGAATTTATTATTTTAACATACTATCAACAATGAATATAAAAGTAAGTTCGTTGCCCAAGTCTTTCGTTTATTGCTGTCTGTGATAATTTCTTTGATGTTGAACATCATTGTGCCTATTCTATGAATTATTTTACTTTGCTCAGCATTTTATCATAATTTTTCAATAATTTTTTATACTTTTCATGCTGTTTAATTAACGACTATTAATTAATTAAATTACTTGGCCTTCTTTTTCTTCTTTTTTCAGGTATGCGTTGAGTTCCATTACCATTTTGGTAAACATCACAACTCGTTTTTACACTTTGGTTAATTTAATTTACGTCAATCGGTAAGTTTTTCATGAGCTCTGCTATAAATAAATGTTGGCATAATATATAATTTAAGACATTAAGGTCGCATTTTTGTTGATCAGTTAAAAATTATAGGAAATAGTAAGAGAAGGAATAATTTTTTTTTTTAATTTTAAGATAATTGAGTAATACCATTCGCTTATAACTTGATTTATCACTAAAAGTGAAGAAAAACTTAAGCCAGACTCTGTTTTATTTTTCCTCATGAATGTACCTAAGGAAAGAATTCGACTTGCTCTCGTTTGTTTTGAAGTAGAAGAAAAAAAAATCTTCCCACTTTGAGCAGTACTACTCAGAAATAGAAAAAGTTACTTGAGTGAAATCGAACACTTCAGTGGTAAATCTTATGTAAGTTGGTTACCAAATTTCGAGTGATAACAATTGATGAGTAATGTTTTTTTTTTATTAATCATGGCAAATATTTGAATTCAGATGTATTTCATGCGCAAGTACAGCAATATTTTCTTATGACCACGTTTATTTCGAAAATCTTTTGAAATTTTTGATTTAAGAAAAATTTATTCATAAAATATGTCTATAATAAATATTAAAATTGTTGTGTGTAAAGTCTTGCCACCGATATAAAATGTGGCTAAACAAAAAAAAATAATTAAATAAATTAATTCAGACTTCTATTTTGAAATATTTCTTTCGGGTAAGACCTTAAATGTCTAAAATAGCTGAAAGAAATGGAGATTTTTCAGCAAAAACTTTTTTATACCTGAGGAAAAGAATACGTGTGAAAAAAAATTTCAAAGTCATATAATGATTTTCGAGTTGTTCAGCTTAAAATCTTAAGTCCATATGCTGGCAGTAAGAATTGCGGAATCATTTATTTGCGGTACCAAACGGTCAACTTGAATTAATTGTAATTCCTCATACAATCATTGGGAAAAAATTGTGTCAACAGATCATTTTAAAGATCAAAAACATTGATTTGATGTTGGTTAATTGCAATTTAAGCTGCTGCACTGATGAAGATTAGCTTAGACTAACTTTGACCTTTTATATATCGAAGAAGAAGAACATGATAGTTTTTATGTCAAGCGATTTCTAGTCCAAAGTACTTTCTACTAAATTCGCGTTGAAACAAGAAGATTGAAAGCATTTTTAAGATTTTCTTTACGAAAATATATTCAATGTTCTTATGTCAGAGAGCAGCGCCTTTAAACTTTTAAATGGGCCATTGAAAATTTTTACACATAAATTTTGTTGCAAAAAGTTACAACTGGTATAAATTGAAAATGTTTGAACCGAGAAAATTGATTCCCTGATTTTATCGAGTGCTAACGAAATAGTTCATTTTGTGCTAGGTTTTTTGCGATACAACCCTTAGATGCTATAATAATTAGCTTGACTATATGTTCGATATTGACGTGATACATTTTATTTTGTTTATTTTGTTACACTGCATTATTTTCTATTATTAAGATGAACATTATTTTCATAATGCAGCTGTATTACTTAGATAGGTTCTTGAATTAATAATTTTAATTTTATTTTTTTGTTTAAAAAGGTTAATGTATCATTTTTTATAAACATAACAAAATAACATTTACTTGAGGTCAAAAATTACATTTATTTTTCCTGATATTAATCACACGATCTACTTCCTAATAAATATGCAACAAATGATTGAGAGCATGGTAACTCGATTTGTGACGTGAAACGATTTTTACATTCATATTTTAGTATTCAGATGAAACGGGTCATGATCATACGACCTGACCCACTTGAAAAATATACTTATACTCTTTTCATAAAGAACAACTTTATCTCAGACACCAGTATTCTCAGGCTTCAGCGACCTAAAATTACCCTAGATTGACAGTCGATGTTCCTCTAATTTCACATCGGTAAATAAGGTACTTGGCTCATCACTTTTGGAAAATGCTTGCCAAAACGCTTGATACAGTGGTTGGCTCTGTCGACAATTGTTGCTTACAATGTCACTTCCAGGCAGTTGTACAAATTTAAACAAAAACACACTCAGTAAAATTTACAATTAATTCAAAATTCTTGTCGTCGTCTACAGAAGCTGGTTTCTGTAAAAAAAATCGGCAAGTTACCGATTTGTGTGACGTCAAACTGTTTCGAACCTGAGTTACCGATTTTGTGACAACTGATATTTCTGTACGTTCAAATCGTTAAAAATTTGGTCCGTGATGGAAAAGAACACAAATTGAGAAGAGACGTTGTGAAATTGAATCAAATAACAGCTGTTTATTTACATTTGTTCATTTACTTTTCAAATTTTATTTGGAATTATTTTCAGAAACGGAAATAATTTGACACTTAGTGAAATGAAAAGTAAACATATATTTGCAACCGGTTACTTTTGCGTTACTTTAACAAATATTTTTTTTTTGTTTAAGTTTCTGACTGTTATGTATACTGGTTTTAGTTTTAAAACACATTATCTTGGAAACTAAAATGTTCTAAAATAAACAAAAAGATTATAATCAGTAAAAAATTCAAAGTACCCGGTTTTAAAAATTTATATTGAGTACTTGTTTCTTCATATTAACACAACATTACAAACATTTATTAGAATCGGTAAAATT
Source organism: Tricholauxania praeusta (assembly GCA_949775025.1). Taxonomy (NCBI): domain Eukaryota; kingdom Metazoa; phylum Arthropoda; class Insecta; order Diptera; family Lauxaniidae; genus Tricholauxania; species Tricholauxania praeusta. The sequence goes on along the minus strand of OX459028.1, from coordinate 59,632,545 downwards.
CGCACTTACTGGAGAGTCAGTGACAAAACTGACATTTTAAATCGATTCACATTTCTTACAGAAACACTTTTTGAAAAGGTTCCATTGGAATGAAATTGGAGAATGTGACAACTTATCGATTTGAAACGAATAAATTGAAACCGAAGTCGATTCAAATATTAACTGAAACAGTACAGGTGAGAGTGACGTCAAATCGGTAATAAGAGTCGGAAACTGCGATCGTTACGAGTTACAGAAACGAGCTTCAGATTTCATAAAAATGTCGATTTGAAATTTCACATTTTTTAAGGATGATTTTTTTTTCTGTCGAATACGACTACGATGATAAGGGTGAATAGTTTTTGGTAAACTTAGCTTTGTTTTGATCAAATTTTTTGACATCGAAATAAATTTCTATGCTTAATGTTTCAGAAACTATAACATATGCCTATGACTGTGAGATGTTTGTAATCCATAGCACTTTTAACAGGACTCAGACTTTGTTGATGATTTTGTTTTAATTTTATTTTATAATTGGGCTCCTGGTTTCCCTTTAAGTCTTCTTAACATTATATTTGTGAAATCTCCCAAATACTTTAGCTGGTATAAGAAACGAGACATAGTACCCCACAAAAACTATGCTTATGCCTACACTCAAACTTATTATTAACAAATTTTAGAATTTTTTTACTGCTCGGCGGTTCTTTGTTAGAAACTTAAGTTTCAAAACAGAAACAGCACTTAAAAAGTTATTTCAATTGGCAAATGCCTATTGATTTATTATTGTATTATTTTCTGCACTGCTTATGCATAACTGAAAAATTACAATTAACTAATATTATGGCTTAAGTATTAAAATTTTTAAATCAATTTTAATTACAAAATACTTTCGCATCACTTTCCATATTCCCGAAATATGCGTTGATTTACCTGCCTGCAGCAACAACGTGTACAGCAAATGCGAAGCAAAACTGAAAATTTTTTTTTTATTTTTATGAAACATCCGATGCTGCAAGCATTTTATTTTAATTAAATTTCCAGCAGCGCTTCAAAACAAATTGCTCGTGCCGACTAAAATTAATATTCCAAAATGTGGACAGCACAACATAAGAGCAAGCAATTTAACAAATGATTAATGTACACAATAAATTTCCGTTGAATCCATTTGTGAAATTAACATATCTAATGATTTACGCCTACAAAGTGTTGAGCGATTGGCAAGCGCACACAAGAATAACAACAAATAAAGTTAATTAGAACAAGAAAATATTTGCTAAGATATAGGCATGAACTTGCTGTCATTACAAAAATTAATAATGAAATTGAAATAAGAAGAATAAATACTTTAGTACTCAGCACTACTAAATGATTTTCAATTAATGTTTTTTTTTTCATGTGCTCCTTGCGTTTGTATTTTCAACAGAAAGACCAAAAATGTACCCCATAGCATTCACCACAAAAAAAAAATGTTAAATGAAACAAAATGAAACAGTAGCAGCATACGGTAGACTAAATTGAAATTTTGGACTTATGTGCTTATGTATTGTACGCATACGTACAAGCTGCTTTTATCCTGCGGCAATATACAACAACAATGTTGCCATTAATCCAAAGTAAGATTGACGTTGCGCGCATGCGTGAATATTGTCAGTTGTTCGATTGAAGCTAAAAGCAATATTGCGAACAACAGCAACTAACAATTGCAACAACTACATTGCCAAAGGGCTTGCCAACAATTTATGATGGGAAGACATGTGGCAAGAAGAAATACTTTCTCCGATTGATCAGAAATCAATGGAAATTTCTGGAAGAAAAAAATATCGAAATCAAGATAATGAAATTTTGTATGTTTTGTTTGTGCTTTTCCGTTAACTTGATTGTAATTTATTTGTTAACTTAAAGAATGTCGTGTAAATATGCAGATACATGTGGTTTTTCGAGCTACTGACAATTATTTCAAATCGTAAATAATAAATAAATGATTTTTCGATATTTCAGTAGAGAAAATGTTGAGATCATAGAACCATTTTGAAATAAATCCAAGCATATTAAAAAAGTTGAAAAATTTATAATGATGTCGAAAAATGTATATACTGAGACTGTGCAGTTGAGCTCGTTCAAACAGCCTCGAAACTCATGAGCTTTTCACAAAATCTCAACACCAAATCAAGTTTGGGGAAAAATTCGAAACTCGAACAAACGTATAGCTCGAAATTCATGAGTTGCAGTCGTTTGTTACGGACATCGAATGAACTGAAAATAAATTGATTAGAACGAATCGAGTTGTTCGAGTTAAACTCGTTGTGTACGGCAAAAGTTCGAACATGTTCGATCAGCTCGTTGCACAGTCTTTGTTGTTGTAATCGATATATGTAAAAAAAAGCTCTATAGAAGTCGAATAATAAGAAAACTATTGAGAATTTCGATGTAAGTATTGCACTCGAAATACTTTGAGCTCAATGTGAAAGGAGTTATATTCTTGGGCCTTTTTGAACACTTCTTCTGATGTTATGAAAAGATTATAGCTCTGGTTAATTAGAGGACTGCACTATGTCTCTTTTTAGTCAAAAATTCACTGACAATTTGGCTCAACTGCAGTTGAGATTCTGCAATTTGTTAGCTTTTATCTCATCGGAGAAATTTTTAAATTATCAGCTATTCCCTTTCTTGGCAGAACGTGAGCTATTGTTTTTAGCCACTAAATGAAGTCCCACTACAGCTCTGTGTTTCTATGAATTAATTTGTAGCTCTTTGCATGCTGAAGCTTAACCCATTTTATAATCATTGGTATCGGTACATCCTGGCATCCATATAAATTGATATATCGGGCATTTCACGCGAAGCGGACAGGGGAAATGGGGTCATGTTTCCAATTTCAGATATATTTGAATATGTTGTACCTATACATGACCTCGACACAGAAACAAAATATTATTAGAATGGCAACACTGGTTTACAAAATATGGGTCTTTGGAAATTTAAGAAATTGTAAGGTATGTACTACTTCAAATGCCATTATTCAGTTTAAACAATTCTGGTGAAATAAATTTACTACTGGATTTTATACTTCATTTATTGGCCTTTTTAACCTCACAAATGGATTTTAAAAATAAATAAAAAATACACTGAAAAAATTAAAAAATATTTTTCTTTATCGTTTTTTTCAATGTACGCCTAACAAAACATTTTTTTTAGTGCATTAAAAAACAGCTTATAGTATGCTTATACTTCGTGCCAAGTTTGATAGTCGGCCACCCAGCCGTTATGGAGCTATATGCATTGCAATGCCGAAACCCGAGTCGAATCAGTTGTTTATGATATGTTTATGTTGACAAGGACTACACAGGCCGTCAAAATTTGTACAAACCTCTTACTCAGGGACCAGAATATACTTTTCCAACGATTTTTGATGCGCCAAATTCGAATCAAAGGTCAGAATTTCTCTGATGATTCCGGATTTCGAGATATTTTAACTTAATTTCGAAAAACTGTGATTTTCACCCTTTTAGGTTGAGAACTGGAATTTCTGACCTCGTATAAGAATTTGGCGCGTCAACAACCTTCGAAAAAATTAGTTCTGATTTCTGAGTAAGCCTGTGTTATCAAGGGCTAGAAATATTTCCATACTAATTTTAAAGTGGCCTGGAATGACCTGAGTGTAAGAATGGTTCAATTGTTCTCAGAGGGAATGTAGATGTTTCTGCTCGTATACCATATGCGATAGTTTTGTGGGGTGAGTCAGTTTCCAGCAATGAAACATTAGATTGTACATAAAGTTGTATTTGGGCTTAAATTACTTAAGTTGTGACGTTTAAGTTCTTATCCCCATTATTATATTTCATTTTGTGGAATGAAAAGTTGAGACATTTGCTGCCTGGTCAAGAATGCGTTAAGTTATGAGACTCGTGCTTGTTTGAGACTAGCTTACGGGCTTATCACACCAGAATTCTTCTTTGTTGGCAACTCTTAGCTTCCCGGCATTCAAGTCGTAGGAAATATTTAAGCAAAAAGGTCAAAGTTTTTATACGATATACGAGTTCTTTTTGTTTGGAAAAATTATGTTATTGGTCTTTTTGGGTCTTAAACATAACACTTCTCTTATCATCATCTGGCTATATGGCTAAAGCATACTGCAGGTGACATAAGGATGTGGTTTCACACTTGATAAAAAAGTATTTATTTTTTATTAAAATTAATGGAATTTCTAATATTTGTTTCGGTCAAAAATCTTACTAAAACTAAAAGCAATGAAAAATAAAATATTTTTCCACTCTAATGTTTACTTCTAAAATAAAACTTGATCAAAAAAAGCTGCAACAATCCTAATAAAATCTTTTTCAATTTTAAGCCGCCAAGGAATGTGGCTCTAACTAAGTGCACCCAAAGAAAAGCAACAAATGCGTATGCGTAGAGTTTGCTCTTTTTTCGCATTCGCATTTGAACGCAGCTTTTACAGCATCTTCTTTGCTGCAAATTCCTTTGGTGCAACTCCTTTTCATCCGCATACTAACTGCCGCTGTTGCTCTTGGACAATTTAAAATACATTTGTAACATTTTTCAGCGTTACGCCTCTTTTGCTGCGCTCTTGCAGCTGCAAATTCCACAAAATGCATTTTCTGCAGTTACATTTTTTTTCTTCTTTTACTTTTCGCAATTTGTAAATTTTGTTTTTAAGCAACGACACCATGATTGTGCAAAATAAATAAGGTATGTGACATGGTATTTGCCATATGCTGTGCACTGTTATGCTGTGAATATGAGTGACTAAATGCCTCGAAATTAACAGTTAACCAACCAACCGACAGACTAGGCACCAGTGCTCATAAGAAAATATTTAAATGCACAAAACAGGTCGCCAACGTCATCGCCAATGTTGGTTGTGTGGTGTTAATATCTCAAAAAATCAATATGATGCGGGTCCAATGCGGTGCGACGATTTGCCGCATGCTGATTTTGCATTTCTTGCATCAGTAGCAAAATTATCAATGAGTTGTGGCCAAATGTTTGTCGTGATTTAACAGTTGATGATGCATTGCGGAAACTGTGAACAAAAAAAATTTGAGCCGCTCTTTAGTCAACGTTTGCACTAGGAAATTCTGTGAGAGAAAGTCGTGTCTATTCTCTTTTGTGATTTTTATTTTGTGTTTGCGACAAACAAGAAGAATTTTCGGAAAGAGTTTCTGTGTGTAAACGCTGAGTTAGAAAATATTGTTGCTTTATTGAAAATATGTGAGTTTTCGTAATAATATATGCGATGCAGATTTCTTTACTTATTTGTGAGGTATAAAACTGTCAAATAATTCAATGATATCAATTTTTGAAAAAGGAGGTTAAAGTCTTCTTTGCTTAATGGCAATATAGTCTTACATAAAGGGCATCCAACAAATGATTCATGAAAACTGCTTCCTTATGAAGATTAAAGCGCACATAAGGCCCTTTCCGCGCGCTATTTTTCAAATGTGCTACTATTTAAAAGGCAACTGCGCTACTTGTGCTACCCAGGGTCGCATTACATTTTTTGCCACCCTATGTTTGAAATGACCTTTTTTGTTGTTGAGAGCTTGCGTGTAAACGTTACCAAAATCGTATGTATCGTATGAGATAACTTGAAGTTTTGTATGTAAATCACTCTAGGAATCCAAAACAGCAGGCTATTTTGTTCCGAACCCAGGACGAATGCTTTCAAAAGTGGTTTGAAAAGCACACTTCTTTCCGAAACGCAACATAAGCAGAGGTTATTTTGTTCCAAAATAAAAAATTACCATAGGTCACATTTTGGAAAAAAACGACTCATATGTGAAATATCTATACAATTTATTCAAAAGTGGATATTGGTTTGTAACGCTTTGTCGGAAAACATACTGCTCCGATTTTAATAATTTCTTTTTTAAAAAAATATATTTGTTCTAAATAAGGTTATTGCGTACTTATATTTTTATTTTTTAAAGTTAAATATCCTCGTTCAAGAATTTTTCTTTGTTACTTCTTAAGAAAGAAGATACAATGAGATGTTAAGAGAGTAATTTCATTATAAAAACTAACGAGACGTACGCGTGCGAAGACGCGGGTACCACTTATACCAAAATCAAATTTCAAGTTTTAGCCACTACTAAAAGCTTTACAAAATTCGTAAGATCTTACTTTTTTTTGCAAATATGCAATCTGCACAAGTTTCATCAACATCGGCTAAGCTTTTTCGAAAATGAATTTTTTCATTAAGTATATCGGTCTCTAAGTCACGTTGATTGAAGAAAATAAATAAAAAAACTTGAGAGTGATCAAAGATAAGCTGGTAAACATTTGCCACAAGTTGTGTTTTAAATTCATGGACATCGAAAGAACTTCAAAGTAAACAAAACGTATTTGGTGGTATTCTTTAAAATGCTCTTACCATAAAGGTTTTATTCGAAAAACAAAAAAAAAAATCTTTAAAAACTCCAAAAATTGTAAACAAAACGTTTGCATAAATTATGAAATCTTTTTCCATCACCACCAGTTGTTTCTGTATTTACTTAATTACAAACCTTAATGTTATAATCAATTTTGGTTTGTATTTATAGGCATTTATGTCTATCCCATATTCAATACGCATTTTTTTTATACTACAGCCACAGTTCAAACTATTTGAGTCGGGCTTTAAAGCTGAACCAGCTGGTCGTGCAGCACAATCCATTCCATGTACGTTATTAATGAAGATTAATTGCTATGCTGATTGCTATTTGCTGATAGTGATGTTAGCGAGATGTGGACATTCATAAATCTTCGCCTTAATTATTGTCACCGACCATTTATATTGATATTTTTATGAAAAACTACTATGGTAGGCTTTTTCAAGTTCATAACAAAGTTGTGTAAGCACTTTTTCTTCGTACCTTTTGTAAAATTAATTCTGAAGTTTATTCATATTGATTTCTCAATGCGAATGAATTTAAGGAAAAGCTTTCACGTATTTTTTTATTTTAATGAGCTTTTAATTTTCTTAGTGAAACTTGCTCTCTATACTTTGTAATAAATAGTACCAGAAGGCCCGCTAGTTATTTGGTTTTTTATTGTTATTCTATGAATAAAAATAAAAACAAAATGAGCACTTATGAATAGGAATTTATACGATCTTACTAACTTATGATCGATTGAAATTTCAAAACAACAAAGTATTTTTTCGTAAAAATCACGAAAAAATCTAGTGGAATCACTCGTTACAATTTCTTATTTACAAATGAAATTCAAGTAATGAATCTTAAAAAAAAATGTTCGTCAAAAAAATTACGAAAACTTTCAATTTTACGCCATTGCATTTTGGAAACTAATAAGCAAAATCCTCCCGGAATGTAATCAATCTTTATTACAACTACCAACTATCAAAATTTGAACAAGATAGGACCATAGTAAATTTTTACCTGGTACACTTGGCAAATTTTGCACCTTATAGGAGTTAAATAAATTTTGGGTTTAAATAGGAGTCGCCACGCCTGTTAGTGCCAATCGGCACAATTTTATTACAGTGTAAGCTTATGGTAACCAATATTACAATATTAAGCTTAGTTAGATTTGCTAACATAATTCAATAAATATTACATTAAATGTGGGAGATGTTACGCCCACTGCTGGATTTATATCGAGTTAGTGGTCTAGAAAGCTTAAGCTAAGAATTTAATTTCATAATGCAATAGTTCACTAAGTCTTTCGTTTACACTTTCTTGTGTTTTATAGATGCCACGCCTATTGCTGTAATCTTGCTCAATTTTAATGCAGTGAAACTTTATCAAAAGTTGTATTCCCAATTTCACTATGATTGCTATCATTAAGTTCACTATATATAAAATGTAAATATTTTAGGTTTCGTACAATACTTTTCACTTTGGTTTAGTTTTGAAAACAATTGCTAAAGTAGTTAATTTAATATTTCGTTTGGAATAATTTATGCATATGGGAGGTTCCACGACCTGTACCTATTGAGTGAACTGTAAAAGTTTTAGTCCAAGTGCTTTCGATATGTTTTTTAATGGCATTTCGCCTTCGTAAATTTAAGATTTGGAGCATTTCAGGCGATGTGGACAATGCACAAAAAAGAAGACTTAGATATTTGTTCATATTCGGCTTTATTGTACTTCTAGAAGGCGTACACACTTATTTTTTTTTGTATAAGGCTTAGTTTTGGACTTCCAAAAATTGACGTAATGTGAAGAATGGATTTTTCAGAAGCAGTTTTTCGAACTTAACAAAATTTCAATAAAATATGAAACATAGTGGTTGCTATAGGAAACTTACTGCTCTTTTCAATTATGAAATCAGATTGGAAATTTGATTTTTTTTCTTGTAGTAAACCGGAAGTGAACATTTCATCTCAGAATTTAAATAGTTTCGACATATTTTATTTGTTTTATTTTAACTTTAAAATAAAGCACAAAATATACCGGAAATATGCAAAAAATTTTTAAACGTGATCTTCATTAGTTTACGAGATATATGAATTGAAGTGCATGCGAGCCGCACTTTGTGTGGGACGTGGCACTTTCTTAAGTACTTCAATTTATATGTCTCCATAACTAGTAACGATCACGTTATAATTTTGTTTGTGAAGCATCTGTATACTTAAGGCTTTTTTTAAAAATAAAATATTTAAAAAATATTTTGTCGAAAATACTGAAAGTTTTATTCGATTTGATTGATACATAAAAAAATTTGAAATTCAAATTTGACTAAAAATTAAAAAGAACATCTTTTTACTAGTTAAAACAATATTGTTTATATTTTATTATAAATTTCTTGATTCCAATAACAGCGTTCAAAAATTACGGTCTTTAAACTTCGCCAATTCTTCTGAAGCCCATAACTCAGCAATTAAGCCTCATACGAAAAAAAAAATTATGTGTACACATCTAGGTCTACTAGATGTATAACAAACCGGAATATAAGCAAATTTCACGACCTCATTTTATTTTCATTGTCCGCTTCGTCTGAAATACCCAATATTTAAAGTGAAAAACCTCAGCTTTTTTTCTATGGAAAGCACTTTGACTAAGATTTTATACAGTTAGTTCAACAACAAATTATCTACACGAAACTGAGGGTGTCAACCATAAATCTCAAATTATTATCCCACCCCCTTATTACAGGCAGTTTTTGAAGTAACAGTAAAAATGTTGGGATGTATGTTATGTTATTACCATCTAATAGGACAACACTTTGCCCAAGCTTGAGGTCAATCGTTTAAGTGCATTACATCATATGTATGTACTTATATCACAGTGATTCTTGGAAAACAATTTTCAAATTTCAATTAATTTAATTTAATTCCAGCAAAATTTCATTACGTTATCTCCACTACTTGCTTCAAATGGGTTGAAGTTTTGTATAGCATATTGTATGGATTCTAAAGACTAAAAATATCGTTTCTTGTCCTCAAAGTTTTTGAGTTTTTTCCAGCTGAGTCAAATGAGTAAAATTTTAATTTTTCCTTACAAGACTTCAACATCTTCGGCATACGTACTTAAGCTATCAAGCTCCAATTATGCAAATATAGCTAGCTTAATTAATTCTATGTGGCGCGTGTTTAAAAATACGATATGTACATATGTATATACAAATTCAGTACACTTAAGAATAGTAAACAGTTAACTAACAAAACAATAAACTTCACAACACAATAAATATGGCTCACATTTAAAAAAATAATTTTGTATTAAGCGAATACGCTCAAACAGTAACTTATTATCAAGCAAACAATGCTGTACAGTTTAGTTTAGAGAAAACATCTCCAGTAAAATTAAATTTATTAATAATAAATTCACACCAGACAAATGTCAAAGTTGAATTAGTACGTACTTTCTCTATTTTGAATAGAAAGAAAAGTCTTAAGTCTTGAGTTAATTAACTCAGATCGTAGAATGAATAATAAATTTAAGGCCAGATGTGTCACAATGCACAATTTCTTTATTCGGCGAAAAATTTAAATTTTTTTCATTTAAACATAATTCAATATGTTAATAAGTTCTTCGATTTTGTTCAAGTATTGCAAATATAGTTCTGTTCCGAAAACTATAATATCGGTGTATGCGCTTGCATAATCGTCGGTATCCTACAAGACTCTGTTTCAAACACCCTTCAGTTCAGTATATTCATTAACTAGCTAATCCCCGTGACTTTGTACGCGTAGCCTGTTTTTAATTAAGCTATAATCGAAATTATTTCGGTCACTTATAAAAGTACCGGGCAATAAAATTTAATGTTTTATTTACATTTACCAGTATCTTATTTACATCCAAAAGGACGTTAACGCACCAGTTTATAATGATATGGTGCATATTAGTACGAAATATATAAACCATTAGCTCTAACTTTTTTCTAAGTTTATTTGAAAAATTTACGAACACAACTTTAATAATTTTTCAAATATTTTCTTCTGAAACAAACAGCTTTTATTTTCAAACATTTCAAAATTTTATTCAAAATTTTTAGAAAACAATTTATTTTTTTTTAAATTGCCATGGGAACGACAAAAAACAAAGCACACACACTAACTAACACATTTAATTCCCATTCAACCCTGCAAGAACGTTTCAATTATATAACTCGTTATTTGTGTGTTATTGCTGCTGAAAGTATTGATTATAAATCTAAAAACATTCAATTAGTTTGTATAGAGCGTTAGGACAAATCTAACTGATACTTTTCTGTTCGTGTGAGCTTGTATCCTTTTCTGTCACATGTGTCGTTATTACAATGAGTTACTCTAATGATCTCTTTCTCACTTGTCATTAATAACCTGGGTATAACCAATTAATACCTAATGATTTTGGTAAGCGATATAGTTTATTAATGTCTCATAAATAACTCCTTGTCTTTGACTCGAGCAAACTGATAAATTTTACTAAGCTTTCTAACGCCTAACTCAAAATTTCTCATTTCTTTTAATTATTCATATCTTGAAATTTCTGTTGCCTTTAATTTAAAATTTTTAACAAAATTTGTTATAAATGTTTAATTTTAAGGCACAAATAATTTCACTTTGACAAAAAAAATCAGAATTACACAGCGGAAAATATGTTATACACAACATCTATAAATAGCTATACTCATTGTAGGCAGTAATGCTCACAAACCCAGCAACAACGGTAAATGATTTTTACAAAGGGATGGTCGCTTTGTAGGCAGCTTGCCTACATCTCTATACACAATGTATAGCAAAGGAAAAGCAGATTGCCTTAAAACATCGCTTACTAAGAGCCTGTATAGTTTACCGAGTTGCCTTCAAAGTATGAAGCCAACAGGCAAGGCCGCTTACATCTCCATATACAAATCAAGCAGCAAACAGACAGACTGCCTACAACTCCATATACAATGCAGGCAGCCAACAAACAGACTGCCTACAGCTCCATATACAAAGCAGGCAGTCAGCAAGCGTACTGCCTACAGCTCCATACACAAAGCAGGCAGCCAACAGACAGACTGCCTACAGCTCCATGTACAAAGCAGGCAGTCAACCAGCGGACTGCCTACAGCTCCATACATAAAGCAAGCAGTCAGCAAATTGCTAAACTGCATCTCCATATAACAATAACAGCAAGAATTAGATAAGTCTGCATTTTATTTCCGTTTGACTTTTTTTTTTAAATTTCCGTTTGATTTTTCCTTTTTTTTTGACTCATAAACAAAATATCACAGTAAAAATTTCATTTGTGAAACATACAACACAAAGAGTATAGCTTTCATTCAGAGTACTTCATCGATTTGCCGCTGGGAAAATTTTACTTCAAAAATAAAGAGAAAAAGATATGCTCAAAATTTTTTGTCTCTTTTAGCCATATGTAACTATGTCAATATTTTGTATAAGTGGTGGTACCGGATAAGAATTTTTTTGGTAAATGTGTTAAAGAATCGGTTATTACGTTCTTGCAGGGAGTGATTATGTTTATACATATGTTTGTTTTTATGTGTGAAATTAATTTTTTTAGCAATTTTAAAACTTAAATATTTTGATATTTAACAGGAATATCATGACAATTTTAATTGGAGATTGAGACCAAGCGTCTAAGAAATAACCCAAAATAAATTTGATTGAAATTGATCAAGCAGTTTTTTCGTGATATGCGAACCTCGAAAACAACTATGATTTTATTTATATAGATGACATTTTTTAGTGTTTAGTAATGTAAAGATGCATGTCTATGCTGATGCCCTACGGATGTACTTGTCTCGTCACACTGGTCTAATTGACGACTTACTTTTAAGATACATAAAGATTCTGGGCTGTTTTATCGTAAACTAACTTGTGGCCAAGAATTGTGTTTTTTTGATTGAGATTTGAGAGCTCCATTGTACCGTTATGAGAAACTACAAATCAGCATATATATTAGATGCCATTGTTAAAATAAAAGTCATGTCAATACTGAATAACCATGGACATAAGCACATGTCAAAAGCTTTATTTTGATCAAATAAATTTTAATTATGTCAAATCTAAAGTAAGAAACATAGATTTTAATAATTTCTAAACGCTGACCTAATGACCTAAATTACCCAATTTACAAACAATAATAGCCAGCTTTTTGTCAACACAATGAAATTAGTGAACTATTATTACACACCTGATGGCTTTGAATATTATGCACATAACTTAAGATTAGTCGACAAGTTAAGCTTTCCATAGATTAGAGAAAAAATCATTCATACTTAAAATTCATGTAGCTGCGTCTTAACAAAATTACCATAATGCTATTTTTATGAACGAACATAAATGAAATCAATACCGCTCACTCACCAACTGTAAGAATTCAAAACGAACGTCAATGCATTTTCCGCAGACAATCAAAGCTTAATGGCTCAATTCGTAGAATAGCTTGGAGTGGCTGTAAAAAAATCTTAAGCCGTTACCAACTCTCAACGAAGGTGAGCTGAAAATCTGATCTTTTGGTTTGATGACATTGCGATGACAGCGCGTGACAATATCTTGCATAAAATCTATGAAAATTTTATACCAAAATAGGTTGGGTTACACAGCATGAAAAGCGCATAAAAAAAGACTGATAAAACTTTGACTCCAACGGAACAAAATATTGAAAGATTGCTAAATCAAAACTATAAAAAATCCATTCAAATCGAATGTCATGAAATTAATTTGATTTTATTACCCCGATCGCGTTATAGCAGCGCATATTTTCTGCATCATTTTCAATTCTGTAGAGCCAAGTGTTAATGAACTCGAAATATTTGCTGAGATGAGACTGCAAATGAGAATGCCTTCTTCTGCTATAACTAGATACAATAACAATAACAGCAAAGAAGAGGAAAGGGTACAAGTCCTACACAACAACAACAACAACAACAACAACAACAACAACGACAACTCGTTAGAGTTTAAGGAGTCAGCACGAACAAAAAAAAAAAAAATGCTGATCATCTAGAATTGCATTTGGAGCGGACAATAAAACAACAACAACAACAACAGTAACAGCAGCACTTTCTACTCCAACTCGCGGGACAGACAAAATTCTTTATACAACAGTCTCTAGCAATGGGATGTTCAAAAATGTTTAGGGTTGCCAGGTCAACTATAGTAGTTTGCAGGTTATGTTAGAGCGAATCAGTCTAAGCCAACTCACTTCGACTCAAGTTTTTAATGAAAAAGGAACCTTTTATTTAAAATAATCAGCTCAGATTATAATCATCGCATATTCTTTGTTTCATGAAGGAAACGATAATCCAGTCTCTAAAGGGAGACAGGATATTTCGAAGCATTTTCATTGTTTTGTCGACCTCAGGCGACAACAAGAGCTCGCTTTAACTCAGTATATATCATTCTCTATGGTATCGTCTTCATTTAATGAAGGGATTGAATCTATGTATACTTTATGCCTCTACCGGAATAGAGTTTCCTTCTTTGCTGACTCATCTTCCCATCAAATTTTTTCTAGTCGATTACAATTATGATGATTTTGTATTTTATTAACAGCTTATACCACCAAAAATCAGACTGTTTATCGCCAAGTTTGCGTTTCAGCGTTCCTTTACAGATTGACAGTCTGATCTCTCGCTTGTTTTGGATCTGTTTCTATGCCAACTTCTTGGAGTTTATCTGACAGTTTTTCGAGCATACCAAAACAATTTATAACATAACTAATACTAGAAAAACATAGAACTATCCCAGCAATTAGAAAAAATGGCAGCTCTGAAAATACTTAAAGTATAAACCGCAATATCAGTGACGTACGCCTGCTATGCACGTTAGGCAGCACGCTAAGTTCAGTAAAAACAGCAAACCAGTTCCAATGTTGTCGTCATCAACCGTTTTGGGGCTGCAATTCCAAAAGAATTTTTGCTTTTACTACGCCTGTTGTTAAACTGCAGCGCTTTGTTTATATCAGCAAATTCCACTTCACAAGTTTTCTTATGTGCCTTACTTCCTTTTTTCTGGATTTCCTTTTTATTGTGATTATAAAACTTTGTTCGTATCTCTTTTATTCGGATTTTGTCTATAATTTCATTTTTATTTTTTCTTTGCAGCTATAGCTTTTTATTTTGATTTCCAGTTCTTGATCGTTCTCCTTGGGTTGAGTATCCTCGAGGGTATTTTTTGATGTTCTTGCAACAGCATCCTCGCTGCATGTATGTGTTGTTATGTCTTCTGTTGTTTTTTTTGGCAGCAGCAGTAAAGGAACTGGTTTGTGCTTTTTTGTTATTCCATTTAGGATCTTTTTTTTTTTGTTTGTATTTTAATAGCACTTTTATTAATAGCAGTACAGCGCATAACATGAGGAGCAATAAAGGTTAAATGGAAACAGGAAACTGCATTGCCAATATGACAGTAGGATGTTAAGTAAAAGTTGAAATTAAAATTAAGATTTCTGAATAGGAAATGAGTATTTTAATTATGGCAGGAAGTGTACAATCTTAAAATACATAAAAAAGGATACTATATAGGTAAAAAAATATGGAGTAATTCAAAGAGCTTAGTGATATACCTTGAGATTATTTGTGTCTAGAAAAATGACATGTGTATATATAAAGTCGGGAGGCTTCAAAACAACGCTTGCATAGGTTATTCGGGCTCATGCAATGATCTAGAGGAAATCTCAACAGTTACAAATGGAGTATAGTAAACAAACTAAGCTTGACATAACTATTTTCAAATCACTTGAAAGCCTAGACATACTTTATTGATTTAGCTCTATAACTTAGATATTACGCATATTTTTTGGTATACGGTCACAAACATTAAATGCATAACATTTTAGGGAAGTGTTCTCCTAGTACCATTATATTTGCCTCAAATTGATAAAGAACTTTTAAAAACATTTACTAACAATTAACAAATGCTGCTATATGTTACTACGTCTTGAATTGAAAGTTAGATCGCTGTTAAATGGATCAAACATGACATTTATTTTGATAGATTGAAGATGTTTGGTTAGAACACATATCTATTTAGTAATCTTAGATTGTTAAGAATACATGCAATTTGCAAAAATAAAATGATCATCCTGATTTTTATTAAAATTTTGATCAAAACAAAATTTTCGTCAAATTTTTTTTTGTTTTTAGCAAATTTATTGCAAAATTAAACTTTAGGTAACTTCATAAGCATAAGTTTATGGCTCTTGAGAGACTGAACCGATCTGAATGATATCTTGGCATATTACAGGCGGTGTATTGGGATGTATGTAATTCCTAATTAATTCCACGGAGCTGTACATATTTATATACACAGCCCCATCATACCAGTTTTGGTTAATTTAAGCCCCGACCATTCCATGAACTCTATGTGGACAGCTGCTCTTTACATTTGAGCCATGAGGGAAGAAACATCCAGTTTTTAAAATACTTAAATGGCGGAAGCCATGAAGTTCGAAAAAAAAGCTACATCATAGCAAGTCTTTGAACCGACGGTTCAACAAAGCTATGCAGCAAACAAGAAATGACAAAATAGATGACAGATGGCACTTAGTGTGCATATAAAGTGCACTTTGTACATGTCATTGGTAGAACCCTTTATGGCTCAAGTGTTAAGATCGGCTGTCCACTTATAATACCTTTTATATTTTTTTTTGAAATTTATGTGCTTGAGATAAAAAAATATTTTTTTCGCTCAATATCTGATTTTATAGCCATGAACAAGCGAACATTTGCGTTAAAGGAATCAATCAGAATATGATTTAATAATTATTACTAAATATATGGTTGATACAATAAAATTGTTCAAATATATTGCATAATAGCTAACACTAAATATTTTGTTCGCCCATTCCAAATTAAAGAGTATCATGAGTTGAGTCTTACCAAGTTTTGGTATTACAATCGATTCATTTTCTCAGTGTAAATGATATTCATTCATTCATATTTCATTAGTTAGAAAGAAACAAAAATATAATAAGAATTGTACTGTACTGTACAATAAATAACTTGAATGTACTGTACTGTACTGTAAATAACTTGAATGATATATAATCGAAAATATTGGTTTGAAATATACAATTTATTGAAAATAAAAATGATACGCAAGTTAGTAAAAATATTAACAAACTGCTGGCGATTTGAAATCAAAGCCATTTCACAACACTCAACACTCTAATAACAAAATTGTTATTAGTGTTACTATACACATGAAATTAAAAGATTTGTCAAATAAATCTACATAGTTCCCAACAAGCTCTATTAACCAAAATCCAATCAAATATTGTAAACATAAAATATTGATTTTGATACCAAATTTATCCGGCAAACATAAATGCGATCTTTCTGCAAATTGATATCAAATTGACAACAAAATTGAAATTTTATTTTAGAGCAAGCCAGCATGCTGAAAGTAAGCGTTATCAGTTGAAATGTCAAAATTTTGTGTCACTCTCAGTTGTCATCAGTTATCCAGCCGTACAGGAAAGTGTTGATGTAAGCCCAAATTTATCGATTCCAATGCGTTCTCAGTTAGGTCTGTCACAAAAACATGGCATATTTTACGTTGAACAAAATTATTATCACGCAAGAATTTTGAAATACCGTGAATCTGTTGATTTTATCCTGAAACAATTTGAAGATGATGCTGATTTGCTTACCATGAAAATCATATTCTAGGATGACACGCATTTCCATATCACTGGATCGGTAAATAAGCAAAATTGTCATTACTGATCTCACGGCAATTCACAAATTATTCACGAGGAACCTTTATATTTCATATAGTTAAAGGTGGTTTGTGGTATTGTATGAAGTCTTCGGTACCTATTTTTTCGAAAATGAGTAGGAGTTACAATTATTATCAAGAGTGAGCGTTACAGATCAGTGATAACGAACTTTTTATGGCATAAATTGGAAGATATTGTGACGCTACGTGTCACACAGCACATGCAAAATGGACTTATTGCGTCAAAAGTTCAGAGGGTCAATAATTTCAATAAATACAAATGTGGAATGAGCTCCAAGAAGTTAAGATTTAACATACTTAGTTGAACTTTTCTTCTTGTGACTATCATTGAAGCCTATGTCAATAAATAAGCGAAAACTTATACATACATTAAAGTTCGTGAAATAATGCCTCATCTATTGTATGAAGTGGTCGAAAGAATGACACATCGTATTCACCTCTGTAAGAGGAGCAGAGGCGGCTGTTTTAATGATATTCTTTTCAGAACAAAATCAGAACGTTTGTATTTCAAAAATGAATGAAGATTGTTGCTCTGCTTCATTTCGATATCAAATTGCCAGCAAAGTTGTTAATACTGTATTTTTTTTAAGCAGGATGTTAGCAAGAGATGATTTTTTTTTTCTAATCAAATTGCCATAAGCGAACAACTTCTCTTAAAAATATCAAAAAAAAACATTCAAAGTCTTCCCTTTTGTTTATTGGGAACTGTGATTTGAAATATGACCAGTTTTTATATGAATGCATCTATCGAACTGTTAAATTTATAGAACTTTACATCATATTTTGCTTACTTTTTTAAAAAATCATTTGCATTTTTTCTTCGCTTCAAGTATTTAGTTTTATTTATAGCTGCACTAAGCCATTATTAGTTTTACAGTCAAAGCAACACTACAGCTGAGCTTTGACCTTAATTGAATATGGCCAATAAAAATGCCATAGCGTACTGTGCAGCGTAACAAAGGCAAAACAGCGTTAATAAAACTTAGCTTGTTGACTATATCTCTACCTCAGTTTGGTCTCCGCTCGCGCCCACACTAAAAAATCCAACTTCTTAAATTTAAATGTTGCCAAATACCGCATGCAAACTCGTAAATTTGCGAACTCGCTGCATGTTGCCAATTTGCGTGTGTGTGTGTGCATGTGTGTGTGTGTATGTGTGTTAAGTCCACACATTTGGCAGACGTTAAGGCGACCCATAATGAAAATTCAAAAATACCAACAACAAACAAATTAACCGTTAGCCTTAACCAAAGCAACAGCTAGCAGTAGTTGAAGAAGAAGAAGAAGAAGAAGTAGTGTGAGTTACTTTGTATTGGTGCTGCGTTTACTGGAACGTGCGCGTGCGCATGTTGACCTGCATCAACACCTACACACACATTGTGTTTTCAGTTACCAGTCGTCGTTGTTGCAATAAAGCAATTTGCACGGTTTTGTTAAATTAATTTTCTTTTTTTTTTTTTTGCCTCTTACATTTGAGGTTAACCAAAAAAAACAACACCAATAACAAATTATAATACCCAGCATCTTTCTGTTGAATTTGTTTTTGGTTCGCCTGCGGTTTTATTTTGAATTTTTTTCATTAATTTGATGTTATTTTTATTAATTTTAAATTGCCAAATAAAAATCGCCCAAATGCCAATATGTCACTATTTATGGTGTTATTGGCTGTTGTCATTTGTTGTTGACATTTTTGTTATGTTTTATTTAGTCATGCGGTGATTTATTATTTAATCGCCATACGCCTCTGCTATGGACAAATCCACACGTCAGTTATTTTTTAATCTTAGAACAATAAAATTTGGTATTTTTGCTTTAGTAAAGGTTATTCATCAGTAGCGACTCTATAGTATATTCAAACTCTTGCTTGAAAGTGTTTCAAAATGTTAAATAAATCCACAAAGAGCGATATTTGCTCAAGCCCAGAGGATCAAAAATGGGAATTTTTTTCAAATGTTTCAAATTTAAAGCCAAAATATATCAACCTTACTTAAACTTTAAAAAGAGACACTACTTTAGTATTTGCTAGAGATAAAGTTATTGAAACACAAAAAATTATATGTATTTTTTTTTTTTAAATAAAACAGATCGACATGAGATAGAACCACAATCCTTTTTTTTATTTTAAAGTACAATTAATAACATTTTTTTCTAAAAGTAGCATCATTCAAATGTTCGTTTCTGCACCTTTTACAAAGATGAATATGATAAGTACAATTTTCGAATTTCAGGATTTATTTCCTGAATTTCCGCTCAATATTCAATTTCAATGCATCAATTGTCACTAGTTTATTAACATGAATCAGTACCTTTAAGTGGTCACACAAGAAGAAACTCAAGCGATATTAAATCATAACTTCTTGGAGGCTATTAGATATCTGGATTTCTCGAGATATATGATAAACACAACAAATCGATTATGGCATGGGCTCTGTAAGACGTAGCGCTCACCGTCTTTTTAAAACTACATGCTTGTTAAATTAACTTTTTTCAATTCATGCTATAAAAAACCCGTATAAATCAATATCTGTACCACTCACCATTGGCATCCTTATTTTCGAAAAAAATAAGGACTGAAGTTCTCATCGTGCTATAAGCCACACCAAATGATTAATTTTACGGAATGTTAAGTTTTTTAGTGAATAATTTGTGGATTGGTTTGAAGAGCCATACTCTGTAATACGATCCGTAAAAAAAATCGTATCACAATTGAATAAATTGTACTCTAAAATGCATTGAATTGCAATGGTTTTTAAATCGTCTCTCTTTCGCATTGAATTACAGAGTAGGGCCTTATTAATGACCTTTATTTTTCGAGCTTTATCTATCGATTGGAACAAAAAAAAACTTATATTTTGATCCAAATTAAAATTTTTTTTTGCTCCAATCGACTATGAAAGGTTGAAAATGACTTTTGGATATCACTTAGAGTGGCTCCGGAATTTGAAAAGGACCGAAATGGTCGAAAATGGTCTTTTCCAGGATCCGTAGCCACCCTAAATGACCTTTCCCCATTAATTACAAGAAAAAAATGTTTTCCCGAAAATGGGTTAAAAACGGTCCTTTCCGGAGTCCCGAGCCACCCTAAGTGAAGTCTAAAATCCGTTTTCGACCATTTTTTATCGGTTTTAGCAAAAAAAATTAGTCAAAAATGGTTCTTTCCAGGATACGGAGCTACTCGTAATTACATCAAAAAACAATTTTCGACCCTTCCCCATATTTTTAAAAACTTCCCAAAATGTTCCAATCGTGTATCACAAACTTTTTTGATACAATTTGTGAGCGACAGAAAATTTGTACATGTACGATCGCTTACCGCGCTTTCTCACATCGTTCATATTCATTTAACCCCTAAAAGCCTGACTTTTTTTTTTTAGCTGAGAAAAATATATGTTGTAGATTCTACGATTCTGGACAACTTTTGTTTCATCAATTTTTTTACAGGTGACAGACACGCCCCTTAGGTACAAATTACCTGGCTGGTCCCTGGAGGAACCACCAGGACCCCAAAGTTCAAAATCAATTTTGCAAGAGAACATTTATTTAATTTAATTATGTTAAATATATTGAAGACTTACAGAAGAATGAGACCAAAAAAGATTAAGTGAAATTGAATATAAAATTTAAGTAAAGTGAAATTCTGCAAATCAGTTTTGTTTTGAAGTAAACCACAAATTAACTCCACACTTAAAGAAAACCTTTAAGAAAGCCTTTTTTAGCGTGATAGTCAGGATAAGTGCCAACTTCGACTTCGATCACCACCTCCTAGTGGCTTGTCTTCGACTCAAAATAGTAAGTATTAAAAAGAACTGCGGAACATCCAGGAAGTTTGCCTCACATAAACTCTGTGAAACCTGTCTTGGGGAAAAATTCATCGGTGAAGTAGAAAAGCTCAGCGACACTAACTCTTGGAGCTCAATCCAATCCAAATGGCAAAACATCAAGTCGTCATTTATAACAGCTAGTGAGTCCATAATTGGTGTTACCCCACGGAACAGCAAAACCCTGGATGGGCGACGCTACCTGGGTTACCATAGAGAAAAAGGAGAGCTACAATAGGCACGAGTAATGAAGCGCAAACAAGATACCAGACCCTAAATAAAGAAGTAAAAGCCTTCTTCAAATAGGACAAGCGAGAAACCAATAACGACGTTGTATCTAAAGCTCAATAAGACGCAGATATCAGAGATCTTCGCATGGTCTACGAAATAACACTCAAGATGGCAGGGAACAAATTCAATCAAAATCTGCCAATAAAATACGAAAATGGAAATCCATTAACGATAACAGATGGATATCCCGTTGGAAACAACTTTGGTCGGAAACCATCAACCTTTCGCCTTCACCCCTAAGCTCTCCCCATATGCCTCTCCCTGCGGGAAGACCACAATGACTAGCCTCGTGTCCGTCTATACTAACGGAGATAATGAAGGTCATAAGCTCTAAAAAATAATAATATTACATGACGGGAAATTTCTGACCCTTTCGAGACTGTCAAGGTTAGATTTACATTTGAATCAAATGACGAAAGAGGAAAGTGGGCACGTTGCGGAAATCCCCAATTGAAGATTACCGGCAAGTAAGCTCTCATAGTGGCCGTCCTGGATCATCATGAAAACGTTCTCTAGAGCAGGAAATACGTGAGGTGGGGAAATGTTATAGAGAATTGAAGGCACTAGCTACTGATGATGCACGTTGGAAGAGATTTATGAAATAGAGGACACAGGAAGACATTCTAAAAATGTAACAAAAACTAAATAATATAAATATGTTTGAATAATAATACACTAATTGTAAAAGATTTTGAACTCTGGGATCCTGTTGGTCCCTACAGGGACCAGTTGAATTTTTTCAAAAATTTTAATGAAAATAAATATTTTTTTTATTTTACATACTCACATTAGTATCTAGACACAATAACTATGACGAATATTATTTTTTCGGGTTCAAAATCACAAAATTTACCGACAAACTAATATTTTCAAAGTGCGTAATATTACAAAAATACCTTTTGGCGAGGTGCGGTCACTCATCTGAAAGAAACACGTGACACACAAAGTAAATAAAATGCGAAAATAAACTAATCTTCTACGCTTGGAGCCGAGCACTTAACTGTGTAAGGCGAAGTTTAAAAATTGTACATTTAATACCTTAAAATCGTTTTTGAAGTGGCTGGTTCCTTGCGGTACCACGAGGAGTTTAAGGGTTAAGATAGATTGAAAAATTGTTCCCTTGCATTCTATCTTTTAGGAATGCAACTCCTTTTTAAGTCTTCATTAACACTTGACTGAATGGTAATCCAATTTTGTCACTTCGACCTGAGATTTGTCTTGTTGGCACACGAACACTTTGCATAAAAAGCTTACGTCCAAAACTAAGTATTCAAAGATCGACGAATAGTGAACATACTAGACCCATTATGATGACAATAGATTGTAAGAAGTGCACGTTAAGTTGCTGTAAAAGAACGATTGTTTTGAGAAAAGAATTGGATAATTTTTAAGAATTTTTGAGTGCTGAAGTTTTTTCTTACGACACAAGATTTTGTCATTTCAAATATGGCAACACTATCGACTTAAAAACATATCATACCTATTGCGAAATGCTTTAATTAATGCAAAAGTTAATAGGCAGGCCTTTTTATTATAAATCTCATGGACTGACTCCTATACATACAGATATTTTCATTTAATTTTGCATATCTACTCTTCTTATGCTATACGTGTATGTGTGACAAAATGTCACTCTATTTGCAGTAGTTGCATGTTGCATGACACGACATTGTTAATGTTTAAGAAAAAAAAAATTTTAAAAAAAGTTTAACTCAAAATGCAATCAGCGCATGCGCAAAGCTGCTTTGCGCTTGTGCTCTAATGAATGCATGTGATTTACATGCAATTGCTGCAGTTTTTATTATTTTTTTATGTTTTGTTTACCTATATATTTTTGTTGTTGTTGCTTTTTGTCATTGACTTAATGGTCTCTTTTTTGACATGCAATTTATTTGGTTACCTTGCGCATGCGCACAGGTGTTTTGCATATTCGCTCTAATTTCATGCTTTGTTTGCTAGGCAATTCATGCCAAAAGTGAAGGCCTTTCTGAATTCAGTTACATGGAATAAAGTACAAATTGTGTGAGTAACTCACTTGCGGGGGTAAAAAAATCAAAAATCGTTCAATATTTTTGGACTCAACTAAAAAAACGTGCCAAACAAAAAAATATATTTATACAATTATTCCCGAAATTACTTTGAGGCAAATGTTTGGATACAGATAATAATTTAATTTTATGTAAGAGGAATATCCGAATTTGGGTTATTTCTTATAAAAAATTCGTTCGAAACTTGATATTCCTTTTTTAACAAAAAATTGTCTTGATTGCCCTAATGATCAAAATAAGCAAAAACTTAACCAATAATGTTTCAATTAAAATGGATTGAATTTCTAATGAAAAATGACCAAAAACTTAAAGCATTATCTGCCCAAAAAATGATGATTGGTAAAAAAAAGTGTATGTTATGTTTGAAGAAGGTTTCATATAGGAAAAAGCCAAAAGTCTTGGGCGATTTTTAATTTGATTCATTTGTCATTTTGAATATCAGGCAAGACTTTTTAATGAAAATTGTTTGATTTTAACAATGAAGAAGAAGAATTGCCACAGAAAGTTTTTGAAAAAAATATATCTATTAAGCAATGAACAATTTCTTATAAAGCAATAGTGCCCAATTGCTTTTGTGGGCAGTACATCCAGTTCAAAATTACTTGTCTCATGGTTTAAGTACATTGCGGATGTAAATTATTATTTTGTATAGGAAATAAATTAATGTCAATCATATGTCTCGTTGTTCAAAAGTGCTTTAATAATTGTAATGGATGTTCCACAATTCACGCAAGAAGTAATTTTGAAAGAAACATAGATTTTCAATTAAAAATTGTAAATTTTTTATTGATGCGTAAAGTAAACAGTATAGGGCTATGCATGGAATAGCATATCGGGTAAATGGCTTCAATTTGGCTTGTTGGCATAATCCTTTGACTTTGAAAAAAAAGCTCGGTATCGGTATTAAATCATATGATCTGGGCGGCCAATTTTGATCACCAAAACTGGAAATTACACGACCCGGAAATGACTCATGCAATAATTGAGTTGTGTCTCAGGCTGTATGGAATGTGCCAAAGTCTTCCTGGCACAACGTGTCGTCCACATCCATATCTTGCTATTGAGGCATAAACAAGTGGACTATCATGTTGCTTTGGCGAGCATTACTTACTGTTATTACCTGAATAGACACATTTTCGAAGAAGAATAGTCCGACAATGCCTCCAGCTCAAAATCCGCACTAAACGTTGAAACGTTGTGGTTGCTTTGCAATAATCACATGTGAATTTTCTGAGCCCTAAATGCGACAGTTTTGACAACGAACGAAACCATCAAAATGAAAATAAGCTTCATCGCTGAAGATGGTTTTTTTTAAAATTAAAATCCACTTATTGTAGTTCCATAATCCCTTAAACGACTCCTTATGTTGTCCATAATCAGCTCTTGAGGCAATTGAAAGTTATAAGCACGATGTAAATCTTTCATGAGAATACGCTGTAGAGAGCTTCTCGAAATGTCGATTATTGACCACGTTACCAAATTGATATTCCTGGACTCTCAGCAACACTTTCACAAACTGCTCCCTGAGTTTTGGAATTAATATCTTCATAGTTGATGAAGTTACATCACTAATCCGATCATATTTTGTACGAAAATTGCGTATTGAAGCTACCGTCTGAGCCTTCATTATTTTTAAAGTTTTGCTCAACAGTGAAAACTCATTAGTGGTAAGCACTTAAATGCTCAAGTTTCCCATTTGTGCAAATAGGCAATTTTGCGCGATCTGTTTCACGAACGCCCCTTCAAATATTTTGTGCAATTTTCGGCAGTTGATGAGCATGTCCTTTTTGTGAGATAATCGTATGGGAAAAGAGAGTGACAAGTACAAAATGTGTAGACAATAAATTTTTGCTGAGAGAATCATATGGGAAAAGAGTGTGACATCAATTGCACAAATTAGCAGCGCAAGTTTGTGCGAACAAATTGTCGCACAAATTTTTCCAGTTTGTTCAAAAAACTTTTCATACGATTTTTGACAGTTCGTTTGCGACGGCCCATAACTGCACAACTTGCACAGCTTGCGAGGGTTTTGCGCGCTTAGGAATACCCATATTGTTCTTTTGTGGAGCATTCCATATTTAATAACCCTGAACTGTCCCGCTGTCACTGTCTTTGTTTTTCCAAAAACAACACTTTACCGCACAATTGGCGTGAAACTGAAATTTTGCGTGAATTTTGGAACATTTTTGATTTGTCATAAGTTATTAATAATTTAAAATATTTAACTTAAAGAAATTTTTCTCTCAAGCTATTCTTTCTAACAGTATTCATTTTATGTATACAATAAGCCAATAAACAGTAGCTTGGCTTCCGTTTTGCATGAAAAACACATTACATACAAACATTCACCTAATTAGACACAACAACGCAAACGACGAATTCTCACTCTTCTCAACATAAAATTGCACTGCGCAGAATCAACCGCTGCAGACACTGCAGCACCGCAGCACAAATTAAAACCGCTTACTTGCCAATAAATATGAAACGAATTGACTGCCGGTGTTGAGCGTCAAACCTACACAACATGACACAACAGTTGTCATTTTTTATATTGCCAACTTTGTTTTGTTTTTTGTACTTTTTTGCCATAACTTGACTTTTTAATTAAAGAACTGGGAAGTGGAAATTTGCAGCAAACTGTGCAGCAAAATAAAAAAAATTACAAAAAAAAAACAAACAGAAAAATAATAAAAAAAAATCATAAAACTTTCAACTGACTACAACAAATGAAGGAAAAAGGAGGCGCTACGGTAATAAAATAGGAAGTATAACATGGAAATATCTGCTACTTGACTTTACTGGGCTGCAACTAAGGTGCCACTTAATTATTGTGGATGGTTTTGCTTTTGTAGGAAACTGTTGAGTTATGCATTTATGTTTCCAGCGCACTTGTCCGTTGTGTTACTGATGAAGGCGTTCACTTGGTAACACATACGTATAATTATATGTTTCTATGAAAAATATATTAGTTCAGGGTGTTATAGCCATTTCGTATGATATCTTTAGCAATTTCAAATCATAACTAGCATTTGCAGTGCCAGAAAAGGTATGACAAGTTATGATTTTCAACTTTAAATACAAAAAAATACAATGACGCAGTAACCGCACAACTTTTTATGGAGTATTTTACGAATATTTCCTTAGCGTAACCAATCAGTCATACATAATTATTGTTTCCTGCCAAATTAACAACTTTAACAAATAGAAAACATGTCACTGCAGCCATGACAAGGATTTTTAAGTAGTACCTCATGGACGCCGAGTTAAAATGGCAAAGAAATGTACGTGTTGAAGTTCAAGATGAAGATGTTGCTGATAGAACGAGAACTTGGGAATAACAACTTTTCCGGGTTTCAGCAGAATCCGATAATTCAGAGAGATATGACCGAGAGATGGTCAAAAGTAGAAGCGATTGGTGAAGAATTTATCAGTGAATCATCGAAACCAAATCCTTTTTGAAGGATGTGCTGTATGCACTGAAGTTCAGTAAGAACCATCTCTTCATTAGCATTGATCATTGTAAAGTTGGGAATGAGTGTTATCTTCGAGAGAAACCATTGCTTTATTTACAGACGAAAATATTTGGGAAAACTAATGCAAACTGTGCGACATAGATTTGGCATGTGTTTCAATGGAAGAATGGATTAGTGTTTTGAGTCGATGATTGGGTCACAGAGTTTAAGGGGGCAGTCAGATGCCTGAAAAATAGAGCATTTGCAGTCATTCTTTTTTTTTTTTGGTATTAATTTAATTTATTTAATAAAAGTGATAATATGGCATCATTGCATTATGTTTCAACTTGGCTTGACGAATGTTTAAAAAAAAAAATAAAAAAAAAAGTTATAGCTGGCTGTGTTGGACCCTGTCCCATACAGAGTGCCTTGCGGTGATCATCAGAAATCCTTGGAAAATCATCTAAAATCAATCGAATAAGAAAAATTAGTTATTTAAATACATAATCTAGTGCCTGACGGATGGTTTTTTTAATCAACAAAATGGCGGCCTCAGGAAGTTTACCTCCAGATTTTTGGGAAAATACCAACCATTAATTGTTCATAAAAAATCGATATTTAAAAAAAAAATCCTTCGATCAGGCACTAGTATTTTATGTTTTTCAAAAACTGTGTAAGTTTCATTGAAAATATGTACCGAAAACAAAGTTTTGAGAAAAACGCATTTAAAGCTCAACTACCGCACACAGACTGACGAGAGACACTTGAATGAGAGAGAGAGAGAGCCTTTTGGTTATTGCCGAATAACTCTAAAGGTAATAGTCGGATTGACTTCAAATTTTCTGGATATATTTTCAAGATGTTATAATTTGAGAAAATGTAAAAAACATCGATTTCTTGAAAATTTTAAAATTCTGACTGCCCCTGCCCCCTTAAGCGGATATTCCAAGAATGAAGAGAAATATACTGATGATGATTTTTGTGGAACTTATCAGCAGCTAAAGCTGACAGAAGTCCCTCTCTGAGTGAGAATTAATCGATGAAGAACTTGATGTTTAAGTTGGTCTATTCCGTTGTCTACGATTCTTTTGAAATACAATCTGTTGACGGAAAAAAGTTCTTAGTCAGTTTCATCGATGAACTAGGATTCAATAAAATTAAATAGATTTAAGGTTTGAAGAATTTCTCCCCATAAAAGTTTTTTGATGCAACAACGCAGAAGAATATTTTAAATATAGGATGTAGGCTCCTCTTTCACGGCAGAAAGGAATTTAATTGCAACCTACGGCACTGTCCTTCGAAAAATTACGTTGCTGAGCAGGAAAACAAACCATTGTTAACACTTTACGAGCTATAGTATGAGAAGAAGCGTGATCCGAGTTTTCGCTTATGCAGTTCCCAAAATGTAAAGTTACATGATGTTGCAATAGTGGGCATCATGGATTTCTCTCCTTTCTAGTATCGATGTGTTTCAGCCAATGCTATAAACTTCTTTAAATTGGTCGGCCTTAGGCATAGTAACCTAACTGCGACACGTCCATAAAATCAAAGTTCTAAAGAGGTAGTGATTCAAAAACTTTTATTTGTTGCCAAACTTTTGGCCAGTGTGCAAATGTGCAAATCACTAATGTCTAAAACAACATTTTGTGTATTAATCCCTAGGTTAATCAAATTTAAAGAGTTTTTTTAGCCAAATTACATAAAATTGCCCCAGCACAACTGCGCTACGATTTATGGTCGCTACATCAATCTAATTTGGTAAATTAAGTGTACAATTCTACTTTGCTCTTAAATTGGCAAGTTAAGTATGGAATATTTCAAAATCTTAACACAATGAGGTGATTCTGGAGTCATATTTTCTGAAATATTAATAGCATCTAAAAAGAGAGCAAAATTTGGTTCATTTGATTTGATTTATTTTCTTTCTTTTTTTCACAAATTATAGCAGTTATTAACTGCTGCAAAAAACCTTACGCTACTTGTACTCAAATTTCATGCAACATTTTGAGCTTTAGTAGAAAGTCCCAATGCAAAAAAAAATCTCGCATGTCCATATCCCTCAACATGAACACCATTTAAAGTCACTGCCAACTACCGAATAATTAACATTCTTAAATGTCTGCTGCTCTGAAGACGCATAACTTAAGCTTCCTTTAATATTTTAAATATAATGTAAAGGCTCTTTAACATGCAAGAAAACATTTCTTATTATATGCGAGCCTCATAAATTATTTTAATAATACCCATAGTGGAATGGTGCAAGTGCTTTCTTTCATGATGCGCATGGTGTTGCGCATGCGTGCGCGTTAGTTTTTATACCGCAAGTAGCAAGATCTTCACAACAGCAATACAATAAATATAAGAAAAGAGTGAGGTCAGCAAGGCTCTGATTTTTTTTTTTTCGTCTACCTATTATAACGAGTATTATTAATAATATTGGGTTTTCTTTTCATTTTTGTTTTCGACCCCAAAATACGTGCGTAATTTGGTTAAAAGGCATTAAGGGTTCTTGTGGTGTCTGCTGTTGATTTCATGCTACCTGTAGCGTTGATAGCTGTTTGCCTTTAGTTGCCAGCTACTTTATTATTGATTGAATGCGCATTGGTTATAAATTTTACAGTTTATAAAATATTTTTTTTTCACCTTAAAATTCTTTAATTTATTTGGTTTTCATTGAGCATGAAATTTCATCTATTGATATTGTGCTTAAACTCCTTAATGAGCCAAGAGGCAAAAAACGTGGGATTATCATTTTGAAAATTATTACATTGATTAATGGATGAAAAGGTTTTTGACTCTTAAATCAAAAATTTTAGCTTCCACTGCTTTTCAGTTATTTAAGTATTCTAAGTGACCCCTCAGGTATATGAGCGAGAAATAACGTTGACTTTTTTTTCATAATATGCGGTAGATTAATAGTTCTTCTGAAACTTAAACAAACAAAACAAAAGACATTAATTTAGTTAATCTTCAACGAAAATTAGTGTTTAATTACCTAATTATTAAAGCTTGATTAATGAATATTATTCTTGCATGTAGCTTGAAAAGGAATTCATAATTATATAATGAGTCATTCCAAGATTTTTTGAAAAAAAAATAAAAGTTTTCGTAAGCAACATTAAATGACAATTTTTAGTACATTTGGTACAGTGGACGAATTTTCAGTACATTTGGTGCATTTTCTGTATATTTTCCGAACACTTAGACTATTTCTAATAATAACCTTTTTTTTGTTTTTTTTTATGTAAATTTTCGAAAATCTTTCTAAACCTTAGGAAGTTTTGATAAAGCCTTATTATAAAAGTAGCTCTAGCTAACTTGTTTGAAACAAACTGTATTCAAAAATTAAAATGAAAATTTGCAAAAGTAGAAAATTTGCAAATTTTGACAGAAAAAAAAAATATATAGTATATCTCAAGATTTCGTAATTTTTTTTGTATATTATGTGAGAAAGTATGGTTCACCGAAATCAAAATTTCTAGCTGCAGTTTTTCTCACTTCATTTTTTTATGAAGCTTTTGAAGGAACAAAATATATTGACTTTTATGAAATGCTGTTATTAATTTGTCTGAATCGAAATTCTATAAAGCAGCATATTAGCACAAAGTTCGTACATGGGTCAAAATTCTTTTTAATGCCTAAAACGACATGAGTTTTAAAAAAAGAAATTAATTAGAGTAAAAATTTTTTAGGTTCTTAGTACTAAGTCAGAATCAATATAATGTATTCTATAGTAAACTCATATCTGCAGCGAACTTTTGCTCTTAATTATGTGATTTATGACAATTTATAATGGAAGTTGTCGAAAAAAAAGTCAACTGCGTTACTCAACTAAAACTTGATATTTTCTTTTTAGGAATGTTTAATTAACCCTCTAACACCTAAGAGTGCCTCAAGACACTTATCATATTATTCGCATTAACGAAAAAAGTAATAGCTTTTATATAAATTGAATATTTTATGGCTGTTAATAATAAATATACCAAAATATATGCAGAATGTTTGAAAGCTCTACGACGCTTCTAACAGTACTTTTATTTTGACTTGCACAAGTTATGTATTTTTTCGAACGTAAAATTTGGTCAGGTGCAAGTTGTGTTTTGCTGCCTTAATAAAAAAAGTAAAATTTACCAAATCAATCCACCTCATAATTTTTTTCGTCAAAGGTATGTTTATTTACTAATAAGATACGGTTGCATATTTATGAATATATAAAAATTCCGCGTTGTAGCAGTAAACTAGTGATAAGTGCCTTGAGACACTCTTGGGCCTTCGATTGAACTTTTTTGCAGCTATTTCACTTACTGAGTCGCAATTTTCGTATTGGTTTTTGTTTACTACATACGTAATTTTTTCATAAAAACTGAAAGATAAAGTAAGAAATGGCAAAGCGAATGCGTAATCAATACAAATTGGCGGGCTTGAGCGATGAACATTTGATGGATTTTTTCTATTCAGTTCAGTTGGACGAAGAATTGTCGAGCAAATCAAGTGACGATGAAGGCTATGAATTTGATGTGGTAGAAGCAGTGAACACTGGAGGGTGCTGAGACAGCGGCATTTATAGAGAACACATTTGAAAATATGCAAAATTCAGTACAGGAGCCTGAGAATTCTTACTTGTTGGGTTTTAAGCAATAGAGCTAATATTATTCGCTCATTAAGCTAAACTTCAGAAATAATCAGTGTAGTAAAGTATTTTGAAGAGATTAGATCACTGTGCTACCAAAATCTTTGACAAAAAACTTAAAATTTTCCAAAAAAAACCCTTTATACATATATTAATACACAAACTTGCGAGAGAAGCTTAGGCTTATGGTGAACTTCAAGACATCTAGAAGTCAAGGTGTTTTTAATAAAGACTGTCCCAAAAAAACTTGCACTTTGTTTTTTAGTTATAAAAAAATACCCAGCAATTTTTTTGGTTTTTTTTATTTTTTTATTAATAATGGCTAGTGTTCAGAATATAAATATCTAAAAACTAATTAACAATTTTGTTTTTTCTATAAAAATTTCTTACTTTTTTTTTAAGGCCCTTCATTAAATTTTGCACAGTTGTTTCATCGACAGTACGGTACGATCTTTTCCACTTAAGTCTGAAGTCTTGTAATTTTTTGCAGTCCTGCCACTCTTTCGAAGATCTCTTTTCATTAGAGCCCAATATCTTTCAATTGGGCGAAGCTCTGGACAGTTAGGCGGATTTGCTATTTTTGGTACAAAATTGATCTTTTTACTTGCATACCATTCCATCGTAGCTTTAGAGTAATGAGAGGTTGCTAAATCTGGCCAGAATATCACGGTACCCTCATGTGCACGAATAAATGGTAGAAGACGTTTTTCGAGGCACTCGTCTATATAAACTTTGGAATTGATTGTGCCTTGCGTAACAAAGAAGCTGCTTCTGAGGCCACAGGTGCATATGGCCTGCCAAACCATATATTTTTTTTTCTTTGAATTTACTAGGCATATGCCCCTTTTTCGGCGACGTATAATATTTGTGGCCAGGTACCAGCTTAAAATCTGCTTTGACGTAACTTAAGTCGTTCATAACGCAGCAATCGAATTTAGCGAGACACCTTTTATACAATTTTCGGGCTCGTATCTGAGCCATCAACTGCTTTTCATCAGAACGGTCTGGAACTTTTTGAACTCTATATGTCTTTAGCTTACTTTTCTCCTTTATCCTTTGCACAGTAGATTCTGATGTACCTGCTAGTTAGAAGACTAAATATAACTCTAATTGCTTATAAGAACTGGTTAAAAAAGTAACGCAGTGGTTGTGTAAGCAACACGGTAGTTGCTCATTTACTGTACTTTGTACTTTTTTAAAGAAAATCTAACAGATAATCATTTTTAACAAAAGATGTGCTTAATGTAATATAGAATGACAAAAATAACTTCAATTTAACATATCTGACAAACATTAAAATATTTTTTTAAATATGGGTAGTAAAAAAATCAATATATTAAAAATTAATGAAGAGTTCTGACAAATAAAAATTTTTCCGTTAACCCTTTCGCGACCGCTCCAATTCCAGCTACCAGAAACTATTTTTCTCTTAATTTCCAGGCTTATTAGGTCTATATAAAGTATTTTGGAAATTTTTAGCTTTCTAGACTAATCTGGTCACTAGATAATTAGAAGTTGCTTAAAAGTAAAAACAAAATTATAGAAGCGTCAAATGATCTCAAATGATCTAAATTGTATATTTAATTCCATATTTTTTACGTGAAACTGCGTACTTTGATTTTTGAAAAATATATTATAAGTATTTTTATTTAATTTTTATATTTTGCACTGAAATTACTGCGCATGTGACTTTTTTGACTTCATCTTAATAAATGCGTCGTAATTTTGTTGATCACAACATCACGGTTGCTTTTTGAAGTTTTTTTATTCTGAGAATTGCAATCAATCAACAATGTGTAATTTACAAAATTTATTGCGATTGTGTCACTTAAACAAGGTTTAGTGTTAAAGTTTCTTATAAGCAACTCTGGACGCGAAAGGGTTAAATAAACCAACCCATGTACTGGTATCTTTGTTACAATTATGTAATTTATTTAGAAAAGTACACTCAAAGCAACTGCGTTACCAAAAAAATACCTGCAATACTCTGTATAGTAACGCAGTGTAGCAGTAACGCAGTTGTAAAAATATAACTATTTCACCAACGTGTACTAAATGAGGAAGAATTTAGCAAATTCTTATCACAATTCTAAATATACACCTAAATATCTGTGTATGTGAATAATAATAGTACAAATATTGTCATGACTTACACTTCTCCAATGGTAACTCAGCGGACAAACAATAAACACACGCACCTCTCACGATATTAGTCCAGTGAATTATTTGCTAGCTATTTTCCCCCGCGCGGTGGTCACGCTTCGATCGTAAGTAACAATAAAACAATCGAAATTAGATTTACAGAATATCAATTGCTTTGAAGTTGAGTTTCTATAGTAACTCAGTGTAGCTAAGATATTATTCACTGATGAATTAATTGAATTATAATTGCGAATGCATGTATTTTTTAAAAAATTTCCTGGTTTTCTTCATGAAAAGTGAAATTAATATAAAGAGACCTAATTTAGGCAATAAAAAAAATGTTGGCCCACATTATGATTTACAAAAAACGTTTGTTTGAATTTTAATATTTTATATCAGTGATGGTATTTTGTGAAAACGTATTGAATGGAAAGTTGAAAAGTACCAAAGATGCCATCACTGACATAGAATGCAAATTAATGTTACTCATACGCCATGTTGCACTCAAGCACATTAATAATAAATATAAGAAGAAACTTTTAAATGGCTGGTAATTGATGCATAATTTTAACGATAAAAGTTGAAAGTATTAGAAAATAAAACCAAACCACAAATGTAACGGGTGGTCAATGAAAATATTGAATAACTTTGACAATACTTATTAAATTTTTGAAAAAATTCTCTTATTACCCCTTGTCAATTTATCTCAACAAGCAATGTTTGCTGTCTCGAATGTTTGCTTGAAGCTCGTCATAGGTCTTTTTATTGTTGGTAAACACTTTAGTTTTCAAATATCTTTACAAAAAAATGTTGGGTGCAGTTAAATCTACACGTCTCGTGAACTTCCGACGCAAAAAGTTTATTGCAGAACGAACAGTGTGACATGTTGAGACCAGAAGTGTTAAAACCAGAAGTCTTCCAGACTTTTTCCATGCATTTGCGGTACCACAATGTGCCAACATCCTCCGAATCGATCGCCATTGACTAGTGTTTCACCGAGGCCGAGGCGAGGCGAGGTTCTAGTTGATCTCGGTCTCGCCTCGTTTTATAAATTTAAGTCTCGCCTCGCCTCGGCCTCGGACGAGATCTTGCCATCACATGCCTCGCCTCGCCTCGCTTCGCCTCGTTCTCGGCCGAGGCACCTCGGTAAAAAAGCGAGGTTTTTATTAAAATAAATAAAAAATTATATATGTATTAGGGCTGATAGGCTGATCAAGCCTCAAGAAATAAAATAAAATATCTGTTTTTATTTTTGGTGAATTGGATGAGATATGATAGATTTAATTCTTTTCTTATATGGGAAGGAGACGCATTGCCTGCCCTGTGCGTTTCGCTTCACCTTACCGGTTCTTAGAAAGACTATTAGAATAAATAAATTTCAATGCAGTGTTGTCAATCATGCAGTTTTGCTTATAGCCTTACATGCTTCCCTAATCGATCAATCGAGGCGAAGTCACATAGAAGCTGATGCGATCCAAGCACTTCTGTGCATTAGCGCTTGGACCAAATCTGAACTCGCAAGACGCACATGCGGATTAAAAATAAAACAAAGTAGTTTACTCAAAATAAAATACTAAAATATTAGTTAAATATAGATTTTATTATAAAAATTACATTCATATTTTGAATCTGCATATGATTCTTACGAGTTCAGATTTCGTCAAAACGCGCCTCGCTCTTGGTTTCGAAAACGAGGCTAGGACGAGGCGAGACCGAGGCGAGGCCGAGGCGAGGTGCCGTGTGATCTCGCCTCGCCTCGGTCAAGCGAGGAAAATTTATTTTTCCATCTCGCCTCGTTCTCGCCTCGGTCTCGCCTCGTTCTCGTAGTCAAAAACGAGGCTGCATCGTAGCCTCGGTGAAACACTACCATTGACTATCTCATCAGCTCTTAAGAAGAATGGCGCAAGGATCTTTTTAGAGCAAAAACCATCCAAGTAGTCATTTTCTTATCGTGCAATGGTGTTTCGTAAATTATGTAAAACATATTGGTGCCATCAAACAAAAAAAATTATTTGATAACGGCCATTTTTAGAACGATATTTTCGATGAAATTTACGTTGAATGAACACAACTAAGCGATTATCTTCAACGTAAAACAAAATAACAGATATTTTGTTGTTCATCGTTAAATGATGATATTTTTTGCAATTTTCTATATAACTTTGACGATAGTTTTTTTTGACTAATTCGACATATACTAAATTGTATTGCAAAATAATTAAATTTCATTCAATTATAAATAGAAATTCTCAAATAAAGCGCAAAATATCTAATAAAGCATTTGTAATTAAAGCTGCATGGTATATCAAAAGCAAAAAAAAAATTAACACCTTTAGGCTGCATACAGCAGCAGTTAAGCACGTTGCAGCACAGCATGCTACAATACAGCTTCAATAGAATTTAAAAAAAAAAAATTCAAGTAAAAGCGGTAGCAACATCTGTTATTGATGGCAACGGTAGCAACGATACAGCAAAGGCAACAGCAGCAACAAATTGCTGCTTTGCGGCCAGCTATACAACACTGTTGCTGACCAAAGCAATCAAAATGCAATTAATCTCAGCATACCAAAGCAATTCCAGCTTTGATTGGCAACATGTCATTTTTTTTTTCTTCCAATCTGTTGCAAAGTGTTAGTGCTGTAGCAATTGCGCATGCGTGCCGTTTGTTTTGTTTTGCTTTTTTCAGCTTTAAGCGATTTTTTTGTTTTGTTGTTTTTTGCTGTTTAAGTCTTTGACTTATAATGAAAGTCAAATGTTGTTGCTGCCGTTGCTAATGAAAGTAGATTAATTATTATCCAGGTATAGCAACATTAACAAGTTTTATGCAATTTATATGTTACTAATGCAGGCTTGTTGCCTCTTACCGCGTCTATTTAATTTTATTATTTCATTTTTGTTGAAATAAATAAACTTCTTCACGCATTGCAGTTGCTGTCTTTAGATGAAGTTCAATTAACTTAATGAACTGACACTAATGCACCATTAACCCACTTTTGTGCCAAACACCGACTTCTACATTAATTTTAGCTGGGAGTGTGCGTATTCTGTGCCACAATTTGAGTACGATTAGGCTGGCACAAAGTGAGCTACAGGTTTTTAGCTTAAGTTGTAATATTCAATTATTTTGAATTATGATTTTTTTTTGAAAAATTGCTTAACATTTAATGTATGTGTTGTAGTTTTGGAAGAGCATTGAAAACTAAAAATTGTCAGAAAAGTTCTGACAAAATTTTATTTATATCATTATTGCTTATGCAGCAACAATGAAAGCATTTCGTTTACATTTTTTTTAATTTCTCATAAGTTTTCTGCCCGCCAATCTTGTGGTAAATATTGGCACCAATCTGGCTAATGTCAGAGAAACAAGACAGGAAGTATTATAATCCAATAAAATCACCTAAGCGGATGTCTTTGCATGGATCTTCGCCTCGATGAAGAGACGCCAATTGAACATGATATATTGAACTACTTATGAAATGATCAGGACCATAGAAACAACTGAAGTGGTTTCCAAGAAATTTGTCAGAACCTTAATTAAATGCTAAAAGCAGGTGTGTGCAAAACGTAGGAGTTGCAAGGATAATATTTTAGAACATAGAATGGTCACGACTTAGTAAGTGATCCAGGCAACATCTTAGCAAAACTTTCAAAGATTAGACAGCGGAAATTTGGAATATTTACAAATTACTGCAAGAGGAAATTTTAGGTTAGCTCTGGGACCCCCAAGCAGTGCTGTTCTGGGCACTTAAATGAGTGGCAAAGTTAAAAAACAGGTCGATATATAAATACTTCAAAAACTTGATGACTCAAAGTCTGAAACCAATAATAATAACCATAGATGTCATTGCAACCCTCAAATCAATGTGTTTTTATAAAACCAATTTTTGTCTAAAAAAATAAATATTTTATCGAAAAATTATTCCAAAAAATGGGTCTCTTAAGCAGTAGCGTACCAAGGGGGGATTGAAGGGGCGGCCGACCCAAGTGCAACCACTTAGGGGGCGGAAAATGGTGCTAGTGTTAACTTATTTTGGTAGGGTTTTGTTGAACTTAAAGAGAAGAAATTTTTTTTGTCTTTAGGTCAAATATAAATAATTGAAGGGTATGTGGGATGATCTTGTAATGCAACGGAAATATATCTATTTTCTTGAGTTAAAAAAAAATCATTGGTGTGTAGGAAATTAGCTCAAAATGGTCTGCTCTAGAATCTGAATATATTTTCAGTGATGCTACAAATTTAATAATCACATTTTTTTTCGAAAATGTGCTAAAGCGGAGCTTATCGGATTCTTGATTTTGAAAATACATTCTTTGAACGAAAATGGGCAGTAATTTGATCCATTAGTAGCCCATTTTCAACTTGTTATTGTCTGGGTCGCCATTGACCTCTCCGTATCGAATTGAGTCAAACAAAATTCCGCGAAATGGTAACGCCAAAAAATTTATTTTAGACCACTCTTCATCGTAGGTGAAAAAAAATGATTTCCCAAAAATAGGCTCAAAGCGGGTCTAAATTGAAAGAAAATGTTCAAAAAATAGGCACAAATTCCAGCGGTCTATACTGCCACTAGTGATGTCAAAAATCATTTCCAGCTTTTCTTTTCGATTAATAAAAAAACAAAGTTCGGAACTGACGTGCAGATGCTCAAAATCTATTTCGACCTTGCTGCTATGAAGTTGTTCCAAAAAATTGGCACAAAACTAGTGCTTAAGATAGTGCATAGAATAGAGCTTATGGTGGTTTACAAGGAGTTGCGACTTATCCTCAAGTCAACTCATGGTCAGTTAGCATAGTGGTAAATATTCCCTATTGTCTGTAGAAGGACTTCAAATCAAATAAATCAAAATCAAAAACAAAACCCAGAACCAGCAAAGAAATTATAGTGTTTGATATTGCTTAGTTCTGTTGTCTCATGGCAAAAGATCCAAGAAAACTTTGAAGAACTTTAAAGAGAGATATAGAACAGCTAATTAAAGTTCAGCAATATCTATCTTCGATAATTTTATAACAATTTTTTTCTGAGTGTTCATAATTAAGAAAATTGCAGAAATATAAGGAAACATTAAGTAAAATTATAATCGTTTTTGCTGGAATTATGGAGCCACATTGGAATGCAATTATTACAACCATTGAAGAAGCATGAAGGAAAAACCACTCCAAGCGTTTGCTTCTAAATACTCGTAGTATCTATGTACATGCAGAGTATTTAAATGTTTTTATTGGTAAACGCCTGACGCTGCAGCTGCCTGCATGTTTGCACGTGCATTTGATGCGTCGTCTGCAATGTGACATTTATGTCTGCCAGTCAGTCAGCAATGCAACAATGTTGCCATATTGTTAATTAAACGCAATGGCACTCGTATGCGCGTGTCTATTCTGCGCTGTTGCGTTTATTGAATTCGATGTGATTAGTCTACGGAAAGTTATGATAACGAGTGTTGCTGATGTCATGTTGACTGTTGGCACTCTTTGGTAATGAGTGTGCTATTAGTGCTAAAATAACTCTTCTTGTCTTTTTATAAGCTAAGAGCAAGTTAAAAGGATGACAACACTTATGGATTGGTTACTACGGGAGACATAAATATTGTAAGCATACATGGTAAGAAAAAATACTTGAAATTATAAAAAATAGGATTTTTTGTTCAAAATTGATAGATGACAAAACTCTTCAGGTATAATAACTTATATCTAATAACCATGGTAGGTGCCACGCTCATTTAAGTAATAGCGCCAACTTTTATGTGACATCTAATGATGTTGCACAAAGTTTCACTGCAGTTTAAAAAAAAAAAAAGGATTTGAGGTTCTTTTAGGTTCCAATTTGGAAAACTCTTTTCTCAAAATAACTATCACATTATGTGAGGGTTAACTGCTCACGTATTAATTTTTAACAAATTTTAGTTGCTCTGTGTGCAGTGGCGTACCTTGAGCATTTGAAGAACCAATCCTAGCTGCCTATTGAAATTTTTATAAAAAAAAAAACAAAAACACATTAAAACAACAAGAAACTAGTAAAGAAGTTATCTTCGGCCAGTTCGAACACTGCATTGAAAGTACCTTTTAAATAAATGTTAAAAAGACGTTGAAGAGGCTTAATAAGTTGCAAAATAAAAATGTAAAAAGGTTGAAAGTGGTTGAAAAATGTTGCAACAGTGGATAAAGACTGAAAAAGTCGAAAAAATATGGAAACCATTGAAGAAAGTTGAAAAAAATTGAAAATGTCGAAAAATATGGAAAATGTTAAAAAAAAGTTGAAATAGGTTGAAAAATTTGAATAAATACATATGACAGGCACGTGCGCAGGAATCATCCATGGGCGGGGGGGGGGGGGGGTTTAAACTCGGACATTTCATGTTAGATTATGTTCATAAAAAAAGTCAAAAAACGGTTAACTTTTAATATAGACATTTATTTATAATTAAATACATACATATGTAAATGTGCTTATGTTATGATTCGATATTCAGTTATCATTACGTAAGAAGCTAATTCTGCGAGGTACTTGAAAAAACTCGCCCAAAACTCTTTCAACATTGATTTCGATATCGCGATGTATATTTAGCGATGCTAAGCTGTTTAGCCGATCTTCGGACATAGTTGATCTGAGGTATGTCTTTAGACGACGTAACGCTGAAAAGGAGTGTCCATTTGTTGCTGTTGTCACAGGCAAAATGTCCATAACACGAAGCATTTGATGGACATTTGGAAATGTGTCTTCATCTTATTGATGACGGAGCTATGTTAAACGCACACTGAAAAAACGTTTGTCTTACTTAGCCTTGGCGACGTGCAGTGGTCCCAAATCGTGTTCTTCGGTTCAAAAATAGCTAGAGAGCTCAAATCTTGTCGAAAATGAAAAACTCGGCCTCCGACGATTAATTAGCATTTTAGTTATCTTTAATTTAAAAAAAAAATTTTTGTGTCTTTTTGATTTTTCATTCAAATTTCAATAGAAACCTGTGTGTGAAAATTCCCAATAAGGGGATGAAAAAGTCAAATGAATATGGATAATGAAAAAATCGAATAGAAATGAAAATCCAATTCCGCCTACTTTATATTCGTGATCGACATCCTCATATTAAATTTTAATACAATAGCTATATATAGTTTGCGATATGTGCCGTAATTAGCCTAAAATTTTGGGCGGTGATACTCCCACAGGTACAATCCAGAGTTTGCTCCAGAAATAACTTTTTATAAGCAACACTCTTACACCAAATTTTAGTATGATTGATCACATATTTCTATAGATATGCCACTTAAGTTATTTTACTTGTATATGGAGAGTGCCACACCCACTGGGGCTATTTCACACGCTTTTGATTTAGATATATGTACTTTTTAGCAAGTAAGCCACTTACATTCATTTATATACCAATTCCTGCAGTATTTCACTTAAAATAGCGCTTACAATTTTATGATTATATGAGAGGTGTCACGCCCACTGATGCAATAACGTCGAAATTCTTTTAATTTCAAAGCTTATTGTAACCGACACCTCCACACCAAATTTTATGAAGATTAATCTCACACTATCTACAACATGAAACTTTTTTTGCTTGCATGGCAGATACCACGCCAACAGGTAATAAGATACCTTAAAGTAAATATATGTAAATATATGCCATATGAATGTCTGCGAAAATGGACAGATTTGTGGAAGGACTACACATGTGTTTTTGCACCATGACAATGCATCACAATCATTGTGCAAGAATTTTTTTGCCAAAAATTTAATGTTATCGACCAATAACCTAATATGGTTCCGTCTGACTTTATCCTGATCTTGAAGCTAAAATTTCCCAAATCGCTGAATTACACATGTAGTTTTTCACTTGTTTTTGAAATATATATACATAATTTTCGTTGATCGTAAGGTTTTGCAAAATATTCTTAAGCAAAAATATTTAAAAAAAAATTAAAATAAAGGTGATAATCTGCTATTTCTTGCCATTTTCATGTTAAGCTCTTTCTGCTCTGCTGCTGCTTTTTTGCTTTGTAGTAATAAATCTTATATGAAAATATTTTTGCGTGCTACTGAAATTTAACAACAAAATTTGACAGCAACCGG
Organism: Tricholauxania praeusta; assembly: GCA_949775025.1. Classification (NCBI taxonomy): domain Eukaryota; kingdom Metazoa; phylum Arthropoda; class Insecta; order Diptera; family Lauxaniidae; genus Tricholauxania; species Tricholauxania praeusta. The sequence continues at coordinate 59,590,976 of OX459028.1, read as the reverse complement.
CACATACTGTAAGATAATGAATTGTAACCCAACGAGAAAATGAGTCGCTCTATGGTCAACTAAAGTTCATTATTCTTGGCACTCGCATTTGACTTGTCCAAATCAGGCCGAAATTACTTGGTCATCATGACTGAAAATTCTTTAGTCCTCCTTCAGCTAGGGACCGTAAGCCTTTAGTTAGAAAATAGGCTACCAAAAAGAAGCACTTTACTTTTACTCAGAATACCTCAGTTCTTTTGGAGAGAGTATGCCCTCAGATGTAAGTTTAGATTTTCAAATTTCCGCTTACAAACTCGGCAATCTTTAACTGAGAAACAATTTTTCAGGTGAGGTTATTCAGAGCATTTATCCGTATCTCAATCTAAATCAAAAACTACGTAGTATGGTAACTATCAACAAATGAGTGCTTACGACAAGCAAATATGTTTTTCAACTAAAATAAGATGAGTTAATTAATACTGAACATATGAATCATCCAATTAGAATATTCAATTCTGCAGTAATAGCTCGGTGATATCAAATGTTTATTCCGATTATATCAAACATTATAGCATTTGTTATATATTATCATATCTGGCTATATACAATTAAATCTTTATTTCTAAGTGCTTAGTAAAAATCCTCAAAAAAAAGACCCAAATTCGTTCAAGGTTTTGATAAAAATCCTCCTCGCTACACTCAAAATAAACTATTACTTACCACGTATGATATAGATGGAAGTTTTTCAAGTGTTTACGAAAATTATTTCAAGTTTTAATAAAATTTTTCCATAAAGATTATATGCTTCGTTTTAGTTCCAATTAGGATCGCTCTTGTATTTTCCCGTTGGGAAGCTTTAACAAATGTTTCGATTACTTTGCAAATACCCGCATTTATGCGTCCATCATTTGCTTGTCCAAATTTTAGTTTACGAGGTATTGTAATTCTTTTCTTTAGACTTTTTTGCTTCTTGTGAAACCTGTTCCCATATAATTAAAGCCTATTAAAAACGAATATACGTAAAACACTCTCCGCAAAAAATTTCAGAAAAAAACACGCTAATGTGCGCCCATTAAGCTGCTGCACGCCTTTAAAGATGATTTTTAGGGTTTTATTTTTTTTGAGCTTTTTTCGTCAGTCAGAATTCACCTTAAGCGTTGCCACCTGTTTGCTATGCTACATAACTCAGTGTATGACTCGGCTCGGTGAGTGACTGCTGCCTAATTTACGCTAAATGAGCTGCGAGCAAGAATTCAACATGTTATTATTATTTTGTATTAAAAAAAAACACACACATTTTGTGCGTACGTTAGTGTTAGTTATGTGCAGAAGTTCCCTTTCTCGTTTCTGTTTTTATTTCCTGTAGTTAACTGGCTATTAAATAGCACTGACTTTAATTATTCGAAAGATAAAATGCTGTCGGCAATACTTTAATTGACCAAAGCAGCTTTTTGCTTTTCATCAATGTATCTTACGTTTTTTTTGTGTTTTTTTTTTCTGTTGCAAACGTAAGACTGCCATGCTTAAGTGTTGATTTATACGTTACATTTGCCAATTGACCTATATGCTATATAACATTTCAAGCAAAAGCTATTTTTCTTAGCAGCTAAGCAAAATGAGTCAGTTAAGTAAGTGTTGCAGAGAACAAGCGGAGAATGTGGTTTCCTATGCTTAGTTAGCTGACGAATCATCATTCGTGAAGTAATGAGCTTAAAAGTAATTGCTGTTCACATTTAAGTGAAGGTGTGGATTCAAAACGAATATTGAGGATCTTTCACGATCTACTACTTTAACAAAGCAATCATAAGCTGAACATTTCTGAGTACACTTTTGAAAACTCTTACAAAAAAACAGGACCGCAACTAGTGGTTTGAGAGCCATAGCTAAGAATTGGATCGTAAGAACCGATAATTTTGATATGATTTTTTTTTTCAGGGGATGCCCCCTATAAATGCAATGCACGGCGTTGTTTTTAAGAAAATGAGAAAGGTTGGAGGAAAGGGGGATAGATGGAGTAGTGTGTTCACCGACAATTCATCTTGAATTTACCGATGTCACAACTACCAGGGAAGTCAGACGCAGGCAACCTCTTCCACAACTTGATGGTTCGGCCAAAGAAAGAATTATCACAAAAGTGTGATGTTTTGTTGAACACCGGCGTGACGTTAAAGAGAAGGGCCTGATGGGACGCCCGAGTGCTGCGAGAGGAAATCCTAGCTGATGGAATCAATTCACGTATTACTCTATAGCACATCCCGTTATAATATCTGTAGAAAAAGGTTACACACCCTAAAATATGTGAATCAAAAAAGGCTCTCCAGCACATGGACAATAAAGGAACCCAAAATATATTTGAAAGTTAAACAAAACTATTCCGACTTTCTTTCAGGGGCATGCTTAAAAATTCGCAGGTATTGTCAGCAAACGCAGCATCACAGTAAATTGAAACAAAGTTCATTTACTTTTATTTTTGAACGATATCCCTAGTAGTTCGACTTTTTCTAGAACAAAATTGTAAAACATACTAGAGGTTTCCGCCGATTGTTTTTAGTTCGGCGACGGCGTAGGGACCAGAAAGAACCGACGCTAATCTGGCAACGGCGGCGGCTAGGCAGATTAATATGGCGGTATCTGGATTATTATATATAATTTTGTCAATTAAATTTAAAAAATAACTAACACTTCAAACGTTTGAGCAGCAACATTTTTTGTGCTAATATAGATAGTAAGAGCATTTCAGATGCCTTTTCTCTCCAAAAAGTTAAAATGGCCTTCGGCGTCCGAACTTGTGTTTCTAGAATTTCTAGAATGTCGTTGGATAGCCTTAATATTTTGCTAACAGATGGAGACTGATTAGTTTATTATTCTGATCATCACGAGTTTCTTGTACATAGCCAATTAGCTTTTTATACATTTTTATCAAAAAATCCGCTTTTGTTAAATTTTGTTCTACACTGTAATTCAACACACAATCCAGTGAGCCGAATCACGCATCTAGTAAAGATGCACAGACTAATGTATCAGATATTGGAAATCTGCATTCCAATTTACTTTTTATATTATTTTTCATTTGATCAATCAAAGAGAACAGGAATAAATTTAAGTTTTTCTCGTTCAGATCATTGTCCTCAGTCTCGGATAATATTGACATAATCTCTGTTCGGATGATCAATGCAAGGCATATCGATGTATATGCATCTCCAGTCACAATACTCACAGCGTTTTTAAATTTTTGTAAAAAAATCCCGTAATTTGTATAGGTAGAAGTTGTGCTTCAGTCTCTAATAATATTAAATCAGTCTTATTACTGTTTGTGAATAATTTATTAATAGCAATTCTTTGGCGCCCAAGATTGTCTAGCATTGCTAAAACGCTGTGCCACCTAGTTGGGATCGAGTATTTAAGAGTTGTATTTCTCTTGTCCACCACTACCATGCACATCATTGAGATTGTTAATATTTTTATATGTTTGCAAAGGAACATCATCTAAAGGTCCAAATTCATCATTGTAATTAACCCATGCAGCACTTCGGATGCAAGAAGCTTTTCCATATTGTCGATATTTGATAAAATTTCATTTTGAAATGCGTCAGCATGACATCTTAAAATAGGAGTTTTAAAACGTATTGCTCTCACAATACTTTTGCATTTTACAATTAAATTGTTTATTTCAAGAACGGAATTGTAGTTACATTGAGCAAATTATCTAGTTCATGTTCAAGGCAAAAATTGTTGTTGATGCACTCTAACTCAATGGATTTTTTAACATTACTGCCTTGATCAGATACGACAAAATAAGATGCCATTTGCAAATTAAACATATCATTCACTTCTTCGAGTTCAGTTAAGATATTATTTGCCGAGTGAGATTTTGATACATATTATGTTTCCAGCGTTAAGTGTTTCATCTCAAAATTCAATGAGAGAAAATAGAACGTAAATGTAATATAGCTTTTTCTTCGAAAATTATCAGTTCACAAATCAAAAGGTAGGGATTTTTTGTCCAAATATTTTCCGTGTAACTACCTTTAAAACGTTTTCATATACATCATCTAGTGCTGTTGTTGAAAGTGTCTTATGGTGTGTAATATCATCAGCAACTACTGCAATTTTATATTTTGTTAGGAAGTCTTTAATTACATTGTGGGTAGCAGATCTCTTGCCATCCACAACGCTAGTTATCGTCCTAGCGCCCATTTTCTAGCTCTTGAAGACTTAATCGGCGCAGATTTGTTCAAACAATTTGATATTGTGAATATATTCAATCGATTATTTTAAAATGGCCACCTTACACGAAATATTCCGATATTTATAATGAATTTTTCTAGATATTGTACAAAAAGTTATAAGACGCCGAAACACGCTGCCGCCGCGCCATTTTCTACGTAATCCGAAAGCGGCACGTCAGAAAAGGCAAAAAACGGCGGAGGCGGCGGTTTGACTCGGTGGCGTAAACGTCTAATACATACAATGCGAATTAATCGCATGGGTTGGCAATTTGTCAGCACAGTTAGAATTTAATCAGAAAAAACGACAATTCGGATCTTATCCACCATTGAGATTATGAGTATTCATATTCATTCCATTTTTTTTTTCCAAATTTACACTACCAAAACTGTTTTTTAAAAAGCGCCAGCAACTAAGTTCCTTATTGAACTCATACTTTTTGAACATGAACACTTTATTTCAAAAATATTGCTTTCATCTTCAATAGAAACAGAAAACTCTTACGAAAACTTAAGCTAAAACCCTTGTAACTCTGCATATCCTGACCATGTTTGAAAATAGCTTTGTTCGTATTTTAAAATATCTTGAATAAATTAATTCAAATATAGAATTCGGTAGATTCATTTAAGTTTTTTTTTTTTTAATCAGCCATATTTTAAATTTATTAGCCATCATATAATTTACATATAGCTAGCGCTTTAGAAACAAATATTTTTGAACTCACACTTTCCATTAAAAATTTAATGTTTTTTTTAACGCTTCTTAATAAATTTGAATTAAATTATATTTCTTTCTGACAATTATGAAACCTGTTTCATTAAAATCCGAAACAAAAATTCTCACTTAATAACATAAAAATAAAAAAAGCAACAACAAAACAGTGCCCTAAAATATCTAAACCGACCAGCTGACACTTCATTAAGCTGATTTTTTTTTTCTTCTGTCAAGCGCTAAGCCAGATAAGCAGCGCAATAAAGTCAAAATTAAGCGTAACGAATTTCATGAAATAAGAACACCAACCAAAAGAAGATTAGATAAAGCATAGGCACAACTGACAAAAACAAAAACATCACAAAAAGCATAGAGTCCAACATAAAACTGGGACACAAGTGTACAGGATTTATATGAATATGTGAGAATAAAAGAAATGAAAAACAAAAAAAGAAAAAGAAAAGGAATGTGTGATATTACTGGAAAAAGTGTGTAAATGAATTTAATAGTTTTAATGAAATTTGAAAAAAAAGTTAAAATCATTAAGAGCTTACACAAGGTAACAGAATTAGTGTTAGTGTTAGTTAGAATTAAATTTAAAATAATAATAGAAACATTTTTAGACTGACTTTTAAAAATAAACTCCCCCCATTTTTATTCAGAGTTTTCATTACATTTTTTCTTTTTTATTTACAGACTTTAATTTAACATAAAATTATTAACAACTTAACACAACAACACATGGTGGCAGATAACTTAAGTACACCAACAGGTGCAACAGCAACATCAGCACCGACAGCAACCAAAATCACAGCACATAATCAACCAACATCAGCAACAGCATTGAATACAACAACAATTGTAATAGCCAAAGCACAGACGCCAACCTTACCAACAGCAACAACTACGACGACGACAACACAAAACGCCAAATCAAATGCAACAAACTGGAACAATAAATTGCAGCAACAGAAACTTAACGAAGTGCCACCAATATCACCGAAGCCAACAACAACGTTTGCCATAAGGAAAAATACTACATCAAGTGCAACAGCAACAGAAACAATAATACCCCTCGCACCATTGCCAGCAGCAAGAACAACACTTTTTGTCGGTGGCGCAAGAACAACAATAAAAGCAAATAACTTAACTAGTGCAACAATAACCACAACAGCAGCAGCAGCAATAACAACAGCTAAAACGACAACAACATACATTGTTAATAATAACAACAACAACATAAACATAAGTTTAACCTGCAATAGCAACAGTACCGCCAATAACAAAAGAAGCACTACAAATATGCCCGGCCGGCATAGTTGGGATCCGGGTCGCATTGGTGTCGAACATTTGGCCGGTGCTTTAAGTCCGCTTTGCATTACAGATTCAAATCATGAAATTGTGCGACCAAAGCCTAGAAGGTGAGTACGATAAAACTTACTTTGTAATTTTTTTATTCTTTTGACGCCCATTTCATTTCAAAGGGACAGTTGACCCCGCTTAAAGTTTCTGATATGCGTGGTATTTTGTAAATTGGTTTTCCTTAATATAAAAAAACCTTTTGGACAACATTGTTTCATTAGAATAATGCGGCCTGATATCTACAATTTTAGATATATATCTTAAAAGTAATTTTACCCGAAATGAAATTTGTACCTATTGAAGAAAAGTTGGTCGAAATGTGAAATTTAGTGTTCGATGGCTTGTAGCACATTGTTTGTAATTAGTTGTAGACATTTAAATTTTTTATTAAAATAGTTCATTTCAATACCCATCTAACGATGTATAATATTCCTTTCGCTACCAATTTAAAGTTACCTGTTGATTTCCAGTACAAATTGAACCCGATTTCAGCCCAATGGAGAAAAATTGTCCACAATTACAAAACGGTTAGAGACAATCGCTTATACTCTTCAATAAAATTGTTGGTGGTGATAAGAACCATGAGCACAACATAAGGCCAAGGGAAGTCACCTTTGACATCCAAATTAAAAAGCCTTCTAGAGCTCACATCAAATATTTACACATTCTATGTATTGCTTATTGACCCAACGAAGGCCAGCAATATTTTCGAAGACTATAGTGTTTATCTGTAACCGTTTTGTAATTGCGCATAGTTTTTGTGCAATGACCCCAAATTGAGTTCAGTTTTTTAAACAAAAAAAATTAAAAAGTATCTCAATATTGGACGCCATAGTACGAGCATAGCTTACGTATGCACAGTGTGTTGTATATTGAACAAAAAATAATGGAATGGATCATTAAATAAAAAATGTAAGTGCGAAAAACTTGTAATTAACACTGTAACACAGGCCGTAAAAAAACTAAAGCTTACATTTTAACCAAATTTTGGTTCCATAGGCACAAAGAATGCTAAGACTACCTTGATAATTGATTACAAAATTATGTAGCCTTCAGATAAAACTTATCGAAACTATACATTGTGAGCCGGGCTGAATTTGCTTAAACATAACAAAAAGCATGTTGGTTGCTTAAGTCTTTCGTTTTATATTGAAATGTCGTATACCATAACAAGCAAAATAAATTTCAAGTTTGTTGCTTGATTCTTTCGTTTCAGTTAAATTTTAATTTCATTAATTCCTAAAAGTATGCTAATAATTTTTATTGCTAAACATTTTCCGAATTATTTTTTGGAAAAAATTTATAGCTTACTTTTAGGCTTTATTAATTATACCACATAAACAAAGCGAGTGATGAGATAAAATGTGAATGGATGTAAGCATTTTCTGTTTTACTTATAGTTGTGATTTATTCGCCATCCAACGCTAGCAAAAATTATAAGTTTTTATTTGGATTCGAAAGTATCCTTCACTTGGTGATACCATTACTTCAGGTCTGGATAGAAAAACTTTTGATCTAATTTATTACAAACTGCTAGATGAATGCACGAATTGTGCGAGTAATACAGAAAATGTAAGCAGCCACGTTTTATTGAGTATTGGAAAAAAAATTCTTGTAGGATTTTTATTTTTAAACAATTTTTATTCCTTCTATTTCAGCAATACTGAGATTTTTCGTTAATAAAAATAGTAGCGCAGAAAGAAATTATTTCATTTATCTTGCAAAAAGTGGAAGGAACATGATCAATTATTTACACATGCATACATAAATATTTTTAAGAAAAAATCCAAATTTTCGATTTAGTGGAAGACGTGTATTTATGACCAGCGATGTTTGAATGTCTCTTAAACATTTTTTTCGATATTGTTCTAAGACTGATGATTCTACGTAAAAATTATTTACGAGAAACATGGAGAAGACAATAATCGCCATATGCCGGCAAAACATTTAAAACTCGGGTGATGCGGGTAGTCTAGGGAGAAGATAGCAGGGCCTGTTTAAGCATATGATTAAAATAAAAGAAAAACATAGTGTTTCCGAGTGAAATGCTCTGGAGCACTTTTAGAACTGTTCCATTTCCTTTTATTGTATAAGAATGTAGAGACAAAGAGAATTCAAGAGCGCTTCGGAACATGTCTCCCGAAAATGCTATACGAATAAATGCAAACATTCAGACTCAAAGCTAAATTAACTCAATTAAGAATATTTTATTTTAATTATAAAATACAATAAATGTAATAAAAATAAATACATTTTTTTTATTTAATAAGCATAAGCACATTTTTCGTGAGAAAATTTACTTTCATACAAATGTGTTCATCTTAAATGAAAGTTAATTCGATTCAAGTTCGCTGCTTGAGTCTTTTGTTTAAGATAGCATGCTTTAATTAAACTCTAATGATAAATTAAAAATAATTTTGATTTATACACCTGATAGTTCATACAGCAACCACATGTGAAATGCAGCGGCGTCTGCTATAAAGTATTAGACATATTAGCACTTTACCATGCCTAATACTCTAATTGTCAACAACACTAGGCACATAATGAAGCCTATGAGATATTTTTAAAAATAATTAAATTTTTTTTCTCTGGCGGCATAAGTTGAATTTACAGAAAGTGAAATTAGTTTTTTTTTCTTAAAGTCAACAAACAAAAATTGCTTGAAAATTTTAAATTTTAAGTGTGGTAGCAATGACAGCAAAACAGACTGAGAAAAAAAAACATAAAATAAACAATTTCGCACACTTCACCGATGGTGGTTGCGCTAATGATATTAATGATGATGATGTTGTTGTCGATGTCGGCCAATGATCTCGTGCAGAGTGTCAACAGTTAATAACGTGTTGATTGTCAGTGACTTGTTACATAGCCGTAGATATCAGCGACAGTCTGTACAACATATCACATTTAATTTGGCATATTAAAATTGTGTTGCGAACAGGGCTGGATTTACAAATGATGGAGGTGGGCAGAGAAAAAAAACCTCAAGTATGGTTGGCTTCAAAATATTATATGATGTGCAATTTTTTCATTTTAGATATTATGTTTTGATAAATTTCTTTGAAATAAAAAGGAACTAATCATTGCGCATATAGAAACTGTCATTTAATGGAAGATACTTTTACAAAAAATTATTAGAATATTTTTCATATTAAGTTTAAAATTTTAGGAACATTCTTTTTTTGTTTAGGAAAAATCTTCTTCAAATCTTCTGTAAAAGAAATATAATATTCCAAAACTTGTTTTATGTTTCGGGGAGTTTCGATACGAAAGCAGATACATTCTTAAAATCGATTGAAGACTAGCATGTAAGAAATTCTTTAAATAAGAAGATATTGTAGCGAAATATGGTTTACGCCAGAAAATTCTCAAAATAAAAACCAACAAAAGAAAACTAAACGATACTATCTAGCATCACTGGCTGTAAAAATACTTTTAGACCATCTAGCGGCCAAGTGCAGTTTCTGTACTAAAAATGATAAATAAAATAAGAGAAATTATCGCCGTCGTACAACGCCATCTAGAAGGTACTGAATTATTCAAGAAAGTGATTGTGAATTCCACGCCGATACGCCATCTAGAAGGTAATGGATTATTCGAGAAGGTAGTAGGACTGTAGTATAAAAGGTTGTCATCTAAGTTGTCGAAAAGCAGTTGAACTTAAGCAAAAAAGTAAAGCAGTTGAACTTAAGCAATAAAGTGATACAGTTGAATTTAAGCAATAAAGAAGAACAGTTGAACTTAAGCAATAAAGTGAACAGTTGATTTTAAGTAGTTTTTAACACAGTGGATTATAAGTAATAAAGTAAAACAGTTGTCTATACAGTGCCAGATAAATATTAGAATTTGAATGTTAATGAAATAAACAATTGTACCGTGTAAAAACTAACTTTTGTGATTTAAATAAACCATTTTATAATTAAATAAGCTAGTGTGTTTTTGATTGTAACACAATCCAGTGATCGAAATCAGAAAAGTGTAAGAGATCGAAATTATCGTCTAAGAGACAAGAATTTCGTAACAATATTATATTGTATATATTTTGAGAAACATTTTTTAAACAAAAAATTTTATGTCCAAGCAAATTTATTTAATTTTTTTAAATTTATTTTATAAGACTTAAGCGTTTTTAAACAAAAAATATTCAAACCTTTTCATACTATCCCCTATAGTTTTTGAGAGATTTTGTTCAAAAAATGTGCAAAAGGTAAAAAAAAAACAAGTGTGCAGTTATTTAAAGAATGACCGATATGTATTGATAACAAAGAAATAAATTTTTTCTTTGAAAATGGCACACAGAAGACAAGAAGTCAATGAATTTACCCAAAAATGTTTCTTTTGTCAGAGTTTTTCAGAAAATTTCATGCAAATTTGAGCCAAACTTCGTTAAAAATTCTGCGACTTTATTTCCATTTTGTGAGAAATTTTCTTTGGGACTAAGGACGGCTTAGTATTTTTATTTTTGACTTATTTTCGGGAAGTTTATATTTTTAGATTTTTTTCACATCTATTTACTGGGAAAAAGAAATATACATTTTGTTAGCAATTTTAAAGAAAAACACATTGTTAAAAACTACACTAAAAGTAAAGCATTCAACAGGAATCATCTTTTAATCTTAAGATGGATGTAATGGAGTTCAAATTAAAATGCAAAATTAAAATATAAAAAATACTACATGCAGTACGTTTTAAAATTCTCACGAAACATATATAAGTTTTCAGTCAACTTTTTAGCAAAAAACTTAGCTGCCTCGCGGCCTTAAACTCTGCTCTGATGCAGCCATGTATTTTTTGTTTTTCTCGCAAAATAACAATTTTAATAAATACCAACAACAATACAGATAACAGCAATAACATCGGCAGCAGCAGAAACACTTGTGCTGCCAAGTTTATGCTCAACTTCATTGCCTGTAATCAGGCGCGAAAGTGTGGGAGCTGTTGCTACTCGCTGCGCTTATGAATTTTTTTATTGCTAATACCAGCGCCATTGTTTGCTTTTAGCAATTATTTACACATATACACACACATAAAAAATGATGTTGGCTTTAATATGCAGCACATTTACTTAACCACCAGCTTGCGTCTTCTACTGTACAGCATATTTTTTTTTTCAATCTTGCAAGTTTTGTTGCCAAGAAATGAGTTGCAAAAATTGAAGAAGAAAAAAAAAATTGTGGCTGATTGCTTTTATTCTTCGACGCGGAAACGGAAGATTAGACTTTTCATTATTTTTGGCACGGTAGTGAGCTTATCTATTTGTTATGTAATTGTCATAATGATAAAGATTTGAAAAAAGTAACACAATTGCATCTACTCATAGTTACTTTTTAAAGTGGAAGTTACGAGTGTTGTATAATGGACCTTTCCTTATGAGCAGCAATATACTTGAGTTGTTGAAGGTGAACGCTATAATTTGATGTAATCAACTATATCTTTCAGTTTACTTACAAAGAAAATAGGCTTTAGTATCATAAAACAACGCGGAATTTCAATTATGTTGTAGAAAAATATTTTGCTAAGGAAATTATTTTTAATTGTTGCATAATTTGTGAAAGATTTTCACAACATATTTTGTAGCACATCTCATACAGCTTCGAAATCAATGTAGGGGAATTATCGCTCTGGGCCCTTGAGCTCAAGGGGCCCATCTGCAAAAACCTAGTGCTTTGCGGTACTTAACGTCATTGAAACTACGTTATATTGCATGTGAGTATTTTTTTCGAAATGGAGTGTTGGGAACCTTTATTATCTGCTCATGTTTCGTGAAAGTTTTTTAAAGCTTGGAGGGGGGCTTGAGTCTTTAGCTCCAGAAATCACCACATCTTACGTTAAATTTTTATCCAAATGCTAGCAATGACTTGGACAAGCGACAGCACAGTTTTTTAAATTCAACACTCAACACTTTTGAGCATAATTTTAATTTTAATGCAATTCTGGGTATTTAATTTTTGGCAAGAAGATAGTCCCCTTAATATGTTTTTAATCATCATAATACAATTTATAGGCTTTCAAAAGTCGTGATATGTTTTCAAATCGACAGTGCAGCTATATTTTAGATGTCAAAATCATGTTTTATTACAAATTTTTTTCAATTAATAAATGGAAAGATACTATACGCCTCAACCACGCTCGAAAATCATCTAATTTTTTAACAAAGTAATCGTTCGTTTATTGCAACTTATTGTATTTTTTTTAGAATTTATGATCGTAATAAGTATGTGACCAAGTGTGGTCATTATCCTTTGAACTGTAATAGTTTTGAATATAATCTTTCATTTCAAAATAAGATAAAGATTTGGTCGAAGTGACGAAAATAATGCTGTCGTTGGGCAAACGTTAATAAGACCCAAATTTATCGATTTCAAGACATTCTCAACAGTTAGAACTATCAAAAACATAGTGAATTTTATGACTCAACGTATTGTCCGAGAGCTGGTGACAAAAAAAAACCTGCCAGAGCTTTGTCATGTCTCATATTTCAATATTATATAGTATTAAGGGTGTACATGAGTTAGCACTCACTCACAAAGTCAGGTAGTGGGACACCTGTTTTTGGACTAGGAAGAAGCTTTACACCAAATTTCAACTTGGACAAAACTCTTATAGTGCACGTAAAAATTTAACATACTTTTAAACGCGCCGCCGACAGGTGTCTCACTTACTAACCTTGTGAGTGGATGCTGACTCATAAATACTACATAATATTGAAATATGAGCCATGACAAAACTCTTGCAGTTTTTTGTACCCAGATCTCCGACTATTACTCTTACATTCTTACAAATATGTTATCATGCAAGAATTGTGGAGTATTGACCATCGGAAACGTCGTGAATCAGCTGATTTTGTCCTAGAACAACGTGAAAATTACGCTTATTTTGCCGAGAAAATCATCTTCTCTGATGCGGCGCATTTTCATTTTTCTGGATGGAAATACTTGTATAAGCACAATTGACGTTAATGATCTCAAACAGTGGCGTACCTAGGCATATCTCATTTTGCTAGGGTTTTCGAGATGTCAAAAGACGACTTTTTTTGTTTTTTTTTTTTAGGAAATAAAATTTTTCCATTCTAAAACACAAAATTTTTTCGATAGAGGACGGCAAATAACCTCTTTAGCCCGGGAGCCTGTTGTGCACGGTATGCCACTGGTCTCAAAACCATTCACAAGATGAGCAACCTTCACATTTCATAAAAGTAAACGTTTGGTTTGGCTTGTGGTCTGGAATCGCAAGATATTGTTTTATTAAACATGTGGTTTCAATAAGGTCGTGAGCGCTACGTGTCCAATAATCTCAAGAAATACAGAAGTTGAATGACCTTCAAGAAGTTGTAATTTACCACCTTACACTTACGGAGATAATTTATGCTTCATAAACTAAAATTAAACGCAAAGTTCATGAAATATAAATAGCCTGAATGACTAAAGTGGTCGGATATTGGACTCATCGTACTAAGCAGAGACTGCTATTTCAATGATATTCTTTTCGAAACATACTAGCATATATTGTACTTTGAAATGAAATGAAGATTATTGCTCTACTTCATTTCGATTTAGTTTTATTACAAAAAAACCTCAATGTTATATTTATTTTATATTTTTACATTTGAGTATTGTTTGCCTTAAATATTCTTAAATGAAAAAAATGTTCTTAGTCCAGGAGAAATAGGGATTGAACAACAAAATAATTCGTTACAGCAATCTGACAGCGGAATATTGTTGGACAAGCTCTTGTAAAAGCGGACAAAAAAATCGAGCCGACAGCAGCTATCCGGGGTGGAATGGGGTGCATTTTTAGAGGTCGAACACAGTGTTTCATGATTTCTGGCTAAACTGTGCATCATATCAAATAAAGTTCGATGCAAAAGTTGTAGGAAATAATAAGATCTACAACTTTTAAACTGATCATTTTCACCTTAACCTCAAAATTTTTCAAAAAAATGGCTGAAAACCGGTTTTTTGGTTTTTAATTTTTTTCTTTGCCAAAAAAGTTTTTATGGAGCTGAAACTTGGACAAAAGATGCATTTCAGTGTTACACAAAGGCAGTAATTTTTTCAGGCGGAAATATTTAGAGGTTGTTGTTAAATTTAATTTTTTAGCTAAAAAACCCGAAATTTTTAACTGATATTCCTCTTAAAACTAAACCTTCTAAAGAGTTCTGTTTTGACTCATTTACTCGTTGGTATGTCTTCTTTAGATAAATGGTAAAAAAAAAGTATACTGCAATGGAAAAAATTACCGAAAAATTGAAAATATGTGGTCTCTTCGATGAGTAGAGCTATGATGTTTCTTATGTAGCAGCTCAAATCGTTTTTTGTTTCCACTGTATTCACCTTAATACACTATAATTTGAAATTCTCAATGCCACTACATAAATTTCCATTAAAAAAATAAATGAGAAAAAAAATTTTGATAATTCTTGGACCAAGAGATTATGTTGTTCGAATGAAAAATTCAATTTTATATTTTTTAAATATATGTACCATAATTTTACTCAAGGATCCTATATTTGTGGCAAACATTTTTGGTACTTTTCTCAATGTGTTTAAGAAATTTTTCGACTTGCTTTGAAATTGATACCAGAGGTTTATTTAGAAAAGAAAAATTATTCTTAAATTTTTACACAAGCAACACCCATAATTCATGAAGAAAAATTATAAACCAACACTGAAGGTCTACGCCAGCCAAGCATTAAAATTGTCGGTCAAATTTCAACTCCAAGACAGAATAAATGAAGCTCAGCAAACCACTCGTACAGTGCAGTTCAACGTACGTTACAGATTTATGACAGCGACGCAGCGCAAACTGACAGACCAAGAGACATACAAACAAACAAACAAACAGAATGGAAAAACAAACAAAGTGATGGCAAGTGTTTGGTTTACCGTTTAGCCGTGTTTAAAACTGGTAACAAAAGCGTAAAAAAAATGCAAATATTTAAAATCTGGTCAAGGTTAGCAGTGAAAATTAATAGCAGAAACTTAGTTGTCTTTCGTCTTTTTTGTCTTGTAATTTCATGCTTAACATTCATTAAGCAGAGGGGAAAAAACATTTTTAAAAAAAACGCAATTAAAAGGGTGTTAATTAGGCATACAAGTTCTTCAAATGATGCATTAAAATTACGATTTAAAAATTTTCATATCAAATTAATGTGGGAAAAGCACAGACATTGAATGGAATTTTACGGAAATATCCAAATAAAACTTTTCGCATTTTTCTACCATTTACATATCAATACTGCTGCATGAATTTTCCTCCAAAGCAAACACTGAACGATGCCACAGATCTTAAAATTTCATGTGTTAATAAAATTTACCTTGATGAAAGTGCAAAATTTGGAATTGAACCAGTTTCGAGAAAAGCCTTTTATTGGAGGACTTTTGTTATGAAGCCGTTAATAGGAGAGCTTTTGGATTTTTGTTTTAAATTCGGCGACAAATATGGGCGAGCAAAAAAAAACAGGGAAAGCTGTTAATTCCTTGTTTTCAACTTGGTAACCCTATTCGGAAGAAGGATGTCTAAATCATTCAGTTAAATAATTTAAAATGATCGAAGCCGACAGGGACACTTGTGGGGTTTTTATTCAGAGCCAAAACACCAAAAGCACTTGACTATGTTTATACACTTAGAAAAAAGCCACAGAACAAGTATACAATTTGATTTTCAACTTGGCATGTCTCGAAATAAAAGACTTAAGCAACGAACTTGTGTGGACTTACTTTAAGTTCTAAATAAAATATAAAATGAAATGCTTCTTTGCATTTTGTTGATCAAATAAAATTTAGTTTTATGAAAATTAAATTTAATTTTACGGCAATTTTGTAATTTTCTATATCCACTTGTAGGCTTTTTCTTTGAGTGACAATACTTTCCTCGATTTGTCTATATTATAAAAAGAAATTTTGATTTTATAATAAAAGATCCAACTAAATCAAATTTAACTTGAGCATTTTATAAAAGTACAATTTTAAATTTAACACCTTACATCCAAAGTTCAGCCGCTACCTGTCAGTAGTTGTAATGTAAATTCCACGAAAACTCCTTCCGCGATTTATCTGCCAAAACAATGTAAATTACATCAGCTGCTTTTTTTCCATCACACGTCGCTGAAGGTGTTTGACACTTCCTGCCTTACCAACAGTAGCACTTACATACGAAAGTAGTTACCTTTCTGCATTGTTCCTGTAATATTCTCTGTAAACAAACAAAAAAGTTCACCAATCGCTGCAGATTGTGATAAAAATCTGAATAAATTTTTTAAGTCGCCAAGAAGTGAGAAAAAATTTTCACTTTTACTTTTGTCACAACTTGGCATTGCGGTCTTTGTTGCAAGTGATGTTGGAGGTGTTCGCAATTAACCGCAAGCTGAACTTTTAACAAGGTTGCAGGCTGCGAGCAAAATGTATGAAACAATTGTGGAAAATTGTTTTTTGTTAGGAAATTGTTTATGTCAAGAATTGGATGATAATTTATGGGGAATTTTACTGATTGTTTTGGAGAAATGTAAAAGCATAAGTACACAATAGGTAACATAAATTAACTTGATTTAGTTGCAAGTAATTATATAGTATGGTATTTTGAGGAATGTCTAATCATTTCTCTTTTGATGAAGCTCAAACGTGATTGAGCAAAATGCTATACTCTCTTACAAACCAAAAAATATGTCAATGAGTTCTTAAACCTCTTATGTGTTACTAACCTGAATATGTTTTAGAATATTGAAGTCTCAAACAAATAGAACCTTAAAATTCCAAGACAACACAAAATAACTTATGAGTAAATCATAATAGTTTTTATTTTGTTTGCTAAAGTGTAGTATATTATGTCGGAATTTCAGGGATTTAAAAGTAAATTATTTCTTGCAAATTTCTTGGCCATTTTCTGCCTCACACATTCGTGATCTTTCCAATTAAACTTAAGCTGTTGTAAAAATGATTTCATGGATTTCATTTGGAAAATTGTCGCAGGCTTCTTGATGTATGCTCTTTTAATTAGGTCCATATAAAGCGGTTGAGATTGGTAAAAAAGTGGTGAGCCTGGCGGCTAATTGAAGCCGCTGCTGCGAAGAGTATTCCGTTGTTGAAAATGTTCCGAAACGGAGACATTATTTTCATTACATTATGCGAATAGTAGGTCTGGAATAGTGAGTCTCCAAAAACTTTCCAGCATCCACTGATATTACGCTCCATTGACAGTTAATGCAGGCTTGGCCTCATTTTCGAAGAATATGAAAGCAAACAACTGAAATTATCACAACAGGGAATGTCTGGTGTATGCATTAAAACTTGGTGCAAAGACTTTAACTATCGTCCACACGAAAAGTGGGTGACTTGGAAAAATACGCAATAAGACTCCCTAAGAGCAAAGGCTTAAGATATACGAACGAAGAAAGATTCTTTACATATAAAGCTTAAGTTAGAGATGGAAACGTAGGAAATACAGATACAATTATTATGATAAAAGCTACAAAGCGCCCAAGAACATAAATGAATCAGGAAAAGAAAAATTGCCCAAGAAATCATCTGTATAAGTGATATCAAATTTGTGTCATTATTTTGTGTATTTGTTTTTGTAAGTGATTTTTCCATTAGCATTATTAGATAGGGGCGTCACAACCGGGAAGGGGGACAGCTACCCCTGCATAAATTTTGGCAGAGGGCAGTGTATTCATTTTTTCCCCCTACTCGGAAATAAGTTATATCATAATTTGATCAACATTTTTAGGACTCGGCAAATCTTTTTATCAATGTGAGATTATCTCACATCTTGAGTCTCTCGAAATGTGACAAAATTAACATTTAAGAAAGAGCATATGAAAAATCTTTCAAATTTGACCTACAGCTATGGAGATGTGAAGATTTTTCTGAAATATTTAAAAATATTTTTTTAAACAATTGTTATTTTTTCTATAAATTTTTTGGTATCCTATACATATTTATTTTAATAAGTCTTAGGCGATAAATTTTTAATGAAGCTGATAAGTTTGAACATGAATATTCATCTGAGCCCAGAACCATAGAAATCCCTCGACGCATAGAACAAACCGATTGTCCCACTCCTGAAGTAAGATTATCATCAAGAGATTGATTTCGGAAAACTACTTTGAAGTGTTGGACCTTCTCTCAAGCGAATTGGAAAGAAGATTCGATCAAAAAGGTACTACTTTTCATATTATGATCTTCTCGACGTTTCCTTGGTATAATTTTTGCTTTGATTAAAAATTGAAGAGTAATAATAATGATTCGAATAATAAATGATAATGATGAAAATGATAAATAATAATGAAAATTAATAATGATGAAATGAATATCAATCATAATAGCAATGGTAAGAGCAACAGAAAATATTCACGTAGAAACCTGAACATATTTATTGATCATTTACGAAACACAGCCAAAGTAATGAAAATATTTCAGGTAAATATTTTGAGTATTCTCGAGTATTCTCAACTTAGAATTTTTACGGGTTGTCAATTACATCACCTTGGTGCTGCAGACTCAATAACTCTAAGAAATACAAGAGGGACTTCTTAAAGACTTACATATCTTCGTTTACAAATGACCCAAAAACGTCTTACGTACTTACCCATACAACACTCCTGCTAAAAAATGGACAGAAAATTGCCTAAAATATCATGTTTATTAGCTCAAAACATTGTTAAATTTTCAGATGACATTGGGCCCAAAATTTCATAAAACATTTTTGGTCACTTTGACTTTTTTTTATTTTTGAGTGATAATAGTTAGAGGTAGGAATAGGTTTTACTAAGACTGTTTTAAAGACAGTTAGTTGCATAGAAATCGCTCGAAAAACTCTTTCTCGTTTACACCCGTACAACTGCGACAGAAAGGATTAATGGGTTGTCAATCTATCCGTGAGATTTTTGCGATTTCAATTTCAACTCGACTCTTGGGAAGCAGTTCCGTAGATTTTGGGATATAAAGTATCAGTTGTTTTTCGTCTTGTCCTGATAAATGACTTGGCATTAAAAAAGTTCATGTAATATAAGTATTCACAGGGTAAAGCAAAAATTAAAAATTTTATCGCTTACTAACTTTGAATTTAATCCTATCTATTTAAAGAAAAAAATGCTGTTTCTATTAAATCCTCTTTCGTTGAAATTTAGTGACACCTAAAGCTTGGATTTACCAATTACATAGGCCATACGCTAATCGGAAGTTCATTACATTATTGTGGGCGATTTTGCGTGAATAATTTCTTTTATAATATTTTAGAGGACTTATTTTACGTTTTATTGGCTTAAGCTCATTTTACTCATTCGCACACATTGTCTACGAATATTATGATTAAAATTGGACTCTTTTCTTGTTGCATTTAGCTAAGCTTTTAATCAGTAAATTCGTTTTGGTGATTTTTGTGTTCTTTTTTACACAAGTTCAAGGGGAAAAAAAATCTTTCAAATGGCCCGCATAATCCGAACTCATTAGTCAAAAATGAAAACCTGAAATAAGAGCACCGAAATTAATTTCATTTTCTTTCCTTAAGTAATTTATATTAATATTTGTAATGCACAAGAAAAAAAAAACATAAAAATCTTCGTATAAAACATAATCGCGTAAAAAGCATGAAAGTCAAATTAAAATAATGGCTAAGAACAATGTAATCTTGCGGTTGGAAAGAATAATAATAATGGTAAAAAGATAAAGACTATGCAAGAAGTGGGTCAAAAGTGTGATGATGGACAATAGCAATTAGGGTTTTTTTTTTCTTTCTTTGAAACAGTAGAAAAGTTTAATGGAAAGTCACGTAGAACATGATGTGAAAAAAGTGCAAGACACTTAAAAGCAAAATAATAGTTATGATAAAAGTAATAAGGGAGCGGGCTTGGTTGCTCTTTTGAGCGTTATTAAAAACCTTTTATTAAAATTTGTACTTGTATTTTAAAAAAAAAAAATCAAATCTCTAAAAATACATACGAGTACATTTTTTTAAGATGAGTTCAGCACTTTCAACTACTTTTGGGCATGTGACTATTAAAAATTCAAATCTAAAATATTCCGAATAATTTTTTTTTTTGTGTTTGAACATCTTGCGGATATGAACTGAATTGACAGAAACGCCACTTCAACTTTAGTAACATTTTTTATCTTTTACAAGTCATAAGCTTTTTCAACATTTTTAGACTTTTATCGACATATTTTTAAATTATTCAACATATTTTAGCTCAATCATCAATATTCGTATTTTCAACATTTCAAAAGTTTTTGATCATTTTAAACATTTATTCGAGTTTTTAAAAATTAATGACATTCCAACATTTTTTGGAGTTTTGAAACAAAAATGTTCTTCATCTTTTATAATATTTTTCGACTTATTTGAAATGTTTCGACTTCTTCTACATAATTCCACTTGTTCACAATTTTTCGACTTTCTTGATATTTTTCGACACTTTTTTAACACATAAGGACTTTATCAACATTTTCGACTATTTCAACGTTTTTTAACTTTGCCAAAATTTTTTTGACTTCTAGAGGCTTTTTAGGCTTATCAACACTTACGATATTTATCGACTTCAACAATATTTTCGTCATTTTCAAGTTTTTTGGCTTATTTTTCAATTATTTTCAACATTCGACGTTTGTAGCAACATTTTTCATCTTTATCAACATTTTTCGCAAGTATCAACATTTTTCGACACTTACAACTTTTTCAATATTTTTTCAATTTTTATAGTTTTTCGCCTTATTCAAAATTTTTTGAGGCTCAACAGATTTTTTCAGTTTTTAATTTTTCAACACTTTTTGACTTCTTAAATATTTTTTGGCTCTGTCAACATTTTTTGAGATTATTCTAGCTTATAAACATTTATAGACTTAAGTTCTAAACACTATTGAAACGGGATGCGATTGCGAGAAAAAAAAAACAAAACGAGAAAACAATATTTTTCTGTGTTAGAGCGAGATGCGCAATGGAAGTTCAAAAAAAAAGGCTATATTAAGTTTCTTGCTCTAATGTATAGGAACTAACATGTTGTCCCGTTTTGTTTATTTCTAGCTGTCGCATCTCGTTCCAATTGTGTTTAGAATTTTATTTAGCATTTCCCAAATTTTTTGTATTACTCGAACATTGCAACATTTTCCATCGTATGCAACATTTTTCGACATTTTGAACACTTTTCGAAGCGTTATGAACAGTTTTTAACTTCTTACTTTTAATAATAATAATAGAGTTTAGCTACAACAGCTATTGGTCGTCTGAGCAAACAAGCTTGGTGCTTTAAATATGGTAAAATTCTTATTACAAAATAAATTGTGAAAATTATACCTAATATTTTTTTAAGAATTTTTCAATCGACTCTTTCCAATATTCCAAATTAGTGACATTTAATGACTTTTATAACATCTTGCGATTCTTCGACACTGCTTGATCCTCTTCTATACTAAAATTACGAAACATCATTAAGTTCACACATTAAACCGCGTTTGCTTGCACTCGCGTTTTTTTTCACAACTTTCTCTTTCATTTTTAATTAAAATCCATTGCCTATTATCCAATAATTAACATTTTCCAACATCCAAACACCAGCTAAATAAGGGAAACTTGAGATAAGCACAATAACACTAATTTAATTTTTGCGTGAAAATTTACGACGAAAAGTATACGAGCAGTAAAATACCAAAACAATGGTTAAAACAATTCAAACTCTTTTAAAAATAGTTCGAAGATTCACAGCAATGAAAAATTTAAAAAAAAACACAATCACAACACCGCAACCAACGTCAGTTTTGTATGGACAACAATTGTCATGAAAGCATTTTGTTTGAAAATGAAAATCACGCACATTGCTATTATACCTTTTGTTGCTGTTAGGGAAATTTGAGAAAAAAAATATAATTTATAAAATTTAGTAGCTTAAAATAATGGAAAAAAGCTTCATAGAAAACAAGGGGCATCAAAGCAATTTTTTAATTACCACTATTAAATTTGATGTGAACTTCAAATTAAGCAAAACAAAAAATTTAAATAAAACATCGTCGAATTCTTCATTTCCATTTGGCATTTAAGATTTTAATTGGTGAGTGGGTGTTACCTAAGGGACGTTTCGTTAATAAGCGACGTAGTTAAATACTTAAAGATTTTACAAGTTTGAGATATAATCACTTAAAATATAAGTGTGAACTTTCTCCCCCAAGAAGAAATGAAACAATATGGATGGGTCAAATGGCAATGCTGCTAAGTTTGCTCTGAGAGAAACATTTCAAAGACTTATGCCAATGGTTAATTGTTGACAGGTCATTTCTCTTTCTGAACAAATTCTACATGAAACGTAATGTTGCTGTTCAGATTCTTTTAGTCCATATTCTATAAAATGCAAGCTTAAGGTTTTTTCTATACCAACGATTTATTTTTACTTTGAAAGATATTTCTTAAAGCTATAAATTTTGCTATAGAACTTTTTCTGTAAATTGTAGATGAGAGTCCACAAGCTTTAAAAAATTCCCGAATACAACTTTGTACTCATAGATGTGTTCCATTTCAAACTTAAAACTTTTTTGAATACCAACATATTTTTAACCTTTCAAGGTCTTTCCTTATGTCTTGAAATTACAACAATAACCAATAACCATACGGTGCTCTTTGAACCAAAATTCTAACTATCCATTTCAAAGACAACAGTTTTTCTATAGACAAAAAAAAAACTTATACAAACGAGATGCGATTGCGAGAAAAAAAAACAAAACGAGAAAACAATATTATTCTGTGTTAGAGCGAGATGCGCAATGGAAGTTCAAAAAAAAGGCTATATTAAGTATCTTGCTCTAATGTATAGGAACTAACATGTTGTCCCGTTTTGTTTATTTCTAGCTGTCGCATCTCGTTCCAATTGTGTTTAGAACTTTATTCACCATTTCCCAAATTTTTTGTATTACTCGAACATTGCAACATTTTCCATCGTATGCAACATTTTGAACACTTTTCGAAGCGTAATGAACATTTTTTAACTTCTTACTTTTAATAATAATAATAGAGTTTAGCTACAAAAGCTATTGGTCGTCTGAGCAAACTAGCTTGATGCTTTAAGTATGGTAAAATATATTAGCAGTAATGTCCCAACCTCAGAATAATAGATGGCATCAAAAATGTATGATCAAATCTAAAGCACATGATTTTCAATGCCTAAAATTTCGTTGTTAGACTTCGTTGTTAAAGGAAATGTAATATCAGCGAGCTGAGCAATCATCTAAGCTGAATTCAGCCCGAAAACGCCTGAAAGCTACTAAATAAAGATTTAAGAACCAACCTAACTCTAATGACGCAAATACTTCTCTCCAATTTCATTGCAATTTGGAAAGACGTTAATTTTTTTTATTAAAATTTCTATGAAGGGGAACCCCATTCTTTGTTATACATAGTTATATTTTCTAGGCATCCTTTATATTGAGCTTGTACTCTATAGTACAAACTAAAATTTGGGTAAACCTAGATACGTAATATAAGTAAGGTCTACCTTCTGGATTTTGATTCTTTATTTTTAAAAGGGGAACTTTCTTCTTAACGTATTTGAGGGTGATGGAAAAATTCTGACCTCGGATTCGTGTTAAGGACGCCAAAATACATACTGTATGATACCTCATCTTTCAACTACAAGACCTTTTTTTTTTTGTGGTCTTGTGTAATAAACGTGGAGCTGAATTTTTTTAATTGTTTGCTGTCGTTCCGCTCAGCGTGAGTGGAAATCCATGCTGAAAATATCATCTCAAAAGTTATATCCGAGATACAGTGGTCTGTGGTTTGGAATACCATATTGCTGAGAAAAGTTTGCCGTTTTCACAGCAGATTACTATGACCAAAATGTTTTGTAGACCATCTCGACGACTTTTGTAGTCTGATAATACCCCGTTTACACAGAGAAACTCTTTTCGGAAGTTCTGCTTGTTTTTTGGCCAGAGGAAATTCTCTTTCTTTTCCTCGGAAATTCTCTTTCGTGTTGTTCGCTTGCTGATATTACAAAGAAATTCAAACTTTCGTATTTCAACGTTCACACACAGAAACTATTTCCGAAAACTCTTCTTGTTTGTAGGCAAGAGAGGAAAAACGAAAGGGACGATATACTTAATTTGTCATTTGTCACAAACGCAAAACTAAAATCACATAAGAAAATAGACAAGAATTTGTTTCATAGAATTTCCTATTCTATTCGACGTTTACACGAGGAAAACTTTTTACCTCGTTCCTTTCGTTTTTCCCCTCTTGCCAACAAACAAGGAAACTTTGCGGCTAGAGTTTCCTCGTGTAAACGTTGACTAAGTAAACGCAAAACCAAATTCACAGAAGATATTAGGCAAGAATTTCTTTGACAGAATTTCTTTGTGTAAACCAGCACTATCGATGCCGCTGACTAAGGTACTCGTAAATTGTAGAAAGGTCTTGTGGTATAAAACACCAGGCAGCAACTTACTAAGTAAACAAAATCCGATTAATGTCCAAAACCTATGATGGAGCTGAATTCTGAACGCAGCAACAATGGAAGAACAAATGAGTACAAGAACTAAAAACCACAATACTAAGACTTAGTACAACTTCAAAAGGAAATGTAAGAAAAACAATTAATTTTAATAAGTATGGAAAGGAAAAGAGCCCAAAAGAGAACAACCTCAAATGCACATAACAAAATAAATAGACTTCCCAAGTGACCCAAACAAAACTTTCAACATTGCGCGTCCGTTGAAGTGAGAAAAACTGACGATGAAAAAAAAAAGGAAAATAATTAAGTCAACGTAAGAATAATAAATGAATAAATTCATGAATGGGATTTAAACATGCGCGTCATTTACCTCCAAGCAACACCAGCGTCATCAACAACAACTGAAGAGAACTGGGCAACACCAACACTTAGCTGCTGCTCTGCTGTTGTACAGGTCGTAGGTTTAAATTGTGACACAAAACGTAGGAATACAAAAAGCAAAACAGTTCTTTTCTTTTATTTTCGTAAACAACAAAAGCAACAATCATTGCAACAAAACAATAATGTATGAATATTGAAAACTTTGTTGTTTTATTGCTACAAGTACAGCTAAAATTTAAATTGCTCTCTCTCTCTCTCTCTCTGTGTGTTTTTTCTTTACAAGATTTCTCAATTATGAATGCACGAACATGCGCGCATGCGTGCTTCAAACTCATTTTCAGTAAATCGGCGCAGAACTTAAAACTAAAGTTCTTCCTCGCACGAATGCTGCTGCTGCTTCTGCTGCAGTGGATGCTACTGCCAAGATTCTCGTTGTGGAAAAAAAAACAGCCAACAAATGCTGACAATGCAGTGTCTCTGTTTTTAAACACCGGAACATGTAATTTGCGTGTGTCTACGTAGTTTTTTCTTCTTCTTTCCGACATATTATGAAGCTGTTGTTAGTACCGCTTTTTCGATTGCTCGTAGTTTTTACAGATTTTCCCCCATCCCATGATCCAGAATAGTGTTATGAGCAAAATAGTTCGAGGTATGAAAACAATTTGCTGTTGTTATAAAGTTAGTAAAATGGAAATTTTCTTTTAATTTGTCTGCGTTGCATGTGGATAACTATTGTTGGAGTAATTTGAATTTTTATTATCATAATTTACAAGTATTTGCATGCAAATTAATTAAACAGGGTGCTGCAGATATTTAATTTTCATATTATACACAAGCAGAAATTAAGCATAATAGTTAAATGAAAAAAATATTGGGCCTTATGTCCACCTCAAAAACGGTCAAAGTCCCCAAAATAGTTTTAGGAATTATAACCCATAACAATGGAAACATGTAATTCCCATGGGTGTTATGACCACTTTTGTTTAGCTTGGAAACATAAAAGAAATTTTATATTTTTCTAAAAATTAATTTGTTTTTGTTATATGCAATAAATCAAAACAATCTGTAACTATTCGGAAAACGATACACGTCGCCTTCGGCCGGGGATTCAGAGTTTATAACCTCAAATATGTTTAACACCGACTTCGCGGTGGCGTTCGGCTGCGATTCAGCCTATAATATGTCCAACGCCGGCTTCGTTAGCCACAGTAATTCGACATAAGAGTTAGATTAAATGGGTGTTATGTCTACTTTTATTGTGGCATTATGTCCTCCTATTTTCGTCCTCAGAAGTGGTTACAACCCCAAAAAAGAAATAGGACCCAAATAGTCAAACCTTAAAGTCTAAATCAAGTCTAGTTCAATCCTAAGTCAAGTCGAGTTCAAATATAATTTTAGTCTAATTCAATCAAGTCAATCAAATCTAACTGAAGTCCAACGCAAATATACTGAAGTCAAAAGCAAATTTAAGTCTACTATCAAACCCAAACTTAAATCAAGTATAGCTCCAGTCTGTGTTGAGCTTAAATCAAGCCCAATTCAAATAAAATCTAGCTCAGGTCTAAATCAAGTCAAAATCTTTTTAAAATTATGTCAAAGCCAAATCATAGTCAACTCTACTTTAGTTTAAGCCAAGTCTGAATCATTTCTAAATTAAATGTTAGTCAAGCCTGAATCAAGTCTAAGTCAAACCTTACCCAAATCTAAGGCAAACGTTAGTCTGTGTTAGACTTAGATTAAGCTTTGGCCAGTTCTATGTTAAGTCTAGATTAATACAAATTCAAATCTAAATCAGTCCTAAGTTAAGTCTAAGTCAATTCTAAGCCAAGTATAGCACAAAATCAATTTAAGCCTGAATCAGTTTAATTCAAGCCTAATCCAAGTCTTATTTAATTCCAAATCAAATCTAGCTAAGTTAAGTTTAAGTCTAATCTAAATCAAGTCTAGGTGAAATTAAACTCAAGTTCATGTCAAGTATAGCTCAAGTTAAGTCTAAATAATCCTTAAATAAAGTTTATCTCAAGTTGAGCCTAAGTCAAACCTAAATTAAATCAAAATCTTGTCAAAATTACATCTCAGTCAAGTTTAACTTAAGTCTGAGACATGCCTAAGTCCAGTCAAAATCTTGTCATAATTAAATCTAAGTTAATTCTTAGTCAAGTTTAGCTTGAATCTGAGTCAATCTTAAATAAAGTCTCAATTATTTCAAAATCAGGTCTAAGTGAAGTCTAAATCAAGTATAAATCAAATCAAGTTTAACGCAAGTCTAATTCAAGCCTAAATGAAGTCTGAAGCATTTCAAAATCAAGTCTAAGTCAAGTCTTTTTCAAGTTTTACTGAAATTTATGTCAAACTTAGATCTCAACCGAGTCTATTCCATGTGTTATTTATGTCTAAATCTAGTCTTTATCAGCTCTAAGTCCATTCGAAATCAAGTCTGTATGGTGTCAAAGACAAGTTTAGCTTAAGTCCAAGTCAAGTCTAAATATAGTCTAATTCAAGTCTAAGGCAAGTCTTAATCAAGTCTTTTTCAAGTTCAAGTGATATCTAAGTCAAGTATGAATCGAGGCTAATTCTGTATGTGAGTCCTTGTTTTTGAAGTCTATGTCAGAATTTCAAAGTAAAGCTGGAGTGGCTAAGCTAAAATTGAGGTCTTCTTCTCTCTTGTCCATCAGGTCTTGTTTCAATGTTGATGGTACCAAAAACAAAATTTAAGTACTTGGAATTATTACGACTTTCAGCATTCACACACACATTATAACTCAATGAACCGATATATCCAAAACATTAAGAGTTACTTTGTTTTGTTACATCTAAGTCATCCATATGAAAAAAGGGTGAATTAAATTACATTTTTATGTGAGGCAATAGGAAAAATTGAGTATCGCGGTTTTGCTTGGATCAGCTAAGAGTATGGCATACACATAGCAATCTTTTTCTAATAATTCTTCGATCTAGCCAGGGCTACCAAGTTGTATTGAAGCAATTCCTTTCCTACCCAAAAACAAAAATTATTTCCCTCAAATGCTTAAAAGAAAAATATTCATGAAATAATAAAAAACTTCAATTTTTGTGATGGAAAAACTTGATGAACTTCCATGGAATGAAGTCCATGTTACAAAATTGGTCCAATTCTTGGTTATTTCAGAAATTTTCGAGTTCCTACCAGTCCTCCGGCTTTAAGCACAAAATTTCGGGATTAGCCGGATCAAGCTAAATATAGCAAGCTCTAAGGAACAAACAAATAATCACTTAGCAATTCATTTTGAATAGATTACGTGTTAGAAACTCACTGCGCCTTAGTTTACATTGAAGAATACGATCATAATCAACGAAATTATAACAAGAGTTATATTTCTGATATCATCAGGTGCAAGTCGACGGCATTCTCTGCCTAATTAAATAAAAATTAAAATTAGGGCATTTTTAAGCTTTGGGAAGCATTTCTCAGAAATTCCTAGCTTCGTGAAAATTAAAATGGATTTTAATGATAATTCACGCAACATGCAAAAGAATTCTATCCATGCAAACGAAATAGCCCAGATTTAAACTAAAAAATGTTGATCTGAAAAAAAAAATGCTTAATTGCACTATAATTTCTAATAATGCATTTAAACATTGAGCAACTGCAACAGCAACAGCCTTAATGAACCTAACAACAAACGCATAATTAATTTATTTAAAAAAAAGGCAATGAAAATAAAGCACCCTGTTGCTAACAACAATAGGCAGTCAGTCATCAGCGACCAACAACCTGAGACCATGACAAATTTCCAGTTACAATTTTTCAGCCATTGTTTTTTCTACGCTCAGCGCTAAGCTTTAAACCCCAACTGACGTTTAAGACAATAAATTGAAAATGTTGGAAAAACGCTGCGCACAACAACAGTGCCGCAAATCAGGCTGAAAATGAACTCAAAACAATAGATGTTGCTTGGCTGCTGCTGCTGCTGCTGCCTTTGAGCCGCCCAAGTCAAAGTTAAACGATCTCTTTCGTCTCATGGGCTTTGACGTTCTCTTAAGCACACAACATGACTGAACATTAAAACGGCGTATTAAACTACAACACCATCATTAGCATCGTCATTATGCTGTTCATTATAATGCTGATGATCATCAGCAACAACATCTACATAAACACAGCGTATTGTTGTGCTATTGCCGCGCGTTGTTTTCAAGTTTCATTTCAGTTTCATTCAGAACTTCAACGCGTTCGGACGGTTTTTTTTATATTTGCCGGTTACAGAGTAAAATGAGTTCGTTTGTGTACAACCGTTAACTTTTTCTCCCGACAACACTCTACCATATGAATCTAAGAACTACGCCAGTGCTTTGTTGGTTGCGCTTCGTCAAATTTGCGCGCATGCGCTGTGAAATGAAATTGAAAAACCGTCAAAAACTGCGAAACTTCAAAAGTCAGTCAAGCCTTAAACTTTACTGCTTACTATGTTAATGCCACGCCCCCAAGCTGCCTTTTGTCCAACGTTAAAGTAGTGCAGTGTTTTCGCTTTTCGTTGTTGTTGGTGCTGCTTACGGCCAAAGTGTAGTAAAGGAAATTTTGAAATTGAGATTAAATTGCACGTAACGTGCAGAAGAACGCGAAGAATACGAAAAAAAAAAACGTTAAAAATCGGCTAATGACCAAGTACGTACCGTATAGCAATAACAACAAGCTGACGTACAAATTACAACTAGTGCGATTTTTTACAATCCCAACTGAAATTTGTTTATTCGACCGGAAATGGCGACATGTTACCATAAAAATTTTGTTATTTGAGTGCTGTTTTTTTTTGGTTAGAAATATTTTTTTTTTTTTTTTTGAAAATCATTTTAATCACCGGATAAGCTTTCGAATGCTCTGTTTACAAAAAATACAAAATGTGTATTTTTTCGCAGTTATTAAATTCGAATTGTGTTTGTGTAATGAAAACTTAATGTTTTATATCATTATTTTATAAAACAACAACAGCGTTTTAATGACCTTTATTATCGTTGTTACGAACTACTAACTTGGATTAAAATGAAAGCAAAAGTCGATATATTTCAAATTGGTGTAATTAAAAACTATTAATGGAGTTAAGTTGTGCTTTTATAGGAAAAACCATAACAGGAAGATCAAAACTAAAGTTCAGGTTTTAAAATTTAAAGTTTTAAAATTAAAAATAAAAACTGAATTACAACTAAGTGGCAGTTTAAAAACTAACTGAACGAAACTCAAAATCAAATTTTAAGTTTCATTGTTTTTACACAAAAAGAAAAAGAATTATTTTCAATAGATCACTCACTATATTTTGAAAGTAACTTACTCTAAAGACGATAAAAATCACAGCATTACATCAGTAATATTTTTATCGTTGAAATATTTCCCATTTAGAAATATTAATACATTCTGTGTAAAAGCGGAACAATATCATTTATTCATTTTTATCGCCTTCAAATTAGACGACTTTGTTGCGATTTTTAGTCACTTTGGCTCGTTTTTAAGAAGCCATTTTAAAAATTGTTAGATAGTTTGCATATCGTACTCGTAAGCCCATGCCTTGTCACCAATTATTATGTTTTTATGAATGTTTGACCATAGAAGCTCGAGAAGGCATAACTTCGGCGAGTTGCTTTTGAAGCTCTTCTCGATCGGAATTATGTCTTTTCAATGTTGAACGGCGTTACGTTTCATACCTAAAATATCAGTTAGAATGTTTGAAGCTCTTATCTGAACTCACTAATACTCATGCACAAATTTTGAAGCATCAGCTTTTTTTACTATTTTGTCAATGCTTTCGTTACCCACAGCTGCTGAAGGTCGGTCAAATTGAACCAGAAGTTGGCCTTTTGGATGGCTTTTTTACAATTCATACGTCAGTGGCTTAGACTAAAACGATTCGCCGTATGTCTTCTGTAACATTTTGAGTAATTCGGCACACGATATTTCGCTTGTAATACAAAGTTTTGTGCAAACACTTTGTTCAACTGATTTTTCCATTGCAAGAATCGCATAGAACTCAACAATATGAGTACGAACGTGAAAGGTGCTATCTGTGGCATCGCTAAAAACTAAATACCCTATACAATGTTAGTCTTAAATTTTTATTAAAAGGGTATGTTTCTATCTCTTCGCGCTTTTAAGTTGTTGTTTCTATGGATGGTGCCACGCCCAAGAAGCATGAGCAAAGCTTTTTGACAACTTTCCGAAAAGTCTTTACTGTTTACCAGCAACTATGAGTCACATATATAATGAGTCACATGCAATTATGAGAGAAGAGTCAAAATATTTATATTTCAGGTTCAGAATACTTTCATATTCCAGACTCTTATATGATTCTAATTTTTGACTCATAATAGTGTGTCCTTCCAAGAACGGAAATACATACATTTCAGACTCATTTATGAACTCATAGTTAGTATAAAAGTTCAGAATTGTGAATCATATCCTACTTTAAGAATAACCTGAACGTTTTCTGGGCACTTCATCAAATACTCTCTGTACATCAAGTAACTCCCTCAATATAATATTTTAAATATTTTTACTTGTATGGGCGGTAGGCTAATCCGTTAAGCGAGTTCGCCCATTTTCAATCCCTTGGTCTTGGTGCCAAATTTCATTCAATTAAGTTACTTGGTTTCCAGTTATCGTGATTTCTACAGACAGACAACGGACATGGCTTAAAAAATCATTGACATGGTTTTAATAAAACCCAATAAGAAATACTTCATTTGAAACTCGCTCGTTTTTTCCAGAATTCGTCTTTGTAGAAATAATGGCGTCGCTATCTCAACCTGTTCAATAGAATCTTCCATGCAAAAAGTTAATTGTTGATGGCGCAATATGGCATGTTGTACAGTCTTGTTGGAACTAGTGTCTTCCAAATCTTTTTCACGCATTTGCGGTAACATAATGTGCGCCAACATCTACCGATATCGATGGCTATTGACTGTCTTACCAGCTCTGAATAGGGAATATTCCAATGATGGAACACCGGCCCAATCAGTCACTTTCTCATCGTGCAATGGCGTTTCGTAAATTATGTGAGGATTATTAGTGCCCCGAAAGTGACAATTTTGTTGTGAGGCCCGTCGGTCATCACAATTTGCTCCAAAAAAAAATCCGGCTCTGCTTCAACCATTCGAATAGCGGCCACATAATTGATAATACTTTCCAAAACTATTTAAATCTGTATTTTGTCCGTTATTTGTTGGAGTGAAACCATATGGGTACGGTTCAAACTGTTAGTGGCAGAGAGGTCTCTGACGTTCGCTTAGTACGTTGGACAAAATATTGTGTGCTACAGTCTTACATGTCCTGATAGTTTTTGTTTATGTGCCAAATTGAACTGATATACAAGTTGATAGTCAGGCACTTATTGCCCCACAGCTCATAGCTTTTACGACAGTTCAACACATTAAGTGGGTGGATAGCTTTAGCTTCCTTACCTCTTCTGGATTAGAATATATAAAAATTATTCTTCGTTTTTTGAAAAACTATCATAAAGATTACGGAGCAATGAATTTGTGAAGGTTTGGAATTCAGACACTAATATGCCTCCATTTCCGACCTATAAAAAAGTCCACATAGTATTGTTTCGAAATCCATGGAAGCTTATATGCAAAATATTGCCCGACCGACTTTGACATAAAATAACCGATATGACTAATGTACCCATAAAGTCTTTTGATTCTTAAGGAATAAACTACATTATACTAGAATTTCAGCCAATGTCTTTGAAGCCATTTCTCGTACATAAGCTCTGCTTACTTGATGTAAACATAAAAATAACTCCAAGGTGACAAATAGGCGATTCAAAATAAATGAAGGCCTGACACGGATTATCTAATAATTTACGTATGGACTGATTTTTTGACAAATTTATCAACCCAAGCTAATTGAATGATTTTATGTTATAAATGTGTTGAAAATGTGAAGAGCCGTTAGTGCTTTCTTTAATTTGCTAAAATTTATTAATTACTGTGCAATTAAGAAACAACATACATATATACGTATCAGCAAAAGCATATGGTCAAAGTTTTTACTTTCATTCATTGATTGAAAAAAAGTTATGAAAATCGTAAATGATACGCAAAAGCGAACTTTTACTATAAAACAAAACAAAATTATATAACACGCAAAACTTTAGTGTCACCAATTAATGAAGCGAATAATAAATCAAAAACAAAATCGTACGGCTAAAAGTGTACAAACGATTTGCCCATAATTAACAAAAAATACAAAAAAAATCAACGAATTGCGATCGGTCGTTAAAAGTTCAACTTTACCATGGCAAATTATGATATAATGGAAATTAAAAGATAAAACAACAAAAACATGTAACTTTTCACAACATAATAAAACATGTTGCGGTAAAAACTTCAGAGGTATTGGTAACTAAGTGAAGATAGAAAAAAATGAAAAAATAAACAGCTGGCAACCCTACCTAAAATAAACGCAAACCTCGCTACAAATTCCCACCAACATGTATTGCACCAAAGATTGTTCCTGCAGCCTGTGTCGCGAACTACGCGGCTACAAACCAGTCAAGCCGCCTAAACGCCCTGCACCACGCCCACCCGCCACCTCATTGCTTGGACGTTTCAATGAAAATTTCATATTACGACGTCGCGGCGGTTCTACATCGTTGAAAACATTTCAACCGCAATCGTTGAAAAATAGCGAAATGTGTCAACAGCGAACGCATGCACCGCCACCGCCAAGAGCCAAAACACCATCGCCGACACCAATGTGTAAGGCACCAGCTACGCCAAATGCAACAGACGTGTCAGGTGATGGTGATACGCCTCCAAGCAACAACAACAACAACAACAATAGCAATTCTAAAACCGCAGGCCACAAAGTTGTAATTTATTTTGGTGACTCGATTGCAAATCGTAGTCGACACCAAAACGGTGAGGCACCAAAAGATGCTGTGCTGGCAAATCAGCTGCTGGAGGAGATAACAACGAAGTTAGCAATTAGAAACAACAACAAAAACAACAACAACAACAACGACAGCAATGACAGTAATTTAAGCTGCAATGTCAACGCTGCCAGTGTTAGTGACGTGGAGGTGGTTGGCGATGCTACAGACGATTCATTGCCGCCGTATATTGAGAGCGTACAAGACGGCGTCATCAACATTAGAATTGAGGGCAACTATCGCAGGGCCAATGAGTTAGTGGATAAGGTGTCAAATCCAACGCGTGCAACGGTGGGTGTTACAGGGCCGAAAACCGCAGTTGCGAATAATAAAGTTGGCAGCAATGCTGATGGTGATGGTGGAAAAGTTGATGCTTTCGACTGGAGCTTTGTACAAGGATGGAGAGCACGGTATTTAATTTTTGTTATTTTATTTGTTGATGTTACATTTAGTCCACCATATTTGGCGCTGCTATATATTCTTTTTTTATGTAAGTCCTAATTCTTACGAGGCACCAATTGTTAGCAAGTCTGCTAATATATGTATATTGACGTCTACCGAGCTTGTAGGGAAAAGAACGTGATTTTTCCTTTAAAGAAATTTTTTTCATTAGAAGTGAAAAAAGTGATTTACAAAGGCTGACCTTGAGAATATCAAATCGGTTGTGAAAGTAAACTGCTTTTTTTTAAAAAAAAAAAATTTGCAGTCTTTCTGAGATAAGGCATCACAGTTTTCAAAAAAACTTAATTTGCTGATTGATTTTTTTAATTGATTTTAAGTATTAAGTCCCATCGTAACTTTTGCCATCTCAAAGTTTATTGTTGTTAATTTCTTATGAGAGTTTTAATGTCTCACACTTTGTGCAAAAAGTCTAGAGAACATCAATTTATCGTTAAATTCAATATATTTACGATTTTTATAACTATTCTGTATATTTTATAACACACATACACAGAAGT
Source organism: Tricholauxania praeusta (assembly GCA_949775025.1). NCBI lineage: Eukaryota > Metazoa > Arthropoda > Insecta > Diptera > Lauxaniidae > Tricholauxania > Tricholauxania praeusta. The sequence continues at coordinate 59,556,021 of OX459028.1, read as the reverse complement.
TAAAATGTATATATTATTTTTTTTTTTTTTTGCTAATTTATGACAACACCTATAGTATAATAACACTGTGCGACAACATATTTAGCACCTGAATCGAAAGCTAAAACCGAACATAGTAAGACCACATTCTCAATTTTATCTTAGACAGTTTTTTTTAATAAAATAAAGCACTTAAAGGATCTAAGCTTTTGACGAGATAAGTCGAGGTAACATGTATGGGACATTCACCTGATCTGTGTACCTAAGCATCTGGACATTGATATCAATTGTAAAAGTTGATAGGCCTCTGGGGAACGGCCTATTTCACAAATTCCTCAACACATGGGATTAGTATTGAACGACAATATGCTAAAAGGCTTGTAGTCCAAGAACCGGCTGTAGAAAAGTCGAGTGTATCAGATTACAGGATGGGATGTATGCCAATTGATAGAGCTCGACGAGTCTTAATAGAATATCTAGGGTTGCCTTGCCAAAGCCTGCCCGATGGCCAAAAATGCCCGAATTTCAGCCAATTTTGTTGTTCTAATTAAAACTGTAGTACATAACAGCTCGAAATGTATGCCAAATTATAGAACTCGAAAAGGCCTAAATATATTACCTGGGATTTCATTGTTGAATCTTGTTCCAAATATGGGTTTTCACCGGTCAATTTTCATTAATAAAGATAGCAGCTTGAAATTTGTGCCAAATGATATATATCAAAGAGCCTAAATAGAATATATATGGTTGCTTTGTCGAATCCTGTCCCAAACATGGGTTGCCACTCATTTAAGAAAAGTTGACCCCAAAAACGAATGTAAACTAATGTTTAGGACATGATTCGACATAACAATCCTATTTATTCTATTTAGGCTCTTCGATATCTATCATCTGGCACAAATTTCAAGCTGTTATCTTCATTAATGAAAATTTACCTAAAAAACCGTTGAAAACCCGGATTTAACAATGCGACCCCATGTATTATATCCAGGCGTCTTCGAGTTCTACCATTTAGCATACATTCCGAGCTGTTATTTACTACAGTTTTAATTAAAACAACAAAATTGGCTAAGATTCGGGCATTTTCGGGCATCAGGACAGGCTTTGGCAAGGCAACTCTAGACATTCCACTTAAGGTCATCGAGCTCTATCATTTGACATGCATCCCATCCCATCTTATACACTCGACTTTTCTACAGTCGGCTCTCCGCCTATAGCACAAAATGAGCGCAAGAGTCAACTTGCAACATCTGGTGGAATGGGTTAACAAACGCTCCTTAGTACTGATATCCTCTATCAAACGGAGTGTCTCGGTAATTGTCGCTGGGATAACTGGTCACTGTTACCTTGGTAAACATGCGGAAAGATGCTTAGACTTTTAAAGAAGCTGTGGAGATGTGGAGAAGGAATACCATTACTACCTAATCTAACCTCAGTTTGGCAGTTAGCGTAAGAAATAATTCACTGAGGCCAAATGATGGCCCATTCTGAAATGCTCTCATCGAACTAACCAGATTCCGTAAAGAAACTGAGTAGTTGACCTATAGTTACGTGCCATATCATCAAATAAGAACGAACAAAGTGTTTTTTGCCATCTCCTACCAAGTGCGGGGCAGAGCAAGGTTCAATGTTTATTTTCCTCCTCTACATCTTCACAGCTTATGTGGTAGTCAAAAAAGCGAACATCTAATCTTTCTGCATGTCTATGGATGCGACAGTGACCACTTATCACTGCAATAATTGACTATGCTTTTTATTTTGTGCCGAATAACAATGCGAAAGAGCGCTTTTCATCCCATTACATCCAAATTTGCCTTGACATACTGCAAGTGATCTATTGGACACATTTCTTGTTTGCTTTTCGTTTTAACAGCATCTTGCTTGCGGCATCCCAACACCTTTTTTATTCGGAGAAATTTGTGCAGACGTCCCTTGACTAGCAAGTTCATCAGCTTTACAATTACTTTGTGAAGAAGAATCTTCCATATGATGAATATTATTATCATATGGTGAGTCCAAGTAATTTAAATTACTTGCAGTGATGGCATTTGGGTTTTGTGAAAATGTAGTCTTGGAGCTTTGAATTGTACATTTTTGATTTGAAAATTACTAACAATAGCAAAGTTTACTGCAGGCATAATTCGCGGTAAGTTTACTAAAAAAAAATGGTAATTTTTTAGAAATAGTCGATAAGTACTGAAAATGTTCCGAAAATGTACTGAAAATGTACTGAAAATGCGTCGAATGTACAAAATCTTGCCAAATATACTGACGATGATTTTTCACGAAAATACCATAATGATTACTTAAAATTTAAAAATACTTTTAAAAAATAGAAACGTCGATAAAAACGCAAAACCAAGATATCAAATGTGATAAGACTTCACTTTTAGTTTTTCTCTAAAATGCGAAAATTTTTCATAGGACATTTTTGATATTTTTTTTTTTTTTTTACGAGATAAGTCGAAGCGTTGAAATATTTTATTTAACATCAATATTGTCATTATAGGGAGAGTTCAAGTATTTATATTTAATTCCATTTTCCTTAACTTTTAGAGTCCGTTTAGTAAAAAGTACAATTAATACATTGGAAAATTGAGTACGCAGTTCTGCTATATTTGAACTATGTTCTCGCGTTCATATCAATTTTTCTACGTTTTAAAGCAAAATTATAATTTGGTCGCACGGTGTTATTGGTACATTGACTTCTAATGAGACAAGATAAACAAAAATAAATTATATGTTAGTAATTTGTTATACATATATCAGTTTATGATTATGAATTAACTGTTGCCGGCGATTTTTAAAACAATGATTCGATCATAAGTAAGATAAAGAGCTGGTGAACTATATTACAAAAGTACTTGATTAAAGCTTACAGATTGTAATATTAGTAGTATTTTAGTATTTCTACCTCAAGGACTAATTCATGCATAGCATACGACATATTTCCATTTAAAAACGTCGAAAAAGGATTTTCGCTCATCAAATCAAAGTTCTGCCTTGGAAGAATTTCGAATTTTCTTTCCACATGTTTTATGGAAAAATATTGAAATTGGCGTTTTGTTTATGGAGCATTCTTTGCCATAATCAAAGAAAGCACAACTACAACACCTCCAATGACACGACATTTTAAATTTTAATTAGAGAAAGTTTTTTAAATTTGTCAGACCCAATTTTCCTTGGAACATTGTAGAAAATTAACTTTTCAAGTTTTTGGTTATTTTCAAAAGCTACACTACCAAAGTTGATATCAGTATAATTTCCTTATTGCTCTGTTAAAGACAACACTGACTAAAAACTCAGAATAGAATTTGGTCTTTTCAAAGTTCTTTAAAATGTTAAAGCCTTTCATATTAAAAAAAAAACTCATATGAATTAATTTTAGGCTGTCATTTGAAAAAAAAAATAATTTTCTTGTCTATAAAGAAAAGATATCAACTGTTAAGCATCACAACGAATTCTAAGAGACTTATTTTATTCCAATAAAAACATGACCCACATTTGAATTGAACTAAATATTTCTTACTCGGAAACAAAAGGAAACAACTTCAACAGAACGGGTCAATGTCCATTAACACATCATTGGCTGCTCTTTGCAAGCAACTGACGACATAATCAACAAAATGTTAATTAAGTTATTAAAATTCAAACAATATGTGACATAATTTGATATCTTATTTTACGTTAAATTAAACTATATATCTTTTGAAAGACATGGAAAAAACGCTGTTATTAAGTTATCAATGCTGCGTTAAGAACAAAAATTTTTTTCTTTATTCTGTCTGCTCTTAAGAATCTTCTTTTTTCTTATAAATTAAAATATTATACCAGGTGCTTTAGTCTTCCGCATGTCGAACGGCAGTTTCAATTTTGATTTGACTCCATTGTGTCAGAAGGCAACATGCATAGAAGCAGCTTAACGGTAACATGTGAACGTTCAGTGCTATACTGCAGCAACATTGTTGCGAGAGCAGCAACATTGCTATAATGGCAACAAGAATAGCGCGCTAAGCTTAAAAGGTTGTAACAGTCTTGTTGATAAGATATCGCAGATATAAATCGCGCAGCATAGAGCTGTAAGTGAGGGAATTTTGTTAGTAATTTTAATAATTCCGATTATGTGACATTATTTAACATGTAATTTTGTAACTGATGAGTTCACACGCCAAGTGATGAGACGATTTAAGTGAGTATTTGTTTGTATAAGATTCGAAAACAACGTGCTCCATGGTTTCATGGTTGTCAGATTAAAGATCAAACTCAGAGCTGCAAGTTAGTTCCAAAAAGAATGCAGCTTATGAAGTTCAGTTGAGTGCAACATGCGATAGAGTGAAGTGAAGGTTTTTTCTTAATCCATAAGCAAATGAATTTTTGATGATTGCAGTAATTGAAAGTTATGCAAAGAATCGTTTCGTTGTGAAATAAAAATCCTTTCAGTGAATGCCGCAAATCTTAAGTATTAAAACCGAGCCAATTTAAAGGAATTTGTCGTAAGCTTTTTTGACAACTAAATAGACTGATATAATTAAAACAATCAACAACACGCCGGCTACAAATCACTCACATACGTAACAGGGAACTTAGAAGATTTTAGCTTTGTGGATACTTTGCTTTTTTTTTTTTTGCTCACTAAATTCGATAGGAGGTCTTCCCTTGAAATTTGAACAAAATTTAGATCGGAAAAAAAATAAATAATAAATTATTCTTAAAGCAACGGGTAGTAGTGACAAAGGCGTTATCTTTGGCCTATACAAAAATTATGTACTAACTAAGTATTATGTCAAAGCATCTAGCAATTGTTTGCTTCACTTATAGTCCCGATTCGTTTTTAATAATTCTTCGCATCAACAGTCTTCAAACTTTCCTTGTATAAGATGTGCCAGAGCCATGAATCTAAGCCAAGCTTGGCAACAATCCACGCCCATTTGTTCAAACTTATCCACAAAATTGTTCGTACATTTAATTCGACCACATTCACTTTTATAATAAAAATAATAAAGTTTAGCTACTACAGCTATTAGCCTTCTGAGCTATTTAACTTAAATCATATAAAAGCTTATTAAGAAAATGTATAGTGAAAATGAAAGATTTTTGCTTACTTTTTAATAGCAAAAGAGATCTTGTAAGAGTCCGATCAATGGTTGTTCAGTGCTTGGCCAAATAGTACCATGTATTTGTGTGAGATTTGATTGGACAAATAGCTGATCCTAAGTCTATGATGTAATAAAATTAAGATGTCAATGTTTTGTTATTCTTTAGTAATGGCAAGCTTTCATTTTAAGTTTTAATTGGGTGTGAAATTCTTTCCTCGAACTACAATGAGTCTTCCTTAAGGAGACATATCGCACCGTCAAAACAAAAGGGCCGCAAATCAAAATAACGAGTTTTCGAGTTATGTATTCCACTATATAGCTCATTAAGTGTTCTTAATTTTAGTCTTGCCACCATATTTCTATCTCAGTTAATAACTTCTAAAATACATTTTTAGACAAGGATATTTTGTTCTGAAATTTTTCTTAACAAAACAAAACCGCCTCATTTCAAAATATTATTATTTTGCTAATAAATTAAAGAAAAAACAATTAACACAACAAAGCCTTAAATCAAAATAGATATCTTTAAATATTTTCCTTTAAAGTTTCTACAGTAGCAAATCAAAACTAGGCAGTATAGTTCTCTTAAACCAAAAATATTTTCAATCAAACTAATTGCAACACAGCCACATTCCGAAATATGTCAATGTTACTCTATAGATTTGTGAGATAAGTTTGTAGTATTTCAGTTCAAGACTGTTATAACTATAAATATGGCTGTCTTCAAATTCAGTGGAAAATTTCAGATGTCTTTAATCTCAATTTTCTCGAAACTTAAAATTTTGAGATGCGGCCGTCTTGTTCTGACGGTGCGATATATTCTCGTAGTAAATTTCACATCAATTCTTGAATATTTTTTTAAACTTTTCTTTTTTTTTTCATTTCATTTCATTTCAGACCTGCTGGAAACTTACGCACAGATTTACCACCATTCAGCCCACAGCAACCAAGTGCCCAGCTCAACATGACCTCAAATGGCTTAACATCACCTGTATCACCAAATTCACCACATGTTGTCATACAAAATGGCGGCTTAGTATCATCCGGAAGAATACAAAGTCCTGCTGTTGCAACACCAGCACCACGCATCCCCAAGGAAGTGGCACAGCGACCAGCTCAAATTGGTAATACAACAGCCACAAATATAACGCCGATATTAGTAAATAACACAACTACAACAACAACGTCACCAACAACAAATTCTCACTTTGAAAGTTATTCGCCACAACATAAGAACACAGCCAATGCCATCACTAGCAACCTGAATGCCAGTGCATTGCATGCTGCTAAGCCTGTGCCACATCGTTCCATTGCTGGTCCCGCACGCTTAACGGTACAGAGCACCCCAGTTAAGTCGCAACCACCCATGTTAAGTGCCAGTTTGACACAGCTGCAGAAGACACCCGAAAAGCATGGTATTTCATTGACAGATTGTTGCAATGGCTTCCAACATAGTCCGCCAAGTGCTCACAACAGTCCTCACAGTGCCAGTCATAAGCCAAATGTTGCCACAACACGTACACATCATCACGAATTCCGTGCACTGCAACGCGTCCAGGAATGTCACTCGTCCTCTGACGAGAACCGCTCATCGGGACATGCGAGTATGTCAGATACTGGTGGCCATGGTAGCTCATCGCCTGGTGCCGGCATTACTTTAGGACCTTTGCCCGAGGATCGACTTGCTGCAGGCGTAACAAATCGTAGCACACGTTCACGTGCCAGCACACAACACTCACGTCCACGTCATCGTGCAACACCCGCCAAGGTGCCTTGGGGTGGTAGTGGGCTGGAAGACATTAAATTGGCCATACAACAGCTAACGATGCGCTCACAGACTAGCACAAGTACGTACAGCAGTCTCAGTGCTGGTTCGGAGAGTTCAGAGCCAGCGCGTCGCCTTGGACGTTATTCTTCTATGGAAACAGTCAATACAAATGTAACAAGTGCCGATGAATTTGTTTGGGTAGACTCGCACAATCGACTCGTCGAGCTGCAACATCCGCCATGGAGTCAGCATTGTATTATGCGCGTTATACGCAACGGACGCTGCAAGGAGCATGCAGAACGTGTATCGGTTGAAACTGTGCCACGCCTAGGCTATCTGCTACAACGTGCGCTGGTGCGAATAGCGCGAGAAGTACAACGTCTTTCCTCATCGTTGGGACTGTGCGCAAAACAGGAGGTGGCGGGCGCTTTTAAAATCGTGCTCTGTCCCGCACTGGCAGATTCATGCATCAAATCGTGCTTGCGTGCCGCAGCCATGTTTGCGGTGACCGGCGATAGCGCTCTGAAGCAGAGCAAGTCATCTCGCGCTGGATTGCAGTTGCCTGTGGGACGATTTCATCGCTGGATGGCCGACGCCAGATTGGGCAAATTTATACATGAGTATGCAGCAGTTTATTTGTGTGCCGGCATGGAAAATCTGCTAGAAGAGATACTGTTGCAAAGCTTTCCGGTAGACATTACAACACCTCTCTCAACCACGAGCCTTGAACATGCTATAGCCAGTTCGGGTGACATGTGGGGTCTGCTGCAACCATATGCACATCTTAACGCTGGACGCATTGCATCAGGTGCGCTTACAATGCCACGTTGGGCCAGCCAGTCATCAATTGGTTCTGGCTCACATCAGAGTAGCAATGGAAGTGCAGGTACCAATGGAAATTTGGAACCATGTTTGCTTACCACTTGTGTGGGGAGCATCAACGAATTGAAAGACTTGGCATTGCGTGCACAGCAAAAGTTCCAACATACTGCACTATCTAATGCAGCGCTCTCCGCACTCTTCTACTTCATGCGTTGCTCACAGCTTGAGCATAGTGAAGTGGGTTCCCAAAATAATGTAACCAATGGTGTCAACAGCAGTGGTGTTGGCGGCAGCAACAGTAATGTGCAGGAACTTTGTTACGAACGTGCTTATGTTGTACTGCCACCTTTAGTTGAATGGCTACGTGTTGCTTCAGCTCATGCTGAATACCGTTCCGCTATAATGATCGATAAAGACGACATTATGCAAGCGGCGCGTCTACTGCTGCCTGGCGTTGACTGTCCCGTGCGTCCAATTGGCCATGATGAAGAATTGCCTACCAAGAAGACACATTTCAATCACCCGGGCACCACAACGCCTGTTGCCAACAGCATCAGTGAAGACACCACGGAATTGGGACGACGCGCCACACTCACGTTGGCATTCAAACTGATGCTTACAGGACGTGCCGAACTATTGGCCCAGGCTTCCAATTTATTGCCGCCTACAACGCGTTACGATACGCTCAATCATGCGGGCCTCACCGCGCTAATGATTGCTAGCATACGCAATGATGAGGTTGTCATACAGGCGCTACTCGACGCTGGTTGCGATCCAAATGTAGAAGTACCAGCAGTGGGTTATGCAGGTTGTCCCGCTATACATCCGGATACGCAGCATTGGACTGCTGTGACTTTCGCTGCAAGCCGGAGCAACTACTTAGCATTGCGTGTGCTACTGGATCGAAGTGGAAAAGTAGAGGGTGGAGCACGTCTCAGTGAAGAGAAATTAACGTTAACACCACTTCAGGTTGCTTGTGGTTCAGGCAATGTAGAGTTGATCTCTTTGCTGCTGGCACATGGCGCAAATGCGTTTCTTGCCACACAGCAAAGAGATTCGATGTGCTTTGCTGGTTCAGCTCAACGTGGTTGTTACTGTGCCATCTCGGTGGCAGCAGCACATGGGCAACGTGCTTGCTTGCGTAAGGTTCTTTCACATCCGATGTCACCCGGATCTCGCGATGTTCTTTCGCTCGAAGAAATGCTTGCCGAAGGTGATACGGGAATTGTTGCACGCACGGGAAACAGCGCAAGCGGGGATAGACAAACTGCTACAGATGTGCCGCCTTCTCTGAGTAAGACTCAAATTAAAAGTTTGCAAGAAGCGATGTATCACAGTGCTGAGAATAATCATTTGGGTGAGTTTCATGCACTAAAAAAGATAGAAAATCAAATAAATCCTACAAATTTTTGATGAATCTCTTTGTGGAAGTTAAAGATTTTGATGTAGTTATTTGGTACATAAGCGATGTCAGAAGATGATTTTGTCTGATTCTTCTTGTCATTTTATGTAATTCCCTATATCTGTGACAGAAAAGAACTCCCAACATTTTCCTAGTAGTGTGGGATGCTCAAAAACTTCACAATCTTAAGAATTGATTCCGGGAATTTTTCCAAAGGACAGTTATAGTTTTTAATTTAATTGCACGGGTTTCAAAAAAGTATGAAAAAATAATTTCTATACACAAAACGTGCCTCAATTGAAAGGTCTTTATTAATACAGAACAAATTTTAAGCAACACGGTCATAAATTGTACATACGACGCTCAAAAGTTCAAAATAACTACCATTTTGCCATTTATTTTCACAGACATTACTATTGAACTTCGTGCATTGGGTGTACCCTGGACCCTACACTGCTGGATGCATGCGCTAGCTGCAGCACATGAGCTACGCCTAGATGCTGTCATTGATCAACTTTTACAGGATTTCTTACAAGTCTGCCCAGATGACTACAGCGCACAGTTTGTAAGCGAATGTCTGCCGCTCTTATTCAATATTTTCCGCTACAGCAAGAATGAGGGAACGACTTTGCTGCTCGCTGACATATTTGCCACATGCTTTGGCTGGGAGTCGATCAAACCAATTAAAGAGCCATCACTGCAACCAGTTAACAGTTCACGCATTGATCCGAAATTTGTAAATAATCCGGAACTGAGCGATGTCACCTTTAGGTATGTGCACCTAAATTATAGCTAAGCCCAAGTGATAATCAAATTTTTCTTTTCCACAGAGTTGAGGGTAAAATTTTCTATGGTCACAAAATAGTGCTCGTCACCGCATCGCCTCGTTTTCAAAATATGCTCAGCTCAAAGTTGAGCGATGGTAATGCACCCACTGTGCAGATCAACGATATACGCTATCACATTTTCCAGCTGGTAATGCAATTCCTCTATAGCGGTGGTTGTCAGACATTGGAAGTTTCGCATAGCGATGTACTGGAGCTAATGGCAGCTGCCAGTTTCTTTCAGCTTGAGGCGCTGCTATGCTATACAGAGGCGCGCTGTTCCGAAATGATCGATATAGATAATGTAGTAGCAATGTATATACATGCTAAGGTATATTGCTTGAAGCACAATATTGTTGACGTTTTCATATGTAATTCTCTTACTTTTTCACTAAAGGTCTACAATGCCAGCAGGCTGCTGGAATATTGTCAGGGTTTTCTACTACAGAATATGGTCGCTCTGTTGACCTATGACGATTCGGTGAAACGTCTACTCTTCGCTAAGAAGATACCAAACCATGATGTTCTCTCAGGTCTATTGGCCACATTACAGCAGCGCATTAAAAATCGTAAAACCAATGGCGCGACAGGCATTTTCCGTCAACAGCTTAGCTCACCGCCACATTCAATGACAGCTGTCATAAATGCTAACACACAATCAATAAATACGGCTATAGGCAACAATGGAGGTTCCTTGGGCGCCATCAAAAAGTGAAACGGAGAAGTCCACATTATGCAATATATAAAATGTTTGCAAATAATTTATCTACAGTACATAGAAGTTGTAGTTTAGTTTATAGGTAATTTTTGTATTTATTGATTTTTTTTAAACATATTATTGTAACTCTGTAGTAAATTTTAGCACAAATGGCTTCCTATTGATTTAGTTGTACCTCTATAACTATTTTTTGTTTTTCAATGGATTTTAATTTTAAATTTGTAGTACCGCATACTTCATATCACAATAATGTGCATGTTATTATGCCGCAGCTAATGTACTTATTACTTACATATTAAATCACATATGTCCATTTATAACTTATCAAATATACCATTATATTGTTAGTCAAAATTATTAAATATATATTTATAATTTAGAAATATCAAATTCGTCTTTTTAAACAATTAAAATCTTCCATGAAAAAACTTTGGCTTGATGGGTCGCATGCGACATTTTTTTTCATTAGCGAGCTTAAGATGGAACGCTATCAAATTCTAACATACCAGTGATATTTATATGTAACCGGATTCGACTTAAACGCCAAAAAATATATGGAGAATTAAGATTTTCATTTGGATTATGCAAATGTATAGCTTTATAAATCACGAACAAAAATTATCTTATGTGATATTTTTGCCACATATGGATTAAAATCATGATATATTGATTTCTATTTTGCTTGAAAAAGTATCTTAAAATAATGCCTGATAACAGACAATATGAATTAGTGTACATACAGTAAGTGACTGGCTTTGAAAATCAATCAAGAAACATCGATTAGAGTATAGCCATTACTGGCATGCTTTGAAGGAAAGGCTTCAACGATTTTATAGTTATCACTCTTAATGTAGATGGTTTGAGATGTAATAAAGGAATCAAAGTGAAACCCAATATTTTTGAATTTCAGTACGTGAGCTGCGCAACTGCCAAAATGTGCATAATTTATCACATCAGAGGATCTATTCCAGCAATTTTGATTAAATTTAATATGGTCAATTTTATTACATATAGTTCTGTTAAACTGTACCAGTGGGCATAGCACTTTTTGATAAGCAGTAAAGTTTCGAATGTCATAAAAAGAAACCATGGCGCCAATTCAGATAAAATAATATGTAGGAAAAGGAGATGTATTAATTAACCATTCGCATGCCCGAAAATGGCTTGTATCTAAAAAATGGGCATGGACTCTTCCACACATGCGAACATTATTGCATTTAATTCTACGGGAACCGGAAATTTTATCTGCCACTGTCGTTCTAACGTGTTAAACTTTTTTCAATGTCATGAATCTTTTTCGAGATATACTTAATGCAAATTTCAAGATAAAGCCAGATCCAAAGCACTCTTCAAAGGCTTTACGAAGATAAATCTCCCAAATCTCACCAAAATCGGTCAGGCCGATTTGAATTTTTCATTTTTTTGCTTCAGAATATGGGTCTCATATTCAAGTTTTGTTTTTTTTTTTCAATAATATATATAGTATGGAAAGAATTTCGTTGAGAAATTCGAGTGGCACTAGACTAATTGAGTCAAAATTAAGTTTTGTCAGATTTTCGATTTAAATACAAGCAATTCGATACTTTCTTTTTATCGAATTTTTCAATGTTATAACATTAGATAATTTAAGATGTTTCCCGCGTCGTCTAATATTTTTGATGATATCCGATACTTTTCGACTACTCGAATGTTTTTTTACATCATATGATACTTTCGACTTTATCGATGTTTTTCGATAATATTCAATGTATTTGAACATATTTAATTTACATCGAATTTTTTTAATGCTGCTAGTTTTTTATTTGATATTATTTAATGCGCTTATTGACTTTCAAAGTTTTGATGTAATTTGAAACTTATTCACTTATATCGACTATTTCGATGCGTTTCAATTTTTATAGACATTTTCAAAGTTTAAAGATACAATTCTATTCTGTTCTATATCTATTCTATTTCATTGCTACTATATAGGTTAGACTGTGTTCATATTAATTTAAAATTAAAAAAAAAATCAAGTGTGCACTGACACGTGGTACAAGTGAATTCTTCCGAAAACTAAACTGCGATGGAATGAGATGAAAATGTTTTATTATAATGATACAAGTTGACGGGATCTAGAAAAGCTACAGCAATAAGTGATATATCGAATTAAAGTACTCATCAAGCAAAGTGCCCCAAAGTTATCAGCTTCCTGATGGGTTAAGATCGGTTAGACAAAAGCTGTACTATAAGCGTGGAAAGATTTCCCATTTTTCAAGCAATGCACTGATTGACTGCCAAAGCCTTGCAATAGTGAGTAGAAGAAAGATCTTAATCTTAAGATTTGGTGAACTTTCTAGAGGTACAAATTTTCTTTTTTTACTAAAATATATGTTTATTTCTTAATATTTATAGCGACAATGGAATGTAAAGTAGATAGTTTCTAATTTTGGGGATATAGCTTTTTGAATGAATTTAAAAAGCGCGGGTGTTATATGAAAATTTTGTTCAATATGCTTTACTAAATGTTTTTAATGATTTCAAATCAGTTCCATTGCATTTTGTACATTTATATTTATATTTAATTCAAACTATGACGTTGCAAATACTAAATTGTATAATAATATTACCTCCACTGTAGTAGCACTCCAACGAAGTTTGTTTTTGTTATGAACAGCTGTTGCTGCCGCAATAGAAGAGCTCTGCGCCTTGCTTACTTTTATTAAATTAAAATCACTTCTGTATATATTTGTGTTCTATTTTTGTTTTGTATTTTATTTTAATATTCTCTTTTACCTTTTTACACTTTCACTCATTGCAAATTTCACCATTTTGCACTTTTATTTATTTATTTTAAATTAAAAATTTTATTGTTCACAATTAAAGCGCACACGCGAACACTAACTGCCGTTTCGGTAGTTGAAAAAAAACTAATCGTCTTAAAACACGAAGAATTATCGGTAATGATCGTTTTGATTAACGATTAGGCACAACTGAATTACAAAAAAAAATCATGTGTACAGTTCACATGTGGTAGAAGTGAAACCTTCAGAAGAGTAAACTGCAAGAGAATGAGACGAAAATGTTTTCTTAAAATGATAAAAGTTGACGGGATCTAGCTAAAGCAATAAATGAGCTGTTAGTTTTGAAAGTGGTATAAGCCTATTTTTAAAAAAATAAATTAGTTAACGGTAATTTCGGTAAGATATAGACACCTTCTACCGGATAAAATGGAAGTACATATTAAGCTCGTATTGATGTGGTTAAGGATTGTTGAATCAGCTCAAGTTTTAATGATGCGACCATTCATTTATTCCAAACGACAATGATTTTGGAAAACGGACTTATACCACTCTCAAAAATAATAGCTCAAATGATATATCAAATTAAAGCACTCATCAAGCAGAGTGCCCGAAAAGTATCAGCATCGAGACCAATTAACCAAAAGCTGAGATATATATACAAGCGTGTAAAGACGTCCTAATTTTTAAATTTTTTCAAAACATTGCACTTATTAATTGCCAAAACCTTACCATATATATATACAGAAGTGATTTTAATTTAATAAAAGTAAGCAAGGCGCAGAGCTCTTCTATTGCGGCAGCAACAGCTGTTCATAACAAAAACAAACTTCGTTGGAGTGCTACTACAGCGAAGAAAATAAAAAAATCTACTACTATCTCTCATTGTAATTGTTATTGTTTCCCAATTAAGCGTTGTTGTTATTAAAATATCAAAAGCAAATTACAATTAGAGAGAAAAGTGGATTTTTTCATCCTCGCTATGGCAAGGCTTTAGTAGTTAACCAACGCAATGCTTGAAAAAATAGGAAATCTTTCCACGCTTATACATCAGCTTCTGCTTAACCGATCCAGAAGCTGATAATTTTTAGGCACTGTACTCGATGAGTACTATTCTAGATTCCGTCAACTAAGTTTTATCTTCGAGAAAAAAAACTATGCTAAGTGAATGTACGGCTAAGAAAAGTAGTGTGTCATTTTGCGTTTCATTATACACAACTAATTTCAAATCACACCAGTGTTAAATGAGTTTCTCTTCAAAAAGTGTAGATTCAATTATGTGTACGATTTCGTAAGCATAAACGAGTAACTCAACTGCCTGTGAGTTGAATATAATTCCGAATTTGCTGTAAGGCATATGCACCTAGAATTAAAGCTATCACAAAAAACTGGCGTTTCATATAGCATTCATTTCCAATTTAAGATACCATGCTAATTTTCTGTCTTGACAAGGCAGGGATACCTTTTTTATATTATTTTTAATTTTCAACCTCAAAGGTCTTTTACAATGTTTAATTGATCAAATTAATTGGGTTTAAGTCTTATAATAAGTTCAACGCTAATTAAGTGTTCCGCTGAGTCGCAGTAGATGATTCTTTCATACCATGAGAGCCAAGAGCAATTTTGAGTTGAGCGTACAAACTCTTTTTGCACATACATATTGTGGCCTGGAAAATTAGGAAACATCTTACACACCACTGTATTCAAATGATAAATATGAATTGCATATTAAATAAAGCCTAAAATTATGCAATTTTGTTTACGAATGACCAATTAATACTTCTGTTATAATTTTGAAAAAAATACTTGCTTATTTTTGTATGCACTCATACATATTTATTATAAAATTAAATATACTCGCACACTAATTTAATACATTGCAGCAACTGCTTACTCGTAAAGATTTGGCTCTTCAAGCATTTTTGGCTTTTTCTTTTCGTCTACTAGGCAGAATTTCCTAAATTGAAAACCGACCTTATTACTGCCTTGTCCATCGAAGTAACTATGCGATCCTGTAACATCTAAATACTGATCTTCAGTACCAGGATTTACGACAACAGCAGTTTCTTCACGGAAGCTACCATCTTCACCACGATAACTCCATGAATATGAACCATCCTGTTTGTCCTCACTTTCCACAAGATCAAAGAATATAGCGGGTTTTCTTGTTGGCTTCTCACATATTTTTAACCCATCCATGAATGTTGGCTGCTCACGTATTTTTAACCCATCTTCGTCTTCATAATCGACGGGAGCGGCGTAAAGAATAGTGATGAGTGCAAAGAAGAGGAACTGGAAATAAGATATAACATCAAAATATCAATATGTACATATACATATAAGACATATAACAAATAGTTATTTTTGGATATAACGCGACAATTTTGTAACTCGTCTTTGAATAGAGTTTTTACACGTATTAATCCACTTATGGGATCGATTTTACTTTCCACACCCTTTACGATATGCTAAAAATATATAGTTGAATCTGCATATTTTCAATAAAAGACTACCTTGACCATTATCTTCGAAACTTTATTTTTCTTCATGTCTAAATGAAACTTTTAACATGCACTAAGTTGGGATTTCCAAAGTGTGAAGTGAAACTGAAATTTTTCAGCATTTTCTATACAGAGTAATATTCTGGCGGGCCTCTTATTTATCGAAAGAATTATTTTGTCCAACAACTTACAACGGCTGAGGATAACAATTTTTAATTCAGTATATTAGTTTGAGAAAATTTCATTCCAGATCATTCTCAGTGACCTTTTGTGAAGCTCGAAAATAACGATGCGTCTTTGTACCAAGTTTCATAACAATTTTAATTTATACTCTCAATATATAGAGTGCTTTGCCTTCTTTCATAGTTCTATCCAGAGATGGGAACGGGGGTATTTTTGAGGCCCAGCACGAATACGAAACAAGCATTTGGGAAAAACCCGGACCCGCACACATATTTTTTGTTCAAAGCCCGAAACTAACATTTAGTATTAAGTTTCACATACACATTTTTTTATGATTTTGTTACCTTGCGATTAACACAACTTGTTTCTACAAAAATATTTTCAATATAATAAAACCAAACCATAAAAAACAAATACACAAATCAATTGAAATCACTTAGAAGTCGCCAAATTTACATTTACAACCACCATGCACTTCATTTTTTGCAGCCTTGTTTGATTGCATGTAAAATGGAGTATCTGCATTCTATCGTTCCCGAAAGATAAATGTATGTAAGTGCGATATTTACATATTGCATTAAATTTATATCTGTAAAAATGAGCAAGTGAAATGTTTTTCCGTGCCTCCTCGGGCTTTTGTGGTTAAGCCCGGACCCACACGAAATTTAATTTCGAGACCTGAGCCCGTCGCCAAAAAGGAAAGACCCGCGAACTACGAAAAAACCCTTGCCCGTGCCCATTTCTAGTCCCACCTACTTCATTTTGGTACATTCCCTATTAACGCTTCCTTAGGTGTAATAAACATTTTGGTTTTGGTTCGCCCACTTCTACAATCGCATTAAGTCTTAAAATTTTCTTTTCCACTCACTGTTTTCAAGTGTTTTAATATGTTTTGTATAAATAATGGTCATTTTCAAACTCAAAACAACCAAAAGCGAATAATATAATATCATAATAAATTCAAATAAAATAAAAGCAAAAAGTAAAATTTCCCCAAAAAAAAATCTCCGAACTGGATATCAATTTTTTAATGAATTTTCATAATGAAATATCACTTTAAGTCTCATTTTTCTCTTACAGATGTGTTTTGGCAATTGATCCTCTAAACTAAATTATGAATAAAACATCCACACTATTCACATTTCCCATTCCCGAATTCTACATTTTTCCCCACTTCCTTGTTAGCGATTAACTTTCGAAGCAAGGCAAGCCAATAATTAATCAAGCTAGGGCACTTTGTCATTCTGGGTTTTTCATGTTTTACTTTCAAAAATTAATGTACTCTGATATTAAAAAATACCCAATATTCGATTAACTGCCGCACGATATGTAAAAGAACAAAACCATCCAAAATTTCAAGTGTCCAACTGCTTCACTGAAATGTGTGATCGGCATTTATTTTCTTCTCAAACGTTATGACTATGAACTATATAGCGCTGTTTGGTTGATGACTCCGAGACAATGCAGTTGACAGATTGTTACCTTTCGAATTATGTAGATCATGAAACTAATGGATTTCTTAGTTAAAAATTTATTTTCCATACAACATCACCTTAAATACTCGTTGGACCAAATAGACCACGCAAAAGTTTTTTCTCATTAAACCCTAGATCCTGCTCCGCAACTCTGCTATTGTGCAACATTCAATTCTACACAGACGTATAGACAAATTTATTCTCTTTGAAAACTATGCTTTGCTTTTTAGTAGAAGCGGGACTTTTGAACTCAGCTACATAACTATACTGCAGACATTTCTAAATTTTCTGGCAAAATATTTTCGAGCACAATATTAATGTTTGAATGTAGATACTCTTCAATGGTATAAATTGGCTGATAAATGAGACATCGCCTGTAAGACTTTTAAAATTTTATCGATATGTTGTGACTCCTTCAATATATTTTCAAATATTTTAATTATGTTTCAAGGTTTTCCACATATTTCTCCTTACAACATTGGTTGACTTTTTCAATATTTTTTGATTTCTGTAATATTAACTCGAATTTTTCAACAAATTTAAATTATTTTTAACATTTTTTCAGCTTTTGAACTTTTCAACATTTCTACAACTAACATATTTCGCCTCTTTCAACATATTTGGAATTTATTACCTTTCAATATTTCTAGACTTTTTCAACATTTTTCAGGTGTTTTCTAATCAAAATCTTTCGACACATTGATTTTCACAATATTTTTTTTTTCGGATTTTTTGAATTATTCAAATTCTCTGATGATTTATAGTTAACTCCTTCCTAAATGGTTCGAATTTTATTTTCTTAATCCCCGCAAGATATGTATATAAATGAATGCTCCTGATGAGCTTTTCGAACTTACTAATTTAAACATTTTTGAAATTTTATCCTTTTACAGTGAGCTTGAAACAATAACTGAACTGGACATTTTTTAAGGCTTACATTTTTATATAAAACTTTCAAGCAAAAATTTACACTTTGCGCACCTTTAGTAAAAGTTCTTAAATATATGTTTTATTGTGGTTAATTTTTTTTTTTTTTTTGTTTTTAATAAGAAATACGCCGCATACCATTTTGTTATTTTTAGCCAAAAGTCAATACGAGTATTCGGTAATCACAACACTTAACGTTTGCATTCGATCAGCAGAGCTTCTGTCATAATTCTAATGTGACCTAATTATAGATTTAATAAGAATCGTACAAGTGCTGTCGTGCACTGAGCCAAAACTTTAGATGATACGCATTTGGAGAACAATATTTTGAAGAAAATTTTTAATGAAATGTCGCATAGTACTTCATGTCCAGCACAGCGACTCACTTACATATATGGCATAGTTTGTGCAAACTATACGGAACACTATTGCGTACCCATACGATGCAGTTTCAACGGATTTATTCCCACGCTCATACTTCACCGCTTACAAGCTTATAGTCTGGGAGGTATCGTCACAAAAAATTAACACAGGAGCCCACTACCTATGTCGATTTATTCAGTTCATAATCATCTGATTACAAATCTGCTAATCTGCCGCTCACTTAGTGGAACATAGGCGCACAGTGGTTCCAAATTGAGTATCCTTGAACAAAATGTATTTCTCAGTTTAAGATGGTACATAATTGGAACTTGATACTTTAGTGATGTTTTTATAGCTGAACATGAATCAAATGCAAATTTTTCGAATTAGAGAACGTACTTTCGGCCGCTTAGCTTGAATACTGTTGGCATTATTTCAGTTTTTGTCAAATTACTCGAAAACTACTTACTTACTTACTTAGATGGCCATAACAACCCGTTTTCAGGTTACGGCCGACCTCATTAGCTCTCGCCAGGCGCCTCTGTTTTGCGCGCGCCTTCTCCAATCGTTAATGCCAAGCGCGGTTAGGGCTTCCTCAGCTTGGTCTATCCACCGAAGGCATGGTCTCCCTCTTCGTCGTTGACCGGGGACCTTCCCTTCGAATACCATTTTCGCTGGAGCTTCTTTATCCATACGATGGACATGACCCAGCCAGCGTAGTTAACTATGTCAATGTCGGCGCAGAGCTCATACAGCTCGTGGTTCATTCGAATGCGATAGTCGTCGCCAACTCGAACAGGACCAAAGATTTTGCGGAGAACTTTCCTCTCGAACACCCCAAGAGCGGCTGCGTCTGTTGTCGAAACCACCCATGCCTCAGCGCCATAAAGAAGCACAGGAAGAATGAGCGTCTTGTAGAGTGTTAGCTTTGTCGATCGAGAGAGAGCTCTGCAACTTAATTGCTTACTGAGACCGTAGTAGCACCTATTAGCAATTGTTATTCTCCGCTTAATCTCCAGACTGACATCATTGTTGCTGGTTACGGCAGTGCCAAGGTAAATAAATTCCTTGACAACTTCTAATTTACAGTTGCCCGCTGTAAGATAAGAGTCTAGATCCCGTGCTCTCTTGTTGCTGTTAGTAGCCATCATGTATTTGGTCTTGCCCTCGTTTACCGTCAAACCTACTTTGGCTGATTCCTTTTCAATAGCAGTGAAAGCAGCAGCAACATCTCTCTTAGTCCGACCGATAATATCAATATCATCAGCGTACGCAAGAAGCTGAACACCTTTGAAGAAAATGGTGCCATTATGGTGCACACCGGCTTTTCGTACGATCCCCTCCATAATGAAATTGAAGAGATCGCACGAGAGCGGGTCGCCTGGTCTGAAACCTCGCTCGGTATTAAAAGTTCCGGAGAGGTCATTCCCTACCTTGACGGAGCTACACGTATTGCTCAACGTCATTCTGCAGAGCCTTATCAACTTTGCAGGTATACCGAACTCAGACATTATTGCGTATAGGCAATCCCGCACTGGGCTATCAAACGCAGCTTTATAATCGACGAAGAGATGGTGGGTGTCGATTTGATATTCATGGGTTTTCTCCAGGATTTGGCGTAGTGTAAAAATCTAGTCTATGGTGGACTTACCAGGTCTAAAGCCACACTGATAGGATCCGATCAGCGTTTCTGTATACGGCTTCAATCTTTCACACAATACGCTCGAGAGGATCTTATATGCGATGGAAATTAGACTGATACCCCTGTAGTTGGCGCAGATTGTCGGGTCTCCTTTCTTTATTACAGGACAAAGCACGCTGAGATTCCAATCGTCGGGCATGCTTTCCGCTAGCCATATTTTGCTGATGAGATGATGCATGCACCTTATCAATTCATCGCCACCAGCTTTAAACAACTCAGCTGGCAGGCCGTTAGCACCCGCTGCTTTGTTGTTTTTGAGTCGCTGGATAGCAACTCGAACCTCTTCATGGCTAGGTGATGGTACTTCCACTGCGTTATCATCGATTGGTGGTATCGTACTGCATTCTCTCTGGGCAGAATTGGTGGAAACTCGAAAACTACGTCTGAAATAAAAACACACATTTAAATTGTAGAAGAGAAAAATATTATAAGTTTTGTTAAAATGGCCGTAATATTCAAATTTAGAATAAATAAGTCATAAGAAAATGTTGGTTGGATCTAGTTTCGGAGACATAGCCGTCTGAAGTTTCAGATAAGTGTATTTCTCTCATGTTGAACGGGACGGAAGTAAATTTGTAAAGTGGAATCAAAGTCAAAGTAAAACACTTTTATTTTTTTCTGTTACTTTAATGAATAGCCCTTTGGTAGCACTATATTGAGTGGTAAAGTTGATGCCAGACGTAACACTGGTTCGAAGATAGAGGCAATTAAAAAGCCATTCGAACGGGACAGAAACGAAAGTGTTTTTTATGGCCATCTATAGAAAAGCACAAGTCAGCGAAACCTGGCAACATTTTTTAATGCGACTAATCTTAAAATGTTATGAAATAATATAGCTTTTTAATAGATTTCGTTTGGTTGAAATATCTTATTTACTTTTTTTCTTACAATGCATAATACTCCATTCGAACGGGACATTCAAACGGGACATATTTTTCCGTTTTGATAACATGGGCAATTTTCAAAACGACTTTAATATTTATATAAATAATATTATTTAAGATATTTACAGTAGTTAATAAATCGAATTTTATGCTTATATTTATCAAATTAATTAGTGAGATCAATTTGAACAAAGAAGGAGTAGATATTTTACTCAAGAGAATATAAGACTTGTCTTTTTGCTGTTAAAGCGTATTTCCTGTAAGAGGCGTGGCACTGCCACTAAAAAAAAATATATTTTTACTCAAGTTTGAATCTATCTACATACCAAATCTCATCAAAATCGGTGTAGTGGCACAGCCGTGGTACCGTTTTTCCCCATTTGGAGCAATGCCACGCTCCTTTTAAAGGACTAAGAGTCTCTACTAAGCTTTTTTCATTCTATCTCCTAACCAAATTTCATTAAAATCGGTCCATTAGCTTAGCCGTTTAAACGTTTTTTCCCGTTAGGGGCGTGGCACCGCCTACTATTGAAAAAAAGTATACATGTCCCTTCTTCTTTTACAAACTTTCCAACAAAAAAAAATTACGCGATTATGTTGTGCCATGGCTGTGAAAAAGTGGTTTTACCGTTTTGAACTGGTTTTTACCGGTTGGCCTTTTGGCGGAAATGCCCATATGGTTTTTGATTGATATCCAAAATATTTATGAGTGTTATATGAAAGATAATACAATAAGCCACTATATTGATAATTGTAACTCACAGATCTAATATATAGATTTGGAGATAGGATGCAATTTCTGAAATTTCGGTCGGATTTTTATGTTTAAAACAGTTATTTTTCCAAAAAATTTGCTATAGATGATGTATCATTTGTAAAAATATATTTAATTGTTTGCGTATTTGGTAGAGATCATAATTTAATAATTTATTTTTACTGAGTTTTGTGTTTTTTGCACTTACAGTGCTGAACAGGAAGCTGGGTAAAAAATAAAAAAATATTTTATATTAACTCTTTATTACCGAAAAATATAAATCACTTCGGTGAATTTTGGAAATTTTTTTATACATCTGAAAAAAAAAAATTAGCAGGTAAAGTAAACATATTTCATTATTATTTCAATAACAAGAAGCGCAAAAAAATCTGCTAACATTTTGTTCTTTATTGTGTAAAAACTCTGCGCAGACTGAAGTCAAATGTAATGACGTTTAAAACAGTCGTAGCGCTTGAGGCGTGCATACGACTCGGTCGTACTGCCGGTAGTATGAAAAGTCGTAACGTCTAAGGGTTCTATTAAAGTACTAAGTTTCAGCAATTTAAATGCATGTCATTTCATGCTGGGTAATGAATTTTGTCCAATTATACTTAATTTGATCCCACTGGGCGCTTCTGTTCCACCAATAGAGCGGCACACTGGCGACCTTATATTCAGACAATCATGAACTAAAAGTGGGCAGAAGATTCAATATTTTGTGATGCTACCTCCTGGACCATTAGATTTTCATAGATTGTGCAAATATTTCATAGAGTAAGATTTTCTTAGATCAGAAAAAAACATAACTAAACTTTATGAATTGATTCCTTAGCTTGTGATGGTGATATCCTAAAGACACGCATAAAATTCTACTTTTTTTTTTCAAAATATTCTACAAATTAGTGCACGCTTAGGCATATTAATTTAAATCTAGAATTAGTCTAAGTTGAGGCAACTGTAGAATAATTCAGAAAAATTTAACTACTCTATAAATTATAACAATTAAACGCATGTTGATATGCATATACATATTCCTTCATGATATTTCACAAAGAGTAAAATATGCAAGACGTGAATATATTAAATTTACATCTGATAAAAATAGTCGAACAAAAATAGTCACTAGCAGTACCAAGACTATTGATTAGTACGTCATCAGAATATGCATCACTAGTTAGCTTAGCTGGACGCACTGAAAAGATTTTTGACAACTTCAAGTGACAGAGAGAGAAAGAGATTTTTTTTTTGGTCATGATGGATGAGTTTCCGGATTGATTCTGCCCTTTTGCTTGCCGAATCTGAAGCCGAATAGACGTCGCAGAAGAAAAAAAAAAAAAGAAAAAGAAAAATGTGTTTTGGAATGTATACTCACATTAATACTTAAAATAAAGTGAAGTTCGGTTACGTCTTTAATTCGAAAAGAAATAGTCAAAGTTAAGCCAATATAATCGGTAATGACAACAGTAAAATAAAGTCAAGCAATTCGAGAAAAATTCCGTAAGAAAATCACCAGTTCAACCATTTTGGAGCAAAAATAACCATGAGGTTGAGCCATACACCAAATATCCATCATCAAATGTTTTTCGAATCCTAAAGAATCAACAAAAATTGCAACCATCATGAGTTTTGGAAAACAGCGGCCGATTTAGCACGCCACCATACTGGGAAACCTTGACGCCAGATAAGAAATTTTTCTCATTTTCTAAATTTTGCAAAAAAGTTTGAAGAAAAAGATGAAGTGGATCAAACTTAAAAATCATTTATTCATTATTCGTTAAAACTATATTTATACAAAAATTAACCTTTGTCTAAATATTGTGCATTAGTAAAATGATTATTAAAAGATTTCTACAAGTTCTAATTCGGATAGATTACAAATATTAAGCCCCAAAGAAAAAGAAATATTATTTTTCAATTCAGAAAATAATTAACTTACAATAAGTAAATATACAAAAATGAATATATATAAATATATGCACATATGTATACCTATATCATACATATATGTATAAAAATATGAAACTAAAAATATAAATATCTAAACTATTTAACTTTACATCTATTAAATTAAATCTGCACTACTACTAAAAGCAGAATAGAAAAAAAAAATTAGTTTTTATCAAATAAAAATTACCTGAAATAAAATTTGTTCATATATTTGTATAAACATATATATATGTATATACATATTTGCACTAGCTCCTAAAAATAAATAAGTAAGTGTTATAAACATAAAATTTAAATCATGCATGGAAACATTTAAAACATTTATTTTTCCGCATAAATTTTGCCATCGCTGTATGTTTTTATCTAGTGATTAACTTTTTTTTTGTGTTTCTTTCAAAATGAATTGAGAAAATAAATATTTAATAATTAAGATACTAAAATAAACAGAAAAAAAAAATAAAGTTAAGTTAAACGAAAAGAAATGAAAAAAAAAACAAGTTAAGGTGTTATCTTCGGCCAGGCCGAAACTCACATACCCTACACTGCACTGAAATAACCTTTTAAATAAATGTTGAAAAGACATTGAAGAGGTTGAGTAAGTCGAAAAAATGTGAAATGTTAGAAAGATTGGCAGAGGTTGGAAAATGTCGAAAATATATGCAAAATGTTGAAAAAAGTTGAGAGAGGTTGAAAAACTCTAAAAAAGTTGAAAAAGGTTGAAACATTTTTAAACAATTCAAAGTTGATGAAAAAGTCGAAAAAATAAAGAAACTTATGAAGGAAGTTGAAAGAGGTTGAAATGTCGAACAAATACATATAGGATATATTGGAAAAAGTTGAAAGGTTGAAAAAGTCGAAAGAATGTAGAAAATGTTGGAAAAAATCGAATAGAAATGAAAATTTTGAAATATTCCACGCCCACTTCTCCAGTTCCGCCCACTTTTGGTACAATAAATTATATTAGCGATCGACATCCTCATATTAAATTTTAGCTCAATAGCTTGTATAGTTTGCGATATATGCTGCAACAAAAATTCAAAATTCAGGGCGGTGGCACACCCACTGGTACAATCCAGCCCGGTTTTGATCCAGAAATAGCTTTCCATAATCAAACCCATAACACCAAATTTTAGTATGATTGCTCACATATTTCGATAAATATGCCACTTACCGTATTTTATTTGTATGGGAGGTGCCACGCCTACTGATGCTATTTCAGCCACTTTTGATTCAGATATGTCCTATAGCGACAGAAATACATACATTAAATTTCATACCAATTGCTGCAATAGTTCACTTAAAACAGCGCTAACAAATTTATGTTAATATGGGAGGTGCCACGCCCACTGATGCAATCCTGTCAAAATTAATTTATTTTTAAAGCTTATAGTAACTGACATCTATACACCAAATTTTATGAAGATTACTCTCATAGCACACTATCTATAACAATAAACGTTTTTTGCTTATATGGGAGGTGCCACGCCCACAGGTACTATTGGACCAAATTTTTGTAGTAAGAGACCTTATAGCAAGTATATCTGCCTCATTAAATTTTATAACGATTACGTTGTTAGTTCCTTAAATATAACGTTTATAAATATTGTGGGCTGTGCCACGCCCTTCAACGAGTTTTTTCGGTCCAGTAGCTGAGCTTGTATTGATGACTGCTTTCAGCGGCATCATCTCCAAAATTTTTATGGAAATCGTTTGTGCGAATTTTGAGATATACGGAATCAAAATTTTTAACAGTTGAAAAGTGCCACGCCCACTTTTTCGTTTCCGCCCACTTTTATCACAATTCAAGATATATTTTATATGTATCCGTTTACCAAATTTAATCGTAATATCTTGAACGGCTTACAAGATATGGTAGTATTAATGATAAAATTTAGGGCTGTGCCACGCCCCTGTACGACCCTTTGGAAACTTGAAACCCAGCCTAATCCTAATTTGGTTCACATGTGCACGAAATCACCAAGTTTCATCAAAATCGCTGAAACTTTTTTCAAAATTGGCCGGGGTAAATATACATAGAGTATGGGCGGTAGGCGTGTCTGTCAACCGATTTTGCCCATTTTCAATAGCAAGATGCCTGCAAGAAGATGTCACCTGTGTGTGATAGTTTCATTCAATTAGCTTTCTTGGTTTTCCCGTAAAACTGATTTCAACAGACACCCAGACAGACAGACAGACTGACAGACAGACAGACGGACATCGCTAAATCGACTCAGATGGTGACGCTGATCAAGAATATATATACTTTTCCATACCTGCCACGCCCCCTTCGATGTGTTACAAACGGAGAGACAAAGTGAATATACCCACGGTGTAGGGTATAAAAAAAAGCTAAAATTTGATTGAATTACGAAAATTATAATACTCAATATCATTTGGAAAGAAAGAGAAGAAATAAACAAAAGATCAGATTAACATTAATTTTCAGAGAACAAAAAAATACTCACCACAATCGAACATCAGGCCTGCTGTCGACGTGGGATTTAACAGTGAGTAAACGTAAGCTAACTTTTTGATTCTCTCTTTGCTATGGGATCATAATAATGATCTTGTTAAGATTTTTTTTTTTTTTTAAATGCAGTAAGTCTGCAAAGCATATGCTAATATTCTATACTCTATATTAAAGTTAGTTTTCCTTTTGTTTTGATTCCTAAATTTCTTTAATAAAATTGAGTTAAGTTGAGAGTGGCCAAAAATGCTTTAAGTCTAATTGAACATAAAATTTGAAGCAGTGAGCAAAACAATTTTTGATTTAAACCTTATTAAATAGTTACTCATGGAGTTTACTAAAATTTACTAATAAAGAATATGATTGTTATCCTAATTTTTTGTATGATTTTTTTTGTAAATATTGACTTTAATTCCTATGCATATAATGTTGTCAGTATATTCTCGGTAAGAAATAAAATTATAATGAAATTTTGAAATTTTGATTCTTTAAAATTCTTTTGTGTTAGCCATGAAATGGTGAAGTGATGATTTAGTAAGGTTGCGTTTGGGCTAATAAATCGGTTATTTTCTTTATTAGCAGGTTGGGAGGGTAATCTACTATTATTAAACGAGCTATATTTATTTATATATGGCTGAACTTTATTTCGAAAACGGCTGCAGCGATTTTGATAAAACTTCGGGATTTCGTTCATTTGTGAACAAAATTAAGATTGGACTAGCTTTAAAGTTTTTCAAGTTTCCAACAGGGGCGTGGCACAGCCCTAAATTTTAATTTTTGTTTCGTGATAACTCGCAAACCATTCAAGGTATTGCAACGAAATTTGGTAGACGGATGCATATCATAAATATCTTAAATGCTATCAAAAGTGGGCGGAATCGGAACAGTGGGCGTGGCATATTTCAATAATTGAAAACTTTGATTTGATATTACTCGAAAACGGCACCGAGGATTTTCATAAAAATTTTAGAGTTAATACCGCTGAATGAGGTCATTATAACAAGCTATGCCACTATACTGGCAAAACTCGTTGAAGGGCGTGGCACAGCCCACAATATTTATAAACGTTATAGTAAGAGAACTAACTACGCAATCGTTATGAAATTTGACATGTCAATAATATGGGTATCAAAAAGTGGGCGAAGCGGCACCTGTGGGCGTGGCACCTTCCATACAAGCGAAAAGAGTTAAAAGCTACATTTATTGTTCCATGAGAGCAATATTTTTTAAATCTTGCATAGAGATGTCGGTTACTATAAGCTTTGAAACTAAATGGATTTCGATGGGATTGTATCAGTGGGCGTGGCACCTCCCCTACATGCAAAAAATGTTAAGTGTTATATTTAGTGTGCTATGGGCGTAATTTTTTCAAAATTTGGTGTAGAGATATCGGTTACCATAAGCTCTGAAACTAAATGGATTTCGACGGGATTGCATTTGTGGGCGTGGCACCTCCCATACAAGCAAAAAATGTTTAAGGCTACATTTAGTGTGCTCTTGGAGTCAAATTTTTTAAATTTGGTGTAGAGGTGTCGGTTACCATAAGCTTTGAAATTAAATGAAAATCGACGAGATTGCATCAGTTGGTGTGGCACCTTCCATATGAGCAAAACACTTTAAATGTTATATTTAGTGTGCTATCGGAGTAATATTCTTTAAATTTTGTGTAGATGTGTCGGTTACTATAAGCTTTGAAATTATGTGAATTTTGATGGGATTTCATTAGTGGGCGTGGCACCTCCCATACAAACTTATAACGTTGATGCCATATTTAGCAAACTAAAGGAGTGATCCTAATAAAATTTGGTCTCAATATATTCAGCCTCATTCAACGAGTTATTCAACGTTTTCAACTGCTTCATTATTTTTCAACCTCTTTCAACTTTTCTCAACGATTTTCTACATTTTTCAAATATTTTCAACGCTTTCAATATGTGATTGACTTTTTCAACCTCATTCAACTTTTTTCGAGTTTTTCAACTTCTTTCAACTGTTTCAACATTTTTGAACCTCTTTCAACTTTTCTCAACATTTCCCAAATTTGTCTGACTTTTTCAACCTCTTTCAACTTTTCTCAACGATTTTCTACATTTTTCAAATATTTTCAACGCTTTCAATATATGATTGACTTTTTCAACCTCATTCAACTTTTTTCGAGTTTTTCAACTTCTTTCAACTGTTTCAACATTTTTGAACCTCTTTCAACTTTTCTCAACATTTCCCAAATTTGTCTGACTTTTTCAACCTCTTTCAACTTTTCTCAACATTTTCCATATTTTTTCGAGTTTTTCAACGTCTTTCAACTGTTTCAACATATTTCAACTTCTTTCAACTTTTCTCAACATTTTCCATATTTTTTCGAATTCTTCAACCTTATTCAACTTTTTTCGAGTTATTCAACCTTTTTTAACTGTTTCAACATTTTTCAACTTCTTTCAACTTTTCTCAACATTTTCCATATTTTTTCGAATTTTTCAACCTTATTCAACTTTTTTCGGGTTATTCAACCTTTTTCAACTGTTTCAAAATTTTCAACTTCTTTCAACTTTTCTCAACATTTTCCATATTTTTTCGAATTTTTCTACCTTACTCAACTTTTTTCGAGTTATTCAACCTCTTTCAACTGTTTCAACATTTTTCAACCTCTTTAAACTTTTTTCAACATTTTCCATATGTTTTCGAATTTTTCAACCTTATTCAAAGTTTTTCCGAACTATTCAAACTCTTCCAACTTTTTCAATACTTTTCAACCTTTTCAACTTTTTTCAACACGTTCCATATTTTTTGGACTTTTTCAACCACATTCAAGTTTTTTCGGCTTTTCAACCTCATTCATCTTTTTCCGAGACTTTCAACTTTTTTCGAGCTTTTCAATCTCTTTCAACGTTTTCAACATTTTAATATACTATCGAGTTTATTAAACTTTTTCACCTGCTTCAACCTCTCTCAATGTTTTTCAACATTTTTCATATTTTCGGCTTTTCAACCATATTCAATATTTTTTAAATATTTCCGACATCTCATTCAATTCATTACATTTTTTCGACTTTTTCAACCTGAAAACGAAAAACCGAACTTTGGTCGGTCTCCTGGTACTAGACATGGAGGAAAACTAAGACCTATTTTCCTTCCGATAATTGCATTGCATAGTTAAGTCCCTGTTCGTATTAATAGATATAGTATGCTTAATTGGTAGTTGGTCACTTCAATGAATTTTTATGATATTTATCGGTTTTTTTATGTATACAACCATACACTCTGCACACATATTTTGATATAATGTGACTCACTCGCATCGTATCTAATAGGCAACCCCACTCCCATTTCCATGAGCTACGACCGAAGCAGAGCTAGGTGTGCAGAACCGGCCTAAAAGATGCGTGCCGTAATAACTGACGGTAGAGTTTTGTTACAAGCTATCAAAGAAGACTTTAATGCTTTTGATGAAACATTTTCTTTATTCATAGTAAAAAAAAAAAAACTGTGACACATATTCTTAAAATTTTACTTAAATTTTTGGTTCAGTGTGCACCTATTTATTGAACTCAAGTTTTAAAAACTTAATGACGTACTAAAATGCTCTTGTCATATTTGAAATTTGTTCATCATAAAACAATATGTGCATGACTGAAATCTTTAAGATTTTTTTTCTTCTTGGTAATTGGGAGTGTTGAGTGCATTAACACTTTGCATTTTTAACTAAATACGAGTAAAAACGCTGACTAAGTTCTTGGATTTTTAACGAATGAAAGATGACAATAAAGTCAAGTCATGTAAGATTGTTTAATGACAAGAGGTTGCCAACTACGTATTAAAGATGTGAGTAAACTTTTTTAAATTAAACTTAATAATAATATATATAACATTATAATAATAATATAATTTGAGCGAATGAAGGTAATATGTTACATATTTCGTAATTTGAATTTTATGCCACTTGTCTTTCTGAAAAGAGTTCAGATTCTGGAACCTTTTTACACAGATCAACAAATTTTTATATATTATACATATGTCAGAAAAATGTGAATAATTGAAATTCTATGTAGTTTAAAGGCGTAACACTTGCTTCGGACTAATATCATTCTCTTTATTCATCACTTTGCTATGTAGCTCAACTTCATTCCCATACACTTCTGCCTCCACTTTCTAAGAGGACACACCACGTGTCAAAGGGTCCTGAAGAATGAACTTATAAAAATTTAAAACGGTATCAAAAACAACCCATTATTCATACTTCTTTGTCTTAAATCGTGTTTTTAAATATAGCCTTCATAATGGAAATATTGACGATGAATCGGTTTTGTTTGACGTTAGTTGTTTTTTATAAGGAAGTATATATGGGACGTTCCATGTCAACCGGAACAGTGGTCTGCCCAAAATTGAGCGCAGCGGAAAAACGTTTTCAATGTGTCAAAATGTTCGTATGCTCAAGAGCTTTCATATGAGAACGGGAATTTTCGATTTTTTTTTTTTAAGGAAATATTGACCATAAAACGGCGCCTACATATAGATATCTATGTATAAATAGGCAGTTGGTGGTCATAATCGCTTAATTTTTTTATTTTGTAGGAAGGCTGTGAAGGGAGGGAGTGCAATGTGTACTTTTTTTTAATAGTAGGTGGTGCCACGCCCCTAATGAAAAATACGTTACCACGGCTAAACTGAACGACCGATTTTAATAAAATTTGGTTTGGAGATAGACTGAACCATAAGAAAAATAATTAGAAGCTTTGATGTCTTAAATGGGGCGTGGCATTACCCTTAATAGGACTGTTTCGACTGAACCGTGTCATCGATTTAGATAAAATTTGGTATATGGTAATGCACCCCACTGTGCAGATCAACGATATACGCTATCACATTTTCCAGCTGGTAATGCAATTCCTCTATAGCGGTGGTTGTCAGACATTGGAAGTTTCGCATAGCGATGTACTGGAGCTAATGGCAGCTGCCAGTTTCTTTCCACTTGAGGCGCTGCTATGCTATACAGAGGCGCGTTGTTCCGAAATGATCGATATAGATAATGTAGTAGCAATGTATATACATGCTAAGGTATATTGCTTGAAGCACAATATTGTTGACGTTTTCATATGTAATTCTCTTACTTTTTCACTAAAGGTCTACAATGCCAGCAGGCTGCTGGAATATTGTCAGGGTGTTCTACTACAGAATATGGTCGCTCTGTTGACCTATGACGATTCGGTGAAACGTCTACTCTTCGCGAAGAAGATACCAAACCATGATGTTCTCTCAGGTCTATTGGCCACATTACAGCAGCGCATTAAAAATCGTAAAACCAATGGTGCGACAGGTATTTTCCGTCAACAGCTTAGCTCACCGCCACATTCAATGACAGCTGTCATAAATGCTAACACGCAATCAATAAATGCGGCAATAGGCAACAATGGAGGTTCCTTGGGCGCCATCAAAAAGTGAAACGGAGAAGTACACATTATGCAATATATAAAATGTTTGCAAATAATTTATCTACAGTACATAGAATTTGTAGTTTAGTTTATAGGTAATTTTTGTATTTATTGATTTTTTAATACATATTATTGTAACTCTGTAGTAAATTTTAGCACAAATGGCTTCCTATTGATTTAGTTGTACCTCTATAACTATTTTTTGTTTTTCAATGGATTTTAATTTTAAATTTGTAGTACCGCATACTTCATATCACAATAATGTGCATGTTATTATGCCGCAGCTAATGTACTTATTACTTACATATTAAATCACATATGTCCACTTATAACTTATCAAATATACCATTATATTGTTAGTCAAAATTATTAAATATATATTTATAATTTAGAAATATCAAATTCGTCTTTTTAAACAATTAAAATCTTCCATGGGAAAACTTTGGCTTGATGGGTCGCATGCGACACTTTTTTTCATTGGCGAGTTTAAGATAGAACGCTACCAAATCCTAAGATACTAATGATAATTATATGTAACCGGAATCGACTTAAGCGCCAAAAAATATATGGAGAATTAAGATTTTCATTTGGATTATGCAAATGTACAGCTTTATAGATCACGAACAAAAATTATCTTATGTGATATTTTTGCCACATATGGATTAAAATTGAGACATATCGATTTCTATTTTGCTTGGAAAAGTATCCTAAAATTATGCCTGATAACAGACAATATAAATTAGTGTGCAATAAATGACTAGCTTTGAAAATCCATCAAGGAACACCGATTAGAGTCTAACTATTACTGGCATGGTTTGAAGAAAAGCTACAACATTTTTTATTTTTTCCCTTCCACGAAAAAGGCTTCAACGATTTTATAAAACTTCTAATGCAGATGGTGTGAGATGTAATAAAGAAATCAAAGTGGCAACTGCCAAAATGTGCATAATTTATCACATCAGAGAATCTATTGCAGCAATTATGGTCAATTTTATTACATGTATGTAGTTATCTGTGTTCTGTTAAAACTGTACCAGTGGGCATGGCACATAACAAGAAACCATGGCGCCAATTCTGATAAAATAATATAGGAAAAGGAGATATATTAATTAACCATTAGCATGCCCGAAAATGGCCTGTATTTAAAAAAACGGCGGGTTGCACTCCGGGAGTGCCGACAGAAGTGAAAACAAATCGTTTTATGGCAAGTTAGTGCGTTAATTGGTATGTGTGCATTTTCTTTTTATATGGCAATGCAATGGAAGACAAAAACGGAATATGTATTCAAATTTTACTCTCGCTCTCATTCTCAATCTCATTCTCAATTTGTCAACGCAACAACGCGGACATTGAAAGAAACAAACATGTAAGCATAACAATCGTTGGATGAGAATTAAATGTGTCAGTTAGTGTATATGCTTTGCTTTTTGTCTTCCACTTGGAATATTTTTTATTTAAAAGAAACAATAGAACATTCAAATTTTACCATCGCATTCATGACGGGGAATCCCGATGACGGTCGGTGTCACGAGTTTATACTTTTTTACTCAGCCGCACAACGTGCCATAAGAAGTTTTCACTTCAAAAATTGCTGGAAGAAGTATATTCGGCTCAGTAGCCTCAACTGTGAATAATTAAATTTGAGCTAAGTACTCCTTATGTTTAAAAACAAAAATTTATTCTGATTGCAGTAAGACACATCATTGCGAATTATGTAAGTATAAGAAAAAATCAGGTAAAAAAGTACCTGGACCTGTGACTAAATAGCTTAAACATAATTTTTCTTAAACTTAAGATAAAAATCTGCTTCTTCTAATAGACACTATGACACCACATTTATCAAAATCGGCTTATTCGTTGCCGAGTTCTGGCTGTTAGGATATTCAAACTGCTTAAAACGCCATCTAGTGACAGTTTATCAAAATACAAATGACTTCAAAAAAATCTGCTTGTTCTTAAAAAAAACTATTACACCTCATTTGTCTAAATCGGTTTAGTAATAGCCGAGATATAACGTTTTAAAGTTTATCAAAAAACCAAATTTTGCTTGCTGCTGGTTCATGGTGGCCTGGTATTTCAGATTTTCTTCTGCTTTGGGCTGCTGGCTCTGCTTTCGGCTGCGCTAGCAGAGGAAAATTTGCTGACTGAGCAACAACTAACCGGAAGTCAACATATGTATGCTACAAATTTAAAAATTTTTCGAAAAAATTGCATACTTTCATGGGCCAATTTTTTCAAAAAACGTTGCCTACTTTTAGGCGCTATTAATAATTTACCCTTAAGCGACCCTCACACGATCAGTATTACTGACAGTATTTTGCATACTGACAGTATTACTGATTGTATGAGGTGAGTACTGATGTACTGTCAGTATAGAAAAACGATACTGATGACTGATGAAAAAATCGGATATTACTGACGAAGTTTTTAAATATTGACAGTAAAGCGGCCCTCACACGATCAATATTACTGACAGTATAATTACTGACAGTATTTACATTACTGTCAGTGTACCACTCACACGGTCAGTATTGTTTATTGTCAGTAATCAGTTTTTTTGGCATTCGACTGGTGAAGGTGCGAACTATGCTCCGGCTACGTGACCGACAGCCGAAAATGGCATGCCACTTTTTGGGGCAGATTCCATCCAAACTTGCACCACGCCTCCAGCTATGCATCGAGTTCGTTTCCCAAGTCTTCCAAATTTGAAATCGAGTTCGTTTCCCAAGTCTTCAAATTTCTGAAATCGAGTTCGTTTCCAAAGTCTTCAAAATTCTAAAATCGAGTTCATTTCCCAAGTCTTCAAAATACCAATATCGAGTTCGTTTCCCAAGTCTTCAAAGTTCCGAAATCGAGTTCGTTTCCCAAGTCTTCAAAAAACATTCAAATTTTACTATCGCATTCATGACGGGGAATCCCGATGACGGTCGGTGTCGCGAAATTATACTTTTTTCCTCAGCCGAACAACGTGCCATAAGAAGTTTTCACTTCAAAAATGGGCATGGACTCTTCCGCACATGCGAACGTTATTGCATTTCGTTCTACGGGAACCGTTGTTGGTTGTAATGAAATTTTATCTGCCGCTGTCGTTCTAACGTGTTAAACTTTTTGCAATGTCATGAATCTTTTTCGAGATATACTTAATGCAAATTTGAAGATAAGGCCAGATCTAAAGGACTCTTCAAAGGCTTTACGAAGATAAATTTCCCAAATCTCACCAAAATCGATCAGGTCGATTTGAATTTTTCATTTTTTTGCTTCAGCATATGGGTCTCATATTCAAGTTTTGTTTCTTTTTTCTTGAATAAAATATGAAGTATGGAAAGAATTTCGTTGAGAAATTCTAGTGGCACTAGTTTAATTGAGTCAAAATTCAATTCTGTCAGATTTTCGGATTAAATACAAACAATTTGATACTTTCTTTTTATCGAATTTATCAATGTTATGCGATGCTATTAGATATTTTAAGATGTTTCCCGCGTCTTCTTGTATTTTTGATGATATCCGATACTTTTCGACTGCTCGAATG
This sequence comes from Tricholauxania praeusta, assembly GCA_949775025.1. NCBI lineage: Eukaryota > Metazoa > Arthropoda > Insecta > Diptera > Lauxaniidae > Tricholauxania > Tricholauxania praeusta. The sequence continues at coordinate 59,520,474 of OX459028.1, read as the reverse complement.
TTTTTCTACATCACATGATTCTTTCGACTTTTCGATGTTTTTCGAACTATCCAATACATTCCGACTTTATCGATGTTTTTCGATAATATTCAATGTAGTTGGACATATTTCGATGCATTTCAATTTTTATGGACTTTTCAAAGTTTTAGGATACAATTCTATTCTGTTGTATATATCTTCTATTCTAGTGCTATTCTATAGCTTAGACTATGTCTTTATTAATTTAAAAGAAAAACAAAAAACAAAAAAAGAATCGATTGTGCAATTGACACGTGGTAGAAGTGAAACCTTTCGAAAACTGAAATGCGATAGAAATATATCGAATTTAAGTACTCATCGAGCAGAGTGCGAGTGAGTGAGTTTTTAAAAATTTCAATTCAGTTCCATAGTTTTGAAGCAATTTATACATTTATATTTATATTTAATTCAAACTATGACGTTACAAATATTAAATTGCATAATAAACTTACCTCCACTGTAGTAGCACTCCAACGAAGTTTGTTTTTGTTATGAACAGCTGTTGCTGCCGCAATAGAGCTCTGCGCCTTGCTTATTTTGATTAAATTAAAAACACTTCTGTATCGTGTTCTATTTTTGTTTTGTATTTTATTTTAATATGCTCTTTTACCTTTTTACACTTTCATTTATTGCAAATTTCACCATTTTGCACTTTTATTTATTTATTTTAAATTAAACATTTTATTATTCACAATTACAGCACACACGCGAACACTAACTGCCGTTTCGGTAGTTGAAAAAAAACTAATCGTCTTAAAACACGAAGAATTATCGGTAATGATCGTTTTTATTAACGATTAGGCACAACTGAATTACAAAAAAAATCATGTGTACAGTTCACACGTGGTAGAAGTGAAACCTTCAGAAGAGTAAACTGCAAAAGAATGAGACGAAAATGTCTTATTAAAATAATAAAAGTTCACGGGATCTAGAATAGCTAAAGCAATGAATGAGCTGTTAGTTTTGAAAGTGGTATAAGTAACGTGACCATTTTTTTTTTTGACTCAAAAGGGGACGCGGCCTTTAAAAATAAACTATACATACATATATACTAAACTTGAAATCATAAAGCATAGAAATACGATTTTGGAAAAACACTTGAATTAAAAAAATTAAGTTATTTAAGCAGATTCGGAATGATATTTCTAAAACGAAAAAGCACATCCAGCTACACTGGAACATGAGATGAGATTTATAGTCTTAAGACTCAAATTAAATTTCAAATGATATACAAAATAAAATACAGAAAAATTTTGATTTACCTGCGCTGCAAAAGAAATAAAATTTATAAAAATAGTCGATTGTAACTTAACTCGTTTTATCCGGTTTGATTTTTCGGAAGAGCAAATTTTCTTCAAAATGTAGGACCAACTTTTTAAATAAGACTTGCAACAGAAACATCCCGATTTTCAATAAATATGGCACACATTTCTATTAATATTTGAACGCGAGATGAGTAACCACAGTTATTCGAGTTGGTTCGGGTAGCCAATCACAGATTTCTGAAAACCGGACGATTCTGTCTTCTTTCGGGACAACGGGACAGGAGGCTTGGAAACGGGACTGTCCCGTTCAAAACGGGACATAAGGTCACCTGAGGCATAAGCCCCTTTTTGAAAAAATAAATGAGTTAATGGTAATTTCGGTAAGATATACCATATGCACCTTCTACCGGATTAAATGGAATTATTAAGCTCGTATTTATGTGATTAAGTATTGTTGAATCAGCTGGTAATAGCACAAATTTTTATTATGCGGCCATTCATTTCTTCCAAACGACAGTGATTTCAGAGAAAAGACTTATACCACTTTCAAAAATATCAGCTCAAATGATATATCAAATTAAAGTACTCATCAAGCAGAGTGCCCGAAAACTATCAGCTCCGAGATCGATTAACCAAAAGCTGAGATATATGTATTAGGGTGGTTTTTCAAACTTTTGGAGAGGGTTTTTATTTATTTTTTTCTATATTGTAGCTGAGAAATAAAAATAATTGTCCCAGCTTCCTAGCTCAAACCTGTAAACGATGCGGACAGAGTTTACGTACAATTTCGTTGAAATATAACGAAAAAACCGACTTATTAAAACGTAGAAAAAGTCTGCCTTAGGTGACATGATATAGCGTTTTGGCATTTTTAGTTGAATGAGGGACGCCACCCACTGTTATAAAACCACGCCCACATTTTTCTTGTGACTAAAAATGCGGAAAAAATACACCCGAAGGAGGTATTTTTATTTTTTTAAAACAAAATATACGGTCCTATATGCTTATATAATAGAATCGGATTTGAAGAAAATTCTCTCAAAACTTCAGCTTCCTATATCAAACCTGGGAACGGCACATCCACTTTGTTTCCTAGTACAATTCATATGAAAAACGAAAAAGCAAAACAACGAAAAATAGAAAATTTATTATGCCGAAAAAAAAAATCTGTTTTTCGTTGTTTTTTTTTTTTTTTTTTTTGAAAGATCATAACATTTTCTATAAATAAGCTCCTTGCATTTTTTTCGTGAAGCAAGCACTTCGTCAGTTAATTCGCAACATAAATTCATTAAAAACTCAATAACACAGCACGTGTACTCTTAAGCGAAACTTAAAATCAACATGGTTGCCTTTTTGCTCGCCTTATTGTCGAGTGCCGAGCTTGAACCTAATTAACTGACGAAGTGCTTGCTTCACGAAAAAAATGCAAAGGGCTTTTTCATTGAAAATTTTATTGTCTTTTTAAAAGGCTAGGTCCTGTTTATGTAACGTTATTTTTTCATGAGATATAGAGACAAATGCCTTGTAAAGTATTTTTCCCCATACAAATCGTATGGAAAACAAAACAGCTCGATGAGCCACCAGTAAATATTAATATTATGAGCTATAATTTCACCAGAATTTTCCTTTCGTGTGCCTGTAACTTTTGAACCTGTTTCAATCAAAAAATAAAAAATTTGAATCACCCTAATGTATGTATATACAAGCGTGTAAAGATGTAACATTTTTTAAATTTTTTCAAGCATTGTACTGATTAAAGGCCCAACTAAACCATGCATCGCCTAGCGTAACCTACTGTCAAATTTGAACGAAAAGCCTGTCAAATGCTTAAGAAACTCAGAGAAGACTTTTTAGTGGCTATGTTGTACTTCGTTAAACTTAAGAAGCGATGTAGCCATAGTTGGCAAGCGTGTGAAATATTCCCACAATTGCATAAATTTCACTTCTTATATTTCCTAAATAAATTGAATTCATTAACAAAATCTTATTCAATGACATTAATTTAGATACATAAAGCAATAAATATGTAATCCAGACATTGTTTTTACTAATTTTAAGAAAAAAATAAGAAAACAAAATTGCTCATTTTGTACTATGCGTGTAGATTGTGGGGAAAAGAATTGGCAAATGCAGCGCGTGGCATCACTGAATTGTCAATCAAATTGTTGTATGTATTGTGTGTGTGTGTACATTAAAATGCATATTTCTGCAACTTCACTCCAAGCCCTTTCCTTTACATTTCGATTTCAATAAAATGCGTTTATTTTACTGTTTAATTATCTTCTTTTTCACATTTTCTATTAATTTCCACTTCAAGTTCCATTGCAAAATTTTTTTCTTATGTATACAATGCATAAACAGCTGATTCCGTACAGAAAGTGCGTTCAGTTTCGCTCTTTCCTTAAGCAAATGACATTTGTGGAAATTGAACGAAACTTTTTGTTAAGTACGTTGTAGCTTTGATATACGATTTGTGTGTATTCGCACACTTGCAGAAGTTGACTGCAGTCAAAGCGTGCATGGTTTAGTTGGCCCTTAAGTGTTGTTGTTATTAAAATATCAAAAGCAAAAGCAAATTACAATTAGAGAGAAAAGTGGATTTTTTCATCCTCGCTATGGCAAGGCTTTAGTAGTTAATCTTTCCACGCTTAACTAACGCAAATTTCAAATCACACCCGTGTTAAAGAACTTTCTCCTCAAAAAGTATAGAAATATTCAACTATGTGTACGATTTCGTAAGCATAAACGAGTCACTCAACTGTCTGTAAGTTAAATACAATTCCAAATTTACTGTAAATTACAAGAATATCACAAACTGGTGTGGTGGAATTATTTAACTATATTTTTCGGAATCCATACACATTATATTTCTTAAATACATCTACAAATTTTTTTCTGGAAATAATTGTTGTAACATTATCAAAATACCTTCTATCGAATTCTTCTAATTTACCGTCCAGAAAATATTAACGTTACGAATATATCAAACTTTGATATTCTTTTCTTTCTATGGAATGCTATAGGTATAGATATTATGTTTCCATTTTCTTAATTTCAGATACCATGCTAATTTTCTGTCTTGACAAGGCAGGGATACCTTTTATATATTATTTTTAATTTTCAACATCAAAGGTCTTTTACAATGTTTAATTGATCAAATTAATTGGTTTTAAATCTTATAAAAAGTTCAATTCCAATTTAGTGTTCCGCAAAATAAGCCTATGAACGTCGCAGTAGATGATTCATGAGAGCCAAGAGCAATCTTGAGTAGTTATGTGTACAAACTTTTTTTGCACATACATATTGTAGCCTGTAAAATTAGGAAACATCTTACACACCACTGCATTCAAATGATAAATATGAATTGCATATTAAATAAAGCCTAAAATTATGCAATTTTTTTTACGAATGACCAATTAATACTTCTGTTATAATTTCGAAAAAAATACTTGCTTATTTTTGTATGCACTCATACATATTTATTATAAAATTAAATATACTCGCACACTAATTTAATACATTGCAGCAACTGCTTACTCGTAAAGATTTGGCTCTTCAAGCACTTTTGGCTTTTTCTTTTCATCTACTAATTTAAGCAGATTTGCGCCATTTTTCGCTGAATTTGATATTTCTTCTGGAATATTAACACCTAGGCTTTAGGCAGAGTTGCCTATAGTGAATAACGACCTCCTTGCCTTCGCTATCGAAGCCAATATACGATCCATGAAATTCTATATACTGATCTTCAGTACCAGGACTTACGACAACAGCCGTGTCTTCATGGAAGCTATCATCTTCAGCACGATAACCCATTATATATGAACCATCCTGTTTGTGCTCTTGTTCACTTTCCACAATATCCATGAATGTTGGCTGCTCACGTATTTTTAACCCATCTTCGTCTTCATAATCGACGGGAGCGGCGTAAAGAATAGTGATGAGTGCAAAGAAGAGGAACTGGAAATAAGATATAACATCAATACAATACAATAGATACAATATCAATATGTACATATACATATAAGACATATAACAAATAGTTATTTTTGGATATAACGCGCCAATTTTGTAACTCGTCTTTGAATAGTTTTTACACGTATTAATCCACTTATGGGATCGATTTTACTTTCCACACCCTTTACGATATGCTAAAAATATATAGTTGAATCTGCATACTTTCAATAAAAGACTACCTTGACCATTATCTTCGAAACTTTATTTTTCTTCATGTCTAAATGAAACTTCCAGAGTGTGAAGTGAGACTGAAATTTTTCAGCATTTTCTATACAGAGTAATATTCTGGCGGGCCTCTTATTTATCGAAAGAATTTTTTTGTCCAACAACCTACAACGGCTGAGCATAACAATTTTTAATTCAATTTTTTGTTTGAGAAAATTTCATTCCAGATCATTCTCCGTGACCTTTTGTGAAGCTCAAAAATAACGATTCGTCTTTGTACCAAGTTTCATAACAATTTTAATTTATACTCTCAATATATAGAGTGCTTTGCCTTCTTTCATAGTTCTATCCAGAGATGGGAACGGGGGTATTTTTGAGGCCCAGCACGAATACGAAACAAGCATTTGTGAAAAACCCGGACACGCACACATATTTTTTGTTCAAAGCCCGAAACTAACATGTAGTATTAAGTTTCACATACACATTTTTTTATGATTTTGTTACCTTGCGATTAACACAACTTGTTTCTACAAAAATATTTTCAATATAATAAAACCAAACCATAAAAAACAAATACACAAATCAGTTGAAATCACTTAGAAGTCGCCAAATTTACATTTACAACCACCATGCACTTAATTTTTTGCAGCCTTGTTTGATTGCATGTAAAATGGAGTATCTGCATTCTATCGTTCCCGAAAGATAAATGTATGTAAGTGCGATATTTACATATTGCATTAAATTTATATCTGTAAAAATGAGCAAGTGAAATGTTTTTCCGTGCCTCCTCGGGCTTTTGTGGTTAAGCCCGGACCCACACGAAATTTAATTTCGAGGCCTGAGCCCGTCGCCAAAAAGGAAAGACCCGCGAGCTACGAAAAACCCTTGCCCTTGCCCATTTCTAGTCCCACCTACTTCATTTTGGTACATTCCCTATTAACGCTTCCTAGGTGTAATAAACATTTTGGTTTTGGTTCGCCCACTTCTACAATCCCATTAAGTCTTAAAATTTTCTTTTCCACTCACTGTTTTCTGTTTTAATATTTTTTGTATAAATAATGGTCATTTTCAAACTCAAAACAACCAAAAGCGAATAATATAATATCATAATAAATTCAAATAAAATAAAAGCAAAAAGTAAAATTTCCCCAAAAAAAAATCTCCGAACGGGATATCAATTTTTTAATGAATTTTCATAATGAAATATCACTTTAAGTCCCATTTTTCTCTTACAGATGTGTTTTGGCAATCGATCCTCTAAACTAAATTATGAATAAAACATCCACACTATTCACATTTCCCATTCCCGAATTCTACATTTTTCCCCACTTCCTTGTTAGCGATTAACTTTCGAAGCAAGGCAAGCCAATAATTAATCAAGCTAGGGCAATTTGTCATTCTGGATTTTTCATGCCTTACTTTCAAAAATTAATGCACTCTGATATTAAAAAAATACCCAATATTCGATTAACTGCCGCACGATATGTAAAAGAACAAAACCATCCAAAATTTCAAGTGTCCAACTGCTTCACTGAAATGTGTGATCGGCATTTATTTTCTTCTCAAGCGTTATACTATGAACTATATAGCGCTGTTTGGTTGATGATTCCGAGAGAATGCAGTTGACAGATTGTTACCTTTCGAATTATGTAGATCATGAAACTAATGGATTTCTTAGTTAAAAATTTCTTTTCCATACAACGTCACCTTAAATACTCGTTGGACCAAATAGACCACGCAAAAGTTTTTTCTCATTAAACCCTAGATCCTGCTCCGCAACTCTGCTATTGTGCAACATTCAATTCTACACAGACGTATAGACAAATTTATTCTCTTTGAAAACTATGCTTTGCTTTTTAGTAGAAGCGGGACTTTTGAACTCAGCTACATAACTATACTGCAGACATTTCTAAATTTTCTGGCAAAATATTTTCGAGCACAATATTAATGTTTGAATGTAGATACTCTTCAATGGTATAAATTGGCTGATAAATGAGACAGTGACGCATCGCCTGTAAGACTTTTAAAATTTTATCGATATGTTGTGACTCCTTCAATATATTTTCAAATATTTTAATTATGTTTCAAGGTTTTCCACATATTTCTCCTTACAACATTGGTTGACTTTTTCAATATTTTTTGATTTCTGTAATATTTACTCGAATTTTTCAACAAATTTAAATTATTTTTAACATTTTTTCAGCTTTTGAACATTTCTACAACTAACATATTTCGCCTCTTTCAACATATTTGGAATTTATTACCTTTCAATATTTCTAGACTTTTTCAACATTTTTCAGCTGTTTTCTAATCAAAATCTTTCGACACATCGATTTTCACAATATTTTTTTTTCGGATTTTTTGAATATTTCAAATTCTCTGATTTATTATAGTTAACTCCTTCTTAAATGGTTCGAATTTTATTTTCTTAATCCACGCAAGATATGTATATAAATAAATGCTCCTGATGAGCTTTTCGAACTTACTAATTTAAACATTTTTGAAATTTTATCCTTTTACAGTGAGCTTGAAACAATAACTGAACTGGACATTTTTTAAGGCTTACATTTTTATATAAAACTTTCAAGCAAAAATTTACACTTTGCGCACCTTTAGTAAAAGTTCTAAAATATATGTTTTATTGTGATTAATTTTTTTTTTTTTTTTTGTTTTTAATAAGAAATACGCCGCATACCATTTTGTTATTTTTAGCCAAAAGTCAATACGAGTATTCGGTAATCACAACACTTAACGTTTGCATTCGATCAGCAGAGCTTCTGTCATAATTCTAATGTGACCTAATTATAGATTTACTAAGAATCGTACAAGTTCTGTCGTGCACTGAGCCAAAACTTTAGATAATACGCATTTGGAGAACAATATTTTGAAGAAAATTTTTAATGAAATGTCGCATAGTACTTCATGTCCAGCACAGCGACTCACTTACATATATGGCATAGTTTGTGCAAACTATACGGAACACTATAGCGTACCCATACGATGCAGTTTCAACGGATTTATTCCCACGCTCATACTTCACCGCTTAGAAGCTTATAGTCTGGGAGGTATCGTCACAAAAAATTGACACAGGAGCCCACTACCTATGTCGATTTATTCAGTTCATAATCATCTGATTACAAATCAGCTAATCTGCCGCTCACTTAGTGGAACATAGGCGCACAGTGGTTCCAAATTGAGTATCCTTGAACAAAATGTATTTCTCAGTTTAAGATGGTACATAATTGGAACTTGATACTTTAGTGATATTTTAATCGCTGAACATGAATCAAATGCAAATTTTTCGATTTAGAGAACGTACTTTCGGCCGCTTAGCTTGAATACTATTGGCATTATTTCAGTTTTTGTCAAATTACTCGAAAACTACTTATTTACTTACTTAGATGGCCATAACAACCCGTTGTCAGGTTACGGCCGACCTCATTAGCTCTCGCCAGGCGCCACTGTTTTGCGCGCGCCTTCTCCAATCGTTAATGCCAAGCGCGGTTAGGGCTTCCTCAGCTTGGTCTATCCACCGGAGGCATGGTCTTCCACTTCGTCGTTGACCCGGGACCTTCCCTTCGAATACCTTTTTCGCTGGAGCTTCTTTATCCATACGATGGATATGACCCAGCCAGCGTAGTCGCTGCATTGTTATACGCTTAACTATGTCAATGTCGGCGTAGAGCTCATACAGCTCGTGGTTCATTCGAATGTGATAGTCGTCGCCAACTCGAACAGGACCAAAGATTTTGCGGAGAACTTTCCTCTCGAACACCACAAGAGCGGCTGCGTCTGTTGTCGAAACCACCCATGCTATTAAGAAGCACAGGAAGAATGAGCGTCTTGTCAGAGGTCATTCCCTACCTTAACGGAGCTACACGTATTGCTCAACGTCATCCTGCAGAGCCTTATCAACTTTGCAGGTATAGCGAACTCAGACATTGTTGCGTATAGGCAATCCCGCACTGGGCTATCGAACGCAGCTTTATGATCGACGAAGAGATGGTGGGTGTCGATTTGATATTCATGGGTTTTCTCCAGGATTTGGCGTAGTGTAAAAATCTGGTCTATGGTGGACTTACCAGGTCTAAAGCCACACTGATAGGATCCGATCAGCGTTTCTGTATACGGCTTCAATCTTTCACACAATACGCTCGAGAGGATCTTATATGCGATGGAAATTAGACTGATACCCCTGTAGTTGGCGCAGATTGTCGGGTCTCCTTTCTTTATTACAGGACAAAGCACGCTGAGATTCCAATCGTCGGGCATGCTTTCCGCTAGCCATATTTTGCTGATGAGATGATGCATGCACCTTATCAATTCATCGCCACCAGCTTTAAACAACTCAGCTGGCAGGCCGTCAGCACCCGCTGCTTTGTTGTTTTTGAGTCGCTGGATAGCAACTCGAACCTCTTCATGGCTAGGTGATGGTACTTCCACTGCGTTATCATCGATTGGTGGTATCGTACTGCATTCTCTCTGGGCAGAATTGGTGGAAACTCGAAAACTACGTCTGAAATAAAAAAACACATTTAAATTGTAGAAGAGAAAAATATTATAAGTTTTGTTAAAATGGCCGTAATATTCAAATTTAGAATAAATAAGTCATAAGAAAATGTTGGTTGGATCTAGTTTCGGAGACATAGCCGTCTGAAGTTTCAGATAAGTGTATTTCTCTCATGTTGAACGGGACGGAAGTAAATTTGTAAAGTGGAATCAAAGTCAAAGTAAAACACTTTTATTTTTTTCTGTTACTTTAATGAATAGCCCTTTGGTAGCACTATATTGAGTGGTAAAGTTGATGCCAGACGTAACGCTGGTTCGAAGATAGAGGCAATTAAAAAGCCATTCGAACGGGACAGAAACGGAAGTGTTTTTCATGGCCATCTATAGAAAAGCACAAGTCAGCGAAACCTGGCAACATTTTTTAATGCGACTAATCTTACAATGTTATGAAATAATATAGCTTTTTAATAGATTTCGTTTGATTGAAATATCTTATTTACTTTTTTTCTTACAATGCATAATACTTCATTCGAACGGGACATTCGAACGGGACATTCGAACGGGACATATTTTTCCGTTTTGGCTAACATGGGCAATTTTCAAAACGACTTTAATATTTATATAAATAATATTATTTAAGATATTTACAGTAGTTAATAAATCGAATTTAATGCTTATATTTATCAAATTAATTAGTGAGATCAATTTTAACAAAGAAAAGAGGAAGGAGTAGATATTTTACTCAAGAGAATATAAGACTTGTCTTTTTGCTGTTAAAGCGTATTTCCTGTAAGAGGCGTGGCACTGCCACTAAAAAAAAATATATATTTACTCAAGTTTGAATCTGTCTACATACCAAATTTCATCAAAATCGGTGTAGTGGCACAGCCGTTTTACCGTTTTTCCCCATTTGGAGCAATGCCACGCTCCTTTTAAAGGACTAAGAGTCTCTACTAAGCTTTTTTCATTCTATCTCCTAACCAAATTTCATTAAAATCGGTCCATTAGCTTAGCCGTTTAAACGTTTTTTCCCGTTAGGGGCGTGGCACCGCCTACTATTGAAAAAAAGTATACATGTCCCTTCTTCTTTTACAAACTTTCCAACAAAAAAAAATTACGCGATTATGTTGTGCCATGGCTGTGAAAAAGTGGTTTTACCGTTTTGAACTGGTTTTTACCGGTTGGCCTTTTGGCGGAAATGCCCATATGGTTTTTGATTGATATCCAAAATATTTATGAGTGTTATATGAAAGATAATACAATAAGCCACTATATTGATAATTGTAACTCACAGATCTAATATATAGATTTGGAGACAGGACGCAATTTCTGAAATTTCGGTTGGTTTTTATGTTTAAAACAGTTATTTTTCCAAAAAATTTGCTAGAAATGATGTATCATTTGTAAAAATATATTTAATTGTTTGCGTATTTGGTAGAGATCATAATTTAATATTATATTTTTTACTGAGTTTTGTGTTTTTTGCACTTACAGTGCTGAACAGGAAGCTGGGTAAAAAATAAAAAAATATTTTATATTAACTCTTTATTACCGAAAAATATAAATCACTTCGGTGAATTTTGGAAATTTTTTTATACATCTGAAAAAAAAAAATTAGCAGCTAAAGTAAACATATTTCATTATAATTTCAACAACAAGAAGCGCAAAAAAATCTGCTAACATTTTGTTCTTTATTGTGTAAAAACTCTGCGCAGACTGAAGTCAGATGTAATGACGTTTGAATAAGTCGTAGCGCTTGAGGCGTGCATACGACTCGGTCGTACTGCCGGTAGTATGAAAAGTCGTAACGTCTAAGGGTTCTATTAAAGTACTAAGTTTCAGCAATTTAAATGCATGTAATTTCATGCTGGGTAATGAATTTTGTCCAATTATACTTAATTTGATCCCACTGGGCGCTTCTGTTCCACCAATAGAGCGGCAGACTGGTGACCTTATATTCAGACAATCATGAACTAAAAGTGGGCAGAAGATTCAATATTTTGTGATGCTACCTCCTGGACCATTAGATTTTCATAGATTGTGCAAATATTTCATAGAGTAAGATTTTCTTAGATCAGAAAAAAACATAACTAAACTTTATGAATTGCATCCTTAGCTTGTGATGGTGATATCCTAAAGACACGCATAAAATTCTACTTTTTTTTTTCAAAATATTCTACAAATTATTGCACGCTTAGGCATATTAATTTAAATCTAGAATTAGTCTAAGTTGAGGCAACTGTAGAATAATTCAGAAAAATTTAACTACTCTATAAATTATAACAATTAAACGCATGTTGATATGCATATACATATTCCTTCATGATATTTCACAAAGAGTAAAATATGCAAGACGTGAATATATTAAATTTACATCTGATAAAAATAGTCGAACAAAAATAGTCACTAGCAGTACCAAGACTATTGATTAGTACGTCATCAGAATATGCATCACTAGTTAGCTTAGCTGGACGCACTGAAAAGATTTTTGACAACTTCAAGTGACAGAGAGAGAAAGAGATTTTTTTTTTTTGGTCATGATGGATGAGTTTCCGGATTGATTTTGCCCTTTTGCTTGCCGAATCTGAAGCCGAATAGACGTCGCAGAAGAAAAAAAAAAAGAAAAAGAAAAATGTGTTTTGGAATGTATACTCACATTAATACTTAAAATAAAGTGAAGTTCGGTTACGTCTTTAATTCGAAAAGAAATAGTCAAAGTTAAGCCAATATAATCGGTAATGACAACAGTAAAATAAAGTCAAGCAATTCGAGAAAAATTCCGTAAGAAAATCACCAGTTCAACCATTTTGGAGCAAAAATAACCATGAGGTTGAGCCATACACCAAATATCCATCATCAAATGTTTTTTGAATCCTAAAGAATCAACAAAAATTGCAACCATCATGAGTTTTGGAAAACAGCGGCCGATTTAGCACGCCACCATACTGGGAAACCTTGACGCCAGATAAGAAATTTTTCTCATTTTCTAAATTTTGCAAGAAAAAAAATGTTTAAATACCAAATATTAAGTTTGAAGAAAAAGATGAAGTGGATCAAACTTAAAAATCATTTATTCATTATTCGTTAAAACTATATTTATACAAAAATTAACCTTTGTCTAAATAATATGCATTAGTAAAATGATTATTAAAAGATTTCTACAAGTTCTAATTCGGATAGATTACAAATATTAAGCCCCAAAGAAAAAGAAATATTATTTTTCAATTCAGAAAATAACTAACTTACAATAAGTAAATATATACAAAAATGAATATATATAAATATATGCACATATGTATACCTATATCATACATATATGTATAAATATATGAAACTAAAAATATAAATATCTAAACTATTTAACTTTACTTTACATCTATTAAATTAAATCTGCACTACTACTAAAAGCAGAATAGAAAAAAAAATTAATTTTTATCAAATAAAAATTACCTGAAATAAAATTTGTTCATATATTTGTATAAACATATGTATATGTAGTATATACATATTTGCACCAGCTCCTAAAAATAAATAAGTAAGTGTTATAAACATAAAATTTAAATCATTTCATATGCATGGAAACATTTAAAACATTTAAAACATTTATATTTCCGCATAAATTTTGCCATCGCTGTATGTTTTTATCTAGTGATTAACTTTTTTTTTGTGTTTCTTTCAAAATGAATTGAGAAAATAAATATTTAATAATTAAGATACTAAAATAAACAGAAAAAAAAAATAAAGTTAAGTTAAGTTAAACGAAAAGAAATGAAAAAAAAAAAGTTAAAATTTGATTGAATTACGAAAATTATAATACTCAATATCATTTGGAAATAAAGAGAAGAAATAAACAAAAGATCAGATTATCATTAATTTTCAGAGAACAAAAAAGTGCTCATAGCGCAAACTCACCACAATCGAACATCAGGCCTGCTGTCGACGTGGGATTTAACAGTGGGTAAACGTAAGCTAACTTTTAGATTCTCTCTTTGCTATGGGATCATAATAATGATCTTGTTAAGATTTTTTTTTTTTTTTAAATGCAGTAAGTCTGCAAAGCATATGCTAATATTCTATACTCTATATTAAAGTTAGCTTTTCTTTTGTTTTGATTCCTAAATTTCTTTAATAAAATTGAGTTAAGTTGAGAGTGGCCAAAAATGCTTTAAGTCTAATTGAACATAAAATTTGAAGCAGTGAGCAAAACAATTTTTGAGTTAAACCTTATTAAATAGTTACTCATGGAGTTAACTAAAATTTACTAATAAAGAATATGATTGTTATCCTAATTTTTTTTTGTAAATATTGACTTTAATTCCTATGCATATAATGTTGTCAGTATATTCTCGGTAAGAAATAAAATTATAATGAAATTTTGAAATGATTCTTTAAAATTCTTTCGTGTTAGCCATGAAATGGTGAAGTGATGATTTAGTAAGGTTGCGTTTGGGCTAATAAAACGGTTATTTTCTTTATTAGCAGGTTGGGCGGGTAATCTACTATTATTAAACGAGCTAAAATTGTATATTTATTTATATATTTATTTATATATTTATTTATATATGGCTGAACTTTATTTCGAAAACGGCTGCAGCGATTTTGATAAAACTTCGGGATTTCGTTCATATGTGAACAAAATTAAGATTGGACTAGGTTTAAAGTTTTTCAAGTTACCAACAGGGGCGTGGCACAGCCCTAAATTTTAATTTTTATTTCGTGATAACTCGCAAACCATTTAAGGTATTGCAACGAAATTTGGTAGACGGATGCATATCATAAATATCTTAAATGCTATCAAAAGTGGGCGGAATCGGAACAGTGGGCGTGGCATATTTCAATAATTGAAAACGTTGATTTGATATTACTCGAAAACGGCACCGAGGATTTTCATAAAAATTTTAGAGTTAATACCGCTGAATGAGGTCATTATAACAAGCTATGCCACTATACTGGCAAAACTCGTTGAAGGACGTGGCACAGCCCACAATATTTATAAACGTTATAATAATAGAACTAACTACGCAATCGTTATGAAATTTGACATGTCAAATATACTGGCTATTGGGTATCAAAAAGTGGGCGAAACGGCACCTGTGGGCGTGGCACCTTCCATACAAGCGAAAAGAGTTAAAAGCTACATTTATTGTTCCATGAGAGTAATATTTTTTAAATCTTGTATAGAGATGTCGGTTACTATAAGCTTTGAAACTAAATGGATTTCGATGGGATTGCATCAGTGGGCGTGGCACCTCCCCTACATGCAAAAAATGTTAAGTATTATATTTAGTGTGCTATGGGTGTAAATTTTTCAAAATTTGGTGTTGAGATGTCGGTTACCATAAGCTTTGAAATTAAATGGATTTCGACGGGATTGCATTTGAGGGCGTGGCACCTCCCATACAAGCAAAAAATGTTTAAGGCTACATTTAGTGTGCTCTTGGAGTCAAATTTTTTAAATTTGGTGTAGAGGTATCGGTTACCATAAGCTTTGAAATTAAATGAAAATCGACGAGATTGCATTAGTGGGTGTGGCACCTCCCATATGAGCAAAACACTTTAAATGTTATATTTAGTGTGCTATCGGAGTAATATTCTTTAAATTTTGTGTAGATGTGTCGGTTACTATAAGCTTTGAAATTATATGAATTTTGATGGGATTTCATTAGTGGGCGTGGCATCTCCCATACAAACTTATAACGTTGATGCCATATTTAGCAAACTAAAGGAGTGATCCTAATAAAATTTTGTCTCAATATATTCAGCCTCATTCAACGAGTTTTACAACGTCTTTCAACTGCTTCATTATTTTTCAACCTCTTTCAACTTTTCTCAACGATTTTCTACATTTTTCAAATATTTTCAACGCTTTCAATATTTGATTGACTTTTTCAACCTCATTCAACTTTTTTCGAGTTTTTCAGCTTCTTTCAACTGTTTCAACATTTTTCAACCTCTTTCAACTTTTCTCAACATTTCCCAAATTTGTCTGACTTTTTCAACCTCTTTCAACTTTTCTCAACGATTTTCTACATTTTTCAAATATTTTCAACGCTTTCAATATAGGATTGACTTTTTCAACCTCATTCAACATTTTTCGAGTTTTTCAACTTCTTTCAACTGTTTCAACATTTTTGAACCTCTTTCAACTTTTCTCAACATTTTCCATATTTTTTCGAGTTTTTCAACGTCTTTCAACTGTTTCAACATATTTCAACTTCTTTCAACTTTTCTCAACATTTTCCATATTTTTTCGAATTCTTCAACCTTATTCAACTTCTTTCGGGTTATTCAACCTTTTTCAACTGTTTCAACATTTTTCAACCTCTTTCAACTTTTTTCAACAATTTCCATATATTTTCGAATTTTTCAACTTTATTCAAAGTTTTTCCGAACTATTCAAACTCTTCCAACTTTTTCAATACTTTTCAACCTTTTCAACTTTTTTCAACACGTTCCATATTTTTTGGACTTTTTCAACCACATTCAAGTTTTTTCGGCTTTTCAACCACATTCATCTTTTTCCGAGACTTTCAACTTTTTTCGAGCTTTTCAATCTCTTTCAACGTTTTCAACATTTTAATATACTATCGAGTTTATCAAACTTTTTCACCTGCTTCAACCTCTCTCAATGTTTTTCAACATTTTTCATATTTTCGGCTTTTCAACCATATTCAATATTTTTTAAATATTTCCGACATCCCATTCAATTGCATTACATTTTTTCGACTTTTTCAACCTGAAAACGAAAAACCGAACTTTGGTCGGTCTCCTGGTACTAGACATGGAGGAAAACTAAGACCTATTTTCCTTCCGATAATTGCATTGCATAGTTAAGTCCCTGTTCGTATTAATAGATATAGTATGCTTAATTGGTAGTTGGTCACTTCAATGAATTTTTATGATATTTATCGGTTTTTTTATGTATACAACCATACACTCTGCACACATATTTTGATATAATGTGACTCACTCGCATCGTATCTAATAGGCAACCCCACTCCCATTTCCATGAGCTACGACCGAAGCAGAGCTAGGTGTGCAGAACCGGCCTAAAAGATGCGTGCCGTAATAACTGACGGTAGAGTTTTGTTACAAGCTATCAAAGAAGACTTTAATGCTTTTGATGAAACATTTTCTTTATTCATAGTAAAAAAAAAAACTGTGACACATATTCTTAAAATTTTACTTACATTTTTGGTTCAGTGTGCACCTATTTATTGAACACAAGTTTTAAAAATATAAAATAACTTAATGACGTACTAAAATGCTCATATCATATTTGAAATTTGTTCATCATAAAACAATATGTGCATGACTGAAATCTTTAAGATTTTTTTTCTTCTTGGTAATTGGGAGTGTTGAGTGCATTAACACTTTGCATTTTTAACTAAATACGAGTAAAAACGCTGACTAAGTTCTTGGATTTTTAACGAATGAAAGATGACAATAAAGTCAAGTCATGTAAGATTGTTTAATGGCAAGAGGTTGCCAACTACGTATTAAAGATGTAAATAAGCTTTTTTAATAATAATAATAATTTTTTTTTTTTTTTATAATAATAATAATAATAGAGTTTAGCTACTACAGCTATTATAGCCTTCTTAGCTATTTAGCATTGAAGCTTTATACCAAGTAAAAAGCTTATTCAATAAAAAATGGAATAGAAAAAATTATCATGCACATTAATTTGTTATTTATTTTATAATTTTTTCTTAGCTTTATCGCACTTTCTCAACATACCCACTCACACCATGTAAAAATAGACATATAGATATTAAAATAATTATATGTATAAATTTACGTGGTCCAAGGCATAAATGTTAGAAAAAATTTACCCAGCATGCTGTGGGGCTCGGACAACACAAACAAAAAAAAATTCACACCACCATTAAGCTACAAATTTAGCTACAGTTAGTTTTAAGTCTAAGCTTGAGTTGACCTTTTGACAAGCTAATGTTATAAACTTCGCAATTATTAATAAGAGTTGTCATGCGATTAAAAGGAGCTGTAGCCATATAATTAGTTCTACTAACCGGTTGATAAAATAACTGATAAGAGTTACGAGTACTCCTCCGATTACTATTAAAATGTATATAATTAAGAAGCTCTGGTGCAGCAAGAGACCCAGTTACAAGTTGATGCAGATAAAGTATATCCGCAATATTTCTACGCGAGCTCAAAGACTGCATATGTAATAACTTTAAACGATCCTCATAAGGAGGAAGGTTTAAAGGGTCAATCCAATTTAAGCCATTGAGAGCAAAACGAATAAAATTTTTTTGAATTCTTTCAATTCTATTTATATGAATATTATAAAATGGTGACCATACTTGGCTAGCGTACTCTAAGTGAGGGCGCACTATTGTATTATATAAAGTCACCGTTACTAAAGGGCTATTAAATTCTTTTGCCCACCTCTTAATAAAGCCAAGCAGAGATGAGGATTTTTTACAAATTTTATTAATATGCTCATTAAAAGTCAACTTAGTATCAAAATGTATACCTAGGTCTTTGACTACATCGACACGACAAATATTTTTATCTTTTAATTTATAATCAAATTCCACAATAGTTTTCTTCCTGGTAAAAATCATAGCTTGGCATTTATCAGGATTAAGATGTAAGTTATTCTTAGAACACCAAACTTCAAAGGATTTCAAGTCAGACTGAAGTGGAATAGTGTCACCAACCCCCTTTACGTTCCTGTAAATTTTCATGTCATCTGCATATACTAACAGATGGGAGTTTTTAATAACATGTGTAACGTCATTAATTGCTAAAATGAACAGGAGCGGCCCCAGGTGGCTTCCTTGTGGAACACCTGATGTCGCGCTAAATGGGGAGGAAAACACTCTCCTAAATTTTATTTGATACGAGCGATCAGATAAATAAGATTCAATCCAGCTGACAAAACTTAAGGGAAATCCAAGCTTCTTTAACTTAAACAAAATCAAATTATGTGGTAATTTATCAAATGCTTTACTGAAGTCAGTGTAGATGCAGTCAACTTGCCCACCAGAGTCTAAAAAGCTTAACGCAAAAGAAGTGAAATCAAGGAGGTTAGAAACTGTAGATCTGCCATTAACAAAACCATGCTGACGAGTTGTTATGACTTCACCACAGCACACCTTAACCTGATCGTATATAATATGTTCAAAAATTTTCGGTATTGATGATAACTTAGCCACGGGCCTGTAGTTTGAAACATCATTTTTACACCCTTTCTTGAAAATGGGGCTAATGTATGCATTTTTCCAAAATTTAGGAAAATAGCTTTCTTGAATTGATCTATTAAATAAAATACTGAGGGGCTGACTCAGCACAGAGCTGCAGTTTACTAAAACTGTCGCAGGAATACCATCCGGCCCGGAGTTCAAGTCATCATCAACAGATGAAATATATTTCTCTATTAGGTCAGGAGAGAAAGATATCTCATTAACCGAAACTAAAGGGTCGTTATCCATATATTCAAAATAGTTGATTTCAGGGCTAAATAAATCCGTAGAAAACGATTCATTAAACAAATTAGCAAACAACCCGGCTATAACTTGTGGGTCGCTAGTGAGCCCATCAACTGTTTTAAACTCAGATGGAAACCCGTCAGATTTTTTTTTAGAATTAATAAAACCCCAAAAATTTTTGGGGTCATGAAGAATATTCAGCCTTATTTTATTCAAATATTCAGAATAAACCAAAGCTGACATATCTTTAAATTCAAGAAACAGTCGCTGATAAGCAACAAGGTCATTACGGTCCTGGCTACAAACGTATTTATTCCATGCCCTATTACGGCCATTGCGAACTTTTTTCAAATCCTTTGTATACCAGGGGTACGAGGAATTATTGACGTACTTTTTTGTATATGGAACCGACAATGCTATGGCAGAAAAAAGTTCACCATAGAAAAATTTAATGCAATCATCAAATGTATTGTTATTAAAAAAAATGAGTAAGTCGTCTAATTTATTTCTTAAGTTTTCATTCAATTTTAAAAAGTCAGCTTTCTTAAAATTGAATTCGTAAATATTAATGGATGAACATGCATTAGTCAAATTTTCATTGTCAGATTGGTACACAATACTCAAAGGTGGATGATAGGAATCTACCGTAGACAGAGCATGGATAGCATTTCTTACAATAACATTGCTACTATTTGTAGCCAAGACTAAGTCAAGTTGTCGTCCATGGCAATTAGTTATACAACTTACTTGTTGTAAATTTGAAAGTATTTCGTCAACAAAAATTTGTTGTTGTCGAGTTTTTGGACAAGATGCATAAAAATATGTACCATCGTCCGAAGGAGTCCATTTTAGGTCAGGCAGATTAAAGTCACCTAACAACAAAATGTCGTCATTAGTGTCTAGTTCATTAATAATATATTCTACGGCCATCGAAAGACATTCGTAGACATCTGCGCTACTATTTGGAGGAACATAAGTGTTAAGAATGTATAAATTAGAGTTACAATGTGTGACCTTAACACATAACAGTTCAATATTAGATGCACAGGCAATTTCAACTAATGAACTGGTTAAATGATTTTTTATAGCTATTAAGACGCCTCCACCAACAGAAGAAAGATCTTCCAAGTGTCTGTCTCTTCTAAAAACATGGAAACTATTATCAAAAAGTTCCATATTGAGAAAACTGTTGTTTAACCAAGTTTCGGTAAACACGATAATATCCTCAGAGAAATTCTGAGTTGATAAAAAGATATCTTGCGTCTTGGAACGCAAACCCCTTACATTTTGATAGTAAAGGGATAGCCGTTTCAGTTTTTTGAATTGGAACGTGCAGTTTTATCATTTTTTTTCGATTTAAATTCTGAAATATAGATATTATCCACCCATGCTTTAGATTTAAGAATGGCAGAAACATGAGAAGATGCCACTGTTATTTTAAAAGACGCATGAGTTGGTTTATTACCGAGTTTCCTGCAAGAAACGAAGGCGTCGGCAGGAATAATTTGATGTTGTCTAATAAAATTTTTAACGCTGTCAGAGGTAGTATTGGAATGCAGTCGTGAAATAAAAATCGATTTTAACCTTGGTAATGCCTGCAGGGAAACCGGAGGCACAGAGCTATCAATCGCAACATCCACCCGCGGATTAGCCGAAATTGACAGAGGATTATTTATAGTGGAGGAAGGAGATGAAAGATTGCTACTAGAGATTATAGCGGGAAAATTGGGAGTGGGTGAAGAGGTATTTAGAGAGCAATCCACGGGAGTTTTTTCACGACTGACGGCCGCACCGCCCACCCTCCCCACATTACCCAGATTTTTATTTAATTTCTTATTTAATTTCTTATTAGACTTTCTTTTCTTTTTTAAGGAAATAGCTTGTTTAGGTAAAGTGGAGATCGAAGGAGTGGAAGCAAAAACCATAGTAGCCTCGGTAATAGTTTTATTTTGCAAACTAACATCCGGTGAAATAGCCTCATTAAGGCTTTTTTCAATTTGGGGATAATAGTTAAGAATATCTCTGAAATTATTATTCAGATTGTTAAGATTTTCCCCAAATTGCTTAATTTTTTCGTAAAAGACCGACGGGGAAAGGGGTCTGCAAGATGGACAGTACCATTGCAGGCCCGAATGGACAGAGCATAATAAATCAGTAACAGATTTTGCTAAGTTTACACAAGAGGCATGAAACACCTGTTCACAGGGACCTGAACAGGAAAACATAGAATTCAATATATTTTGGCTTTTGCACTGATCTCTTAGAGAGCAAGCTAACAAATTTTCTGAGGAAAAATAATCCATCTTAAAAAAAAAAAAAGAAAGCAATTTTAAATATTTTTAGAGCAGTGCAAAAAGGGTTAAAAATCAAGCAAAAAATTCACCCGCTAAGCAGCAACAACAAACACAACAGAGTTTAAAGTCTAGCTTTGTATACGAACAAAGCACAAAAGCGAATCAAAAACAAAACTGTTGCACTGCTTACACTGATTTATTTTGCTTGCAGAAAGTAAGTTAATATTAACATAAATGTATGTTTGTGTGTAACGCAAAATAAACAAAACACAAAATTAAAGCAAAATTATTAATATAATCATGCAATTTTTTAAGAAACGACACTAAATTAAACACAAAATTTATTAATTATTAACTGCAAATATTATTAGAAAATAATAATAACAAAATTACAATACACTTAAAAACACTACCGACACTGACAAAGAGACGAAGTCAACTCAAATTAAATTAAATTAAACTTAATAATAATATATATAACATTATAATAATAATACAATTCGAGTGAATGAAGGTAATATGTTATATATTTCGTAATTTGAATTTTATGCCACTTGTCTTTCTGAAGAGTTCAGATTCTGGAACCTTTTTACACAGATCAACAAATTTTTATATATTATACATATGTCATATGTTGTCAGACATTGAAAGTTTCGCATAGCGATGTACTGGAGCTAATGGCTGCTGCCAGTTTCTTTCAACTTGAAGCGCTGCTATGCTATACAGAAGCGCGCTGTTCCGAAATGATCGATATAGATAATGTAGTAGCAATGTATGTATATACATGCTAAGGTATATTGCTTGAAGCACAATATTGTTGACGTTTTCATATGTAATTCTCTTACTTTTTCACTTAAGGTCTACAATGCCAGCAGGCTGCTGGAATATTGTCAGGGTTTTCTACTACAGAATATGGTCGCTCTGTTGACCTATGACGATTCGGTGAAACGTCTACTCTTCGCGAAGAAGATACCAAACCATGATGTTCTCTCAGGTCTATTGGCCACATTACAGCAGCGCATTAAAAATCGTAAAACCAATGGTGCGACAGGTATTTTCCGTCAACAGCTTAGCTCACCGCCACATTCAATGACAGCTGTCATAAATGCTAACACGCAATCAATAAATGCGGCAATAGGCAACAATGGAGGTTCCTTGGGCGCCATCAAAAAGTGAAACGGAGGAGTTCACATTATGCAATAAATAAAATGTTTGCAAATAATTTATCTACAGTACATAGAATTTGTAGTTTAGTTTATAGGTAATTTTTGTATTTGAGGCGCCCGGTTTCAAAACCGGCCAAGTCCAAAAAAATAAAATTTTGAGATATTCTCATATATAAAATTCTAGACCATGCTTTATCTTTCTACAATGGTTTTAGATTAAAAAAAAGTTTTTTTTGACACAAATATTACACTTTTTAATTTATTATTGGTTCATGGGTTTCAAAACCGGCCAAGTCCATGAATTTGCATTCAAAACCAATCCAACGCCTTGGAATCAAAACCGGACAAGTCCAGTACATTGGTATCAAAACCGGCCAAGTCATTGATTCCAGTTGATTCCAACGCCTTGGAATCAAAACCGGCCAAGTCCAGTTCATTGGAATCAAAACCGGCCAAGTCCAAAACTGTTTTCTCAAAAACATTCGCAAATAAAACTTTAAATGTCTGATCTGACGTACCTTGAGTAAGAAATTTTATAAGCTATCATGCGTGAAATACTTTTTAATTTTTCAATGAATATAGATGAAATCAAACGTTTTTCGTTGTTTTCCCAAAAGTATGAAATATGGACTTGGCCGGTTTTGAAACCGGGCGCCTCATTTATTGATTTTTTTTAAACATATTATTGTAACTCTGTAGTAAATTTTAGCACAAATGCTTCCTATTGATTTAGTTGTACCTCTATAACTATTTTTTGTTTTTCAATGGATTTTAATTTTAAATTTGTAGTACCGCATACTTCATATCACAATAATGTGCATGTTATTATGCCGCAGCTAATGTACTTATTACTTACATATTAAATCACATATGTCCATTTATAACTTATCAAATATACCATTATATTGTTAGTCAAAATTATTAAATATATATTTATAATTTAGAAATATCAAATTTGTCTTTTTAAACAATTAAAATCTTCCATGAGAAAACTTTGGCTTGATGGGTCGCATGCGACACTTTTTTTCATTGGCGAGTTTAAGATAGAACGCTACCAAATCCTAAGATACTAATGATAATTATATGTAACCGGAATCGATTTAAACGCCAAAAAATATATGGAGAATTAAGATTTTCATTTGGATTATGCAAATGTACAGCTTTATAGATCACGAACAAAAATTATCTTATGTGATATTTTTGCCACATATGGATTCAAATCGTGTTAAATTGATTTCTATTTTGCTTGGAAAAGTATCCTAAAATTATGCCTGATAACAGACATTATAAATTAGTGTGCAATAAATGACTAGCTTTGAAAATCCATCAAGGAACACCGATTAGAGTCTAACTATTACTGGCATGGTTTGAAGAAAAGCTACAACATTTTTTTATATTTTCCCTTCCTCGAAATGTGCATAATTTATCACATCAGAGAATCTATTGCAGCAATTATGGTCAATTTTATTACATGTATGTAGTTATCTGTGTTCTGTTAAAACTGTACCAGTGGGCATGGCACATAACAAGAAACCATGGCGCCAATTCTGATAAAATAATATAGGAAAAGGAGATATATTAATTAACCATTAGCATGCCCGAAAATGGCCTGTATTTAAAAAATGAGCATGGACTCTTTCGCACATGCGAACGTTATTGCATTTCGTTCTACGGGAACCGTTGTTGGTTGTAATGAAATTTTATCTGCCGCTGTCGTTCTAACGTGTTAAACTTTTTGCAATGTCATGAATCTTTTTCGAGATATACTTAATGCAAATTTGAAGATAAGGCCAGATCTAAAGGACTCTTCAAAGGCTTTACGAAGATAAATTTCCCAAATCTCACCAAAATCGATCAGGTCGATTTGAATTTTTCATTTTTTTGCTTCAGCATATGGGTCTCATATTCAAGTTTTGTTTCTTTTTTCTTGAATAAAATATGAAGTATGGAAAGAATTTCGTTGAGAAATTCTAGTGGCACTAGTTTAATTGAGTCAAAATTCAATTCTGTCAGATTTTCGGATTAAATACAAACAATTTGATACTTTCTTTTTATCGAATTTATCAATGTTATGCGATGCTATTAGATATTTTAAGATGTTTCCCGCGTCTTCTTGTATTTTTGATGATATCCGATACTTTTCGACTGCTCGAATGTTTTTCTACATCACATGATTCTTTCGACTTTTCGATGTTTTTCGAACTATCCAATACATTCCGACTTTATCGATGTTTTTCGATAATATTCAATGTAGTTGGACATATTTCGATGCATTTCAATTTTTATGGACTTTTCAAAGTTTTAGGATACAATTCTATTCTGTTGTATATATCTTCTATTCTATTGCTATTCTATAGCTTAGACTATGTCTTTATCAATTTAAAAGTAAAACAAAAAACAAAAAAAGAATCATTTGTGCAATTGACACGTGGTAGAAGTGAAACCTTTCGAAAACTGAACTGCGATAGAAATATATCGAATTTAAGTACTCATCGAGCAGAGTGCGAGTGAGTGAGTTTTTAAAAATTTCAAATCAGTTCCATAGTTTTGAAGCAATTTGTACATTTATATTTATATTTAATTCAAACTATGACGTTACAAATATTAAATTGCATAATAAACTTACCTCCACTGTAGTAGCACTCCAACGAAGTTTGTTTTTGTTATGAACAGCTGTTGCTGCCACAATAGAGCTCTGCGCCTTGCTTATTTTGATTAAATTAAAAACACTTCTGTATTGTGTTCTATTTTTATTTTGTATTTTATTTTAATATGCTCAGTTACCTTTTTACACTTTCACTTATTGCAAATTTCACCATTTTGCACTTATATTTATTTATTTTAAATTAAACATTTTATTATTCACAATTACAGCACACACGCGAACACTAACTGCCGTTTCGGTAGTTGAAAAAAAACTAATCGTCTTAAAACACGAAGAATTATCGGTAATGATCGTTTTTATTAACGATTAGGCACAACTGAATTACAAAAAAAATCATGTGTACAGTTCACACGTGGTAGAAGTGAAACCTTCAGAAGAGTAAACTGCAAAAGAATGAGACGAAAATGTCTTATTTAAATAATAAAAGTTGACGGGATCTAGAATAGCTAAAGCAATGAATGAGCTGTTAGTTTTGAAAGTGGTATAAGTAACGTGACCATTTTTTTTTTTTTTTTTTTTTTTTTTTTGACTCAAAAGGGGACGCGGCCTTTAAAAATAAACTATACATACATATATACTAAACTTGAAATCATAAAGCATAGAAATACGATTTTGGAAAAACAGTTTTGAATTAAAAAAATTAAGTTATTTAAGCAGATTCGGAATGATATTTCTAAAACGAATAAGCACATCCAGATACACTGGAACATGAGATGAGATTTATAGTCTTAAGACTCAAATTAAACTTCAAATGATATACAAAATAAAATACAGAAAAATTTTGATTTACCTGCGCTGCAAAAGAAATAAAATTTATAAAAATAGTCGATTGTAACTTAACTCGTTTTATCCGGTTTGATATATTTTTCGGAAGAGCAAATTTTCTTCAAAATGTAGGACCAACTTTTTAAATAAGACTTGCAACAGAAACATCCCGATTTTCAATAAATATGGCACACATTTCTATTAATATTTGAACGCGAGATGAGTAACCACAGTTATTCGAGTTGGTTCGGGTAGCCAATCACAGATTTCTGAAAACCGGACGATTCTGTCTTCTTTCGGGACAACGGGACAGGAGGCTTGGAAACGGGACTGTCCCGTTCAAAACGGGACATAAGGTCACCTGAGGTATAAGCCCCTTTTTGAAAAAATAAATGAGTTAATGGTAATTTCTGTAAGATATACCATATGCACCTTCTACCGGATTAAATGGAAGTATTAAGCTCGTATTTATGTGATTAAGTATTGTTGAATCAGCTGGTAATAGCACAAGTTTTTATTATGCGGCCATTCATTTCTTCCAAACGACAGCGATTTCAGAGAAAAGACTTATACCACTTTCAAAAATATCAGCCCAAATGATATATCAAATTAAAGTACTCATCAAGCAGAGTGCCCGAAAACTATCAGCTCCGAGATCGATTAACCAAAAGCTGAGATATATGTATTAGGGTGGTTTTTCAAACTTTTGGAGAGGGTTTTTATTTATTTTTTTCTATATTGTAGCTGAGAAATAAAAATAATTGTCCCAGCATTTGAGCTTCCTAGCTCAAACCTGTAAACGATGCGGACAGAGTTACGTTTAATTTCGTTGAAATTTAACGAAAAAACCAACTTATTAAAACGTAGAAAAAGTCTGCCTTAGGTGACACGATATAGCGTTTTGGCATTTTTAGTTGAATGAGGAACGCCACCCACTGTTGTAAAACCACGCCCACATTTTTCTTGTGACTAAAAATGCGGAAAAAATACACCCGAAGGAGGTATTTTTATTTTTTTAAAACAAAATATACGGTCCTATATGCTTATATAATAGAATCGGATTCTCTCAAAATTTCAGCTTCCTATATCAAACCTGGGAACGGCACATCCACTTTGTTTCCTAGTACAATTCATATGAAAAACGAAAAAGCAAAACAACGAAAAATAGAAAATTTATTATGCCGAAAAAAAAAATCTGTTTTTCGTTTTTTTTTTTTTTTTTTTTTTTGAAACATCATAAAATTTTCTATAAATAAGCTCCTTGCATTTTTTTCGTGAAGCAAGCACTTCGTCAGTTAGTTCGCAACATAAATTCATAAAAAACTCAATAACACAGCACGTGTACTCTTAAGCGAAACTTAAAATCAACATTGTTGCCTTTTTGCTCGCCTTATTGTCGAGTGCCGAGCTTGAACCTAATTAACTGACGAAGTGCTTGCTCACGAAAAAAATGCAAATGGCTTTTTCATTGAAAATTTTATCGTCTTTTTAAAAGGCTAGGTCCTGTTTATGTAACGTTATTTTTTCACGAGATATAGAGACAAATGTCTTGTAAAGCATTTTTCCCCATACAAATCGTATGGAAAACAAAACAGCTCGATGAGCCACCAGTAAATATTAATATTATGAGCTATAATTTCACCAGAATTTTCCTTTCGTGTGCCTGTAACTTTTGAACCTGTTTCAAGCCAAAAATAAAAAATTTGAATCACCCTAATGTATGTATATACAAGCGTGTAAAGATATAACATTTTTTAAATTTTCTCAAGCATTGTACTGATTAAGTGTTGTTGTTATTAAAATATCAAAAGCAAAAGCAAAAGCAAATTACAATTAGAGAGAAAAGTGGATTTTTTCATCCTCGCTATGGCAAGGCTTTAGTAGTTAATCTTTCCACGCTTAACTAACGCAAATTTCAAATCACACCCGTGCTAAAGAAGTTTCTCCTCAAAAAGTATAGAAATATTCAACTATGTGTACGATTTCGTAAGCATAAACGAGTCACTCAACTGTCTGTAAGTTAAATACAATTCCAAATTTACTGTAAATTACAAGAATATCACAAACTGGTGTGGTGGAATTATTTAACTATATTTTTCGGAATCCATACACATTATATTTCTTAAATACATCTACAAATTTTTTTCTGGAAATAATTGTTGTAACATTATCAAAAGACCTTCTATCGAATTCTTCTAATTTACCGTCCCGAAAATATTAACGTTACGAATATATCAAACTTAGATATTCTTTTCTTTCTATGGAATGCTATAGGTATAGATATTATGTTTCCATATTCTTAATTACCTTTTATATATTATTTTTAATTTTCAACCTCAAAGGTCTTTTATAATGTTTAATTGATCAAATTAATTGGTTTTAAATCTTATAAAAAGTTCAACTCCAATTTAGTGTTCCGCAAAATAAGCCCATGAACGTCGCAGTAGATGATTCTTTCATACCATGAGAGCCAAGAGCAATCTTGAGTTTTTATGTGTACAAACTTTTTTTGCACATACTACATATTGTAGCCTGTAAAATTAGGAAACA
Organism: Tricholauxania praeusta; assembly: GCA_949775025.1. Taxonomy (NCBI): domain Eukaryota; kingdom Metazoa; phylum Arthropoda; class Insecta; order Diptera; family Lauxaniidae; genus Tricholauxania; species Tricholauxania praeusta. Next base: position 59,491,602 of record OX459028.1, on the reverse strand, counting down.
TTTTACACACCACTGTATTCAAATGATAAATATGAATTGCATATTAAATAAAGCCTAAAAGTATGCAATTTTCTCTACGAATGACTAATTAATACTTCTGTTATAATTCCAAAAAAAAATTCTTGCTTATTTTTGTGTGCACTCATACATATTTATTATAAAATTAAGTATACTCGCACACTAATTTCATACATTGCAGCAACTGCTTACTCGTAAAGATTTGGCTCTTCAAGCATTTTTGGCTTTTTGTTTTCATCTACTAATTTAGGCAGATTTGCGCCATTTTTCGCTGAATTTGATATTTCTTCTGGAATATTAACACCCTCTGGTACAAAGCCATTCGTATCAGCCTTATAGTGAACAACGACCTCCTTGCCTTCAGTATCGAAGTAACTATACGATCCAGTAACTTCTAAATACTGATCTTCAGTACCAGGACTTACGACAACAGCCGATTCTTCACGGAAGCTACCATCTTCACCACGAAAACTCCATGAATATGAACCATCCTGTTTGTGCTCTTGTTCACTTTCCACAATATCAATGAATGTAGCGGGTTTCTTTGTTGGCTTCTCACGTATTTTTAACCCATCTTCGTCATCATAATCGACGGGAGCGGCATAAAGAATTGTGATGAGTGCAAAGAAGAGGAACTGGAAATAAGATATAACATCAAAATATCAATACATAAAAAAACAGTATTAAAAGTAATGTAGTTAATTTTGGATATGACGCGCCATTTTTGTAACTCGTCTTTGAATAGAGTTTTTACACGTATTAATCCACTTATGGGATCGATTTTACTTTCCACACCCTTTTCGATATGCTAAAAAATATAGTTGAATTAGCATATTTTTAATAAAAGACTACCTTGACCATTATCTTCAAAACTTTATTTTTCTTCATGTCTAAATGAAACTTTTAACATGCACTAAGTCGGGATTTCCAGAGTATGAAGTAATACTGAAATTTTTCAGCATTTTCTATACAGAGTAATATTCTGGCGGGCCTCTTTATTTAACGAAAGAATTTTTTTGCCCAACAACTTACAACGGCTGAGCATAACAATTTATAATTCAATTTTTTAGTTTGAAAAAATTTCATTCCTGATCATTCTCAGTGAGCTTTTGTGAAGCTCGAAAATAACGATGCGTGTTTGTACCAAGTTTCATAACAATTTCAATTTATACTCTCACTCCACTTTTGCAGCTTTGTTTGACCGCATGTAAAATGGAGTGTCTGTATTCTATCGTTCCCGAAAGATAAATGTATGTAAGTGCGATATTTACATATTGCATTAAATCTATAGCTGTAAAAATTAGCATGAAAAATGTAATTTAGGTCTTGTTTTTCCGTGCCTCCTCGGGCTTTTGTGGTTATGCCCGGACCCACACGAAATTTAATTTCAAGGCCTGAGCCCGTCGCCAAAAAGGAAAGACCCGCGAGCTACGAAAAAACCCTTGCCCGTGCCCATTTCTAGTCTTACCTACTTCATTTTGGTACATTCCCTATTAACGCTTACTAGGTGTAATAAACATTTTGGTTTTGGTTCGCCCACTTCTACAATCCCATTAAGTCTTAAAATTTTCTTTTCCACTCACTGTTTTCAAGTGTTTTTTAATATGTTTTGTATAAATAATGGTCATTTTCAAACTCAAAACAACCAAAAGCGAATAATATAATATCATAATAAATTCAAATAAAATAAAAGCAAAAAGTAAAATTTCCCCAAAAAAAATTTCCGAACAGGATATCAATTTTTTAATGAATTTTCATAATGAAATATCACTTTAAGTTCCATTTTTCTCTTACAGATGTGTTTTGGCAATCGATCCTCTAAACTAAATTATGAATAAAACATCCACACTATTCACATTTCCCATTCCCGAATTCTACATTTTTCCCCACTTCCTTGTTAGCGATTAACTTTCGAAGCAAGGCAAGCCAATAATTAATCAAGCTAGGGCAATTTGTCATTCTGGATTTTTCGTGCCTTACTTTCAAAAATTAATGCACTCTGATATTTAAAAAATACCCAATATTCGATTAACTGCCGCACGATATGTAAAAGAACAAAACCATCCAAAATTTCAAGTGTCCAACTGCTTCACTGAAATGTGTGATCGGCATTTATTTTCTTCTCAAACGTTATACTATGAACTATATAGCGCTGTTTGGTTGATGACTCCGAGACAATGCAGTTGACAGATTGTTACCTTTCGAATTATGTAGATCGTGAAACTAATGGATTTCTTAGTTAAAAATTTATTTTCCATACAACGTCACCTTAAATACTCGTTGGACCAAATAGACCACGCAAAAGTTTTTTCTCATTAAACCTTAGAGCCTGCTCCGCAACTCTGCTATGGTGCAACATTCAATTCTACACAGACGTATAGACAAATTTATTCTCTTTGAAAACTATGCTTTGCTCTTTAGTGAAGTAGGAATTTTGAACTCAGCTTCATATACTGACATTTCTACATTTTCTGGCAAACAATTTTCGAACTCAATATTTATGTTTGAATATCCTTACGAGTAGTAGATACTCTTCAATGGGATAAAATGTCTGATAAATGTGACAGTGACGCATCACCCTTAAGACTTCTCAAATTTCATCGATATGTTATGACTCCTTCATTATATTTTCAAATATTTGACGTTTCAAGTTTTTCCACATTTTTCTCCTAACAACATTGGTTGACTTTTTCAACATTTTTTGATTTCTGTAATATTTACTCGAATTTTTCAACAAATTTAAATTATTTTTAACATTTTTTCAGCTTTTGAACATTTCTACAACTAACATATTTCGCCTCTTTCAACATATTTGGAATTTATTACCTTTCAATATTTCTAGACTTTTTCAACATTTTTCAGCTGTTTTCTAATCAAAATCTTTCGACACATCGATTTTCACAATATATTTTTTTTCGGATTTTTTGAATATTTCAAATTCTCTGATGATTTATAGTTAACTCCTTCCTAAATGGCTCGAATTTTATTTTCTCAATCCACGCAATATATGTATATAAATAATTGCTCCTGATGAGCTTTTCGAACTTACTAATTTAAACATTTTTGAAATTTTATCCTTTTACAGTGAGCTTGAAACAATAACTGAAATGGACATTTTTTAAGGCTTACACTTTTATATAAAACTTTCAAGCAAAAATTTACACTTTGCGCATAACCTGTTTAGTAAAAGTTCTAAAATATATGTTTTATTGTGGTTAATTTTTTTTTTTTTTTGTTTTTAATAAAAAATAAGCCGCATACCATTTTGTTATTTTTAGCCAAAAGTCAATACGAGTATTCGGTAATCACAACACTTAACGTTTGCATTCGATCAGCAGAGCTTCTGTCATAATTCTAATGTGACCTAATTATAGATTTAATAAGAATCGTACAAGTGCTGTCGTGCACTGAGCCAAAACTTTAGATGATACGCATTTGGAGAACAATGTGTTGAAGAATATTTTCAATGAAATGTCGCATAGTACTTCATGTCCAGCACAGCGACTCACTTACATATATGGCATAGTTTGTGCAAACTATACGGAACACTATTGCGTACCCATACGATGCAGTTTCAACGTTTTTATTCACACGCTCATACTTCACCGCTTACAAGCTTATAGTCTGGGAGGTATTGTCACAAAAAATTGACACAGGAGCCCACTGCCTATGTCGATTTAGTTAGTTCATAATCATCAGAGTACAAAGCAGCTAATCTGCCGCTCACTTAGTGGAACATAGGCGCACAGTGGTTCCAAATTGAGTATCCTTGAACAAAATGTATTTCTCAGTTTAGATGGTACATAATTGGAACTTGATACTTTAGTGATGTTTGTATCGCTGAACATGAATCAAATGCAAGTTTTTTTTGATTTAGAGAACGTACTTTCAGGCCGCTTAGCTTGAATACTATCGGCATTATTTCAGTTTTTGTCAAATTACTCGAAAAGTACGTCTGGAATAAAAAAACACATTTAAATTGTAGAAGAGAAAAATATTATAAATTTTGTTAAAATGGCCGTAATATTTAATTTTAAGAATAAATAAGTCATAAGAAAATGTTGGTTTGATCTAGTTTCGGAGACATAGCCGTCTGAAGTTTCAGATATGGGTATTTCTCTCATGTTGAACGGGACGGAAGTAAATCAAAATCAAAGTAAAACACTTTTATTTTTTTCTGTTACTGTGCCCTTTGGTAGCACTATATTGAGTGGTAAAGTTGATGCCAGACGTAATACTGGTTCTAAGATAGAGGCAATAAAAAAGTCATTCGAACGGGACAGAAGGAAGTGATTTTCATGGCCATCTATAGAAAAGCACAAGTCAATGAAACCTGGCAACATTTTTTAATGCGACTTATTTTAAAATGTTATGAAATACTTTTTAATAGATTTCGTTTGATTGAAATATCTTATTTACTTTTTTTCTTACAATGCATAGTACTCCATTCGAACGGAACATTCGAACGGGACATTCGAACGGAACATATTTTTCCGTTTTGGCTAACATAGGAAATTTTCGAAACGACTTTGATATTTGTATAAATCAGGGACCCAAAATAACTATTATTTTCTTTTTTCAGATTGAAAAAATTGCCCTATTTTAATAATTATTTTTAAAAATTGATTTATAATTATTATGAATAAGAAATATTTTATTAGTTGTCAATAACTATTATTTTTCAATGGATTTTTTTTACGTTGAGTCATAACTATTATGCATAAGAGATATTTTATTAGTTGTCAATAACTATTAATTTGGAAAAAATATTTTTTTACGTTGTTTTAAAAAAGTGTTCAACAGATTTTCATTTTTGTGAATCTTTTTGCACTAATCGATGGGGAGGTGGTTTTTATGACATCACCAGAGGTGGTCATCGGTTCGAAAATGTACTCGATTTTGACTCATTTTTGAAGTTTTTTTTGCTTCAATCAATGAAAAGAGGTCTAAAAAGGATATTGGCCATCATTAGAAGTGGTACCGATCCTTAAAAGTTCTCTATTTAGGTCCATTTTCGAATTTTTTTTTGCAAAAATCGATGGAAAGAGGTTGACAATGGGCTTTGGCCATCACCAGAGTTGGCCCCAACTAAAAAAGTGGTCGATTTTGGTCCGTTTTGAAAAAAAAATTTTGTACCAATCGTTGGAAAGAGGTCGAAGTCGAAAAAAGGTACCAAAAAGTGCCCGATTTTGGTCCATTTTCGAAATTTTGTTTGCACCAATCTTTGGAAAGAGGTCGAAGTCGAAAAAAAAGGTACCAAAAAGTGCCTGATTTTGGTCCATTTTCGAAATTTTGTTTGCACCAATCTTTGGAAAGAGGTTGAAAATAGATTTTGGTCATCATCAAAGGTGGTTTCGAATCCCAAAATGTGCCCGATTTTGATCCATTTTCGAAATTTCGTTTGCACCAGTCGTTAAATAGAGGTCTAAAATGAATTTTGGACCTCATTTAAGGTGGCTCCGGACCCTGGAAAAGACCGTTTTTGACACATTTCGAAAAAAACTTTTTTTTCTGTAATAATTGGGAAAAGGTCGAAAATGGATTTTGGACATCATTTAGAATGGCTCCTGAGTCCGGTTCCGAGTAAGAACCGTTTTTGACGCATTTTCGGAAAAAATGTTTTTTCTGTAATTAATGGGAAAACGTCGACTATAAATATTTGACATTATTTAGGGTGGCTTCGGACCCTGGAAAGGACCGCTTTCGATAATTTTGGTAGTTTTCAAGTTCCGGAGCTACTCTAAAAGATATCCAAAACGTATCTTAAACATTTCATAATCGATAGGAGCAAAAAAAAATTTAGGGTGGTTCATCAAAATCGGTGTAGTGTACAGCCGTTTTTCCCCATTTGGAGCAATGCCACGCCCTTTTTAAAGGACTAAGAGTCCCTACTAAACTTTTTTCATTCTATCTCCTAAACAAATTTCATTAAAATCGGTCCATTGGCTTAGCCGCTTAAACGTTTTTTTCCCATTAGGGGCGTGGCACCGCCTACTATTGAAAAAAAAGTATACATGTACCTTCTTCTTTTTATAACCTTTCCAACACAAAAAAAATATGCGATTATGTTGTGCTATGGCTGTGAAAAAGTGGTTTTACCGTTTTGAACTGGTTTTTACAGGTTGAGCTTTTAGCGGAAATGCCCATATGGTTTTTGATTGATATCCAAAGTATGTATGAGTGTTCAATGAAAGATAATGCAATCAGCCACTATATTGATAATTGTAACTCACAGATCTAATATATAGATTTGGAGATAGGATGCAATTTCTGAAATTTCGGTCGGATTTTTATGTTTAAAACAGTTATTTTTCCAAAAAATTTGCTATAGATGATGTATCATTTGTAAAAATATATTTAATTGTTTGCGTATTTGGTAGAGATCATAATTTAATAATTTATTTTTTACTGAGTTTTGTGTTTTTTGTACTTAAAATATTTTATATTAACTCTTTATTGCCGAAAAATATACATATATCACTTCGGTGAGTTTTGGAAATTTTTTTATATATCTATCTAGATTTTTACCTAGAAAAAAAAAATTAGCAATTAGAGCAAAAGTAAACATATTTCATTATTATTTCAATGTCAAGAAGCGCAAAAAAATCTGCTAACATTTTGTTCTTTATTGTGTAAAAACTGTGCGCAGACTGAAGTCAGATGAAAAGACGTTTAAAAAAGTCGTAGCGCTTGAGGCGTACATACGACTCGGTCGTACTGCCGGTAGTATGAAAAGTCGTAACGTCTAAGGGTTCTATTAGAGTACTAAGTTTCAGCAATTTAAATGCATGACATTTCATGCTGGGTAATGAATTTTGTCCAAGTATACTTAATTTGATCCCATTGGGCGCTTCTGTTCCAACAATAGAGCGGTAGACTGGCGACCTTGTACTCAGACAATCATGAACTAAAAGTGCGCAGAAGATTATATTTTTTTTGACGCTACCTCCTGGACCATTAGATTTTCATAGATTGTGCAAATATTTCATAGAGTAAGATTTTCTTAGATCAGAAAAAAACATAACTAAACTTTATGAATTGCATTCTTAGCTATCAAAGAAGACTTTTGATGCTTTTTATGAAACATTTTCTTTATTCTTAGTAAAAAAAAAAAGACTGTGACACATATTCTTAAAATTTTACTTACATTTTTGGTTCAGTGTGCACCAATTTATTGAACTCAAGTTTTAAAAATATAAAATAAGTTAATGACGTACTAAAATGCTCTTGTCATATTTGAAATTTGTTCATCATAAAATAATATGTGCATGACTGAAATCTTTAAGATTTTTTTTCTTCTTGATAATTGGGAGTGTTGAGTGCATTAACACTTTACATTTTTAACTAAATACGAGTAAAAACGCTGACTAAGTTCTTGAATCTTTAACGAATGAAAGATGACAATAAAGTCAAGTCATGTAAGATTGTTTAATGACAAGAGGTTGCCAACTACGTATTAAAGATGTGAGTAAACTTTTTTAAATTAAACTTAATAATAATATATATAACATTATAATAATAATATAATTCGAGTGAATGAAGATAATATGTTATATATTTCGTAATTTGCATTTTATGCCACTTGTCTTTCTGAAAAGAGTTCAGATTCTGGAACCTTTTTACACAGATCAACAAATTTTTATATATTATACATATGTATGTCAGCAAAATGTGAATAATTGAAATGCTATGTAGTTTAAAGGTGTAACAATTGCTTCGGACTAATATCATCCTCTTTATTCCTCACTTTGCTATGTAGCTCAACTTCATTCCAATACACTTCTGCCTCCACTTTCTAAGAGGACACACCACGTGTCAAAGGGTCCTGAAGAATGAACTTATAAAAATTTAAAACGGTATCAAAAACAATCCATTATTCATACATCTTTGTCTTAAATCGTGTTTTTTAAAATATATACATAGTAGCCTTCGTAATGGAAGTATTGACGATGAATCGGTTTTTTTTGACGTCAGTTGTTATTTATAAAGAAGCATGTTTATTTTGTAATTTTGAAGATGTATGTTTTTATGGGCGTGGTTAAATTTAACTAACCAGGGTTGCCTTGTCAAAGCTTGTCCCAATACCCGAAAATTACCGAATCTTAGCCAATTTCGTTTTCTTAAAATCCAAACTTAATTAAACATTGCCAAGCACTCTAAGTTATTATTTTCAAAGTAAATAACAAAAGCAACATTTCAAATCGTTCTTGCTTTCAGCATACCAACATTTTTCAAAATTTTTTGAAGATTCTAATAGAGACTGAGAAGTTCTTTTAGAATCAAACGTGAAAAATTATTTAAGTATTTTGAATTATGTTACTTCGTAAAAAGGGAGGAATACGTGTCCTCTTATTTCCTCAGCAAAACAACACATTTAATCGGCAAATGAAATTTGTCTTGCAGCACTTTTAGGAAAAAAAAATTCTAGAAAATAGCACCAAGCGTAGCCTTAATATTCGACTTTGACAATTTCGTTGCAGCTGAATTTCCTTCGTCACATCAATAAATAAGTAATAATCTTGATTTCAGAAAATAGAAAAATTTTTCAAAAAATTCCACATTGCGCTGATTTTGAGCATTAAAATTTTGTATGAATCGAAGTAGCTTCTTGATGATTGCTTTCAATTGAACTCACATTAAAATAGCAAACAACAATATTTTCCAGGTACTTTTTGTGTAAATATTTTGCTTTCCACACAGCAGTCATAAAGTTGTTCGTACAATAAACACAGCAATCAAAGTGATTTCATTATTTTCTTAAGACCGCATATTCGCAATACTCGATATTCTACAGCAGATCCTTGTTGCTAACTGAATAATACTTTGAATGTTTGGTTATGTATTAATTTTATGATTTTGAATCGTTCCGCTGTGAAATTTATATAAAACTCACTGACCGTTTAATGATTTCCATGAAAAACACATTGCTCGATTTAAAACGCCATATACCCATTCGTAATCAATATAACTTCGAGTACATACTCACAGTTGTGTAGATACCCATTTGACTTGTGTTGGCTGGAAGTCTTATTTGGATCTCTTCTACATATATACACGTGTTTCAAAAATAGATACATTCATGTAAACAATTGAAAAATTAATATCGAAAAATGAACAGAATTGAATATCTTTCGATTTCGTTTGATTTGATGATTTCTTTTCTTTATTTTATTCGTTGATTTGTTGTATTATGTAAACGAAATGTACGAGTAGTTGGCGTACATTTTTCAATTGGCAGCTAAAGAAAAATTCCAAATCAATTTGATGCTATAAATATTTATTTTATTGAAACAGCACGAAGATACAAGAAAAATTCAAATTTTTAGCTCAAACAAAAATGTATGCATGTATGTATATAGAATTTTTTCTGAAACTTACCTAATAATAATAGTACATATATGTATATAAAAATATTTCCACTCCCAATAAAATTTCCGAATTCATATACTAAGAAGACCCTCAAGGTTGATTGATGAAGCTCTTTAATATAAGTATGTATAAATCAAATATGCAGATATGTATAAGTCTTTGTTTGGTGTAACTTGTTAGATAATGCTTATATAAATTAAGAGCTGTCATACACTTGATCTAATCGAAAACGAAAAGTTTTAATTTTAAAGGAAATTAAATTCTCTAAAAATATTTCCCAAGAGTTAAATGTGTAAGATCTTCTAGTTATAGAGGCTTAAGTATGAGCAAAGTACAGCTATCAATGAAAACAAACTTTTTTTTCATTATCTTAGAAAAAGTTTTCTTGACTTTTTTCATTGTGGAAGCCAATTTAAGAATCCATTTTTAAATTTGCAAAAACGCTCAATGGGACTTGAAAGTTTAGACTCTTATGAAGATTTTGGTGGTGACTTGTTACAAACAGGCCACACAAATTCTGAGCACGCAGGTGATCCGATTGACATGTATAGTAGCCAAACTAGTTTTTAGGCCAAACTAGTTAGCTTAAGCCTAAAGATGTGCAATGACATTTTAATGCAAAAGTACTGTGGTTAGTGAAGACTACGATAGTATCAAAGTAAAATACATAATTTGTCAATTTCATTATATACTTACTTGCCAAGTCATAATTGGGTATAATTAGGCGGCTTTCGGCCGCGACCCAGGATTTACATCCTCCAATATGTCTAATTTCGGTTTCGCGGCTACCTTCGGCCACGGTTCAGTCTATAATATGTGCAACACTGACTTCGCTATTTACAGTGCTTTTGCATTAAAATTAAATTGCACACTCTTAGGCTTTCAAATTAACTAGTTTGGCCTAGGATAAACTAGTTTGTCCTAAAAGCTAGTTTGGCCGTTGACATACACAATGTGAAACAAAAATCTCAACATTTTAATTGACTTCTTCATTATAATAAATTTTAAGAACTTAAGGGCCTCGTCTCGTTTCGTAAGTATTTTGCAAGCCTAAAAATATGCTACTACAATTTTTATATCATTTTAATCATTCATTAAGCTCAGGCTAGATATTTTTGTTTTTATTCAAAATATAATAGCATATTTTCAGGCTTAAAAATTAGAGACGAAACGAATCGTGGTACATTAAAGGGCACTAAATTGACGGCTTAAACTTATTCTGAATCTTCTTTTTTCAAGCTAAGCTACATGATTTTTATGTGAGAGTGAAGAAAGAAAGTGTTGAAGTGGTGTGTCTGAAATGAATCAGATTAATATCATATTCATACCCAAATATATTAGAAAATTGAGGGTTTTCGAACAATTTATGGTCGTCATAATCCACCTAGTACTCTCACTATTTCTCAAACTGTTGATAGTTTTGCACGTAACCTTATGTTGCATAAGATTTTTGCGTGCGTTCTAAATAGTTCGTATCATCTGGCATAACAACATTATCATATATCCTTTCAAAATATTACCACGTGAAAATTGAGGCGTTTGGATTATTGGAAACGCCATGAATATGCTGATTTTTCACTCGAATAATTTCAAAACTATGTCGATTTTCCAAAAAAAAAAAGACGCATTTCCATCTTTCTACATGGATAAAAAACCAAAAATGTCATTGATGGTCTCAAGCCACTCCATAAATTATTTACGTAGAACCTTTACATTCCATAAAAGTGCGACCGAGAAAGATGAACACTAGGGTGATTCAAATTTTTTTTTTTTTTTGTTTTTTTTAAGGTGCTGTTGCTTAAAAAGTAAGTTTATGATATAAAGAAAAAGTTCACTAAATTTCAGTTCTGTAACTCAATTTTATAAGGTGGCGCCGGAGCCTGTTAGTTTTACATGTAAATTGTATGGAAAAATTATTTTTTACAAAAAAGGTATCTAAATGAATAGGTGATTAGTGTTGTTGAGCTGAAAAGGGTCGTTTTCGACGTAATTTTTTACGCTGAATCCGAATCTGGCCTCAGAATTGACCCATCATGTCGGAATCCTGAAATATTTGAGGTTAATTACATGAAACATGATGTTTTTTGTCTACTTTCGAGGTCATGTATAGGATTCAAAGAAATTTGATCAGCTTATTTTTAACAAAAGCATCATTTAGTACCATCCTTGCCCTTTAAAATGAGCTTTCAAGTGGTGATCTGTGATGTTTCCTTGCAAAGTTATAGCCATTTTAAAGTGACATGAATTGGATGCCCTACAAAGGGTTGCAACCCAACAATATTAACCAACGGGTTTCAAATTCATGTCACCTTGAAATGGTTGCAACTTTGCAAGGAAGCAAAGTTTTTTTCTACCTATGAGGCACAGTTCACTTTGAATGTCCTTAAATATTAAGCATCGATCATGTACCTTATTAAAACCAAGAACATCTCTGAAAATTATATGGGATTATCTCCAACAGTCTTAAAATTATGAACAGTTTTTATCGAATTTCATTTTGTCTGGTAATTTATTCTTAAAAATTAAGTATATCAATAATATAAGATTTTTATTTGCAAAACTGTCTAAAAGATTGATATCTATTTTCAATTCGGATTAAAAAGTCAACAACAAAATTCTAGCGAAATCTCATTTATTGCGGAATGTGGCTTTTAATACGTTGTTAATTATATATATTTTTTGTTTTTGAAATAAATTTAATGAGATAAAGCTTTGGGTGCTTAATTGCAAATCCACCAAATTGCATGTAATCAAAAAACCTGTTCTATATCATTTGGAATCTGTTCTAATCAGGTCAAAATCTTGTGACTGCAATAAATTATTTGGCAAATTAATTGCAACGCAAATTTACCACATATTAATTTAGAATTTTTTAAGAATGCCATGTTTTAATAACAAAAAAAAGTTAATTTACGAGTATTTCAAGAACAACAAAATAAGCCAGTATATTTAGGATTTTCTTTAGGATTTTTTTCGACGTCCATATGTTTATAAGAAAATCTAAAGTTTTGATAGTTAGTGTTTATAAACGCCCCTTAACTATTTGCTTAACCGAAAAAAATTTAATTTTCTTTTTTCGGATGAACCAGTCTCCAGATATCTTGATTACCGCAAATTTTGAGGTCGTTCACGGCATTGCACTTTTCTAACTTATTGACGAATATTTCTGAACCAAAATTTCAGAGATAAGTTTTGAATAGTTATACTTTAATACCGTAATAAAAAATTTGGTCTAAGATAAAATGCGGCTTCAAAGAAAAAATTTTAATAAAATGTTTTTTTATTTTTCGAAAAACTCCCGGATGCCCTTAAGACATTCAAAGTTATTTTCCATAAAATTTTTACAGTCCAGCACAACTTTTGTTCAAAATAAGCTATTATCAGTTCAAATCTAAATGATCAATTTCATTGCAATAACTTTGATTGTACTAGAGATATACTGAATGTGCTTTTAAGATATCGCCAGTACCACCCTCTTAACAAAACTCTGTATACTTTACTATGAAGAAAGGAAATAGGAAAAACATAAAGGGATATAAAGAAATCGTTCGATAGTGCGGATCGCTAATATTCGTCAGAATCACACAGGGACTGGACTAAACATAATGAAAAACAAAACCCCAAAACGTATTCTATAACTTAATCTCACACTTCATCGATTTATTGAATTTTATTTGAAATAATAAGCTTTTGTAAATTAAACACGATTGACGTAAAGGCGCTCAAGCGATATATCATTGCACACGCATACACATGTCTATGCCCCAACCGGAAAGCAAGTCATAGGGTAAGTAAATGTTTTAAACGCTAAAGTAAGAACTCAAGACTTCACCTATTATATTTACTGATGTTCAGAATGATATATATTTTTTCGACACATTTTTCGCCGTTATTAGGTGCTGGTCTGAAATTATTCTTAAATACTCGCTATAAGCATTTGAATTCATGTGAGTTAAACAAAAAAATAATAAGATAAGAACTGTATGTAAATTACAGAACTCTTAGAACGACGCGTAGGCCAAAGACGAAATCAGAATTTCAAAATATATTACATGAATATTGTTAAGCCTAGCGTTTTATCACTATACCAAATTGAAATTGAAAGAAAAAGCTTTTATGACTCTTATCTGCATATATCGTTTGATAGGATTTGCTATTACTATTATTTGTCAAGTTAATTGGAATTGGGAGGTCGAAATGTGTACCAGTACGAAATTCTCAACAATAAGAAATTTTTAGCTTTGCAGTAGATTTAGTACTACTTAAGATCATATGTTTAGACCGAGAGGCTCTATATGCCGAATAGTATGAAAGTTTTTGTTAATTGTAACTATCGACATAATTACATTTTGCTTGCCATTTAATAATACTATGTGTAAAATTGAGAGCTAAGTGCTGGAACAGCTCCTTAAACTCCGCTGAAGCATTTTATTAAAATATTTTTTTCAGAAAATTGCTTTATAGATTGGCTAAGAAATTGTGTTGGAGCGGTATTTGAAATGGAAAAAAAATTTGACTTTTCATGAGGAACGAATTTGCCACCGACACCAAGCCTCATAGACTTGAAATAAAAAAAGCTATGAAGAGCCGCTGGGAGCCGTATCGATAACAGGTTAATTTAGCGTTATTATGAAAAGCTAACGTGAAGACCAGAATCTGACGATTCGAACTCAGCAACTTCAAATTTTCTTACGTTGATGTTCCTCCAATTTTCCTCATCACAGTATAATCAATGCATATCCGCATGAGATACTACTTTTAAGTCATTGCTTCCTGCTGGGTACATACATAGATGCATACGAAACAAAGACGAGATGAAATTTAAACAAAATGTTTTAAAAAATTCACGTATACAATTTTGTTAAAGATGTAGCTGCATGTAAAATGAATAACAAAAAGAAACTCGTATCGACATGATCTGGAATAGTTTCTGCTGATGTGCTTATAAATTGGAATCAATTTTTTTGTTTTAATTAATTACATCTCAGATTGACGAGATGTGTGGGGGAAGATATCGAAAAAAAAATAAATTAATTTAACACTTCGATATGGCATTTTTGTTTTTTCTATATTGAATATGTAGTTCAAAAACTGTGCTCTTAAAATTCATCGCTAGATGGCGCCACTGCAGTACTTTAAAATAATTCTATCATAATTTATATAATTTTTTTATAATTTAAGCAAGGAAAATTGCCTACATGGTAATTGACTCATCAGAGCAACGTTTCAGCTTCATGTTCATTTGCTTGCTTGCCTCATATTTTTTTTGGCTTTTGGCCAATCTATAAAATTTTGCTAAATTTATCAAAATTTTTGCAAAGAAAAAAAAACTCAAAAGAAACGAAAAAAAAATATTAAATAAACGCCAAGTAGAATGTGTAAAAGTTTAACTAAACAAAAAGATATATAGAGAGAGATTTATTTAAAACTAAAAACATAAAAAGAAAAAATAAAACAACACATTTCAAATTGTTAAACATTAAAAACGATTTTTCTTATTTGTTGCTTTTCGAATCCAATAAATCTGGCCATCATGCCATCTTGGTGCTGGTGCCGATTCTATTCGCGTAACTCTTCTCATCGATATTATTTTCAGTGCTGGCACACACCTGCTGTGCTGCTATTTCGCAGAATTCCTGCAAATCCAATAAATTATCTTAATTATGAGTTCCAATTTTATCATTTTTTTTTTTTCGGCGAATTTCGAGCACTACATTCATATTTAGCACCTCTGCCTGCCGATTTGCGTTTCCAGTCTACTGAACATGCAGATTTGAATTTATCATCCAGGTGTCGGCAGTCATGTTGCAATGTAGCAGTTGTAATGTTATGGTGACGGCTTCATTTGTGCCTTAGCTTATCCGTGTAATTAGTCATATCAACCAAAGAGCTACCAGCTAAAATCTTGATACAGTCGTATGTATGCAACCATCAAGATTGTGTTCGAAAAAAATGCGGGTGAATGCAATCACTTGCGCCGTGATGTGAGAACTTATTAATATTAAGTTATGTTAGGATAGAAAAGTATTTGGCAGTGAAGAAAACTGTCGAGAAATACAAGTCGAAAGACCTGACAAAAGTTGAAAAGTAGTATCTAACATCGAATTAAACCAGCTCAATTTCGAGTTCAATTGATTAAACTTTTTTAGTCTTTGCTAAAGTTTGAAGCTCATTGCATTAGCTGTAGACACAAACCTAATATAATCAGAAATAAGTATATGGCAACTTTGTTGGAATTTTGAAGAAGCGTTCTTAGGTCACGCGAGGCCTTGTGCACCCAGTTAATGCTAGGCTCAAATATTAAGCACATAATAAAAATTAAAAACAGTGATGAAACAACAGAAAACGAAAAGAAAACTTTGGTATTAGCGTCTGCGACACTATAAAAACAGTTTGAAATGATTGGATAGCAATAATATGAAAAAAAAAATTATGTACTGATACGTGAGGTCCCTTACCGCGCTAGGCTCCGTTTAACCACACAACCATAAAGCCGGCTCTGACTTTCAAATAGAGTTTTTGTCAAACACTGTCATGCCACCTGTTGGTCAAATGCAGAATAATAAAAGGTTAAGCTTATGCGTTTTATTCACTTTTAGGTTTATCCAAAGTAAATAAAACACGGCTAATGTTGGAGAAAAAACCCCTCGGAATTTTATCGATCTCTACTAGAACTACAATTAACCAAAATTTGAAACAAGACCGGAGCATAACAAATTTTAACCTGGTGCGTGTGGCAAATTTTACCCCGTATATGTTACACTTAATAGGTTTGTTCGAGCCAGAAAAAATAGGTAAATATTTATAAAGTTTTACCACAAAAAGCGTTCGAGCCAGAAAAAATGTGGTGTTTGAGAGAGAAAAAATGAGAGTAAGAAACAGCTGATCACTTCCCCTCCCAAAAATAAGTTCAATTTTCACCCAGATAAATTTCTTGTGGCTAAAAATTGAAGACTGTCAAAATCGTAGGCAACGAGACTGGTGACTCACTTTTTGCATGCGAGGGAAATGAAATTTCCTGTCTGAATTATACCTGTCAAATACTTTCCATATAAAATAATTTTCAGCGTTGATTTTTTTTTCACTTCTTATAAGGTTGTGTTAAGAAGGAGCAACATAACAAAAAGTTTGAAATCAAAACATTTCTTGGTAAATGCTCATTTATTTAATTAAATAGCTGAGCGATTTTTTATTGAAAAGGAATCGTAAAGTTGAATGTTACCTGAATTGTTGTACGGCAGTCAACCCGATAATTATTTTTAAGATACTGTTTTTCGAAGTGCGCAGTTTTAACATAAGGAATTGGAAGTGTTGCTAAATGAAAGTTGCTCCATTTTTTTTTTTTTTTTTTTTTTGTTTTTACAATTCCATCGAACATAACTCTTTGTTTGAACAAAAAAAAATTTAGTGCACAACTTTTCTGGACTAACTAGCTGTTAAAAAACGTGAATTCCGTAACAGCGTATGCGAAATTTAAAATTTTTGCCTAGCATTATTTTTATCCTAAGCATTGTTTTAAAATGCATTTTATGCATTTAAAATAAATCAAAGTTCAAGATAATTTATGAAGCTATAAAAATCAGGCAGAAAACTTTAAAATCGAACATTTACTTTTTAAGTTATTTCAATAATATTCTCGAAATGCTTCACTCCCTTGCATTCAGAATGTCTTAACCAAACGGTTATGCAACTGTGGTGCTGGTTTTAGCTCCTAAACTCTGCCATTGTTTGTTTACTAAAATACGCGCAACTTTTTGACAGTCTTCAATTTTTACCTATTTTTCCGTTCTACCCAGAATTGTGGTGATTCGAGTAGTCAGAGAAATTTTAGCTTTTACTCTCTCGAAAATCGCGATTTGACACTTGAACACCACAAAATCTGGTTCGAATAAACCTAATATATTAACACAAAACTAAGCACTTCCCCACGGTTGATATCATGTTATTATTCTAAATGCACTGGCCTGTGCGAAACATTTTGGAGCCAATACCTTTTGGTGAAATAGCAGCCGATGTAGCGGCTTACAGTAACTGTAATACACGTACTACCACTACCTTTTAAACTTTTCATTTGCCTTCGTATTTTACAATATTAAATCTTTTTTTTAATAAATTAAGCAAACACTCATAAAATTTTAGAAAAATTATATATTTAAATTGTAACACTTGTTGCTCTTTTAAGCAATTGAAAAAGCATTTTATGAAATTAAATTTCATTTTGTAAGCGAAAATCTAGAGCTATCCTAAACTTGCAGCGGCGATTTCAGCTCTAATGACGCCACTGCTTTGATTTGGATTTGCGTGTAATTTCACTTAAACATTTTCCAAAATTTATTACACAACACTCGCCAAGACATACATTTCAAATTTTTTATGCACTTACATACATTTTTTAATAACATTATAATATAAAATACGAAAATTTGAATTTGTAAAATTTAACACGCATTTTGCACATAAAATTAAAACTCATTCAAGTTGATTAGCGTTGCCACCTGCTCAAGCGAAACAATGACAGTAGTGGTATTTTATGAGAACACAACCTCGGGAATTTATCCAAAATATGAGAATTTGTAAGATAAAATCTTGCATTAAGTTTTATGACTTGTACATTTCCATAAAACCCAAATGCCATGACTGGTCAAAATACAGATTTATGTAGAATACATTAGTTCCGGTATGGCAGGATAACTGGAAAGCTTAAATTTACAATATTTTGGAAAAAAAATAAGATATCGGTATAATTCAAAATACAAATTTTGATGAGAAAATTAATTCGCGGTGTAATATACTCCCGATTATAAGAAATTTCACATTTCCGGGGTATTTTAATTTTTTATTTTTTTTCAGTAAAATGTCGGTGAAATATCTCGAATATGTAGCACCATGAGTTTTTGTAGGGATATGACTTTACGGTTAAATTCTTTTCCAGCAAGCCGTGATATATTAAAAGGTGCGTTTCAATTTTTATCAATGTAACTTTTAATGTTTTGGTGCTTCGTGTTGCTTGAGAAGACGCATAACCTCTGTAGAGCTACTATATTTTCAAACAAAGCATTATTTTCATCTGCCCAAGTCAAAAAGATTAAGCGCCACTGGGCTTTTCGTTTCTTCTCCTAAGCCGCAAAAATAAACAGAGGTATTGTTGGTGTTAATATAGTCAAAAGTAAAAAAACTTTGCTTGTTACATATAATCGAGGGTTAATACAAATTTTCAAGATCATTACTGGTCAAACAATGTTGAACGAATTGAAAACGTTCGATGGATTCGAAAAAGTCAGTATACATATATCGGATGGTATCGAAAAGTATGAAGTAGTGTCGAAATCGTCGATAAATGCTGATTAAAATCAAAAAAATGCCGTTTAAGCTCGAAATATGTCAAAAAGTATTAACAAAATGTTAAACTATTGAATATAATCGAATAATATTAAAATAATTCATAACTATCAAGCTTTTTCAACAACGGAATAATCTATTTCTCTTATAAAAGTCATTAAGAGAGAAGAAAAGTATTAAAAAATTTGAGAAAGCAACAAAAGTTGAAAACGTCGAATAGTAAAATTTAATCAAATCGAAATTGTTAAAGAAGACAAGAAATTTTGAATAAGTGAATAAACGTTGAAATGCTCAAAAATTGTCTAGAAATTAGAAAAAAAGTCAACGAGTCGCGAAAAATGTTAAAAAATTTGATAAGTGTCGAAAAATGCCGAAAAGGCTGATAAATACCTACAAATTTTGATTGAAACGTTGACAAGTTGAAAAATGTTAAAAACATCGAAAAGTGTTGAATAAATTTTGGTATTTCACAAAGAGTCGAATAAATCGATGAATGTCAAAAATCTCAAAAGTGTTGAAGAAGTCGTAGTAGTCTGAAGTCGTCAGAAAATGCTGAAAAAGTCGAAAATGTGCACGAAGTCGAAAAATCTTGGAAAGTTTCTAAAAAGTCAAAAAAAAACTTATAAGTCGTAAAGTAGTTATTGTAAAGTTTTATGAAAATCTTAATGTAACGCAGCTAACTTAGCAATACCTCAGCTTTCCAACTTTCATATGTTTTATTTATATCTGATATTATAATTCGATCAACACCCTGAAAAGTATTTTTCGACAACTGGTTATTGAGAAAAGTGCTGGCAAACGCAGTAATTTTAATTTTTAAGTAAGGTAATAAGCAGATTATCTTAATCTCCGTCAGTAAAGCATGCATACTGCCTACAGCTCCATATACAGTCAGACAGCTTTGAAGTCTGATTTTACACACAACTTTAATATGATGTAACTCTTAAATCAAATATAAGAACAAAAGTATGTAGCTTCTTTCTTTAGAAGCAAATGTCATTTATTACTACGTTTATGCTATGAAAGTGTGTGGTTTATGATACGAAAAATTAAGTACCGAACTGAAATCGTTCACGAGTCAACACACTTTTTGGGTTCAAAGCTCTTTGAAATTTGGTTTAATCTGCATTTTCATGTTATCTTTCTTGATCTTCTAATATCCCATATTACAGAGGATATCATATGCTATAAAAATAGTACATATTTATATAGGCTACCAGATGGCCTTACTACAAAAGTAGCACATATCAAAAAATTGGAATTTTGTAAATGAAAACCTTAATTTTTTTTTAATTTCATACAAATAACTTTGATGAGCAAAAAAAAAAAAAAAAAGGTCCTCACTTCAGTTCAAATATTTTATTTTACAATGCAAACATCGAAAGTAGCAAAACCATCCAAAAGTAGCAGTTTTGCTACTTTAGTATCGCATCTGGTAGCCCTATATTTATATGCCTATTCACTCTCGCATTAGGTTCTGCTCGCTAGCTTTTTCTTTCTTACATAAATTTGATAGTGGAAGATTAAGAAAGATAACATGAAAACGTTCAGAATCATGTCGTACTCAGTCAATACGACTTTGGGGTCGTCCATCATTGACGTGAGGTGTTTTTTTGAAAACTCGGACATCTCCCATCCTTTCGTGAGACTATAATTATGTCTCTGCATTAAAACGTTGACTTGAGATTTTTGGTTGGATTCATCGATTTGCTGCTGGAATTAGATTTTTTTTTTACTCTTGTAAAATACTTCAACTTACACATGCCGTTTCAATATGATCATTCACCAGAAGTGATTATTTTGCTTATTAACGTAGCCACATAAGTGGGAATATACCTCGTAGCTCATGATAGATTTAAGTGGAAAAGCATCCTCAACGCCGTCGTGATTTAGAAAGACTTGGCAGTAATCCGCACGCAATCGGCGGTCAGCTGGCAATAGCTGAAGCCTTGCTTGCACTTTGCATCTTCAAGAATTCTTACTTCCTTAGGGTCCTCTTGAACATCTCAAATTTGTGGTTCCTTAGGGTCCTCTTGACATCTCCAATTTATGGTTATAGTGGCACTATTCTTAAACGCATAGCTACTTCAGCACCGGCCACGTCTGCTTGTGTTAAGTCAGTCTTCTTGAACCAAGTAACTAAGCTTAGTGTATGCCAAAACCGACCGATAAAACATGGATCTTGAAGACATGTGGTTCCAAGTAAATGAAAAATTACATATATAATGCGCTCTAAATGGTGCAATTTTTATAATTAAGAATCAAATATTTTCTTTTTTACTCATTCAGATCGGCCACTTTGTAACCTGTGCAGTATTAAAATTAATAATATTTGTCTTATTTTATATATGCAATAGGTACTTACGTACATATATAATGAAGCAACATAGAAATTTTCATCGTTGAACAAGTTCATAGTGAATGCGCCTTTTTCCCTTTCCTGTCGACTCAAATATAGCGCCAGTAAGCGGAAAAAGACAAATCAACCAGAATTCTGACGAGGATAAAATATGACTTAAATTTATAGTATATATAATTTAATTACATGTCTTATCATAATGTATTAGTAGAAAAAGTAATAAATTATGAACATAATAATTTTGCAAAAGCAAAAATGTACGGGAAAAATTATATTAACAAAAAGCAAATTAAAATTTTTGGCAGGAAACTTAACTTGGCTAACATTTTTGTTGCCATCTGGTAGACATTTACAGTAGCTTTTAGTGGTATTGTTAATGTATTTGAGATTAAAATTAATTATTAGTCAAAATATCGCCTCAATAAAAACAAATAAAATTTAGCTCTACTGCATAACATTTCATCGTATAATAAATTAATATACAAAAAAAAATAATATTTTCAAAAGAACATATCATAATTCCATATCCTTTAGAGTAGTGTTGGCCAGCTCAACTGCTCAAAACGATATTTGGGAGCCGAACAGTATTTTCAAAGTATTTTCAAATAAAACGTAAAAAAAGGCCGCTATTCCAGTAGACAAGGACAGGAGCTACGTACTTTCTTTTTTATATGAATAAAAAACAGGACTTCTAGGGCTAACAGAAGTACTTGGAAAAAATTAAATTTACACGATATTTTCAATGTTTATTCTAACTTCTTTACTTCTAACTATGTATATACTTTTGATGTCGTATATATACAATGCAGATAACAAAAAGGTAACGCCGAATGATAAAATATTGTAATATATGAAATAAAAACTACCTTCAAACCTTTAATATAATTGGGGTCCTTCTTTTTTGCCTTCTAATATAAGGCCTGAAAGCACGTCTGCTATAGTAAGGTATAATAGCCTTCCATAAGTATATTTTTATTAACATGAAAATCTAGTTTTGAGAAGGTCTCATGTAATTGCAGCAGTGCTAGCAGGTCACTCCAATGTTTTCTACCGGTATCCGCTAGGAAAAAGTGTTTTATTGCTAAAATCTAAAACAAAAATATAAACACTTATACTTTTTTCCGGTTTGGCAATCGATTTCGTTTCAATATCGTACACATACACATAAGACACATTAAAGACTTCATACCCTTTTTCTCTGCTCATGAAAAGTCCCCTCGTCAAGCTCCAGCGTGCTCAGCTGAAATCATACGTGCTCTTTTCCCATATGTGCCCAAGTAGGCCATCACTATTTTAGAGAAAGCGGTTTTTATATTAAGAGCTAGTACCCACGGGCGAACAATTACTTCCCATAATCGTATTTCAAACAGTACATAATATGTATAATTACTATGGGTCAATTGGCAACGTTATGCCTTGGTTCCTTGGCAAAATAAATTATATAATTGAAATAAAATTTATAGTGGAAATGTGCCATAATTTAACTATTTTTTTGGAATGTACCAATTTAATTGGACATTATTTATGAAACAATATATAATGCTTGTATATGTTGAATATTATAATTTTGCACACTTTTCAGCTTTTTACTTAGTACACAGCCACTTTCATTTGATCTTTCGCTATAACTTAATGCTACTTTTCCGCCACATGTCTCGAAGACAATTGGAAACATGTGAGAGCATCATAAATATTTTATCATTTATTATGTCTGCGAAAAATAAATATATGTACAAAACCAGCAACATACAAACCAAACATCTATTTTGAAAAATTATATACCTAAAAGTTTTAATTCGCGCTAGTCTAAACAAAATGTGGGAACAAAAAAATTTAAATTTTAATTTATTAAAAATGCCTTTATGCTTTTGAAAGTAAATTCTAAGTGGATTAAACTAATCGATCTGGTCAGACAGATAGCTGGCGTATGAATGTTCAGGCTATATGAGGCAGCTCCTTCCAGTAATGAAAAACACATTTAGGTATCACATGTTCAGCAAAGTTCTTTCCAACAAATTTTCATGCGTCCACCCCTCGGATGTCAGCTAATATTGAGAATGTTTTCGACAATTTTACACCAACACTTGCCACTACCGAATCTTTACTAATGCGTTGAACACTTTGATGAATGATTGAGCTCAGGAGCACTTTGAACTACAAATAAAGTCATGTCCTTATGCTTGATTTCGTTCTTGATAAGAATATCTGGATCTTTCAGGTCGGAGAACTTGCACTTCTCAGTGATTGGCTATTCTACTAAATATTCTATTCTAAATAACTAGAAATAGGTCTACAGTGATGACTAGGCATTTGACTTTATATTCGTTTCCTCTAAGGATTAGTATATGGATGAAAGTATTAGGAATGTAATATCAATGTATGGCAATTTTAACGTTCCTTTAGGAGAAACATATTTAACCAAAATCGGAACATACATCGACAGATATATTTATGGTCCAGGTACTGCTATATCATTAGGGTCTTATTGTGCCACAGCTAAATTATTCTAGATTAACTCTGGAGGTGTTCAGAAATTTGAATGCCAATGAAGCCAAAACGTTTCCAAAGTAGGAAACCGCAGGTCCTATGCCGAAAGTAATTGAAACATATTTTTAAGCTTAGGTAAAAATTCAGGCAAAGATTCCTGAGCAAGACCTGCCATTCAATCCGTGTACCAGACAAGATCATTAGACAAACCTTAATGGACTTAAAGTGAGATAAAGTTTCAATAATGCCTTGCCCTTTAGATTTCCCAGCAAGAATTCATGCCTCTTAAAGTGGACTCAACATATAACCATTCCAAAAATAACATTCAAAGTGTTTGAAAGTGCTGAAGAACGCTAGCTTTTTATGCGCTTGCGCTACCTTCTGGTCAAAAACTGCTACATTTTTTGCATTGGTCTAATTATGAAGCACTTTTGAGCTTTAGTAGCTCTGCTAAAAATTCTGTACTCCTTTGGACTTTCCGACACTTTACTATCATGAAATATTACAAGTTATTTACTTTATTGCAAAATTGAAGAATTTCGTTTTCGGTTAGTTGAGGGAACTTGAATAGTATTTATTTGATTGAAGTATAGACCATGAGTATTATTTCATCCCGGTATGTGCAGGCTGAATCTTTTCTGACACATTGCTCTCAAAATTGCTACCAACTATAATTGTCATAATATCATCAGCATAGCCACTATAGTTGCAGACCCTATTGCTTAAAGCCATGAGAACATTTTCACTTACTAAATATTACTAAATATATAGACGTGAACGGCTCCCTACTATGGGCATTCCGCAGTAATAAGTGCAGAAGTTTCCCCACCGTTTGAAAAATTCTTGCAATTAGCATGGCTAGTATCCAATTTGTGTAATTGAAAGATCTTTTGAGTCGAGAAAGGCTATAAGTTAAATCATCCAGTGATGTAAGAATAATTCTATTTAAGTCAATAGTTCGTTAAATGCAGGTTGAATTGATTGGATGGAAGGAATTAGATTTTAGTTATAAAACTAAAATCTAGTTTAAGACTTTAGTTATAAGACTAAAATCCAATTTATACTTTAAAAGAAAAGAAGAAGCAAACCTTAGATAAAAGTTAATCGAAATTTTATTATCATGTCTTAAGGGGTACTATATTTAGAATTTTTAAATCATATCATATTTTTGAGGGCATTCAAATGTTTTTGTAGGGGATGCAAAAAACTCTTTAAATTCATAAAATATATCATAATTTAATTTTATACTGTCGCCACTGTCAGTGTGTGGAAAAGTAGGAAACCTCCTATAATTCTGTCAAAGTGACACAAATGCAGCATGACGCATGCTAAGCTGTTCGGTAGCACACTGATTTACTGCTATAAAACTGAAGGTAAAATAGGAAATTAAAAAAAAGGGGGAAAATCTAAATCTAGAGGGTGTCTACATAAGAGTGGGTCATATCAATTTTTTCTTTTTCTTTCTGATCCCAAAAAATACAATAAATAATAAAATGCATGCATTGAAATTTTGTATTTTTTTTTTTTGGTCGAATATAAATTTAAAAATAACGATCTCCCTGAAGTGAAGGCTTTTGAATTAATTACGTTATGTTGCTGAATTACGTTATGTTTAGCATATAATGCTGTCATATTTACAAAATTTAATTTAATTTCATCTTAGATGAGCGTCACATTGGGGAATCACCAAAAAAAAAAAATTTTTAAAAAAAAAGTGGAATAAATTTTCACTAAGTTGCACAAATATCGTCAACTTTGTTTCATCATCATCGTCTTCAACTTTGCTGCATTTCATGCGCACATGATGGCACACGCGACCGTATAGTGCAGCAGCATCACATAGAGAAGCAATTGTAGGGCAATCGATGGTCATGCTCAATATATCAAATGATTTTTCCACTTAAGAAAAATCAATAAGTAATTGTTGCTATAAGCTCAAAATTAATTTGATTTAAAATATTTCTTTTAAAACTTCAGTGTCGAAATTAACAACACATATTATCCTTATTATATCTTTTAAGTATAGAACTTTGCTAAAATTGGACCAGATAAGGCTGACAAATCACTATTAAAGCAAAAATATATTAAATTGATAGAATGTTGGCAAAAATACCAAAGAAGATCACCTAAAATAACCAAATTTTTTTTTTTTGGTTCATCAATTTTCGTATTTTGTTTTATATTTTAAATAAGATTGAAATAAAATTAAGTTTCAAAAATATTTTCCGTTCTTCTTGCATTTTTCTCTTGGATAAAAGATAATTCGAGTAAAATTTGTAATACCCTATTAAAAATGGTTTTTGGAAGAAGGATAATACCTCTTAAGGAGCTGCTTCTTTCCATTCATGGTAAAAATTTTCAATGGAAAAAAATCGAAAATAGATGTTGGAAAGAAGGAAGGTGGGAGTTTGGTGGGAGTGCTTTAGTTTAAATGTGCCCGAAATGAGCTCTTCCAAAAGACTCGCTTTTCGCAACGATAGCTACAGCAAATTTTTTTTCGATAAATAAGCTTAGAGCGCGTCCTTAGGGGACTTATAAAATTTTATTCCAATTATGTTTTATTTAAATAAAACTTTGAATGATCAAGCACTTATTCAATATTTTTTTTCGAATTCACAACTCTGTTTGTAGGTAAGATGCTGAAGTTTGAACAATGGCATATTAATATTTACTTGCATCAATCATAATCTATTTGATTCAATTTTTTCATCGTTTCAAATTAATTTTGATATTTTTTTACCATACTTGAGATATCGACAACTAGGCTCTTTTCCCAATAAAGCAACAAAAATTACACATTTCTACAACAATATATTTCACATAACTTACCCTCAATATAAGCTATGTCAAAGCAGAAAAGAGTAAAATATCGATATATTTTTTTACCATCCCTAACACGACGATGCGATGCAGAGACACTTTCATTGAGTCGATGCGGGTGACACAGAAAAGTGTATCATAGTAAAATATTCATGTATATTCTCGTAAATAAAAATAAAGTAGGCATTAAATGAAATTTGTAGAAAATTGGAAAGTGGAAAGAAAAGCGCGCCAAATTCAAATACGCTCAAGTGACTCCATTCTACGAGAGCATGGCTGATCTGCTGGCGATCAACCTGCCTGCTGCCTGCTAGCCTGGATGTTTGCATAGTTGGCGTTAGTGCTGCCTTGTGTCTTCGGGATGACACTGCCGCAGACGGGGCTACTGAATGACTTGGATGGATGCACAGCACAATGTGGTTGAAAGGCGTGAATTGCATTTAATTATTATGTTTGTCACTTAGCGGCTAAGTATTTCCGAATTGAGTTTTTCTTGCCGAAATTATTAATAGAAATTATTTTCATGTGCAATTGTCGTTATTTTAATTTCGTAGAAAATTTTGCAAATTTTTAATTTTTCGTGCTTTATGTGAGAGATATTTGGCAATTTTATTTATTGTTTGAGATACTTAAATTTAATTGGTTTATTTTGCTTGCTAGCTGGCATTTTTGTTCTTTAAGTAGCAATTAAAGTTGAGACTATTTAGAACATTTATGCTAATTGGCTCGTTCAAATACATAAATAGCACTGAATTCGGTCACACATGTTATACTAACAAATGTTGTGAACATTTTATGTACAAGAAATATTTTCCAATTGAAAAAGAAATTCAAAAATCAAACATATACATATATACGAATATCAAATGTATGGAGTCTCAGGCCAAATTTTGATTTAGAAAAAAATGGACCTGGAGGTCTTTAATATTTCATCAAAGCGTCCATTTAATGTCTTTTTTCCTTTTTTAGTTGCAAAAAGTATCCACAAATATTACTAGTGAGCAGAAGAAACGTCTTCAACTAATATAATAATAATGGGCCTTATTATCACTTAGGCCATTGAAAAGAAAACGATTCGTGTCTGGGGAAAAAAATTGATTTTTGATGCAACAAAGCTTATCTCGGGTAAAACAGTAACCTGTGTAAATCCAGTTTAACATTTGTAAGTAACATTTTGTTCAAAAAATAGGGCCAAAAGAACCCTGTGAAACTTGGTAATGAATTTCCGTCAATTAATGAATTTTTTATGTTTTGGGAACTACATATTTGATACTTTTGCTCTAAAACAAAACAACATTTTCGATGCTTTTTGTTACTACTTGATACCATTCGACTCTTATTGACTTTCTCAATGTTTTCCTATACTTTTCCACTTTGAATCGACTTTTTTGATGTTTTATGATACTTTGTGACACTTTTTGACAGACTCGATGCAATTCCATTATATCCGAGTTTTCAAATGTTTTCCAGTGGATACTATTTGACATTTTTCCACTTGAATTGCCTTTTTAGATGTTTGCTTTACTCATTGACTGTACGATATTTCATTATTTTTCGTTGATGTTTGATACTTTCTGACGTTTTAGATTTTTTTCTAATCTATTTGATGCTTTCCGACTTTTTCAATATTTTTCGATAATATTGTTTCTTTTTCATGTTTTTCTCTTATTTTCCACTGTTCGATACTTTTGATATTCTTTGTTGATGTTTGATACTTTCCGACTTTAATTTACATTTTTAATGTTTTTCGATACCATTAGATATTTTTCGAATTTCTCAAGGTTTTCCTATACTTTGCGACATCATTCGACTTTTCCGTTGTTTTCCCACATTACGGTTTTTCAAATATTCAATGATTTTCGATACTGTGTGGTAATTTCTGACATTTTCGAAGTTCTTCGTGTTCGTTCGTTTTTCCAATACGATTTGATACTTGGCGACATTTCGAATGTTTAAGTTTGATTTTTTTATGTTTTCCAATATTTTGCAATACTTTTCGATACATTCTGGCTGCTGTCAAATTTTTCGATGCCATTGAATACTCTTCGACTTTTGTCGACTATTTTCATGTTTGTCAATATTATTCTAATTTTATCGATGTTATTTACTACTATTGAACTTATGCCGACTATTTGATCATTTCCAATACTACTCGATACTTTCGAGTTTTATAGAATTATTCAATAATTTTCTATATAATCTGATACTTTTCGACTACGCTCAGTTGGATACATGAATTTTCATACTATTCTAAAATTCCCCAATTTTTTTCGGATCAAACGCTTCTATGTTTTTAATTTTAGCTTTAGAGCCAGTTTGATTCAGGTGTGTGTTTGAATCATCGCATCACTTTTATTTTTAATCACAGCAGACTGTGATTAATACTTTTGCGTAGCAATGTTTAAATGACTGCTACTGAAACACTGACTTATTCCTATTACTGAACTGTCATCATTTTTACCACTGAGAGTTTCACGCTTGTGATATAGTAAAAGCCTCAAAGTAAACCAAAAATAATCATCCAAATGCCATTTACTTCAATATTTTACATCAACATTTATTTTTACTGTTGCCGCAACAAACGCACATGTGTTCAATGTATCAACAGCAGCAGCAGTAGCATTAGCAGCTACTTTCAGCATATGGCACGTGCGTAACTCAAGCACGCGGGTCAAATACGCACTGCTACCATTTGCATACACACACACATACATATGTACAAACATATATATATGTATGTAGTATGTTGAAAGTATAAGAAATAGAAACGCCTCCGCAATTGAGTCGCGAACAGAAGAGCTCTACTTTTTGTTATGATTTAAAAAAGAATTTTAGAATTTTTTATTTCTTTAGAGAAACATCGAGCAAGAGCAAAACTATAGAGTATTTGATTTCGTCGTTGTTGTTGTTGTTGTTGTGTTTGTTATATGTAGTTTGTTTATTGTGTATTACCAAAATAGAACGTTTCCCTAATTGTAGCTGAAGCTGCGGGCGTTCACCACAAGGCGAACGCAACAGCATGTGGCTTGCAAGAGTTTTGAACTCTAACACCCTCCAGACAATGTTGCTAACGATAGCAACAACTTTAATTTATTGCACGGAATGGCAAAGCTTAGAACAGATATTCGTGGCTTCCTTATTTCCATTAGTATTCGATTTTATTGGTTCTTTTTAACACTTTAATGCTCCATTGCATTTCAGTATGTGCAGTATTGTGGATGTGCAGCATGTTGCTGCAACATAAATTTTAATTATCTTGTTATATAAATAATGCGTTTCGTTTAAGGCGAAGGCGGAAGTTTACACTTGTTCTAGGAGCAAGATTTTTCTTATAAAACGGATCGTTTTAAGTAGCAGCCGAGTTCAAAGGAAATGAATTTCCTTAAGTCATTCCAAAAAATTCTGAGTGAAATTAAAATATTTTATTTGCTGAAAAACTGACAGCAAATTCGACAAACAAGAAATATGAACAACGTTTTTAATGTTTCACGGTTCATTTTTAGCATATTGCGAATATATTGCATTTTGCTTACTGTCGATTTTTCTCAAATGCAAAATCAAAACAAAGAAAGCACTTTGCCCAAGAATTTTTGAGGTATATACAGCATATATATATATGTAGCTATTAATTCTATTTCATTTGATGTATCAAGTAATTTAGTTATGCTGAAACTTTTTTACTATCGCTACTATTATAGCCTTTAGGAAACTAGTGCAACCAAACAACACACATCAACTACTACTACAATATGATACAGCATAAAAACAGTGCTGATCTGCCAAATATCTTAGTAATTTCTGACATCGTGGCAACACTACCTCAATGGCATACCATGCACAGTAGGCGCGCAGAACAAGGAGGTAAATTGTGGTACAAAAAAATAAAAAAACTAGGACTACTATCTCCACCTTTTTGCGCCCCTTACCCTCCCCTCTCCCCTCCTAGATGCGCTACTGCACTACCTGTTAAAACAGCAGTTATGAAAGACTCTCTAAAAATACTATCGCCTATATTTTGTTTTGTAGCCCATTGGATATCAAATTTCGACGGTATTCTATCTAAAGAAAACCATACTGACGCTAAAGTGCCCTGATCATCGGCCATTTAATTATTGAATGACTTTCTGACATCAAAATTTGTCATTTAAATATATTTCTTTAAATAGCATAATAAGAAAATAAACACGAATCATGAACGCAACTCTTATTAGAAACTTTTCAAAAGGTATCCGATAGGATTCGTGCAAATAAGTTTGAAATTAATGCTAATAAAACCCAATGTTGTCTGCTGTCTCAGAAAAAAAAATTGATTATTCTATCCCATAGAGACGGGTCAAGTATATCCACAGCAACAATACTGAGAGCAGCATCTATTCATTCTTATCTGAGATGAATTCATCACGTATTTAATATGTCAAAGAAAGCAAGCACTGCAAAAAATGCTTCATGTCAGATCATTTTCATTCTGTCCATTTCACCTATATAGTGCTTCGCCTGAAATTTAATGTAATTTTAGCTAGAGCTCCAAAAATTTCTTTGAAGCAACAGAACTGAATTCAGCTAGGTGAAAATATGAGTACTGCTCAAGACCAACATCTCATGATTCCTCTGGCTTTGAGCTACTGATTGCAAACAACAAAACAACTCTAAATTTTGAACAAAAACCTACAATATTCGAGGGGTTTTCGAACTCTCTTCGAACTAATTCAAAAAAAAAACAATAGAAGCCACTGGCGCTGGTCATAATTTTGCTGTATATAAAATTGCAAAACAACTGATCGATAAGTAACCAATCAGTGAAGATATGGATGCGCGCCTATTACATTCGGATGGGTAGCAATTAGCCAGATGATTGTGCCATTTTGTATCGGTTTCATGCCATATTCCAATATTTACGAGAGGCCTGACCCAACTTAATACTTGTAACCTTACTAAGATGCTGCCTTAAAACAAGATAGAAAGCGAAGTTTTTCCAAAAGTTTTCCCGATGTTATCACCGATTTTCTGTATCCTCTTATTAGCAATGCTTAGGAAAGCTTAGCCGAAGGATAGTCAGTAACATATCTTCGGAACTTTATTCTTAAGAATAAGAGAAAGAAGTTTTTCCAAAAGTTTTCCCGATGTTATCACCGATTTTCTGTATCCTCTTATTAACAATGCTTAGGAAAGCTTAGCCGAAGGATAGTCAGTAACATATCTTCGGAACTTTATTCTTAAGAATAAGAGAAAGAAGAAACTATTAAAGCATGTTCTTTCCTGTCATCAATAAATTCATAACCTTTAAATTACCAATTCAAAACAAATATTCGTCATAATCAACAACTCATAAATCACTTTCAAAACTTCTCCCACTGCAAGCTAAACTCAAAATATATGCAATGTTATTAGCATCAATTAATTTGAACAAACATCCTCAATAAATATTCCTATAATTTTGAGCAAAAGAAAATTTCAACGACAATAAAATACTTGATATTTTCCTGTAATGAAAATTTAATTTTATCGTTGAAAAACAACATAAAACCGTACAATTTTCTTCCTTTTGATAAAATGTTGCAATTAATTGTTGACTAAATTGCTGACATTACTATATGAATTACGAGTTAATCGTGTAGAACAGCGCGAAAACACTGAAAAAAATGCAAAAATTACAAGAGAAAAAAAAATACCCGCAATTTCAAATAAAATTCGACGACAAAAAAAAAAGAAAAAATTCCGTATCGGGAGCAGCTACTGTGAAGGACCCCAAAATGCGACAAAAAACAACAACAAAATTTATCAGAACATCACATGCACCACAATTTGTCAACAAAATTGGAATGGAAAATTCTAAATTTAGTTTGTTGGCCAAAGAGCTTGTTGAGTTTTCTATGGGGATCTCTAGATTTATTTACTTGTGTTTTGAATTTCCTTTTTTTTTTTAGTTTTTTTGCTTTTATGCCATAATTTTGTCTCATATTTTTGAAAAAAGCTATAGGTTTTTGCTATATTTTCTTACTATTTTTTGTTGTTTTTTAATTAAAACGTGTTCCATTCAGCAATGGCAAAATTTTGTTATTTTTATAATGTTATATTAACTTTTCCCATTGTGAGTTTTACTTTGATGTTGGCAATGCGCCAACCAACTGTCAATTCATTTTTTGACATTCTTTTTTTTTATTTGCACTTCTTATGTGCGCCGCTACTTGCTGTATGGCATTTGATGCAGGTACATACTACGTGAAATGCGTGCAATACACAAGTTGTTGTTCTTGTAATTTTGACAGATTTGCCAAATTTTTTGATGAATTCGTGAAATTTTACTAGAAAAAATATAAAATTTCAATTTTTATTAATTTTGTTTTTTTGTTTCTTTTTAAATTTAAAGTAGATAAACATGAATGAAGCGTGGCAAAATGCTATTATATGAACATTTTTCAATTTGACTTAAAACAGAAAAATAAAAGTAAAACAAAATTGACAGCTTTTTTGACTTTTGACTTGAATCAACAGACAGACATATCGTCGATCATTTGCTATTTTAACGTTTATACTCGCAGACTTTTGTGGTCGCTGCTTAAGATATAAAAAACTGTTTACAAAGTTAATGAAATATGTGAATAATATAAGGATATGCAATATTCTTACTATGCTACGCCATTTGGTATTTTTTTAATTGAAACATATGACCTAAGGTAAATAGATCAATGAAATGTCCACATGTCCTTTTTAACTACGATGATATAGCGGCAATCACATCGGAAGTGCACAGGATTGTCAAGTGACCGGGTTTGACCCGGCCAAGCCACAAATTTCATATCAAAGCCGGGGGCCCGGTAGGAATGGAAAAATTTGTTAAATTCCGGAAATTGGATGATTTTTGTCACATGTACATTAGAGATACTCACCGTTGTTCGAGAAAATTTAAAGACTGTCTGATTGGTCTCTAAAATGGTTTCATTTATGACAATTGACATAGGACTTATGAATTTGGAATATAGAGCCGATTCAAAATCAGCAACTTGTCCTTCAATCATAGATAGCAATACAGCAATATTTTTTCTTTCGTTAATAGTGATGATAATGAAATTAATTTAATGGAATGAAATTTAGAAATGCACTAGTAATATGAAAATAAAAAATTAAATGAAGTTAGAAACTTAAATGAAATTAAAAGGAAGTGGAGATTCGTCAGATATTTCTCATTCCGGAATATTCAAAAACATTTCCGCCAAGTAGGATACTCTTTTATACATTGTTCGGAGCATTGCAAAACCAATTGTCGTTGACTCGTGTATTGTGAGTATTCCATGCCACGTTCGGCATTATCGCTCACTGCCTGTAAACTTTCGCTGATATTCGAGCCTGGTACATAAAATTCAATCTAAGGCCATTGAGATTGATTGATATCCATAAAGTGCAGCGAAATACAAAAACGGTCAAAAATCCGCAATGTTTTCTCTGTAGAAAATTCGGACAGTGATTTTCATTGAAAATCTTGATTTCGATCCGAGTGATGCCGATGCTGACCCTTCGAATTAAACTACGACCATTTTCTTCTTTTCTTCATTTGGGACGGTTGGATCGAAGAAAGCAACAGTTTACTCCAACAAATACCACAGGTTTTTATTGAATCTCTTTGCTACGACCTCAGAAATCTTTTCATTCATGCTGGAGTACACAATCGCATCTTTGATGAACTTGAGGTCTTAATTCTGTGCAGATATTCCTTTCGTGCAGTTAAACCATGCTTCGACGTGTAATGTGATAATGAAAATTGACACATTTCGCGTTGCATTAAATTCTCCTTCGAAAAATCGAATTATTTCCGGAATAAGAACATTTCCTATATGAAAAAACCATCCATCGAGCTTGGCTGGTGGCACCTGGGTCGGAGAAATTAAAATTCTGCACTTCACCGCCGAGGAAAATAATGGTCATCTCTAAGAACTTTTTATAATCAGCTCGACGTTGTGAATTCATCAGTTTTATGTTGGCGAAATTCGACCACTCGATTGGCAACATCATCACTGATAGCTCTTCGAACAAGTTTACCTTTGAGCGCTGACTCGTTTCGCGTGACATCAATTTTCCCTAAACGTCGATAGTTGCGGAATTTGTTGAAAACGCCTTTCTCTGGAGATTTTGATTCCGAATTCAAATTCAAAGACGCAACGTTTCATTACCTAGGTAATAAATCACGTCCGATCATGTCCTTTAAGATCTTGCAAGCACTTGTATATGGACCAGTGTTCGATGCAGTGGTATCGAAACCCATGGCCTGCACTTTATCGGCCAAGCCCCATTCTTTGAGTGTTTCGAACACAGCTTTCGCCACCGATTTTCCTTTGCTGTTCGGAATACTCGGAACGCCAAGAAGTTTTTGCAATTTTGCAAATTAAATAAAACAAATATCTCTTAGATGAATTCGAGTATTTTCACTTTAATTTCAAAATATATGTATTAGCAGAAATTAAAAGAAAAAATATCGTTATGAGGTTAGCTATGGACCACTTTCGATGAATATTAGCTTATTGCAAAGATATTTTAACGGCAAACAGCACAAATAAATAATTGAATTAATTTAACTAAGCTAATTTTAGTTTTAAAAATAGCCTTTTTCAACTTTGAGTAGCTTGAGGGCCTGGTTTCTGATATTGAATCAGCTTCATATTCCATATATATAAGTTCTGGGTTAATTGACATAAATTAAACCATTTTGGAGTCCAAAAAAACAGTTATCGGAATTTTGGGTACCCTCAAACTATTTTTTTAATGAGCCAAAAAACATCTCATCATGTTTTTTTTCACACACAAAACTTAATTTTTTAACATTAGGAAGGTCGGGAATTCTTTCTTTTCCACTTGACAACCTTGAAATGTTTCTAATTCCCAGATACAGAAATAAGTATATTGTACGTATTCACAAAATTATTTGATTGATATTTAATAAAAATAACTATCTAATTTTTCAGAGATTACATGTGAAGTCAAAACTCCTAAAATACTTAGATGCTGTTTAATAAGATTAAAAAATAAAAGCAAAAACCCACTTGCTATTTTTTTTTTTCTTGTATTGTTAAACAATTAGTGATAAACATTTATTTTTAATTTTTCTATTTTTTTGTTTTTTGTTTTGATTTATATATCTGTGGCAATAAGGAATGACAGTTTACTTTGTTTTGTTTTGCCATCACAGATCGACTTAAGCTGTTATTCCTTATTGCCACAGATATGTAAGTTGACCTCGAAATTAATCACATGCACTTTATTTTAAGAGAATTATTAAAGGACAAATTGATGAATAATACCTTCTGATCGAATCGAATATTTTGTTGTGATATATAAATATTTCCATATTATGAAAAAATATAGCCGTGATGCCCAAAGTATCCATAGTCTTACTAAAAAATATTCAAAAATCCTAGGAATTAAAAATGCGGAACTATCGTCTGATCTTAGTCAAAAATGTGCTTACGTGATTTGACAAAGTGGAACGGACTCTAAGCTTTCCGATAACTAAATTCTTGAGAACGCTCAATCTCGTAAGTTCATAGTCTCTCGAAAGGAAAACAAGTCTTATTGATATCCTATAACTAGGAGTGTTGGATCTGTACAGAAACTTTTGTAGTAGTCCAACAGTCGCTTCAACGACAGTTTCACCAGATGACCACATTAATCCCATTGAATTCCATTCCATCTTTTCAAAATAAGGATGAAAAATTTGCGTGGGATTATCTCTAAATACTTCAGCTTGCATATTACTGGAGCTGGAACCTGGAGCTTCAGGTCAAAACTTTGTGTGGTAAACTTGTACGCCGTACTGTGGTGCATTGATGTATGTATGGGTAAGAAAATTTCATTTTATTACTGTATTTTTGAAAAAAAAAAATGCATTTAAAAAAAAATGGAAGTGGTTGTAGACTCTGGGCACTCAAATTGGTTTCCCTGAGTTTTCGTTTTCTACACTCGCTGCTATATTAAGCACTTTCTTTATTTCCGCAGCAGGCAAAAACGGATTATGTATCGAAAGCCATATCGAACAATTCACGTCCCGGGGAGACATGGAAAGCTTTCTTCCTCGTGTTTTTCGTGCATTTGTGTATTTCATCGTATTCTAAACAATTTACATTGAACATCCGATAAAATTTTAAATTTCCTTAAAAGTCGCACCTTGCGAAATGGAATTCTTAATAATTTTACTTTGCTCTGTCGTAGAATGCTTTCCACGGCCCACTAAAATGCAAAAACTCAAAAAAGTCATTGGAGTATTATACAAAATTTTTTTTAATAAAAGTACCTACCTAGTCTTGAGAAAAAAAGGAGATGAGCACTGCTATTATTTTGACCGCTCGAAATTACAAATTACTCAATATAATAGCAAACCTAGAAAGTACCCTTAATTTTTTTGGAACGAAATGACATGTGCTTATCTTGTGTACTTATCAAGTAACTATACTTTAAAATATGTATTAGAAGAAAAAAACGTCATTTGTTCGAAATATCTTCTTTCAATTAATAAATGACACCCCGTTTCTATTTTTTTGACTGCAGCTGTACATCGCAACCAAATATCTCGAGAGCTGCATGTCTGTAGATGGTAAAATTTTAGATTAAAAACCGATCTCTATTAGAAATTTCTTGATCACTGAAGTTCATGGCTTTGTATGTCGTGTTTTGCTGGATTGAAGCTCATTTCACTTAAAATTTTTGTCGTGCCTTAAGCTTTTACAATATTTTGTAATGCTGTCAGAGTTGACTTAGTTTTCATAGTAAAGATCTTTATAAATCATATGACATTTTTTTGCAAACCATTGAAAAACTCATTAATTAAATTTTTCTTTTTATAGAAAAAAGTGACATGCTTTAATTTTAAAGAACTAAAGCGAAAATAAAAAAAACTTACCTGACAGCCGCAAGGCGCAAAAATAGAAAACGCAATAATAGTCCATCGTAAAAATATATAAAATATTTTTAAACTCAAAAAAAATTTTAAAAAAAATTCAAAAAATGGTGGTCTAATAAAAATAAAACAAATTTTAAAAAGTAAATGAAAAATATATAAAAAAATGAGAGTACATTGCACATTATAATCTGTTAAGTTTTCTGACAAATTATGTTAAGAAAAAGGAGAGTCTTCCATGTCTCCTTATTTTTTTTTTTTTTTTTAAATTATCACACTTTTTGCTCCACAAAAAATACCACTTTCAAAAGTTAATAAATTTTTTCATTTTCAAAATTTTTCCTTCTCAGTTTGTTACAAATTTTGAGACCGATAGTAATAGGCAGCACCGCCGATTTGTTGTGCACACAGAAACGCGCCGCGACGCACTGCACCCACACTCCATGGTTTCGAAATGACTCGAGTCGACTGCGGCGACGGCCAACCCCAACGTTCTTCTTTACCGCCAGAAGTCACCTCTTTTCCCCAACGCCCACTGTTGCCCGGCCGGCGTAGCCGCTGCGCTCATCATAACGATGCGGATACACAGCAGAAAAAAATTTAAGTCAAAAACAAAAAAAAAACCTTTGAAAAACAATTCTACTAAAAATATTCCGAAATCTTAAATCAATGTGCAAAAATAAGAAACAAAATCTTGTGGAAGAGAGAGAGCGAGAAAAGGAGTGCTGCTGCTACGTCTATTTACTCGTAGACAGGAAGGCAAAAATGATCTCGCGCGCAGGATCGCGCATTGAAATGTTTATGGAAAAGAAGAAGAAGCAGCACACGGTGAGAACATCAATGAGAAATCGAGAACAGCAGCGTACAATTAGAGCTGCCACCATAATTGCAAATGAAATAAATTCTTACTTTGGGTTGCCTTGTCAAAGCCAGTCCGAATGCCCGAACCTTAGCCAATTTTGTTGTTTTAATTGAAACTTTATAATATAATACCTCAAAATGTATGTCAAATGATAGAACTCGAAATGGCCTAAAAATATTATTAAGGGTTGCATTGTTGAATCCAGTCCCCAACATGGGAAGGGACAGGTTTTTTGGGTCAATCTTCAATAATATATATTAATGCTTGAAATGTGTGCCAAACGATAGAGCTTGAAGAGCCTAAATAGAATATATAGGGTTGCCTTTTTTTAGTTTGAGAAAAAATAAATTGAAAAATAAAATGTGATAATGTTTACTGTCTGTGGAAAATTTGTCATTAAGAGAGTAAAGATGTGGTTTCCGGTAAATGATTCTGCGGTATTGAAAAGTTGTAATGAATACTTTTGGCTTGCAGCTACGAACCGTGAATGCCGAGTAGTGTTTGCGGTAGTTGTCGACGCACTTTGTACCATACCTCTAAAAGCAACGAGATACTTATGTTTCACTTTTGGATGGTCAAGTCTGTGGAGAGAACCAATGAATCAGCATCCTTAAGTCAACGTAAAACAATTTATCCAAATGTTCATTCGCAGACAAAGCCAGAGCAGCATTTCGATTCGCTACCAAAACCAATATTGGTAGTGATAGGTACTTCTTCACTGAATCTTCAGGCAGCAAACGAAAAACAAAACAGCAGAAAGTGAGAGCTATTGGGGTGAAGAATCAGATAAAGAAAGAGTACACTTGATAAATCAGGCCGAACTAAATTATTTAGTCCGTGGCTTTTATTTGTGGAAAGCAAAAGCAGAAGTTTCTGGGCTGCAGCAAAATTATTATTTCGTTTCTGAGGCGAAAATGACATTTTTTCGTAAGGATACAAAGAACTCAAAGAATTTTTCGCCGCAACACACAATTATTGCTACGTTCCAGATGAATGGCGTCTCCATATTGTCGGAGACAAGCCAGCTTGAGGGCTGTTTTGCTCCATAAAGGTAACATAAGTCCATCGATTTCAGTTGGATTCGTAAGAAATATAAAGGATAATTTCGAATCGATGCATAAGGATCGGCACGGTTGGAAAATTTGAGCCGACTTGAAAGTGGTCAGTTGTTTGAAAATTATTCAATGCACACTTCTATGGGACAAGAAGCATGTAAAAGTGAAAGTTCAAACAAAAGTTTTACCGTCCATTTGCTTACAAAATTTATAATTTTGAGTTCAAAGCAAAATTTTCAAGTCCACGACGCCAGTAATGTAACTTGGGCTCTAAAATCTTAGGAATCAAATTGTCTCTACATGAGCTACTTACATACTAAGTACTTAGATACATATATACAAATTTACAGAGAAATAAATTTTTTTCTGTTTCAGATGACGTGTAATATCCCATATACATTCCTATCATATCCGTCCTCATCAAGACTAATACTAACTATACTAACTTTTTCAAAAGACAAGACTTTTTCAAAACAAATTTTCGAAAAATTATTCAGGTGGCAACTTTACTTAACAACAACAGCACCTACACCCCAATTGATCGCTGCCGATTGTTGCTCGAGCAAAGCGCTCAACAACTCATAAACAAAATGTGTTTCAAAAATAGATTTTTATAATTTTATATTTTGTTTTTTTTTTTGTTTATTTGTTCTTTTTTATATCCAACGTTTTCTCTAAACAAAAAATTTTTAGGTAAAACTGAAAAATCAAGCCAAACAAGTTGAAAAATAGCGTTAAGCTGCTAGAGAATTTTAATTTTTTTTTTTTGTCTTTTTTTTTATTTACAAAGAAAAGCAGTTTTTATACAATGTGGCACGGTTTTTTCCTTTGATTTGCTCCCCCATTTCTTTTGTCTTAATTCAAAGTTTCACCTTTGTTGCTATTGCTTTAAAGGGGGCGAACAAACCCAAAGCTGTTTCTTCACCTAATGCACTTTTTATTGCTTTTGGTGCTGTTTCCTTTTGTTCGAATTTTTTTTTTTTTTTTTATTTGAATTTTTAAGTAAAAGTAAATGTTTTGCTCTCATTAATTTTATTTAATAGGGGAAATACATTTCATGTGCATACACATAAATACATATACATACATGCATATCTATGTACATATGTATGTTGGGAGAAAGAAATGGAAATATTTTGGTGGCTTCTATTCGCATTGTATGTGCATACATACATACATATCTAGAAAATTGTTGCTAATTTTTTAAAATATAATTGTTCCAAACAAATGCCACACCCAAGTCCAACTTTTATCTCCATTAATGTTAAATTTAGTTTGGTTTATCATACGTTCTCGAATTTGATTAAGTACCCTCGGATGCTTTCGCGTCTTGTAAATGTCCTAGATTTGAGTTTATTTGCTTATTAATATCCACAATTACGATATTAATAAATAAGGAGTTGGAAATTTTGTGAATGTCCTCGAATTTTAATTAGTCATCTCTTAAACCTATTAAAGTTAATGAAATACTATATTTTATTCTGATAGACATAAGCTTATGTGCCCCGGTCAACCATCTGTCTGTGGAATTCACGATGAATGAATTTTTAAAACTTTTTTATATCCATTTCAAAGGATTTTTGATGTTGAAAGCCTGATATTAATTTCTTGTTTCTGGCTTTTGTGGTGAAGGAGGTCAAATGTGCCAAACATATCGATTTTAACCGTTTTTGAGCACCTGTGATAAGGATAAAAATTATATTTCATCATTTCAAAGTATTAATTCATAAAAAAAATTTTCGTTTTAAAAGTTTCTTTTTTTTTTTGTGGGTAACGTTTTTACGTAATAGTTACCAGAATTCAACCACATGCCGAATTTCAGGAATTACTGACAAGTAGGTGTGGCTGAAGCCCACCGTGCATACCTACATATGTATGTGTACCTACAACAAAAAGGTGATTTTTTTAAAAGGGTGGTGGAACTTCAAATTGAAATAATACACATATACATAAATCCAGTTTGAATCCATGTTTTCTTATTCAAAATAGTATTTTATAATACAAAAGGCGAAGAAATATGTATGTAGTCACTGGCTTATGCTGATATGCCAAAAACAATTGACACATCGTTACTTACTTACTTACGGTACACTGAGATTATGGAGGGAACACTTTTCCAAGCTGCTTGCTTGCGATGACTCCACCAATCCCGCCTTTGGGGAAATTAACCCGATGCCACCAATCAACGACGATGGTGTGGACGTACCACCACCTAGCCATGACGCAGTACGAGTTGTGATCCAACGACTTAAGAACAACAAAGCGGCTGGTGCCGATGGCCTGCCTGCTGAATTGTTCAAGACCGGCGGCGATGAGCTGATAGGGTGTATGCATCAACTCATCTGCAAAATATGGCTATTAGAAAGTATGCCCGACGATTGGAATCTCAGTGTACTTTGCCCTGTACTGAAGAAAGGTGACCCGACAATCTGCGCTAACTACCGGGGAAGCAGTCTTCTTGCCATCTCTTACAAGGTCCTGTCGACTGTACTGTGTGAAAGACTTAAGCCGTTTGCCAACTTAATAGGAAATCAAATCTAAGCTTTAACAATAGACTGACTAGATTTTTCTGCACTTTATGGAAAAATTATATATTTTTCAAAACAGATTTCAAATCTCAAAATATGTTTCAATAACAAAATATAGCAGATTAAAAACAATGTATCAGAATTGAGTTTTTCTCCTACACCGTACAAACACAAAATTGATATCGAAATGAGTGTATTTTGTTTGTTTTACACCAAGAAAATGTAATAAATAATTATGGGAAAGTACGAAGCAATTCATGTTTTAGTAAAGTTTGTATTAGGCCTCTATTGCGGTTGTCGATTTACAATAGATAAACGCTTTTTTTACTGTTAGCGATTTTGTTTGGTATTGTGTTTATCGATCACAATCGCTAGCTGTTCTATCATTTTGTTTGTTTTTATTTTAGTAGATATTTCTATATTTTTTAAATTTTTCACACAAAATATTTCAAACTGAATGAAACTAAATAGTCCAGTAGAATTAGTCGAAAAAATGAGAAAAAAAATAATTCGTTACTGCAATCTGACAGCGGAATATTGTTGAACACGCTCTTGTAAAAGCGGACAAAAAAATCGAACCGACAGCAGCTATCCGGGGTGGAATGGGGTGCATTTTTAGAGGTCGAACACAGTTTTTCACGATTTCTGGCTAAACTGTGCATCATATCAAAAAAAGTTCAATGCAAAAGTTGTAGGAAATAAGAAGATCTACAACTTTTGTACTGATCATTTTCTCCTTAACCTCAAAATTTTTCAAAAAAATGGATGAAAACCGGTTTTTTGGTTTTTAATTTTTTTCTTTCACAAAAAAGTTTCTATGGAGCTGAAACTTGGGCAAAACATACTTTTCAGTGTTACACAAAGGCAGTAATTTTTTAAGACGGAAATATTCAGAGGTTGTTGTTAAATTTAATTTTTAAACTAAAAAAACCGAAATTTTTAACTTAGATTCCTCTTAAAACTACACCTCCTAAGGAGTTCTGTTTTGGCTCACTTACTTTTTGTTATGTCTTCTTTAGATAAATAGTAAAAAAAAGGTATACTGCAATGGAAAAATTAACCGAAAAATTGAAAATATGTGGTCTCTCCGCGAGTAGAGTTTTGGTGTTTCGTATGTAACAGCTCAAATCCTTTGTTGTTTTCACTGTATTCACCTTAATACACTATAATTTAAAATTGTCAATACCACTACATAAATTTTCATTCAAAAAATAAATGAGAAAAAAAAAATTTTAATTTTTGGTCCAAGAATTATCAAAATTTTTTTTCTCACTTATTTTTTTAATGAAAATTTATGTAGTGGCATTGACAATTTCAAATTATAGTGTATTAAGGTGAATACAGTGAAAACAACAAAGGATTTGAGCTGTTACACACGAAACACCAAAACTCTACTCTGAAAGCTTTATCAAAGATTTTGCTTCAACCGTTCTCTTCCATCGATATAGCATATGAATTAGAATCAAGATCATATCGCCGGTCCCTCCGAAGACTATCTCTTCTTTAAATGCGGACAAGAAAATCCCTTTTCACAAAATGCGGCGAAGAAAATCTCTTTTTATAAAATGCAGCGAAGAAAATCTCTTTTTATTAGATGCGGCGAAGAAAATCTCTTTTTTTCAGAATGTGCCGTAAAAAATTTTGTATTTTTTAAGGGTAGGGAAACATTTCTCTGGAAAAAGGGTATTTTTTCAAGTAATTATTTATATTCATAATTTTATCTTTATCATTTCTTACAGTAATAAATAAACTTCAGAAAAAGAGATTTTTTTCGCCGCAATTTCAAAAAAAGAATTTTTCGCCGCATTTCTTAAAAAGGGATTTTCTTCGCCGCAATTTTCGGTCGGAAGATTTTCTTCGTAAGCACCGGCGATATATAGTATGAGTAAGTGTTTTGAAAATTTTGTAGATATCTTTATTTTTATCTGGCTTTAGAATAAATACTGGGTGTTTTTTTTAGAGGTTTGTTTTTCAAATAGAGATAAAACTGGCATTTTATGGTCAAATCTGGCAACTCTAATGACATTTATATTCAGTTTGGTTTGCCATTTCATCATGAACAGGTTGACAAAAGAACAACGCTTGCAAATCGTGCAAATTTATTTTGAAAATAATGGTTCAGTTCGCGAAGTTTACCGCAAGCTCCGTCCATTTTATGATCGACATAATCGTCCATCAGAGCAATTAATTCGGTTAACCATGGGTCGTTTTCACACTACGTTTACTCTTTGTGATAATACGCATCCGCAGAGACGTCGAACAGTGCACACCGAAGAAACAATTGCCTCTGTAGAGCAAAATGTTGAAGAGGACCCGAATGAATCGATTCGCCACCGTGCACAGCAATTGGAGCTTTGTCCATCAACTTTATGGAAGATTTTGCGCAAAGATCTTGGCTTGCGACCTTACAAGATCCAGCTTGTGCAAGAATTAAAGCCGCGAGACCATGCAATGCGTCGTGATTTTGGTGTATGGGCCGAAAATGAGATTGATCTCGATGCTGATTTTCATCGCAAAATTTTGTTCAGTGATGAGGCTCATTTTTGGTTGAATGGCTACGTCAACAAGCAAAATTGCCGCATTTGGAGTGAAGAGAATCCACATGAGACCCTTGAGACGCCATTACATTCACAAAAACTGACTGTTTGGTGTGCTCTATGGACTGGTGGAGTCATTGGGCCATACTTCTTCCAAAATAATGCTGGAGAGTCAGTTACCGTTAATGGAGACCGGTATAGAGCCATGATAACCGACTATTTTGTTCCCGAATTGGATGGCATGAATGTGGATGAGTTGTGGTTCCAACAAGACGGCGCTACATGCCACACAGCGCACGTCACAATCAATTTATTGAAGGAAACATTCGATGAGCGCATAATTTCGCGGAATGGACCTGTCAATTGGCCACCAAGATCGTGTGATTTGACACCATTGGATTATTTTCTTTGGGGATATGTGAAGTCGCTCGTCTACGCCAACAAACCAGAAACGTTAGGGGACTTGGAAGCCAACATTCGTGGCGTTATTGCCGACATACGGCCCCATATGCTCGAAAAAGTGGTTCAAAATTGGACCTGTAGAATTGGCTTTATTAGAGCCAGCCGCGGCGGCCACATGCCCGAAATCATATTTAAACATTAATGGCATAAAATTATCCTTCCAATAAAGCCAA
The DNA here is from genome assembly GCA_949775025.1 of Tricholauxania praeusta. Lineage (NCBI taxonomy): Eukaryota > Metazoa > Arthropoda > Insecta > Diptera > Lauxaniidae > Tricholauxania > Tricholauxania praeusta. Next base: position 59,446,711 of record OX459028.1, on the reverse strand, counting down.
ATTGATGGACATTAAAACGATTTTCTTGTGTTTTATTTCAATTCGAAGCTCTATACCTCTAAAAAAAACCACCCTGTAATACAAAATTTAACTTTCCTAGCTCAATCCTGCGGATAGAGATTGTGTCCGATTTCGTGGAAATTTTACAAAAAAAAAGACTTACAAAAACGTATAAAAAAATCTGTCTTAGAAATAAAGGACAAATATTTGGTATGGAAATGGATATGAAATATGAAAATAAGCTCTTCAAAAAGTAAATGGAACATACAAATGTACTTAGGACAAGCTTCCAAAAAAAGATATTGATAATTCTTCAGATATGACACTTCTCATAACACAGTTCGAAGTAAGATGGTTCAAAATAAACCATTTTCGACTAAAATGTGCTGTAGAAAAATAAGAACTCACGTGACGACATCTAAAACTAAACTAATAGAATGCGACATAATATAGCTAGTCGTGGTGGATATATGCCGCAAATTATTTTTAAAGATTTAATGTCACAAAATTATCTATTACATTGTATAAGATTTTCAATTGAAACTTAATTTATATATGTATGTATGTTATGTAAATTTTAATTTAAAGTTCTATCACTCTAAGCAAAAATCACCCTTATATGTACATAAATTAACAACAAAATATATTAGGAAATTTTTCTCAAAAATTGTTTACAAAAACATAGTCCAAGTGCGATGAAGAAAAAAAATTAAAAAAACAGGGTAACAACAGTAATAAAAACAACAACAACGAAAATATTGAAACACCGCTGTGCGCTTTACTGCTTCTGTTTTATTTCCAAAATTTTAATGGCTGCCATTTCCTTCGCTTGCGCGACATGCATTGTTGTTGCTGCCGTTGATTTTCATTCGAACTCGCATTTTTTCTCGCTAGTTTGTTATTTTGTTTAGAGAAAAATAGAAAATTTTATGAAAAAAAAAAAGACTAAACAAATTTTAAAATTGAAAAATTAGCCTGTTTTACCTTTTGTGCCGCTGACACAAGTGCATTTTGAAAATTTGATACACCGCATATGACGGCACTCACAAACTGCTGCTGCTCTCAGGGGAATCAGAGTTGCCGACACATTTAGTTGCTTGTTTTTTTATCCATAGTGTTACAATTTAAAAAAAAAACTTTTGGAATTTTTATGACCACGACGATATTTTTCACCATCAGTATAGTAACATTTTTACTACAGAAATTTTTATAAGCAGCTATACATATTAGGGTTTTTATTTTGAAAATTTGTTTGATTCTTTTTATTTATTTTTTGGCCTATATTTTAGTTTGAGGCTTAAAAATAATTTTCCCAATATTTGAGCTTCCTAGCTCAAACCTGTAAGCGCCGCGGCTAGATTCCCTGAAATTTTACGAAAAAAACTGATTTACAAAAACGTAGAAAAAGTCTGCCTTAGGTGTCAAGATATTGTATTTTTGGTATTTTAGTTGTATGGGAGGTACCACCCACTGTTGTCAAACCACGCCCACATTTTCGTTTGATAGAAAATGGGGACAGAAGTCACCAGAAAAGGTTTATGTTGCGAGAAAATTTGAAGAAAATTCTCCCAAAATTTCAACTTCCTAGATCAAACCTGTGAAAGGCGCAATTACAATTCATGCTTCTTGTTCTAGCGATCGTTTTATAATGACTTAGTGCGGTTGATTTTCTGCTACCATCATGGTTTATTTCCATTCTTTTCTAACCGAGCAAAATTGGATGAATTTTGATAACAGAGTGCTATTTCGAAAGAGTAATTTAAGGTAATGCATCAAACTTCACACAGATGCAAATATACCAGCCAGTACAGGGCGCAGCGAAAATATATAGTACAATTTTCAAAAAAATTTAAAACATACGCGTACTTTGACAACCTTGTCTCCCGATCACAACGTAACATATTGTGTGAATTTGCACATGTTTTTTGGGAAACAAAACAGGAGAACCTTTTTTCGTCAATGTATGTAAATCACAAAGGCCTACTGGGAGCTCCTTTTTTGCAAACAGTTGTAGACAAAAATTTTTAACGTATGAATGACCTTTGTATTTTTTTTTTTTCTCATTAATATGTAATTTTATATTTTTTGGAAAGTATGCTACCTCTCTTATATAGATCATAAAATTTTTTTATGTACAATTATAAGGGAACTCTCTTAGCCTGGGCTGCAGTTAGATTCCTCAAATAAACTCTGTTCAGGGAGACCGCTTTTTCCGATTTTATATTTATCGTTCACAGTATTTGATCTTCAAACTCTTTTTTTACTCGTTCATACTTCTCACTCAAAAATTTTTCCAATGATGAATTCAATTCAACAATAACAAATTTAGCAAACTCTACAATTCCTTTCATTTTTTTTTTTTCGGTTATTGAATCGGCAGACCGTACTAAGCAAAAAAAGCGTATCTCAAAAAAATGTGTATCCTAGATTCTTATGGCATCGGATAGCTTAAAAAATTACGCGTCTAATGAAATACTCCAAATGCCGGTATCTTAGTTCGAGCATATAAAAAATCTACCAAGAAACTTTCCTCTATCTCAATTTTACAGGTATTTCAACAAATTGACATAAACAAAACATCCATAATCTCGAAACGTATTTTTTGAAATACGCCCTTTTCGCTTGGTAGAGCAGTATTGTAGCCTGAAGTGAAAAGAATCCAGGGTGCATCAAATTCATATTCTCATGATGATCCGATAGCAGGTTTTTCATCTACCCTGCTCATTTGATGATTTAAATTTTTATATGGAGAATGATTTGTTCATGATGGAATTACTAAAGATGAAGTCATTAAAAAATTCTCTCTTGCGCACATTCCAATTTATATATAACTAGCATTACCCTGTGCGCATCGCTTCACCTCAGCCGTGGTGTATTTTCGATGTGCAGTCTGCGTGAAAATTCTATCTAAAAAATACTTTTGTGTGAGGACCACCCTTAATATGCACCCAAAATAGCCAAAGCTATGTCTATTAACATAAGAGCTAAGTGGTGAAAATGGTATTTGAAAATATTTTTGTATGAGGGTCACCCTAAGTATGCACCCTAAATAAAATGTTTACGACCTTATCTGTGCCTCTTAACATAAAAGCCATGTGGCGTAATTTCCATGAGAATCGATTTAGCGGTCTTCGAGAAAATGATATTTAAAAAATGTTTTTGTGTGAGGGCCACCCTAAATAAAATTTTTGTATCCTTAACTATTCCTCTTAACATAAGAGCTACGTGGTGTAAATTCGGAGTGAATCGACTAAACTGTCTTCTTGAAAATGATAAAGTGGACCAGTGCCTTCATGGTATGAAAAAAACTCCAAACGTTAATTTTAGCTCCACCATACTTAACGGTTTTTAACACATATTTTTTATTGAAAGTGGATGCTGGTGGTCGTCTAACGTAAACTCTGCGTCCCTTCCTACCATTCGAAATAGACGACCATCCACTTACAATAAAAAATATGTACTCAAAACCGTTAAATATGGCGGAGCTAAAATTAACGTTTGGAGTTGTTTTTCATACCATGAAGGCACTGGTCCACTTTATTGGATTAAAGTCAATATGGATGCTAACCAATACACTCAAATAATGAGTTCAACAATGTTTCCTTATGCTGAATGGAATATGCCACTACAATGAATATATCAGCAGGATAATGATCCAAAACATTGCAGTAGATTGGCAAAAAGTTGGTTTTCTGCAAATCGGGTTGAGGTTATGAGCTGGCCAGCACTGTCCCCTGATCTGAATCCAATTGAGAATATCTGGGCTCGTGTCAAGGATGGTGTTGGGAAAGAAAAAACCCAAGGAATGAGCGCGAGCAATGGCGCGAAGCAAGTGCAACATGGGATTATATCCCAAAGGTCATGTGCCAGAAATTGAATGACCCTATGCCATGAAGATGTGCAGCAATTATTGCCAATAAGGGATATGCCACTAAGTATTAACATAATAATGTTATTTTCAGTTTCTTTTTTCAAAATTGTTTGCTTAAGTTGTATTTATCCTTCATTTTGTACGTCACTGCTATTTTTTTGCACAGCCGATTTTGACAGTTTCACGAAATTTTAATTTCTAACTTTTTTTTTGCTAAGTGTATAATTAAAAAAACTGTATTTTATAATTCTTTTACTTAATCCAAAATAGAAAATAAAAAATGGAATCCGAAATCAGTTTTTGTTTTAGTGTGTTTTTAAGATGAACTTGGTGCTACTTCGCACTGCTATTATTTTGCACATAATTGTATTTAAAAACATTTTTGTATGAGGGTCACCCCAAGTATGCACCCTAAATAAAATTTTTTAAGCAAATCTGTGCCTCTTAATACAAAAGTCTTGTGGTGTAAATTCCAAAAAGTCGATTTATCACTCTTTGAGAAAATAATATTTAAAAAATATTTTGTGTGAGGGCCACCCTAAATAAAAGTTTTGTATCCTTAACTATTCCTCTTAACATAAGAGCTACGTGGTGTGGATTCGGTGTGAATCGACTAACCTGTCTTTGTGAAAATGATATTTAAAAACATTTTTGTATGAGGGACACCCTAAGTATGCACCCTAAATAAAATTTTTTACAATCTTTTCTGTGTCTCTTCACATAAAAGCCATGTAGTGTAAATTACATGAGAATCGACTTAGCAAACTTTGAGAAAATTATAGAATTTAAATAATATTTTTGAATGAGGGCCACCCTAAATAAAAGTTTTGTGTCCTTAACTATTCCTCTTAACATAAGAGCTAAGTGGTGTGGATTCGGTGTGAATCGACTAACCTGTCTTCGTGAAAATAATATTTAAAAATGTATTTGTATGAGGGCCACCCTAACTATGCACTCTAAATATAATTTTTACCATCCAATCTGTGCTCATTAACGTAAATGCCATACTGTGTAAATCGCTATTCTCGAAATCGCTATTCTCAAAATATTTGTGTATGAGGGCCACCCTAAATATGCACCCTAAATAAAAGTTTTATAGCCTATGACACCCGCCTGATCGATACTAACATACTGTAAAAATTTCATCAAAATCGGCTGGATAGTTTCCGCGTGCATAAGAGACAGACAGACAGACAGACAGACAGACAGACAAAAAATGAATTTTATATAATAGATAATATAAAATACTAGCATTACCCTGTGCGCATCGCCTCACCTCAACCGTGGTGTAGATTCGATGTGCGGTCTGCGTGAAAATTCTATTTAAAAACTACTTTTGTATGAGGACCACCCTTAGTATGCACCCAAAATAAAATTTTTACAACCTAAGCAGTGCCTCTTAATATAAAAACCACATGATGTAAATTCCTTGAGAATCGATTTAAGCGGTCTTCGAGAAAATGATATTTAAAATATTTTTTTGTGTGAGGGCCACCCTAAATAAAAGTTTTGTATCCTTAGCTATGCCTCTTAACATAAGAGCTACGTGGTGTAAATCGTTTAACCTGTTATCGTGAAAATGACATTTTAAAAAATTTTGTATGAGGGCCACCCTAAGTTTGAACTTGAAATAAAATTTTTACGATCTTATCTGTGATTCTTTATATAAAAGCCATATGGTGTAAATTCCATGAGAATCGATTTTGCGGTCTTTGAGAAAATGATATTAAAAAAATTGTTTTATAAGGGCCACCCTAAATAAAAGTGTTGAAGCCTTATATATGACTCTTAATATAAGAGCTACGTGGTGTTAATTCGGTGTGAATCGATTAACCTGTCTTCGTGAAAATTATATTTAAAAATTTTTGTGTATGAGGGCCACCCTAATTTTGCACTTTAAATAAAATTGTTACAATCCAATCTCTGCCTCTTAATATAAAAACCATTATTGTAAATTCCAAGAGAATCGATTAAGCAGTCTTTGAGAAAATGCTATTTTTAAAATATTTGTGTATGAGGGCCACCCTAAATAAAAGTTTTGTGGCCTAAGCTATGCTTCTTAACATTAGAGGTACGTAGTGTAAATTCGGTGTGAATCGATTTATTTGTCTTCGTGAAAATGATATTTAAAAATATATTTGTATGAGGACCACCCTAAGTATGCACCCTAAATAAAATTTTTACCATCAAATCTGTACCCCTTAACATAAAAGCCATACTGTGTAAATTTCATGAGAATCGATTTGCCTGTCTTTGAGAAATCGCTATTTTGAAAATATTTGTGTATGAGGGCCACCCTAAATATGCACCCTAAATAAAAGTTTTATAGCCTATGACACCCGCCCGATCGATACTAACATACTGTAAAAATTTCATCAAAATCGGCTGGATAGTTTCCGCGTGCATAAGAGACAGACAGACAGACAGACAGACAGACAGACAGACAGACGGACAAAAAATGAATTTTATATAATAGATAACCAATTCTTTTTATTTTCATTTCGCTTTTGTTGTTGGTTTCAATATGAAAATAAAATATACATTGTGAGAGGAAAGAAAGTTTTTTATGAATCTTCCTATAAAAACTCTTTTTTCAAAAACCGAAAAAAAATAATGACACGCCTCAAAAACTAAAAACCAGTAAAACATCATTTAATGTAAGAAGTGATTACGATTTCATTTCATTGTTATTTTTTTAGTTTGTAAACTAGTGTAACTAAAGTATTTGTTACGCTACAGCTTCTATCCAAAGCAATGTCTCTCTGTTCTTCTTGGTGTGATCTTATCATTTCATTATTAAAGTCATATGTTTTCTTAAATTCATTACTTTCTGTGTGAAAAATTGAAGAGCTGGCAGCCCTACCATAAACCCACAACAAAATATGTATGGGCAGTATCTTTTTTTATAAATCATAGAGTTTTTGAAATAAATATTTTAATTTTAAAAATCTATACTGTGTGAAAAACACAAAACATACGTTTACATTCGGAGAGATTGTTCATGGTACAACTACTACCAAAGGCGATATATGTACATATTTACGAGACTTTGCAATCCCAAAAAGTCATTCCGCGGAAACATCAAACCCCGTTCCCCTTCGTTAGATCACAGACATTTTTAAAGTGAAATTTCGAGTGTAGTCTGATGTTTCCGCAGAAGGAAATTTTATTGAGATTGCAAAGTTTTTATAATTTATCATCTCGGTTACTACGTTGAGTTAGCGAAATTATATTTTTTAAAAATAACAATTTTCGAAGTTTTGTATTTTTTAGAAAATTGAGTTTATTTTTCAACCTATGTGTATTGCATTGCACAAAAAAATCTAGAGCCTTAGTTCACATTTGTAACGGCACCAATGCCATCGATGAGACACCGGCGTAGCAAAAAGAACGTCGAAGCCAAAAATGGCAAGTTGACATTTTTGGCAAGTTGACATTTTTGGCAAGTTGACATTTTTGGCAAATTAACCTTTTTGGTAAATTGAATCGGTTTATCGCGCCGTTTGTTCTAGAATTTTCTACGGTTTAGCGGTTCAACCAATCAGAGGGCTGAACAGCGCGTCGGGCGATAAAACTGAAGTCGAACGTGTGAACTAGACAGAGAAAACGAAATCGTATACGGGAGTTGATTTTGACTGTCGAACCGGGCGGACGTGCCGCGCAAACAAAAAATTTTGGTAGCCAACGTACGGCGCTGTACCACGTTTCTCACTACGGTTTTCTTTTTATTTTAACAAAGTCCATTGTTCTCGTAAAATGTTAAAGTTAATTAATAAAAACGAGAAGCAAAAATCGTAAACTTTATATAATATTAAAACTTTCGATTTTACGGGAAAAGTACAAAAAAATAAAAAAAAAAAACACATACGGATATATGTGAATAATGGCGGCTAATAATACGAGTTCCATGCGTGCAAGATTCGCGGAAGCGCCAGCGCTTCGCTAAAGAAAATGGCGAACTTAGCGTGTTCGGTTGATTATCATCTCGGAATGTGACATTAATTTTTTTGTTAAAAAGTCGAAAAAAAAACAAAAATCAGAATAAATAAATAAAAAAAAAAAAAAAAAATTTGTGCTAAAAGTGCGCAGCTTAATCTTCCTTAAACCAATGTGCATAAAACTGATGAAAAATTACGTGTAAAAATGATAATTTTGCCTAAAAATAAAAATCTCACATTCGTTGAATAATTTTTTTTCGATTTCGTCTTGATATTTTAATTAACTAAATTAGAGTTTTCCCATGAATGTGCTCAAACGAAAAGTTGAAAAATTGTCTTAGAACTATCAGCATTCGAAGGGAGAAAGGAAGTGAATATGATGCACATAACAATATAGTGAACAATTGTAAAATACATTTTTCTGAAAGTAATCACAAAATTTTAAGTTAAAAGAGCGAAATCTTTATACATTCTCTGATTTTTTGTATACCATCATGGCAGTTTTCTGTTGGACTAAAAGTTTTCTTCAATAAAAGGTGACAGTGGAAACAGAATGATGGACATTTGACATTCAAAACGAAAAACGAAAAAGGCAACAATTACAAATATCAACCATAAATAAACTCCACTTTAACACTACACAAATCTACAAATAGCAACAATCATCATTTACATTACTCAACATCAAAAATCACCACAATAATAACTACCACGAATATCAACTGTAATTAAAGACAACGACGACATCAGTAACACAATAATCACCCTAACAACAGAAAACACCTAGGGAATACGACACCAACAACAACGAAAAGCGTGAGCTACAAAGATTTAATTTTTTATTATAATTATTGAACACACTTGTCATCAACCTAAAATGTTTTGAAATAACTATTTCGTATTTTGTGCTATGCTTGACTTTAATTTACTTTAAATTTTGTAATAAAAATAGCATAACAAAAAAATGACACATAGCATATCGTAAAGTCATAAGAAGGCGACTTTTTCTCTTAAATATACTGCTCAACATAAAAGCAAATAAAACTTATATTTTTGTATCAAAATTATTAACAGTGTCCACATTAAATAAACGTAATAATTGCATATTAAGAAACCATAAAATATTTTGTGCAACTGAAGTTCGCTTTAGAAACAAACATAATAAAGCAGAAATTATGTAAAATTTAAACGTATTCATCAATAATTGTAATACTGACAGTAATTAAAATATATACTTAGATTATACACATACATATTAAAATATCCTTGAAATTAAATGCATACTTTTATAGAATTATAATTAAATTTCCTATTTTTATTCAAAAATAAAATGAAAACAAAAGGAAAAATAAATCCCTTTTTATTTTAATAAGAAAATGAAATAAGAGGATGACAGCATAAATACAAAGGTAGGTCCTATGTAGCAACACTTAGATTAGGGTGGACCTTAAATTTGCCCAGCGGTCCACATGGTAGGGCGGGATAAAGAAGGGCCCGAGCCTAACACCAGTGCTCGAGGATCAACTACAAAGAAGGAAAGATTAGGGAGCCCCACAATTATTTAAATTTTTTTTTTTAAATTTTTAATAAATATAAAATCAGTTTTAAAAAAAAAAAAAACTTCAAGCTTCAGAGTGCAGCCCCAGTCTAGCACGAGTAAATATATTTGTAGGTGCAGGTACACCATGGGCAGCAGCGAACCCACACCACTATCCCGAAACTGCTAGCGATGGCATCCCAGCTCGTGCTGCCGCTGACCATGATGTCCGCGACCAGGCACCCGATCGCCATGGGCGATTACAAATTTTGGCGCCCAACGTGGGGCACGATTGTGATTAAAGACTAAAAGAAAACTGTTAGTCAGTGAACATTTTTGTTCCTTAATAATCTTTTTAGTATTTTGTCTTTAGTTTCATTCGGTTCCATCCGAAATACCCTCGCTGAGCTCTGGATTTCTGAAAATTTTTTTGTACCCAAACCTATTACGGGAAATTTATTGTATTTTTGTCTTCATTTGAACCTAAGTTCAAGAATTTAATACTCAAAGCCTGAAGCTGGATTTATCAGTCCGGGATGATTCCATGCTGATCCGCTCAGATGCTTTTGAACCTATTTATTCCTTTTTGTGAAAATGCCCCTGTAATAGAAGACTAAATTTTTTTTGAGTAAAGTAAATTTTACTAACTGTTCACATTTTGATTTTTTTTCAATACAATTTTGACTTGAATGCGGATTGCGACTGCAAGTCACAGTAGATTTGCTGGACTTTGCGACATAGTTGCGTTTCAATGCGCTTGTTGACCGCTTTACTGCGACTTGATTTAGCTGTAGTTCGGGTTCTTGTTTGAATGACATAAATAAATAAATAAATTTTGTAGATTCCGATTCTCTTCCCTAAATTTTTCGTCGTGGTTGATCAAATAAACAAGATAAATAATTGTTGAAAGAAAAAAAGTTCTACATAGGACCAAGCTGCATTACAAAATTTTTTTTTATAAAGAAAATTAGAAAATTTTATATTTGAAGAAAAATATTACAAACCAAAATACAAAAATTTAAATATTAAATTTTTTTGATAAATTTGAAAATTTTTTTTTGCTAAAGACAAACAAAAACAAAAAAAAAAAAAAAATTTATAAGAATATTTTTGAAAAATTTTTTTTGAAGAGACAAAATTTAAAATTTTTTTGAGATAATTTTTTTTGAATAAATGTTTAAAATGGATAAACATTGACAAAAATTTAACATTTGAAATGTTTTTTTTTTTATGTAGCATATGCTAAAAATATAAAAAAAAAAAAAAAACAAAAATACTACTAACTAAAATTTGATATTTTGAAATTTAGTGGGTGATTCCACGGGGTATCACAAAATTTAACTTTCGGCAATTTTTTTTTATTACAAAATTTTAACTTTCGGTTTTCGATACTTTTATACCGCTGTCGCGAATTCGGTTTTTTTGGATTTAACGTGAAAAATGCCTCTGCGTCGTAGTAACGAAAATTTGTCTATTTTGGGTGAAATACCTGGTAATCCTTGCTGTGTGTGTAAACAACAGTTGATGGATGGTGAAAATTTGAGTATTACCTCCTGCTTTCACATTTTTCATTCGGAATGTATTTCGAATTGGTTGCAGGATACTCGCAATTGCCCTTACTGTCAGGCTGTTTGTAGTCCGAAAAAAATTAAACCATACAAACCTATTCCTAGTTTGGACTTAAGTTCATTCACGACACCAGCTGTTACGCACACAGGTACCATCTCTAAAAATAATCGTCCAGTAACCCGAAGTTACAAAAATTTGTTGGACCAAAATAATTCAGTAACCCCTGCACCGAATCTCAACATGTCAGGAGTGCATCCATTAACCACAGACTTGTCAAATCAAGCAAGTGCTCAAACTAACGTACCTCAGTTTTCAGACGCACAGTTGCAAAATTTGATTGATGAAGCTGTGAGAGCTCAACTGGCTAAAATGAATTTAAACGCAGTCAGTAATGCACTTCCTGAACGGGATCGAGATCCAAATCCTTCTGTAACTTTTGGGCGTTCCTCAGATATACATCAGGCTCCTGGAAATGGTAATAATTCTCAAATTTTATTTGGACTTCCTCCATATAATCCACAGCTTCCTCCTCCGACGGTTTTTCAACCAAACAATTACCAACATTCAGCCCAAGGCATGTTTGCTCAAGGTACTTCAACTCACCATAGGGCAAATCCACCTTTCATGGCATCAGAGAAGGTCTCAAATCTCATTTCCAATTGGAAAGTCACTTTTAGTGGCAAAGAAGACGCATTGTCCGTCGATAAATTTATTTATCGAGTACATTCTCTGACCGTCCAAAGTTTGCGAGGTGATTTTGAGTCCTTGTGTAATCATGCACATATTTTGTTTGCTGGGAAGGCGTTGGATTGGTTTTGGCGTTATCACCGAAGTGTGACGCAAATAAATTGGGAAACTCTGTGTAACGAACTTCGTGGTCAGTTCCGAGACCGGAGGACAGATTTAGACATAATGGATTTGATTCGTCAAAGGAAACAAAAATTTGATGAAAAATTCGATGAATTTTATGAATCTGTTCTTCAGCTCTGCGACAAATTGCAACGTCCTCTTGACCCAACAACTTTGTTGGAAATCATTCAACGAAATTTACGTCTCGACGTTAGACGCAGTCTTCTCTATGTCTCCATAGAAGACATCAAACAGCTTCGAACATTTGTTCAGAAACGCGAGTTGTTGGATGAAGAGTACGGCAGGTCGACCAGAAACTTCCATGCTGCACGCAACGTTTCGGAAGTTAACGTTAACCCAGAGGAATTTTCTACCAACCATTTTTTAGAGTTGCCAACCGCACCGCCACCACCATAAAAAGTGATGCGGCATGCCAAACCACAACTTGGATTTTAAAACCAGATTATCCTAATTTGAAACCTGAAATTAAACCCGTAAATAAACCTACTATTTTATCTACTCGACAATTCAAACCTCTGCACATTCGTTGGCAAGAATATAAAGCCGCCCGAAGGCGAATCTTTTCTGATGAAGTCATTTCTACGCCGGGGTCAACGCATAAAAAACGTTCCACTATAAGATTGAGAAAATTTTGGAAAAATTTAAAAGCGAAGAAGAAATTTATTTGTTCTTCAGTGATTTCTGATAAACCTAAAAATGATTTACGTCCCTATGCTCAAATCCTCATTTTTAATGAAAAAATTGAAGGATTGGTCGATACTGGTGCTTCGGTCAGTTGTTTAGCTAACAATTTGGCTCAAAAATTTTTAGAAAATAACCAACACCATTGGCACAAAGTTAAGACTAATCTTAAAACTGCGGATGGAACGGATCATTTTGCATTGGGTTTCGTTGAAACTTTGATTACTTTTAGAGGAGTAACTAAACCTTTAAAATTTTTGATAATTCCAACTCTTTCTCAAGACTTGTATTTGGGCGTTGATTTTGTTAAGATTTTTGGTTTGGCAAGTGATCTTTTTCATGAAGACATTCCATTTTCTGCTAATTTGAACATTGCGGAGTTGGACTCCAATCACCATGTATTAAATGCTCGACAGCAAGCAAATTTAAATGCAACTATTTTATCAATACCGTCTTTTTCTAAACAAGGCTTAGGCCAAACAAATCTTATAAGCCATGTCATTGATATAGGTAAGGCTAAGCCTATAAAACAAAGGCATTTTTCTGTTTCACCAGGCGTTGAGAAACTTCTTTTTGCAGAGATTGATAGAATGCTCTCTCTTGGAGTTATCGAAGAATCTCAAAGCGCATGGTCGTCTCCTGTTGCACTAATTGTCAAACCGAATAAAGTTCGCATGTGTCTCGACGCACGTAAGGTCAATGAGGTCACAGTGAAGGATGCTTATCCTTTGCCGCTCATCGACGGAATTCTCAGCAGGCTCCCGAAGGCACAGTTTATTTCGAGCTTAGACCTGAAGGATGCCTTCTGGCAAATTCCGTTGGATGAAGCGTCAAGGGATAAGACAGCCTTCACTGTACCCAACAGACCTCTATACCAATTTGTTACAATGCCATTTGGCTTATGTAATGCGCCGCAGACCATGACCCGTCTCATGGACAAGGTGATTCCTGCCCATTTGCGAACTAAGGTATTTGTATACTTAGACGATTTGTTGCTAATAACCGAAACTTTCGATGACCATATTTCAGTTTTGCAAGAAGTAGCCTTTTGCATTAAACGTGCTGGCCTTACCATAAACATTGAGAAAAGCAAATTTTTGCTCAAACAAATTCACTACCTTGGTCATGTCATTGGACATGGAACCATAAGCACAGATCCGGACAAAGTTAAAGCGATAAAAGAATTTCCTCGTCCGAAGACTGTTAGACAACTTCGTCGCTTTTTGGGTGTCTGTGGATGGTACCGAAGGTTTGTGCAAAATTATGCTTCAATTTCTACCCCTTTGACAAATATGCTTCAAAAAGCTCGTAAATTTGTTTGGACCGAAGACGCAATTGCTGCTTTCGACTCACTCAAAAATAGTTTAAGTAGTGCACCAGTGCTACACAGTCCTGATTTTTCTCGTCCGTTTTCGATTCAATGTGACGCTAGTCAATTTGGCGTTGGAGCTGTTTTGGCACAACGAACCAATGAAGGTGACGAAGTTCCTATTGCTTACATGTCGCACAAATTTAACCAAGCGCAAAGAAACTATACTGTTTCCGAGCAAGAATGTCTTGCAGCGGTTATGGCCATAAAAAAATTTCGAGCTTATGTCGAAAGACATGAATTCGAAGTTATAACCGATCATGCTTCGTTAAAATGGCTTATGAGTCAAACCGATTTGCATGGCAGACTTGCGCGCTGGGCACTGAAGTTGCAGGGCTTCAAATTTACCATTCTTCATCGGAAAGGCAGCCAAAACATTGTTCCTGATACTTTATCAAGAACTTATTCGCAGGAAAGCCTTCATATTTCATCCCTGACTGCGTCTGAAATCGACCAATTTTTCGAAATTGATTTTAATTCGGAATTTTTCAAAACCGAAAATTATTTAAAAATGATCGAGAACTTTCAAAAAGAGCCAAGTAAGCAACCAGATATACAAGTTATAGATGGTATAATTTATAAACGTTGTGAATTTGCTAGCGGTGATCCGATTCAAGAAGAGCAATCATGGAAAGTCTGGGTTCCGTTGGAAATGAGACAAGATCTTATTTTTCGCGCTCATGACCACCCAATGAGTTCTCATGGTGGAGTGGGTAAAACTCTGTCAAAACTGAAAACCTTTTATTTCTGGCCACGCATGTCCAAACAAGTGCGTGATCACGTCCTTTCTTGTGAGATTTGCAAGCAAACGAAAGCCCCAAATCACATACTTCGTCCTCCTATGGGAAAGCAGGCTACGTCTGTCCGAATTTTTCAAAAACTTTACGTAGACCTTCTTGGACCTTATCCAAGATCACGATCAGGAAACGTGGGTATGGTGATTGTCCTTGACCATCTCTCAAAGTTTCATTTTTTAGAGCCAATCAGAAGTTTCACTGCCAACAAAATTGTTGATTTTCTTGAAAAACGAATTTTCGCCATTTTTGGTGTTCCTGAAGTCATCACCTCTGACAATGGTGTGCAATTCAGATCAAAAATTTTTAAAGACTTTTTAAAGAAATATGGTGTGACGCATAATTATACTGCCAATTATTCTCCGCAATCTAATGCCGTTGAACGAGTCAATCGTTCAGTCATTGCTGCTGTTAGAGCCTACATTAACCCAAATCAAAAAGATTGGGATGAAAAATTGTTTGCTATCAGCATGGCTCTCAGAAGCTCAGTGCACTCGTCCTCTGGTTTTTCTCCATGCTTTGTTGTTTTCGGTCAAAATATGATCTGTCACGCAAATTCTTTTGAAGTTTTGCGAAAACTAAAACTTATTGAAGATCCGACCGCTGACATAAAGCATGAAGAAAAAACTGAGTTGATTCGCGAAAAGGTGCGAGAGAATTTAAAAAAGGCATATGATACAAACGCTAAGAATTATAATATGCGTTCACGTCCAGTTCGTTTTGAAGTCGGTCAAATCGTGTATCGTAGGAGTTTTGCTCAAAGCAAAGCTTCCGATCACTTTAATGCCAAATTGGCAAATGTTTTTGAAAAGGCTAAAGTGATTAAAAGAATGGGTACGGCTTATTATGAGCTAACAGACATGGACAACAAACGACTTGGCATTTTTCATGCGAAGGACATTAGAAAGTAGTGCCTTCAGTTTTTGCAATCCACGAGACCAGATTTCGGAAAAACTGTTTTGTAACGGCACCAATGCCATCGATTAGACACCGGCGTAGCAAAAAAAAAACGTCGAAGCCAAAAATGGCAAGTTGACATTTTTGGCAAGTTGACATTTTTGGCAAGTTGACATTTTTGGCAAGTTGACATTTTTGGCAAATTAACCTTTTTGGTAAATTGAATCGGTTTATCGCGCCGTTTGTTCTAGAATTTTCTACGGTTTAGCGGTTCAACCAATCAGAGGGCTGAACAGCGCGTCGGGCGATAAAACTGAAGTCGAACGTGTGAACTAGACAGAGAAAACGAAATCGTATACGGGAGTTGATTTTGACTGTCGAACCGGGCGGACGTGCCGCGCAAACAAAAAATTTTGGTAGCCAACGTACGGCGCTGTACCACGTTTCTCACTACGGTTTTCTTTTTATTTTAACAAAGTCCATTGTTCTCGTAAAATGTTAAAGTTAATTAATAAAAACGAGAAGCAAAAATCGTAAACTTTATATAATATTAAAACTTTCGATTTTACGGGAAAAGTACAAAAAATATAAAAAAAAAACACATACGGATATATGTGAATAATGGCGGCTAATAATACGAGTTCCATGCGTGCAAGATTCGCGGAAGCGCCAGCGCTTCGCTAAAGAAAATGGCGAACTTAGCGTGTTCGGTTGATTATCATCTCGGAATTTGACATTAATTTTTTTGTTAAAAAGTCGAAAAAAAAACAAAAATCAGAATAAATAAATAAAAAAAAAAAGAAAAAAATTTGTGCTAAAAGTGCGCAGCTTAATCTTCCTTAAACCAAT
Source organism: Tricholauxania praeusta (assembly GCA_949775025.1). NCBI lineage: Eukaryota > Metazoa > Arthropoda > Insecta > Diptera > Lauxaniidae > Tricholauxania > Tricholauxania praeusta. The sequence continues at coordinate 59,430,336 of OX459028.1, read as the reverse complement.
GTGCATAAAACTGATGAAAAATTACGTGTAAAAATGATAATTTTGCCTAAAAATAAAAATCTCACATTCGTTGAATAATTTTTTTTCGATTTCGTCTTGATATTTTAATTAACTAAATTAGAGTTTTCCCATGAATGTGCTCAAACGAAAAGTTGAAAAATTGTCTTAGAACTATCAGCATTCGAAGGGAGAAAGGAAGTGAATATGATGCACATAACAATATAGTGAACAATTGTAAAATACATTTTTCTGAAAGTAATCACAAAATTTTAAGTTAAAAGAGCGAAATCTTTATACATTCTCTGATTTTTTGTATACCATCATGGCAGTTTTCTGTTGGACTAAAAGTTTTCTTCAATAAAAGGTGACAGTGGAAACAGAATGATGGACATTTGACATTCAAAACGAAAAACGAAAAAGGCAACAATTACAAATATCAACCATAAATAAACTCCACTTTAACACTACACAAATCTACAAATAGCAACAATCATCATTTACATTACTCAACATCAAAAATCACCACAATAATAACTACCACGAATATCAACTGTAATTAAAGACAACGACGACATCAGTAACACAATAATCACCCTAACAACAGAAAACACCTAGGGAATACGACACCAACAACAACGAAAAGCGTGAGCTACAAAGATTTAATTTTTTATTATAATTATTGAACACACTTGTCATCAACCTAAAATGTTTTGAAATAACTATTTCGTATTTTGTGCTATGCTTGACTTTAATTTACTTTAAATTTTGTAATAAAAATAGCATAACAAAAAAATGACACATAGCATATCGTAAAGTCATAAGAAGGCGACTTTTTCTCTTAAATATACTGCTCAACATAAAAGCAAATAAAACTTATATTTTTGTATCAAAATTATTAACAGTGTCCACATTAAATAAACGTAATAATTGCATATTAAGAAACCATAAAATATTTTGTGCAACTGAAGTTCGCTTTAGAAACAAACATAATAAAGCAGAAATTATGTAAAATTTAAACGTATTCATCAATAATTGTAATACTGACAGTAATTAAAATATATACTTAGATTATACACATACATATTAAAATATCCTTGAAATTAAATGCATACTTTTATAGAATTATAATTAAATTTCCTATTTTTATTCAAAAATAAAATGAAAACAAAAGGAAAAATAAATCCCTTTTTATTTTAATAAGAAAATGAAATAAGAGGATGACAGCATAAATACAAAGGTAGGTCCTATGTAGCAACACTTAGATTAGGGTGGACCTTAAATTTGCCCAGCGGTCCACATGGTAGGGCGGGATAAAGAAGGGCCCGAGCCTAACACCAGTGCTCGAGGATCAACTACAAAGAAGGAAAGATTAGGGAGCCCCACAATTATTTAAATTTTTTTTTTTAAATTTTTAATAAATATAAAATCAGTTTTAAAAAAAAAAAAAACTTCAAGCTTCAGAGTGCAGCCCCAGTCTAGCACGAGTAAATATATTTGTAGGTGCAGGTACACCATGGGCAGCAGCGAACCCACACCACTATCCCGAAACTGCTAGCGATGGCATCCCAGCTCGTGCTGCCGCTGACCATGATGTCCGCGACCAGGCACCCGATCGCCATGGGCGATTACACATTCTGGGGTGATTTTGGCTCATTGATCCCGAAATTAACCACCGTATTTTTTAATTATATCCAGTTTATGGAGAAGCTTACTTCGTTGAACTCAAGCGCCTCCGTTGTCTTTGTGGAGTGATTTGTAGTGTTTCACCGAGGCCGAGGCGAGGCGAAGTTCTAGTTGATCTCGGTCTCGCATCGTTTTATAAATTTAAGTCTCGCCTCGCCTCGGCCTCGGACGAGATCTTGCCATCACATGCCTCGCCTCGCCTCGTTCTCGGCCGAGACACCTCGGTAAAAAAGCGAGGTTTTTATTAAAATAAATAAAAAATTATAGTACATGTATCAGGGCTGAATGGCTGATCAAGCCTCAAGAAATAAAATATATCTTTTTATTTTTGGTGAATTGGATGAGATATGGTGAATTTAATTCTTTTCTTATATGGGAAGGAGAGGCACTGCCTATTTTTCCAAACCAAACTAAGCTATGAACCTTTTACAAACTATAAGAAAGATATGTACCAAATCTTATTTATCTACATCAAATACATAGATATTGAGATATGATGAAGTTAATTTTTTTCTTATATTGAAGGCATGGTACCGCCCATTTTATTAATTGAATCTTAGTTACCTTTACCTTTTATAAATATACCAAGTTTTATTAATCTGCATCAAGTAGTTGATAATAAAGAGTTTTTCAATAAGAGCGCTACAAAATTTTTTATAAATAAAACAAAAACGGTTTGGGATATCAATAAAATTCTTTATTCTTGTAAAGAACATTCAGTGCTATTTTCATCAATTATCGTCAATTTGATCTTGTAAGGATGTAGGCCAAGGTCTTTTCGCAAAGTTCGCCACAACGACGTCACAGAGATGCCCAACGCTTGAGAACGACGTGTGAGAGACTGATTTGGGTCTTCCTCTATTGATGCGATAGCGGCAGCAATATTCTCGACACTACGGGCACTCCTTTGTCTCACTGGCACGGGAACAATTTGTACTGTGCCTGTGGATTCAAATTTTTCCACTAGACGCTCAACTGTTGATCTGACAGGACGATTATGACGACCATAAATTGGACGTAGCGCTCTTAAAGTTGAGGCCACTGACTCCGAATTTCGGTAATAAATTTTAATAATTTCAGCTCGTTTTTGGATCGTATATCATTCCATGATAAAATGGCAAACCTTATTGAAGAGAAATGTCAAAAGAGCGGGAAAAAATATGGCGTTGTTTGCTGTCCCTATTGGTCTACTTTTGTAGCGTCTTTATTGAAAAACCCTTTATATGATGAATTCTGCATTTCTCTTATTTGGGGGTGGCATCACCCATTTATCGTAAACTATGTTACGGAGCTAATATGTATGTCAAGTCTTTCGTCGGTCGGTTGAACGGTTTAGGAGTCCATTAGCAACGAGCATACATATATTGATGTTTATTTATATACTAGCATTACGCAGTGCGTTTCGCTTCACCTTACCAGTTCTTAGAAAGACTATTAGAATAAATAAATTTCAATGCAGTGTTGTCAATAATGCAGTTTTGCTTATAGCCTTACATAGCCTTACATGCTTCCCTAATCGATCAATCGAGGCGTAGTCGTATAGAAGCTGATGCGATCCAAGCACTTCTGTGCATTAGCGCTTGGACCAAATCTGAACTCGTAAGTAGCACATGCGGGTTAAAAATAAAACAAAGCAGCTTACTCAAAATAAAATACTAAAATATTAGTTAAATATAGATTTTAATATAAAAATTACATTCATATTTTGAATCTGCATATGGGTCTTACGAGTTCAGATTTGGTCAAAACGCGCCTCGCTCTTGGTTTCAAAAACCACGCTAGGACGAGGCGAGGCCGAGGCGAGGACGAGGCGAGGTGCCGTGTGATCTCGCCTCGCCTCGGTCAAGCGAGGAAAGTTTATTTTTCCATCTCGCCTCGTTCTCGCCTCGGTCTCGCCTCGTTCTCGTAGTCAAAAACGAGGCTGCCTCGTAGCCTCGGTGAAACACTAGTGATTTGTTAATCTAAAGCGTCTTCGCAGCTTACATTAACGACTTCGTACACAATCACCTGGATACTTCCATTGTACAAAGCGACTTCACCGAGCGCCACCAAATTTCAAAGTCCAGGCAAATGGTTATATCATAAGTGTGGTCTGATTTTAGTTCAGACGCCCATGACTGTAGGTGCAGTCAAGGAGAAATTGGTCAGCCCAAGCTAATAACCTGTCCTTCCAGAACTATTTCACACCGATAATAAAATCACTACAGCTGAGCGATTTAATTTGGTCGGCGTTCCCGAATTTTCATAAAAACATCTCACGTAATTAATGGACGGCCCTAAACAAAGTTCAAATTGAAGTAAAACTTGAAAAACGCTTCAAATTAGGTCATCTTTAATGTTTTCTCGCAAAGTTACAGCTATTTTAAGGTGACATGAATTTGAAACTGTTTGGTTAATAAAATTGGGTTGTAGGGAATCAAAACTGATTTTAAAGATGAAGGATGGCGATTTTTTAATTAGGAAGTACAAGAAGACCGTCTATAGTTCGGTTTTTCGTTGAAAAATTCGAAAAAAGTTGAAAACTGTTGGAAAGTGTAACAAAGGCAGAAAAATTACCCACGGTACAATCCAGCAAAATTTTGATTAACAAATAGATTTTTTACAAACAGCAAATTTTATTATGATTGCTTACATAATTTGCTAGGTGTGTCATTTAAAGTTTACTTGTATGAGAAGTACCACGCGCACTGGTACTTTTTCGCCCACTTTTGATACAAGTAAACCACCGACGCTAAGTTTCATACCAATTGCTGCAATAATTCACTTTAAATAACGCTTACAACTTTATGTTAAAATTAAGGTGCCACACCCACTGATGAAATACCGTTGAACGTCATTTAATTTCAAAGCTTACTGTAGCCGACATCTCAATACCAAATTTTATTAACCCTTATGTTCGTAACACTTTCAATATACACTATTGCAAAATATATGTAGGTCTGGCTCTCTCTTTTAAAAATATGCCGAACATTCCGTGGGGCATATGTCGATGAAGGAAAGGACTACAATAAACACGTTGTTTTTCCTGTAGCCCATAACGTTGAGGTAAACAAGTCGATGCCTTTATGAAGGCAAGGACGTGGAAAGCATTCTACGACAGAGCGAAGTAAAATTATTAAAAACTCCATTTCGCTAGGTAAAACTTTTAAGGAAATTTAAAATGATATCGGATGTTCTGCGAAAATGGTTTCAAATACGATAAAATACACAAATAAATGAAAAAAACGAGGCTTTAATGTCCCCCTGGCACGTGAATTGTTCGCAAAGGCTTTCGATACATAATCCGTTTTTGTCTGCTACGGAAATAAAGAAAGTGCTTAATATAATAGCGAGTGTAGAAACCGTTAAAAGAAGACTCAGGGAAACCAATTTGAGTGCCCTGAATCCACGACGAGTTTCATTGCTAAAAAAAAAAATACATATCACAAAGATACCGGACTTTGCGCACGGGTATTTGGTATGGCCGCTTGCAAAGTAGATAAGCATTATGTGGAGCGATGAGAGTAAGATTGTCTTTTTGGTGGAAAAGGCAGTCATCAATATGTAAGGCGTAGCGCAAACACAGAATTTGATCCCTGGAATGATCTTACTCTCATCGTTCCACTCTACTTTGCAAGTGGCCATTTTAAGTACCCGTGCGCAAAATCCGATTTCTTTGTGATATGCATTTTTTTAAACAATGGAACTGGTTGTATATTCTGGGCACTCAAATTGGTTTCCCTGGGTCTCCTTTTAACGATTTCTACACTCGCTGCTATATTAAGCACTTTCTTTATTTCCGTAGCAGGTAAAAACGGATAATGTTTCGAAAGCCGTATTGAACAATTCACGTACCGGGGAGACATGGAAAGCTTTCCTCCTCGTGTTTTTCGTTTATTTTTGAAAGTTTTACCTTGCGAAATGGAATTTTTAATAATTTTACATTGTTCTGGCGTAGAATGATTTCCACGGCCCTCTTAAATGCAAAAACTTGAAAAAAATATTGCAGTATTATACAAAAATAATAGAACTTACATTATACGAACAATTTTTTTTAATAAGAGTAAATACCTAATCTTGAGAAGTAAAGGTATTAAACAGTGCTATTATTTTGACCGCTCGATATTACAAATTAATCAATATAATAGCACCGTTAGTACCGTTATTTTTTTGGAACAAAATGTCATGTGCTTATTTTCTGTACTTATCAGGTAACTATACTTTAAAAGATTAGAAGAAAAAAACGTCATTTGTTCGAAATATTTTCTTTCAATTCATAAATGACACCGCGGTGCTATTACTTTGACCGCAGCTGTATGTCGGCGTTGAAATGCTGTTGCTGTTGTTGTCAAAACAAAAAAAAAATATAGTTTCCTACGACGTAGTCTAAAATTAAGAAGAAATTTTTATGCAATTCACAGTTTATAGTAAAATTGTAATTTGGTAAGATTACCATCTGTCAAATCATAAAACTGTGAGCTCAAAAATTTATTGTTTGCAAATAATGTTTTTGTCACTCTCTTTCCCCATACGATTCTCTCACCAAAAAATAGCAAAAATTTATTGTTTAAGAATTTTGGTTTTTGTTACTATCTTTTTCCTATACGATTCTTTCACCAACATTGAAAACGAATGCAACATTCAAAATACATGCTTAAACACATGGTCAAATTTATCGACTAGTGGTAATTTGCATTTATATGGGAAACAATAACAACACAAGTTACCACCTCGTAAAATATTTTAAAATTAGAACTTTTTAATTTTACTAGCCAATTTACAATGAACTGTGAATTGCATAATTAATATTAATAAATGTTTTCTCTTATTTTTTGCTTTTATATTTTTATTTTCGAATTTATTTATGATAAATTTCAAAATTAATTTTAGCTAAATGCTATTTTAAAAATTTATTTAACTTAAATATTAAATTAAGCATTTTTGACATTTGAACGTTGACGCACATATCCCCATTCACACGACAGCTAACTTGTGCATCGACTCACTACACCGACGTAGAAATACCTAACTACTAGTCCGACGTATTTCGCATTCACACAACTAAAAACTACTCCGAAATCATACCGGCGCTCAAATTCGGGGTGTGTAAATAGCGGAATTGACGTACGAATTGTATGGAAGTTATGAATCTGCAGTGTGCCTGTTTAGACGATTCGTATCAGCAACAATGGGCTTTCCATAGAATGCGTAAAAATAAATTTAATAATTATTATTGAACGGTACCAAGTGGCACTTAATCACATAACTATATAGTCGCATATGTGAGTAGTATATAAATTGTGGATAAGGAATATGTTGAAAACATTGGTTTTTAAAACTCCGTCTTCTGGATTATATTTGTAATTTTTTTACCGTGTGTGTTAATGCGAAATTAGTGTGGCAACACTCTCCAATCGTTTGACAAGATGCGCTCTGCTCTTTGAGTAAATTTGGTAGAATTTAATTATAAATTTTTAATGAATCTAAAAATGGATTAACAATTTAGATAAAAAATCGATATTTTATGGTTATTATAGACAGACGTATCGCAACGCATAGTGAGAAGAGTGGCACAAATCACCGATACTTAAACGCTTGAATTCGACGACAGACGGCTACCGGTGTTTCACTTATTAAAATAGTTTTAAAAGGGAATAAGGCAAAAAAAATTCATAATGGCCTTGATCAAATACATGTCCGTACTGACAACCTGTTCCGTGTTTGCAGCTCTAATTTCCATTGTCTGGCAGGCGTTTCTGTCGCTGATGCAACTGAACAAAGTGACCACAATACTCACTGGTTTGCTGGCTATTGAAAGCTCATTGCGTCGACCGTTGGATCAGTCAGGTGTTGGTGGTCTGCTGCCTGTGCAACGACCACGCGTTGCCATTGGTTATGGTGCATGCACAGATTTGCTTATTAGTGCTACGGAGTTCTTGAATTTTACAGCAGACTACGTTCGAGAAATCGGTCCAGAATTCACAGTTGATGAAATCAATGATGAACGTGAATTATTGCAGACTTTTGCTTATTATTTCTCAAATGGCGCTGCAGCTGAGTGAGTTTAATAGTGTGTTCATAGAAGTAATTGAAAAAATCTTACATGGTAGAGTTTCATTTGCGGATTGGTGTGCAGTATAATTTGACTTGGCTTTATGTATGTTCTTGTTGAACTCAGTCAGACCTATTCTAAATAAAAGATCGCCGGTAAATTTGTGCAATTTGCTCCTATTAATAATGGTCCCCATTATATAAAAAACAATTCGGAAACGACATTCTAAACAAAACGATATTTTTAATTTCTCTTAACTTGGTCTCATAAATTGTTGAAGCGAAGGCGAACAATTTTAGATGATTTTTTTTTTTTAAATTAGCCTTATGGAAGGTAAAAGCATTATTGCCTATGGCTGCCATAAGAGCATAAACTAAAATTTCGAATGGTTTCCTGAATTGAGTTTCATATCAATATCAATGTGTTGATCGACTAAGCAATAAAGTTATCAAAAAAAGTCAATATTAGTTGTGTCTGTTTACTTTCGTAGTTAAATTTGTAGTTAAATCCGTAGTCAAATAATTTCAGAGAGAAGACCGCAATTTTTCTCAAAATGATATTTAACTAAAAAAAGTAAACAGACAGGAATTAGTTAAAAATGTAGTTATATGAGCCAAGTGTCAAAAACGAAAAATTTATTTTATTACGATCGTCAAATTTCGATTCGCTACAGATTTTTTATTTTGATTTAGTTAATCAATTTTATATTTCTATTTTAACAATATAGGTATCAGTTGATAGGGTATTTATTGAGATTTAATTTAGTGCGTAAAAGTTTCATATCGGTGCATTTATAAGAAAGAAAAATAGGTTCAAAAATTAAATTTGCACAAAAATGAAATTTTTATTTATTTATTTTTTTGAACAGCTGTTTGTTTTTTGACACTTGACAAAATTTAACTACAAAAATTCTTTTGGCGATTTTTGTTAACTATTTTTCGGAGAGAGAGTGAACAGCTGTTTATTACTCTCATTTTCGCGCTCATATTTAACTACATTTGGAAGTAAACAGACACGAGTTAGGCAGTTTTAGGCAGATTTAGGCAACAAAAGGCGCCTTAAGTTAACTTTTGGCGAGTAAACAGACACACCTATTATAAAGCAAGCCATTTACAAATACAGTAAAGGAGTTTTCAGTTCAAATCAATCCACAATTTTAATGGTCAAATTGTCACAAATTTGAATCAGGTTTACAGGTGTACATTTTTCCAATTCAAATGTAAACCTTATGATTTCCGGTGAAAATAAGTAAAAAATTGTTTTAACATTTTTGTGAAAAAATGTAAAATAAAAATGGTCCCAACCTAAGACTCTGTGGTGGATGTACTTGTGTTTGGATGCAGTTAGGATGGATATTGAGCATACATATTACAAATTTTAGAATTGAGCTCGGCCCATTTATGAAGAGCTGATTGCTGATCTATAGCGATCTAATAGAATTGGAGTCAACTTAAAAAAAAAACTTAATTTAGTTTTGCACAAGTCCTGTCTTTTATAACGTTTACTTAATTTTTTTTTCAAACGAAATTGTACCAGTAGTTCCTCAGGTTAGCCCCTCATATATAGTTTACTATATACATAGATTCCTTGTTATTCTTTCAGACGAATTATGCCCAATAGTACACTATTTCGCCAATTAATAAGCCGAGCCAAAACACAGCATAAGGACTCCATTAAATGGTTTATTGGTGGTAATGCACCATTAATGGGCATACGATTTTTTACTGAAGGTGCTGATGTGCTACTGGGCGCACGTATGTCACGTAAATTGCGGCGATTAATGCCGGATGAAATCAAACTTGCCGGTGATTTAATTGATGAGGATGACATACATATCATACTAGAGTATAAAGCCGGTGTAACATGGGGACCCTTCACAGCACCACGTGCTAATCGATATATACTGCACAACGATCAAAATAATCCTCATTTGAATGCCGCTGAACAATTCGCAGATGCAGTGCAAAAATTTGAGCCTCGCCTTTTAGTAATAAGCGGTCTACAGATGATGGATAGCTACAAATTCGCACCTGGTGTCCGTGAGGCACGCCTACTGAAAGTACAAGAGCTGGTGGTGTCTCAACCGCTTACAACACTGCAGCATTTCGAAATGGCCAGCTATGTAGAAATCGAATTGTTGCAGCAATTACGAAAATATGTTTTACCCTATGTCGATTCGCTAGGCATGAACGAGCAAGAATTGGATAATTTAAGTCAAGTTATGCAACATGGTCGCATAAAACTTGCCTCCGATTGGAATCCACGTGTTGCCAGCACCTTAGATCAAATGCGTAAAGTTTTTCAAACGCTAGCGCAGAATTACTTTGAAAATATTGAAGAAAAACAGCGTCGTTTGCTCTCACGTATTCACGTGCATACACTGGCCTATCAGGCAGTACTTACGCTCAAGGGTGCACAATGGCAGAATGCCAAAGTGGGTGCTGCAAAAGCGGCGCTCACAGCGCATCGTTATGTGTGCCAAACGGATCAGGTATGTTCTTATGAGTGCCAAAAATATACATAAATGATTGCAAGGTTTTGTCGGTACTAAGCTATTGGGATCTAAAGATAAAGAATGAATTGTTTGCTCTGTTTATCATGCAGTAGTAGTCTCTAAAATTTATATTTTGCAGATTAATCCGGAATCAGCTACACTTATACTCGATGATAGTTTTGCCACTACCGCTCAAGTTGATGCGCATCGTGTGAAATTTAATCCACAAAATCCAGTACCTTGCTGGGATGAAAAAATTGAAGGAGCAACCCAATTGCTGGAAATTGAAATTTGTGTTGCACCAGTTCTAGTGTGCCGTGTAGCTAAAAAAACAGCAGGCGCTGGTGATAATATTTCAGCTGCTGGCCTATCACAGCAAATTTAAAAATACAACGGCTGCTCAACACTTTACAATCCCAGGCAAGCCAACACAATAATCAGCAATTAAGCAACCACAAACATTCCCTATTGAAAGACAAAATTCAGTGACCTTATTAAATTAAACTACAAAAAAGATATATATACATTAAGTATATGTTAGCGTGTTCGCTAATCTGCGCTAATGCAGATAATGCGCCGCTAAACGGTTTCAAACTTTCTAAATCCGAAATCGTTTAACATTTATTTGTTATTAAAGTAACCTTAACAAAAAAGAAAATTGATGATGACACTGTTAATTCCTTCACTTATTTTAGACATTCCAACTACAAGTTTGATTATGTTAAGAATTTGATGCAATTGAAATGTTTTCAATGGCTCTTACAAAGGATATTTTAATTTAGTTTTAAGTATTTAGTATGTGTGTTCAGCAAAGCAATAATTGTTGTTGTCATCGGTACATTGTTCCCTTTATAGTTTACATATATTAATTTAAAAAAAAAAGCCCCAGAACAAAAAAATTAATACTATCGCAAATTAATTGCTAAAAATTTGCTCAAATATATTAATCGGTGTTTGTTTTGATGCTCATACTATTAAACATAAAAAAGTATCGTAAATTAAATAGTTAAATTTTTGGTTTTACATATTTAGGATCGCATTTATGTTCTATTTAATTATTTGTTTTAGTCAAACAGTCGTTTACTTTTTAGTATATTGATTTTAGGTACATGTCTTCACAGCTAACTCAAAAATAAGATTTTAAACAATGTAACGTTATTTAAAATAAATTCTAAAATGTTTTTAATTGTATGAAGTGTTAAATTTTGCAGGTACACGTATATCAATCAAAAATTCGACTTTGAACTTTTTGTAACTTAGCGCTTTTTTGAAAGATGAAAAACGATGTTTTTCGAAATATTGGGACTTATTTAAAACTTAATAATAAAAAATTTTTACAAAAAAAGACCTAAGCCAAAATAAAACCAACGATTCTATAAACAAAAAAGGTCGAATAATTTTTCAATTAATTTATGATACTATGGACGGCGCGCCAATCAGTCAACTAAAAATAGGACTATACAAGAAACTAAACAGAAATTGCAACATCAACAGTGCAATTAAATCATATAACAACATAAATAAAACAAGTGCAAGTGTAAAATCGACGATCACTTTTTTGATTAAATGCAGAAAAGGAGGAATTATTCCTAATTTTATCAATAACAACAAAAAACATAAATCAGATGTTTGAGATAAACAAAAGTATCCCGCCAAAATGCAGAAAAAAGTTACAAAAACATATCCAGTGTTTTCAAAATAAAATACTCAATCTCCTAATAGAGCATAAACATGACTTACTGAAAGACACAAAGATTGATCGGCAAAAAACAATAACTACGATCATGAGAAATTTAAAGAAAGGGTACATAACACTTTTATTTGTGATGACGAAAAAATAGTATCGTTCGACGTAGTCTCATTATTTCCAAGTATACCAATAAACTTAGCATTGACAATTATAGAAAAAAAGTGGGATTTAATAAAAACATTTACAACTATGTATTCCCAAAAAATTATTTATGGACATGCTAAAGTTTTGTATAGTTGACAATAATTATTTTAAGTGCAATGACAAAATATACTTACAAACAAAGGGAATGCCAATGGGATCACCGGCTTCACCGATAATATTTGACATTGTTATGGAGGACTTACTTGACACTTGTATGCACGATCCTGACATAGAACCTAGAGTTTTGACGAAATACGTAGATGACATTTTTGCTATAGTTAAAACTGACGAAATTCATAAGGTTTTAGAAAAATTTAATAGCTTTAGAAGAAGAAAATGACAGATTACCATACCTTGCCACCCTGATTATCAGGAAAGCAAATCAACTAAAGCTGAATTGGTACCAAAAACCTTCTGCATCTTATCAATTTTTATTCCAAACATACGAAAATGACAATTATAAATACTGCAAAGAATTTATTTACAAGGGTGCTGACAATAAGTGACAAAGAATTTTTCAAAGAGTAAAATAAAGACAATTTTATACAAAAACGATTTCCCTAGACGAACGATAAATGATTTAATTAAAAAATACATAAGGACTAAAAATGATCAAAGGCCGGAACGCAAAAAAGCTACTTATAGGTCAATGACGGGTTTACAGAGAGGTTCGCAAAATTGAATTTTTTTGACAGCATAACTATTGCTAAGAAAGCGGACAATGTAGTTGGACAATTTTACAGTAAGACAAAAAGTAAAATAGACAAACTTGACAAATACAACTTAATTTACAAAATTTCTTGTAACAGTGACGGGTCCAACGTATGCCCTAAGGTATAAGTTGGCACGACTAAAACTGAACTCAGGACAAGACTCTCAGGACACCGATCATGACCATAAGAATAGAACTGGACAAGGACATAGGACTGCACTTTCGGCACACTGTGCTGATTTAGGACATCATCCGAATTTTGATGACGTTAAAGTTTTACAAGAAGAGAATAATTATGACAAGAGATTAATGCTCGAAATGCTCCATATAACCAATACTCCGACAAACATTAGGATGAATTTTAAGAGTGACACTGAAAATTGTGCTCACATTTACCATGCCCTAATAAATCATTTTTAGTTCTAATTTAGACCTCATTAAGTAAAATTTATAATATTAATTATTGTGTTAGTGTTTCGTTTTTTGTTCATTTGTTAAGATTTAACATTTTGTAATTATTAAAATGTATTGTATTGTTTTTATATTTTTTAGTCTCCCCTGAAGATGAAAAACGATGTTTTTCGAAATATTGGGATTTAATTAAAACTTAATAATAAAAAATTTTTACAAAAAAAAGACCTAGAGCCAAAATAAAACCAACGAATCTATAAACAAAAAAGATCGAATAATTTAAGTTTTCTAAAATATCTTTATTTTTATGTTTCTGTATTCAAAAATATGCAGCATGCTTTTTAGGACATGTAAATATATGGTATGCTGCTGTTCATGATCGCCTGGTGCTTGGTTAGTTTTCAAATCGCTTGTTTAAAAACGTGGATTTTGAGAACGTGGATTTGAGCAATGATGGTAATGGACTTTGAAAACGTAGATCTGAGAACTTTAAAATACTTTAAGATTAGATCAACTATCGATAGCTTCAATAATATATTTAAAAATAAAATTTATGTAAAATATTTACATATATACATATATATATATGTTTACACTATATTAGTGTAAAAGTACTTACCTTGGGGAAACCGATATCCCCCTTAGATTCGCGGCAGGCAAGTGGTTAGCAATTTGAGGCTAAAGCCTTAAAAGAGAATTTTAAATTATTTGATCTTTTCACAACGAAATATTCATGAATAAGTTTCGCATTGGAATCAGGAATACAAAATAGTTGTGAACGGTTGTCAACTTTAAAATCACACCAGAAAAATCAATATTCTTAATGAATTTTAAAGTGGTTATATGGAGCGTATTTGTCAATCACATGTATAACTTGTGTCAAGTCGATTTTATTGACAAACATAATAGGGCCTACAATACTTATAAGCGAATGCTTTTATAGTTCTGTTTAAAACTTTTTTCTATTTAAAGAAATAAGAATGCATACAATTTTCTAAAAATAAAATTATAATTATATTTGCTTAATAAATCCCGCCCGTATTTAAACTTACAATTCACAACTGTTGAATGCTTACTTAAGAATTTAGTTATTTGTTTTATTTCTATTAAATACAAAACCCAATGCTGCTATTGTTGCGCTCCTCACAGACCTGGCATCACGTACGCAATGTTATCTAGTGTTGCTGTCAGATTTTCATTTAAGTCTTTTCGTTTCTCCAGTCCCGGTATGCGTGTAGTCAAACACAATAATGGTCCAACTGAACAAAGCAGACTATCGAGCAACACCGATAAACTGCCAGAAACGGTGATTTGACCTTCATGTTCCTTAAGGCGTTCACCAATTATGGACAAACTTTCTCCTAGTAATTTTAAATGCGCTGCCGCATCGATGGGTTCAATGCCAGACAATGGTAATTTTATGTGTGCCAGTGAGCTCGTACTAGCGGTGTTGGCCTGCGTCGTCGTCATATTAACATGTGAACCAAAACTTGAATTATTGTTATTGTGATGTGTAATAGACTTTGTGCTAGAGGCGCTGGTGGTGGATGTGTTATAATGCAGTGTGGAAGCAAGTTTTAAGTGTTGTGCATGCTTTTCTGGGTCTGGCTTGCGCCCACGTTTACTTGTTCCAGTCCCGGGACCACCACCACTATTGCGTTTGTTTTCTTGTGGTAACTTCTGTTGTTGCTGCTGCTGCTGTTGTTTTTCAGCAGCAAGTTTTATTGTACGACTCGTTGTGGCACGGTTTAGAAAGGAGTTATTTGCATTCGCTGCTATGATAGCATTATTCGCGGATTCAGATGCGAATGCCGTTGTTTCCTGTTTTTGATTTTTTACAGCTAATCGTTTTGCTTTGCGACGCCACATGTTTTTTTCGTTATTGGGCACGTTTGCCCAAAGTTCGCTCAAGCGACGTGCTGTGTTGGCAAAATCTTTAATAGAAAATAAAACTTAGTCATTGTTGTAACATTAATACCTTATTAAGTTTACCCAAATCCTGCTTAATGCCAAACTTTGAACTTTTACGAAATTCACGCGCCCACAAACTGTATGCTGTAAATCTTGTTTTTCCTTTGTCTTTTCGCTGAATTTTTCCAGTGACAATGCGTCCATCTTTTAACATTTTCTTTTTATTGGCTTTCTCAGTCATATACAACGATTGACGCACTTTTGATTCACCAGCAACTTCTGCTTCAGCCTCAACCCCTTCAACAATGTCTGCGACAAGTTCATCCAGTTCATCCTCATCATCATCATCGTCTGTGGTCATACGCGCCATAGCACCAGCTCCAAATGAGCTTTCGCTGAGACGCGCATTTGGATTCGCTCCATCGTCTAGCAGTTCATCATCAGTTGCCACATCATCTAATGATGCTGATGAGACGTTTTCTCCGTGCTTTCTCCTCCACGCTGCGTCTGGTAATGGTGGGCGACCACGGGTGCCGCGAGAAACAGTTTTTGGTGTTCGCTTCGGCTTAATGGGTTTGTCTAACTCATCAGGCGATTGAAAATCAAGCAACTTAGATGATTTTTTACGTACTCGTCCGCTTCGTGATACTCCAATCACTTGAAAATCTGTTGTGGTATAATAAGTCAAATAATATTAATATATTTTTTATATGTAAAGCCTAGTTCACCTTTTGCTCCTGCTGCATTAGGCGGAGTTTCCATAATAATGTGATTTTTTTAAAGTTTTTATTTTTCCACAATTTGTTTTTACTTCTTTATTCCTTGTCAACAATAATTGACAATAAAAATGTAGAATTAGAGGAAAATGAAGCAAACGCAATGACAGCTTGTCAACTTTGTCGGAAATTACTAACGTCATATACGTGCCTTTTGAATTTATAGCGTCAAAATTCAATTTGTTCAATAAATAGTGCTGCCAGACTTCGAAGAAACAACTATATTCAGTAGACAATCCATTAGTAGTGGCTTACACTAGGAAATTATTCTTGTTTGTTGGCGAAAGGAAAAAACGAATAGATCGAAGTACAGAATTTGCGTATGTCACCAACAGAATACGAAAATCACAAAAAAAAAATAGACAACAAATTCTTTTACAGAATTTCCTAGTGTAAGCCATTAAGCCAGTTATTCACAAATTTTCTTAAGTCGACGTTTATACGAGGAAACTTTTTCCGCAAAGTTTTCTTGTTTTAAGGGAAGAGGGAAAACGAAAAGGACGAGGTAAAAAATATGTCATATGTCGCAAACGCAAAACGAGAATCACATAAGAGAGTAGACAAGAATTTGCCTCTCAAACTTTCCTCGTCTAAACGTCGACTAATGGAGGTGAATGGCTTGTGAGTTCAGGTTGTAAAGTGTGAAAATAAAAAGCATAGACTAAAGGTCTATGATAAGAAGTCGCATTGTATGCACAGTTTCTAAGTCTCCGAAAATTATATTTTCTTATTGTATTTAAGACCTATAAATTAAAAACCTGCTTTTTTAAATGTTTTCACTTATTCTATGATATTTCTTAACTAAAATTTTTTCTATATCTTTTGCTAAAATCACAAAAATATTTCTTTTACCACCGACGATGTTGATTGGTGTATTTTAAATGCAACAGTTAATATGCACAAAATGTCAAACTACCAATATGAATGCTTAAAAAATGTAAACAAATAAAAAGTGACAGCTATATTTGGCGCGTATTTTTTTATTGCAATGATTTGCTAAAGGAAAATTCAGGCAATAAGAAATTATCAGGTGAAAAACATTTTTAATCTGCGTAGGAAGAATTAGCTGAAATTTGAAATTACGCAAAGAAAAAAAAAAAAAAAAAAAATAGAAAATTATTAAAGCTCAAAGTAAATATAAAAAGTTTTTCATAAATTTGCGTGATTTTAAGTGACCTTGATCACTTCTATCAGGATGACTACGCCCCATCACATACGCTCAGTGCTTTCAGAAATTCCTGATCGATTGGAAGGCTTACATGTTGCCATAACACCCACCAATGACTTCGCCGATGATCCGACTCCAGCGATTGTACCAAATCTGGATAATCAGGTTGCGAACATGTCGCTAAATCAAATGGATTTTAATATTTCACCACTACCATCGCCAGACGAGTTAATAATACGTCAACGTGGACGACGACGCGTCACACAAAATTGGTCACCAGATAAAATGCAACCTCCGGTACGTAGCCCCTTCCAACGCACACCCACTAAAGTCATTACGAGCGGCATGATTCTACGCAGTTCGCCACGCAAACGGCTCTCGATGGGCACAACTCCACCAGAGGTACCGATGACGCCAACAATCAATTCACCTGCAAAAATGCCAGTTTCACCATTGGTAACAGATCGCTCCTCACCTCGCAAACAATTGGCAGCTTCAGCATTGGCTGCCAAAACACAGCTATGGCCATCCACACCTGTTGTGAAAAAGTTACGAATGGATGATCGTCCTCTAGCGCAACTCAATAGCGAAACGCCGTTACCGCTTCTGTTAAAAGCTTTAAGCCAACAGCAATTGGTCGACATAATTGTGCAACATGTAGGCTATGATGCGACCTTAGAGGAAAAGCTACGCAGTGAATTGCCACTTGCAGATATAAGGTAAGAGGCTTAAATACTAATTATTTCATTCGACATCATTCGTCCATCTTTTATATGGTACATACATATGTATATGAATCTTCAAATATTGTACCAATTTCTTTAAAAACTAATAATTTTTCTCTTTCAGTCTAATGGAACAGGAGTTACAGCACTGCAAGCGAAACATTTTTAAGTCGCTGCCCACTTCACGTCTTTGTAAAAAGACCGACAGCGTTGCTTACGCACGCGCTGTTACGCATTTATCTGAATTCAAAAGAATTCTGATGACACAGGCCAAACAGTTGTATGATGCCACACACTGGGATGCGTTACTTGATTATGTGACGATGTCATGGAATTATGTGCGAGCCACACCCATTTGGGACAATACTGTTCACAATACCGTGCGTCGCCAGTGTTTTAAAGTACTTTCCTGCCACTGCATTGCTGCTGTTAAATATGGTGGATTACGTTTAGGCGCGCATCGTTTGCATACTTTGGAACGTAATCTTAAGGAGTGGACCAAGGATTATGAGGATATTTTATCATGCGTAAACGCACTAAACAAAACTTTAGTAAAGACGCGTAATAGTTTGTAGTTTTATATGTAAAAATCCATTTTACACATTTTTAACAAAAAAAAAATTACTAAGGATTCTTTAGTATCCGGTTTCTAGTTTGTAAGGCATTGATTTTTTTATTCGACTCATTGAAGCGTATTGACTAATTGTTATTGAATGAAGTTGATTGTTTAAAATTGACGGATAGTTTCTATATCATTCATCTTACATACGTGTTTTTGTTGCAATCTAAATTATATGTAAGGCATTTTATTATTGTAAAAATCATAATCACCGTTGTTTCACATTTAGCTATAAATTATTTTTACTGTGAACGTATCTTAATTACATTTTACAAGAGTCCTAGGCATGATTAAATTTATTTCAAATTATTTATATATGATTCACGACTCTTTTTAGAGATATGTGCTTGCCTTCTTTTGTATTTGAAATTCATCAGCAAGGCTTGTACTGAAAGAATTCGTCTAAGCGCGACGATCGCTATGAGCTTCAAAGTTTACATTTAATAAAAAATTTGTAAATTAATATGGAAAAATATTGCTGTTTACCTCTAGCTGATGAAAATTATCTACCAAATAAAGTGGTTTGACTGATTTTGGAAAAATGTACTACCATAAGTTTGGAGCAATTTTTCGCGTTATAGGTACAAAATTTGAATTTTTTCAAAAGGGGAGCTATTCCGATTTCAAGTGAAGTATTTTCATATACTAGTGATGCCAAAAAATAGTTGTCATTTTTGACAAACCTGTTCGGTCTTCTTGAACAATGTGCTCTAGCTCATGGATGCGCAGCCCATAGCTCGTTTAGCTCTTCCAGCTCTTGCAACAATAAAAAAATATTGAGCTCATCTCTAGCCCTCCGTTGTTTGGGCTAAATCATTTTGGTCCACAAGCACTGCATTTTGTTCCTGTAATTTTTTCTTCAACACATCGACTAGTTCAACTCATGCCGGTACGCAAGTTAAATAATTTCGGACCGCATTCATCGCGTGTATTTTGTTTCTGTAATGTTTTCTTCAACGCACTTAATACTTGTGTGATTTTGTTTTCAAGTTATTTGCTCCTTCAGCTTGGATTTTTGTTTACATGCAATTATCTACCAAATAAAGTATTTTGGGAAAATATAAAAATATACTGACTGCCATAAGAAATTAAACAAATATCGGCGGCGAAGTGTTGAAGAAACTTCAAATACATGTCTTTCAGATATGTATTTTTGCCAAAAAGCAGTCGGTACAAAATTGCATGAATCGGGAAAATAGAGAGAATTAAAAGCAGTCGCTAATGACCATGCATGACGAAAGAATTTTTGAATTCCATTTTGCTCCGTGAAGACATAAATGACGAAGGATAGATGACATATTATTGAACATATTGTTAACTTCTCAGAAAATCATGTTATATAAATGTGGTTTAAGCCAAAGCAAGCATCTGCCAACAATTACCAGGTTTAATTGTTCCATCTATTGTTTTTGTCATGATTGCTTAAGAAAAAATATTGACCGATTTTTATAATTCCATTCATATTAAAGTTCGATAAATTAATTTTCAAATATAAGTCATGCTACTATTAAATAGTTTTAACTTCCAAAAGAAGTATGAAGGTGATCTGGGATGGTTTAATCAATTTTTTAAAGATAAGATTTTTCGAAGTATCAGTTCACTGCGGTGTTATAGGAAGAGTGAAGTACAAATCTCGAACAATTATAAATCTTCCATGAACATTTTGCTCGAAAGAAAATGTTCCTATGAAATCTGGTGGATTAAGTCTGGCATTCCCTAAATAAAGTAATTGTTTCCTATTCATATACCAAATGCTGATGTGTTTTTGACCTTACAGTATCGTTGAATAATTCGTGACTGATGGAAGCGTTTATATCCACTATCCAGTAATTTACACTAGTTTTTCGGTCATAAATAACACGATCACAGTGGCTTTTTGCACCTTCATGTTTTCGACTTACAATTTATAGCTTTTTACTTGCTTTATTTTTATACCATTATTAAATTGTAATTTACAAGGGTTTAATAAGTTCCGTAACTTATTTATACTTGATTTAAAAGAACTTCATTGCAGCCCACAAAATGGACTTATTCCAGTGAATTTATTGCCAAAAACTTTTCTTATAACCATTATACACTGGTACCCAAACAAAATATGTATTGATAGCAAGGTTGAAAAGCAGCAGCAGACGGTTCGAAACTAATTCGGAATTAATTTAAAATTTATTCAGAGCAATCAAAATTACAGAAGATTTTCCATTTTTATTGTATTTGTATACAACAGATTGACTTTAAGAAAACAAGCGTATAACTCTTACATTATTTGAGATAAAGCAAAATTTTGAATACTTCATATATTTTGTCATCGACAATTGTTCATTTTAATTGATTACATTGAAATGCAAGTATGTAATTTAAGAGTTGGAGTGTCAAAAATATATTCTCTGGAGGTTTTAGGAATTCAATGACTATGAATGAGCTGTCTTTCGTTTGTCTCTTAAAAACTTAAGTCTTA
Source organism: Tricholauxania praeusta (assembly GCA_949775025.1). NCBI lineage: Eukaryota > Metazoa > Arthropoda > Insecta > Diptera > Lauxaniidae > Tricholauxania > Tricholauxania praeusta. The sequence continues at coordinate 59,409,457 of OX459028.1, read as the reverse complement.
TCTGTTCTTAGCTGGCTGTATTTGGGAAGTGAAGTTGTATTTGGGAAGTCTCAGATAGGACCGTAGATTACTTAAATAATTGTTGCCTTTATCCTGAAATAAAAAAAGATCAAACTATATAAAAAAACAATAATTTAAGCATCATTTCATTCACTTACTTTAGTGTTACGTTTCCCCAACAATTCATTTGGTATAAAAAAAGAAGAAAAAGTTTAATTTGCTGTTTGTTTAGGTCTACATTTTTTACGCAATTTTTGGCATATTCAAGTGTTGAAAATAGGGAAAAGGGCGAAAAACTTACGGGTATATTTATTAAAAATTAAGTTAAATTCAAAACATCATGCATTTTGTTAAACTAATTAGGATTTTTAATTTTTATTTAGTGCAATTATATTATAAATTACAATTGTTATTTTTCGATTACTATTGGTTACCTTATTAAAACAAAATGCACAATTTTATATATGATATCTGATGAAATGTTCGTCGTAATAAATCAAAATGACAATAGCTGCTAGTTGGTATCGTTCGAAGTTTTCGGTGTAGAATTGTTGCTTCCCATAATGAGCATAGGTTTGCCAGGTTCACGTTCACTTCCATAAATTTTGCCAGCCTTCTTTGCCATCGATCCAAGAAGCTCTTGAGAAACTTTATGTGCTGAGCGAAGCGAAGATGCCCATTCCTTTAAGCCGATTTCATCCGAATTAGTCAAAATGATTCTACCGTCGCGAATTCCATCATTTACCCGAATTTGAATGCATTGTTCACCCTTATATTGAAGAAAATCGGATGAGATTTCTTCTACTTGATCCATAAATATCAATTCCGGCTTATTATTGCCACTTTCGAAATGCAGTTCTAATCGATTTGGGTAAAGTTTGGCATAGCGTGTCTGCCACAATGACGCAAATGAACCACCCAATTTTTTCATATAGCCATGGAGTATACAATCCGATTCTTTTTCATTGGCATCAAAATGCAGTTTTTGTTTAGATTTCTTCTTTTGTTCCAGCTTATCAGTTTCAATATTAACGGTTTCAAAAACAGTTTCGGCAACTTCTTGCTGCCACCTTTCAGAAATCGTTAACGAAAAATATCTGTATAGTTCCTGATCAGCATCTGTTAGTTTAATACCTTTTGTGTCCTCTTCGTCAAATGAACCAATATCGAATGCATCGGCCGCGTTCACTTCTCCTCTTGGAGGAATCAATGGTGGCGTGTATTTTTGAATATATGCCTGGTACCAATCAATTCCGGAAAAGAATGGATGCATCTTCACTTCGTCAGCACCATGGCCCATACATCCAAGTCGTTTGTTTACTTCCCTCTGAAGTAATAAATTTAAAAGATTTTTGAGTTCTTGACTAAATGTATCCGGAAGTTCGACATTCATGGTGAGCGTCATTCTATCGATTTCGTGTTTATCTTTGGTTTTGTGCTGTCTAAATGGTGAATGTCCCTTAAGAAGTTTGTACAACATGCAGCCAAAACTAAACCAGTCTGCACTTGAATCATATGTTGTACCTTTGGAGAGTACTTCTGGTGCCATATAACCGTGGGTACCGACAGATGCATGTGGTTTTTTACGTGAAAAGTCACATGCTAAGCCAAGATCTGAAATTCGCACATGCCCATTTTCGTCAAGTAAAATATTGGCTGGTTTCAAGTCCCGGTATACGATGGAACGTTTATGCATATGTTCCAATCCTAATATAACTTCTGCAGCATAAAATTTCATCTCATCCTCATTGAATACACCATGCTGAGATAAATGATAGTGCAAATCGCCACCATTCATTAAATCCAATATGAAGCACAACTTATCCGGAGTATGGAAAGCGTAAGTCATGCACACTATAAACGGGCAGTCAACACCAGTGCTAACCCCTTGAAGCATAGTACGTTCATTCAACGCCAGCGTTTCTCCCTGCTTCATTTTAATACGTTTTTTATCCAAACATTTCATAGCATACATTTTACCTGTATCAGCCTTACGACAACCGTATACCTCACCAAATCCTCCACGCCCAATTATCCGGTGCACACTGAAATCATTCATGGTCAATTGGATGTTAAGTTCCATGTTTTTCCACTGACAAAAACGAGTGAATTTGTCACTTTCCAAAAATTTCTTAAATGGTTTTCCTTTAAGGTGGTTGAAAATCTCTTCAATGTAGGGTTCAAACAAAGTAGTAGGTACTTCGTTTTTAAGCAAGTATTTCTGAACATCAGCTACAGCTTCTTTTGAATACTCATACGTGTGGGAAAGCATCTCTTCCATAATAAATTCATCGTAAATTTCTCGAGCCAACTTTCTGCGTTCTTCATAGCATTCCGTTTTCTCGAAGTTTTTAATCTGTTCGTAAAATCGTAATTCTTTAATAGGTTCATCTGAATCATTCTCGCAAAAGTCCTTAAACAGCAGGTATCCCAGCACTTGATTGAAAATTTTATTGAAGTTCAATTCATTTTCCTTTTCAAGATACTTGTACATAACGCTTCGCACACTTGGATCGGGAAGTATCACTTTTTTACTTGCCCTTGCAGCTGGGGTACACTTGGATTTCTCCATAGCCATAAGGTAACTAACGTCGGCCAAAACTGCCTCCAAGTCGGCCATTGTGATGATTTTTACAATATTTAATTAGTCCACTTTAAAATTACAAATGTTTGTTTTTAAAACACATTAAGGGAGGCGTCAGTTATAGAAAAGTAAAAATAAATTTAGCCATGTTCCTTTTCTCTATTAAAATGGACTATGAACGAAACGAAGATAAATTTATGTATATTGTAAACATTCTATGTGCTAGAGCGAGAAAGCAAGAGATTTCGACTTCTACTCCCCCTTAAGATTCCAACGTCTTGTTTTCATTATTACGTTTTGTGAACAAAAATAAAAATATTGCATTAAATTCAAAAACATAAAATATATGTTAGAGAGCGATAGCATCATATATTTTTTTTACCTTTTTCCTTGCGCTGCCTGTCCCAACATTTCCAATGTAGTGAAACACAAAGGAAATGTCAAAATTATTGACATATCCAAAATTGTTGTCCTTGAGTGATGCCAGATCAAATAAATTATTCTTTTTTGTAATGTAAATTGTAATATAAATAAGGGAACGAATCAAATATGCAATTCACACTTCATAGAAAAATTTCAATGTATCAAAATTACAAACTGTCAAATTATATAACTGTGAGCGCACTTTCTTTGACGTCTTAAGTTTTACTTAAAGGGCAGGTTTGAATTTATCGAATATAAACAACAGAATTTAGCACCGCGCAAAGTATTGTAAAATTACAACATTGGAACTTACAACAAACTGTGAATTGCACAAATGTATTCAAGTAGTTGCTAATTATTCGGAAAACTGTTAACACTTGCTCTCAATAACTCCAAATATGGCATATTTCAAGTTCAGGTCCATCGATGACGTGCACCATTTGCCAAATTATTTCCAAATAATTTATACAATAGCTCTTTAAATACTTTTGGCGCAAGTCAGTCTACCAGTATCAATAGAAAGAAACTTTCAAGTCGTAGTCTATGGACCGCTCCATAGGAATGGACTGTTTTTAAGAAATTTATGAACGAAAAAACACAAATTTGTTTAAAAATTTAAATGTTTTATGTAATTGGAAGTATTGCGACTTCACTTAATATCGCCATCACTGTTACTGCAGCCGTATAGCGGTGTGCTTATTTGAGGTCATCTCTAGTAAAGTATGACATTGGCAGAGGCTTGCGATCGTCAATTAACTTATCCAGCGCAATACTTGAATACATGCAGTGGACAGTATATTTTTATAGTAATATTTCATCGTGGGCCGTTTTAAACCTGCACCATGGTCAATGTGTTGTACTATCGAGTGATTCCTTTGCTCTCATTCTGAAGTTGGTACTGCGTAGAGCAAAAAAATAAAGTACGATGAGCTCTTTTTATATCAGGGCTCATAGGATCATTCAGAGGTAAAACCTCGAGTTGGGGACAGTATTGTAGTGAAGATTTAATCAAAAAATAAATTAGTCTTTGAATGTGACGAAGATGTGAAATGTGAAGACCTTATTTATCGATTTTGAAAACGTACGAGGTTACAGGTACTACACACCAGGGACGTGAACCGGGTGAAAAATTTGGTCGGTTCGGTTCGAACCATTTTTGCACTTTTGAATTGGTTCGTCACGGTTTTTGTTTACTTTGAACCGGGGTTTTGGTTCAGTTCAGCGGTTCGGGAATAAAAAAAAAACTGCAAATTTGTGTTATTTTTATTCAGTAACAATCCAAAAGAATATAGAAAATTATATGAACATAAAATTTGTGGCATACGCTATAAGTACGTAGTAATAAATTAGTATTTGAGAAAATTTGCAATAATCTAACAAGCCCTCGTCAATATTTCCCAGCAGGTCTCCGAGAATAAGTTTTAGGGTAGAAAATTTCCTCTCTACCGAAACCTGGGTTGCTGAAACATCATAAATAACTTGAGCCAATTTAGATAATTCTTCGGCAGGGTAGTTATTCCAAAAGTTCAAAACATTAACATTATTTGAAAGCCGCTTTATATTATCAAACGATTTGATTGATTCTATTAATGATTTATTTTTGAACTTCCCTATTTCTTTCAAAATTTCATCAATTTCCATATTTAACAAAAAAAAAAAAAAAAACAAGTGGGAAAAATTTATCCATTGAAAATTGGTCAGAATGAACCCTCGAACCGTTATAAGAAGTGGTTCGGTTTTCGGTTCGGATCAATCATTTGTCGAAAATTTCGGTTCGGTTAATGGTTCAGTTAATTATTAAAAAAAAGCGGTTTTCCGGTTCACGTCCCTACTACACACAGTTCTCTGTCGTGTTAAAAAGTATTTTTCTGAACGTCCTCAATTTGTGTTCTGGTCATCTAATAACTCTAAGTACTAAAAGATGAAAATCAATTTAATCGATTGGCTCGGACACATCAAGCGAATGAAAGATAATGCTATAGCAGAGAGAGTTTTTAATTCAGAGCCACCCGGCTTAAGGTGAAAATTCAGACTGAACTTGGCCAATTGATCACATAGTCTAGCAAACTGTACCTAAAGAGCTTGGCGCAGTATTTGACGGAGATGGATGACTAATTAGTTTAGTTCAGGCTTTGACGCTTAGTGATTTTCTATCCCAAGAGTAAGTAAAAAATTTTTATCAAGTATACTTTTATTCAAAACACGTGTTTTTTAACAGTCAGGTCCAGTTTACTTTCATGGGATGCTAGATTCCAAAATATTTTTTTTTTTTCAAAACAACTCGTAAGGTTTTCGTTGACTTTTTTTTCTCCCACTTCAATTTTATTTGTTGTAGCCACGAATCGGCCAATTCGGGAGTCCAGAACCGCGCCTAATTAGTGAAAACGAAACCACTATTTTAATTTTTTTGATCTGTACATCTTAGTTAGTATTCGCACTGAGCGAACGAGCGGTCGAATCTTCCTTCATTTGTACAATCTTATGCGAATGATCAAAGGTCCTTTCCTTCATTTGCTCAGTGCGAACGTTTAATTAAATATAGAAATTTTAATTTTTTTATCTTATTTTTCTATTTTTCAATTTATTGTTAGTTGTTGGTATTATTTTTATTGTTATTTACAAATAGTAGTTTTGGTATTATTATATTGTTATTAGTCAATGGGGCATATACACATGTATATGAAAACACCTTTCTAGAATAAAAATATGATTTTACCTACTTAAAAAATTACGAAAAACATAGATACACAAGAATTTTTATTTTTTTTTATTACATTGAACATTTATACCTTAGAACTAGTTATCTGCAACATACATATGTATATAATACAGTTGAATTAAATTTAGCGATAACACATCAAGGTCCATTTTCCAGCCTTAGAGGGTACTGACTATAAAAAACTCACAGTTTAAAAAGTATTTGGATTAAATATTTTAGTTTTTTCGTTATGTTACTAACATTAAAAAATAAAATAAAAAACTAAAAGTTTAAAACAAAAAGTGTAATTATTGTACTTTATAGTAGCTAACTTAATTTAAAAACTGCCACGCCTCAAGCCAGCCTGAAGGATTAGCAGCAAAATCAGCACAGATAGAGATACCTTGTCAACAGATGCACATGATATGTGACGCCCTAGAAAAGAAAATTATTTTGTTGAATTTTGTATTAACATTAGAAAAACAAAAAAAAAATTTTTTACTAATATGTAGTTCAAAAATATACTAATTACAGTGCAGTACAATATTTTTTTTTTTAAAACCATAAATCAATGGCTTCAAGAAATCGAGAAAGGCTAGAGGGAAGGAGGATAGATGGAGTAGTGTCGGTGAACATTCGTCTTGAATTTACCGATGTCACAGTTGCCTAGGAAGACATTCGGATTCCACAACTTAATTGTGCGGCCAAAAAGCGAATCATCACGGTCCTGCTGAGCACCGGCGAGACGCAAAAGGGATGGACCCGATTATACGCCCGAACCTGCGAGAGAAAATCTGGACTGATGGAACCATTTCACGGATCCCTCTAGAACACATCCCGTTGTGGTATTTATAGAAAAGGATTAAGCACTACACATTCCGCCGGTAATGAAGGGAATCAATAGAGGAGACGACAGCTTCATCACCTATTAGTTTCATCACACGTCGCTGAACTCGATCTAGCAGCTCCAAAGTGGTTTTTGGAGCCCCGGCCCAAATATGTGAATCTAGAAACTAGAGTACATAGTTTGGGTCCAATGGCCTTAGTCTTAGAACTTGCATATACAGTTGAACTTCGATTATCCGTAATTCTATTATCCGGGAAGTTTTAAAAATTTTAATGATGACCATTTTGCTTCTATTAACTCTATTATCCGTGATGAGAAAACTCTAACTGATTCATTCTCTGTATTTTGTTCGCTTTTCATACGACACACACAGTAAAATGGGAAAAGTGAATGACGATATAATACGGGGAGTCCCCTTTTGTGCATGCCTATTAACTCTCGCTGCTCATATTTCCTATAAAATGCCGTCAAGAAAAAGAAAAATTCTTACAATTAAAGAAAAAATTGACTTGATTAACGACCATTGCAAAAAAAAAAAAAATATCTCCTAAGTTATTGTAGCAAAAATACGGTGTTGGCTTCCCAGTAGGCAAGGGCAGGAGCTAACAGTGCTTCTAGAAGGCCTTCCTTGGTAAGTATAAGGCCTTCCACCCTCCTTTCAAACGTAGTTTCTTTTTTATATGAAATGGCCGCAGAAAACAGGCCTTCCTAAGCAGGCTTTCTAAGACCGCTTACCGTAGAAGGACTCTCAGAAGTACTTGACAAAAATTTAATTTTAATAAATTTAAAGACTCTAAATATTAATTGTTTTTTTTTATCCGCGCCATCTCACTTGCGTTGATATTTTTTTAATGACTTTACAATTTGACAAAGAATACACAAAACTTTACCTACTTAGCATAACATTAAACAACAGAAGACTAGCCTGCACACCTCTCTTAATTTCTAACCATGTGTATACTTTTCATGTCGTATATGTACAATGCATATGACAAAAAAGTTATGCCGAATCATAAAACATTGCAATACATGAAATAAAAAAGAAACAGAAAAGCGCTAAAGTAAATGGAGTCCTTCTTCTTTGCCTTCTAATATCAGGCCTGATAGCACGTCTGTTGTGGCAAGGCATATTATGCCTTCTGTGATTGTATTTTTATTTGCATGAAAATCTAGTTTTGAGAAGTCCTTATATAATCGCAGCAGTGCTAGCAGGCCTTCTCCGAGTAAGGCCTTGCTCATTTGCCTGCTGGGTTACTAAAGGTTTGTGATCAAATAAATACTTTTGAAAAACGGTGCTGTAAGCAATAAAATAATATGCATACGTATTTGCGCATACATATTATGTATTTACGACTTTAAAAATTGATAAGGAAAAATATGAAATAGTGATTTCATTATCCGGGATTTTCGATTATCCGGGATGAACTCGGTCCCAACCATCACGGATAATCGAAGTTCAGTAAAACTTAATTCTTTCTGATATATTTACGATAGTATATAACGCTCCGAAGGCGAAGTTGAACACACCTTGAGTAAAACAAACCTTAAGCCGCGGATAAATACTGTCCTTTTTTTCGAAATTGAAAAAGTACTTAATTTTATATATAGACTGAATCCATCTCAAAACGTTAAACCTTAACCTTTTTATTCCATAATTTTGATTTTTGTCTTAAAAAAATGAAAATTAGTTTTCTCGCAAACGCCACATTTTTTTTTTGCTGGAAATTTGCGCAATGATTGTGAAAAACATTCTCTTGATCGAAGTATTTAGCTACGATTTTTACGGGAATCGTAAAGATCGTTACTACATATTACAAAAAGAGAATGTTTTTCAGTATCAACAAAACTTTCGGTTTTTAATATAAACGTCAATACTGTGGAATGAAAGGGTTAATAAATTTCTTTTTTGTATAAATTGATACAAAATTTTAGGATACGTCATATAAGCTATTAACTATAAGAAAGTACTTATAAATACTGAAACACGGCCGAAAGATTTTTGTTTCAGATTTTTAGAAAATTCAATTTGCACCAACTGAACTTCAAAAATCCATAAAATCCGTAATTTTGAGTCAAACTAAAATAAAAAACAAACATGTTCTCGATGTTGCTCGACTTACCCTGTATATAAGTTTGAATATTTTTCGGTGTTTTCAACATTTTTCACCCTATTTCAATATTTTTCGAAAAGTGTAAAATCTTTTCAAGATTTTTCGAGTTCTCAAGAATTTTTGGCTTTTTCAACCTTCCAAAGTATTTCGATATATTTCGACTTGTTCAACATTTTTCGAAGCATTTTCTCTTAGTCATTCAAAATATTAGAATTGGGTTCTCCCATTATGCAGCATAGACCCAGTGTGCAAGAACGCGTTTTGTTTATATTATAAGAATTTCTTTTGTTTGGATAAAATTTATAGACTCAAATATTTGAATACACAAACAAGTGCAACCACCCATTGCCACCTACTGCTGCAACAACATTGGCAAGAAAATTTGGTCAGTGTTACAACCAGACATCATAATTTTACACCTACACACGTTTACTTTACTTAATAAAATTAATGATGATCTCTTGTTGCTACTCCGGTATTAGTCATGCATAAAAGGCAGAGAATGGGATGATAAGGAGGTAACGGCCCTTCGCTAATTTATATTTACAATTGAGTTTGATTGAATTATAAAATGTTACAGCTTGAAATACTTATAAGCCAAGTGATAGAGCTCGAAGAGTCCTGTCCCAAACATGTGTTGTTACCCGTTTTTGAGATAATTTTTCTTAAATAGACGATACGTATATTCTAAGCAATTGTAGCGTAGTTAAGCCCAAAATTTTGCTCTCTAATAAAATTTCCTGAATTTTTTAAGGAATTACTGTTGAGTTAATAAGTAAATTTACCCTCCATGAACAAATTCTTTGAAGTAAAATTTTATTATTTATGCGAACTTAATTGTGAGTAACTATGCATAAGGAGTGAATAAATTTATGAATGCAATACATATATTTTATTTGTATATATTTTAATAATTTTGTACAAAATGTATCTCGAGGCATAACGCCTCACTGCGTACATGTACGCTCAAAATGTTTACACGAAACATTTTTGAAAGTTTACTTATTTTGCTGTTAGTTTATTTTTTCTCCATTTTATTATTTCATAAAAATTGATATTAACCTGGCGCACAGCAATAGCTGCTAATTGTTTGGCAACATATACTTTTTTTAAATCTAATATTTTTGGTTTATTTGAGTAAGTTACTAATTGATTTAGTAAAGCGATTTAGCACCAAAAATTTTATAGTTTATTATTGTTTATGCTATAAATAAGAGCTATAAAGAAAATAATGATAAGTCTAGTAAATCAGATTTCCATCAGTGATTCATTAACAAAAATTTTTCAATAAACATAAACAGTTCAGTTTAAATATTTTTAAAAAATTTTCTGGGTTTACTTTACAAGTTAGGTAAAAAGCAGCAATTTCTCGAATAACTCTTGAAGCCAATATCCCAAAAAAAGATTAATTAATCGATTTCATTAAAATTGTTGTCAAATGTTTTTAATAATCAATCCTAACTCTAGAACTACTTGGTTTAAGATTCTACACCATACATTGATTTATTTTTTCTTTTTCAAAAAACCTCTCTGAAGCTGAGAGTATATAACTTCATAACTATTAAGCCGATCTTGTTGAAATTTTACTAAATTTTACAAAAAGTAACATATAACTAAATGTTTTTAATAATACAATCACAAAGCGTACAGAGAAAATTTAGCATTCAACACCTTTGAATTTCTTCTTCTGGAGTAATTAAAGTTATTGGTCTATGCCAATAAAATGATGCCAAATAGATTGTTATTGTTTTACCTGATTTTGATTTTGTTTTATTAAAACCAAACACATATTACTCGTATTAGAAAACCCTTTACTATCGAAAAAGTTTATTTAAAATTTGAATAAAAGCGATTGATTAGTTTTCATTAAAAAAATTCATTCTGCTGAACATCCCACCCATCTAATAAATGAAGCCGGAGTCTGAGTCTGAAGTTTTTTAAAATTTATAGTTCTGATATTGGTGGCTTATTAATACTTACATTGTTTTGCTAGCTCCGGTGAGCAACAGCACTCCTTAACTTCTTCGTAAAAGAAGCAAGAGCCCACCGATGGTGAATAATTATTTTCGCCAACATAGCATATGTGCGGTATGAATGGTAGGCCTTCTGAAAATATATAAATAGGATAAATCGTTAACATTTTATTTTTTTTTCAAATCATATAACTTTTTTTAGATAAAATTACACTAGTTTACAAAATGGTTTTTGTTTTTGTTCTATTGATGTACTTTTATCCGCTGAATTCGAAAATGAAAATTTTTGTATGGTATAGTTTTTGGGATATTGTGGTTTCTTAATTTTCTTGACCTCTTTTCACTTTAAAATTCATATCTTGAGCTATAAATATCCAATTTCATTGTCCTATATTGGTACCAAATTTATTGGATCTCTCGTTAAATGAGCGGTTCAAAAGATATTAATGAAAACAGTCCAGATTTTAATAAAAATCAAGTTTTACAGTTGATTCTGTGGCCGCGAAAAACTTGAAATCGAATAATATAAATACATTAGGGTGGTTCTTAAGAAAAAAAATTAGAGACGCCCCGTAAATCGGTTCGAAATAGGATAGAAAAAATTTAAAAATTAATTTGAAATTGTTATCTTAACCCCTACGGACCTTATTTCAAAATGAAATTTGACCTTTTTTATTTGGCTTTTTTGCGAAAATCAAATGGGAAGCCCCCTTGGGGCTTTATCGGTTCGAAATAGGGCAAACAAAATTTTAAAATTAATCTTAAATTTTTATCTTTAGCCCTACACACCCTATTTAAAAGTGAAAATTGACCTAAGCCGCCATTTTTAAACTATTTTTTCTTGAGAGACTTTTAATTTTAAGAAAGAATATATTAAAAAAAGCATCATTTGGATCTAGTTTTCGAGATATAGTCATGGGAAGTTGCGGATATAGCTTTTCGAAAAATCATTTTAAGTTGGAAACCCCTGAACAGATTTTACATATATTGAAGATCATTTTACTGTCTATAAGATTGATGCATAAAAACTTGAAATAATTTCCACGTGTTTTGAGGTATGGAGGTTTTTTAAAAATTGTCACCATTTTTTTTTTTAAATTTCTGTTATTTTCTCTAAAAATTGTATCATTAATCTGTAATTGTATTAACATATTAACAATATTAGCCAATTGACGGACATCTCCTCTCCATATGAGGAGTTTCAGGAGTTTTCAACTTATAACGATTTTTATAAAAGCCATTCACTTGACTATATCTCGAAACTAAATTAGAACGATACTTTTTTTTAAATATATTCTTTCTTAAAAATTAAAAGCTACTTAAGAAAAAATTATTTAAAAAAATGGCGGCTTATGTCAAATTTCATTTTGAAATAGGGTCCGTAGGGGTTAAAGATAAAAATTTTAAATTAATTTTTTAAATTTTTTTACCTTATTTCGAACTAATTGAGGGGGCGTCTTTGATTTGATTTTCGCAAAAAAGTACACTTAAGAACCACCCTAATATACTACATATATGTATAATTTTTTTTATTTCTGGCTCAAGACATGAATTTTAAGGTGAAAAGAGGCCGAGCAAATCAAAAACTGCAATATCTCAAAAACAGCAATATCTCAAAAACTGCGGGAAAAAATACATAAGAAAAGTAATCTGTTGTCAACATTTTGAGTGTAAATTAGTGTTATCGGCTAGGAAGGAAATGGCCAATAAAAATGATGCCTTATACCGAATAAAAAATTTATTCAACTGCTACCAAGCATTTATAATGTTAATTAGCAATATGTCCAACTGTCTGTCATTCTGTCGTGTACTCCTTCAAACTTCGACATATTGCTGTCAACAAACTAAAATGACCAAATATGTAGTAAAAAAAACCTCTCTCCGAAATAGCAAATGTTTGTTCTGCTTCCACCATAGTGATTGATCACTAGGAATTGCAGTGATGCTTTTAAAATTTGTTGCACATTTATGTACGTAGTATGTACATTAGGGTGATTAAAATCTTTTTTTTCTGTTTAAGGCAGGATTAATAACTAGTTGCAGGCACTTGAAATACAAATTTTGGTGCAAGGAGAGCTCATAATATTAATATTTACTGCTGACTCATTGAACTTTTTAGTTTTCCATAGGAATTACATGGAATAATTTCCTAGATAGTTTCGTCTATATCTCGCGAATAAAACTATTACACAAATTTGACCAAGCCCATTAGAAAAAGCATGAAATTTTCCATAAAAAGTATCTAATCATTTTTCAGTGCTTTTAGAGTTTAGGAACGTTTCGAAAATTGAGAAAAAATTTGATTTTTTGTTTGCAAAAAATTTTATGTTCTTTCCAATTGGCTTGGTCCTGTTAGTGTGAGATTTTTCTTAAACGAGATATAGCTGACTGTCTAGTAAACTGTAAAACTAAAAGTTTCAATGAGCCACCAGTAAATATTGATATTATGAACTCTCCTTGCACCAGAATTTTTTCTTTCATATACTAAGTATGCCTCCAACTATTAAACCTGTTTAAACAAAAAAAAAAAAAAATTTAATCACCCTAATGTACATACATACATACATATGTATAGATTAGAGTTCGACAAAAAAAAACCACTGCTATCGAACATTTTTCGGAAACGATTAAGTTGCAGAAATTTATATATTTGAAGAATATTTTATAAATGATGTATAAACGAATTAAGAATTGCTACCAGCTTTTGTAAATTCTAATTTCCCATTTAATATTCTCTACGAATTCCGAAACAAGAAGCATTTTTTGACGTGCTCTAATGTACGTACTTATGTATGTATATGTATGTATGCGAGATTCTGCAAGACGTTTATTTTTGGTATTAAGTTTATTTTTAATGTCTTACCAATATGTAGAGCATTTGTGTGGAAATTGCAATTTAAATTGCTATTTTAGTTTTGCGTTGTATATACTTACATATATAATACAATTTAAAAAGTATCAGATTTGAAATTTAAAATTGCGCTTGTTTTGAAATGCTATTTTATGATTTCTTCCTAAACATGACTTAAATCTTTTTTTTAAATCATACTAGCTAAATTCTTAAAATAAGTGCTTTTGTATGAAACAGCAAAAGTTTTTCGAGAAAGGTTGTTACATTCAATTTTGGTAATAGTGAACTGACGGTTTATTTGATATTGGCAAAATGAAAATTACTATGCTGCATATTTGAAATAATGTTTTTAAATAAATCCTACATTTGGTAATAATTACAAAATCACATTTTGACAAAAAAAATATTTTTTTTTGTCACAAACATTGATATTTCCAAATAATATATTGGGTGAAGCAACTTTGTGCAAAAATTGGGTGAGTCTGTGGCTCAGCAAAACTTACATTTTGATGCCATATTATGTTATTTTGAATTCCTTATCAGTTGATATTAAAACTTATTTAAACCTGATGCATATAAATTTACTGGAACAGAACTTGTCTGTGGAGATGGCAAACATCTTTGCAAAAACTTTATTCGAAACAAAACCTTAGTTGAATCAAATCCTTTCTGCAGGCTAAGAAAGCAACAAAAGAAAATATTTGATAAACTTAAACAGAAATAACATTAGAGTCCTGAAAGAAGAATAACCAAACACTGTAAGCTACTTAAGCAATGTAATGGAATGTATTTTTCTATTAATATTACCTGCAGATTATGTCTGAAAAATTATAAAATTTTCGCACACATTCAGTGGTGTCATTTCACCAAAAGCTTGGGTGGGGGGAGGCGAGAGTTTAAATAATATATCGAATCGATGATATTTTGAGTTGAATCGATGTAATTTATAGCAATATCAGATCCTTAGCCCTACCCAATTGACGCTACTGCACACATCTTAACAGAATGCCCGACGCACTGGAAGACTTCCAGAAACTAACTCAGATAAGTTTCTGAACACGCACGCTCCTAACAGGAAGAAACGTTTTCACTGCGTTGATGAAATTTTCAGAAATAGATTGAACCTTAAGAAATGGTATTTGTTTTTATGTGGGTGTCGCCATGCCCCTAACAGGAAAATATTATCTCTTAGCTAAAGTAATCGGTTGATTTTGATGAAATTTGGCAGGGAGATAGATATAAGGGATTGAGATAAGGATATGGCAACATGATACCATCATTTTTATTTTTGGAAGCCAGAAAAAAGCTCTTTTTAATACCAAAAAGTATTTTTTTCAATTTCAACCACTGAAAGAACTCTTTAAAAAATGTGTAGCAAGAGAGTGACATTGAAAAACGAAAACAGCTGAATCTTTTGCTTTCACTATTTTTAATGTTTTATTAGTTATTTTTGAAAAAAAAAAAATGTTTTTGATACATTTTTATTTTTGTGTCTGGATACCGAATATTTTTTTTTTTCAAATGTCAACTCTATTCTTATTTTCCATAAGCTTTATGCTGAAATGACTTCCATATAATTATAAATCAACAACTCGCCAAATGCAACCCACAAAAATAAATCAACAAAAGCTTAGATCTCAATTTGCAACTTCTTTTATTTTTGCAAAGACTGCCCCGTATATAAATTACAGATTCTATATCAAAGAATCAAAATATTATTGCTATGATAACATTTTTGAGGTAAGTCTAAATTATAAAAAAAAACTGTTTAAAAATCAAGAGTACTGCTAAAAAGCGTTCTGCTCTTATTTTCTTCATGGGTCGCTTTACATATTTGCACTAAAAATAATGAATATCATTTAGAAATATTCAATTTATTGTTAATACCTTAAATATACTATGACTGAACTGGACAGGAATAGACCAGGTTTTTGCTTCAAAGTCTTCAAATATTTATTTGTCTTATTTTAAAATGAATGATTCAACTTATTTCAAAAAACTAAAACTAATTTTCTCAGTGCATACATCGAAGCTATTAAATTTTTAATTACAATTTAACGAAATTATTTTATAAACTTGTCTCAGGTAATCAAAATTATATAAGTTAGTCATCAAGAAAGTGCAAAATTCACTGCGCATGCATAAATACCGTCAGTTCCCCTTCTAATTCTTAAATTGGTTCGAATGAAACGATTGACTGAACGTGTCTTTTGTGATTAACTTATGCATTAAATAATAATTTTGATTCAAATTGAATGGGCATATAAAATATGGAATGTGGAAAAAAAAAGTATTGAGAATTATTAAATTGCTATTACAAAAATAGATGGAAAGTAAAGAAGTCAGGATAGAATGTTAACCTTACATTTTTTGAATTTTATAAAAATAATTTAAAAAAATAAAAATGCTTCAGTGTAAAGTGAACTATGTATATTAAATTTAAGTCCGTTAATTTTTTGTAAAGCTACAGCTTCCCATGATAGTCTGGGAGATAGCGTTGCATTATTCCTAGCCAATTCCTCCCGCTTATTTTTTTTTTTTACAATAGATAGTTTAAGTGTAACTGATAATCTAAATAAGCGTCAGTTGTCGGAATAGTGGCCTGGTTGTGAGAGGCCGATAAAACAAAAATTTGCTCAATAAATATTAAAACATATTAAGACCAATATTGCAGAGGAGTTGAAAATACATCGATTTCATGACCAAAAAATTTCCGCATCACAAGGTTTTTTGCCCAAAATAACTTTTATTGCTCAAAATTACAGGATTCAATAGAAACTTTAAAACGCTGAAAGGTAGGTCGAATCTTATCGTATGGAGATTTTCTACCATAAAATCGATGTGATTTCTTCTTCTCGACGACATTGGTCTTAATATATTTACTCTACTTGTGTCTTACTTTCCGAGTCAATAAACGAAATTTGTTTTGTCGGTCTCTCACAACCAGTCCCACCACGTTTCTGCTTATTTCGATTATCAGTCATAAGCAGAGCTGGGCACCACTACACGTGTGTTTCTCTTAAATGTTCTTCAATGCATGTGTAGTTGTGCTTTGTTCGCTTTTCAAAGCAAACTGAATTAAATTTTACGCTCTCTGCTTTATATACGTATATAAAAAGTTATTCTCATTCTGCCGCAGTACCAGTACGTTTTGCCCAGCCACGGTCATAAGACTTAACCAAAATAGACGTGACGAGACGGTAGCAATTGAACGAACGTTTGCACTCGTTTCGTCTGTTTTGACATTTAACCCAAAATGTTACGCTAGCCAACGAACCAAAAAAGCTGTTATGACGAGTAGCAACCAGGGATGATATTGGCTTATTTGTAAAAGGGCCAAAATTCGAACTAAAATAGGGCTTTTTTGACATAAATAGGGCTTCTGTAAATCAAATCGTATATAACCATTTATATTATAACCAAATTTCTTCTTTTTATAAAATTTATTTTGTGTTTAAATTTAATTGTAAACATAAGTTTTACATATGAACATCTAAGCGTTTAAGATTTTTTTGTATATATCGCTCATTTTCTTCAATAACAATATATCCCAAAAACGTAAAAATCAGTAAAAATGTTTACCCTGAAATATCTGAGTTTTTGAGTTATGACGCTATTGAAGAAAATGAGCGATATATTAAAGAAGTAACTATGGTGAGATCGATTTTTAGAAACTTCTTCAAAAGGAAATGCAGAAACAAACTATATATTTGCAGATTTAGCACATCAAATTTAACCTATTACTCAGGTCTGCAAATCGAAAAAAAAAAATTGGAAAAAGGACTATACAAGGAAAGCCAATCTCAAGCCCAAGCCAAAGTACATAAAAGTACAAGGCTTGAACCCTACGCACTAGCGTAACCAAGCACAGTACAATTTCCTGTCTACTACCAGTTTAGGCTTACCATAATGCCCAAGGGCACTGGTAAGCCCCAAATAATAAAAGTTTAAATAAAAGTGTAGCTTCACGCCACCAAAACTAGTGTTAACCAGTGTTATAAATCAAATAAAACTTTTTTTATATAAACAAATCTCCAGAGAGTTGATTTGAAATAATTTCAGTTTCAAGCTTAAAAAGTCAAAAGGCATCGTAATACACTTCAGACAGTGTATTAGTGGTAAAAGAAACCATATGAGGTTTGGAATGCCTATGCAATAGAACAAAAAACTCACTTCGATGACTGTTACTTCCGCTGTATTAATTTGCGTGGTATAAACGTTAAAATAATGATTTATCCAGACTTAGATTCTCGCGATTCCGAAGGAATACCATCCACAGAGCCAAAACCTTTTACACAAGAAGAATTAAATGATTTGATAAGGGACTTTCTTAAGAATCTGCAGAGGTTTTGGCTTTTAGATTAAAAGAAAAAAAACTTGTTGGCGTCAGGTACAAAAGTGACGTTCTATCGAACAAGAGAGCAAGACTTTTTATCATTGTTTTAATCGGAAAATGAAATGTTTCTTTTTGAAGTGCAAGGCCTTATTCTCGAAATGGGTCTTTCAAGATACCATCCGAATGAATGGCGTCGCTTTAAAGACAGCTCTAACCGAAGTTGTTTGTTGAAGTTACTAAAAACTTTCTCGGAAATTACAAAAAAAAAAACAAAAGGTCCCCATTTCTACATCATTATTGTGTGTTTTTTTTATTTATTTACATTGTTTTCATTAAACATTTTTGGTAATTTTTCGTAACTTCGAAAGTAGTGAAAAGTAGCGCATTTCAACCAAAAGTAGTACATTTCAAGTGAAAAGTAGCAAAGTAGCAAAGCCATGCAAAAGTAGCACTTTTGCTACTTTAGTATGCCATCTGGTAGCCCTATAATAACACTAGTTTACAATCAAAATGTTTCATTGATAAGACCGTACTTTTCTTATGTACTTTTTCCTGCTGAGTTCGAAAATGAAAATGAAAATTTTTTGAATGGTACAGTTTTCGAGATATTGTGTTTTTTCATTGTTTCGACGTCCTTTCACTTTAAAGTTCATATCTTGTGCTAGAAATGTCCAATTTCATGGTTCTTGGTATCAAATTAAAGATAATAAAATGGCAAACAAATAATGTATTCAATAAAAGGTCCTTAGTTTAAATAAAAGTATAGCTTCACGGCACCAAAACTAGTGTTAACCAGTGTTATAAATCAAATAAAACTTTTTTTATATAAACAAATCTCCAGAGAGTTAATTTCAAATAATTTCAGTTTCAAGTTTAAAAAGTCAAAATGCATCATAATACTTAGGGGAGGGGGGGGGGGTAGGGTTTGAACAAATTTGTTTTGTGTTTTTTGTTATTTGATAGTAAAACTCTTCAAGAGTATCCTGTTAAAATTTGAGGTCGGTTGAAGCAAAACTGACGAAGATACAGTGCATTGGTCTCCCCACTGATCCTGTGTAAGTATATAAAAAAGGGTGTTAAACTTTAAGTGCGTTTTTCTCGAATATAAATGTTCAAAGTCGGTGGACACTTTTACTCAAAAACTACTTGACCGATTCTCTTAAAATTTGACTCACCTTTTTGATACATATAAAACCAGGTATTGACAAAGGGTTTTTTTTTGCATTGCAATTAGTTTTACAATAACAAATATAGTGATTTTTGCAATATTTTTTTACAAAAATTCGTTTTTTTGGCTTAAAAATTATGCCAAAATCTTAAAAATCGTCAAAAAAAAAAAGCTACGTCAATACCTTGAAAAACTCATAAGCTAACTAAAATTTTTTGATTTTAGATGATAAAGTGACGAGTTATGTTGTCCACCGCAACCACTTATTTTTTTATGCGTCCGCCGGAAATTTGCTGCCAATGGCTTATTTTGCAAAATTTTTTAATGAATACTATTCAAATGTTGTACTTTTATATGTTCTTTAAATAAATAAACTTACTATTACCATATCACTAAAAAACATTTTTAAACTTATGCTTAAAATGTAGCGCTCAAACCCTACCCCCTCCTTAAGGGTCCACTTAAATGTTTTAGGAGAAAAAAAACACTTAAATTCTATCTCAGTCAAAAATCACTTATCCCAGTAAACTTTCCTTTGAAAAATAAAAAATTGTGATTACTTTTCGGTAGAATTATGGAAAAGGGCCAAAAATGAATAAATGGGGCCACGGGGCTTTTGAAAATTAAAAGGGCTCAAAAAAGCCCTAAAAGCCCCCAAATATCATCCCTGGTAGCAACGTTTTGAAGTTCGGTTCTTACGGAACAACTCGTCTCGTCAAAATGTTTCGTTCACTTTCGATCAATTACGTTGGTTCATTTTGGCTATCAACATTTGTTTACATACACTCGAACTTACTCGTTACGTCTCGTTTCGTCTATTTTGGTTTAGGCTATACTTAAACTATCAATTGTAAAAAGAATTAAGTGGGAGGAAATGACTATGGAAAATACAACGCTACCTTTCGGACTATAAGTTTTTATATGGATAATAAAATAGGCCTACCTAAACGCTTTCTAAAAAGTTAAAAAAAAGTATTTTCAGACAAATTGGTGAAAAGGATCTAGAATTGTTAAATAAAACGAAACAAAATCATTTACATTTTTTATATACAACTACGTCAGCACTAATTTAGGTTGATTGAGGAATAGCCTTGATTTCCTTCAGCAAATTTGCTTTTATGGCTTCAACCGACTGAAAGCATTTTTTTCGAAGTGGTAGTTTTAGTTTCAGGAACAAGAAGTGCCATATCAGGTGGTACTTTCTGGTACTTCATGAAAAAAATTCAGATTACACCACACCGCGATAATAGACAAAAACTGTCACCATAGATTTGATTTTTGAGCTATTTTGACGCAGTTTTTTCAGTTTGGCTCGTTTTTGAACTGCCATTTGAAGAATGTTGACTAGTTTGTTGCACTTATAAACTCATATCTCGTCGCCAGATATAATGCTTTTCATGAAGGTGGAATTTGCAGAAGCTCGAAAAATCATGTCTTTTTCGGTGAGCTGATTTCGAATTTTTTGCACAAGTCGAGCGGCGATGCGTTTCAGGCCTAAAATATCAGTCAGAGTGTTTGAAGCGGTCTAAAATATTAACCTATTGTTCTAACTCTTTAACACTCATACGATGATTTTGGAGCACCTATTTTTTAATTTTGTCAATGCTTTCGTAGCCGTTGAATGTCGACCGTTGAAGCAAACTCTCTGTAACATACAACTTATTTTTTCATTCTTAAAATTGTAGAGCACTTAATAGTATGATCGTATGCAAAACACAGTTTTCTATTTTCATTAATAAATCTTACGTTTTAAAACAGACTATAGTAACAAAATTTTATCCAAAACTTAACCCAATTTTTCTGACAGTTTTCCTTAGAGACGAATTCATTCAAAAAGAAAACTCACACTGTAAATCATCCCTCAAATCACATTTGTGAAATAACATTAAGAACAGTTTATGTGAGTATCACTTCAAATTAATTTTAAAACAAATTTTCTAAAAATCACCTCTGTTCGATTGCATACAAAACTCTTTTGATGATACATAATACAATGTAAGGTACATTGACAGCCTAATTAATGCGTTTAGGTGCTTTGCGGTACCTACATACGTATGCTTGCATATATGTTGGTTTTTTATCGTTTTTGGTTTTTACGGCACACTCTTCAAAATTGAATAAGTTTTATAAAATATGCGTACAATAAGTTTTTTTTTCACGATGCATAGGATGTAGGTATGTACGTACCTACTATGTGAGCAATCGACATTAACCCAAGGTATTTCATGCAAGGCGTTCATTCAACTGGAAAACTTGCAATGCGAACTCTATGAGGTTTTGTTTGAACAATGATTTCTTACGTATACGGGTTAGTTTTATTTTTATTTTCACTTGGTTTAATTGTTTTAATGTAATTTATAAGAACCAAACGCAAAAAAAAAAAAAAAAATACCAACCTACAATATCATACACTGAATTTTTATTTAATTCAGTAATTTGTTATTTATGTAAATATGTTAAATCAAGTAGAAAGTAAAAAGAACAAAAATAAAGAACATTATTTCCTGCAGTTGTTATGGCCTCTAAAAAAATTAATTTTTATTTGTACTTATTAAACATATGTATGTATAGTTAATATACTTATGTAACAGATATGTACGTATATAATTAAAAAGTAGTAATTTAATTATGTATATATTAACCCTCTAACCCGCAAGAGTGCCTCAGGGCATACCTAGATATGTTTCTGAAGCCACTGTCATCAGTTTAAGTAAAAAATAAAAGAATTATTGACAAAAAAATCTTGCCGGTTAGAGTGTTAGTTTAATTTTAAAAATTTGACATTAACTTTTTAGCAACATTTTTTGATGCACTATGATTTATAAAACGACATACATATTTATATAACAAACTCGTATAAAATCAACAATAAGTAATTATAGACAAACAAATATGAAAAAAAAATAGGTTTATTGAAAACACTCTCTGAAAGAATCTTGTATCTTTTTGTGTGCAATATTAACTCCATGAGTTAAATGCTTTTGTTGAACTTATGCATAATAAAATAAATTTTTGCTTAAATACATAAAATGCAAAAGAGGTAAACACAATTTTTGACATTATTTCCTAAATTGTTCATAGTGATCTGTGCTGTTGAAAGGAAATCCGGGTTCGGTGCTAATCATGTACCGGCCCCCACTCCCATAAATTGAAAATTATAAGAGGTCGTCCGCAGCAAGGGGGACAGTCGTAAAAAAGGATAAAAGTAAAGAAGCAGAGGGATGGGTCGAGGCATTTTTGGACGTCCATTGTTTTTTTCTTGTTCATAACAAACAAAAAACAAATTCGAAGAGGGGTAGCACAATCCTTTATGAACATCCTTTATGGGAAAGGGGGTAGAATTACCGAATTTTTGCGGACGTTTTTTATGGACGACCTCTAATCAAAACTTCATTTATATGCGATTTTATTCGATCAATCAACAATTTATGTTATATCTATGCAAAACATGCTTTTCTGCTTTGAGCGAGGTAAAAACATTGATTACCTCAGCCAAACCCCGTTTCCTCCACAGTTCCTATTCCAGAAAAAAAGTTGTTAATTCTGACACTCTCGTTTGGGCCGAACAGGAACGATGAAAGTTTTAGATCCTTAAGAGAACGCTAGAAGATCGTTGAGCACTGGCAACTAAGATTAGTAATGTGATACAAACGTTTGGGAAGAGAGTATCCAATTTTAAAGGAAGACGAGCCCTGAAGTTCACTCCATAAATGTGCTTCAGCTGAATGATTTCAGTCGATAATACTTGAGCCACAACGCGCAGTGTCGTGTTTTGTGTGTTAAAATCAACTTTCTGACAAGTTATAATAATGACCCAAATTTTCTTTTTAGATCTTCGTCTGTGAATTCCCCATTAATCTGTGTGATCGAATTTTTTTTTCGGCCCATAAATTAATTTTTTCAAAATTATTATATTTAAAGATTTGTCATGGAAAATATATTAAGCTCAAAGTATAAAAAAAAATTATATCCTATTTTAGTCTATAAAATTCCGAACGATACGATTTGGTTTTGTTAGAAGATTTTTTATTTTGTACAGAAAATGTGGGTTCTTGTTAACCTATCATAATAAGAACATGCTAAATTCAAAGATGCTTAGTCAAATTTTATGATGTGAAAGTGTTGAAATTGTCCAAGGATAACTATATATAATTTCTGTGTTAGTCAACAAAAATTGAGGAAATGTCGCATTAAAAGCGAAGTAACCTGGTTATATCTTTTCAGGTCTATAAAGCTGAAAAATTTTGAACTTTTCTTCTCCTTAAGGTATACTTTTCAAATAAACAAATAACAACGTTCTTTCGAGCTTTCGAGCCGTGAGTACTTGCGTAGACTTGATTGCAAAACATGATGGCCATTTTTGAAATCAGTGGGTGAAAATCACACTTTGAGCACTGCAGCTTTGCTTTTTTTGTAGAGCCACGTTCCCATACTAAAAAATAGTTTAACCTATATATATTTGTGATAGATAGTGAAAGCATTTTTAAGCTTATTATAATTCTTTTTAAAATAAGCGCTTTTAAATATCAATTAAAACAGTTTTAATATCATAATTTACTCTATTGTATACAAGGCAGAAACAATTTTCTCTCAAAATTACCAAATTAGTTAAAAATTGCTCTTAAGTAAATTGGGTTCCATTAAAAAATCATTTACTTCAAATACATTCCCATTCAGACCGACGTCCGATTAAATTATTCGCATTAACCTTAACTCGCTGTAACAACTTCATTTGCGTGCAAATTGTAATTCTATTATGATAGAGCGATTAGAGTGCATTTAAATTGTTTAAACTTTACTGAAAGTGGGTTAGTGGAAATATGTTTGTGCAGACAAAAAAAAAATAAAAATTATAGTTGGTATCTACAATTATTTTCATAGTTTTATGCATTTTTTTCAGAAACTTTGTAACAATTACAAATGATCTAGTCTGAAATGAATATTTTTATTTTTCTGAACTTCTTTAGTTAACCTGTATTTTTATGAGGTAGAATTTAGATAATTTATAGTTAGTTTCCGAAATTTTGGTGAAAAACCGATCCAAAAAAAATTTAAAAGAAAACGTGAAACAAACTTAAAGATCCTATGTGGCATGCTATAATAAAATAGATTTGATTGAAAGGAATGTTGTACGATAATTTTTTTTTTTATCTCATAGACAGGGGTGTCATTTCACCAAAAGCTTAGGACGGGGACAAGAGTTTAAATAACATATCGAATCGATGATATTTTGAATAGAATCGATGTAATTAATAATAATATCAGATCCTTGGGAGGCCAATGCCCCCTAGCCCTACCCAATTGACACCTCTGCTCATAGAGGGCTATTGGGTAAAAAATTTACCCAAGGCATATCTCCAGTGTGCCGATGGGGAAACCATTTTTTTTTTTTTCATCAGCAATTTCTATTGATCCCCTGCCTTCCCACACCAAATTTTATCAAAATTGTACGGGCCCTTCTAGTACCAGTCTTTAATGGGTTAATATAATTAATTGTTTTTTAATTTTTTCAAATGTTTGATTGAAATGAAAATAATAATTTCTAGATTTAAAATTGCAATGTGACGTCACACTAGCGAGAAGAGAGTCTCACTAATGTGACCTTTGCTTCAAAAAGAATTGTTTCATTTCAATTTTTCTAAAAATTCATAATGTTTTTAACACTTATTGTATCATACAAAATTGTGGAAAAATCTAAAACCTAAATTGCTTACAACAATCAGAATAATTGTTATTTATAAAAACTTTTCTGGGACTTATTTACTTATTACCTGTAGCATTAAAATAACTCTTTGTTTTGAAAATTTCAAGTACTCGGGTCATAGGTGTTCCGTTTCACGAATTTTTAGCCAGATAAAAGTTTTTTTTTGTTTGCCTGCGTTATCATTTCAGGGAAAATGGAGGTTGCTTTTTGTTGACCTTCAAAGTTATCTATCAGCTTAATATATAGTAAATATAAATAAATAATTATGGCATGTAATAAAATACAAAACAATTTTCCCTACTATCTGCCAAATACATATTTGTAACTACGAGTAACTAATTCGCACATATTAAAAATGAAATCTCTTATCTTCATATGGAGAATACGAGTGAATTGAGTGAATATTTTTTTATAAGCAGCATTTTATTAAATTGCATGCACTTACATACGTAAATGTTGATAAGAATTTGTTAATGCCTTATTATTTATTCAATGTAATAAAAAACTTGTTTCCATAAGAAATTTTTATTGCTCAATTAGAGGGAGTTTTAATTAAAAGACTTGGCAACCGTTAAATTATGAATTCATTTTCTGAGATATTTATAAGTTAAATGCTTAGTAGACATTGTCTAATTACAATACATATAATTAAAATCAACCAATTTAAAGGTGTAATCAGAACTACTAATGCTTTACAGCTTCAAGTTGTATGAACTATCAAGCCCCAAAAACAAAAAAAACCCCTACCACGGTGAACAAGCGATCTTGCAGGTCAGTATAAAATGCCAAATCGTGAAATTAAATGACTGAGAAACGCTTGCTTCAGAAAGTCCGCGGTCTTTCGTGCTATATATGTGGTGGTACCGTCTTGTTGATACCGCACATGTTCTCGAAACCCATTTTGTCAATTTGCGGCATCAACAACTTGCTGATTATGGTTTTATAGCGCTCAACGACGCCATCCTCGAAAAAAATATGGGCCAATCACGTGCAGGTGATATGCCTCATCGTTTATAATGATTTTTAATGAGGATTCACACTCAGATTGAGAATTAGGAGAAGTAAAAAGTCTTTTACCGAAATTCACTGCAAAGATCGTCTGTCTACTGGCCAGTCCTCTGTTTTTGTGGGTCCACTTGGATATCTGCAGCTACAGCAGCGACATTCTTGAACGTATGCCTGCATCGGAGTCACCCAAGTCTGTAACTGTTCCAGTTTTCACAAATGTCTCTTCTAGTGGAGCAACTAAATGCCACAGTGTTTGGTATTGGCGATAAAATTCGCGTTGAGCCAACTGATTATATGTCAAAAACATCAAAACAATTATTTCGCATTCTTGGGGAGTATAGCGACTCATGTTTTGTCTACATATATTCTGCTTATGTTTACTTCACAAATGTCAAAGTTGTGAGGGCTTAAGCCGCCATTTCCGAAAATACGAGCAGCTTCCGGTTATTACGTATGAAACTACTTAAATTAAACAAGAATTGTGCACCTCAAAATATATTCCGTGAGGTTTTAAAAGTGATGTTTTATAGAATATAGGGTACAGAATATAGTCTAGTTCTCTTTTCCATTATAAAAGTAAGCGGAAATCAATTGTAAAAACAATAGACTCAATTATTTTCAAAAGACCCCAAGGAAAACAAAATAACACCATTAGAATTATCTGAAAATGACAAAACATTGAGTGCTTTTGCTTTTGAATTTTATTACCAGGGTCAAAATACTGCCAGCAGAGTAATTTTCTGCAGAAATGCTTACAGACTGATTCATGCTAAATAGTAAGACGTTCATTTAACTTTTTGTTTTCTTTATCTATAAATGCCAAAACAACTCATTAACAATAGAAAATAAAATTCTTTCCGTTTCTATGACAGCGTTGTCATGCAATGCCGCAGAATTTAATATGCAACGGAGAGTGTTGGTTTTATTGAATTAAAAACAGAAGAAAAAAAACTCAACATACGACGCATAACAAAAGACGTGCAAATTTTTACTAAACACCTGCCATATGATCGTGGTGATGATCGACGCTCTGCTGCTGCGACAGCTACTTAGTAGCGTGATTACATTAGTTAACGTATGCGTTATGGTAACGTTGCATTGATGGGGATCAATGTTTATACTGAAACTTGAGTACTTAGAAACACAAACTCTATTTGTTTTCTGAAACTTTTCGCTACTTTTTTCCTGTTATATTGCATGGGAAATTGCTTGTGCCCATAAAGAATTTGTTTTCTTTACAAAATCCGTAAAGGTGAACAAGAAAAATTAAATTTAAATATTGGTTTGTTTCATATATGGACTGTACCGTTGACATGAAAGACAAATACGAATGTTAGCAGGTGTTTTTCGAAACGGTAGCTAAGTAATTAAACATATAGTCGTAAAGTGGAGGAATCTAGTTAGAATTAATTAATAGGACTACATACAGTATTCAGGTGTATGTAGGTTTTCAAACTGATTGACTGCTGCTGATATATAAAAGTTAAATCGCTCAAACTTGGTAATGATAAGTAACAATAATGGGCAAAATAATAGTAAATTAAAACTAATAGAGCAACATTTCTGCGAACAATTTTTAATTTTACTTTTCATGAGTAATGAGGCAATTAAATTGGCTCTAAAATTATTGAAGTGAAATCGAAAACAAAATAAAAAAAATCTAGTTAGGGTGTTCTCTTTGGTCTCGCATAAAAATTAAGTACCCTACACTGCATTAACACTGAAAGTGCACCTAATAGTTTTAAATTTTTACTAAAGTTGAATTTTTCCGTGGTTTTTTGGGACGGGCTTCGAAAAGATGTTCTACTGTGCTAAATGTAAGAGCAGCATCCACAACTTGTTAGTCTCAGTAATTTATTTAAAAACGTACCTTACTTTAATTGCTCGTTGAATGCATGATCTAAAAAACTTTGTTTGCATAAAAAGTAGCACGCCTCCAATTCAGAATCCGCCTACTTTTTTCTAATGCCAGTGCAACGTTTTTGACTTTGGAAAAATTTTACGATGCTTTTCGATATTTTTCGACTTGTATCGACTTTCTCAATATGTACAGCAGTATTGGCCAAAACTTAAGCACCCCCTTAGTACATTTTTTTCAAATCATAATTTTCGTATGAAATCGACGTTTTTGAAAAATGTTGTGTATATAACTTATTTATTTATGCCTTTATTATTGATAAACAAAAACTTAAAAAATTCAGCGTCTCATAAATTAAAAGTTAATATGAAAGGAACATGTTAAACCAAAAAACTTAACGGGCAAAACTAAAGTACCCCCTTTTTTATGGTAAATAAAAACTTTTAAAATTAGTACTTAGTTGCAAACCCTTTATTCTGGACGACACCAGCACATCTTTTAGGCAATGAGGACACTCAATTATTAATGATATCCTGCGATATCCCTTCAAAGACTATTTTCAAGGATTGAAACAGATCTGCCGTGGCTTTGCAATGTTTTCTATTGATTTGCATGTTACCGACCTCCCACAAGTTTTCAATAGGATGCAGATCGAAACAGGCCAACCAAGTACTTCTATCCTGTTGCTCTGAAGCCAGGCCTAAAAAACTTAAGACGAGTATTTTGGATCGTTGTCTTGTTGGAACCTACATTTAAGTGTCATCTCTTCATCGGCATATAGTAGCATCACATCTTTTAGCATGTCAAGGTACATGAAACGATTCGTAGTTCATTCAATCCCTTTACCAGAGAAGAAATCTCAGACAATTACACTTCTACCTCCATTTCTTACAATGGCTTTGCAATACTTGGGATTCAATCTTTCTTCTTTTGGTCTGCGTACACGCCTTATTCCACGCCCACCTCAACTGGAGTGTCCAAAAATGAAAGACTGTTGTTTTCTGACAAATCCAATTATAGCTTGAGAGATGCGGATGGGATAAGGGGTGTACGGAGATCAAAAGGAGAACGATGGGGTCCTAAGTATTGCAAAGTCACTGTAAGAAACGGAGGTAGAAGTGCAGCTCCATGTTGATTTTATACCCATGGTTCATTGGGCAAAATTTCTTAGAACTGGCCGTAGATTTTTATTTTGTTATACTATTTGCCGCCAAAAAATTTGACGCGCCCCAATGTACATACACTTTTTTGTATCTCTCACCCCTCCTTCTATGCGTTCCAAATAGAATCATAAAATAAATATATACATTGTGTGGTGTAGGGTATATGAAAACAAAAGTTCAAAACAAAACATAAACATGCAACTCTACACTTAAAACCTTATGAGTAGCTACCTAATGCAACATACAATATCGAGTACATAAAATTTGATTTAAATTTTCACACGCAATAACAGCAGCAAAATGCAACTTTGCTCTGTTTTTTTTTTTTTTTAATTTTTAGTAAACAAAAATTCATATTTTTAGCAAATGTGCAATGAATTTGTTTATATTGCAGTATCGTAGTTTTATGAACTTTTAGAATGCATTAACCTAAATAAAAGATCATAAAATACATGAGATACTCGCATATCATGAAGAAATTTTCGGCATAAAGATGCAGCATTTATTGCAAATTAATTATGGGAACAACATTTTGGTATTGAATAAATTGCTAGAGGATTACCAAGTTACAATCTTAAAACGTGTTATATTGGAGACCTTAAACAAAAAAAAAATATAAAAAATCAAAACATTCTCTACAATGAAATAGATAAAAAAAGAAATTGTTTCGGGGTTCCAGAATGTGTTTTGCCCGCCGAAACGCTTTGCTATAATGCTCAACAAGGTATTGTTTTTGAAATGTATGGAGCCAAAGGCTAAAAAATACCATACGGACCCCAATATTTTCATCTATGTACATAATTGTAAATAGTTTTAAACTACAAAACCTATTTTTAATTGTCTCGGCATGAAATTTTTGTTTTTTAACCGAAGATCTGTAAAAGACTTTAATTTTGTTAATTGTTTCCATACAGAGCTGAGTGTTAAACAAAAATCACAGTGGCGAAAAAGGTGCTAAGGTTTTTGAGATGAAAACCCCGCGTTTCATAGATGGTCCTTTATGCTACGATGGTGTATAGTGAAGGAGATTCTTCTGAGAATAAATAATAATGTAGATGTATTGCAAAAGCTGAAAACTTGTCGACTGCATTGGTTCGGACACATCAAGCGTATAGAAGATAGCGATCCAGCAAAAGAAATATGCAATGTACAGCCGCCAAGTTCAAGAAAAATTTAATTTCAAAAATTAGCTGCCGCTATCATCAGAAAACTGCAAAATTGAAAGAAATAGCCCAGTATCAAGGAGAATGAAGGGTTTCCTTTATTCAAGCCGTATTGATGATGGATTGGTAGCCGCATATAGTAAAGTAAGCAGTTTGAATGATATTATTGTATGGATGTAATAATATCTGTCATAAAGATCATATATCTTATAAGTTTTACGGATAAATATGTTCAGTTCTAGCAAAATCATAATTTTTTTTCCACCCTCAATCTTTATTCACTGGAATTATGTTTGTTGAAAATTGGGGATTTCATGCCGTATAAAAGATTTGAGCATCTCTAATGTGGGCTTGCTCACCAGATGCTGTCAAGATCCGATTTCCATTCAAATCAAACAACAAGCATTGGGAATGCATTGGTCACACGTTGCGGAAATCACCAACTAAAGTATGCCGGCAAACACTGGAATGAAACCAATGTTATCAAAAAATTCGGCCGTCGTGGAAACGATAGCTAAAATAGAAAATATGTGAATCGGGGAAATGTTGGAGAGGCACTGGCTATTGATCGTGCATGTTGGAAGAGTTTTGTGAAGGCTCTATGCTCCGTGAGAAGATGAAAGGACACGAAATAAAGACTGTGTCTATGCTGCTTCCAAAGACTACACATTTTTAAAATATTTCTTTACATTCCAAGTTTTGATCGACTGCTTATTAAAAACCGGAAAGTTCTTTAATCTGAAATTTACTCTAATCAAGGGCTACAAATGAAAGGATATTTCAAGAACATGCATTTCCAAAGCATTTTAAATTGCTTAAAACTATAAATTCAAACTTACCATCTGAATGACCTAGTTCACACCAACAATGATCATTAATGAACTGCGGACTTAAACAGTATTTCATTACAGTTTTACTGCAAGTTACAGATTTGCAGGATAGCTCCGGTGAGGGTCCTGTAAAAAAAATTGAATATATGGTACAACTCCAAGAATATTATACGTGCGAGATTATAAATCAAAATAAAATGCACCATACCATCAAAAAAGCTGTCATTAAGCATGCGTAAAGCCATGATCGCATCCTGCCGCGTCACTTGATGTTCAAACAGATACTCCTCATAACTAGAGGAGTCTAACGATTTCGCATTGGCCTTCAAATCATTGATATCACAGAGTACACATGACTGTGGGGCGGCACAGACGCCAAGCAGACAATGTTGAAATAACACCAGTAATGTGGTGAATAAAATAAAAATGTGGCAAAAATTAGGACGAAAATTTGTTGAGAAACGCAATGAATTTGTTGATCGCGCTGCGATTGCTGTTGTTGTTGATACTAATGATGATGTTTTTGTAAATTTTCTTGACCTATTGACATAACATGGTTTCAACTGATAATAACATATGCAATCTGCCGGCGCTACTGCTATTGTTGTTGTTTTTAATGTTGCAAACACATAATCAATTTCTGGGCACATTTTTGTTCACTTTTTCACTAATTATCATTTACATACTTAATGATGATCGTGTGGCGTATTTTTATATTGTGTTGTAATTATTATTTGTTGTTGCTGTTGTTGTGCGGGCACTGCTGTTATCTGATATATTTCAAAAATTAAATGCACTGTATTATTTTCACATAATACATACATATATGAGGCATGTCACATTGCATTTAAAAAAAAAATGTATAAAAATTGTTCTTTTTTTACCGATCGTCGAAGCGTACAATCGATTTGCTTAGATGAGCTTGATTAATGCGAGATTAATGGAATTTTCGGAAATTAACACCTCAAATACTGTTGAGGTAAAAGTTTTTTTTTTTAAGTACTTCATCATAGATTTGGCTGTATGTAAGTAGTTAGTCATTTGCTGTCATATAAAATTTTGTACATTTTTATACTTATGCTCACTATTATAATGTGAGATCATGTGTAAAATTTTACTTTCAAAAGTAAAAATATACTACATACTTGAAAGTTTGCGTAGGGCGACAGTGTATTCTAATACGGCAGCATTAACTCATTTGAATTTTCATTTGAATACTCGCATGTTTATCACGCTTTTATCTACTTTGTTATTCTACTGTCAGCAACGGGTAATGCAAAATAAATTATTGCAAAGGTGGGAGAAAATATACCAAACATAGCAAGAATTTTCTATGGAAATGAAAAAAAAAACTAAACCAACTTGGACAGTTGAAATCTAATGTCGTGACACATGTAGTTTAGAATATAGTAATTGATCTTTAATGCCAAAACTTGAAAGTCAACTCTCATTTAAAGGACAGGATGGATTGATATTTGGGCAGTAGTGACCTAATCATTGTTACTCGAAAGTAGTGATCACAATCTACTACCAGAAATAATCTATTACGTCGAATAATAATTTATATAAAAAGCATAAGCGAACACACATAGTTTATATGAAAAAAATTCAAAATTTGTCCGTCCCATGCCTCACGAAATAAAAAAATATCAGGATTGCGAATTGGTTCACATTTATTGGAGTTGAAAGCCAGTGAAAGAAACCCATGTTAATATTAAACCAATAAAATCTTTATTAAAAAAATGTACCCAAAGCGGCCCTTTATAGACACCCGAGGGTGCATTTAGTCGTGTCCATTTATTTTCGATACTTTTCCATAATTTGTAGTGCAGTAAAATCTTTGTTTTCTGAAACGGGCTCAAAGCTCACTGGCGAGCCGAAAGCGCATCAAGGTGAACCTCTATATCTTTAGACCATATAGACTTTTTGTCAGAGTAATACTGAAAACTACAAACTAAAAGAACCCAAATATGATTTCGAGAGAAAAATACTTTCGTAAAATGAATCTGAAAGCGGATTCTCCATTGCATTGAAAAGAGTTAACATCACTTACGGCTTGGTATATCTAATAAAAAAAATAGGACTCCAAAATAATGTTTATTTTTGATTAAAAAATATAAAATTACAAATAACGGTTATAAAAATAATGCTTATTTCCGATAAAAAAAAAAAGGTTATTTTTGGTCCTAATAATAATAATCAAAAACAACGTTTTTTTTTATCAACAAAATAATAGAAATATCAGTTATTTTTGAAATATGAATCCAAAATAATGGTGATATCTTATCACGAATTTAAAATCAATAATAACGAATATATCTTATAGAAAAATTTTTAGTAAAACCCAAAAATTTAATTTAATTTTGATCTAGAATAATTTGAAAGGTTTTTAATGAAAAAATAAATTTCAAATGTATTGAACTTTTTTTATCGAAAATATAACTATAATTCACGACTATTTTTTTTTATCGAAAAATAACAAAAAATACAAAATGGGACGGAAACATACATCCCTCAACCAGCTGAGTAATTTATCTTTATCAAAAAAACTTAAAATTAAAATAATGCCCATTTATAATTAAAGAAATGTAAAAAATTGTTATTTTTTATAGAAAAAAAGTGTAACTAAAAATAACGAGATTTTTTTGATCGAACGAAATATGAAAAATTAACTTTGTTTTTTTTTTTTTGTTTGAGAAATCTCTTAAGAAATTTATCAACATTTTCCGAAATGCATTACTGAATGAATTCTTTAGAAATAGTTTCCTCAATGCAGTAAGAAAAAGTTAATATTTTAAAAATTTTTATTTCACTTTTTTGTCATTTAAAAAAAAAACTAAAGAATGTAAATTTATTTTTCATTAAACACTTTGATAAATAGCTTGAGATTTATCTCTTGATATTTTAATTTATGGCATTTCACCGCTTCACAAACGATCATTCATAAATTTTCCTAATTTCTTAAATTCTTCTTTAAAACAAAATCTTTTTCAACTCTATAAATATTTTTATTCACAAATATTTTTTGTTTATTTAAAAAAAAAAAATGTATTTTGTCGCCTGCTTTTATATCACGTTTTATGCGCACGATAGCTTTCCGCTCACAGCACAACTGTTCCGCATTATTTTTCATGAGCGCATTTTACGAAAAAGATCGCGCCAATTTTTATTTTCTCAAATACGAAAAACGTCCGCATTCGTTCGTACGCGAATAAAATCTAAAATGAAATTTTTCGCTGCACAACTAACAAATGTGAAAATAAAAATCACTCAATTGTCTGCTTTGAAAATGCAAGAGAGCACAACTGTTTACAAGATCGCTTCGTTGGTAAGCGATCGAGCGTAAGAGAGCATTTTGTATGAGTGAGTGAGCGTTGCAATGGGCAAGCGGCATTTCAATGAGCTATTGATTATTGACTGAATTTATGCTTATTATGCCAGCAAGGTATTTTTATTAACTTTAGTTTTGTTAAATTGTGTGCCATAATTTTTTTCACTCATAATCCTGCCTACATAGTAAGCCAGGCAGTGCAAAATTGACTATTAACTTATTTAATCTCTCGTTTTGCGTTATTTAGTAAAGTTAAGGTGTTCTAGAGATTTTGTCTCTCAAAGAACGAAGTTAGCCTGTTTCCATACAGATTAGTGAATATTGTTGGTGAACTTCGTTCTTGTAGAGGTGCATATTCTTTCAGTTTTAGAGACTTGGGGTTTCGCAAATTTTTTTTTTTTTTTTTTTTGTTTGGTGTTTTGTGAATATCTATTTCGGCTATTTCAAGATTTTTCAACATTTCTCGGTATTTTTCAACTTGTTAACATTATACGGTTTTTAACATTTTTGAACTGTTTGAACGGTTTTTGACTTTCCTCTCGACTGCTCCAACATTTTTGACTTTTTCAACATAACAACACATTCACGTTCATTACACTCAAAAATAAGTTTTGCAAAGCATTTAATTTTTTCGTCGGTGTATTGAAGGAAAATAAACAAAATATCGATTGTAAACCATTCATCATTAATCTCTCACATACAAAAAAAAATGTTTTGTGCATGCAATTTTTAATAAAAAGAATTATTTTTCTTAATAATTACATTTTTCGCTATTTTGATAATTGAAGAGCAGAGATGAAAAACCCGCCTTGTCCAAAATAATGAAAATGTGTGATATTGTAGGAGGGGACTGAAAAATTTTTTGTCCACAAGCCTGCATACACTAAATTATAACAAAAAAAAAATTCCCTTCACAAACTTTTGATTGCAATAATTTCTGATAAATTATTTTTATCAAAACCCGCCAAGTCCACGTTTCTGAAAATCAAAACCTGCCAAGTCCAATTTTTCATTAAAAAAGATTCGGCTTTCATAAATACAAATAGTTTTATGTTATTTTAACATGGAAATTATATTGTGTAATTAAAATTTCAATCTACATTTATTCAAACCAATTTTACTCTGTCTGTAACAACGACAGCATACATACATGTCAGCGACATCTTTCGAAATTTATTTTATGTTAATATACACTGTTGAAAACTATTATCTTTGTAAGAATAAACGTGTTTTGAATTGACTTTAAAAAATGATTTTGAAACCTTTTACTATTATTATTTTTCAAAATCCGCCAAGTCCCGAGGTTTCCTTTTCAAAACCAGCCAAGTCCACGTTTTCAATTTCAAAACCGGCCAAGTAAAAACGTTTTTTTATAATAGTCCTTATAGATTAGGTCATAAAATGTAATGAAAAATCAGGATTTTAATAACTTTTGACAAATATGACAATGAATTAATCTACTTTTTTACTATAGTTAAATTCAGTGGAATACATTCTCTAAAACGCAAAATATGGACTTGGCGGGTTTTGCATCTCAGCTCTTTAATTCTTTCCAAAGGAGTTGCTAATCGTTTACTATATTGCCTACGCTGTATATTACTTGATAGAATATGTTAATTTTTATAAACATTCAAAAAATAACATTAAATCAAAAATTCTTAAGAGAAATTCGAAAAGAAAATAATCACGTGATTATGAATATTTCAAAAATAGAAATAAATGCATCAAAATAAGTTTTAAGATCGCGGATATATTCTATACTGACCAAAAGAGCAGTTTGAAAAAATAAGACAATTTTAATAAATATTTTATGTAAGAAATATAAATTTTTCATGAAAATTTCATGCGTTTATAACTATTTTTTTTCTTTAAGATTAATAAATTATGTCCAATCAATATTTTGTTTTTTCTTTCAATATGCAAAAAGAAAAATTAAACTAGTAAGAGTGTTATCTTGAGCCTCGCCAAAAATTGAATGCTCTACACCGCATTAACAGTAAAAGTGCGCGTAAGTCTTCAATTTTTATTTAAAGGGTATTTCATCCACCACGCTACGTGCGGGATGATTTCACTAAGACTGTCCATACAGTATCGGCAATACTTACTTAATTAGCTCTCTGTATATATTTTTGTGGCTTATGCTTGTATAGGAAGCGCCACTCTCTCTTGCTAAAATGTGTCTATTTTTTCCTTATGCTATCCCTTGAATTTGTGATCAATTTTATAGCTTTTTAGCATAACGTTTAACGTTTGCTTCTATGGGAGGTGCCACGCCTTTTTTGTGAGATGATGTGAGATTCCACGCCCTCTTATCGAAATTCGACAACTTTTGTCTAGAGTGTGAGTTATTTCTAGTATCTTTGAGAAATTTGGTTGCACTATAGCAAATATAGGGATCTCTCACGACATAGGGTTTTACTGTTTTATTTGTATGGGCGGTTTCAATCATAATAAGCTTGTTTGAAGGTGTAACAAATTTATTCAATTTTCTTGCTTGGTTTTCCGAAATCGTGATTTCCACAGACAGCCAGAAAAAAATAACAGAAAGACAGACAGGCACACGAACGACCATGACTTAAACGAATCACGTGGTGACGCTCAGGCCCGTGCGCAGGAATCATCCATGTAGTAGTTCACATCTCATAGGGAGAGGACGTGTCGCGCGGTCCCCCTTACTGTTCTGTTGCGTCTTGTTTTGATGTTTTTAATGTTATGTCTTAATGTTGTAACGCGTGTCTTTTATTATATTGCTTTCGTCGCGTGTTCTTTTACCTATGTTTAAATACAGAAAACAAGAAACCCAATTATTACAAAACAATAACAAAATCTACCATTTAATACATATTCTATTAAACACTACAATAACAAACCGACAAGTCGTTCGTTAGACGCTAAACAAAACAAAACAAAACAAAATAAAATAATACTGCAACTAAACAACAACAGCTAGCCTAGCATCATAAACTGCAGTTACAATTTTACATACCGACGTCGCTGCCAAGTCGCAGCAGTGCTCCCGGATTAGGGAGTTTTCTCTTAATTTTGGGATAAATTTGACGTTAAAGTTAATGTTAACGTAAAGGGCTTTTCTATGCCCTCTCCTTTGTAATTTCTGTTGTTTGGTAGCCTTTTCTCTCCCTATTCCCATCCTAAGCTAATTGTAAAGTGTGGCTGGGGCTGTGTTAGGAGCTTGAGTCTTGAGTGGTCAAAGGCATAACACTTGCCCACTCTTATTCTCTTCGCTCTTAATTACAGGCCTTTACTCCACTTACAATTTGGCATTAATATTCTTCTTGGATTTTTGTGATGTCGCAAATGTCGGAGAGATTTCGCTTTGATTTTTGCAATATTTGTGGCCTTAGGTCAAACTTTTTTTCGGTCTATGCCCATGTTTCTAGTTTCCATCCCCAAGTAATGGCGGTTGGTGAGACTCAGGTGTGTGGGGATGCTGATCCACTGGATTTCCAGATACCTGGTTATCACCTTCTGCCATTATTTTCTCCACATAGAGGCCTCGCTGTATATATACGTAGCGATGTTGCGTACCAGTGTCAGCAACATTTGAACACGACGGATGCCGAATTTAGTTCTATGTGGATTAAGTTCAAAATCCAGTCGCACATTCTACATTTCTGCTTCCTGTATAGAAGCCCGAATTTAGGGAGGATTCCTACTTTTGAAAAGATAGACGTCCTCTCTGATTCGATTTCCAAAATTTTAGAGTCGTACCCAGACAGTGAAATTGTAGTTGCTGGTGATTTCAATGTTCATAACTCTAATTGGTTGCGCCATTCTGGCCTTACAACTCCTGAAGGTCGTTATGTTGAGTTTTTTGCCGAGTCCAATTTACTGACTCAACTAGTGAATGACCCCACGTTCATTCCACGCGTTGGGGGGCATAGCTTAAGTACACTAGACCTCTTTCTGACATCACATCATGAAAAATACGATGTGTCTGTCCTTGCACCTCTTGGTAACTCGGACCATTGTACTATTTCCGCTGCTTTCCCATTTAAAAGTTTACGCACTGTTTCGCCGAAAGCCCCGAAGCGGACTGTATGGCTTTATGATAAAGCAAATTGGATTGCGTTAAATAATTTTTTTCGTAATTTCAATTGGAAATTGTGTTTCGCTGATAGGAACATAAATGCTGCGGCTTTAATGGTTCAAGAAATAATTTTATTAGGTATGCGGTCCTTCATACCTTATAAAAAAGTTAACGTTAAGCCAAAGGACCACTCTTGGTTTAATGAGACTTGCAGGACTGCAGTCAGGTCCAAAGAGGAAGCATTTCGGAATTGGCGGCTCATTAGAAATGCTGATACTGAAAGGCTTCGCATTGAGGCTAGAAATTGCTGTAATGCCACGATTCAGCGAGAAAAGTTTCTCTACGAACAAAACCTGCGCAAAAGAATCATTTCACTACCGAAAGGTAGCAAAAGTTTTTGGTCATTTGTTAAGAGAGTGAAGAATCAGTCCTCATCGTCTATTCCAACTCTTTTAATGAACGACCAAATATTCACTGACCCTGCTGACAAAGCCGATCTATTGGCTAGCATCTTTGCGAAAAATGCTACACTCCCAGATAGCTGTCAGCCTTTACCCCCTGTTCAGAATAGGTCTTCGGCAATGCCAACTATTTACTTTCGAACAAGGGCAGTAAAAAGAGTCCTTGCAAACCTCAACATAAATAAAGCCTCAGGGCCTGATGGCATATCAGCCCATGTGTTGAGAAAGTGTGCCTCAACACTAGCTCGGCCATTACGCAATCTTTTTTCCATATCCTACACTAGTGGGATATTTCCATCCTGCTGGAAGGTTGCTAATGTTCAGCCAGTTTCCAAAAAAGGCGAGGTTTCCAACCCTAATAATTATCGACCCATTGCGATATGCTCTGCGCTCTCCAAAGTTATGGAGAGTGTAATAAACTTTCACCTAGTGAACTATCTGGAGCGTAACGAATTACTTAGTGATCGCCAATATGGTTTCCGTAGGTCTCGTTCTACCGGTGATCTTATGTCGTTCCTCACTGAAAAATGGAACCATTCCGTTCACCTTTTCGGTGAAAGTATGGTTGTCGCTCTGGATATTTCTAAGGCGTTTGATCGAGTGTGGCATCGCGCCCTCGTATCAAAACTAATTGCATTTGGTGTCGGTAATTCTTTTGCTCGTTGGATTACGAGCTTCTGCAGTGATCGCTCTATCCGTGTTGTGGTAGACGGTTTCACCTCTAACGAACACTTCATCAATGCTGGAGTTCCCCAGGGTTCTGTCCTATCTCCTACCCTTTTCCTGGTCTTTATCGATGACCTTCTGTCATCGACCACCAACCCAATCCATTCCTTTGCGGACGACAGCAACATATGTCATTCTTATTGCTTCAAAAATCGCCCGAGCTCTGTGGAGGTTGAGAGTAAAAGGCGGCATATGAATGACTCACTCGTTTTCGACCTCAACACAATCACCGAGTGGGGTCGTATTAACCGAGTCAATTTTAATGCTTCAAAAACTCAGTGCTGTCTGTTGTCTCACAGACGAATGGATCTCTCCCTTCCTTCCCTTAATATGGCTGGCT
Source organism: Tricholauxania praeusta (assembly GCA_949775025.1). Classification (NCBI taxonomy): domain Eukaryota; kingdom Metazoa; phylum Arthropoda; class Insecta; order Diptera; family Lauxaniidae; genus Tricholauxania; species Tricholauxania praeusta. The sequence goes on along the minus strand of OX459028.1, from coordinate 59,369,834 downwards.
TAGATATTGCGAGGTCAACAACTCTTGACGTTCTGGGCATATCGGTTCAATCGGACCTGAGGTGGTCTGATCATGTATTCGATGTGGCGAAAGATGCGGCCAAGTGTATTGGTTTTTTGAAACGGTGTAAGAAATACTTCACTCCAGTTGATCTTCGTACTATTTATTTCACTTATATTAGACCCAAACTAGAGTACAACTCACACATTTGGGCCGGCGCTCCTAAAACCACCTTGGAGCTGCTAGATCGTGTCCAGCGACGTGTGTTGAAACTAATAGGTGATGAATCTATCATCGCCTCTATCGATTCCCTTCACCACCGGCGTAACGTTGGGTGTTTAACCCTTTTTTATAGATATTATAACGGGATGTGCTCTAGAGAAATACGGGAACTGATTCCATCAGCCAGGATTTTCTCTCGCAGGACTCGGGCATCCCATCAGGCCCATCCTTTTTGCGTCACGCCGGTGTTCAACAGGACATCACACTTTCGTGATAATTCTTTCTTTGGCCGAACCATCAAGTTGTGGAACTGCTTACCTGCGTCTGTCTTCCCCGGCAGTTGTGACATCCATAGATTCAAGATTAATGTTCACCGACACTACTCCATCTATCCCCCTTCCCTCTAATCTTTCTCCTTTTCTTAAAACCAACACGGTGCATTGCATTTATAGGGGGCATCCCCTGAGCGTTGGCTTATGCTTTAAAAAAAAAAAAAAAAAAAAATGGGGGGGGGGGTTTTAAACTCCAACATTTCTTATCAAATTATGTTCATAAAAAACGTCAAAAAACGGGTTACTTTTAATATAGACATTTAATTATAATTAAATACATTTGTACATGTGTTTATTAGACATGTTCAAAAAACTATCATGCTCTAAGATAATTTAAGAAAACTAGATTTTCGAAAATTTATTCATATTCGAGTATATCCTCATTTAAAAAAATAAAAAAAAAAAAATAGTCTTAGGGTTGCTACCAGAGCTGCAAAGCTTTAATTTTTCGGTATTTGGCCAAAAAAATGAAGAAAATTTGATTTTTTTCTTATTCATAATATTTTTTTTAAGTTTCTCTCGATTTTCCTTATTTCCATTAAAAAATAAATGAGAAAAACAAATAAAATTTGATTTTTGGTCCAAAAATTTTTAAAGTATTTTATAAGCAAATACAATATTTTGCTTCAATAGCTAGTCAGTGCATGGTTAGCTTAAAAAAATATAAAAAAAAAAATTAATTTTGATAACTTTTGGACCAAACATGCAACAAATTTTTTTTCTCATCTATTTTTTTAATGGAAATTCATGTAGTGGCATTGACAATTTCAAAACAACAAAGGATTTGAGCTGTTACACAAGAAACACCAAAGCTCTACTCGCGGAGAGACCACAGTTTTTCTCCTCATGTATAGGCTTAAAAAATAGCGGTCAGTTTTTTTCGATACTTCTTAGGTGGTCTTTAGGAAAATCGAGAGAAAATTAAAAAATAAGTTTTATAAATAAGAAAAAGATGAAATTTTCTTAATTTTTTTTGGCCAAATTCCGAAAAATTAAAATTTTGCAGCTCTGTTAGCAACCCTAAGACTATTTTTTTTTATTATTTAAAGTGAGGATATACTCGAATATGAATATATTTTCGAAATTCGAGTGTATTGAAGTATTCTAGAACATGCCATTTATTTGAACATGTGTATTGTTTATGTTATGCTTCCATATTCACATATAATAACGTAAGTAGCTTATTCTGCGAGGTACTTGAAAAAACCCGTCCAAAACTCTTTCCACTTTGATTTCGATATCGCGATGTATATTTAGCTAGGCTAAGGAGCGTTTATTTGTTGCTGTTGTCACAGGCAAAGTTGCCATAACACGAAGCATTTGATGGACATTTGGAAACGCGTCTTCTTTGCAAATATCCAGTGCTTCGAGAGAATTTTTGATGTCTTGCAATGCGTTGACGCCAAAGTTGAATTTCATTTATCCACATGTCACGCGAACTATCATGCAAAATTAAAATATGTGGCGCGAATAGATTTGTGCATGATTTTTCATTGAAGCTGTTTTTATTGATGCTGGAGCTATGCTTAAACGCGCATTGAAAAATCGCTTTTGTTACTTAGTCTTAGCGACGCGCAGTGGTCCCAAATCTTGTTTTTTGGTTCAAAAATAGCTAGAGTGCGAAAATCTTGTCAAAAATGGAAAACTCGGGCTCCGACGATTTATTGGCATTTCAGTTCTCTCATTTAAAAAAAAAAATTTGTTGTGGTTTTTTGATCTTTCGTTCGAATTTCAATAAAAACCTATGTACGAAAATTCCCAATGGGGGGTTTGAACCCCCAAAACCCCCCCCCCCCCTTGCGCACGGGCTTGGTGACGCTGATGAAGGATATATACACTTTTCTATATCTGACACTCACTCTTCTATGCGTTACAAGCGGAATAGCAAAGTGAATGCACTGAGTTTAGGTTATACAAATAAGAGCCTTTGCAATATTTATTTTTAAGAATTGAAAATTATTTAATCGAATTTACTGTCATTTGCAGAAACCGTATTTGCTTATAATAGAGTAAGAGCCCAGAGCCGCCAGACGTTACTTATTTTCTGAGTAACAAAATGTGTTGGATAGTGTAGTACCTGTATGTACTGTGAACGTATGCATACCCGTTAGCTTGGGCCGACGGCCAATTTACAGGTACCAGGTGCTGAAGGTACGTAAAATCATTACTTACTTTTCTTAAATTCTGAGTGCTGATTTCGTATATGTATTGTAGAATAATGTTAAAAATTAATAATCAGCACTGCCAGACACTGCCCTTCGGCGGTAATTTTTACCAGACGCTTTAAAGATCGCAAAAAAATAGCCGAACTTTACTTATATTCTGAGTCTTGGATTTTTTATATAATACTCAGGGATGTATTTCAATACTTTTCGTAAACAGCCAGACCAATCGTAGGGGCCAAAAATCCCCCAGACACAATTACCTCTCCAAACATTGTATTAATAATAATCAATATATTCACTAATCCACTATAAAAATTTCCACTGAATACTGTAATTTTTTTTAAAACTAGGCATTAAAATGTTATTTATAGCAACAACATAATTGTGTCTGGGGGATGTTTGGCCCCTACAATTGGTCTGGCTGTTTACAAAAAGCATTGAAATACTTCCCTGAGTATCATATAAATAAATAAAGACTCAGAATGTAAGTAAAGTTCGGCTATTTTTTGCGAGCTTTAAAGCGTCTGGTAGAAATTACCGCCGATGGGAAGTGTATGTTAGTGCTGATTATTAATTTTTAACATTATTCTACAATACATATACAAAAATCATCACTCAGAATTTAAGAAAAGTAAGTAATGATTTTAAGTACATTTAGCACCTGGTACCTGTAAATTGGCCGTCGGCCCAAGCTAACGGGTATGCATACGTTCACAGTACATACTTGTACTACACTATCCCACACATTTTGTTACTCAGAAAATAAGTAACGTCTGGCGGCTCTGGGCTTTTGGACTATAAAGCATTAACCGATTTGTGAAATTTCACATGAATATCGGTTTCTGCAAATGACTGTAAATTCGATTGAATAATTTTCAGTCGACTATAAACAAATTAAATTTCTATTTTTAAGAATAATAGAAATGAAGTTTAGGAAGCAGCAATAACAATTTATTTTTTAATAAATTTCACCAACGTAGAAGGTACCTTGCATTCAAAAAGTAATAGACGCCAAAAATCACATGAGAGTGTATAAGGTGCCTTTAGGGCCATAATCGGGAATAGGGTAAGTACCTTTTTGTATGAAAAAGCGATAGCAGCTACTCGTATGTTTTAAAACTTTGCCTTTGAAATTTGTTTAAATTTGAAACAAATTGTTGAAATCTATTTTTCTTTTTTATAATATGTGCGTAATGTTACATATAATGAAATATTAGCGTACAAGTGGAATGTTAGAAATCTTGTCTTCGTTAGCATAAATAATAATGAAACACATTTAACATACCAGAACATTTTTTTTTAAAGATTTTTATAATTTTTAAGATCCATAAAATCTCATCTATTTATATGAATCGTTAGCAGGTTGCACATAAAGTCAAGACACACATGCCTGCCATGCAAACTCCAATTTTACTAAACAGATTCCATAGAAAATACCTGCATAAAATTCTGGTAAACAAAAGAATTGTTTATTTTTTCTTAATTTTTTATTTTATTTTGAAAGGCTTTTGCAGGCAGCATCATTTTGTTGAGCTAATTTTAACTTAGGAGGTTAACTAGGGGGCTCCCTTAGTAGGGCAACATAACAGGGTGTTTATGCGTTTGGGAAAGTGTGTCAAAATTGTATGCTGAGCAGCAGCAGCAACACTTGAATGCAACACTTTATGATAAGTCCTATGAATAGTGTGGCATACTACATAAGCGTATGTTCGCAAGACTTTTGATGAATTGTTGACATAAAAAATTTGTCTGTTTCCAACAGCATTTGAACAAATTATTTGATGATAAATTAAGTGATTAAAATGATAATTTAATTTAAAAGCTGCTGACAGCCTCAATGGTTAATTGTGATTTAAAAATTACAAATGTATTCGACAAGGTGAATTGCATTTTTTATTTATTAAGATCACATTATAATGTTTAAGTGTTAAAAATCTTTAAAGTAAACATACCACATCCTGCACAGCGAAGCAAATCACAGTAAACATTGCATTTTTATAAAGATAAATAAAAAATTTCTTGCTAAATTGCTGAAATTTATGTTATTTATTTAAGATATGCAAGTTCAATAAACCAAATTAACTTAAGTGTTATTTGAAATTATTGACCCTAAGTTTCGTCGATAAGCTCTTGCAGATTAAAAATATTCGCAGTATTCTTAATATTGACATTATTAACAAATTTATGACTTCTTCATGAAAATTTGGTCATCGTGTAGCCTCTGCCTCCGGATGACATCATCTCACAATTATGCTAACAATATTCTCAACTATCGTAATGTACACTTGAATATTGCTTACATGCGCTCATGTACACAGCAGGATAGAAATATCCTTTGTTTGTTTATTATTACTTATGTACATACATATGTATGTATTCGAAGACAGTACGGCATGCGTGTAAACGATATGTGAACATCAACTGTCTTAATGAGAGCATTGTGTGCCATGGCAGCATTCGAATTGGATTGTCGTAGGTACATAAGGCATACGTCAAATATTTGCCATCTTTCCCCGAATAATTTTCCCAAGCATACCCTGAGAAAAGATAAATGTATTTGATTAATAGATTTTTAAAACATTTATTAACTATCAACAAATTTTGGTAGATATTACTATGCACTTAGTTGAAAATTAAAGTTTTGTTCATTGAGCCAAAAATTATATCTATTTAAATCGATTGAATTGATTTAATTGGATCGAGTATATATTTTGTAGTTCTATTTTTATTTGATTTTACTTCGCATCAATATGAATATTATACAATCCTCAACATATTTAAATAAAACACTATTTAATTTTCTTCTGCTTGGTTCACAAACAATTATTCTTCCACCAAGTACATGATTTGGTGTTTATTAACATGTTTAACGTTTGCAGCAAAGAAATAATTGTTTCAATTTGTTAATTATTTAGTATTTATTAATTATAACCAAATATGTGATTCACTTAGTATAATTTTTCAAATATAATTAGGTAATTATTACCAAGTATATAATTAATCCAGTTCGGTGAAATGTGGGGCATGTTAACTTATATCAAATAGTTGTTTCTGCTACATCAAATATTTACATAATTTGTTAATTATTACTAAATCTGGATGAATACAAAGGAATCGTTTTTTCTGTGTAAAGTAAACTTGGGCAAAAAAGGAATCCCATGTTTCAATCATAATGTGTAATAATCTACAGCCGTGGTCAAAGGTATTAGGCACCTTTTATATTTTCATATACTTAGACCTTTTTCCGATAGAGAATTTGTGGAAAATATCAAAGTGAAAGGGACACAAATGGTTTTATTGAAACAAGCAACAATTGGTTGAATGTTTAAAAGAAGAGTTGAGTGAAATATCCCCAATATAAAAGAAAACTTTTTTTTTACTAAATAAAATCTATTGCGATGACTAAGAGGGTCAATTATGCATTGATTTTTTAAAAAATGTTTGATTTTAAGAAATACTTTTTGTTTAACTTTATGACGTCTTAAATTAAAAGTTTAATTGCTCTCTATTGAATTAAACGTTGATTTTACTCAATTTAAATAAGAAAAGGTTTTTTCTGCCTATTATTTGATTTGGTAATTGCTAACTGATGAATATTTGTGCCAAAAAAATATTCATTTCGACCAAATTATGGTTTATTTATTATTTCTAATAATAAATAAACCATGATAAATCCAAATATGCCGCGCATTAGCTAATACCAAATATATCATTTGTTAACTACTACCAAACTATGTATTGTTGGACAACACAACGATAATGATTTTGTGGCTCAATCTATCGATTTTCAAAATTCATACCGATTTTTTCATTATATTGGATTATTAGTAGATAGGAGGTTCACAAAAAATTACGGAAAAAAATAATTCGCTTCGAAATTTTGCCTTTCCCTAAAGTCTATGTTATAGAACCAGACTTCTTCGTATATACCCTAAATGAGGCCCTTCATGCCTGTCTACATTTAGTATCTTTAATTGACATGGGAATAATTAACCCAACTGTTGGTTGATTAAAATGTGCACAGCATTTTTAATTTTTACTTTAGTATTACGCGACCATGACCTAATTTTTTTCAAATAAATAAATTATTGAGTAATTTCTGGCTAAAAGCCGTTCATGTCGTTTTTTTATATACATATTTCTTACGAAAAGTCGAATTTCTGTTGTGTTGAGCACTGTTGCTAAATTAAGATATCCAGCATGCCCTTGCTTTTTTCCTGCATTTTAAGATCTCAGGATTCATAAGTGCATGTACATATGTATAATGATTCAATTGGAGGTTACAATTAAAGTTTAGCAGTACTTTTTCCACGTCAAAAATAAATACTTGATATTGATATTTTACAACAACGTTGCTTAAATCGATTCTTAAGAAACGTTGAAAATTTTGATTCCACCCAATATGGCTTATTGACAGAATTACTTATAGATGTGTTCAAAAGCAAGAGCGTAGCCGATTACACTGGTCTGCAAGGTTTTATTGTTGGGGGTCTTTTTCGAAATAAGATTTTGCGCAGTATTCGAATCTGGCCTCAGGATCGGTCCATCACATTCGTATTTTGATATAGTACTTAAAGTTAGATAACCGAAAAGTAGCTTTTTTGGTTGTGTTTGAGTTCATGTAGTTCAGCTCTTTTTTACTAAGTACAGTCTTTTCTCTTTAAAATGAGTCTCGAAAAGGCTATTTGAAGATAACATGCTTTTAATGGTTTGGTAAAAGACTTTGTTACCCATATGGAAAATCACAGGTAAGAAGTCATTCTGAATGTAGTAGGGGACGGTGGGGCTGGTTGAAAAATTAGCTCCAATTTTTATTTTTAAGAATTAGTCTTTCTATACAATATTTACACGTTTTAGTTAGTGTGTGCAATAAATTTCGATCCAAATACTTAACGTTTTTTTTATTCAAATCGTTGATTAAGAAAAAATACCAGCTGTTAACTTTATCCCCGTATGCGGGGCTTGAGGGCATTTTTCAATACCATTGTAAGTTGTTAGCAAAAAATTTTAACAAGAAGTTTACTTATTCCTCTGTTAAAACCAGCATCGTGCTCCCCTTCTAAGTTATGCGCTTAGTAGAAAAGAGCTGAACATTTCCTTAAAGTGCTGCACATAACCTCAAATATAACAAAAAAAAAACATTCTGAAAAAATTACTTCGGAAACGACCCCCACATTTGCAGACCTGTGTTCGTGGTAGCAGATTATCTGTTTATAAAATCAAATTTGCCAAAAATCAACAGCAAATAATCTCAGAACTTTTTGAGCGCTGCTAAACATTTACTAATGATTTAAAAATATGTTGGAATTCTCACTCAATACTCTTGTGAATACTTTTATGGGAAACTTAAAAATAAGTTTATTTAAAAATTAATATTACTTACTTACTTTAGCAAAGTTTTACCACAGAATCTATGACTATCAATCTATCAACACATGCAAATGAAGAAATATTGTAGCAATTTTTCAAAATTGTTAAAAAAAATTTAATTTATACTAAAGAAAAGCATTAGCATTTTCCAAATCATTTTAGTTATTTTTGTTTTCATTGCAGACATAAAAAAGCTTTCAAAAATCGAAATCTTTCAAAAGAGTTAAGGACGCGTTTTAATACTCTCACTATATACACGTACTTACAAATTTGTCATAAATTACAAATTTTTTGTGAAACTTTTTAATTTATTCGCTATTTTCAAATTTATGCTCATCTAGGCAAATCCAAGGGATTTTCAATCTTTTGTCAGCTGTTTCGCTGTTACAGACAGACGACTTACGACAAAAACTTTAGCGAGACAACAAAAAGAAAAATTTCAAACAGACAAATAATTTCAGTTCAAGGTGTAGATGGAACTTTTTATGTTTTTCAATTTAATATTTTTTATTTTTATTGAATTGTTATGTAGATTTTTTATAACATTTATGTAAAAAAATATGTCTTTCTTTTTTAACAAATATTTGCTTATGTTTTTTAGCATAAAAACCAAATGCTTTTAACATTAAAGCACTAAAAAAAAAAAACTAGAAAAGATAACGTCACGTCATTGAACTTCCGATCCGGCGCGTAACGCGTAGTTTTGAATACTAAATCATCTTGCAGTGCCGCATACAAAAGGCTTTGGGGCGAACAAACTCAACGTTGTCAATATGGCAAAAAACTACCCTTAAAAAGTTAACACATTTAAGTTCCAAGAAAAACTTGTTTTGCTCTGCTGGGTTGATTTGATGGTGAAAAAAAGTGGATTGTCAAAGAGTGCCATCTAAAGCTAAGGTAGCGCAGAAGATGTAGCGTTTTCTTTTTAGAACAGAAAAAGAGTAGTAGATTTTTAATTTTGTTTTTAATTTTTTTTGTAGTTAAAAACGTAGTTTCCTCGAATGATAATAATTTACGTATTATTTGAGTTATGTTATTTTGTGGTGTATTAATATTTCAAGTTGGTAACTCTATTTTTTGGCGCATGCGCCGTATTTTATATTCTTCAGTTGGTATGACAACTTTAAGTGGCATCTCAAACTGCTCTTTTTTCTATCGCTATACCCTACATTGTAGTTTTGAATAGGTGACACTTGTCTTATCGCAGAATCAGTAAAGCAAAGCATTAAAAAATGCATTCATGGACGAGAGATGACTACTTTGTAATTATAGCTTTTTAATTTTAATTATGATAATTTTAAGTGCATTTATAAAATATTAGCACATTTTTACGTTTCTCAAATAAAAAAACTTTACCAACAGCTTACCATACGCATACTTTGTTGATAATTTTTTGAACCGATGTCATGAAAGGATCACCTTATCCCCGTACTTATCGATAGTTATATAGTAGTGCTATAGCAGGCGGTGGATAGCTGGTAGTAGTATTAACTGTCCCCTAGAATAGATTAAAAGTATCAAACTTTTCTCTCTCTTTGAACAAATAGTATATGGGACGTTCCATGCCAACCGGGACAGTGGTCTGCCCAAAATTGAGCGCAGCGGAAAAACGTTTTTAAGGTGTCAAAATGTTCGTATGCTCAAAAGGTTTCATATGAGAACGGGTGTTTTTGAATTTTTTTTTAAGGAAATGGCGACCATTAAACGGCGCCTACATATAGATATCTATGTATAAATAGCCAGTTGGTAAACAGCCATAATCATAATCGCTTATTTTTTATTTTGTAGGAAGGCTGTGAGGAGAGGGAGTGCAGTGTATATTTTTTTTTTAATAGTAGGTGGTGCCACGCCCCTAACGGAAAATACGTTGCCACGGCTAAATTAATAGACCGATTTTAATAAAATTTGGTTTGGAGATAGACTGAAAAATAGTAATTAAAAGCTTTGGCGCATATTCATAGCCATATTTGGCATCAGCTTAAGTCAGAACTTTATTTTAGTTATAACTAAATCATTCATAGTCGATTTGGCATCGACTTTTCTGCTTAGTTATAACTAAAAATATAGTTTCAGCTGCAGTTGATATTAAGTCGATATAAAAAAAAGCTAGTTTTTTTAAAATCTCGATCTTTTCATAAAAATTTTTGTAAATTTATTGTTTTATAAATTTTCTGTAGCACCTTCGTTTCGGATGAACTTTATAGCATAATGTAGCGACAGACTGTATCATACCAAAATTTTGATTCAAGGACACTAAAAAATCACTTAGCCAGACCGCAGTAAAATTATATCGACTGAATAAACATAGTTAGTATAGATATCGCACCGTCAAAACAAAAGGGCCGCAAATCAAAATAACTAGTTTTCGAGTTATGTATACTACTATATAGCTCATTATGTGATCTTAATTTTAGTCTTACCACCATATTTCTAGCTCAATTAATAACTTCTAAAATGCATTTTTAGTTAAGGGATATTTTGTTCTGTATTTTTTCTTAACAAAACAACACCGCCTCATTTCAAAATATTAATATTTTGTTGTTAAAATAAAGAAAAAACAATCAAAACAACAAAGCCTTAAATCGAAAACGATATTTTAAAATAATTTCTTTTTAAGTTTTTACAGTAGCAAATCAAAAGAAGGCGGTATAGTTCTTATAAGCCAAAAATATTTTCAATCAAAATAATAACAACACTGCCACATCCCCAAATAAGTCAATGTTACTCTATAGATTTGTGAAATAAGTTTGTAGTATTTCAGTTCAAGACTGACATAGCTATAAATATGGCTGTCTTCAAATTCAGTGGAAAATTTTAAAGTTCTTTAATATCAATTTTCTCGAAACTTAAAATTTTGAGATGCGGCCCTCTTGTTCTGACGGTGCGATATGTAGATACGTACATACAAACCTGCTGTATAAAATGCTTTTAAGCAAAAATTGAAAATTAAAAAAGGTGGATCTCAAAAAAAGAGACTGAGTTAATGTATGTCAAATGTTTTATTCAAACCCATACAACAGTTTTTGGTTTGATTTATTAGTAAATTGCGGTAAAGGTATGTAATATATCATTTATAAAAATGGGAACCAAGCACTTATTTCAAAAACAACATAAGCCACAAATTTCCTGAAAAGCGAGTACATACATATAGTGTATTTATCTACACTTTAAAAGATATTGCTATTACTCTATTACTGGCTAAATTAGTTTTTAGGATTAAAAAGTAATCAAAACTTAAGTCACACAATCTGCAATCACTCGTGGCAAGATGTGCCAATATAGTGATGTGTTGTTTTGTTAGTATCTAAGGCTGAATAAGTCGAGTAATATCGAATCAAGTCGAAAAATGTTGAAAAATTCGGCAAATGATAAAGACGTCGAAAAATTTTGAAACATGTTGAAATCTCTTTAAAAAATCGGTTATTGTTAAAAAGCCGAGAAATGTTGAAATAAGCAAAAAAAATATGGAGAAAATCGAAATATTTATATTGAAAAATGTCGGAAAGCTTTGGAAGTTCGAAAAATATTCAAAAAGACGAAAAATTTTTAAAGTTCTTGATAAGGACGAAATTTGTTAAAAATGTTGAAAAAGGCATAAAATGTTGAATGGTTCACAAAATTGTGAAAAATTTCTTAAATGTTGAATAATTCCATAAGTTTCGATTAAATCGAATAAAGTCTAAAATTTAACACAAACGTGACCGTGAGCATGAGCATGACGTGTCCATTAAGCGTTGGACTTTCAGCCAATTCGCTGCGGTATAAATTTTCTGTCACACGCGAAAGTAATATAGAGATGTTAACACATCAAAAAACCCCCAATTAATTCATAGAAATGACTTCCTAAATTTGGGTACAAAAATATTTGTCTATATTAACAAATGTTCCTCATATTATAGAGTTTTACCTTACGCTCTTGTAATAAGATAAATTAAGTTAAAGCTTTTCTTCAAACCTTTATGTTAAATAAACGTTTTTAGTGAAAATATTTTTTGTCATAGTAAATTTGTCGTGGTAGATGGAAAACCAGGTTTCGAGAATAACCTCCAATTAAAAGATAATATTTTCTTGAATAAGGTTGATGAAATAATTCAGCTTGGCCGATATTATTCCACGGCTTACCTTTTTTATCGTAATTTCCATGTTATATCAATATATTAACATGTTGCTTATGTGACATATGTACATATAACAAGGGAAGCTACAGGTTTGGACCGCGCAAGAATTAGACATAATATGTATTTTCACAAAAAAGGTTAGTCACCTCAAGCTGCTCAACTTAAATTTATATCAAAATTTTCGATGATGTGGTAGATATTTGTTGGTCTATATTTCGGAAAGATGTAAAACTGCCACGTCATCTTAAGGAGATCAAGTTGTTTGAGCTCGAAATGACATAAAAATATTCACTCATTAAAGTCGAACAATTTATATTGTGTCATATTGATAGATTCTGTAGTTGCATTATTGCTATCTAACGTATTAAAATTTTCGAAAATAATTCACAGAATACTGGTCTTGATAAGTGAACATCTTTACTGCCGACTATGGGAAAAACTCTACACTGTAGTAAATTCACTGAAATTTAACTGTGACGCTAGTAGATATTACATTTTTGACTTCGTCTAACTTTTTTGATACTTTTCAACATTTTTTGAACATTGTCAAAATTTGTAAACTTTTTCAACAATTTTCAGTTTAAAGTCGAATGTCGTTAATAATAATAGAAAAAATTAAAAAAATATGTACACTGAGAAAAAGATTTGTTTGAATATAATAAATGTACATTTGATATAGAAAATCAAATAAGTATTTATTTGTGTCAAACATATTATATTTGAATCTAATGATAATGAATGTTGGTTGAAGAATTATTTGATTTACTCAATCAAATATTTAATCAATTGTTATATTCAAACAATTTGTTTTCTCAGTATAATAAAATAATTTTACATAAAAGCATATATGTATATATGTAGTTTTTTTTCAGACTAGATGAAACAAAAATTTTATTTATTTCAAACTGAAAACATTTCTCATAAGAACATTAGTCTTAATTTGCTAAACAAGCGTATTATATGTAGTATTTATCACAGACCAATACACGCTGTGACATCCAAATGCCGTGAAAATGATGAAGTTTTCACTTAAAAAACTTCGCGCTTGCATTTGATTTGTATTGTTAGTGAAATTTTGGCACTAAGCCAATGTACATAATACATTTCCCCCATTAAGTGTAGCAAACTATGATGACGTGACATCATGAATGACAGTTTGATGTAAGAGGCATGTGAAATATTTTATAGCCATTTAAGTTATTTAAGCGTTTACGAGTTGGACAATTGAATGGTTAATTATGCGTGGTAGCAGGCTATTTAGACGGTTAGTTATTACGAGTGTAAAATGAAATTCCCAAGGATATTAAGCAAAACTTAACGCACATTTTTTTATGTGTTTCATAAATTTTCCTACTTTCAGGCATTTCATTATTATTGTAGGTTAGGTTAGGGTGGCGCCAATATCGCTTCACATAGACCACAGTGTCCTTTCATTTTGAAAATTTATTAAGGTGAAAAGCTTATATTTTTGTGGCATAAATTATGATATCACTAGATGTACATATGTTTGAGAGTTTTTTTAAGGATGTGGAATGGTACTAAGATGTTTTATCCTACTTCTAGTAAGAGCAATGCAAGAAGTGAAAATATGTTGTAAAACCTTCCTGATGTGTGCTTCTTCCAGACTATGCTTGTATCGCTTTGTTTTCTTAAGCCGAGTTTTATAATTCTATCAATAAAAGTGAAACTTTTTTTACATGAATAATGGCAAATTTTGAATTTGGTAGTTATATAAAAGTTGTGCCTTCTTAGGACTTGAATTTCAAAAAACTAATCATTAAATAATGGATATGTCTTGAAAAAAGATTTTATTCTTTTTTTGCCTATGTTTAACTTGAGGAATAAAAATATTTGAACTTCCTAGCTCAAACCTGTAAGCGACGCGGCCAAAGCTTATGTACAATTTCGTTGAAATTTAACGAATAACCCGACTTACTAAAATATAGAAAAAGTCCGCTTTAGGTATAGTGTTTTTGATATTTTAGTTGTATGTGAGATGTAACCCATTGTTGTCAAACTACGCCCACATTTTTCATGTGGCTAAAAATGCGTACGAAATATCCCCAAAGGGGATTCAAATGTAATGTTTTATATACAAATTAAATATTATAATGCTTAGTTTTGTAAAGTGCAAGTGTTTGACGAATGTTCTTTGAACCATAATTTTAAATTAAATGCAATTGTTTTGGGCTTTGGCCGTAGAATAAAACAAAAGTTTAATTTGTTTAAATTTTTTTTTAATATTTAGATGTTATTTTTTTCCGATATTCCGACTTAATTTTTAAGTCATCTTTAGGGGAGCTGAAGAAAATAAAAAGAACATACACTTAATATAAATCACAATTAAATTATTCAGTTTTTTGGTAACTTGTCAATTATTATATAAAATAAACTTTTTTATTATTGTCTTACCCAAAACAATTGCATTTAATAACAAAAGAAGGCCGATAATCTACAATTCATAATTTTAAATTTTTTCATTTTAGTTTTTTCAAATAAAATCCCCTGAGGAAGCCTAAATCCCATAGGCGAAACGTCGGGAAAATGTTATAAAAACTTTGTTTTTTATTTTGCATTAAACAAAATTGACCAAACAAGCCCAAAAATTTTCAACAAATAAATACTTTCCGCCAATATGCTACATTACCGCATTTTGTTTCAAATACGTAAAGTAGAGCGCTCTATCCAACAGTTGTTTGCATAAAGAGTTCGATAGAACATTTTTGGTGTTCAAAGTGCAACTTTGAGCACACTAAACCCAAAAAGTAATTGGAGCTTTTATAGTTTTTTTTTCCTTCTCTAAGTATTATCTAACGATTGCCTAAGGAAAATTCAAATCTCTAGCACTTTCATTTGTTTTTGTATTTATGGAAAAAAGAAAAACATCAAATAATTTAAATAAAAATGCAGCAAAATCTAAGGTTACAAAGTTAATGTAAATAATAACAAATATTTTCTTACAAACGACAGTAACAGCAACACTCTACAAAGATTATATATACATGAAAATAAGTATTGGATGTATCGTCAGACTCATGTTTATGAATAACGTGGTACGAGCAAAAAGAATATATACATGAAGAGAAAGATTGTCAAAGGTTTCGGACTTATGTAGCTGGCTGTTAGGTCCAAAGTTAAGAATCAGTATGTATATATAAAAACGGATTTAAGAATCAGTTTTTCTTCAGTTTTGAAACACGAAACTGCAGAGCGCCATAGAAACAAAAAATAGAAACGGAATGAAACGAAATTTCTTATTGCTGTTTGTTTTCATTTTCGTTGCTCTTCAATTTCTGATTTTGTTTTCATATGGCTGATTTCTTATTGCTATTTCACACATATGCGCTTGTTTCTTATTGCTATTTTTTCATGTGATTTCTTATTAGATGCAATATGCAAACAATTAATTTTATTTCATTATTGCTTATTATTATTTATGAAAAATATTTGAAAAAATATAAAAATATAAATAAAATATAAAACATTAAAAAAATATAAAAATCAAAAAAAAATTTCTTTAATTTTTTTGGATAGTAGGTACTGGGAATCGATCATCGGTCTTTTCTTATTTTTATTGACTTGAGCAAAGTTTTCATTGTTGATATTGTAGTATTAAAGAAGCTAACACCTACGTACACACATATGCTATTGTTTTCTTTTGTTTACCTTTTTGTTTTGCATATAAATGAAAATCATCCCTTAATTTAAGATCGTAAAAACTAATGCAACTAAGGAAATGCTTTAAGCTTCGTTGCGATTGGGAAATCAATTTCTAAACGAAGTCGTTGTTTGTAAGTCACAATACATATAAAATAATTTTTTCATTCCATAACATTTATGTATTTTCAGTTCAATGATTATTACCAGAATAGCATTTCTCAATGCTAAGAAAATTCGTTCGCTACGTAACGAAGTTTCCATCAGTTAATTTCGCACTTTTCGGTCAAGTCAACATTGTGCTGGAAGGTAATTTCCACCAATGATTGACTTTTTCTAGCATCAAACTCATTGCTCGTAAGTCACAGTATAAAATAAATTTTTCATCCCATAACATGTAGTATACATATGTATGGTATCTATTTTCAGCTTATGACTTTTTTGCACCTATTCGCTGAAGTGAATTTTCAGTCATGAAATGGCTAAAGAAGCTATATTTAAGAACCCATCATTGTTCGTGTTCAACTGGCTTAACTCCAACACCATAACACAACATCATAATTAACCCTCTAGTTCATACGACTGCCTTAAGGCGTGTACCTATTTTATCCAAATAGTGGAGACGATATTAATAATTTGACCGAATTCTTACTTGCAAACTTTAAGTATTGCCTCAGCGCATATTATGATCTAAGCAACATGTTGACCTGACGATTCAATTTGAAACAATTTTAGTTTGAAGTGAATTTTTGTGATGTGCACACTGTTAAAATTATTTGTGAAATTAAAAACATTAAATAAAATACTTCCTGGTATCAAACAACTTCGAAAAAATTATTGGTAAGTAGTTTATAATGAAATTTATCAGATAGAATAAAAAATTGAAAAAAAACAATGACTTGAAGCTATGCAGTGAGGCTTGGCCAGTTACCGCCTTAAGGCGGTATCATGTTGGTAATTCAAAATTTTTTGGATTTGTTGAAATTTTACCATTTTTTCAAATCTTTGCTCATTGAATGTGTTATATATATATTAGATACATACATTCTGCATATATGTATATGTACATATACATATGTATATATTTATTTACAATTTATGATTTCAGCAATGGATCGTAGCTGTAACAAGTGGTTTAAACTGTCGAAATTGAGTCCAGAAGAAATTGTGGAACTGTACGATTCTATTGAGGTAGCAGAGTCGACTGATGGGGAAGATGCGTTTTCGTCCGATGATAGCGTTGTTGATCCAAATTATGCTCCTACTGACATGAGTTCATATGAAGCGGAAATCGACAATTGTCTAGCCATGGCCGAATCGGATATTACCTCGGCAATAAACATTAGTCTTGATTTGTCGTTAGAATTAAGCACTGTACCCGAAGTCAATGATATTGTTCCTGTTCCAGAAGCTGTACAATTCTCTGATATTCCAATACTACCAAAACCAAATAGCTCGGATACTATGGCGTTTGCTGTGCCAGAAACACATGTTTCAAGTTCGCGTGCTCGTGATACAATTGATACACAGTTGCTGATATAGAGCCAAAGTCAGACAATATCCAAAAAATTAATTGGCGAAAACGACACATTCAACTGCACATCCGGCAGATCAACTTTCGAGGTAACAAAACGTTGTCTGACAGTTTCAAGGCAATCAAAACACCGTACGATTGTTTCGAGTACTTCGTTGGTAATACATTTTTTGAATACATTGCGGACCAAACCAATTTATATGCCAGAAGAAGAAATATCAGCACTAAATTCGTAACCAACGCCGATCATATCCGGTAATTCGTTGGTATTGTTATGCAGATGTCAGTTATTTGCCACTATTCGACACGGGCGTATTGGGGCAAGAATGGTATCGATGCAGTGAGAAATACAATGCCATGCCAACACTGCGTCAGAACTTGCATTTCAATGATAACGATAAAATTATCAATGATAAGACCAACCCGGATTATGATCCTTTGTTCAAAGTTCGGACATTGATAAACATTTTTAACGAACGCTTTGGATCCATTCCCATGCCTCAACGTTTATGTGTGGACGAACAAATGTGTTCGACTAAAATGAAAAAAATCCAGTCCGTAAGTATATGCCTGCGAAGCCGCACAAATGGGGAATGAAGCTGTTTGTTTTAAGTAACACCTCTGGATTTTCTTACAAGTTCGAGATCTATGCCGGAGCGGGCGATAATATCCTTTAAGAAGGCGCACCAGATTTGGGGGCATCAGCTAACGTGGTCGTACGGTTGTCTCAATTAGTACCTGATCATCTGAATCACATTTTATACTTCGAAAACTATTATACGTCGTTTCCGCTCTTGGTCTATTTGAGGAGTCGTGGATTTTTTTCACTTGGCACAGTGCGGGAGAATCGCTTACCGAATTGCAAATTCACAAAAGAAAAATATATGACAAACAAAAAAAGAGGTTACTCCGAAGAGTAACGCGGTTGGTACTGCGTACGGTGTAGAGATTTCTTCTGCTATGTGGAAGGACGATAGATGCGTACGTCTTGTATCTACGTATGCAGGCACTGAACCTTTCATTAAGCCAGACTCAACTGAGCAGAATACACCAAAAAACTCTCGGTACAATAGGAAAACCAAGACCAGTGAGGAAGTGGAATGGCCAAACATAATCCGTGAGTACAACGCACACATGGGCGGTGTAGATCTCATGGATGGCCTGATTGGACGATACCATATTCGTATGAAAACGATGAAATGGAGCAATCGTATTTTTTATCACTTGTTGGACATGGCCATGGCGAACGCCTACCTACTGTACCGCTGCATCCACCAAGGAGACGAAAGCATTCACAAAGCTGATTAGCCAGAGTTTCGACTAGAAGTTGCTGATGTGCTCTGTGCCATAGCTTTACCATCAGACTCGCGAGCTAAAAAGGCTGTCGGTCGTCCACGCAGTAGTTTCATTCCTCCTTCTCTTCCAAAAGTAGCCAAGAAGACATACTTGCCGCCAACAAATGTCCGTGAAGATGGTTACGGGCATTGGGCCAAATGGTTGGAACGGTCTGGCAAAAAAACTTGTAAGTTCCCTGGGTGCAAAGCTGAGACGCAGTGCATGTGTGTAAAATGCAATGTTCATTTATGCCACGGTGCAAGCAAAAAACTCTGCTTTTCCAAATTCCATAACGTGCAAGACTAATATTTGGAACAGTTTCGTTCAAAATAAAACATTTTTGTAACCAATATTTTTATAAGTTTCGTTCAAAATAAAACATTAATTCTATAACATAAATAACAATTTTTTTTTAGTTACAACATGATCCCGCCATGATCCCAAAGTTGCAGCCATTTCAAGGTGACATGAATTTGAGATCCGTTGGTTAATATTGTTGAGTTGCAACCCTTTGTAGAGGATCCAATTCATGTCACTTTAAAATGGCTATGACTTTGCAAGGAAACATCACAGATCACCACTTGAAAGCTCATTTTAAAGGGCAAGGATGGAACTAAATGATGCTTTTGTTAAAAATAAGCTAAACAACTTTCTTTGAATCCTATACATGGCCTCGAAAGTAGACAAAAAACATCATGTTTTAGGTACTTAGCCTCAAATATTTCAGGATTCCGACATGATAGGTCAATTCTGAGGCCAGATTCGGATTCAGCGTAAAAAATTACGTCGAAAAACGATCTTTTTCAGCTCAACAACACTAATCACCTATTCATTTAGGTACCTTTTTTGTAAAAAATAATTTTTCCATACAATTTACATGTAAAACTAACAGGCTCCGGCGCCACCTTATAAAATTGAGTTACAGAGCTGAATTTTCGTGAACTTTTTCTTCATATCATAAACTTACTTTTTAAGCAACAGCACCTTAAAAAAAACAAAAAATAAAAAATTTGAATCACCCTAATGTACATACATATGTATGTATATTAATTCAATCAAAAATTTCGTTTTAATGTTAGCTTAGGAAAACAAAGAGGTAAACAAAAAGGTAAACACAAGGAAGAAAGCGCAGATGTGCGAAATATCAATAAGAAATCTTTCATAAGTATGAAAAAAAATAGGTAAACAAGTCAGCCATATGAAAAAAATAGCCGATAGCCGAAAAGACCGATGATCGATTCCCAGTACCTACTATCCAAAAAAATGAAAGAAATTTTTTTTTGATTTTTATATTTTTTTAATGTTTTATATTTTATTTACATTTTTATATTTTTTCAAATATTTTTCATAAATAATAATAAGCAATAATGAAATAAAATTAATTGTTTGCATATTGCATCTAATAAGAAATCACATGAAAAAATAGCAATAAGAAACAAGCGCATATGTGTGAAATAGCAATAAGAAATCAGCCATATGAAAACAAAATCAGAAATTGAAGAGCAACGAAAATGAAAACAAACAGCAATAAGAAATTTCGTTTCATTCCGTTTCTATTTTTTGTTTCTATGGCGCTCTGCAGTTTCGTGTTTCAAAACTGAAGAAAAACTGATTCTTAAATCCGTTTTTATATATACATACTGATTCTTAACTTTGGACCTAACAGCCAGCTACATAAGTCCGAAACCTTTGACAATCTTTCTCTTCATGTATATATTCTTTTTGGTCTTTCTCTTCCATTATATATACTTTTTGGTTTGCCGCAAGTTAGCTGCCGTGTGGCTTGCGTTTTTTGTTCTGGTTTCGATTTAGCTAATTAATATTTTATTTAAAGTTGTTGGCCTTTTGCATTTTATTTTGATTTGAAAACTGGTAAAGGTGTTATTATGGGTTTGGCCAAAAATTAAGTAGGTACCCTATAATGAATTTGCATTAGACATATTTTTATTAAGTGAATTATTTTCAAATTTTGAGGGCGTGGCGCGGTTTAGAAACTATTTTGCTATGTGCAAAAGCATCAAGTTATTCAAGTGTTTCACTAAATGTAATAAATGCTCTTTTTATAAATTCTTTTGTATTGCTAGAAAATAGCAAATAAACACCGAGCTAACATGGTAATCTGTTATTTCATGAGGGTCAATATTCCTAATGGGACATTCGGTGCTCCATGCCACTAATTCTACTTTCCTTGCGAGTAGCTGTCATTGCTGGCTACTAATGCTATCAAATTACTAGACATGTAGTTTAGACCAAGGTTTATATCATTCGACTTCTATAGGTATACATATAAGAATTTTGAAGAGGAAGAAAGAACCTAATACTCTCCTTACTATTGAAGTGCTTCATTCAAAAGTATTTTTTTAATAGTTCGGATCGTTTCCTTCAAAAGATTTGGCGAAGCTGATCAATGACGATATCGCTCAATTTATACAATTTATAAATAGTTGCGTATGGCGACCTTAGATAACTGGGAAAATCTCGCATAAACTCACACTTTCGTATTAAAAAAAATATTGTCATTTTGCACGCATGTTCATATAACTTCTAAGAACATTATCTTTTACGCATTACTCATATTAGACTGAAAGCTTTTTGAGATATTTAATCCTTATTTGCCGAAAATACCATTTTTCTCCACATTAGGCTTTCGATATTTTGAATAATGTTTAACGATCAATCATCGCACAAAATTGTTGGTAATTTTTTTACACAAAATTTGGACCAAATGTGTGTTAAATATTTTTTTGGGTACTTTTTTATTTGTTTTTTTGGACAATAGTACTTCGAGTAATTTTTCTTTTGGAAAATCGACAAAAAAGTCAAAATAAAAAAAGCTAGGCATTTTTCAGATCAGGTAAGGTTCAAGCTTTATGAAATTTCTCCAATGTGGGTGGCTCAATATTTAAAAGAAAATTTCAACCAAAAATTATCACATCAAATTTTGAACGATGTTTCAAAAAATAAAAACTAAATATTTACGAAATTTCTTTTGTTTTTGGATTAATTCTTAAATTTTCTTTCAGGAATGCCAATCGTGTATTTATCAAACTATTACTTTTGGCAATATCGTGATGCAGGTGAGTGGCAGACTTCGTTATATTTAACCTTTATCGAATATAGTACTGCTTTTGATATTATCGGCCGTAAATGCATCTGGAAAGCATTGTAAACGAGGTACAGCACCCATAAACATCAATCTTATCAAGACTCAATAAAAAGGTTTCAAATATAGCGTATTGCTAGCAGTAATTATTTGGGCAGTATATTAACACCTGATGACGAGATTAATACAGACATCCGAAGTCGAATTCACAAAGCGAAAATCATTTACGCTCAGCTTTGTAATGCCTGACAATCTTCACTGCTGTCAACGACAGTGAATCTGAAAATCTTCGGGTTGAAATTTTAAAATTTGTTGGCTCAGGTCAATCTCCAATGTCGAATTGCTCATTAGATGCCAAGAAGATTCGATGTCCATCCAAATCAAATGGCGAAACATTGCATACATCACCAACGAAAATCTGCCTACAAGCATTGGAGTGGAACCCTGAAGGGCAGCTGGAAACGCGGCTATTCTATATCATCGTGGAAACGATCGCTAGTACGTAAAATACTTGCATCGGGGAAATGCTGGAGCAAATAAAAAACATTAGGTAATTCTTTATACACAGGCCTTAATCTAAGAACTTAAGTTATGGTGATAATTTTAAAAAAGAGTTGTGAAAAATTTGAGACTTACATACCCTCTTGAAGGTACGAAATTAGACAAGCAACTGCATATTTCTATTGTTCAGTAAATATTGGTTCAACAAAACATTTCAGAAGAGTTCAATAACATAGAAGAGAACTACTATTTAAATTCAAGACTTCAAAGTATTTTTTCGGCGTATAGCAAGTGAGTCCATCTTAACCGACTTTAACTTATGGGTTATTTTAATAAAAAATTCGAAAACTAAATATTTAAATGTAAAATAACAATTTTGCAAAAGAAAAATTTTATTAGTCGTTCTTTTTCATGCCAAGAGACTTCTAAATGATGAAATTATAAAAAGAAGTTTGGGTAGAAATTTATTTTTGGTGTAAAGAAATAAACGGATTGAATAAACTGTTTTTATGAATAAAATATTCGAGGTAACTCTTTTTTTTTCAAATTTTCAGCACCTTTCGGAATTCCATCATGCGCTGATATACATACGTAACTACGTGTCACTTAGAACAACAACAACAAATTAACAGGCGCTATACAAACGAGATAAGCAAAATGCAAGTTTTTCAGATTTAAATATTTTAAATTTTATTGGAAAGAAATATCACTGGCACAAGCAATACAGGATTTTTGCACTTTATTACTTAGAACAGGTGGAGACTCACCGTTAGATCAGTTAATCATAGTACATATTATTAGTAGCTGAAGCTATAAAAGCCAAGCTAAAATCCAAAGATCGTTTTAGTTTCACTTGAGATACCTTTTGATAAAGCTAAGAAATTTTTTAAACACCGCAGTTGGAAAGTGATAATGGCAAGTGTTTTTTTTTGTGATAGTTTAATGATAGGTGTGATATTTTCTGAAAAAAAAAAAATAAATTAAATATTAAACTTAAAGAACCCTGAAGGAGACTGATTCTTTTTGAAAAAAAATTTGTGAAACACTAAAGTTAAAATAAGTATTTTTCTGTGAATTTATAAAGCAAATTCTATACACGTGGCCGAATTTCATGTAAATGTGATAAGACAAGGCGTGTAGAACAGTGATTTTCAACCGTTTGCGGCATGCGGTGCTTCCCTTACTGTCGAAAAGATTTATTTTTATATTAGTATGAAGATTAATATTGTTAGATCATGCTAAGTACAAGTAATTTTTATTGCGAATAATTCAAAATAAATATTTTTAAATTGAACATTTGTACCACACAACACAGAAGTAGATTAAAGAACTATATTCCGAGTTTGGATCGTAAAGCTTTCTGTGTCAAAAAGTAAAACGAATCATAATATTTTTGTACAGAGCTTTTTGTTCAGTACTTTTAGTGCAAAAAACAACAAAAAAATTACAAGCGCAAAATGGGCAACGAGCTGCTTATACTAGATTCAATGACCGCTACGTCATATCATCAGTAAGCTTTGTTAGCCGAAGTATAGTTATTCTACAATCCTACTATGTAATGTTTCTTACGTTGATCTGTTAAGAATCACAGCAGTAAACAAAGCAAAAACTTATACATTTTAATGCAATTGAATCAGTTTTTATTTTCTAATGCGGACCGTTTATAACTTTATAAACAAAAATCCTACAATTTAAAAATAAATAAATAAATTTCTTTGGGAATTACATATTTACTTTTTCGCCGTATGTTTTTCTTCTTGGCGCAGGAAGCTTTACGTTCCTATAAGTTCCAAACCGAAATATCGTTGTTTATATCTACTCCTATGCTCACTAACAAGCTATTCAATTATTCATATCGAAGATCAGTGTCACCCCCAAAAACTTCAAGGAAATAGCCCGAATTTTTCGTTGGTACAGTTAGGTTAGGTACAGGTACAGTTAGGTACAGATGTTTTTAGGTTAAAAACAAAAAAAAATTTGGAATGTGAAAAAACGGCCTCCGGACACGCCTACCTCTCATGCAAAGGTGGGATGTAGCTGAAGCATTTTCTTCAAAATGGGTATCAATTTCTATTAATCTGGCAATGGTGATTTCAGAAATGCTAAAAATTGCACGATATTTTCTATAGCTTACAAGTTATTGGAGAAAACCAGTTTTGAAGGCTTACCTCTTCTGTTTTTGAAAATCATTCGAATTTATATCTTTTATCCTTCCCTTCGAACGATCAAGCGCCCAAGAGCTATTTACTAAGGCGAAAAAAATTTTATTTTTCTTTTTCGGGTGAACCAGTCTCCAGATATCTTGCTCACCGCAAATTTTGAGGTCGATCATGACATTGCACTTTTCTAACTTATTGACGAATATTTTTGGACTAAAGTTTCAGGGAAGAATCTTCAGTAGTTATACTTTAATAATGTAAACAAAATTTTAGTCTAAGATAAAATGCAGCTTCAAAAAAAATTTTCAAAAAAAATGTCTTTTTATTTCTCGAAAAACTCCCGGAGACCCTTTCTACCTTATCGACGAATATTTTTAGACCAAAATGTATAGGATAAGTATTGAATTAGAATTCTTTAATAATGTTAAAAAAAATTTGTTTTATTTTATTTTAAAAAAGTGTCATTTATTTATTCGAAAAACCCACGGAGGCCCTTAAACCCAAAATAAAATTTAGGACTTTGGTAGTTTTTTTTACTTCCTTAAGTATTTATTGACGATTGTTTTAGACCTCTAGCAGTTTCATTTTCTTTATATTTATATTTATATGAGCTTTTGGTTCTACGTTTTTAATATAGGGTTTTTTCAAACCGAAAAAAAAAAAAATTTAAGAAATGACTTAGGTTGGATTTTTATGTTTTATTTGAGGTTCAGACTCCAAGCTAACCAGACCGCATTTCTGATGAAGTGCTCAGGTCTTCTTAAATATTCTATGCAACAATTTCGATCGACTTGGCAATATTTCTATAGCTATTGAACGGTTTTTCTCCTTTTTCATGGTTAATCTCTTCGGTCTTCTTTTTGAAATCTACAGAAAACATATGGTTGATATCGAATTCTTGTACTTGCTTACATTTTTAAGGCACAATTGCAACATTGCCGATTATTTAATAACTTTTCCTTTTATTTTTTTTTGTATTTTAGACCGCATATACTGACAAGGGACAAAAGGTAATATCAAATTTGTTGTTGTGTATCTTTTAAATATTGATAAAACCTATTTCTATTTCAGCCAGCAACAGGTAGATTTCTCAGTTTCGATCACTTAACCTTTTACGTTGGCAATGCCAAACAAGCTGCGAGTTATTACACCACCCGTATGGGTTTTACACCCTTCGGTTATCAAGGACTTGAGACAGGACATCGTCGTTTTGCTAAGCATGCGGTAAAACAAAATCGCATTGTTTTTGTTTTAGTATCTGCCTATAATGCAGATGATGAGGAGCATGGTGAACATTTGATGAAACATGGAGATGGTGTCAAAGATGTGGCATTCGAAGTAGAGGATCTCGATAGTATTTTCAGTATTGCAAAAGAACGTGGCGCTGAAGTTGTGCGTGAAATATGGGAAGAGAAAGATGAATTTGGTAGCGTGCGTTTTGCTACAATAAAAACGGTAAGAACTACTACATATCTTTTGATAATTGGCATGGTACTTTTTTTTGTAAATAAAGGGATAGACATAAGTTCCATCGAACTGAAGATAACAGAGTATGAAGCTATACTGAATTAAACGTTGCTTATGCGTCGTATTTTCTAAAATATTTTACAATAAACTTGGATATCTTGGTTTCGATGTTAGTTAAAACCGATATACAATCAAGTTATCACAAAGTTTCGATCGCTCTTACACTGTATGTTGTTTTAACAAATGGCCGCAAGAATATACATTGCCACTTTACGCATTAAATTCACTGAAATAGAATTTGATTTCTTATTTATTTATTTTATTTTCACTTTCAGTACGGTGATACCACACACACTTTTGTGGATCGTAGCAACTATGGTGGACCTTTCTTGCCTGGCTTCAAATCACAAGCCAATGACGTTTTGCTTGAACACTTGCCACCAACTAAGCTGAACTTTATTGATCATGTTGTGGGCAATCAACCAGATTTAGAAATGGAAAGCGTTGCATCTTGGTATGAGCGCATTTTGCAATTTCATCGCTTCTGGTCTGTCGATGATTCACAAATTCACACAGAATACTCAGCATTGCGTTCGATTGTAATGGCCAACTATGAAGAAGATGTTAAAATGCCTATAAATGAACCAGCTATGGGCAAGAGAAAATCACAAATACAAGAATACGTGGAATTTTATGGTGGAGCTGGCGTGCAACATATTGCACTGAATACCAGCGATATCATCAGTGCCATACGTAATTTGCGGGCACGTGGCATGGAGTTTTTAAGTATACCAGATTCGTATTATGACATTTTGCAAGAGAATTTAAAGCAATCACGTACTAAAGTTAAGGAGGATATGAAAATTTTAAAGGAACTTAATATTTTAATTGATTACGATGAAGAAGGATACCTTTTACAAATCTTTGCCAAAAATATGCAGGACAGACCAACGCTGTTCTTAGAAGTTATACAGCGTCACAATCATAATGTAAGTTAAATTGGAAAATGAAAAATAAGTCGCAATGTTCCGTTAAACATTGACTTGTATTCTGACAAAATTTCATTAATTTTTTTTACTCATTTTTCATACATAACTAAGACCTAATTTGAGATATGTAAATATTAAGCATTACATACATGTGTATGCCTTACAAAACTGTTCTTTAGAAGTGCCCTCAGAAGCGAAAAGGAAGTGTCTCAAAAAAATGCGTTTCGAGATAATTGATGTTTTGTTTATATCAATTTGTTGAAATACCTCTGCGATTGAGATAGTTTGGATAATTGTGTAATTTCTTAAGCTATCCGATGCCATAAGAATCACGAATATGAATTATTTTGAGATACGCCTTTTTCGCTTCTGAAGGCAGAGAAGTTAGCTAAAAAATATTTTAGAAATTAAAGCTTTAGCTACACACATTTTTTTATCAATGTTTTTTTTTTTTTATTTATTCGTAGGGCTTTGGCGCCGGCAACTATAAGTCGCTTTTTACAGCTATTGAAATGGAGCAGGAGAAACGTGGAAATTTGTAATAAGATCGTCATTTATTTTTAAGAAAAATTTTAAATTTTATTAATATGCCTTACTGATATTATATATACATATTTATATATATGTAATACATTTTAATTATTTTATGTAATAAAAGCAATCGTTGACATCACCAAATAATGACTTTTAAAGAACAGGTATGCTTCTATACGGAAAAAAATATATATCATACAAATTTCTATTGCCAATAAGTCCAAACTCAACCAATCAATCAATTTGATGTTTATTTCTTTTTATCACAAAGACGTTCATCGATTAGCGTTTCATTACGCGGATCATTACTTTCAAACGATGGCATAAATGGATCCCAAAAGCCCTCTGGTGTTTGGTGGCATGTAACATCACGTGCCTGATGGCGTGTACAACGTTGCAAATGCGCAATTATCTCTTCATCACTCATAGCTGCGCCCAAGAATTCAATATACTACAATAGAATTACATATATGTTATAAAGATTTACAATGCCATTAAAATCTTATCCGGCCCTACCTGTTGACAATCTCTGTTTAGTTTTCCTGGATTTATGATATTGCTTTCAGCTGAAGTTTTGAAATTCATCGCTGCTTGCATGTGATGATGCAGCAACATTTGGAGCAACTTTCGACTGTGTTGTTTTTTCTAGTTTGATTTTACCAGCTGTAGGCGCAATTATGGGGACTACATCTTTTATAGTAGCTATGTGAGATGTTGGTAACTTATTTAAAGTTAATTTAGATGCATTTATCTGCGGTTTTGACGCTTCTTGATTTTGGCAACTGACAGTACTAGCGATTTTCTGCAACTTTTTTATCCTGAAAAAATCATTAGGACTACCTACTATGCTATGTGTATGTATGTGTGTTCTAACATTTTCGTCACACAACTTTTTACTTTTCAAAATGTTATTGTTTAAGGGGTTATATCTCCCTAATATTTTTTATAGACTTAAATCACCGATCTGAACTTGAAATATTTTTAATTAATTTGTTCCAAGAAGCTTTGATGCTCAAAAATCACAATTTTCGCTTATTTTAACGATGCTAGCTATTTTGAATTTCGCGAAGTAACGTATCGATATCGTGTTTAAAATTTGAATTATAGAGGTCGCTGCATGAAATTACGACGGTTACAGCGTCTTTACAGTAAGGCTATAGTTGACATTGCGACTGACGTAGCCGTTATTACCTCCAATGACGGCTTGTCGGGTCTGTGTGCCGTTTACGATGCTCTTGGGTTAACTGTTGGACCAAACATGTACGAGTTTTGCGTGGAAACGGACACCAATCACGTCAAAACCGCTGAGCATCGTATTTCCGATATCGCGAAAGAGGCCAGGCGCAGCATTACATCAGGCAAAAAAAAAGAAGAGGAAAAAAATGCCCTGGAAGGACAATTATATGGTGTAGGGATAGCAGACTGAAGGTAAAAAAAAATATTATGGAATATATTTTTGCGATTTATAGCATTTTGAAACTTCAAACGCGTTTTTCTCGAAACCATGTTTTCAAAATCGGCTGGCAGTATAACTCAAAAGTTTACATCCGATTGACTTGAAATTTTAACAGTAGCTTCATTGGTGGAGTTGGACGAGACTTATACTGCACGCCGACGAAGAACCTTTCGAAAAAGCGGTTTACGGTAATCACTGCACAGCCGCCATTTTGTAAAAAAAAATAACAGTAAAAAATTTTTTTCTCTTCTTCAAGAGTTGCTTAATCCAATTTTATATTATTTGTATACCTTTTTCTCAAATGCCCTTTTAAAAAAAATAATTAAAATGGCCTTGTTTTTTATAGCATAAGGGAGATATAACCCCTTAAAATATAAAATAAAAACTTACTTTTCATTTTCAATGCGCCTTAAATGTTCCAAATTTTCGTCACCACGTTTCAATAAATCCTGCACCAAGTCCATGGATTCTATATGTGTATTTATGCAAGTATCATCTAAGAAAATAATATCTTGTGTAGCAGGTGTTAAAATCATGACACTCTCATTATTTTCTTCTCTCTTATCGGCGCAGTTAGCAGCTTTGTCGGGGCTATTTGCCGAAAGCCGAAAGTCTGCTAGTTCTACAGCAGACGAAGACTTTTTACAAGACGTTTCATTGTTTTTTGTTGTTATATAAACGTTTTCAAAATATTCATCGTCGTCGCTGTTAAATTTAATGCAAGATATATCAGTCTGGTTGTTCTGTCCTTCTTTGCTACTTAAGTTTACAGCGCTGTTGTTTGTTCTGTAACCTTAGCAAGAATTAGTAAAGAATTGTAAACTAGTAAATATAAAACGTTTAACTTACCTCAGCAACCAACTACGTGCTGGTTTTGTTTGCTTATATGGGTTTGGGCTATCACCAATCACTTCTTCACAAAATGTTGAATCCGGCTTTAAATACAGAAGAAAAATAGGTTAAGGCGAAAGAAAGTATTGTATTGCTAGAAAAATTACTCAATTTATGTTTCAACAATTTTTTTTAAGAAACTTCTTTTTTTTTCCAAAACTAAAGCATTTTTAAACAAAAAAGATTTTATTATGTTTCCCATAGGTCTTATGATATTCGGTCACAGTAAATTTTTCAGAAAAATTTTAAATACATACTTTATTGAAAATAATTTTGTGAAATTTAAAAATGTTCAAAATTTATCTTTAGATAAGCACTAAGCAATAAATAAAAATCAATAATATCGAAAAATAAGTCAAAAGGGTGTGCAGTTATTTAAAGAATGACCAATATGTCGTCACCTCAGAGTGTAAGTGTGCTATCAGCAAAAACATGAAACTGAGAAAACAGCGCTTTAAAGTTATTTAGTCTTCGATTTGTGATTTAAGAATTATTAATGTTTTTTTTTATATTATTTTGCCTCTCTGTAATTACCTATACGGTATTTGAAAAAAATTTATTGAAACTTACCTTTGATTTGTCTGTAGTTAAAATTTTGTATTGTATGAATGGTTCATCCGATAACAGAAAATTAAAATTTTTTCGGCTAAACAAATACATTAAGGCTTTTGGCTTAAGCGTTTGGTTGTTGATTTTTGAAAAATATTAATTTTTGACAAAATGACGGGCGTGCAAAGAAAATTTTAATTTTTTTGCACAAACTTGAGGTCGTTTAAGGCTATAATTCAAAAAATATGTGTCAAAAAAAAAAGTTTAACGATCAAACGCCCCCTAACTATTTGCTTAACCGAAAAAATTTAATTTTTTTTTTGGATGAACCAGTCTCCAGATATCTTGCTCACCGCAAATTTTGAGGTCGTTCATGACATTGCACTTTTCTAACTTATTGACGAATATTTGTGGACCAAAGTTTCAGGGAAAAATCTTCAGTAGTTATACTTTAATAATGTAAACAAAATTTTGGTCTAAGATAGAATGCAGCTTCAAAAAAATTTTTCAAAAAAATTTCTTTTTATTTCTCGAAAAACTCCCGGGGCCCAAAGTAATGTAGTAGATATTATGGATGAAGACTCATTGTAAGAGTGAAGTTTTATTGTGATACTGAAGAGGTATTGTTCGCTTGAATCATTACATAAATGTAAATAAGCAAATAATGAATAGAGTTGAGTTAATGTAGAAGTTCTGTTTTTTTGTAATTAAGTTAAGGTATAAGGTACTACCCATGTTTACATACCCAAAAGTAATTAACTTGGTTTTTTTACTAAAATAAAGAAATTACACAGCAAAAAAAAAGGCAAAAATTCCAAAAAAGTACCATTCGTCCTCTAAAAATTACATTTGAAATCTCGATTTAGTGCATTTCCAAGAAACGCAAATGCCATCACTGTACCATATTAGCATTGAAAGACAAAAAGGTTAATAGGCATAATAATGTAATCAAAAAATTTACAAACAAGTTTTTGTCTAGAATGCATCACGAATGTGCTGATAATTGCAGATCGCAAAAATTCATATCTACTATTATTAAACGAGCTAAAATTGTATGTTTAAATATTTATATGTTTATATATTTATATATTTATATATTTATATATTTATATATTTAAATATTTATATATTTATATATTTATATGTTTATATATTTATATATTTATATATTTATATATTTATATATTTATATATTTATATATTTATATATTTATATATTTATATATTTATATATTTATATATTTATATATTTATATATTTATATATTTATATATTTATATATTTATATATTTATATATTTATATATTTATATATTTATATATTTATATATTTATATATTTATATATTTATATATTTATATATTTATATATTTATATATTTATATATTTATATATTTATATATTTATATATTTATATATTTATATATTTATATATTTATATATTTATATATTTATATATTTATATATTTATATATTTATATATTTATATATTTATATATTTATATATTTATATATTTATATATTTATATATTTATATATTTATATATTTATATATTTATATATTTATATATTTATATATTTATGTTTATATATTTATATGTTTATATATTTATATATTTATATATTTATATATTTATATATTTATATATTTATATGTTTATATATTTATATATTTATATATGGCTGAACTTTATTTCGAAAACGGCTGCAGCGATTTTGATAAAACTTCGGGACTTCGTGCATATGTGAATAAAATTAAGATTGGACTAAGTTTTAAGTTTTTCTGGATTCTAAAATGGGCGTGGCACAGCCCTAAACTTTAATTTTTATAACGTGATAACTCGCAAGCCATTTAAGATATTGCAACGAAATTCGGTAGACGGATGCAGATCATAAATATCTTAAATGCTATAAAAAGTGGGCGGAAACGGAATAGTTGGCGTGGCATATTTCCATAATTGAAAACTTTGATTCGATATTACTCGAAAACGGCACCGACGATTTTCATAAAAATTTTAAACTTTATACCGCTGAATGCAGTCATTAAAGCAAGCTATGCCCACTATACTGGCAAAACTCGTTGAAAGGCGTGGCACAGCCCACAATATTTATAAACGTTATAATAAGAGAACTAACAACGCAATCGTTATTAAATTTAACATGTTAAATATACTGGCTATTGGGTATCTTGTTACCAAAAGTGGGCGCAACGACACCTGTGGGCGTGGCACCTTCCATACAAGCGAAATCAGTTAAATGCTACATTTATTGTTCTATGAGAGCAATATTTTTTAAATTTGGTATAGAGATGTCGGTTACTATAAGCTTTGAAACTAAATAGATTTCGATGGGATTGTATAAGTGGGCGTGGCACCTCCCCTACATGCAAAAAATGTTAAGTGTTATATATAGTGTGCTATGGGAGTAATCTTTTTCAGATTTGGTATAGTGGTGTCGGTTACCATGAGCTTTGAAATTAAATGAAGTTCGACGAGATTGCATTAGTGGGCGTGGCACTTCCCATACAAGCTAAGATCGTTTAAGGTTATATTTAGTGCACTGTATGAGTGATCCTAATAAAATTTGGTATAGAGATGCCGGTTACGATAACCTTTTAAGTTAAATGAATTTTGATGGGATTAGATCAGTAGGCGTGGCACCTCCCCTACATGCAAAAAATGTTAAGTGTTATATATAGTGTGCTATGGGAGTAATCTTTTTCAGATTTGGTATAGTGGTGTCGGTTACTATAAGCTTTGAAATTAAATAAAAATTGACGAGATTGCATCAGTGGGTGTGGCACCTCCCATATAAGCAATAAATGTTAAAAGCCATATTTAGTATGCTATTGGAGTTATATTGTTTAAATTTGGTGTAGAGGTGTCGGTCACTATAAGATCTGAAATTATATGAATTTTGACGGGATTACATTAGTGGGCGTGGCACCTCCCATACAAGCTTAAAACACTTTATGTTATATTTAGTACAATATATGAGTGATCCGAATAAAATTTGGTTTCAATATATTCAGCCTCATTCAACTTAGTTCGAGTTTTTCAACCTCTTTCAACTGCTTTATTATTTTTCAACCTCTTTCAACTTTTCTCAACATTTTCCAAATTTTTTCGACTTTTACAACCTCATTCAACTTTTTTTCGAGTTTTTCAACCTCACTCAACTTTTTTCGAGGTTTTCAACTTCTTTCAAATTTTCCATATTTTTTCGAATTTTTCAACCTCATTCAACTTTTTTCGAGTTTTTAACCTCTTTCAACTTTTCTCAACATTTTCCATATTTTTTCGACTTCTTCAACCTCATTCAACTTTTTTCGAGTTTTTCAACCTCTTTCAACTTTTTCAACATTTTTCAACCTTTTTCAACACTTTTCATATTTTTTCGAATATTCCAACCTTATTCAACTTTCAACTTTTTCAATACTTGTTGAGGCACCCTGTGCATCTATTACATTTATGCAATCGTCGTTTTCGAATAGAATAGACGGAGAGCCGGCTGTAGAAAAGTCGAGTGTATAAGATTACACCATGGGACCTATGCCAAATGATAGAGCTCGATGAGCCTAAATAGAATATCTAGGGTTGCCTTGCCAAAGCCTGTCCCGATGGTCGAAAAAAACCCACTTTTGGCCGACTTTTTTCTTAATAAAAAGTGTATAAGATTACAGCATGAAATTGGTGTCAAAAGGTAGAGCTCGATGAGCCTAAATAGAAAATATAGGGTTGCCTTGCCAAAGCCTGTCCTATACTAGGGTTGCCACCCGTTTTTTGGGCCATTTTTTTTTAATAAAAAGTGTATAAGATTACAGCATGAAAGTGGTGTCAAATGATAGAGCTCGATGAGCCTTAATAGAATATATAGGGTTGCCTTGCCAAAGCCTGTCCCGATGGCCGAAAATGCCCGAAACTTAGCCAATTTTGTTATTCTAATTAAAACTGTAGTACATAACAGCTCGAAGTGAATGCCAAAAGATAGAACATGAAGAGGCCTAAATATAATACCTTGGATTGCATTGTTGAATCCTGTCGCAAACATGGATTTTCACCGGTTTTTGGGTCAATTTTTATTAATGAAGATAATAGCTTGAAATTTGTGCCAAATGATAGATATTGAAAAGCCTAAAAAGAATATATAGGGTTGCCTTGCCAAAGCCTGTCCTAAACAAGGGTTGCCTCTCGTTTTTTGGGCCAATTTTTTTTAATAAAAAGTGTATAAGATTACAGCATGAAAGTGGTGTCAAAAGATAGAGCTCGATGAGCCTAAAAATAATATATAGGGTTGCCTTGCCAAAGCCTGTCCCGATGGCCGAAAATGCCCGAATTTTAGCCAATTTTGTTGTTCTAATTAAAACTGTAGTACATAACAGCTCCAAATGTATGTCAAATGATAGAGCTCGATGAGCCTAAAGAGTATATATAGGGTTGCCTTGCCAAGGTCTGTCCTAAACTAGGGTTACCACCCGTTTTTGTGGTCAACTTTTCTTAAATGAGTGGCAACCCATGTTTAGGACAGGCTTTGGCAAGGCAACCCTATATTTTCTATTTAGGCTCATCGAGCTCTACCTTTTGACACCAATTTCATGCTGTAATCTTATACACTTTTTATTAAAAAAAATTGGCCCAAAAAACGCGAGGCAACCCTAGTATAGGACAGACTTTGGCAAGGTAACCCTATATTTTCTATTTAGGCTCATCGAGCTCTACGTTTTGACACCAATTTCATGCTGTAATCTTATACACTTTTTATTAAAAAAAATTGGCCCAAAAAACGCGAGGCAACCCTAGTTTAGGACAGGCTTTGGCAAGGCAACCCTATATTTTCTATTTAGGCTCATCGAGCTCTACCTTTTGACACCAATTTCATGCTGTAATCTTATACACTTTTTATTAAAAAAAATTGGCCCAAAAAACGCGAGGCAACCCTAGTATAGGACAGGCTTTGGCAAGGCAACCCTATATTTTCTATTTAGGCTCATCGAGCTCTACCTTTTGACACCAATTTCATGCTGTAATCTTATACACTTTTTATTAAAAAAAATTGGCCCTAAAAACGAGAGGCAACCCTTGTTTAGGACAGGCTTTGGCAAGGCAACCCTATATATTCTTTTTAGGCTTTTCAATATCTATCATTTGGCACAAATTTCAAGCTATTATCTTCATTAATAATAATTGACCCAAAAACCGGTGAAAATCCATGTTTGCGACAGGATTCAACAATGCAATCCAAGGTATTATATTTAGGCCTCTTCATGTTCTATTTTTTGGCATACACTTGGAGCTGTTATGTACTACAGTTTTAATTAGAATAGCAAAATTGGCTAAATTTCGGGCATTTTCGGCCATCGGGACAGGCTTTGGCAAGGCAACCCTATATTTTCTATTTAGGCTCATCGAGCTCTACCTTTTGACACCACTTTCATGCTGTAATCTTATACACTTTTTATTAAAAAAAATTGGCCCAAAAAACGCGAGGCAACCCTAGTTTAGGACAGGCTTTGGCAAGGCAACCCTATATTTTCTATTTAGGCTCATCGAGCTCTACCTTTTGACACCAATTTCATGCTGTAATCTTATACACTTTTTTTTAAAAAAAATTGGCCCAAAAAACGCGAGGCAACCCTAGTTTAGGACAGGCTTTGGCAAGGCAACCCTATATTTTCTATTTAGGCTCATCGAGCTCTACCTTTTGACACCAATTTCATGCTGTAATCTTATACACTTTTTATTAAAAAAAAATGGCCCAAAAAACGGGTGGCAACCCTAGTTTAGGACAGGCTTTGGCAAGGCAACCCTATATTTTATTTTTAGGCTCATCGAGCTCTATCAGTTGACACCAATTTCATGCTGTAATCTTATACACTTTTTATTAAGAAAAAAGTCGGCCAAAAGTGGGTTTTTTTCGGCCATCGGGACAGGCTTTGGCAAGGCAACCCTAGATATTCTATTTAGGCTCATCGAGCTCTATCATTTGGCATAGGTCCCATGGTGTAATCTTATACACTCGACTTTTCTACAGCCGGCTCTTGGACTAGAAGCCAGTTGCCGAAAGTTAGCCACCACGAACGCACATAAAAATACAATCGAGTAACATAACATAACATAGCCATAGCCGGAACCGTATGCATAATTAAACGCATTAAAAATAAGAAACACTAGAATTTACTGTAAAAGAAATATTTTTAATAATATCAATCAAAGTGAATTTAACTATTAAATACTAAACATAATAAGCAAACTTCTTTGATTTTGCTATTATTAACGCCGCCAGTTTGTCGTCTTACATCGTTTACTCGATTTGTACGTTCGTGTCAGTTTGAAAGTGCCACGACTGATATTTTTTGGTATTGCAAATTCAAGGACAAGTTTGATGCCATCTCTTTTTGATACACAAGTTATTGGGAGGAAGCCAGCCGTTGAAAATTTGAAAATTGGCTTGTGAAATTAAAACTCATTATTTTAAATAAAATTTGAAAGAAAAAGTGGATTCGTCGTTGGATAGCACATTGACACCAGAAACGGTGTCACCTGAAAATATGACCGACACTAACGCAGATAATTTGGCCAACATTCTTGCGAGTCTAACTGCACTCAAAAATGCTGTAGAATCTTTACAGAGTAGCACCTCCGAAAGCCAGCTAGATTTAGAGAGGCTCCGCAACCAGATAGAGACTGTGCCAGGCCAACCTAATCCTTTAGTTGAACACCGGTCGAATTCTACATCTACAGAGGAGGAGAATCAGCCAATATTGCCAGTGGTGAGTGATTCTTTGAACAAATTGTACGACCTACCGATATTTTCAGGAAATGCCGAGGAGTGGCCATTATTTAAATCCAGTTTTAATGACACCACTAACATGTGCAGATACAGTCATCGCCAGAATCTTATGCGTCTGCACAAATGCCTGGTAGATCCTCCTAGAGAAGCTGTTATGTCAATGTTGATTTATCCAATTGTGCCAAAAGCGATTGAAGAATTTGAGTTCCGTTTTGGACGCCCTGATTTGATTATACGATCACAAATAAGTAAAATACAGCAATTCCCGGATATTGGTGAAAAGAATTTGGTTCAATTAATTGAGTTTTCAACCAAAGTTCGTAATATCGTAGCGTTTATGACGTCAGCTAATTGCCAACAGCATTTGTCAAATACTACTCTTCTTGACCAATTGATATCAAAGTTACCAGCCAACAAATAGTTTGATTGGGCTAAGCACGCTATTTCAATCAGGCCTTTCCCCACAGTTGCTGAATTTTCGACATGGCTCAGAGATTTTGCCAGAATAATAAGTTTAAGCCGCCATCCAGTACAGCTAGTTCCAAAGGAAATACGTCATCATTAGTTCCAGTCAGTGCAAAAGGTTATGTGTCACAATCAGGTCCAGCCGGTTCAAGAGTTTCAACACAACAGCCACGTCGTGTCATGCATATTAACGATAACAATCAGAGAGGTTAAAATGTTATCAGTGCAGTGGAGTGCACTCTATTTCCAAACGTAAGGTGTTCAATGAGTCCTTAAATGTTCCAGCCCGGTGGGAGAGGGTCAAAAGCTTGCAGCTATGTTTTTCCTGTTTAAGTAAGGGCCACAATACTGCCAATTGTCGAGCCAAAAAATTCTGCGGAGTTGATGGTTGTCGTAGATATTATAATGCAAGCCTGCATGAGTCAAGCAACGCAAATTCAAGAGATCCACCACCCGAAAACATTGGTGTGCAGCCTGTGTTAAGTTGTCGTACAACACAAAAAACAAGCAACTTATTATTTAAGATTTTGCCAGTAACATTATTTGGACCCAATGGAAAAGTAAATGTTTTTGCAAGGTTTGATGAGGGCTCAGCAATTTCTATCTCAGAAGATAGTGTGGCAAATAAATTGGGACTAAAAGGTCAGCCGCAGCCGTTAACTCTGCAATGGTATGGAGAAAACACTATTACTGAAAATTCGTCAAGTGTCAATTTGGAAATCGAAGGAGTAGGTGAGCAACGTAAATTTTTTGTGAAAAATGTATGCACAATCGGAAATTTGGATCTACCAAGACAGACATTTGTAAAGGCTAATTTTGAACATTTTAAATCTGTACCAATAAATGACTATGCCAACGTCAAACCTGTCATGTTATTGGGATTAGATCATGCCAATTTAGCTACCTCATCGGAGGTTATTCAAGATGGGTCGGCCAGACCTATAGTTGCGAATACCAGATTGGGTTGGGTTGCCTATGGTCCAACCAGCATGCTACCTCTGTCACGCCCAGTAGTATTTCATATACGCCAGAAAATTCAAGATGAACTTCATCAGTTGGTTACCGAGTATTTTTCAACAGATAATTTTGGTATTAATAATTCTCAGACACTTTTACAATCTGAAGAAAACAAAAGAGCAGAACGTATTATGAATGACACAGTGAAACGTATCGGAAAGAGTTATGAAATTTGGAAAATTATCCTCCAATGCTACCAAACAGCCTTGAAATGGCAACAAAACGCCTAATTGTTATTGAAAAGAAAATGAATAACGATAAGATATTTGCCGGAAAATATCGCATCGAAATATCGAAATATTTGGAAAAGGGATATGCTAGAAAAGTTTCAACTGAAGAACAATGTAACAAAAACCAAGTACCAGTTTGGTATCTGCCACATTTCGCCGTGTACAACCCATTCAAGCCAAACAAAATGCGCATAGTTTTTGACGCTGCCGCCACTGTTGAGGGAACAGCAGTTAATTCAGTTCTGATTAAAGGGCTTGAAAGAGCAAGAAATTATTGACCCTAAGTTTCGTCGATAAGCTCTTGCAGATTAAAAATATTCGCAGTATTCTTAATATTGGCATTATTAACAAATTTATGACTTTTTCATGAAAATTTTGTCATCGTGTAGCCTCTGCCTCCGGATGACATCATCTCACAATTATGCTAACAATATTCTCAACTATCGTAATGTACACTTGAATATTGCTTACATGCGATCATGTACACATCAGGATAGACATGTCCTTTGTTTGTTTATTATTACTTATGTACATATGTATTCGAAGACAGTACGGGATGCGTGTAAACGATATGTGAACATCAACTGTCTTAATGAGAGCATTGTGTGCCATGGCAGCATTCGAATTGGATTGTCGTAGGTACATCAGGCATACGTCTCTTTTGAGCCGCCACGCTTTCACTTTCTTAAAGTATTCTTCCAAAAATATTTGCCATCTTATCCCGAAAAATTTTTCCAAGCATACCCTGAGAAAAGATAAATGTATTTGATTAATAGATTTTTAAAACATTTATTAACTATCAACAAATTTTGGTAGATATTACTATGCACTTAGTTGAAATTTAAAGTTTTGTTCATTGAGCCAAAAATTATATCTATTTAAATCGATTGAATTGATTTAATTGGATCGAATATATATTTGGTAGTTCTATTTTTATTTGATTTTACTTCGGATCAATATGAATATTATACAATTCTCAACATATTTAAATAAAACACTATTTAATTTTCTTCTGCTTGGTTCACAAACAATTATTCTTCCACCAAGTACATGATTTGGTGTTTATTAACATGTTTAACGTTTGCAGCAAAGAAATAATTGTTTCAATTTGTTAATTATTTAGTATTTATTAATTATAACCAAATATGTAATTCACTTAGTATAATTTTTCAAATATAATAAGGTAATTATTACCAAATATATAATTAATCCAATTCGGTGAAATGTGTGGCATGTTAACTTATATCAAATAGTTGTTTCTGCTACATCAAATATTTACATAATTTGTTAATTATTATTAAATCTGGATGAATACAAAGGAACCGTTTTTTCTGTGTAAAGTATACTTGGGCAAAAAAGGAATCTCATGTTTCAATCATAATGTGTAATAATCTACAACCGTGGTCAAAGGTATAAGGCACCTTTTATATTTTCATATACTTAGACCTTTTTCCGATAGAGGATTTGTGGAAAATACCAAAGTGAAAGGGACACAAATGGTTTTATTGAAACAAGTAACAATTGGTTAAATGTTTAAAAGAAGAGTTGAATAAATATCTCCAATATATAAGAAAACTTTTTTTACTATATGCTTTGTAGAATAAAATCTATTGCGATAACTAAGGGGAGGGTCAATTATGTATTAATTTTTTTAAAAAATGTTTGGTTAAATCTTAAATTGAAAGTTAAATTGCTCTCTATTGAATTAAACGTTGATTTTACTCAAATTAAATAAGAAAATGTTTGTTCCTCCAATTATTTGATTTGGTTATTGCCAACTGATGAATATTTGTGCCAAAAAAATATTTATTTCGACCAAATTATGGTTTATTTATTATTTCTAATAATAAATAAACCATGATAAATCCAAATATGCCGCGCATTAGCTAATACCAAATATATCATTTGTTCGAACCGATAGGGAAATGTCGACAGTAGTCATTTTTGAGCTTTATCTATGCATTGGTGCAAAAAAAAAAATTTTTATGAACCACCCTAAAATTTTTTTTTGCTCCAATCAATTATGAAAGTTTGAAAATGCGTTTTGGATATCTTTTAGAGTAGCTCCAGAGCTTGAAAACTACCAAAATGATCGAAAGCGGTCCTTTCCAGGGTCCGGAGCCACCCTTAACGATGTCAAATATTTATATTCGACGTTTTCCCATTAATTACAGAAAAAAAAAAATTTTCCGAAAATGGTTCAAAAACGGTTCTTTCTCGGGGGCGGACTCAGGAGCTACTCTAAATGAGGTCCAAAATCCATTTTCGACCTTTTCCCATTTATTACAGAAAAAATAAGTTTTTTTCGAAAATGGGTCAAAAACGGTCCTTTCCAGGGTCCGGAGCCACCTTAAATGAGGTCCAAAATTCATTTTCGACCTCTATTTAACGACTGGTGCAAACAAAATTTCGAAAATGGTTCAAAATTGGGCACATTTTGGGACTCGGAACCACCTTTGATGATGACCAAATTCTATTTTCGACCTCTTTCCAAAGATTGGTGCAAACAAAATTTCGAAAATGGACCAAAATCAGGCACTTTTTGCTACCTTTTTTTCGACTTCGACCTCTTTCCAAAGATTGGTGCAAACAAAATTTTGAAAATGGACCAAAATCGGGCACTTTCTGGTACTTTTTTTTCGACTTCGACCTCTTTCCAACGATTGGTACACAATTTTCAAAACGGACCAAAACCGACCACTTTTTTAGTTGGGACAAACTCTGGTGATGGCCAAAGCCCATTGTCAACCTCTTCCCATCGATTATTTGCAAAAAAAAAATTCGAAAATGGCCCTAAATCGAGCACTTTCAAGGATCGGTTCCACTTCTAGTGATGGCCAATATACTTTTTAAACCTCTTTTCATTGATTGAAGCAAAAAAACTTCAAAAATGAGTTAAAATCGCCCACATTTTCGAACCGATGACCACTTCTGGTGATGTCATAAAAACCACCTCCTCATCGATTGGTGCAAAAAGATTCACAAAATGAAAATCTGTTGAACACTTTTTTCAAAACAACGTAAAAAAATATTTTTTACAAATTAATAGTTATTGACAACTAATAAAATATTTCTTATGACTCAACGTAAAAAAGAATCCATTGAAAAATAATAGTTATTGACAACTAATAAAATATTTCTTATTCATAATAATTATAAACCAATTTTTTTGACATAAATCTTATAATAGTTGTGTCCCTGATATTAAGCAAAATTTAACGCAAATTTTTTTAAGTGTTTCATAAATTTTCCTACTTTCAGGCATTTCATTATTATTGTAGGTTGGGTTAGGGTGGCGCCAATATCGCTTCACATAGACCACAGTGCTACCACCAATGTAGATCCTAGTCCTTTCATTTTGAAAATTTATTAAGGTGAAAAAATTATATTTTTGTGGCATAAATTTTGATATCACTAGATGTACATACATATGCTATGCTTGTATCGCTTTGTTTACTTAAGGAGGAGTAGAGTTTTAACGCTACATTTTAGGCAAAAGTTTAAAAATGTTTTTTAGTGATATGGTAAAAGTACATTTATTTGTTTGAAAAGCATATAAAAGTACAATATTTAAAGAGTATTCTGTGAAAATTTAATTAAAAAATATTGGAAAATAAGCCATTGGCAGCAAATTTCCGCGGACGCCTAAAAAAAAAGTGGTTTGCGGTGGACAAGAAACGTCATCACGTTATCATCTGAAAAAAAAACTGTCTTTAGCTTATAAGTTTTTCAAGGTATTGACGAAGGATTATTTTTCTTTGACGATTTTTAAAATTTTGGCATAATTTTTAAGCCAAAAAACGATTTTTTTTTTAAAAAAAAGGCAAAAATCAGTATATTTATTATTGCAGAACTGGGTGTAATGAAAACAAAAAACCCTCGTCATTATCGGGTTTTATATGTATTAAAAGAGTGTGTCAAATTTCAAGAAAATCGTTCAAGTAGTTTTTGAGAAAAAGTGTCCACCGACTTTGAAAAGTTAGTTTCGAGTAAATCACGTTTAAAGTTTTAGCACTGTCTTTTTTTTCATATACTTACACAGAATCATCGAGACTCAAGACACTGTATCTTTGTCAGTTTTACTCCAATCGACCTCAAATTTCAACAGGACAACAGGATACTTTTGAAGAGTTAAACTATTAAATAAAACAACAACAAAAAAATGGAAAAACAAAATTTGGCAAAACCCTTTATAGTTTTTCATTTTAGTTTTTTCAAATAAAGCCCCCTGAGGAAGCCTAAATACCATAGGCGAAACGTCGGGAAAATGTTATAAAAACTGTTTTTTATTGCATTAAAAAAACTGACCAAACAAGCCCAAAAATTTTCAACAAATTTAGATACCCTACGAAAAATAAATTGGTTTTTATAAAGTGGAAACAATGTATTTTCCGCCAAATTCAAATACGTAAAGTAGAGCGATCTATCCAACAGTTGTTTGAATAAAGAGTTCGATAGAACATTTCAGTTCAGTTCAACTTTAAGCACACAAAAAGTAATTGGAGCTTTTATAGTTTTTTTTTTCCTTCTCTAAGTATTAACTGACGATTGCCTAAGACAAATTCAAATCTCTAGCACTTTAATTTATTTTTTTGTACTTATGGCCACAATCTCCCACTGTGCGCCTGTAATGTTTGTATAAACTCATAAACAAATTTGAGTTGCTACAGTATCATTTTATACAAAAAGTTATAATTTATGATAACTTGATCTGAAAAAAGAAAAACATCAAATAATTTAAATAAAAATGCAGCAAAATCTAAGGTTACAAAGTTAATATAAATAATAACAAATATTTTCTTACAAACGACAGCAATAGCAACACTCTACTGTGTCAACAACATGTTTATCTCGCTCTACCAGTTTTCTATGCAAATTTTTCAGCGATTCGCAATTTCTTGCTGCTGCCTTCATGCAGTAGAATTTTTGGGGGCTCGCTTATATTTTGGCCTGGTGATTAGAAATTATGGCAAGCAACAGACCAGAAAAACAGGTGCAAAGAAAATAAATTGACAACTGAAGCGCTGGCAACGACACTGACAACCCATTCACGAGTTTGCCGCAAGTTAGCTGCCGTGTGACTTGCGTTTTTTTTTTGTTCTGGTTTCGATTTAGCTAATTAATATTTTATTTAAAGTTGTTGGCCATTTGCATTTTATTTTGATTTGAAAACTGGTAAGGGTGTTATTATGGGTTTGGCCAAAAATTAAGTACCCTATAATGAATTTGCATTAGACATATTTTTATTAAGTGAATTATTTTCAAATTTTGTGGGCGTGGCGCGGTTTAGAAACTGTTTTGCTATGTGCAAAAGCATCAAGTTATTCAAGTGTTTCACTAAATGCTATG
This sequence comes from Tricholauxania praeusta, assembly GCA_949775025.1. Taxonomy (NCBI): domain Eukaryota; kingdom Metazoa; phylum Arthropoda; class Insecta; order Diptera; family Lauxaniidae; genus Tricholauxania; species Tricholauxania praeusta. Next base: position 59,325,603 of record OX459028.1, on the reverse strand, counting down.
TAAATGTAATAAATGCTCTTTTTATAAATTCTTTTGTATTGCTTCCTTATGGGACATTCGGTGCATCATGCCACTAATTCTACTTTCCTTGCGAGTAGCTGTCATTGCTGGCTACTAATGCTATCAAATTACTAGACATGTAGTTTAGACCAAGGTTTTTATCATTCGACTTCTATAGGTATACATATAAGAATTTTGAAGAGGAAGAAAGAACCTAATACTCTCCTTACTATTGAAGTGCTTCATTCAAAAGTATTTTTTTAATAGTTCGGATCGTTTCCTTTAAAAGATTTGGCGAAGCTGATCAATGACGATATCGCTCAATTTATACAATTTATAAATAGTTGCGTATGGCGACCTTAGATAACTGGGAAAATCTCGCATAAACTCACACTTTCGTATTAAAAAAAATATTGTCATTTTGCACGCATGTTCATATAACTTCTAAGAAGATTATCTTTTACGCATTACTCATATTAGACTGAAAAGTTTTTGAGATATTTAATCCTTATTTGCCAAAAATACCATTTTTCTCCACTTTAGGCTTTCGATAGCACTAGTTTACAAGAAAAAAGATCTGGTTTCTCATTCACTTTTTTCGATGTATTTTGGGGCGTAGATTCCAAAAATGGCAACCATTTTTTTTCTTAAGAATCGTTTTCGAGATATCCCCAAAAAACCCCTTTTTCGGCACTTTTTTCATTTATTTGACTATATCTCCATGAATTTTTTTTCGACTCAAAAACGATTTTCAGTTTTCGAAAGATATTTGTATTTCCTTTCTAACGATATGCTTTTTGTTTGAATCGGATAATATTTGATGGAGTTACAAGCGCTCAAAGTAAAAAAAACTGACTTTTTTGGTCTTTTTTAAAAATCACTAAATTTCAATTGCTCCATTTGAATGAAAAATTCCTTCTTTTTCATATTTTTAAAATTTTAAATGATGGACTATCTTTTTACAAATATTTTAAGTATAATTTGGCGGAAATCGGACAAAAAATGTAGAAGTTATTCGAGAAAACAGTAAAACACTTGCAATAAAATTGAACGAAAATACATACGTTTTTTATCTAAAAAGAAAAGAGAATAAAAGTAAAGAACTTCACAAACACACAATCGTATGTATTTTCGTTCAATTTTATTGCAAGTGTTTTACTGTTTTCTCGAATAACTTCTACATTTTTTGTCCGATTTCCGCCAAATTATACTTAAAATATTTGTAAAAGGATAGTCTATCATTTAAAATTTTAAAAATATGAAAAAAAAGGAATTTTTCATTCAAATGGAGCAATTGAAATTCAGTGTTTTTCAAAAAAAACCAAAAAAGTTAGTTTTTTTGGACTTTGAGCGCTTGTAACTCCATCAAATATTATCCGATTCAAACAAAAAGGATATCGGTAGAAAGGAAATACAAATATCTTTCGAAAACTGAAAATCGTTTTTGAGTCGAAAAAAAATTCATGGAGATATAGTCAAATAAATGAAAAAAGTGCCGAAAAAGGGGTTTTTTGGGGATATCTCGAAAACGATTCTTAAGAAAAAAAAATGGTTGCCATTTTTGGAATCTACGCCCCAAAATACATCGAAAAAAATCTATGAGAAACCAGATCTCGAGATCAAGCCCAAATTTGTAAACTAGTGTAGTTTAAATAACGTTTAACGTTCAATCATCGCACAGAATTGTTGGTAATTTTTTTACACAAAATTTGGACCAAATGTGTGTTAAATATTTTTTTGGGTACTTTTTTATTTGTTTTTTTGGGCAATAGTACTTCGAGTAATTTTTCTTTTGGAAAATCGACAAAAAATCAAAATAAAAAAAGCTAGGCATTTTTCAGATCAGGTAAGGTTCAAGCTTTATGAAATTTCTCCAATGTGGGTGGCTCAATATTTAAAAGAAAATTTCAACCAAAAATTATCACATCAAATTTTGAACGATGTTTCAAAAAATAAAAACTAAATATTTACGAAATTTCTTTTGTTTTTTGATTAATTCTTAAATTTTCTTTCAGGAATGCCAATCGTGTATTGATCATTGAGTGGCAGACTTCGTTATATTTAACCTTTATCGAATATAGTACTGCTTTTGATATTATCGGCCCTAATTGCATCTGGTACAGGTACAGGTACAGGTACAGCACCCATAAACATCAATCTTATCAAGACTTAATAAAAAGGTTTCAAATATAGCGTATTGCTAGCAGTAATTATTTGGGCAGTATCTTAACACCTGATGACGAGATTAATAAAGACATCCGAAGTCGAATTCACAAAGCGAAAATCATCTATGCTCAGCTTTGTAATGCCTGACAATCTTCACTGCTGTCAACGACAATGAATCTGAAAATCTTCGGGTTGAAATTTTAAAATTTGTTGGCTCAGGTCAATCTCCAATGTCGAATTGCTCATTAGATGCCAAGAAGATTCGATGTCCATCCAAATCAAATGGCAAAACATTGCATACATCACCAACGAAAATCTGCCTACAAGCATTGGAGTGGAACCCTGAAGAGCAGCTGGAAACGCGGCTATTCTATATCATCGTGGAAACGATCGCTAGTACGTAAAATACTTGCATCGGGGAAATGCTGGAGAAAATTAAAAACATTAGGTAATTCTTTATACACAGGCCTTAATCTAAGAATTTAAGTTATGGTGATAATTTTAAAAAAAAAGTTGTGAAAAATTTGAGACTTACATACCCTCATGAAAGTACCAAATTAGACAAGCAACTGCATATTTCTATCGTTCAGTAAATATTGGTTAAGCAAAACATTTCAGAAGAGTTCAATAACATAGAAGAGAACTAATATTTAAATTTAAGACTTCAAAGTATTTTTTCAGCGTATAGCAAGTGAGTCCATCTTAACCGACTGCTACTCCCTCACTATTTAACTTATGAGTTATTTTAATAAAAAATTCGAAAACTAAATATTTAAATGTAAAATAGCAATTTTGCATAAGAAAAATTTTATTAGTCGTTCTTTTTCATGCCAAGAGACTTCTAAATGATGAAATTCTAAAAAGAAGTTTTGGTAGAAATTTAATTTTGGTGTAAAGAAATAAACGGATTGAATAAACTATTTTTATGAATAAAATATTCGAGGTAACTCTTTTTTTTTCAAATTTTGAGCACCTTTTGGAATTCCATCATGCGCTGATATACATACGTAACCACATGTCACCTACAACAACAACAACAAATTAACAGGCGCTATACAAACGAGATAAACAAAATACAAGTTTTTCAGATTTAAATATTTTAAATTTTATTGGCAAGAAATATCACTGACACAAGCAATACAGGATTTTTGCACTTCATTATTTAGAACAGGTGGAGACTCACCGATAGATCAGTTAATCATAGTACATGTTATTAGTAGCTGAAGCTATAAAAGCCAAGCTAAAATCCAAAGATTGTTTTAGTTTCACTTGAGATACCTTTTGATAAAGCTAAGAAATTTTTTAAACACCGCAGTTGGAAAGTGATAATGGCAAGTGTTTTGTTTTTGTGATAGTTTAATGATAGGTGTGATATTTTCTCTAAAAAAAAAATAAATTAAATATTAGACTTAAAGAACCCTGAAGGAGACTGATTCTTTTTGAAACACAAAAATTAAAATAAGTATTTTTTTGTGAATTTATAAAGCAAATTCTATACACGTGGCCGAATTTCATGTAAATGTGATAAAACAAGGCGCGTAGAACAGTGATTTTTAACAGTTTGCTGCATGCGGTGCTCCCCTTACTGTCGAAAAGATTTATTTTTATATTAGTAGATTAATATTGTTAGATCATGCTACAAGTAATTTTTATTGCGAATAATTCAAAATAAATATTTTTAAATTGAACATTTCTAACTCATAACAAAGAAGTAGATTAGAGAACGATATTCCGAGTTTGGATCGTAAAGTTTTCTGTTTCAAAAAGTAAAACGAATCAGTTTTTATTTTCTAATGCGGACCCTTTATAACTTTATAAACAAAAATCCTACAATTTAAAAATAAATAAATAAATTTCTTTGGGAATTACATATTTACTTTTTCGCCGTATGTTTTTTTTGGTAGCGCAGGAAGCTTTACGTTCCTATAAGTTCCAAACCGAAATATCGTTGTTTATATCTACTCCTATGCTCACTAACAAGCTATTCAATTATTCATATCGAAGATCAGTGTCACCCACAAAAACTTCAACGAAATAGCCCGAATTTTTTGTCGGTACAGTTAGGTTAGGTACAGTTAGGTACAGATGTTTTAAGGTTAAAAACAAAAAAAAATTTGGAATGTGAAAAAACGGCCTCCGGACACGCCTACCTCTCATGCAAAGGTGGGATGTAGCTGAAGCATTTTCTCCAAATTGGTATCAATTTCCATTAATCTGGCATTGGTGATTTCAGAAATGCTAAAAATTGCACGATATCTTCTATAGCTTACAAGTTATTGGAGAAAACCAGTTTTGAAGGCTTACCTCTTCTGTTTTTGAAAATCATTCAAATTTATATCTTTTCTCCTTCCCTTCGAACGATCAAGCGCCCAAGAGCTATTTACTAAGGCGAAAAAAATTTTATTTTTCTTTTTCGGGTGAACCAGTCTCCAGATATCTTGTTCATCGCAAATTTTGAGGTCGTTCATGACATTGCACTTTTCTAACTTACTGACGAATATTTTTGGACCAAAGTTTCAGGGAAAAATCTTCAGTAGTTATACTTTAATAATGTGAACAAAATTTTGGTCTAAGATAAAATGCAGCTTCAAAAAAAGTTTTCAAAAAAATTTCTTTTTATTTCTCGAAAAACTCCCGTAGGCCCTTTCTACCTTATCGACGAATATTTTTAGACCAAAGGTATAGGATAAGTCTTGAATAGATATTCTTTAATAATGTAAAAAAAATTTGTTTTATTTTATTTTAAAAAAGTGTCATTTATTTATTCGAAAAACTCCCGGAGGCCCTTAAACCCAAAATAAAATTTAGGACTTTGGTAGTTTTTTTCTACTTCCTTAAGTATTTTTTGACGATTGTCTTAAAAAAAATTTAAACCTCTAGCAGTTTCATTTTCTTTATATTTATATTTATGTGAGCTTTTGGTTCTACGTTTTTAATATAGGGTTTTTTCAAACCGAAAAAAAAACAAATTGAAGAAATGACTAAGGTTGGATTTTTATGTTTTATTTGAGGTTCAGACTCCAAGCTAACCAGACCGCATTTCTGATAAAGTGCTCAGGTCTTCTTAAATATTCTATGCAACAATTTCGATCGACTTGGCAATATTTCTATAGCTATTGAACGGTTTTTCTCCTTCTTCATGGTTAATCTCTTCGATCTTCTTTTTGAAATCTGCAGAAAACATATGGTTGATATCGAATTCTTGTGCTTGCTTACATTTTTAAGACACAATTGCAACATTGCCGATTATTTAATAACTTTTCCTTTTATTTCTTTTTTTTTTTTGTATTTTAGACCACATATACTGACAAGGGACAAAAGGTAATATCAAACTTTTTTTGTGTATCTTTTAAATATTGATAAAACCTATTTCTATTTCAGCCAGCAACAGGTAGATTTCTCAGTTTCGATCACTTAACCTTTTACGTTGGCAATGCCAAACAAGCTGCGAGTTATTACACCACCCGTATGGGTTTTACACCCTTCGGTTATCAAGGACTTGAGACAGGACATCGTCGTTATGCTAAGCATGCGGTAAAACAAAATCGCATTGTTTTTGTTTTAGTATCTGCCTATAATGCAGATGATGAGGAGCATGGTGAACATTTGATGAAACATGGAGATGGTGTCAAAGATGTGGCATTCGAAGTAGAGGATCTCGATAGTATTTTCAGTATTGCAAAAGAACGTGGCGCTGAGGTTGTGCGTGAAATATGGGAAGAGAAAGATGAATTTGGTAGCGTGCGTTTTGCTACAATAAAAACGGTAAGAACTACTACATATCTTTTGATAATTTGGCATGGTACTTTTTTTATAAATAAAGGGATAGACATAAGTTCCATCGATCTGAAGATAACAGAGTATGAAGCTATACTGAATTAAACGTTGCTTATGCGTCGTATTTTCTAAAATATTTTACAATAAACTTGGAATAAACATTGCCACTTTACGCATTAAATTCACTGAAATAGAATTTGATTTCTTATTTATTTTATTTTCACTTTCAGTACGGTGATACCACACACACTTTTGTGGATCGTAGCAACTATGGTGGACCTTTCTTGCCTGGCTTCAAATCACAAGCCAATGACGTTTTGCTTGAACACTTGCCACCAACTAAGCTGAACTTTATTGATCATGTTGTGGGCAATCAACCAGATTTAGAAATGGAAAGCGTTGCATCTTGGTATGAGCGCATTTTGCAATTTCATCGCTTCTGGTCTGTCGATGATTCACAAATTCACACAGAATACTCAGCATTGCGTTCGATTGTAATGGCCAACTATGAAGAAGATGTTAAAATGCCTATAAATGAACCAGCTATGGGCAAGAGAAAATCACAAATACAAGAATACGTGGAATTTTATGGTGGAGCTGGCGTGCAACATATTGCACTGAATACCAGCGATATCATCAGTGCCATACGTAATTTGCGGGCACGTGGCATGGAGTTTTTAAGTATACCAGATTCGTATTATGACATTTTGCAAGAGAATTTAAAGCAATCACGTACTAAAGTTAAGGAGGATATGAAAATTTTAAAGGAACTTAATATTTTAATTGATTACGATGAAGAAGGATACCTTTTACAAATCTTTGCCAAAAATATGCAGGACAGACCAACGCTGTTCTTAGAAGTTATACAGCGTCACAATCATAATGTAAGTTAAATTGAAAAATGAAAAATAAGTAAAGGGTAGGTTTCACAATGTTCAGTTAAACATTAACTTGCATTCTGACAAAGTTTCATTAATTTTTTTTTTACTTGAAGTTAAATTATCATACATAAATAAGACCTAATTTGAGATATTATTGAGTGACGATCGTACGTCATGTTAATATTTTAAGCATTACATTTGTATGCCTTACAAAACTGTTCTTTAGAAGTGCCTTCAGAAGCGAAAAGAAGGTATCTCAAGAAATGCGTTTCGAGATAATTGATGTTTTGTTTATGTCAATTTGTTGACATACCTCTGCGATTGGGATAGTTGGGATAATCGTGTAATTTCTTAAGCTATCCGATGCTATAAGAATCACGAATATGAATTATTTTGAGATACGCATTCTTCGCTTCTGAAGGCAGAGAAGTTAGCTAAAAAATATTTTAGAAATTAAAGCTTTAACTTAGCTACACACATTTTTTTATCAATGTTTCTTTTTTATTTATTCGTAGGGCTTTGGCGCCGGCAACTTTAAGTCGCTTTTTACAGCTATTGAAATGGAGCAGGAGAAACGTGGAAATTTGTAATAAAATCGTCATTTATTTTTAAGAAAAACTTTAAATTTTATTAATATGCCTTACTGATATTATATATACATATTTATATATATGTAATACATTTTAATTATTTTATGTAATAAAAGCAATCGTTGACATCACCAAATAATGACTTTTAAAGAACAGGTATGCTTCTATACGGAAAAAAATATATATCATACAAATTTCTATTGCCAATAAGTCCAAACTCAACCAATCAATCAATTTGATGTTTATTTCTTTTTATCACAAAAACGTTCATCGATTAGCGTTTCATTACGCGGATCATTACTTTCAAACGATGGCATAAATGGATCCCAAAAGCCCTCTGGTGTTTGGTGACATGTAACATCACGTGCCTGATGGCGTGTACAACGTTGCAAATGCGCCATTATCTCTTCATCACTCATAGCTGCGCCCAAGAATTCAATATACTACAATAGAATTACATGTAAGTTATAAAGATTTACATTGCCATTAAAATCTTATCCGGCCCTACCTGTTGACAATCTCTGCAGTCTATATTAAATTTCTCTTTGATGCTTAATTTTTGTTGTCCTGGATTTATGATATTGCTTTCAGCTGTGTTGTTTTCTTCTTTTACAATAAAAGGCTGCGGCATGAAGTCTTGAAATTCATCGCTGCTTGCATGTGATGATGCAGCAACATTTGGAGCAACTTTCGACTGTGTTGTTTTTTCTAGTTTGATTTTACCAGCAGTAGGCGCAATTATGGGGACTACATCTTTTATAGTAGCTATGTGAGATGTTGGTAACTTATTTAAAGTTAATTTAGATGCATTTATCTGCGGTTTTGACGCTTCTTGATTTTGGCAACTGACAGTACTAGCGATTTTCTGCAACTTTTTTATCCTAAAAAAATCATTAGGACTACCTGCTATGCTTTGTGTATGTATGTGTGTTCTAACATTTTCGTCACACAACTTTTTACTTTTCAAAATGTTATTGTTTAAGGGGTTATATCTCCCTAATATTTTTTATAGGCTTAAATCATGCCTTAACAATCCTAGAATCAAAATCTACAACACCCAAGTACCAATCTAAACTCGAAATATTTTTAATTAATTTTTTCCAAGAAGCTTTGATGCTCAAAAATACAATTTTCGCTTATTTTAACGATGCTAGCTATTTTGAATTTCGCGAAGTAACGTATCGATATCGTGTTTTAAATTTGAATTATAGAGGTCGCTGCATGAAACTACGACGGTTACAGCGTCTTTACAGTACGTGTTTAGTCTCTCCAAAGACGGTGTCAAGCGGTAAGGCTATAGTTGACATTGCGACTGACGTAGCCGTTATTACCTTCAATGACGGCTTGTCGGGTCTGTGTGCCGTTTACGATGCTCTTGGGTTAACTGTTGGACCAAACATGTACGAGTTTTGCGTTGAAACGGACACCAATCGCGTCAAAACCGCTGAGCATCGTATGTCCGATATCGCGAAAGAGGCCAGGCGCAGCATTACATCAGGCAAAAATAAGAAAAAGAGGAAAAAATGCCCTGGAAGGACAATTATATGGAGCAGGGATAGCAGACTGAAGGTAAAAAAATTATTATGGACTATATTTTTGCGATTCTTAAGACTTATAGCATTTTGAAACTTCAAACGCGTTTTTCTCGAAACCATGTTTTCAAAATCGGCGGGCAGTATAACTCAAAAAGTTTACATCCGATTGACTTAAAATTTTAACAGTAACTTCATTGCTTGATTATCTGTTGAAGTATACACGATTTTAGCGATTAATTAACAAGAAAAAAAGTTATAAGCAATTTAAGTCAATTTTTTTCGTCGAAAACACGATTTTTTGTTCAAACATTTGTCATTTCGCGAAAACAAATTCTAAAAATATAATCATGTGTACTTCAACAGAAAAAACCATGTAGATAATGAAAAAAAAAAATTTTTTTCTATAGGTGGAGTTGGACGAGACTTATACTGCACGCCGACGAAGAACCTTTCGAAAAAGCGGTTTACGGTAATCACTGCACAGCCGCCATTTTGTAAAAGAAAAATAACAGCAAAAAATTTTTTTCTCTTCTTCAAGAGTTGCTTAATCCAATTTTATATTATTTGTATACCTTTTTCTCAAATGTCCTTTTAAAAAAAATAATTAAAATGGCCTTGTTTTTTATAGCATAAGGGAGATATAACCCCTTAAAATATAAAATAAAAACTTACTTTTCATTTTCAATGCGCCTTAAATGTTCCAAGCTTTCATCACCACGTTTCAATAAATCCTGCATCAAGTCCATGGATTCTCTATGTGTATTTATGCAAGTATCATCTAAGAAAATTATATCTTGTGTAGCAGGTGTTAAAATCATGACACTCTCATTATTTTCTTCTCTCTTATTGGCGCAGTTAGCAGCTTTGTCAGGGCTATTTGCCGAAAGCCGAAAGTCTGCTAGTTCTACAGCAGACGAAGACTTTTTACAAGACGTTTCATTGTCTGTTGTTGTTATATTCTGTGCAAATTTAAAAACGTTTTCAAAATATTCATCGTCGTCGCTGTTAAATTTAATGCAAGACATATCAGTCTGGCTGTTCTGTCCTTCTTTGCTACTTAAGTTTACGCCGCTGTTGTTTGTTCTGTAATCTTAGCAAGAATTAGTAAAGTATGGATAGAATTGTAAACTGGTAAATATAAAACGTTTAACTTACCTCAGCAACCAAGTACGTGCTGGTTTTGTTTGCTTACATGGGTTTGGGCTATCACCGATCACTTCTTCACAAAATGTTGAATCCGACTTTAAATACAGAAGAAAAATAGGTTAAGGCGAAAGAAAGAGAACTGTATTGCTAGAAAAATTACGCAATTTACGGAAAACTTTTCTAACAAACTTAAAGAACCGTTTACTGCACTAGTCTGGATAAATAACATTTCTTTTTTTTTTTGTCTTTTTTGGACATTTTTTGAAACGAAATAGGATAAAAAAAAATTAATATCATTTTTGGTTAATAATGCTTTAATTTTATAAGGTATAAAATATTTTAAATAAATAAGGTTATAGATTATTTTTTATAATATACGATTCGTACAATTAGACTGATGCCTAATTCAATGAAAAACTCATATTTTTGAAAATTATGTTGGGAATTTCGATAAGAAAGCAGATACATCCTTAGGATTGATTGAAAAAAAAAAACGTAATATACATATGTGTTATGTCGAAGATAATATTAACAGATAAAAAAGTTAATTTTATAAATTAAAACAAAGTCATGTTTCAACAATTTTTTTAAGAAAATTAATTTTTTGTTTTTCAAAACTAAAGCATTTTTAAACAAAAAAAGATTTTATTATGTTTCCCATAAGTTTTAAGATATTCCGTCACAATAAATTTTTCAGAAAAATTTTAAATACATAACTTTATTGAAAATAAATTTTGTGAAATTTAAAAATGTTCAAAATTTATCTTTAGATGGCACTAAGCAATAAATAAAAATCAATAATATTGAAAATAAGTCAAAAGGTTGTGCAGTTATTTAAAGAATGGCCAATATATGTAGATATGTATGTACATGTATTATTGAAATTGAAACACACGATTTTGGATATCTAAAACATTTGAAATTAAAATATGTATGGGTGGATGATATGATACAAAATTATAATTTTACAGATATGAGCTAAGAATTTATCATCAATCTAATAATAAAAAAACTTATTTATCAGATAAAAAACAATAAGAACATGGTTTCCGGCAAAATGTTCCTAGGCTAAGCTACGTGCAGAGCAATTGCAACAAAGTTGCACACTGAATTTTTCACTGGACATGTAAAAATATAATCCATTTTAACCATTTTGCATCACAGGATGGAATCAATTACCATATAAAAGCATTGAAAGAAAAAAAGGATAATGGGCATAATAATGTAATCAAAAAATTTATAAACTAGTTTTTGTCTAGAATGCATCACGAATGTGCTGATAATTGCAGATCGCAAAAATTTATATAAATTCTTAAGGCAAGTTTTTTTCCAATTTTCGCCGCTCGTGAGAAAGAGCTAAGTCAGTACACCATGGGCTAAAGATTATATTCAAGCTAAATTGTCGTTCAATTCGCAGTTTGGATAGTTTTACTAAAAATAAACTTACACTACTAGATGTCTTCTCTCGTGCTACATCTAGTTGTAGACGTGTCTGCTTTAATTTTAATGGTTTTTTCAAAGATAACTTTTTTTCCATTTTGGGCTTTACTAGAGGTTTAATGAAACTTTCGTTACGATCAACTCGATTTGATTTCTTTACATCCGATTGAGATTGTGGTTTTTTTCCTTTTTCAATCCATCCATCAGTGTTCATTTTTACTACGGCTCCCACGTTAGATGAGTTTGGTTTTTTATTTTCATCATTGAAGTTTTCTCGCAACTTTCGACGCAACTCGAATGATGTGTGCAAAACACGGGGACTTGTCAGCACCTCTGTTTCACCGATAATTTCGTTGTGGGGAGGACTCCACTGCGTAGCATCAGAGCAATCTGCGGAAGAGCAGTCAAAGATTTGTTCACTGTTTAATGCCATATTTAGATCATCGGAAGTTTTGCCAATGGCTATTGCATCCTCTACTTGGTGATCACCGATTGCACTCAAGTCAATTGTCAAGGAGGGTGTGCCACTTGCTTTGCGTCGTTTTCTGGGTGACGCTATCGTTAATTTTTTCTTTTCCTTTTGCAGTAACTCCACTGCACGCACCAGTTTTTCATTGCGCAGTTGCAGCAGAGCCAATTTCTCATCGCGCTTATTGACTACATTTTTAACAACTAAAAATAATAAAATTTATCATTTTTATCGAAATTCTTGTTGTTTCAAATTACATAAATAGTGGTTTTTAATTTTTTCCAAGGCCAGTAGTACACAATCATCATATGAAGTAAAATCTTTAATTTCCTGTGCACAACACTCGCAATTCATTTTAGATGTACTATCGAATAAAAACTCTCATTTTAAATTAAAAAAATCTAAGGCTGGGAAAACATCGGTAATTATCGATAGACTATCGATAGTTGGCGATATCGGTTACTATCGATGTTTTTTGCTGTTAACGATAACGTCGCTAACGAAAATTGCTTTGTGTGAAAAAGTTTAAATAAAATTAATAAATAATTAAAAATTGTATTGAATTGAATTCTTAATTAATTGTGCGACCGAGTATATAAATTTTGAATTTATATAAAATGGAAAGCCATCCCGAACCTGGGATGTCTCATGGAGAGGATATGATGAAGGTGTTGAAGCCCGTTGGCACATGCCCAACTAGAAATCAGAAAACTATTTAAAAAAAATTTATTATTTTTAGATAAAAACGTCTGCTAACATGTTGGTTCTCTTAACATCGCCTGGAAATGCGTCTTAAGTTCCTAGTCATCCATTATACATAGTTTTGCAAAACTGAAAAACAAACATATGTATAATCATAATTTGTGTGCATTGTAGTTGGGGAAGTTACCGATGCTTATCGATAGTAACAGATAGTTTTTTGGAAACTATCGTTAACTATCGATAGTTTGTCTTACCGATTTTTCCCAGCCCTAATTAAAAAAATCTTCCTTAAGCCCAATTTCCATGTGATCTTATTTTATCTTATTTCATCCCATATCAGGGATATCAAATCAAATTTTTGTAAGAAAGAAAAAGCATGCGAACAGAACCTAATGCGCTTGGAGAATGCGAGAGTGAATAGCATATATTTGCTATCTTAATAGCATGTGATGTCCTCCCTGATATTTGATAAAATAAGATAAGATAAGATCACATGGAAATTGGGCTTAAGGAATTTCACAATTGTGAAAATTTCAAAATTTTGTGCTGTGGACAGTGCTGCCAGATTTTTACAGCGGTTCTTTTATAAATACCTCAGGTTGATATTTAAATTTCCAAAGATTTCCGGTGCAAAAAAGATTATTTACGGTATGGTACCTAATATTAACTTCTGCGCATAAATAAAATAAATAAAAAACTTCATTCGAACTATTTTTTATTGTTGCAAAGTGAACACATTTTCATAAGAACATAATTCTTCTGAGTAGTTCGTTGCAATTCAACACATTTGTATTCTTCTTTACAATAGAATTAAGCCCAATTTCAATGTGATCTTATCTTATCAAATTTTAGGGAGGACATCACATGCTATTAAGAAAGCAAATGTATGCTATTCACTCCTGCATTCTCTAAGCGCATTAGGCTCTGTTCGAATGCTTTTTCTTTCTTACAAAAATTTGATATGATATCCCTGATATGGGATAAGATAAGTTCACATGGAAATTGGGCTTAACATTTCATTGAATTAAAATTGACAGTTCAAACTTTAAATATTATGTATTTTATTAAAAATGCAACACTGATCTCTCAACCGCGACGTTAAAACAAAAATTAAATTAGTAGTGGCTATTTTTCCGTCGTCCGCCGGAGTTATGTTCTACTTGAAGCAGTCAAGTGTGTTGTAATTTTGTCAGAGGCCTACTGCTGGCGGTTTTTCCGTCGTTCGTCGGTATTGTGTGTATTATATTGCTATAATTAAGATATATAAAAGGGACATTCAAAAATATCAAAATTTGAACATATATTTTTCCGAAGCGTAAATGTCTAAGCAGAATTGGGACGTGCGATTTATCTTCAGTGTCAAAACGCATCAAAAAATAGAATTTTTTCTACTTAGGGGCCGTTCATAAATTACGTAAGACAATTTCATGACTTTTTGACCCCCCCCCCCTCCCCCGAGTAAGATTTAGTAAGATTTTCATACCCCCCCTCCCCCCTTCCGAAATCTTACGTAAGATTCATAATTAAGGTGAAACTAATCAAAAAATGTATTTTTCATGTGATGTACTATATTACTATGTATATTTAATTTTAATATAAGTACATATGTTACATATAAAATAAATATAACGAAATTAAAAACTACACATTTGTTTTTCAAGATGAATAAAAAAAAGTCATCGTAAGTCATCGTTAGTCCATGCGCTTTTCAACCAGTCTGATAGTGAACTTACAATTGGCACACCCGATTCGTCTGTTGATTTTTCTGATTCACATTCAAACTCTGTAACATCAATATCCTCGTCGTCATGCCACTCTGCAACTTGACAAATCTCCGATTGTTTTAAAATGCAAAGGCTTTTCCCCTTTTCACGTTTCAAAATTGAAACTGGTTGAATCATGTGAGTGCGACTACAGTCTTTTCCATGTAGTTTTTTGTGCATTTGTGTAGCTTTTTTCGAGGCAAAGTACTGGTCACAAATATTACAAACTCGATCAGCTAAGACGTTTGCAAGACAAAAAAAATCGTAAGGCATGATTTTGAACTGTGGATGTACTTTTGACCAATCGTAATTTCACGCTAAGCGAAGAAATAGAGGACAAAACTGATTGCTGTTTTGGTCTCCTGTTGAAGAAGGAATCGAAAGCGAATCTTCTTGTTGAAGACGACAAGTGCAAGGGGGTGGTAAAGAGCCGGGACAACATCAACAAAATTTCAAAGTCGACGTATCTGCGTGTAAATGCCTGAATAATATCAAACTTGTGAGACGGTGTTACAAGTCGACCCTGCGTGTAAACACATACATATATTTCATTACATAAACAGAAGAGAAGTTGTCCCGTTCAGAGTCGATTACTTAAATCGATTGTAATCGATATTTCTGAATCTTTCGTGACTGTCGAAAATTCAAATATATTTCATTACTGTCACAAATGACGATGCGTTAATACAACTTCAATGTATGAATACGCATTTTAAATCTTACGTAAGATGATCATCAACCCCCCCCCCCCCCCCCTCTCGTAAGATGTAGTAAGAATCCGCCGACCCCCCCCCCCCTAAACGTCTTACGTAATTTATGAACGGCCCCATACCTGCGATAAATTTTCTAGTGTCAATTTTGTACTCACTACAAACGTATAAAAAAAAAGAAAAATCGCACGTCCCAATCCTGCTTAGACATTAAACGGGCAAACGTTGTTTGACAATTTATCTGGTCAAGTAAAAAATTTTGACTTGGCAGTGCGTGAAAGTAAAACAGCTGTTCCAAGCTATCAAAAGTAAAGGAAAAAGTGTGAGCATCTGAAGTTGCATGGTAAAATAAAATAAATTTTATTAAATAAAATAGGCAACAAATAAAGTAATGGCGAATCTACGTGAATCCGCCGACAAGGCATTGAAAATGTTGCGTACTTTGCCGCGAGTGCAAATCTCCAACATCAGGCCCAATCCGAACTCCAAGCAAAATGTAAGTGACATGTAAAACTTGTATAACTTTTAATTAATTATGTTTTTATTCCACTTAATATACTAGTCCAAACATGGCCGCGCACAACATGGTGGTGACAAACATGGTGCCGGCAACAAAGGCTCCGGCCAACGTCAGAATTTCATGCGCTTGGGTTATGAAACAGGCAACACACCGTTCTACATGCGCTTCCCCTATGAGCCCTACTATAAGGGACATCATTTGCGTCGTGAATATCCACCGATTAGTATGACACAGTTACAAGTGTTTATCGATACAAATCGCATAGACATTAGCAAACCGATTGATCTTACCACGCTTTGCAATACAGGCCTATTAAGTATAAAACCAATGGAAAGACAATTTGGCTTTCAGCTTACAGATGAAGGAATAGATAACTTTAAGGCAAAAATCTGCATAGAAGTGCAAAATGCAAAAGAATCTGTAATTGCAGCGGTAGAGCGCAATGGTGGTGTCATACGTACAGCCTTCTATGATCCTAGAAGTTTACAGGTAGATATGGTGATACATAATGCCGTGCGTCATAATTAATCTTGTATATTTAACAAATATCTTTTAGATTATGAAAAATCCAAAAAAATGGTTTGAAAAAGGTCAGGCAATACCACAAAGAGCGCTGCCACCACAAGACGTTGTTGCATACTATACGTCTGCTAAAAATCGTGGTTACTTAGCTGATCCGGAAGAGATAAGTAAAGAGCGTTTGGTATTAGCCCAAAAATATGGCTATGAATTACCAAAAATCGAAGAAGATCCTGCATTTGAAATGTTGATTACACTTAAAGATGCGCGTCAAATTTTCTTTGGTCTTGAGCCAGGCTGGGTAGTCAACTTGAAGGATAAGGCGATAATAAAACCAAAAAATCTTACAACTCAGCAATAATATTCATAACTACTAAGTATTTAACCTAAAAAATTAAAGCAAACCTTAAATGAGTACACTGTTAATCCAAATTTTCAGAACTTTATTTATTTTTAGTTTATTAAATATGTGTTACACTTTGTATACAAGTCTTTTATATCTGAATGTCTTAAGTGGTACGTTATCTTTTTTGTTAATGTTGAATAATATTATTACTAAGTCAATTGAAAAAAAAAAAACAGGTAGTTATATGAAAACCTGTTGCGCCGATAAAGCCTCCATGAAAGGTTTAACAACTGCGCTTGTGGCAAAACAGAAAATTAATCCAAATGTTATAGATATGGGTAGTGCTGGCAAAGCTTTTCGCCATATTGCTAAAAGCAAAAGTGTTAAACAGAGTCCAATCAATATTGCAACGAAGCATGCAATTGTTGTGGTCCAATCGCCATAGCTGGAAGCTTTTCCAACTAGCACAGAATAGAAAATGAAATCACCCAAGCCAAGTTTAATGCCACCTAAAACAAGAGGAAATCAAAAGTTATTGTAATATTTGTATTTGCAGCTGTAATAATAGCTTTATCTATCTCTATAGTATATATTATGATTTGAGGCATTGAACTAATTTAACCTAGAATCGTTACAATATTGGCAAGAACGAACGGATTAAGTTTGTTGAACAAATTTCAATTCAACATTTTAAGTTAGGCTTTTGAGGGGTATCAAAAACTATTGCTTGATGCTCGTATTCTGTTAGTTGTCAAAAACAAGAATCGTTTCTATCGTCCAAGTTTTTAGTGGCAGCGTTTAAGTATGCGAGAGAAAATTTAAGGTTCAAGATTTATTTTAAAAGTTGGTAGAACTTATGCATGCTGTCGGCTAAGATAATAGATTCAAAAAGGTATGGTGTACAGGATAGAGGACGATAGACTTGGCTGAACAGCTTAGGACTCTGATCTTGACTGGTAACCGAAAGTAAAGTATATATTATCATCACATTGATCGTTCAGGCCTCGAAATTGGACAGGAAGATTTCAATAGAGCACTTGAATATGAGAATGCTTTCAATGTATTGAGAAAGCCTTCGCAAGATGTGTGCCGCGTTTCTTCACAATTGAAAACAAACTCACACATTTGAGAACTTCAAAGTATTGCTTGGCGATGTTGAATTGGAATCATATGGAGCCGATTCGTAACCCGATTCTCAAAGTGTATCTCCCTGCAACTTACTCTTATTTTCAAACTTGAATGGTTTGGCGGAAAAAGACTGCTCTCGTATAATGGATCATAACTGAGACATGTTTGGGAAGATTATAAATTCAAAGTTGCAAGAAGACAATTTATAACAACACGAGCTCCATTTCCTGGATATCCCTCGACCCTTTCTAAACTATTTCGGATTTGTCACTATTGCCCCAAATTTTGTAATATTTAATTACATTTGTATTGAAAAAATACTTACGTTCTTCTTGTGCCTCAGTTTGATTTGAGCCAATATTTGGTGCAGCGCCAGTTGTCACCGTGCGATACTCTGTAGAGCGATTTGAATTTTGACCATTGCTGGCCTGAACCTCAATTTGACGACGAGCAACACGTTGATCCAAATTAGAAGACCATTCTTCAGTAAAACCAGCTAAAATTTAAAGTTTAATGAATTAATTTTTCTTCATAAAGTGAGAAGATTATTTTGTTGTGCGCTCTACAAGGCGATGAAATGAAAGAAAAGAATAACACATAAAACAAATAGAAGAATACATTAAACAAACACAAACAGAGCCAATTACTAAATAGTCAATCAAATTCTTAACATTGAATACAAGATTAATTTTTCAAATGCGTATTTATGCTCGGAAAAGATTCAACCTAGCATTGAAGAATCAGTTGGCTCTTGTTAACATAAAAGTGAATAAGTAAAATGAAATAAAACTAGCCTATACTTGAGCCAATAAGCCAGAATTTTGCAAAATTAAATTAACAAAAATTAAAAAAACAAATCTTTCGTATATACCATTGCTGCGTGAATAAAAAGTCACAAGTGGCGTACCTTCAGCGTCAGTAGCTGTAGCGTTTTGCGCTGAATTACCTCTACGTTGAGACGCTGTTGATGTGGAGTTTGTAGGAGTTTCAGCAGATGACAAAACGGCGCTTGCGGCTTGATGTGTTACGCGACGTGCGGCACCAGCCTCATCATCTTCTGGCAGATTAGTGCCCATGTATGAGTAGAGCACAGTGGCTGAAGAAAATTAAAAATAAAGTTTTACATCAAATCAAGTTGGGTCACAGCTATTAGTAACCATTAATGTGAACTTAAATGAAATTGATGTCAACATATTAAGTTTTTATATTAATGGCTACTCAAATAGTTCGACTAAAATTTATAATGGAAATTATTTTTTAGCTAAAAGAATATACAAACATGAATAAATTAGCGCTGGAAATATTTGTTCGTTGCGTTCTTGCGCCGTTTCCACTAAAATACGTAGAGGACCTTTTGGGGAGAGGACGGCAATTAAATCTGCAAGTATTAAAAATGTAAAAATTTACTTCGAATTTTAGAAATCCATGATTTTCATGCATACCCCAAATAGAGATTGCGGCTAATACAGCCCAAGCAGTCCATTCTGGTAAATATTTGATGAATACTAGCGCCATTAATGCAGCAACAAAAATAAGATATCCCTGTTGCAAGCGTAGGGGCCCTTGCCAGTGTATAGCCATCATGCCAGCGACGCCGAAATTCCACATTATTAGAAGCGCCGTGGGATAATCCATTGGTACATTATAGGCACGTAGCAGTTCCCTGTGTAGAGATTTAGATGTAGAGTTACATATTATGAAAACTTCAGAGATATAATCAACTGATATACTTTCAGTTGAAGAAAAAATTAATGTTTTTAGGGAATATTTTATTTGAATTCAAACTAAAATTGGATAAGAGGGCAGGAAAACTCATTAAAGTAGTGTCGGTGTACATTTTTCTTCAATATACCGATGCAAAGTCCGAGCAAAATTAGGCCGACGTGACAGTCGTTAGGGAAACGCTCGCTCGACTTCCGAACTAAGTCGTTCAGTCAAAATAAAGATATTAAAAACAAAGCATGCACTCGACGCTTCTCAATTTTCGTTAATTTAGATCAAAAGTTACTGGACTATCGAGTTATGGTAAAAAAAAACATATTTTTTGAGAAAAATTCTGAATGTACTTAAACCCCTCAAGCAAAACGTTATTTTTAGTGAAAGTACTTACTCCAAATACAAATAACTAAATATGAAGAGCAACATGAACGATGATAAAATCAACCAGCCGTGTATGATTTTGTAGCAACGCTTTTTATAAAGAACAATTAAAAGTATGGTCATTATAACGACGACTACCATAAGTATCATAGAATTGGCCAAAGCATTCCAGAATTTTGTGCCTGGATCTGGTGACAGTTCATGGAATGGTGTATAGAGTCTGTAAAAGTTAATATTTTGATAATCTTTAATGTAATGTAGAAAATTAAACTGTAAGTAACTTACAAATATACATCAGTCTTCGAATAAAAGCTGACAGCATTGATTGTTGCTACCACAACTAACATACAAAGAGATACTGGCACAAACAGTTTAATAACATGTTGTGCACCATACTTTAAGCCTTCCTCTTCGTCGTCTTCAGGATTTCCAGCGGTACCACCGCCAGGTCCACCTCCTCCACCAACTGCAGCAGCATTGCCGCTTGTAGTAGCACTACTTTGTGCACCACGACTGGAGGGTCCACAGCGTAATGTTACATTTGGTACATCCAGATAGGCCTAAGGGAAATAAAAAAAAAGTGTTAAAAAACATTGCATTGAATTTTTTCGCCATTAGATAATTTTCGAGATCACAACAACCGAACGACATGTCCGAATCAAAAGTAATGATATAGACATTAATGAATAAAATAGTAAATGATAACCTCTTAAACCAACACCCTTCCAATTCGACCCTACCATTCTTGACCGTTTTAATTGTGTACTGTGGCTTCTTCGCTGTCAGAGGTGGTCTTCTCATGTACTGCCGCCTACCTTTGGACCCAAAAATAACGAATATACTTTGATCGGCCCATAAAATGCTTTTCCATTTTTCTGTGCACCTTGGCAAATGCCAATAATGAAACTTTGCGCGGACTTATGACGAATAATAAGGCTTCCAGTAGACGTCTTCTGATTGAAACTGTACTTACAGATAAGTTAAGGTCGTTCCTGACAGTAGGCTTATTTTTGTCTAACTGAATGATTTTACGGTAAATTCGTCCATCCATTGCCCGTTTTAAGCCAGTTTTTCGTTCCTACTTTCATTAGAAATCATTTTTGCTGAACATCCGATCTTGAGTTTCCGAAAAGTTTTAATTTTTTCTATCGAAGGTTTTAATAAGCTCAGGAAAAGAAGTTGGCGAATTTAAACGAGAAGGCATCTCCCATGCAAGCAAAAAATAAAACGTTATACTGACATTATTTAAATTCAGTCAAATTTCGCACAAACGCAAGAAATGGTTCGGCCTAGCGTGTTACCTCTTCAAAACGCTATACTGAGAAAATTATTTAAGGTGATGAAACTGAATTATACACAAACAGTAGAAATTATTTGGAAAAGCTCTGTACAAAAACAAAACGAATTTCTACAAATGAGCGTGGCAGCCCCAAAGTAGAATCATATAAGAATATGCAACTGAATATCAGACAAACGCAAAAACTGGTTCGGTCTAGCATCAGTCAAAACGTTCGAAAGAGGGGGTGTCACCTTTTGTACATACAAGTTAAAGCGCTATACTGAGGGAATTATTTAAGGTAATGAAACTAAATTTCACACAAACAGTAGCAATAATAATTCGGAAAAGCAAGACGAATTAAGATGTTGAATTATTGGTGTGGAAAAAGATAACACCCTTACTAGTTTAAATTACAATTGAAAATTATTATATGCATTGGACTTTCATAAAATTTTCCGATACATTTCGAAACAATTCAGTGGTCTTCTTCTTTTTCGATACTTTTCAATTTAACTCCATACTATTCTACTATATAATTTTTTATTAGGATTGCATCAATATTATTCACTTAGTCTTACCCCATCTACTACTTCTGCTTCATTTTCATGTGAACGTTGTCGTTTTTTCCTTAAACAAGCTGGCCCCTCTGTGTCCTCTATACCCCGGAGTCTTCCACTGCTCGACGATGATGCACCGGCGGCACCGACGTGTCCGTCCATTAACGGTGTACGTTCGTTTACTTCTGCGTCACCGTACACTTTATTCACTCTATTGCGTCTTCCAGCCGTGTTTGCTGCTACTGTAGCAACACCAGACGCCCCGTTTTCCAAGCTACTGTAGCCAACTCCACGTATGCGTTGGTTTACTTGCTTTTGTTGCGCGCCTTTGCAGCTGTTTGTATTATTGTTAAATGAATTATAATTCATCCGTTTATACTACGAAACAGATAATAAAACAAAAGAATTGGAAATAAAATCGTTGAATTTTGTTTTCTAGAGAAAACTTTATTTCTTTCAAGATTCACTTATCAAATGTCATATAAATTACGACATAACAATAATGTCAAAGTAAACGTCACACAATTTTTCTGAACACATCCGCATCCATTGTGTTTTGTTCACGATGAGAAGTATACATAAGTCGACGTTTACACGTGGAAAGTCTGAGAGACAAATTCTTGTGCATTCTCTTTTGTGATTTTCGTTTCGCGTTTGCAACATATGACACATTTTTTACCTCGTCCCTTTCGTTTTTCCCCTCTTGCCAACAAACAAGAAAACTTTGCTAGTGTAAACCTTGACATAAGAAATGAAGTTGAACTACAGTAGTGTGTTGCAGTATGATCATGTATGGCAAAACGTCTTATATATTATATAGGTAATGAGACATAATTTACTTAAATAATCCATGAACTAATACTCACACCTTTCCTAAACTATTTCCGGCTAGCTCATTCAATAGCCCAGTTCACATTATCACACATGCTGTCCAACATGGCTCGACAACACGAATAACTGTAAGTATCGTTATGCGTTCACATCATCACACATGCTTGTCACACATCATTTGCAGAAAAATTTTGAGGCGCACACATAACTAAATTTTAGCTCTGCTTTAACCTCTGAAGAGAAAACATTGTAATTGTTCTCTATGGTAACAATTGTATAGAGTTAATCTCTATTTTTAGCACGTCATCCGTAGCATTTGGCTCGATTTCCTTCAATTTTACTAAAAGCACTTCACATGCCTTATTTAATGCATTTCAGTTTTTTTACATTTCCCTTTTTATTTTCCAAGTTACTGAAAAAATTTAATAAAGTTCAAAAAAATCTTGCCAAAACTGATTATTATTAATGGCCGCCATTGAAGTTCACTCCATGAAATTTTATTTGAAATGAAAAATTTGCACTAGGCTCGACAGCCAGCGTTCACACTAGTTGTACGGTTGGACAAGCCAGCAAATAAATCAAAATTTTTTGAAGTCCATCCAACATGTGTGTCAAGCGGTCCATCCTACAGTTCACATTATCGAACATTGATGTTGCCACACCATGTTGGACAGCATGTGTGATATTGTGAACTGGGCTAATTGTTGTAAAGCTTTGCTGACAGCAAAAGACATGTCGGGTTGCGGTGTCAAAACAATGAAGTTACGATCCTTTTCGTTTAACACAACTGATTTGTGAGCTATTTGTTGTTCCGCAGGGCTGGAAGCGAAGTTCTGGAAGTTCTGAAATCTACAATTCCACAAAAAAAAAATGGCTGCCTGTGATGACATTTGGACAGTAAAATAAAAGGCAAAGAAAATGAAACTGCTATAAAAAGTAAAAATTAAAATCGAGTAATTAAAACTCAAAATAACTAAAGTTTAAAAAAGTGAAATAAAAATATAAAGTAAATATTAGTGAGAATGAAAAGCTGAAGCTTGGTGTATCTCTTTTTATTTTGATAGGTTCTGCTGCAATTCCGGCTAAATAGGTAAATTTACACTTTTATACTAGTACAGGTTCACTGTATTTAAAGATTAAATTAAAATTTTAAGCATAAAACTCTAGAATTAACTTTTTATTTAAACAAAAATGTTGATGCACTATTAAATATGTTGTTCCGCTATTAAATAATACGAAGTACAGAAGCGATAGCTTATGAAACCCATACGAAACCTAATAGCTAGGGAGCCGGTGAACATGTTATGTACATACATTTCATTGATGTAGTTCACATTTATGCGAATTAGAAAAAAAAATATCTCATTTCATTGCCAATAAAAATGTCAACTGTAGATAACGGGTTTTAAAGTATGGTTTTTTTCGCGTAACATTAAAATAGCAGTGCGGTTTTCTTTTTTGAGTTTTATTGAAAGAAGTGTTTTTTTTTTTTTTTTTTTTTTTGTTGAGATTTCTTCCAGAGTGCTCCGGAGTTATATATATCAATATATATATAATTTGTGTTGGCGAAACAGAGTTCAAAATGCCAGGTTATCCCTCCATAAAAATTATATTTTTATAGCGTTAGTTGATTTTGATCAACCAAATTTATTTATGTTATCTTAGTAAAACGATAGTTAAAAATGAAAACAAAAAAGAAAAAACGATAATGTATATTTTTTTTTCAAAAATTTTAATGAAAGTAAGCTGAATAAATAAATTAAAATAAATATTAATAGAACCAACGCCATAGTAAGAAAAGTAGCCCCACGCGATTATTTTTGACACTCAGTTTTTAACCGTTTTACAGTGTATTCTGGCTCATAATCGATACCGGGTGGACGTCGAACATACTGTTGTGAGCCAGTGACACCGTACAAAACGATTCTAGACTCATCACTTCAAAAAATAAATCTCCATTTGCCGATGATCCAGTCAACATGTTTCCTTGCAAACTGATTGTGTTTTTTTTTTTGAGTGGAGTCTTTTTCTCGAACTGTGAGCTGATAATCCTGATTCCAAGAGACTCCTGCGTAGAGTTATATTAGACACAATTAAATTTAAGTCATTATTTGTCTGCCTAGCCGATTTCATTGAATCTTTTTTTGGACGGCACCACAATTTTGCCATCGACTTGTGGCTAAATTTTTCGTTTTCCAGCTCTTCTCTCCTGATTTCTACATATTTTATGGCTATAATATTAAGAATACATTTATAAGATTTCCCTTCTTTCAGTTTCTCACTGCTATTCAGCGAAAATTAATTTTACAGTCGAGGAAAGAAGGGAAATCTTATAAATGTATTCTTAATATTATAGCCATAAAATATGTAGAAATCAGGCGCTTGGCGCGCCCTACTATGGCGAAAAAAGTCAAAATAAATGCATTAATTTTCAGTGTAATTTTTAAAAAGATTTCAAATAAAGAATATTCAACTTACTTTCATTAAAATTTTTGGAAAAATTACACTTCTTTCAATAAAACTAGAAAAAGATAATGGCACTGCTATTTTAATGTTACGCGAAAAAACGTGGTAACATACTTTGAAACCCGTTATCTACAGAGTTGAGATTTTTTATTATGAAATTTAAGCTCCTCCATAAGCCCAAAACCCCTAGTAATAAGTTATTTTAATTGATTATTCTTATTATATATAAATTGTTATTTAGGGCTTGTTAAAAAAAAAAATATGGGACTTTATAAAATTTAGAGTTCACAGCTGTATGTATTGTATAAAAGACAGATGTTTACATATTAACAACAATCACTGGAAAGCAAATTAAATAATCGTTTCGTCACTCCATAATATGTTTCTCCACTTTTTGGTTCTTTCTTCTCCAGACCACGAAGCATAATTTTTAGCAAATGCTCTCCTCATTTGTAAGTTTTTCTTGCGAAGGAGTGCGTTTACCCAGGAAGCTTTGCATCTACTAACCTTCTTCGAACAGTTCGTGAAGACATTTTGGCATGTCAAAATGGTCGATTTTGGTCAAATTCGTGTATTATTTTTAGGGACACCAGATTTACCCGAATATATTTAATTATTAAGCTGGAGAGCTCAACCTTTCCTTTGAAAACGTTCTTTGAATTATGTCGATTTTTTTTTTTTTCTTCGAGATATTGCAAATTTAAATTGTTCCCTTATGCTGCCATACTGGAACTTATGTATTTCTGTATGTCTACATACTGTGTAATAAATTTTAATTAACGATATTTTGAAAAGAAAAATTTGAAAAAAATTATGGAGTCTAGCATCAACCAGCAGAGATGCAAAAGCAAAAAAAAAAAAAAAAAAAATAGAATAGTAAATTTTGGATAACAACACTTGCAC
Organism: Tricholauxania praeusta; assembly: GCA_949775025.1. Taxonomy (NCBI): domain Eukaryota; kingdom Metazoa; phylum Arthropoda; class Insecta; order Diptera; family Lauxaniidae; genus Tricholauxania; species Tricholauxania praeusta. Next base: position 59,299,775 of record OX459028.1, on the reverse strand, counting down.
GGTATTAGTTTTATATAAATATATACTTAATAATATACACCTCAAGTGCCCAAAACCGTCTGCCTTCTCTTAGTTCAGGTTTTATATAAGTAAAGATTTAGTACTCACTATTTTTTATATGTTTGCAATATTGAAATTTTTAAATGCTGCAATAATAAAGTGGAAGAGGTTGTCTCTCTCCTTTCTTATGCCATAATCTTTTTAACAATCTCAACCTGTCTGACGATAAAATCACTTAAGTTTGTGTATATACATATATACATATGTAGGTATTATCATAAAATTAAAAAAAAAAGGAATTACTGTATAGACCTATTTTTAATATAAAAGGCAGACGCGATAAAATTGTTTATAGTACCTTTTTTTAAAAGTTCAAGTTTCAAAGGGCTCTTAATTAATAACGCAGAGGCAACGCAATGGCAGAGATGGTACGTATTATTTATATTACTTAGACTTTCATGATTTTCAATCTCTGCCGCACGATTCAGGCCATCTAGCTATAAAATTTAATGTGAACTGTCTTGAAATGGATTTTGTAACCTGTTTTTAAAGGGTATTTACGCAAAACTGATCAGTTATCATCAAAGTTGCTTCCACACTTACAAAACCTTATTATGATTAAATTCTTTATTGATTTTAAAAGTCGTTCAACGTCAACCGATTGCAAAGTTTTGTTTTGTTTTAAGTTTATGTACATAAACTTTTGTTGATATGTGTCCTTAACCTTGTTCTAAAAGACGTACTGTTGGTTGGGCGAAACGCCTCAGACCCAGTGTATATATTAAGGTCTCTCAGCTTAATATTATAAAGGGAGGCCCTTTTTGGTCATAGGTTTAGGTTTAACATAACTTAACCTTCTTTCCGTACACTGATTATTGCTGTATTATATATGATAGTCAAGCTTAAGTACAACAACAAGACAATTCTTAGTAAACAAAAAGATCTAGGTACAAAAAACACAATTTTAATTCTTAAATGGATTTTATTACAATTGAAACAAACTGATTCGAATCAAATTTACACTATAACGTCTAGGAGGTCTTTCTTATAGATTAACTTTTTAATATTCAGTTTGAATTATTACATTATTCGAATACATAACAAAATATTAGATAATTTTCATGCATCTAAAGGCTATTTTAATTACACGGTATGTGAAGCGTGTGCCTAATATAAAATATAAATAAATTCTAGACTAACACTAAATCATTTTTGATACATAATTTTATAACTAATATTTTACTGCATGGCACTTTGCGGAGGCGTTAATGGTGTCCAGCTGCCTCCAACGGCGGCCGTTGGTACTGGTGTCGTCGTTGCAGCGGCGTGTTGTTCAACAACACCACTACCTAAGCCATGTGCACGGCCAGTTGTTTCTAGCGATTCCATTTTGATTGTTTCATGTGGAGAAGTTGAAATTTCTGATGGTTTTGTTGCCCCGGAACACTCAAGCGTCAGCACCGATGTGCCCTCCTCATCGTTACTGCTGTTGGTTTTGTAAATAGATGCCTGAGTATCATCAATTGTTTTAGGAACTTCTATGGGCTCAAGCGGATGGGCATAGGTGCTGGAAGTTGGGTGATTAGGGAAATCATTGGTAACTAAACTAAAATTCATTAAAATTTATTTTGCAAAATAATGATAGCATAAATTAGTCGTAAGTGTTTGAAACCTATAACTTACCCGATTTCGGAAACCAGTGGTATATATTCTGGTTGGTATGGATACGCATTCTGATAGAGACCATACTCCGCAGCAGTAGTGCCATTGTGCCACGAACCTGTGGGGTAGCTAAGCGCTGTGGGTGCGTTCAGCACATTTGTGTAGAGTTGATGCGTTGGTGAGGTGGGCGTAGGATGATAAACCTGATGTGAAGGTGGCGTGGCGTAGGATTGTGGGGGTGAAGCTGTAGCACCTTGATACATATCGGCCGGGTGCGTACTTTGTGACATATTGTATTGATGACTGTGCGGTGTTAGGTGGTGTATGGTATAACCGGGTGAAGGGGTAGTGTAGTTTGGTGAACCACTAGAAGGTGTTGGCGAATTATGGACAGCTGTTGAGAAAGAAGTAATATTTATTAAAAATAGAAGTCGTATTCGAAAAAGAGTTATCAAGGCTGTTGACTTTTCAGTATAGGGATTTTAGAATTTTGAAAAATATTTTTAGAGGATTGCTACAGTGTAAGACTGTTGTTATGCTAGCGATCACGGTCACAATTTTGCATTGGATGTAACAGGAATTCGTGACTGTGAGCGCCTACATTACAACGGCCTTAACTGAAACATTTATGAAAAAAAAATTTACACTTAAAATTGAAATCATTGAGATTCTTACCGAGCGCTCTATTACTACTACTGCCAACGTTTACCGCCATTGGACCGGGTACTGGACCCATTGATGTTGCCGCTGAGCTCCAATAATTGCTGTTGCTCTGCCAACTGCTGGGGTAAGAGAAGACAGTTGTTGAACTTGGTTCGACGGGCATGAAACTCGACTGCGAATAGGAACTGGCGAAGGGAGAGCTTGTTGGATTCGGTGCCTGCGAGGTGGGTGTTTGCGGTGCTGATGGTGGAGCTGGTGGCGATGAGCTACCAGTATTGCCCACACTACTTGGACTACCATGTGAAGTGTTCGTTGTACTACTTGAAAGAACACGTGGCCGTGCATAGGGCGTCGAACGTGTGTTACTTAACTGCGATGCCACACGTGAAGATGACATGGAGCGGCCGTAACGATCACAAGCTGAACTAGTGATGCAAGTTGAAGGTGGCATCGCTGATGGTGGTACCGGTGGTGGCGCAGCGGCGGAAGTATAATGGCTATGCGGTGGTATCAGCCAGCCGTAGTGGGTGTCATGAGAGTAAATCGAGTCGGGGCGCTCCTTTGTGAAAGGGGAGAAGTGTTTTTATTAAAACTTGCACGAATTGAAGTATACTTGGTTACAGAATGTACATATTTCTCGTATAGCTTACCTTAGCATCAAGAAAAGCTTTCGCAAAAGGATTATATTTAATTTTCAATGATGTAACCTCTTCATTTTGGTAAGCGGTAACAGCAATAAACTGTGTTTCTGGAAATGGATAGGTGACCACGTGACCTTGCTCAGAGCCAACACGCAGCAGGTGAACACGTGGTTCGTATTTGTGTAATGAATTAAGCATGATCTGGTGAAGACAAAAGTATATATTTTAACCATGTGATACAAATATCATTTGTGAACTTTACCTGTCCATTGCCATTGGTCTTGTTGGTCAACTTGACTTTGGCAAAGGAAATTGGCTCTTTCATCCAATGCGCGCCAAAATTTGGTGATTCAGGATGTACATAATGTGGATTTGGTGGTGGTACTTCAGCTTTTCCACCCGGTACCTATCGTAATATATAGGTTCATAACTTATAATAATTTATATGTATGTCAAGTTCAAAGTTTTTTACTTACCCACTCACCATTGACGTATTTCCAACGATGCGAATCAACTTGTACAAATTCCAAAAGTATTGTATACATTGCTGCTGGATCCAAACCAGTGGCAGTTACTTTGACTACAGGAAACATGCGCCTAAAAATAAGAATTGTTTATTGGATGCTCTCATAAAATAAAAATTTGTCAAAAATCAACAGTATCGGTGACTGACAAAGCAGATACAGAAAATTTATGTGTAAGGTTCGATTCGCTAATGCTTATAATATATTCGGCACTTTCGTAAAGAAAAATCACAGATAAGCATTCAAAAACTAAAAAAAAAATTAGTTTAATCTTAAATATTTCAAAATCCTAATGTGATTGACCAATTTTACCCAACAACATTCATAACCCCCTCAACGGTGTAATCAAGTGCTGGTGGTGCCGTTTTAAAAACATACATAGCGACTGAACGACAGAAGGTCACATTCAATGGTCGAATGCTATATTTGAATAAGGGATGGTTGGTCAGATGAAAAGGTTATTTTGTATTCGTTTTAAGCCGAAAGCACCCAAACTCATTTTACCCGAATTAGGACGAAAACTGCAGCAACAAGGTGATAGAAAGTTTTATAAAAGCTCATCCTTATGTAGCCATCGATTTGTTTATCTACTTAATAGCCGTGCCCGATTGGTCATCAGATGGATGATCTCCAGTAAACTGATGACAATTGTCACATACTAGCGAGCGCTACGAGAGGCAATATCAGCATGGGTTACGGAACTACATTCTAAAGGGTGTTCAAATTTAAGATATCTTTTTTAAATAAAAGACATAAATTGTGTGAAATCTTTTTTTACTTTTATTGGAAATTAAAGTACATTGGTGTCAGTCAATAATGAAAAACAATATCCTCAACATCATCTTTAAGGGTTTTTGCCTCAAAATGGAGTCGCTTGATATATGAATTAGAAGACCACAATAGAAGTGAATAGACCACGTTAAAGTACTAGCATTGCGAAACAAAATGTGGAAGCCTGAACAGCCTGGTGATACTTGCAAAATAACGATTCACATAGAAGCAAGAAGCTTTCGGTACAGCTGAGAGAAGCTAAAAGTGATTACTGAAAACCATATAAAATGGCACGCAAGCATAATTTGTTGGCTTGTGCCCTACTTAGGTGCCCTACATCATGAGTGTTTGGATTCCTAAAGATAAAAGTTTGTTAAAAAATGCCTTAAATAAACCAGAATTTGACTTTACAAACTGTATATATGTCGCCGAGATTGAAAAAGGTCGATTACATCTTGTTAAAGTAATAGCGTTTCTGGTCTAAAAAATGTAAAAGAAGAGAAATTAGTTGCATGACATAGAATATCACCAACTTAGAGCACAAATGATAAAAGCGTATAAGTGATCAGAAAATAACTAAGCCGAACCTTTGCACTGAAAGAATATCTATGTGATATAAGGTTCGACTAGCTACAAAAAAACTTAAGAATAACATAGCCGTCGGATTCGATAATAATATTTTGCATACATCAACACATTTCTTCACATCTCTTAACCACTCTATCTAATTCGTTCCAAACTGGCGCTAGCTTTCTCTAGCTTCATACTGCTGCAGGTAGTACATGATGTAAAAATAAATGTGAAATGTATTGCGGACTGCAAGTTTACTCATCGAAAACCAAAGCAATTGTCTTATTTTTGTTGAAATTGGTTTCACAATTTTGCTAATATTGACACATGATTATTACCAAAGTTGGTTCAACATTTTATAAAGATTTTTAAGCTATTGTTGGCCCTGTGTACCAGGACGACTATTGGAGTGAAAAGTTCAACCGACACCAGAATTTATGCCCTGGCAAAATGAAAAATTAAAAAGAATGAAAGTAGGCGCTACTGCATACAAACGCTAAGCATTGATGGGTTGGGATCCACATCACAACCTATAATCAGGCCATTACCCATCAATAGCAAAAAAAAATAAAAAACTCTAGCAAAAATCGTTGCGCATTTGCAACAGTATCAATTAACACCTTTAAAATTTATTCTAAATTTTCTATCTTAGTCATAGTGTTTTTCACCACTAAATCGTTAACAATGCATTCTTAATGAGTGCAAAATTTAAAACAATGCCATTGAAACAAACTGACAAACAAATGATATTTAATTTACACTCATTTTTGTATTTGCATTCATGATCTATTTGCAATTGATGGATGGATGTTCATATGTTGCTACTACTACGTTTGCTACTTAGCACCATTTACATTTGCTGCACTCACTATCACCGCTGTTAGTGATGCAGTTGCTGTGTTTGTGTTGTTTGCAAACATTTATTGACATTTCAGATTTCGTTGTTCTTGTTGTTTTAGTTTTGCTTACCTGCCATTTTTTGTAACGATCATTTCGTTAGTGAGATTCTGAAAACGTAGCCATAACTCACGATCATCAAGCGATACATGCAGATTACGCTCCATGACAGGGCTGCGATTTGCCATTGAGTGATTGTTGCTATTGCCGCTGCCATTGTGCGTCGTCGCACCACCATGATGTTGTGATGGTGAATGTCTTGCGTTGTTATTATTGTTTGTTGTTATTGTGTTATTGTTTGAATTGGGATTGGGTGATGCACTCAAGCCGGTGGGATCGACAGCGGGTAGTATGTGTGAGGTGGTCATGTCTTCTGTGTGGAAATACGTACAAAATATGTTAGAAATTAGAAAAAATTAACACTTTGTTTTGTAAAAGATCAAAATCAAAACATCAAAAATTTAATCAAGTCTGGCAACGTTGCAAACTGGTCCCAAGCCCAGTTTTTTGTTTCAAAAATTGCTAGAGAGCGTAAATTTTGTCGAAATTAAAGAATTTTTTTTTTCAATTAAAGCCAACCTAAACGCCAACAGATCGTCAGAGCTCGAATTTTAAAAACAAATTAGTTTTTATTATCTTAACTTAAACATTTTTTGTGTTAGCCTTTAACTTAAAACGATTTTTTTTTAAACTTGGTCCCGAAAAGTTATCGAAAATTAGATCTCTAGACTTGTGCGCCTGTCGCGGCGCCCAAAATCATAATCAATTGTTTATTGGCATAAAATTATCTATCAAATAAAGCCAACATTCAAAAAATTCTCACATTGTTTTATTTCATTTTGAAACTACGGCACTCTAAAACCGTTATTTTAAGACAGCAAGTTTGCTGCTTGAATCTTTTGTTTTTAATGAAATGAGTTCGTTGTTGTTTGTTTCTTAAGAAAGAAGGCTTTGCTGCTATAGTTTTTGATTTTTAAAATTAAAAGTTTGTTGCCAAAGTCTTTCGTTTTCTGTAGCTTAGAGTTAATTGAAATGCTTTTAATATCAAATATTTTAATTAGAATTACTACAATACGAGTAAAAATTTTACCAATACTTATATCATTATATTGAAAAACTGCTGCCAAAAGAGCTGTTAGACTGCAGCAGAACTTAGGATTCATTAAGTAAAATGATGGATATGCAGCAATTTTGCCCAGAATTCAAGAAAAATTTAAAACGAAGAGTTCTTTAATAATGTATTGAAGTTGATTGCGGCGAAGGAGATATCACCCAACGTTGTAACCATTTATACCGAGTGTCAAGATGCCATCAAAATTTTGCAAAGTATAAATATATCTAAATACTTGGGTAGCCAGCCCCTATGTATTTAAAATTGTTTATACAGAAGTTATAGCCGTTACACCAGCTTGAATTTATTAACCAAGTCCTGGCAGAAAGTTGCTCCAGTTCAAAATATAAATCCATATTAGCAAAAGTTTTCAATTTTTAACGTTTCTCGAACAAGACTATTGAAAAATTATTTTGGTGTAATATAAAAAAGAAAAACTGTTGTTGTAGGAACGAGGACAATAACTAGACGGTTGAACGCGTCCGAAATCAACACCTACGAGAGCAAGAAAGAGCCTTTCGACTGTTCTAAAATATATTAAACGGCGTTTTTGGGACCTGCAAGCATACGTAAGACCCGTTAAGCTTCTTTTTAGTGCAAAAAATATACTGACCGAAACTAAAAATAATGATTGCCAGAGGAATGAGAACGCGGTGCAAATCAGATCACATAATCACTGACGAAAGCGTACTGTAAATGGAGACTACTATAGAGAAAAACTATTGGCAGCTCATGCAATATGCTTCAAAAGCAAACAATAATAACCAGGACGATTGGCATGATCGAGCGAAGTGCCACACTGTAAATGCAATCATTATGTCTCGGAGAGAAGTGGACTGACTGGCCTAGAAATAATCCGAATTTGAATCCGATAGAAAATATTTTGGCTATGACTAAACAGTCAGTATTAGACACCCAAAACCAAAAAATAGAGATAAGCTAATTGCTAGAGTTAAGTAGGAGCGGAACTCTATCACCGCCGACGATGTACGTATTTGTGCCAAAGTTAGGTGTAGAATAACTGCTTGCCACACAAATGAAGAACTCCACGCAACATTTTGAAGTACAATTTTTATAAACTAAAATATTGTTTAATATTGTACAAAATAAATTTTTCAAAAATTTTGATGTGCTTGAATTTTACAGACACTTACTATATGGTGTATAGAAAGTTTCGGACCACCCTCTAGATACGACACAAAATTATTTATTCACAAAAATCTATTTTGTCGCCTTCAAAGTAGGCCCTTCCGCTTGCAATACACAACACTACATACGCTACACCAGCACTTGATTCATCCCTCCATACATTTGGCGTAGGCCTTTAATAAATGTGGTTTTACGGCTTTAACCGACTCAAATAGCTTTCTTCGAAGTGGTAATTTTAGCTACGGGAGCTGAAAAATGTCCAACGGGGTCGTTTCAAGTGAATATGGTACTTGGCCCATGACATTCGTTGATTTTTTGGCCTTAAACTGATAATGATGACTTTAGGTTTTTGCTTTAGTGGAAAATCCATGAGTTATCCTTTCACAAATCTGACCGTTTGTGGCGGATATTCTTACGTTGGCAATTTATTTGATGTACATTTTATTTATATGCATCTCTGTGTTCAACCTCTTATTTCCAATTTTTGATTTTTTACAGAATTTTTTAAAGCACTCGTCATTTCTGTATATACTCTGAAATTTTTCTCTACACCATTATATTGAGATTAAAAATATTTTATACCGACGAAAAAATGAATTAATGGCAAAAAAATTGAATGCTTAACATTAGTCAACGTTTACAGTAAAGTTTTTTTTTTACATTTAAGTTCGTTACTTCAGTCTTTCGTTTTTTATTTCATGCGCAACTGTGGAAATTTTTGTTTATTTTTTTTAGCTGGTAATTGTTTTTTTTTTTTGCTTACAAAGCAAATTTTAAACAGAATTGCAGCAACATTAAATTTGCTTGCAACAGGTTTGTTTTTTGTTTTCAACAGCACAACAACAATAGCAGTAACTCATTTTATTATATGTAGGTACACACGCTTTTGTGATGCTTACCATACTAAAACTATGTAAGCCATTGAAATTTTTTTTATTAATACAAACGCATAGCGCACAACGAAAAACGTTATTGTTTGATTTATAAAAATATCGTTTTTTTTTGTGAGTAAATATTTGCGTCACGATATTTATTCCAATCATGGTCTTTATTGCTCATAGCTTGAGATTTGTGTAAACAATTTGAATTTTTAATAAAAATAATATATAATAAAAGTTGTTTTCTTATTCTACTTTTTTTTAATGTGTATTATAAACAAGTATTGTTATAAATTTTTTTTAAAATAATTTCTTTTGATCAAAAAGATGCTGTTGCTGTGTCGACTTTATGATCTTGATTTGATCAAGAATTTCTTTTAAAATTTTGTTGTATGCTTTTTACTGCGCTTTAAATTTTTCTTAATAAATGAAGCACGAATTTTTGATATGCCTTCCAATATCTGATTTTTATAACCTATTTTTTATTTCAATAGTGAGTCAGTTTTAGAGTTGTGCTCACGTGGGTATACAGCTGAGAATATGGTACAGCTATAACCCACTGCTATGAAAAACTATCTCAACTGTCATCTTCTAATAAATAGACACAAAATCACTGGTAGTTCATGTCAAATATTGTTGCAAATTTTGCTATCAGTTAGATGATATGCCATTTTCATTACTAATGTTGAAATTGAATTGGTCAAAGTCACCATGGCTTGAAACGTTTATTATGTTGTAAGCTGAATTACACATTCAAAAATATTAAATATTCTTGAGTTTAATATTGCAAAAATTTCCTTTAATTTCAATTTCCTCTTATCTAACAATAAAAACAGCTGTGCAACTGCAAACGATAACGAATTTGACTGTATTCACATGACTGACATTTAAAAATACATAATGTGATCATAAAAAATAACAAACACAAATGAAATTTAACAACAGCCCTTTGTCATTAAACGGACAACATTTGCCATTGAACATGAAAACCAGGCATTAATGAAGAGAGCGCTTAGATTCATTAGATGCTTAGCAACAGAGAAAAATTAAAACGCTATAAACAGCGCTTTGTGTTAGACTAAAAGTGTGTCGTAACAGTTCAAATGGGCGTGGCACTTGCATAAAATTACATAACTGCGTCTTCTAATTAAATGGACATTTTTTTAAAAAGCCAAAAAATACATACAAAATATTTCATTTGCTTTGTATTCTAGTGTACATATTTGACGATTGAAACAAAAGACATAAGCAACGAACTTGATTTTTATCAATGACATCTAGGCTGGGCCAGTTATTACCTACAAACGCTGCTTGTAACCAGTTTATAAATCCAATAACAAAACTTACAAATTATGTACCAGCAAATTACATTCTCACAGTTACAGAATAAAAAAAAAAATCATAAAAATTAAGCTCATAAATCGCTCAATTAAATCAAAACTAAAAAAATTCAAAGGCGGCATAGAATAATCATTTAAATTGCCCTTAGACACCAGACAATAGAGTTGTCTAGATATAAAAATAAACAAAAATATAACAATTTTTTTTTTAAATTAATAGATTTGTTAATTTATAACTCAAAACAATGCAAAGACAAACGGGGAATACAAAAAGGGAAGCTGATTTGTGTGTAGACACGCATAAATGCCTGAAATAAAATCATATATGATATATCAATAGGCAGCACAACACCAACAGAGACATCAAACGTCAACACGCTGAGAAATTTTCCGAATATTTTTTTATAACAATAAAAAAAGGGTTTTTCTTTTTAATTTTATTGGACCAATTGAGTGTGCACACGGCTGGCAAGACACACCGACAGATTGAGATACCAATGAAAAAAAAAAAAAGGCACAGTCAAAGCTCATTCAAGAGAGTGTAGCTAAAGTGTGCAATATAAATTAAAAGCCGACAACTTGCTGAGGTAAAAAGCAGTAAAATATATGAGTATTGTAAGTGCAATAAGGTGGATCCAATTTTTCATACTAAATTCTTTAGACAGTGAATGATCTTTTGAGTTTATATTTATTAAAAAATTTAAAAAAAAAATTTAAAAAAAAAATTTAAAAAAAAATTCAAACCTATTAGTAAATTTGTGACATTCTTGTAAAAATGCTTTATGATTTTTTTAATATATTCTCCTTGAGATTCTCTTAAAAATAAACACATTCTTAAAAAAATTAATATAAAGATCCCATTATCTCTAAATTGATGTTTGCTAAGGTATTGTACATTTGTAGATAAACAAGAATATTGAACGATGCTAATGGTTTCAATGATAAATGAGTTTCCGATTACAGATTTCTCAAAAAAAAAAAAAACGTGTATATATCCTTAAAAACTTATCAAATAAGGACAAAATGTATAAAAAAAATTGTACCTTATTTAATTACCATTCACTTAAATTTAATTTTAATAAGATCCCTTAGTTCAAAGGGAATTATTGCGGGCACCTTTTCCGAAAAGGCAAAAAAATATCGGTCGATACCTCGAAAACTTAACTACAGATATCTTTTAAAAGTTGATTTTTGAGATCAAAAGACAAGGATCCTAGTGCAACAAAAATTGTTGAACAATATAAAATTTTGAAAGCAACTGAAGTGTGAAAAAATCGTGCGGAAGAAAACGTAATGACAGACAAATTGGTAATCCTGGAAAAAAAATTAAATAAAGGAATCATTGAATATGGGCATTTCCGCCAAAAGGCCAACCGGTAAAAACCAGTTCAAAACGGCAAAACCACTTTTTCACAGCCATAACACAACAGAATCGCATGATTTTTGTTGGAAAGGTTGTGAAGAGAAGAAGGGACTTGTATACTTTTTTTTCAATAGTAGGCGGTGCCACGCCCCTAACGGGAAAAAACTTTTCCACGGCTAAGCTAATGGACCGATTTTAATGAAATATGGTTAAGAGATAGAATGCTCCATGAAAAAGGTTAGTAGGGACTCTAAGTCCTTTAAGTGGTCGTGGCATCGCTCCAAATGGGAAAAAGCGCCCCCGTCGTCAAGTTTTGTACTTACATCGGCAAAACTTTCAGCATCAATTACCAACATGAAATGAGCACACAACATTTTTGGGGCAAAGAAAATATAGAAGAACGTTCCTGCGTCCTCCTGCAAAATTTTGAAAATGGCGCTTATCACGTTTTGCCTCGACGTTCGTCATAAACAATATATATTTTGGGGTTAAATATTCAGTTGAACTTGAAAACTTATAACACCACAAAATTTTAAAAATTTAAATGTGTTATTATGTGTTAAATATTGCAAAAAATACTTGAAAAAATTTAATCGGTTTAATCAAAATAATTTGTTTTTTTAAGTTATGTAAAATTATGCATTTCCTTAAATAATACAAAGGGCTTTTCTTGTAAAAATCCTTATACTTCCCATATGATCTAGGCCCCTATTGCGGTTGTCGATTTGAGATAATATCGATAGCCATCGATCTAATAGAAACGATGCGATTTTGGTATCACGAAACTTAATAGAAAGAATTGCGACATTGTGACTTGAAATATTATTATTTTTCTTAAGACAGCCATTTAATTTTATTAAATTTGAAATATTTTGCGTGAAAAATTTAAAAAATTAAGAAATATCAGCAACTAAAATAAAAAAATTGTATCTATCAAAAGAAAATGATAGAACACAGCCAGCGATTGTTTTGCCATTCACAGTCGACAAACATTTTACTTAAACACAATACCAAACAAAATCGCTAATAGAAAAAGAGCGTTTATCTATTGTAAATCGACAACCGCAATAGGGGCCCACATTGATGAATATTTATTTTGTATGATTTAATTTAATGTCACTCATACGTCATGTTGAAATTATTCCTAAGCACGCGTACACAAAAAACTAATAAAATCATTGAAAATCGAGAGCTTTATTTTAAAATTGTTTTTTTGTACACAAATTCATTTAAAGCATAATCAGAGACAACTAAATTTTAGAGACTTACGAATCATAAAAATGTATTTGGCATTAAGAGCATTCGCTGTACCCCTCAATACATCTTACAATAAATGTTTTTGAGCTAAGAGTGAGAGCCTGATATTTCCGTGAATGAATTTCTGAGAGAAAATTAAGATATCTCTAAAAAGAAGTTAGTTATCTCTGGCCTCGTTTATTCAACGAAACCTTTTAGTAGATAAGATTCACTCCCGTTCCAGTTTGCAGTTTCAATAAAACAGTTTTTTTGACTAGGTGGATAATCAAATTTTACACTCTCTCTCATCATGAACATATGTCTAGTTTTTAAGATATCCGCAAGATGTTTAAAATCGCTCATATTGAGTGCACTTAACTAAAAAAACAAAATTGACTTTCCAAAATAAAAATGTTTGCTCTGAATATTTTTTTTTGTTCTTGTAATATTTACAAGATTGGTTGTACTAATTAGCACGTCGAAAGAATTAATATCAGTAAATATCGTTAGGAGCTGAAGCTTTACAGAAATAATAGTAAATTTCATATCAATCCGAACTCAACTTTTCTTATTTTAGCATGATATTTACGATTGCATAGTTAGAAACATTTGAAACAAGCAGATGTTTCTATAATAAATACAAAAAGATCAATTTCGGAACTTTGACAGCGGTAACCATATATAAGGACTGTGTCAGAAAAAACTTTCGTTTTTATTTTTTATATTCTACCTCATAATCTTATAAGCCTAAAAAGGCACGTTATTTGTTCTATATGAAACGACGTTTAATATGATGTATATCACTTGGTGATAGCACTTCAAACGGCAGAGATGTCTAGCAAACAACAAGAAGTCCGCGAACTGATTTTGTCCACATACGACGACACTCACATGAAAGCATATATTAAGCAGCTACCTTGGCACTAATTTTATACGTCACCGAAGAAGGGGCATGTGCCCTGCTAATCCAAAGAGAAAACAGTATATGGTTTGGCAAGCCATATGCACTTGTGGCTTCAGAAGCAGCTTTTTTGTTACGAAAGGCACAATCAATCCCAAAGTTTATGTAGACGAGTGCCTCAAAAAACATGTTCTACCATTTGCTCAAGTACATCAGAGTACAGTGATGCTCTGGCCTGATTTAGCAACCTCTATTACTCTTAAGCTACGATGGAATGGTATCAAAGTGATAAGAACAACTTTGTACCACAAATAGCAAATCCGCCCAACTGCCCAGAGCTTCGTCAAATTGAGTGATTTTGTGCTCTAATGAAAATAAGTCTTTGAAATAGTAGTAAGACTGCAAAAAAAAAAAAAAAATTCAAGACTTCAGACTTATGTGGAATAGATCGTAATAAAGGTTCTTGAGAAAAAAGGAATTTTTATAGAAAAAAAAAGTTGTTTGTTAGTTTTTAGTTATTTATATTCTGTGTACTAGTCATTATTGATAAGACCAAATAGTTTATTGGATAATTTTTTTATAACTGAAAAACAAGACGTAATTTTCTGGGAGAGTCCTTATGTATATGTCTAAAATATAAGCGCTTATTGAGGAAGGCTTTACGGAATTCGCGGAATTCACCTTAGAAGAGCGGCTTAGAATCATCTGCCGAAAATTTTAATTTTTATTGAGGGTTATGCTTTGACATCTCCGGATGTTTAAAAAAATTTTTGAAAACTGTCTTGCAAATTATGTTAATGGGTATCTCTCCAAAATACTTCCTAGTGTTCTAGAATTTCAAACATTCAGACTTTGAAAATTCCATAATAACTTTTCTTAGAAATACTGTGTTCAGAAAAGGGAAGCAATAATTTAAAATCCACCCTAAAGTTGCCATGCGGCTTGTTTTGATGTTTAAGAATATTTTCTTTTGTAAATATTTTGTTCTAACCTACTTTGTTTTTTAAAGAATTTTTTTTTATACATATTTTTACGCCACCAACTCGACTTGTTTTTTTTTTTTTTTGAATTCTTAAGGCATTTGTATTTACAATTTTTGCGGCTTTTGTGCTTATATTAAAGCTTATATTATTGTTGTAAATCAATAAAATTATGATAGCGTTTTATACGACAACAAAACGACGCCCGCTGTGAACACTTCTTTTTTTTGTTTTGCCTATAAAAGGCGGCATAATGCTTTGATCAGCGCATCTCTTAAGCAAAGTAGTAGAATTTAGTTAAAATAATGTTGTCGTTGTAGCACTTGTGGCTTAAGGTTCATTGGGTCAGCATTTTCGGTAGATGTGTATGAAACTGTTTGTTTACATACGTTTTTAAATTAAAAAAAAAAACTTTAAACCTTCAGTAAAAATGTTGTAACAGCTTTTGCTTGTTGCATGCAAGAGAAGAAGAAAAACAAGTTCGTTGCTTAAGTTTTTTGTTTAATAGTAGCAATTTTTCCCACGCACCAAGATACCACAATGTATGAAAGATTTTTGGTTAATGTAAGGTATTTCTTAAGACAATTTCTTTGTTACTGTCTTTAAATGATTTGTTTGCTATCAAACTGGATAAGCAACAAACGAAAGACTTCGACCAGCAACTTGGTGTTTGATTGTTTCAAAATTTTCAAAGTTAAATACTTTTTGGCAAGGTGTGCCGTAAATTTTGTAAGCTTTTTTTTCAATATATTTTTGTTATTAGAATAAAATAAATCATTTGATGAAAATTCATGTGTACATATGTATGTACAGTTAAACAAAAGACTTAGACGAGCAACTTAATATTTTGACTGTCTTAAATGAATATTAGTTGAATATTTTTTTTTGTTTTTCTTAATAAGCCATGATTGATTAACATTGACTTCAAAATATAAATATAAATAAAATAACTACTTACGCATTTTGCCAACTAAAAACAGTAGTCGCTAAATCACCCCAAGTGTTTATTGTATTTTAAGCGCCAAATTGAAGTGTCAAATTGTCACCACCAAGCACAGTATTTAATAACGAAATGAAAAAAAAAAAGTCGTTGAAAATTGATGTCTTTTTTCACATTAATTAACACAGCATTAACAAGAGTGTGTTACGACCAGACCAGCGCCTTTTACGGACGATAGTATTTAATTTTATTTTTGACACTAAAATGTGCAAACTTGCTATAATTATGCGTGCAATTATAGCAACAATAAATAAAAAACACACAGCAACAGCAGCACTGGCAGCACGACGGAAGTTAACATTAATTGACGCCTCCTGCCTACGTATGTTTATGTACGTGCACGTAACGTATGGCCTGGAACAACAATAATAGGGAATATAAAAAAAAAAAAATAACAGGAGCGGGTGTTGGCGACTTTTCACACGCTTCTGACGTTGTTGATAATAATTTTTATTATGCTGATTACAGCAAGCGTTGGCTCTTCTCGCTTTGTGTGTTATATTTATTATGTTGCACAGTTTAACACTTGCGTGACAAAATTGTCACAACGATGTTGCCACTTGTTAATTTTATCACATACACTGTAGATTTTATTTTAATTTTAGATTTTGTTTCTTTGCAATTTTTTTCTTCTCGTATTTTGACGTAATGTTTCATTCATTTATTCAAAAAATTGTAAATTTTTTTACTACTTTTGCAAACGGATTTTTTTTTATTTTTTTATTGTTGATTGTAGTAATTATTAGTGAGTAATTATCGTATTAAGTTTTATATACTCGTACAATTTTCAATTTCTTTTGGACACTTTGGCTAATTTGTTAATAAACGCACTTTATGATTGTTGTACTAAATTCTTGTACAAACTGTCATTAATTAGTATACATTTGTCAAGTGCGCTCGCCCTCTGTTGGTGCTTTGTTTATGTGAGTAGACAAAAAAAATGTTTTATTTTTAACTCTTACTTTTTTCAGTAACTTTTATTTTTATTCACAATTGGTAGTAAAATTTTTCATAGGCGTAGTAATTAATTGTATTTTTCTGTTTAAATTTTTTGCTGTTAATTTTCTGAGTTTAAAAAAAAATTGTGCTGTAAATTTGCTACAATAATTAAAGGCGTTCAACTATAAAATTTTATGATTTAACTAATTTTCGTCGAAATTCAGTGTATTGCTTGGGTTTTTGCTTATTTTCTTTATTTCTTGAAATTAGGCACCGTACCAAGCACTCACTATCTTTAACAAAAAAATTAATAATATAATTAAAAACAAAAAGTTGCACGTTTCTTCTGGCAGGGCAATGAACTATTTCATATTTTTACCTATTTATAGATTTTATATTTTTTAGAAGAAATTCATAAATTGGGGTTAATATGGAGAGCATCGAAGGATCTCGCTATTGATCGTGTACGTTGGAAGAGCTTTGGGGAGTTTTTTTTTGTTTTTTTTTTTGCTCTACGAGGAGACAAAGGACAGATAAGCAGAATGCTTCCATCAAATTACAACGCTTAAGCAATGAAATAAAACTTTGTTTAAATAATATTTTGGTCTCAAATAGTACTAAGAACTTATAGTTTATTTGATTGACTTTCTAGAAACATGTTCCCCGTATATTGTTTAGGTAGCCTTTTTCTTGGAAACGTTTTTTGTATGAAATGTACATAAAATTTTTTAGCATATATGGTATATTAAAAAAAATTAAAAACAAGTTCGTTGCTTAAGTCTTTCGTCTGATGTATTCATAAGACTGCAAAATATGATTTTGTCGAAAT
This sequence comes from Tricholauxania praeusta, assembly GCA_949775025.1. NCBI lineage: Eukaryota > Metazoa > Arthropoda > Insecta > Diptera > Lauxaniidae > Tricholauxania > Tricholauxania praeusta. The sequence continues at coordinate 59,282,321 of OX459028.1, read as the reverse complement.
AAAAAAATTCAATTATTAGAGCAGTCAACAAGTCAGAGGAGGAACATGCCTTAAAGTGAAATACAAATTTAATTTCTTTCGAAAAATAGTTATTAGACCTCACTAACAATTCCTTAAGAAGTAAACCAATGTAAATATTTTAAGAAATCAATTTGTTTTTATTGGCTTAACTATTTAGAATCAAAATAAAAAAAGCATGTGTCGAACAAAAATTTTATTTCATCGAAATTTTGACATTTTTATGTAAGCGTATCAGAGCGCTTATAAATTGCGTAGTTTTTGTTGAATTTTTTGTAACAATTTTAACTGTAAAATCAAAGCAACATTATCTAGAGAATGACGTTCGACATTTTCTATACTTTTTGTTTTTGTTAACTTCAAGGGGTCAAAACAGGCTGTTTTTTAAATACTCGCCATTTCCACATATGTAAATAAAAATTTTTAAAATTTCATAAGATATTTTTTAGGTTTACTCTTTTAGATTAAGCTTGGGAAAAGGCGTGTAGCGCGGCCATTATGTTATATTATTTAATAAAAACTTTTTTTAACACGTAAATGGTTGTGTAACAATCCCATAAAATTTTTTTATTCCCTTATACTTTATACCTGAAAAAAAAATCCTTATAAACACGTCGATTTTTTATGGTTACAGTGGCTTAAACCCTTAAATCATCCTTGTCGAGGGAGATTCAGCATTTCTCACATTAGATCAAATAAGGTTTTTCTACCAATTCCTCTTAAAGTAAAGCTATAATTATCACCGGTTAGTAAAAAAAGATATTATAAGGCAAATCAAAGTTTTTCTTTTGCTCATCAACTTAAAACGTTGGAACCAAAAGTAGATAAATTGATTTGATTTGCTTAATTTGTTTTGCTCTTCATTTTTAACATGACGGAAAAAACAAAATGCAATTTTTAGATAATACGATAACTCTATATCTATTTACAGGTCTGCGGATCACTAAATCTTATTTACAGCCGTCTCATCGGCGCTGAATCGACTTGTATAATGGAAGGTCTTGCCACTTACCATTTTTTTTTGTTAAAAATTGTAAAGAACTTGAGACTAAGAAAAATTTAACATTATCGATTTATTCTCAATTAGGAGTTGGTCAACAATGGCCTATTTCGAAATTTTTTTGAAAATTTAACTATAAGCATTTTCATGTATTAGAAATATATTTGATTTCAGTGACATGTGTACTCGTATCGCACTTGATAGATATTTTTTGTTAAATAACTTTTACAAACAATTCACTGCATTCAGTAGTACATGTGATGATCCACAGATCCATATTTTAAGTTTTCAATTGTCAGATATATGGACCTTTTATGCACAACTGACGGCATTAAATTGATGTTAAAAGTTATAGTACTAAGTAAGTCTTGCAAGTGAGATAAGAACCATTGAAATCAGAAATAATTTTTGCACATGACAACTTTTTATATAAAAGTAAATAACTGATCAAAAAATGCTGTCGTGGCATATTTCAACCTGTAAACATGCTCTAGACCATAGATGGGCACAATTTTGGAAACAGGAGCTATTTACAACAAAAGCGACATAAACAACAATTACAACAACAGAAAAATCCCACCATTAACTTGATCTCGATATTAAAAAAAAAATAAGCAATAAACCAAAAGCTAATTCCAAGAATCAAACAGAGGGCAGAAATAAAAGTACACTGATCAAACGAAACGAAGGAAGCTGTCCTCAAAATGCGCATTGTTGTTTCCTTGCTCGCTCGCTTTGGTTTTTACTGAATGATGCAAATTCCAATGTAAATTCAATATGAATATTACGCGTATAAAAAAAGCCACAACAACAAAAATGTGCGTAGCAGAGTAGAGTGCTTGTATTTGTTGTTTTGGTTATTTTTCTTAAGAAAAATTACGTACTTGTTGTGAAGAACCACAATTGGCTCATTTTTCTTATTTTGCCCATCGATGGTCTAGACTATACTAATTGTAGTACTTAGTGAGCATTTGGCACACTTTGCTTTTTCACCCTGCCACTCTCCGACCACAGATCGATTTTGACAGATATAGTTCCGCAGTAGTTTCATGATAAGTGAATCCAGCATAGAAGAAGTAGTTAACCTCCCTTCATTGCGCAGCAAAACGAAAAAGACTTTTCCCTTCGTTTCTGTCAGTAACACAAAACTCAAAATGTTTGATTCAAAAGTGGAGCCTCTGTACGACTATAAATTGTGACTAACTGGCAGCGCTTTGCTACACAACATATGAGTGGTGTTCACTGAAGTTCTGAAAACTTCCTGCCCCAGAATCATCTTCAATGTCACCGACATGGTATGATATTGGAATGGAAGTAAATTGAACACTACCATTGCAGTGGAACATTTACATAGCAGGGAGCAGGTGGCGGTTGTACTGAAACAAGAAGTCCTGGAATTTGAAGGCACCCGCTAATGACGTAAGAGGAACTGTGTTTCGTGTGGAGTTTAAGAGTGCAAGACCAGAAGAAGAGTATTCTGGCTAGATGGCACCCATCAGCTACGAGTGAAATTCACTAACACGCAACATTCAACATAGAAGTATTGAGCGCAAGAGATCGCCGATGAGGCAATGATATAGATTTTTGTCGAAAACTCATGAGAATGGATCTAATCTGCTTCATAGATTATTATCTTGCATTTCTCATGAAATATTTTTATCCTAATTTAATAGAAAGTTTTTTTAAGATTTTTTCTGATGCGCAAAAGTATAGTGTCCGCACTCAAAGTAAGGAAAATTGAAAAAAAAAATTTTTTTGAAATGTGTTTTCGATTTTTTTGGAAAATATCAGAATATAATCTCACTCAATCACAATTTTCTTGCTAAAATTTGGTACCAATTGTGGAATATCTTCATAAAAAAGTCTGAATTGTATCCTATATAGTAGATATTTTTTTTTGCATTTTATAGAGTTAGAGTTAGTAGCACTTTTTAAATAGAAAATTTAATATTTTTGCAGTTGGAAAAATTTGCACCATTTTAAAATCTCGAATACAGTTCATTGCCACTTTGTACTTATCAGTATATTATATTCGCAATACATAGCCACTTTGCACTTATCAGTTTATTATTTTCGCAATAAATAGCTATTTTTTAATTGTCAAAATTTGCATTTAAATTTTGTATTTTTGTGTTGTTATTTTTTGCACACTACCTTGTGAATAGAAAATTGCATTTAGAAATCTTAAGTTCCAAAGAAATGCACTTGGCTTTTTTTGTGCCGTCGCTAAATATCAAACGATTTTTTGTTTTTTGTCTTATTAAACTGCCAGTCAATCGAACGAGACTTCGCACCCGGTTGCCAACTTTTGAGCTAATGATAGTTGATAATTTTTTCAGCCATCACAAAAGTCGTCATTTGCAAGATACTTCATTTGTTGTTGTTTTTGCCTTAGCTCATTTACAAACTCATCTCCTTCTCAAGCTCACTCTGCCGCAACGATCGATCTTATTTTGCGTAGAGCCCTCCTCTTCTTGCACTATCTCGTTCATACATGCAGCTCTCAACGTTCGCTATCTCATTTTCTTCACTGACATTGCGCCGCGTTCAGCCACACCTTTCGTCAACAGGTACAGAAGATACCTAATATCGATCGTTCGTTTGTATGCACGAGTATATCCATTGATTTTTTGTTTTTTTTTTTGTTATCTTTCTTCATTGAGTTACCGCTGCGGCTTACAACATGGCAACAGGTAACTAAAAGTGTTCGCAATGGCTTTAGTTTGCTCTCAAACGCGTTTGTTATTGTATCCATTATACACTGGAAAAATTCAAGTTTATTATTGTGCACAGTGTAAAAGCGATTTTCTTTTTCAAAAATTAAATATTTTATTTTTATTGAACTTGAGTTCGTTAGCAACGAGCGATATACAGTGGCGGACAAAAGTGGATACATAATTTAAATTTTTTAGTTAATTTGGTATAACTATTTTTTATTAGAGATAAAATTAAACTAACGATCTTCTTAAAATAATAAAGAAATAAAAAATGTTAATTCATATAAAAAACTTAAAAAAAAATCAAAATTCTTCGTAAACAGCATTTATCCAGTTTTGTCCATTTTAGTTGTATACAAATTAGTACTTCATTCAAAGAACTCTCTTTTCTATTTTTTGGTGTGGAATTTCGGCCCATTTAGCATTAACTCTTTTCCAGAGTTCGGCCATATTAGTTGGAGCACGTTCGTGGCGTGAAAGTATTGTTTTATAATAGCCCACGATTTTTCAATTTCAATTTGTGCAGGCCACTGCATAGTTTGAAATTGTAGGTCAGTCAACCAACCATTTTTTGACAATAATCGCAGTGTACTTCGGATCTCCATCCTGTTGAAACACAATCTCATCTACTGAATAAGCGCATTTATCGACGAAGTCTGGTGAATTCTCACGCAAAAGGCTAAGGCAGTCTTCCTTTGTCATAATCCCATCGATCTTTACCAATGGGCCAAGGTTCCACCATGTGAAGCAGCTCCACGTCATGAAATGGCTTTAGACAGTAGGCCTTCACAAATTTTCAAACATCAATTGATATTGAATAATATTGATGGTAACTGTGACTCTTGATTCATTTTCGAAGAAGTACTACACCCAACAGTACACTTAAATGGATGTTATTGTGGCTGATGACTCTTGGATTCACTATAGCCCATATTCTACAATTTCGCTTATTGAGAAAATAATTTATTTAATTGGAAATGGGTTTTATCGCTTATTATCGAATTGTAAGTTAAGTGAAAACAATAGGCGATCGATTTTCAAAATATGTATTCAATGACTTTTGTTCGTAGTTGTGTTGTGTTTTGTTTCGTATAAAATTAACTATGTTTTGTTTGCAAAATTCTGAAAAACAAAAATAAAAAAAAAATATTGAAATAAAAAATTAGTATAGAATCTAAACCACAACGTTAATTTTATGAGGCGCGTTTCACTAGTGACAATAGCAAAGCTTCGAATACGGCATATTCCCAAAAAGTATATTATTCCTACAAATTTCGACATGTAAGGGCTCACGTTGGGCTTTAACCAACTTTTAATAAAAGTTTGAGTTACAACAAAAACTTAAATTGGGGATTGTTAGGGATGTAAGTTAGAGTCGATATATGCTAAAACAAAAGAAATCCTTAGAGTTTTTTTTTTTTTAATTTTATATTTACTGTTTTATAATGATGTGACATTTGTATAACATACGTACGAAATTTAAAAAACATCCGATTTTGTTCAAATTTTGACAAGTTAAATAACCTTAATATATGGCATCGGGTCGTAGTCTTGAGAAATAGTCATATTTAAGCCTGAAAATAGCCATTTTTAGCCCGTTTCGAAAAGCCGACAAATCCAAATTTAAAGTTCTGGATATGAATTTTATTTTAATTATGTCATCTTATGTTCTCTAAAAAAAATGAAAGCTCCTAGACCTTAAGACTTATTTTTGAGACCCGATTAAGTGAAATAGGTCTTAATAAAATGTGACCACTTTGAAAATGGTGACCTAAGTCGTAGTTTTATTTATAATACTTAAGGCAGATCTCATTTTGTTTGTCTATCTATTCGCTTTTAAATGAGACACCATCATGGTTGATGGTTCACATGGTGGACCAGGCTCAGAGTTGTAAACATTGAATTTGGCTATTTTCGCAAAAATTGCGTTTTTTTCGAAATTTGTATTCAGAACTCAAGATCCTGAATACCTAGGGAACTGACGTTTAAGCTGTAAGGCTATCTTTTGAGGTTCTTTGACGTGTCAAAATTTTAGCATAATCTACATATTTATTAATAAATTATATTACTAAAAAACAGTAAAGATGGAATTAAACAAAAATGCTCTAAGGATTTTTTCCTTTTGACGTATTTCAACTATGATTAACATCCCAAATAATTCCGCATTCAATGATGATTAACATCCCAAATAATTTCGCATTAAAGTTTTTGTTGTAACTCAACTTGTCATTTAAAGTTGGTTAAAGCCCACCGTGGGCTGTCCATTTTACCAACAGCAATCGCCGTTTTGTCATTATTAAAGTAGTAAGAAATATCTCTTCAACGTTGTTAAAAAATAATGTCTCCCAATTTCGGGTATTGGATGTAGTACTAAAAATATCTTTCAAATGATCTATAAATCTATGAATTTTGAAAAATTTCAAAGTATTAATTTTTTAAATATTTCGCGCAAAACACTGTCACGCTTTATATGCAAAAACTGTATTCCTAGACAATATTGATTTCAAATTGGTCTATTTGAATGGTATTTCAATATTATTTTCGTAAATATTAAGGTAAATATTAAGTTTTCACTTACGTAAAACACACAACTTGCAGATTAAACGACAAGAACACTTAGCAACATTGGGGGCCAATTCTGAAGGAAGCTCTTTCCATGGTGTATTTGTTACAATGCCCAAATTGTCGCACGTTCCGTCATCGAGGTGGCTATGACGTGTGGCTTAAACTGAAGTTCATACGTAAAGGAGTTATTGCACCGATTCTACGTCTTTCCCAATTTGACAGCTCCTACCATTGTTAAACCGTTTAAGATACTTTTCTGGTACAGATTCGGCCTTAACAAATTTAAGGTTTATTTCAAATAAAAATTGATTCAAAATTTTTGAAGATTATTTTGGTGTAAAAAAGCTGTTTGTGCATAAATAAAAACTAAAACAGGAATGATAAATTAGGTGATTGTTACCAAGAAAATAACGGCCTGATATTCCTTTTAAAAAAGGAAAAGAGTATTTTTAATTTACTTCTATTATTTATATATAGATGGGGGCGTGGTAGGTTTTGAAAAGCATATATATTCCCAATCAATGTCATACCTTAGCCATCTAAGTACATCTGTTTTGCGAAAAACATGAATGAGGGAAAACGAAGTAAGATAATTGTTTGAAATTCGGTAAACTGGTGGTTACTACTTCAATTGAAACACGCCCACCGCCCACACAAATCAGAGCGTATATCGAGATATTTGGCATATTTTAGATGTTATCTCTGAAACTTCCTAGTCAAATTACAAAATTTTAGTTCTATAAGAAAGCAGACATGATTTTAAGTAACATAAATATATACTTTATGTGAATATTTTAAAGGGCGTAGCATCTCCCCTGCAAGTGAAAACTGTAAATCCTATATTGGGTGAGCTATCTGAGCGAATGCGACCACAATTCATTTACATTGGTTCTACAAATAAGTTTATTGACCTAAGCAAGTGCCTATAAGAAAGTGGAAGTGGAAGTCCACATTTAAACAAAAACTTTAAAATGTTAAACTGAGAGATCCCAAATCGGGAGCTCTATTTGGTTAGCAATCATATTTCAATTTCAACTGAGATTATGAAAAGACGCTAGCAATGGACAAGTGATACGAACAGAAAATATGGAATATGTCAGAGAAACTTATCCATCAGCCTGAACCGCTTTGGTTACGATAGCCTTGGAACTTAAAGCGGTGCAGAGAAAGACTCAGAATTTGTGGCGACGAATAATAATGATGAGTCTAAAATCGAATCGAACTGACACAGCATAAAAAAGTATTCAGGGATCGAAATATATAGAACTTTTACTAAAAACCTATGTTTTTTCAAGGTTATTAGTAGTAGTAGCGCAAGAAAATCAATTTTTTAGAAATCGTGCGAAAGAGCATAAGCCAAGGAAAGATATACGCAGCGTTGACATCACTCGATATTCCACAAATTTCACTGCACACAGTGTTATGGGCAAAACGAAAGACTTGAGCAACAAACTTTTTTCTTTTTTTTTTGTGTGCTGTACTAACTTATCGCAGTCATTTTGAAATTATATAAATATCGTTTTGGGACCAATTGTTCGGAAACATTTACAAATTTAAATAGCAATTTAAAAAAAAAAATATCTTACGCTCCACTTGCATTTATTTGCTTTATTATAATAACAAATTTTAAGTCGAACACAAAGTTATTGAATTTAGTTAATTCATTTGTAAAGAAAATAAAATTTGTTGTTTAACAAATAGTTTTTGTGATACTTATTGTTGTTTTCATCATACACATGTGACCAAGCGCTACCAACAAAATACACACACACATGTACAAATAAGTAAACACACACACACACATACAACCGCTAACATCGCTTACTCATTCAAAACTAACAATAATACAGCAATAGAAACAAGAAAATAAAAATCAAATTTTTATTATTTTTTCAAGAGAAAAAAGTAGAAGAAGAAACGCTTGAAAAGCAAATAAGAAAAAATAAATAAAAAAAGGTTAAATAAAATTTTAATTGGTTAGGCACACAAAGCGTGATGCTTGCGAACGAGTATTTCTAAGCAAATCAAAAGCACAGAAATAGATAGAAAAGAAAGAAAAAAAACCAACTTTGAACTGGCACTGCCTGGAACAGCACAGCAATGAGGACAGTCATGCGGACAGACAGAAAAGCAGACACTTATAGCCATTAAGACGGGCTAGCTAGCATTGAGCTAAGCTATGACAGTTGGCTGGCGCGCACTTGAACCGAACTGAACTAAGGTTTTTTTTTCTTCACAAGGTAACTCCAGTCAAAACTAAATTAAACCACAAAAAACAACATGTTAACAAATTTAATAAACACTCCGCTTAGTAGAGACGTACGTGTAGAGCGATTTAAATGAAGAACAAGCAATGAAACGTTTTAGTTGAAAAAAATTAAAATATCAATCGTTGCATAGAATATCATAAAAATAATATTTAGTTTTAGTTTTATTTTTTTTTTCAAACTTTGTAATGAAAAATTGAGTTTTTCTACGAAAATAATAAGCTAACGTGCGTCAATCAACTTAGAACATGTGGAGGTAATTCAAATATTTTAACAGGGATAGGGTGCTACAAATGATGACGCAAATTAAGCTTACGCTTGGCAATGCGCATTGGTGTAGTTAGGGGTTTCAATAAGGGTAGCCTTGCGTGGTAAACATACGCTTCATTTGGCAATATGTATTATTTGAATACTGAAGGTTTTGCTATCATATATTATACTAAGGCTAAAAATTTGTGAATGTTTCTGTTGATGGTTCACCTAAAAATTTCCTATGAAGTTCAAGTAAACGTCCAATTTGGTAAAAATTCAGAGAATCGCTTGCGTCCAGAAGTCACAGAGTTTTAGCGTAATGGGGATAAAATTAAAAATTATGTCGCAATAAGAGCAAAAATATCTTTCTGATGTCGTATTTCCCTGTGTTCGGTTTGAACAATGGCAACACATTAATAGAGAACAATGTTTGTTTCTCTTGCCGGGATTGATTTTGGCATACCTCTCATAGGACTAGAAAGATTTTGTGTACTAAAATAAATAGCCTGCAATTAAAATTAGCAATTTTTGTTACGGCACAAAAGATCCTTGTAGATCGCAGCCCCAACTCTCAAGCAGGAAAACTCTATTAACCCATTTACAGCCATTGTACCTGTTTGGGTACAGAACATTTAAATAGCTGTAAATTCAATCAGAAAAAAAAATTTGCAAAGGTTATTGCGCAATTTAATCATACACACTGTGCTTAAAAAACACGTAGACAATGGAGTTTTTCAATATATTGCTTTGTTTTGATGTTGCTTTTTCAATTTTGCGTATTTTGAGGAGATCAGTGTTCATAAGGGTTATGAAAATTAAAAATTAAAATTAAATTAAAAAAGTTTACACTTGATTTGCAATGCATAAATATATAAGTAACTTATGTTATTTTCATAAAAACGAAATACACGAAGGCGATGATTTTTGATTTTAAAGGGTCTTGGCTTTAAATGGGTTAAACCAATAGACTAAATTGGGTGCACAAACAAACAAATCATGCAATATATGGGGAATTGTTACTTTGAGGTCTCCGTTTTTGCTGAATTGTTTTTATGAAATATTTGAATAGTTCATGATTTAAAGCACTTACTATACTGTCTATAAAGAATTTGTAATTGAGTTTTCTTCGATTACCGCGGTGTGGCGCATCTGAAATTGATAACGTGTACATAACATTTCCGAATACTACAGAGTACAATATCAGGAAATACAGAAATGTTTCAAAAATTTGATGAAAGTGGATATATAAAGATGAGCATCAGCAATAATGAAACTCAGTTAAAGTCGAAAAAAATAGAAGAAATTCACATAGTAAATAGTAGTATTGTAAGGTATCGAATACAATCGATAAGTTTATAAATATTATTGTACTATTTCAATGCAAAATATTGAAAAGGATTGAAAAATATTGAATAGCATTGGAAAATGTAGAAAACTCAATAAAAGGCATTAAGTACTGAAATAAGTACTGATTTGGATGTAGATCAAATGGCTAAGGTAGTACACCCAAAATTATTGTCAGTCATCCATTAAATTTTGTGTCCTTTATCCCCCCACGAAGCATAGGGACTCCACAATGCACTCTTCCAACGTGCAAAATTTTGTCCATTAAAAAGAAAAACTACCAAAGCAGAAAAATAAGTTTTTATTCAAAAGAATAAAAAAATGCTCGAAACTTTAATAAAAGAAAAACCGATCAAGAAATCGGCTGCAGCCATAATCGCCCAAACTCATAAAATGAACAAACGGCGTGGGCTTTTGTGTATCTGGGCGATTCTTCATAGTGAAGGACTTTTCAAAAAGAACAGTAATTGTTAGACATCTGTTTATTTGCGCAATTCTTCACAGTGAAGGATGAAGTGCGCAAAAAGAACAGTTACTGCTACTGGTGTTTCTATATTGCGTAATTGTTCATTATATACAATCACCCAAAAATATTAGGCATTTATGTACTTTTTAGCATTGGGTGATTATAGCTACTGCCCAAAAATCGTCTTCAAAAGTTGGATATAAAATTTATTGTACCTTAATTTTTGGAGATTGAATTTTTGTTAGAGAAAAAAAAAACGCTCAAAATAAAAGCGAAAGATCTAAAATTTGGTTGCCCTTTTTGTTGGTGATTTTTTGTTTTTAATTTTATGCGACTCTACCAAAATTCAAAATCTCTTTCATTTTATGAATCAATAATTATATTTAGAATAACTTCAAGTTACTCACTTAAGTCTTTCGTTTATCCGCAGCCAAGTATGATGTTCTATTTAAAGATGCGTTTTTTCTTAAATCTTATATTTCCGAGAATTGTGTTTAATTTTAAAAATTTAACTGAATAAACTTTTTAATAAAGTCCCAACTGATTGTATTGATGCTTTTAGCCTGGCTAAAAGTGTTTAAACATTGTTTTCATTTATGTACACGTACTTCTTTATTTCCTTAAACCAACAAACAACATCTTCGTCTTGTTTTCGCTTGAATTACATTTGAGAATTTTTTTATTTTCATTTTTTGTACATTTTTTTTTCACTCTACACAATTTATTTCATATATTTTTTTTTGTGTTCTGTTGACTTAAAAAATTATTACATCGTTGCTTTGTGGAGTAATGACTTGTGGTATAGTGAGTGAAGTGGCAAGAAATGCTACAGCGAAAAAAGTTTGATTTAAATGTTTTAATTTTCAATTTTGAGCATTTCTTTATTGAAGAAAATTATTTAAATTATATTAAATTATGCAGTTTTTTGCAAGTTCGTGTATTAAGTTTTTCGTTTAAAAAGGAAAAATTTATTACTGCTTATTTTATTTTGTTTATGTAAATGAGACTCACTTAGTTTCTAAGCGTGTTGTCTATTATATTGTTCGCTGACAATTCATATTACCCGAATATAACCCGCACATGCCGGACATATTGTAAAATTTAACCCTTTCTTATTTAAATTAGTTTGCAACATTATACTAATTTAGTCTAGGCACATTTTTGGGCAACTGCTGCCTACTAAGTATCATCATCGTAGCTGTCATAAAATTTCATACATCATTACACCCAAAACAAACTGCATATTTTGAAAGAAATGTGCGGTAAATATTTGGTGCATTAAGACAAAGCAAAGAAATGTGGCAATAAAACTGAAACGAATCTAAGAAAAATTTAACAATTTTTATTGCATGCAGCAGCAATAAGGATTTGTTGAACAAAAGAAAAGGGTTAAATGTTGTGTAAATGTACCATTAGCGGTATTTCCCAGCATTTATTGATGTTGCTGTTGATTGTAATGCGCGGGAGTCGGCAAGGCAGGCAGGGCCAAAGCATGGCGCGCTGCTGTTGCCACCGCCGCCGCCGCCACTGCAGTTCAGCTCATCCTTAATTACAGGTAGTGCTAAAATTTATTGGTTGTTTTTATGATGTGCGCAATGACCTTGCTGCGTCTGTTTTTTTTTTGTACACAGAAGTTTTTTTTTCCATTTTAAATAGAAAAAATATCGATATTCTCGTAGTTGTTTTTATTTTCATACTAAAATTGTTAATTTTGCTCAGTGTACTTTAAATTTTATTTTTATTTGCTGCTACATTTTTTTTACAGTTCAACCAAATCTATTTTTAATTATATTTTCTATGCTCAGTTATTTGATAAAATGCCAAAAATGAAATTAGAGCTGCATGCCTTAGTATTTAGCAAAAATTTCCCTTGAGAATAAATACTTCCACATTGGTAGTACATATATTTGAAACTCAACTTGTTGCCTTATGTCGTGACGTCAGTTATTTAACATACCAATAAAATCATCATAAATTGTGTGCGGAAAGCTGATTCAACTTACAGTAAATTTCTGTTGCTTACTTAATTTGGAACTCAAGATAGCAACAGTGCAGACACGTGTAAGTTAGGTTTAGAAATGGTACAAATTAATACGATCATACGTCTATTGGCCTAGCTAAGTTGCTGAAAATTTATCCTGTACAAATCATACTTTTATTCATTTATCCTTCAAATCAAAAACAAAACATTTATTTTCAAATCAAATTCCAATTTATTAATAAAACAAATTTCGGGCTTTAGTTTTCCAGAAAAACGGGTGTTTCGCACATGATGCATATCTGCAACGCCATGCACTTAGAAAAAATTTTATTATTCTCAAAATATAGAATATTCTTTCTTTAATATAACAGAGTATTTGGAAAAGCAGTCTTCTTGCCATCTCTTACAAGGTCCTGTCGACTGTACTGTGTGAAAGACTTAAGCCGTTTGCCAACACACGGATTGGGCCTTATCAGTGCGGCTTTAGACCTGGTAAGTCCACCATAGAGCAGATCTTCACACTACGTCAAATCCTGGAAAAAATCTACGAAAAACAGATCGATACCCATCATCTCTTTATCGATTTTAAAGCTGCTTTCGATAGCCCGATACGGGATTGCCTGTATGCCACCATGTCTGAGTTCGGTATACCTGCGAAGCTGGTGCGGCTTTGCAGAATGACGTTGAAGAACACAGCCAGCTCCGTCAGAGTAGGAAGGGACCTCTCCGAACCATTTGATACCGAACGAGGTTTCAGACAGGGCGATCCACTATCCTGCAACCTCTTCAACTTTGTGATGGAAGGGGTGTTGCGAAAGCCAGTATACATCGTAATGGCACTATTTTCTACAAAAGTGTCCAGCTCCTTGCATATGCCGATGATATTGATATCATTGGACGTTGTAAGCGAGATGTTACTGCTGCGTTCTCTGCTATCGAAAAAGAGTCAGCGAAAGTGGGTTTGACGGTGAACGAGGGCAAAACAAAGTATATGCTGTCCACAAACAGGGAGACGCGGCGTATTGGATCCTTTGTTACTGCGAACAACTATACTTTCGAAGTTGTCAAGGAATTCACCTATCTTGGCACCGCCGTGAACACTCAAAACGATGTCAGCCTGGAGACAAAGCGAAGACTAACTCTTGCTAATAGGTGTTACTATGGTCTCAGTAAGCAATTGAGTAGTAGAGACCTCTCTCGCCCGACAAAACTGACACTCTACAAGACGCTCATCTTACCCGTGCTACTTTACGGCGCAGAAGCATGGGTTGTGTCGCAGACTGATGCAGCCACGCTTGGAGTGTTTGAGAGAAAAATTCTTCGCAAAATCTTCGGTCCTGTTCACGTCGGCGACGACGTTCGAATGAACCACGAACTGTACAAGCTCTACGCTGACATTGACATAGTCAAGCGCATCACTATCCAACGTCTGCGCTGGCTGGGACATGTTGTGCGTATGGACGAAGAAGCTCCGGCGAAAAGGTGTTTGATGCGGAAGCCGCTGGGCGACGACGAAGAGGAAGACCATGCCTCCGATGGAGAGACCAAGCCGAGGAAACCCTATCCACGCTTGGTGTGAATGATTGGAGAATGCGCGCGCGAAGCAGAGGCGCCTGAAGAGAGCTTTTGAGGTCGGCCGTAACCCGGTAACGGGTTGTTATGGCCACCCAAGTAAGTAAGTATTTGGAAGGAAATTATTCCGAATATGCTACACGATACCGTTGACCTTGAAATATGTAATTCGTGGAAACATTGTGAGCAAGTGTATAGAGTGCGCTCGAACTTCCTTCTTATTTGCTTTGAGATTGAAAATCGCATTCTCCACTAACCAGTGTTGGACGTACTATACTGCCCTCAGAAGCGAAAAGGGCGTATCTCAAAAACTTCATATTCGTAATTCTTACGGCATCGGATAGCCTAAGGAAATAGGCGACCAATGAACTCCGAATTCCGGTATCATAGTTCAAACATATAAAAAATCTCCGAAGAGAATTTTCTCTATCTTAAGCTTACTGGTTCCAGCGGCAAATTGATGAAGTACTCTGATTTTTCATGTATGAAAAGCTATACCCTTTGTGTTGTATGTTTCACAAATGAAATTGTTACTGTGATATTATGTTTATTTGCTTGCTGGCTGCCTGCTTTGTATATGGAGCTGTAGGCAGTTTGCTTGCTGGCTGCCTGCTTTGTATATGGAAATGTAAGGGGTCTTGCCTGTTGGCTGCATACTTTGTATGTGGAGATGTAGGCAACTCGCTAAGCTATACAAACATTTAGTAAGCGATGTTTTAAGGAAATCTGCCTTTCGTTTGTTACACATTGTGTATAGAGATGTAGGCAAGCTGCCTACAAAGCGCGCATCCCTTGGTAAAAAGAATTTGCAGTTGTGGCTGGAGTTGTGAGCATTACTGCCTACAAAGAGTATATCTATTCATCGATGTTGTTTATAACATATTGGCCGCTGGGGTATTACAACAAATTGACATAAACAAAACATCAATTATCTCGAAAAGCATTTTTTTTATATACGCCCTTTTTGCTACTGAGGGCAGTATAGTTATTGAATATATTGGAGTATGTAAGTCTGAGCCGCCGTATAATATTTCATCCAAATCGTTTTTTCGGGTGCATATTTTGAAATTATAAATAAATCCGGATATTTCACTCATTACAATTTGTTTGTAGACTTACTTATGGGTTTGAGCTGGCATTTTTGTCCATTCTTTCCTTGGAATGGACAAAAATTTACTTATGAGGTAGATCAAAGCAGGTCATATCTTATGTAGCCTGTCATGATTTGGATGTCCTCTTGGTATCACAACATTATTTGAGTTAAAATGAATGATGACATTGTATTCGATGTTGTAGTATTTCCTCCGGCAGGATCCCAGCAATGCCATATATTGGGCATCTGAACAACTGACATTAATATTCAGATGATTCCAATTATAAGATTCTATGTTAGAATTCAACGTGTCCACTAGTAAATTCAAAAAATAAAAATATCATCCTCTTTCTGGTTGTAATTAAGTCTTTTTTGTGATTATCTTCATTAGCCATATATTGCTCTTGTCCACCAATATCAAAATCATTCTCACTGTCGCTCCAAGCTACAAAAACTTTCACCAGCTCTGCATCAGACAGAAATTTTGACATTCGATGAAGTTAAGAAAATTTTTTCACGTAAATGCATTGTGTTGCAGATATGCAACTTGTATGAAATACTCAAATTGAACAGATTTCGTATAAAATAGAGTTTTTATAAAAAAAGTAATTTTTACCTAAAGAAAGCAATTACTGTTTTTTTTGCGGCGGAAGATACACAGCAATGACGAGGATTAACGGCATGATGGCAACACGTGTATATCGAATAGCTGTCAAACAATAACTGAGAGTAATAGGTTGAAACACGGATGCATAGTCCGATTATGTAGCCTACATAAGCATGTAGCTATTTATACTGCGTATTATTCTTTGGGACAAGCTATTTTCATGAGCCTCACAGTAAAACTGACCTGGTACTTTTTCTAAAAGATCTCATAAGATTCGAAACAGTGAATAACCTGCACATTACACCCGATTTCAATCTAATACTAGATATTAGACTAAGTTGGATACGAAACGTTGTTGAGAAAGTTTGTGAAGCCACTGTGGCTCTTTACTACACTAAAAAATTGATTGGCATTAATCGCATTATCTACTGGCTATTTAAATAGTTTACGGAATCATTTATTAAAAACGAAAGAAAATTATTAATTCATAACGCTTGCAATATAACTACGCCAGCTCTTGTTTCAGTCAATTTCTCGGAGGTTGATTGAGAAATAGTGTTCAGCTCCTTTAGCGAATTTGCTTTTATGGCTTCAAATGACACAAAGTGCGCTCCTTGAATAAGTAGTTTTAGCTTCAGGAAGAGGAAAAGTTTCTATTTTTTTTGTCTACAACCATTTTTAAAATTGATTTTTTTTTGTAATTTCTTATATTAATGTTTGTGCATTTTACATAAAATACACTTTTATATAGTGAATTTGGTTAAACTGAGTTAATAGCAGAATTCTCTAAAATATAGTCTCAACGTAGGCATACATAAAAATATACAGCAATAGACACACAAATATTGAAATAGCTAAAAAAGTAAAAAATTCTCATCAGCAAAACAAAAGACTTAAGCGATGAACTTGCTTACTCCGTTCGTAAAACATGTATGGTTCACAACAAACTATTAAAACAAAAGTTTATTTTTTTTTTTCTTTTCTATAGGTACATACATCTTAGTTTGTTATCTTTCAACTTTTTCCTACTACATGCTTACATACATATTATACATACTTAGCCCAAATCAATATCCATTTAATTGAAGTTTACTTTGCGAGCACTTTGGTGCGCTCTGAAATTTGTATTTGATTATGCAAACTAATAACTCCGCCTTAGTTTTCAATAGTTTTTTCTTCGTATATTTCTCTTTGATTCTTGTGTCTTTTTTTTTACTGTTGTTTTTCTATTTAGGTTTACGTTTTACGTGTGTCCCGCATCGTTCACATTTCATATGCATTTACGTTTGCGTTATTCTTGTTTGCTTAGTGCTTGTGTAAACCTCTTTTATACTGTATTGCTATTGTTGTTGCTGTATTGCTATTGTTGTTATTGTTGCTACACTCTTTGATTTGTTTGCCAAGCAACATGGCCGCGCCGCCGACCGACAGACATTCATAAATTTGTTTTTGTAAGTTTTAAGCACATGCATGAAGAGATTTACTGAACGATCGTTGCAATGTCTATGTTGCGTATTTGTAAGAGTGCTCTATTTTAAAATTGAAAAAATCAAAAATAAAACACTTTCTGGAGCATATGGTACTAATTACCCCGATAGCTCTATGAATTTATAAAAACAAAATTATCTTTGAAACTTTATTTGTACTTTTATCTAAATTGAATTTTTGAAAAAAGTTACCGAAAACATGTTTCAATCGATATTTAAAACTTTTCATATTTAGCAGATCTTAAAAAGCTAAAACAAACCCTGCACTAAAAATTGTGGAAAATGACAATATTGCGGTTTTTGACATGTTGAATGCAACAAATCGTTAGATTGTTCGATTTGTTTTTTTTTTTTTATAGAGCAGCTTGTAATATCGTCATGTACTCTTTGAGATATTCACTAAACAAAACATGCGGCATCTAATATTTCCAGTCTCCTTACCTATTATACTCAAAACAACGATATTTACTCCACATTTTGTTTACATCAACTTCAAATATGAACAAGCGAGTGAAATTAATATTTTGATAAAAAAAAGAGCCCACTGTGCTAGAATTTTGCAAACTTCAATTCTGACCTCACCTATCCGATTGGTGGAATATTTTTCTTTTGAGAATCCGGTCGGTGAATCCGGATATTTTCAATCTTTTTCCATCGATTAGTTAGGTATTTTTTTTTCAAAAAGAGCACCAAAATATACTATTGGAAAGTCGGCGACTTCCGGTAACTTTCATCCTTTTCCTAAAGGTGTCATAAGAGGTTAGAAATCTCAAAGTGTCTTTTTAATCCATTTCAGCCTTTTCCAATCGATCAATGCAATGGAATACTTCGATCTTTCCTCATCTAATCGAAATAATTTTTTTTTTTTTTGGTAAAATACCCTTTTATAAGAGTCGGAGTCCTCCACCTAATGTTCTGAAAAATTAAGAAAAAAAATATTTCCATAAGTTCGTATGAAGTCGAAGAATTCGATGGATGCGAAGAATGTAAAAATCTCGAAAAAGCAGTAAATTTCTAAAAAGTCCATGAATCTATGTGAAGGGTGTTCAAATTTGAGGTATCTTTTAAAACTTGCAGCTGTTTTTTTACAGGTACTAGATTACACCGATGTTTTTTTTAGGTATGAAGTAAATACCTTCCGGTTAGTTAAATAGATCGCTACACGAGTGAACAACGTGTTTTCATTATTAACCCAGATAGCGCCACAACTTTTTTTTATGAAGTTGAATTTTATTACAAAGCTTAGGTCAAGATCGCTTTCTGAACATTTTTTTTATTAAATAGCTTTTATTCGTAAATGCAATAGTCTTCCAAATCCAATCTGATCCAATCTGACCCAATCTTGATAGAAATGCATGTGGATAGCGGCACATTTCTCTCATTCATGAGGACGTTTTTGGTGTCCTTTTAAAAGGACAGTGGATTCAAATATGGTGGAAGTTATTTAGAAGCTGGAAGAAAACAAAAAAAAAAACTTCGTTCAAAATACTTTAGAGAAAATGCTCCGATAAACCTAGCAATTAAACTTATCATTGATAAATTTGAAGAAATTGGTTCAGTTCAAGATCAGAGAAGCAGAATTTATCATCGTAGTGTTCGTTCAAGTGAAAATATTTCAGCTGTTAGCACAAGTGTTGCTGAGTAATTGGTCCATATTTTTCTGAAAATCAGAGTGGCAATGCAATAACTGTGAATGGAGCTCCATATCGATAAAGGATTAAAAACTTTTTGTATAGTCAATAAGAAGATATTGCTGTACAGAATATGTATGTGGTTTTAACAGGACGGTACCACGTGCCACACAGCAATAGAATCAATCGATCTTTTGAAAGAGAAGCTTAATAATCGAACAATTTCTCGAAGAGCAGATGTGAATTGGCTACCAAGATCATGCGATTTAACATCAGTGGATTTCTTCATATGGAGTTTCTTGAAGAGCAAAGCTTATGCGGATAGTCCTCAAACTGTTCACCATCTCAAAGACAATATCATGGACCAAATACTTATAACTAAGTGAACCACCATTATGCAATAAAGTTATAAAATATTTTATTAAAAGATTGACATATTAACCGGAACCAATGTACTTTAATTTTCAATACAAACTTATAAAGATTTCGTACAGCTCAACACAATAAGTTTGAATAAGCAGCATTACCACACTTAGCATCAGCGTTACATCTTAAATTTCAGTCATTTCACTTCAGCAAAGATTTTCTTCAATACCCACCAGTTAAATTTTAATCTTAAGAAAAAAACACAGGTTTTGGCTTTGACCAACACAAAATATTTGTTTTGTTTTAAATTTCGAATTTTTATTGAGTAATGATTTTATAATAATATATTGTATTATTTTGCTTTTATTTTAGATCAATCGTTTGGGCTTAGTTTAGCATATAGAATTTTAGGTTCTGTTTTCTTGTGTTTCTTTGATTTTGTTTAAGTTATAATAGCATAAATTTCAATTTCATTTCACATTTCTACAAAAAATTAAGCTATTGAATGAGTTATGGAAATACTGAACAACAAATATATATTAATTATTTAAAAAAATATTAATTAATTATAACTAATACCTTACAATCAGTGGCGTACCTTGTAAATAAGTCAAAATCAAATTATAAAATGTGATTTCACTATACTATACATATGATGTAAAATCACTGAAGAATATATCAAGACAAATGAATTGAACAACTGCTGATTCCATTCCATTTTGATAATGGCAACTGGTGCATGAAGTCGAGCATAATAAATGTAACGTGCGAGACATTAGAACTGTTCGAGGATTTGAAGAAAGCAAACTATGCCAGAAGAAAAAAGGAAAGGGCTATCAATGAAAATAACGATTCGTTTCAACAGTCAAAAAATGCTCGAAGAATGTTTTGGTTTTTCTTTGCAATTTTCGAAGTCACATCGAACGAACTCGCTAGTGACGAAGGCAAACTTTTGGAGGTAAAAAATCGATGCTTCAACTTACTATATTTTATTCAGTTGACTCGATCAGTGAAGACTTATTCAGCGATGTTGAAGATGTTATATCCCTATTAAAAAGAGCGAATAATAATGGAGATTATTGCCTGAGCAACTTTTGTTGCACGTCTCTTCGATGGGACTGAAAGATCAAGTGACTTAAATAAGAAAAGTGAAGCTGATTAAAATTAAATAAAACTTTCCCCTAGTTACGCCACTGATAATAATGTCCGTATATTTTGTGGATTAGGGTTAATTTCTAAAAAATTTATTGTTTGCGCAAAAAAATGTCTTGCAATTCAAAAGTATATCCACTTGAACTTTATTTTTTTAGCAGAGAATTTCTTTTTTAAATACATTTAATCTCTGCTTAACATAATCTTTTATTTGAAGTTAATTGTGGTGTAAAAATACATAAAAACTTAAGTTTTTAATTAAAATCATACATATTTATGTATTATAGAATGCTTTACAAAATATGCAGAAATGTTATGTTATATTATAAAAAATTATTATTTGTATTGCGATTCAAGTTGAAATAAATAACAACACTGAAAAAAACCTTATGCAATTTTTCATTTTTGTTTTCAACTTTTTACTTAATATGATTTAGAATTTGCAGGTATATTAATTTTTGTTTGATATATTTTTTGTTTTTATTTGGTACATTTTGTGAATAATTTATTTAACACTTTTTTTTTGTTTGCTAATTAGATTTCAGTAATGTAACTTTTTCTTTTCTATAAAAACAATTTAGTACGCGCTCATAGAATTTGCTAGTTGAAAATTTCAACAAAAATGTATTGTGTAAATGTAATAGATATGGTTTAGCTTGATATTTCAGTTTCATGAATATGTAGTATTCTTTTTGCTTTTGTTTCAAAATATTTAAATTAATTTTTAATAGGCTTGTTGCCTTTATTGCTGTTATGTTTATGAGCCAAAAGTTTTATTTAAATAAGAAAGAGGAAACAAAAAAAGAACAAAGGATACATCGAACAACATGATATGTAGCAAGTTTTTATTTTTCAATGACCTATAGGAAAATAAATAATATTAAACATATACACTGCGGATCTAATTAATTGTAGCTTTTGGAATTCAAAAGCCAATGGCATTCGCATTGAGGCCATATATAATTTATTCGAATATTATATTGTTGATCCTTCATAACTCTAAAACTGTTTAAAACTTAGATTGCTGCTCATAAAGACTTTTGTTCCGGTTGATAAAATCTACGTATGAACACAGTGCTTTTTTTATAGTATAAAATTACATACAATGCAGTTTAAATGATCATTGTGAAAAGGTTTGCCCTGTTTTTTAACTTTTCGTCTTTTTCTAAGCGCACTACTTTATAAAAAATCTTTTGTCTTTAATAATCCTATAGTATCTTGTAAAATTTTAATTAGCTCATGCTAAAACGTGACTGAAGTTTTTCTGTCCATAAATAATGCTCGAAGTGGCACATCACAATCAAATATAATTTCAGAATTTTTATTCTTTAAATCGGTCTTAAATGACCGAAGAGTTTAAAAGACTATATTTCTTGAAGGGTGATCCAATAAGAGCTTCCTACTTTATTTTCTAAATAAAATTCATGTGATTTGACGCCATTGGACTACTTTCTTTGGGGATATGTTAAATCACTTCTTTATGTCGACAAACCCGAAACTATTGACGCTTTGGAAACCAACATAGCTCGTGTTATTCAAGGAATACCGGCCAATACTCGTATGCTCGAAAGAGTTGTCGAATATTGGACTCACAGAATAAACCATTTAAGAACTAGTCGTGGGCAACATTTAAACGAAATAATTTTTAAACATTGAGTCGTTGCAACCGAACTATCATTCCAAATAAAGATATACATAAATACGTTGATTTTTATGTATTTTATTTAGAAAACAAAGTAGGAAGCTCTTATTGAATCACCCATTAGCTTAACTCACAAGCTGCTTGCTATTTTCAGCTCATATGTAGCGCTGGTTAGGAATTAGTGAATGGTCTTTTCCAATCCAAGAATAAACATTTTTTTATTGGAAAATTTCAATTCTATTCCAAAGAATTGGAATTTGGAACCGACTTTTTCTAATCCTTGAATTTATGTTCGATTTATTTAAGGAAGTGCAATGGAGAATTCCGAAAACGCATGAACCCATTTTCCGAAAAAATAACATTTATACTATATGATGGCAAAAAGTCAAATATGAATTGTGGTTATCACCAAAGATGGTACTGGACGACTTAGGTATTTCGCATAAAAAATTGTTTGTACCAATTGATGCGCACTTTCTGCATCCAGTAGGATATCAAAAAAAAAAAAAATGTTTTTTTACCGAAAAGCTTATGAGTTTTAAGTATCTATTCGTCTACTGAATTACATGTCCTCTTTAACGTCAACGCAAATATGGTTCATTTTTTTTTTGGAAAAAGTGGTATAAAAAAAAAAACTTTTAATATTTAATCAAATAGAAGAAAGTGCTCAATATTTTTGAAAAATATATTGAAAAACAGATGAAATACGTTAAAACCAAAATTAAATGAAAGTGAAGGAGATATGTATAGCAATTTTCACTTTATAAATCCTAATTGTGTATTAATTTTGTAATTCCGAGATATGTGTGTTTGGTTTGATTTGAAGAAGCCTGTCTTAGAACTTTTCTTCTAAAGTTGTCTAATAAACTTAAAATAATTTCCATAACTTTGACCAAGACTCATAGATATAACAGCAACTGTATGCGATTATGTAATATTCTTCAGTTTAGTATTTTGTTTTATGTTTTATTTTTTTTTTAATGTTTCTTTACCTATATTTCTCTGTTTTCATTAATTTTTGCTCTGAAATCTATATTTCTTTAACTTGTTTAATATTTTGGCAACTTGGTAGGTTTTATAATTTTGTTTTATTATTTTGCTTAAAATGCTTATCGTATATTATTAACATTTTTTTCTAATATATATATCTATATGGTATATATATTTTATAAAACAACATCGAGAAATTTTCATAATTTTAGGAAAGAATTAAAATTATATTATAAATTACGTTTACACATATAGATCGCATTGATTTTAATTTTTTTATTTTTATTTTATGTTATGTAGTATGTTCTTAGAGTTGGAAATTGGTAAATTAATAAAAAAATGTTAAATACGTAATTTTAAAAGGTTTACAAAAATTGTAAGTTATCGAAAAAAATGCAATAGTTTTTGTATTGAGGATAACTATACATATTACATGTACATTAGGGTTTATGCACTTAAAAATTCTGAAAAAATGTATAATTGTTTTGGAGGGCTTATAGAATTATACTAGAAGGAAAACGACTTTAATAATTTTTTTTTCTTATTTTGAATCACCCTAATGCACTTGAAAGTATGGCAAAATTCACATCATGTGGGGATGCAAAGATTTTTATGTTTTCGTCAAACTTGTAGAGCATGTTGAAATAGTATTTCTATGCACTCATAAATTTTTTCATAATTTCTCGTCTTAAGTCTTCTGAGTACTTATAGTTTGAAATAAGTCAAAGATGCGATTATAATAATTCAACCCTATTTTTGAAAGTGTACGAAGTTTGTTCTTGAGGTCAACGACTTTGCTGATTTTTTTTTGTAATTTTAAATCATTAATTTTTCAAAATTAAGAAAACTAAAAAAAATAAATTCTTAAAATATTTTTATATCTGTACATATCCATATCAACTCTTTAAAAAGATTTTTTTTTGGTTTTGTTACATTTTTTTTATGGGCAAATTAAAAAAAAAACAAAAAAAAAAAAAATTTAAACTAACCGACATAACAATTCCTTATGTTTTTCTAACCTTTTGAGTTTTTATGTACGCAGATTAAAAAAATTTTACGAATTAATTACTTTATTTTTTCATACACTTTGAAAAATTTTAGTGCAACAATGGCATCGACTTATGCCAAAATTATCTGTAGTAAATTATTAACTTTATAGCACTAACTACAAAAAAAATTGGAGATAAAGAAGACTGCATCTTTCGTTTTAACAAACAATACCCCATATGCAGTTTGAACTAAAAATTGCTTAAAAACTTTACACGTCTCCTCTTTCTTTGTGCTTTTCCTTAGCCACTATAATATATTTTATAAATTTAAATTTATTAAATAAAATTTAAAGTTAAAACTATAAAACGATACCTTAAAAATTAGCTTGTCATAATTTTTGCAGAACTTATACGTAAAAATTATTTAGACATTAAAAAATTTAACATGTCGTATACGTAACATTTAATTCATATTAATAATAATATGGGAGGTACATTTTAAACAGCTATAGCTCCTGAAAAAATGATGACACAATTTATTTTTTAAGCATCGTTTAAAAAAAAGAAATAAATTTAAACTTTAAAAATATATTACGGTGGCTAAGGGATAGAACAAAAAATAAGCAGTCGAACAAAAAAATATTCAGGGCTTAAACGTTGTATATAAATTTTGGTAGCTTTCATGAGGCCATATTTTAATAATATTTTTAAGGAATTAATTATTATAAATGGGTAAGATGTTGAATATTTATTTGTAGAGAAAACAAATCTTTTAAAGTAGACTACTCTAATTCATGGAAATTTTTAGCACGAACCCTGCAAATTTGATATGCCAATGTTTTTTAATTTGAAAATTTGTTTGCTATTTATTTTATTCTGTGTTTGAAATTGGGACCGTTTGACGAAAATTGCACTTTTAAAGACTTATTTCAAATTAAGAATATCCACTCGGAGCTTTGACGTTGAAAATTCTGAAAAAATTAATAAGGCCCTGGGAAGTTTTCTTAAAAGTTTGTTGAAAAACAATTTTTTCCACTCTTACTTGACATCTATCTTGCCATATTTATGTATATATACTTTGTATATTGTTACTAAGTATGTAATAGAAGATATTTTACAATTTCATTTGGTTTAAAAAATAACAATTTGCTAGATTTAAAAAGTCAACTGCTTTAATTTACTTTTGGTGAGTATTTATTTGAGTATATCATCTTTTTTCATATTAATACTAATTTTAATTAAATCTTCAATTTATGTAATAATTAATAAATTATTTATAATTAATGTTTTAATTTTTATATACTTCATTAATAATATGGAAGACATTTTCAATTTTTTATCATAAACTTTTTTTCATATAATTTAATATTTTTTTTTTTTAATTGTATATAAATATTTTGTTTTAAATACTGCGTAACAAAATTTCAAAAAAAAAAAAAAAAAAATTTTACTAAAAATTTGTATTGAATTTTTAGTTTAGTTTTTGCAAAAAAAAATTTTAAAAATATTTAATTTTTTAAATATCAATGCAATTATTTTGAAGAAAAGATAAAATAAATTTTGTGAAATTTTTGTTTTTTTTTGTGTATAAAGGTGCTTGACAACTTTTGCTATAAAAAAGGAAAAAAAGAGAAAAAATTTGCTCAATTTGAATGAAAATCTGTGCATAGCAATAAAGTGACCATTCAATAATACTTCAATATAAAAGTTTTCAACATTTATTCCATTGTGCCGTATTGTACTTTCTTGATTTTGAAATATCTGTTAAGGGGATAGAAAATGAAAAAAAAAAAACATTAAATAGTAAACTTTGATTGTTGCTTTCTTTCTCGCGATACTTACCGCCAACCGCCATATCCCGATATGGTTATTAAGACTGCAACAGCCAATGCTGTGCCCACAGCCAATGGTGCAGTTTCATCACGATACGATCCAGTAGCGCTGCAATGAAATGATGGTCCCCATTTACCGCTTTCCTTAAACATAAAACTCTGCATATGCAATTCACGCAAATACAACTTGGCAATATGTCCTGACATATCACCGGAATCTAGCGGTGCGTACATCAGCACGGTTTGTTCCTTATCGCAGACATATGACTTGCCCACCGGTGTTGGAAAATACATCGGCGTATGTGATGGCGAAGTTAGTTTAACATCCAAATTGGGACGATCAGGATGTTCAAAGAGTGAATTTGACGATGAGTAACTCAGTTCGAATAGATTGATGTACCAGCCTTCACCACCAGAGGACTGTAATAGTACAAAAGAAATGCGTGTGATTTTGATAAGAATTGGAATTTCGTATAAATAACAAAAATAATTAAGTAATATTGCCCTAAATCTGAGCAGCCGTGCGCAAAATTTGATTTAAAGAAATATTTCACTGCTATCAAACGCAGCAGTTTAATGAAAAAAGATCGGCAACACATTGTTCTTTCTTTTGAAATATGTCAGAATACAAAGTTTTCTTAAAATTATTTCTAAAACTTTTATTAACATTTCTATATAATTTTTATAGTCTGGCTTTAATTAAGTGTATATCATATCTGGCTTTTGAGGTATATTAACTGCACCAATTTCGAGCATTTCCATGCGTTCATGCTGACCACATTTTTATAAAAACAATCTTTTAAAAAGTGTTTCAAATATTTTTTAAAAAAAATGAAAATGTTGACAAACTTTTTGTTTAACTCCTTCAATAAAACGCCTTGCTTATGATGTGGACTTTAGTGATCCAGTAACACGTATTCAAGCTAACCTTTGAACCATTTAAGTATGGCTATGTCTTAATAAAAAATCTTTCCATGCTTACATTTCAACTTCGGGCACTCTGCTCGATCAGTAATTTAATTTGATATATAATTTATTGCTATAGCTATTCTAAATCATCATTTTAATAAAAAATGTTCGTCTCATTTTTCGCAGTTTAGTTTTCTAAAGGTTTCACTTCTACCACGTGTGAACTGCACACATGATTTTGTTTTGATAATAAGTATTCGATACTTTTACAGCTTCATTGAGTTTTTCAATATTAATTAATATTTTCGACGTTTTACGACACTTATCCACTTTTTTTTTTTTTTTTTTTCGCCCTGGCGGCGTTCCTGGATATTGAAGGAGCTTTTAACAACGTTGACCCAGGTATTATTATTAATGAACTGCAGAAACTGGGTATCAACAGTTCCATAGTTGAGCTGATTAAAAAGCTACTGACAAGCTACAGAGGAACGCCGCAGGGTGGAGTGCTATCTCCTCTACTGTGGAATCTGGCAATAAATAAGATGCTCATGTCACTGAAAAGGCTGGGCTGTAAAGCTATTGCCTATGCCGACGATGTAGCAT
Organism: Tricholauxania praeusta; assembly: GCA_949775025.1. NCBI lineage: Eukaryota > Metazoa > Arthropoda > Insecta > Diptera > Lauxaniidae > Tricholauxania > Tricholauxania praeusta. Next base: position 59,254,838 of record OX459028.1, on the reverse strand, counting down.
TAATTGCATGTGGTAAATTCCCAAACACACTGTGTGAAATTCTTCAGAATGCTTTAAACAGACTCGTCTCATGGGCAGATGAGGCTGATTTAGGCGTAAATCCGAACAAAACTGAACTAGTACTCTTTACTAGGAGTCACAAACTTCCAATTATAGTACCACCTTCGCTAAAGGGCGTTAGACTTGTCTTAAAAAGTAGTGCAAGGTATCTTGGTCTGATATTGGATAGGAAATTAAGTTGGAAAATAAATGTTGTTGAGAGAGTTAGGAAAGCAACTGTAGCACTATACTCTTGTAAAAAAGCTGTGGGGAGAAGATGGGGGCTATCACCTCGTATTATTCATTGGCTCTACACAGCGGTAATTCGACCGATTCTGTTATATGGCATTGTGTTGTGGTGGCCTGTCTTAGACAAGGTCACCTATTACAGACAATTGCAGAAGGTTCAAAGAGCTGCTTCCATGTGCATCAGTGGTGCACTGAGGACCACACCGACTGATGCCTTGGAGGTCCTCTTTCATCTCGTTCCCCTTGACCTGTTTGGTAAACGAATGGCAGCATGTACCGCCATTAGACTCAGGGAAACTGCTTGCTGGTCCGAGGGAAGTACAGGACACTCAACTATCCTTAATAGCTTGAATTCCGTACCCTCTAAATTGGACTACACTATTCCAGTAATCTCATTCAAGAGAGATTACGTAACCCATATCCCATCTAGGGATGACTGGAAGGGAGGAATCCCGGGGAGAAGGAACCATATTAATTTCTACACGGATGGCTCCAAGTTAAATAACCAAGTGGGTTATGGTATTTACTCTAAGAAACTGAAGATAAGTATTGCTGCGAGGTTACCAGACCATTGTAGTGTTTTTCAGGCAGAGGTTATAGCAATAGAAGAAGTAGCATCCTGGCTGAGAATAAATGTGGTATCCAAGAATGGTATTAATATTTATTCAGACAGTCAAGCTGCTATTAAATCCTTAGAATCAGTCTTCCTAAACTCACTAGTGGCCCAACAATGCCGCTCGTCTCTAAATGAGATGGCTCAGCATTTTAACATTCACCTCATCTGGGTGCCTGGGCATAGGAACATTGATGGCAATTGCAAAGCTGATGAACTTGCTAGGCAGGGGACTACTGCACAAATTCCTCAAGACAAGGAAGGTGTTGGCATGCCACTTGCTACCTGCAAGTTACTGCTTAAAGAAGACATGATAAAAAAGGCTAACATAAGATGGACCCAAGGGTTAACTTGCAATATAACAAGGCAAATCTGGCCGGAATGGAACGCTAAGCGATCTCTAGAACTGATATCCCGCACTAGACACAGTGTCTCGTCAGTTGTTGCAGTAATAACTGGCCACTGGCTTATCGGCAGACATGCGGAGAGATTAGGTATTCGGTCTTTTGACTACTGTAGAAGTTGTGGGGATGTGGAGGAGGAGGAAAACATTAAACATTTTCTTTGTTCCTGCCCTGCACTTGCTAGAAAACGCCACAAAACACTTGGCTCGTTTTTGTTTGATGACCTGGAGGACCTTAGACATGTTAGCATAGGTCAGTTATTTAGTTTCATAACGAAATCTGGATGGTTCAATGAGAGGGTATAGTCAAGTACCCTGTGGTATCACAATGGACCAAACTTGGTCTAAGTGAGTCGGTTTTTGTAACTGACTGCCACTCCTACCTAACCTAACCTAACCTATCCACTTTTTCAACATTATTCGGTGTTTCTCAATACATTACGATTGAATCGATACTAATCAACTTATAACATTTTATCGATGATTTTTAATACTTTTCGATAGTTTTGGACTTATATATTTCGTCTGCTGTAATTTTCCTCGATACATACCGACACTTTCAAAGTTATTGATACTTCTCGTTTTTATACAACTTTTTCGATATTAATAAATATGTTGCCGATACTTTATCAGGTTTTTTGATATTATTTGATAGTTGACACTTTTTCTCGAAATTTTCCGATTTTTATCGGCTTATTCGATGTTGTCCAATACTATTCGACTTAAAAAAACTTTCACGATGTTTTGCGATATTTTTCGATACTCTTCAATTTTTATTGTCTTCAATGTCGACTGTCAGTACTTTTATCGGTTTTTTTTTGTTGTTTTTTAGACTTTTTCGATGTTTTTCTATACCTCTTCAAAATAATTACAATACAAAATATTGATAAAAGTTTTATCAAACACTTAACATCTCCAACCTACACAATTTATAAAGAAAGACAGAGTCTATTTGGGAGGTGGTAACACAGACAAGCACTGGACAAAAAGAGGGCGGAATTTGACAAGTGTAAGTAATCGACGATAAAAAAACTTGAAACACTATACGCAAATTTTACCAAGTTCGTTAGAAATGTATTAAGTATTTGGATACAAGCAAGCACTGAATGAAGACTTGGACCGATTAAATAAGTAGGCGTGGCACCTCTTAACACACAGAAACTTTGAAGCGCTATATCAAGAAACTTACTAAACTTGGACAAAATGGCGTGATAGCCCCTCTACAAGATTATTCCTCATAAAGTTAAGGAAAAATAACTTTCAATTATCCGTGCGAAACCGATGCGGGCAGTTAGCTTTTAACAAATTCTCACTAAATTGTTATGCTTTGCTGGTGTAAAATTATACGCATTGCTATGAAAGTATTTCTTGTCACGTAACTTCATAATTTATTTACTACGCCTTAGCTACAAAAAAAAAAAAACAAAAAGAAAGTACGCGTACTATCAACGCGTATTCACTTATGTACATACAATAGCCGTAATTTAAATGAAAACATTCTCTTAACTTGTTAACAAAATTGTTAAGCCACTCATAAATTTAATATGATATCGCCGTGTACGCGATATATAGGTAATATCAATTACTGTAAGACCGAACGTGATATATGCGCCAGTCATTAGTTGCCACCCACACTGAAGCAAATACCACCAGTTGACAAAAATATTTTGGCTTAAACCATCTTCCCATAATATCGTAATTATGGTAAAACATTACTGCGAGAATTTCACTTAATGCGGATACAAAAGTAAATCGATTGTGTGCCGCGGTGGTGCGGCAAAGAAAGTGTGATATTCGTGTCTGAATTAAAAATGCAATGTACAACAAAAGAGTGAATGAGAAGTGTAAGAGTAATCAAAAAAAAATAAAAAGAAGTGTCCTAACTTGAGTCATGTGCATAAGGAATATGTGTCCTGTATGGACACGCTTTGTAGTTACAATAGCAAAGCATAGTAAATAAATTATTATTTTAGGTGAATAAACATTACAACCACAAAGAGCAATGAGACAATGAGCTGTCAGTGTTGCCATCAAGTTTGTGACTGTTGAAGTAAAATCGCAACAATGGAACTGGCAAATTATTGTAAATCGATATTGAGATTACAATGGTTGAAGAGAACAAGGGAAAAAACGAAACGCAGCGCGAATCAACAGAATTCAAGGGTTTCGTGAAAAACGGTCCAATTGATTTTTCAAAATATTAAAGTGAAAGGATATTGATAATTCGGTCGATGTGGATATCAAAGTTTAGTATCCTACTAAGGCTCCAAATTATTCAAATCATTCAAGGTTATGGTTGTCAATCCAGCTAGAACAGCACAATCGCTATCTTCTGGTGAAGGATATATGCGCAAATTTCTTTAGGTTTTATTTGATACAATTGCTTCGGATCAGCTGTAAGCGAATAAAACAATGTCACAACAAATGTTACTAATAAGCTTTCAGGTATAGGGAAAATCACAAACATGAAAATTCCAAAATGCGATAACTCGGCAAAAACAAAAGATATTTCAGAAAACGCTATTTGAAAGAAGAAAACTTGTACTTAAAGAAACCAACCTTTAATTTTGGTGATATAAAAAATCCGCAAGGCTACATAACCTCAAAAATTGGTAAAAACGGTATTTTTTGGATTTTTAGGTTAGGATATTTCGAAAACCAGAGCTGATAGAGCATTTCCGAGGCCGGATTTGGATTCAACGCATCAAAGGCCTTCGGAAATATATAGTCTGGTCTGGGTCTGAGATGCTGTCGGCCTGTGTAATGGATGTAACTGTATAGAACAAGCGCTATACAAAAATCGCATAGTAAAGGCACGTCCACAAATTACGTGAGGTGTTTTTTTGAAAATTTGGACCCCCCCCCCCTTCACTTGGTGAGATTTAGTTAGTTCTGGCGGGACCCCCCCATTCTTTCCGTGAGACTTGTCTTAAAACTTTTAGATGTAATCTGCTATAAAAATGTATACTCTCTGCATTAAAAAGTTGACGTGAGATTTTCGTTGACCCCCCTCCCCCATGGTGAGATTTGGTGAGACTTTGCCGGGTCTGCTCCCCTCCTGTTTTGGCTCACGTAATTTATAGGCGGCCCCTAATCAAACCAACGAAAAGTTTCTTAAAACATAAGTAAATACGGCGGGTAATAGTCGAAAGAATCGAAAAAACTCGGAAATCATCGAAAAAGTTTAATGGTATCGAAAAACATCGATTATGTGGATAGTAGTCAGGGTTGCCAAGTTGCCGCTTTTGACGCTGCCAGGCCGATAATTAAATGTCAAAGACGCAATTAAGAAGATTATTAGATTCAAAATGAAGAAAAAGGATTAGAATTATCAGATTATTTACCGGAAAATTTTATCAAACACAAATGTCATCGCCTTTTTTCCCATTTTATAATTTTAAAGAAAAAAAAATTTATTTTTGGAAGGTCGTTAATTCATTGATTTCAACTTGGCAACCCTGATAATAGTCGAATAGTATCGAAAATTTGGAAAGTGTCGGAAAAGTCTAAAGATGTTGAAGAAGTTTGATATAGTATTAAAACATTGAAACAAGTGGATAATAGAAAATTATCGACACAAATCGATAAAACGAAAATAAGTATCAAAATAAAACGAAGAAGTGTAAACGTATCGAAATAGTATAGAAAAACATTAAAAAACTCGTGAACATTGTATACGAGTACGTATTGAAAACATAGAAAATGTCAGAAACTATGGAACAGTATCAAAAAATTCAATAAAAATGCGTGGAAAAAATAGTTTATTGAATCGCAAATTCAGCACAGCTCATTGAAAGTTATATACTTGACAGGCTGTGTTAAATGTGCAAAGACCCCTAATCTGTTTAATTCAAAAACTAAGTCCAGCACTCTTATTGAAACATCTTTTATAAGTTTGTATCAATACTTAAAACATATAAAAGATGCCAAAAACTTTTTGAAGAACATTTTATGAATATGAAGTGAGTAATTTGCATTAAAAAGAGTTTTTTAATTATATGGAATCTCGAGACAAACCCAGCGATCTTTGGGTATGAACAGAAATGTAATTAAGAAGAAACGATTCCCAGATTCTGAAAAAGTGCATTGTGATCACAAATGGGTTATGAACCAACGATATGTAACTTGGTAGCTATCTTCCTGTACATTCTAAAAAAAAGCTGGCAACCTTCACGAAATACCACCTGACTCTATTTCTCCCTCATGACGTTATTTTTGGCGTCATCACTGTAGTTGTCGACGTTGTATTTTTTGTTGTTTTATTGTATACAATATATATTATACATGTCACTGAGATAATAAACAGCTTTATTTTATAAATGTGCTTTGTTTTCTTTGCTAATGCGCTCCAACCCCAATCGCCGCTTGTTCCCTATCAAAGGGACTTGTGGTGGGCTATGTTTCTTTTTTGGCTTAGCAAAAAAAAAAATAATTGTCTTCTAATTAAAGAAATACCCGTATAGTTTCTAATGAACTCTTAATATAGGGTTGCTTTAGTTACTCCGAAATGCAGCATATTTAAAAGATCGTAAGTGTATTTAAGTGAATATGTCCATTCTGGCCCACACTGGAAATAAAAGGTCACAGTGATATTTTCAAAATTCTTATAAGTTATGTAGTACTACGTACTCGTGTAACGACATAACATAATTTTTGTTAACTTTCTTTTATTTATGGCAATACATTATGAAGCAAGCACTCACTACCTGGTAGCAGCGTTGCCAGATAAAAACTTTACTATATTAGTAATTTCAAGATTTGATTCGTTAAGCATCGGGATTTAAGTATAATGAGCGAAACAATTTAAAAATGATGAGTAAAACTTAGCCTTTATATTTTTAAGAGACTAATCAAACCTACTTAGCCGATTTCATCTGTTTTAGAATTCCCTTTTGATTAACTGCATAATTAAATCAATTGTTCAGAGTAAAGGACAAAGACCACAAAGTCGTTAATTTTTGTGTAATAATAAAGTTTAGCTACTACAGCTATTAGTCCTCTTAGCCTTAAATCAAGTAATGACGGAGTTATGTGCTGTCTTCGGAGGTGCCAAAAAAAAAGTTCCCCAACTGCTGACATGATTCCGGCCGAACGAGTAGTTGAAACAAAATAATTCAAAAAGGTTATTAAAGTTGAAAGTATTTCCTATACAATGACAATGAAAAATATCAAAAATTAACAAAATGGCGTAGTTCTGAAAAAAATTGTCGTTTTTCGGGGTAAAAAAATGGTCGTTTTTTTAATCCCAAACTGACAATTTTCAACCAATCAAAAAGATCGTAAGTCATTATAAAGTAAAAATATTCAAGAATACTCAGTTTCAATTTGAATTCGATCGGTCAACTTCTCTTTCAGTTATGATGTCAGCAATTTTGAAAAATGTTTCGAGAAAAACGCGTTTAAAGTTTCAACTATCTTTAGAACGCTGCCATTCAAAAACTATTCAAGATACGACCTTGCCGCTTTCACAGGATATTTATGAAAGTATAAACTATCGAATAAGGAAAAAAAAAACGATAAAATCGATTTCTTGAAAATGTACACTGGTATAGCCCCTTAAGGGGAAAATTAGCCGAAGATGTCCTAGTTCTGCACGAGAACCTATCTGTACAAAACTGTCGAGTTGAACTGGCTGCTCTTCACGAGACGGGCTTCGAAGCTTTAAACCATCCACCCTACAGTCCAGATCTGGCCCCCAGCGATTTTTATTTCTTCCCAAAAATGAAAAAAGAACTGGGTGAAAGAAATTTACCTGCGATGATGAAGTGAACATGCAATTTCGGAGTGTTTTGTCGATAAGCAGAAACCATTATTTTTTGGAGGCATCCATAAATTTAACCATAGACCCTAAAAATTTATCAGAATTGAAAAAAAAAAAATAATAATTTGTACTCTCATTTACTCTTTCTCATCTTATTCCGTGAACTTAAAAATGCACCCTCGTATATGGTTTATTCTTTGTCAATTGAACCACAATATCCGAACATCAAAGTTTTTCATATAAAAAGGTCTCACTGGGCTAAAAGTTTTTGTTTAAACAATTATTTGACAACGCCGTATGGCGTTATTGCAAATTTCAAAATGGCGGCTCAAGATGGCGTCCACAACGGAAAAGGTCACTAAAATTTTTTGTAAAATATTGAAAAAAAAACCAACTAGATAAAATCAAAATGATGATTGAACTAATTTTTTTTAAAAAATTATCAGAAAATTTTTAGTTTTTCCTTCTGTGTAAGGTGAACTTGGTAGAAGTGGCTTGAAAAAAATATATCATGACTCTTTCAATTAAATACCGATATGGCAACGCTGCTCGTGACCATAGCTAACACACATAGTTCATTCGCGCGCACGTAAAAGGACAACTGCTTTAAAAACGGAAAATTACACTTCAAGGTTAAATTGGCAAATGTGTCGTCCTCCCACATATTCCGGAATAGTCGACTGACTGGATGCAGTTGAAGCAGCAGCAGTAACAGAAGGTGCCGCCATCATGGTTAAATATAATAATAATTGTACAGGCGGGGCCAATCCAATATGAGCACAAAGGGAAGGCCATATTTAATGGCAGCTAACAATGCTGGGAATAGAAAAACAAACCAGCATGTAAACAAAACCAATAAAGTTAATGTAAGTCAAAGTAAGAACAACAAAGATAAAATCAGCCACCCTAAAAAAAACAACCAACCATTATTTTTTCTAAAGGAAAAGTAGATTCATTTTGATTGCTAAAAGCATATAAGGGTGTACAAAAAAAAAAAGATATATTTTCTTAGGTGCGAGCAATGTGCGTAGGCAGTGAAGGGAAGACATTTGTTAAAATGTCACCAGTCGCTCGGTACTCGCGCACGTAGTTCCACCTAACGATTGTTTTTGTTTACCAAGTAAACCTACGTGCATACATAGTAACGTAGTAGAAGTAAATTTGCTTAAATGATGGTCTTGAAGAAAAACAAAAGAGAAAAAAACCTTTAAAATATGAAATATCACAGCACTCCAGAAATATGCACACACATTCAAATCTCAAGTCAAGTTCAAACATTTTTGATGGTATCGAATCTTCTCTTGAACATTTTGAAGTAGAATGTTAAAGGAAAAGGTTTAAAAAAAAATAAAGAGAAACTTAAGATGTTTCTCCAAAGCTTTGAGTTGACAAAGTGCAAAGTTTGCTACCGAACATAATACATACCATTTCAAAGGATACCTTTTAACGATATTGTCTTAACTCAGAATTCATAATCCGTTACCATAATCGTATAAAATCTAAGCTATGATTTCAACATTTATAATATACATACATGCATCTTGCTTGAAAGGTTTTTCTTAGTACTATAATTCTTGGCATGAAATTTTTATTGTTAGTTAAGTATGTTTAGTACCATAGGTCAAACCAACTTAACTTTTTTAGAGCATGACAAAACTTAAACTGTATTTTGTATACAAAAATATGCAACTCGCTTGTAATGTACAAAAATTTCAATACAGAAACCACGCTATAAAAGTCAACCGTTTTAGATAGGAATGAGAAAATACCGCAGCCCTTACACATAAAAAAACTTAGATGCGTGCGTGACTAAGTTTATGACATCATTAAAATGCTGACATCTTACATGACAACTTCATAACTAAATTTGGAATAAGAAAAAGATAGCACGGTATGTTTCACATCAATAAAAGCTTAATATTTTGATAGGTCTTTATTTCCTTCAAAGATTCCAAATTTTCAGTTAATGAAATATTTTTACAGTCGTCTATAAAAAATGTCTGGTTGTAAAAACATACAAAAGCGAATACGAAGGGAGGGTCGAAAACTTTTTGGACGCCTATTTTTTTAGAATCTCACTTGTGTATTTTTTCGTTTTATTTATTCACAAGAAACGAATAAAAATTTAATAAATTTACAGATTTTTATGAAGTCTTAATTTTTTTAATTTTACGTTATGAAGCTTGCACCATTCAGTTAAACTCAAGCCTGAACATACAGATTTTTTGTGACTACTCTACGGTTTCTACTGTTTAACTATTTCGGATGAGCTCATCAAAAGAACAAGTAATGGCATTTTCAGCACATTTTTATTTTTATCAGTACATTTACGTTGTAAAGAATACACGTAAGTACATTGAATTAGGTTTTTTTAGAGGTACAATGTTTGTATTTTCACTACATTTGGCAAATTTTCAATACGTTTATACTATTTATAAAAATTGCGTTTACAAACTCTGAATTCCGAGCAGTAATTCCCATCAGTCATCTCCGTATCTGGCTAAGAATGGCGGACCCTATTAAGGGCAGCCATATGTGAATCTTATCAGTATCTGAAAGGTGAAAACATATTAAGGAATTCCGGATCAGATGTGAGAAAGATTAGCCATATTGCAGCCCTATCAATGAAATCCTTATAAAATTTCGTTCAGTCCTGATCAGTTTTGCAAAATCATTAACGGATCTGGGCAATCCTGGTGAAGGCTGGAGCTGGCTAGCCTCATTTATGCCTTTCATAAAGAGGCCCTATAAAAACCTATACAACCCTGATCAGCTCAGCTAATTCAAGATCAGATCAGATGAATGTGTGGTTGAGCTTATCTTTGCCTTAAATATGTAGTCCCTGCAAAAATATATAAGGCCCTGATCATCTTATCGAGATTATATGTCTGAGAGTCAAATGTTAGAATTTTTATATTTTTGTCCAACCTGTGTCAAATAACATCTCAATGTGATAAATTATTCTATGGAATTCTGTTTAATTAAAAAAAAGATTATATTGTATCCACTGGGGTTTGAACCTGAGCATTGTCTTTTAACACAATTCATACATGCTCAGTTTAACGACATCAGCCAAGCTGTTGTGATTTTTTGACTGGCTAAAAGTATATTATTTGAATTATCAATTGGCAACAATATAAAATGAAAATTAAATTTTTCTTTTTGACATAAAAGTAATATATGTAGCTTTATTTAGTATCTCGGAAAATTATGAGAGTAGACCAGTTGGTTAACTCCATGCGAACTTTGTACCAAAACTGAAAAGCTCAAGCCAAGTTTTTTTTTTAAAAAAATTTTCAATATCACAACAAATTCAACTTATGGTACTTACCTTTTTAAAGGTCATCGTAAGCTTGAAGCCCTTAAATTCCAGCGTAAGTAATTCATAATTTGTATCAACACATTCTCCACTCAATTGTGGATTATCGGGCAGGTAAAGATCAGCCTCAATATCTTCGTTAAGTTTAGTTCTATATTTGATGGATATCAAACCATCGACACTAATGAGAATACAAGTGATGCCGTTGGTTGCGTTGAAGCGATAAATCGAAGCGGTTGCATCGTGATTAATTGATGATGACTGTAAAATTGATGAAATAATTTTAGTGCAAAGACTTAAATTTGTATAGGATTGTAATTGTCAGATATTTATGAAATGAAAATACTAACTGCAGCAAGCATAAATTAGTTTGCTTATACTTGGAACTACTTAGACTTTTAAACGATCCTATTACAGTACATGTTGGTGCTTGTAACTTAAGTCGTGTGGTTAAAAAAACGAAGTTAATCGTCATCGAAGCAGTCTAAGAAAAATCGTTAAATAAAAATTGACCAAGTATTATAATTTTATAGGAAAAACTATCAAAAATTTGGGGCAGTTATGCAGAAATAATTTTGTAAAAATCATTTTAAGCCCCAACTCATGGACCCATGGACCCACTTCGATAAAAAACTTAACTTCAAAGGAAAGGAATTGACACGCCATTCCATTTAATACCAATCGAACAGTGAAGTTTTACTGTTAATAACAAGCCCTCGTAATGGAAAGATTGCTGAGGAAAGTACTAAGTATATTGACATTTTTTGGGAAACTATTTCAGTCACACTTCAATGAAAACTATATAGTCTATATGAATGTACTTTCGTTAGCGCTATTCATATGCTTTTGATTGAATGACATATAGCCCTGCAAAAATAAAAAGTTGTGCGATTTGTTTTTTAATTTTATGTAATAAAAATATTGCCAATTTTATTTAAAATTGGACGATTTTAAATCTAAATTGTTTGCCGGTGCATAACAGTACGTAATGTATCATAAATGCTTTGCTTGAAATATTGCAAAGGGAACGCTACAAAAATCTTTCTTATACATATATTTTAAATTTAATGTTTCTCATCCAATTATTGTGTAGTATTTCTGAAAGATTCCAGACTCAACTTATTTTGAAATTTTCAAATGAAATCTTTCTGAAACTTTCCAAACGAAAGCTTTCACAGGTAATTATTCTGAAGTGTTTCTCAAAGGTACCAGATGTAATGTTTATTGACTTTCTAATGAAATCAAATGACGTAATAAAATAGCAGCAAAAAACTGTGTACTCCGATGAATAAAATGTTTTCTTTATTTTCCCTTAATCTTACAAGGATTCTGTAACGTTTCTATAACAGAAAGCTTTCTGAAATGAAAATGAAAGATTTCTGAAACGAAACTGAAACTTTTTAAGTACTCTATTTCAGTTAATTTTATATGCAAATATAGTAGAAACCGCTTTTCAAAATAGTTCCATATACATAATTTGACGGGGAAACTAAGACTTCGAAAATTGGGGGATATATCATATTAAAATTGTTATCAGTGAACCGCTGAAGCAACAAGTGGATGATGACTTTTCAAACAATATGATCTTCAGCAATGAGGCTCATTTTCATCTTGATGGCTTCAATAATCATCAAAATTTTCGCACTTGGGGTACAAAAAATCCATCAATGATTTTGGCGAAACAAATGCATTCACAATGTGTCACTGTTTGGTGCTGATTATGGCCTGGTGATATCATCGGACTATTCTTCATTGAAAATGCGGCTGATTAGGCAATACAAATTATTGGTGTTCGCTATGCAACATGATAATCCATTTGTTGTGCCTAAATTGCAAGTTATGGCTATGGACGATATGTGGTTGCAACAAGACATGCCATACAGCCTCAGGAACAATTCAATTACTGCATATAAGTCTTTTCCTAGTCATGTAATTTCCCGTTTTAGTGATCAGAATTGACCGCTCAGATCATGCGATTTAACGCCGTTTGGCTTTTTTCTTTGAAGTTTTATGAAGTCTTAGATTCATGGCAACAAGTCTACGACCACCCGCGTCTTGAAGTAGAATATTGAAGGCTTTATCAACGAAATGCAGCCACAGTTATGCAAAATGGTCATGGAAAACTTTGACAACAGAGTGCTTATGTACCAGTAAAATCGTGGAGGTCACTTACTCGATGTGCTACTCCGTACGTACTATATCAGTTGTCCTATTCTATATAGTTCATAAATCAATAAAAAAGTTACAATTTTTAATTAAAAACTGTGTTTTCTATCGAAATTACTTCTTGCGTGAGTTTTGGGACACGCTCTATTGAATTTTTACACAGAATATATTTATGCATCAAAATACATAATTGGAGCTGCAAAAGGTGCCAATATATACCGTCTTAAGTAGATATATGCAAAAATTATGGTCTAAGTCCAGGCGCATAAGACGTGGTGCCTTTCGCTATTCATCCTTGCTGCCTCAAGTTCAAATAGAACAATTCACTACAGTTAAACCATTTAAATTTCCATAAAGGGTCATGCATGTGCTGCTCTCGAATATTACAATATAAATTTCTTAAAATTATTTCGCTATACTTACCGTGGGTGATTTTGTTGTATATTTAGTTAGCCTTGGCGTTTTTGTTGTAAATGCGCCCAATTGCAATCCATGACATGTAGCGCATAAAAAGGACACTGCAATACAATGAAAATAGAAGTAATAATAGCAACAACAACAAGGGATAAGCAAAAGAAAATATATTTTTAATTTAATTGAATTGTGGTGGGTGTGAAAATTTAGGGATGCTCATGCTAATGACACAATTTCATATTTTCAGCATGCAAGCAAATATTTTGATGAATTTTTTATGAGCGCATAGCAGTGGAAATTTTGTCGCGCACACAAACATACACACACATACACTCACACACACACGTTCTCATACTCCTTAACATAAAGAAATGATAAAAGAAGATCCTTCTGAGGACATCATGCAGAGTCAAATAAAAAATGACTAACGAATTATTTAATCGATTTTTCAACCCGCATGCAAAGGGACTTTCAAAAAATGTAACAAAAAATTGGGAGAAATAAAAAAAATAACTTACGAATCACAGAGAAAAGTATACAGTATAGAAATGTGACACTGAATTTTCGTCCTTTGGTGGTGCTCCAAAGTGAGTTTTGTTGGTAAGCAAATGGGAATATCTTAAAATGCCACATATTGTTAACACTTTTTTTTTCTTATTTTTTTATTTTGCTAAAAATTGCTTTTGAATTTTTTTTATATTTTAGTTAAGGTCACAGACTTCTTCGTTTTTGCTGTTAATTTGTTGAATGCACTACACTTTTTTTTTCTTTGATGACACTCGAGGTTTTCTTTTTTTTCTTGGAAATTTTTTTCTTCTACATTAAATTGCCCGTCGACGCGTCAACAGCATGCGTTGATATGTTTTATACTCAAAGTCTTGGATACAAATAATGAATGAATGGAAAATTTGTTCGAAATACTTTCGTTTTTCATGTTAAATTTTAACGAATGTCATATATCCTTTGCTATCCTTATTCTTTTTACACTTTGTGTCAACTCACCCCCAATTGTCATAGTGCGAGAGTGACCATATGCATTGAGTATATTGTGTGCGCTCGCTTTGTGCTTAATCTCTTGCTTTTGTGTCTCTCAAGTGTTTTGTGCACTCATGAATTTTCTTTTTTGTAGGGATACAGGAGCGTTTGTGTGTTAATAAGGGTTGGTTAGGGCCAAATGAAGGGCAATGCTCCAAGGACTTGGGGCTGCTGCGCCACATTTTAGGTGTTGCGGGGGATACAACTAATTTTTTTTTGTTAATAAGCTTTTTTGTTTTAGTTGTAGCATCTCATCACTTGCTTGCGAAATATTTTTTTTTTTGCAAATATTATTTTTTTATTATAAGTTCACTCCATTTTTCACACAATCCAGTTTTTGATCCAGCGGTTTAATGCTAATAATGAATATGGAATCAAAAAGATGAGCGCTCATATTGTTTCGGAAACTTAGGCATCGGAAATTGTGTGTGTAGCATTTTCAAAAATCGTTATAAACAATGATCTATTTCCAGAAAACTATCATATGAAGAAAATTAATAACCTGTAATATAAGCATATAAAATAAGGTATGTGTCCTAGTTTTCGAGATATGAATATTTTCCAAAAAATGTTGATCAAATTTTTTCAATTGTCATTATCTTAAAAATTTTTTATATTATCTGTACAGCAAACTTAAAATATTTGGAAATTGTTGGCTTTAATATTGCTCAGTTTTTCAATAAAATTTTTCGCCTGCATTGCTTTTTTCCATTAAATACTTTGACAAATAAACTTGTTAGATTTTTATACAAAACTGAAGCAGAAAAAAATTTTTGATATTTTCCTATGGTTTTTTTATCGGCAAAACAAAAAATATAAAAAATCAGCGACAAATGGTGTCATAACGACAAACTAACAACAAATTGCATACCAATTGAAAGGATATGAATTGAGCATTATTTTTGTGTATTTTGATTAAAAGGCATTGATGAGCTTGGTAATCAGGTCGATGCTATTTATAGAGATTTTTCAAAAGTATCTGATAAGATTCACATACAGCTCAACTCTATGGCATTTCACTCTCAGATTTTAATTGATTGAATGGTTTCTAATGAATTTTTTAACCATTCTGGGGTTCCGCAAGGTAGTCACCTAGTCTACCTTATCAATGACCTCCCTAACAGACCTGAGCTCCCTCTAAGTATGCAGATGATGGATCGGGGCAGTGTATCTAAATGGTGTGAGGTTACACGCCTGTATCTAAACATATCTAAATATAAGAGTAATAGTTACACTAGATCCCAATCATGTCTTGAATACAATATTTTAGGAAATTCTCTTGATAAAATGGATTATAAAAAAGATGTAGGTGTTATTTTTGACTAAGCTAAGCTTTAACTTACATTATGTTTGTGTTGTTTCTAAGGATAATCAATAGCTCGGATTTCTTATACGTAATTTAAAAACATTTTGTAATCATTATAACGGGTGTTTTTTTTAGAGGTTTGTTTTTCGAATAGAGATAAAACTGGCATTTTATGGTCAAATCTGGCAACTCTAATGTCATTTATGTTCAATTTGGTTTGCCATTTCATCATGAACAGGTTGACAAAAGAACAACGCTTGCAAATCGTGCAAATTTATTTCGAAAATAATGGTTCAGTTCGCGAAGTTTACCGCAAGCTCCGTTCATTTTATGGTCGACATAATCGTCCATCAGAGCAATTAATTCGGTTAACCATGGGTCGTTTTCGCACTACGTTTACTCTATGTGATAATACGCATCCGCAGAGACGTCGAACAGTGCGCACCGAAGAAACAATTGCCGCTGTAGAGCAAAATGTTGAAGAGGACCCGAATGAATCGATTCGCCACCGTGCACAGCAATTGGAGCTTTGTCCATCAACTTTATGGAAGATTTTGCGCAAAGATCTTGGCTTGCAACCTTACAAGATCCAGCTTGTGCAAGAATTAAAGCCGCGAGACCATGCAATGCGTCGTGATTTTGGTGTATGGGCCGAAAATGAGATTGATCTCGATGCTGATTTTCATCGCAAAATTTTGTTCAGTGATGAGGCTCATTTTTGGTTGAATGGCTACGTCAACAAGCAAAATTGCCGCATTTGGAGTGAAGAGAATCAACATGAGACCCTTGAGACGCCATTACATCCACAAAAACTGACTGTTTGGTGTGCTCTATGGGCTGGTGGAGTCATTGGGCCATACTTCTTCCGAAATAATGCTGGAGAGTCAGTTACCGTTGATGGAGACCGGTATAGAGCCATGATAACCGACTATTTTGTTCCCGAATTGGATGGCATGAATGTGGATGAGACGGCGCTACATGCCACACAGCGCACGTCACAATCAATTTATTGAAGGAAACATTCGATGAGCGCTTAATTTCGCGGAATGGACCTGTCAATTGGCCACCAAGATCGTGTGATTTGACACCATTGGATTATTTTCTTTGGGGATATGTGAAGTCGCTCGTCTACGCCAACAAACCAGAAACGTTAGGGGACTTGGAAGCCAACATTCGTGGCGTTATTGCCGACATACGGCCCCATATGCTCGAAAAAGTGGTTCAAAATTGAACCTGTAGAATTGGCTTTATTCGAGCCAGCCGCGGTGGCCACATGCCCGAAATCATATTTAAACATTAATGGCATAAAATTATCCTTCCAATAAAGCCAAATTGATGGACATTAAAACGATTTTCTTGTGTTTTATTTCAATTCGAAGCTCTATACCTCTAAAAAAAACACCCTGTACATTGAAGTCACTGTATGTGTTCTTAATAAAATCTATACTGGATTATGCTTCTTGTAAATGGAGTCCTTCATATATATGTAGATAGTATACAATGGTGTGTCATATTATTAGACCCAACATTTATATTGCTTAAAATTGTAATTTGGCTATGTAAGTGGTATTTAATCATTTTATTATTAATTATGGAATCATGACGTATAAAATTACACACATTTACATGATCTTAATCATTTTATTATATAAAAAACAAAATAGTTTAAAAAATATCCTATTGTTTACGAAAAATTTATATTTTGTGTTACGTCCTTTTGCTGCAATGAGAGCTGCTATTCTCTTTGGTATGCTATCTGCGCAAATTCTTACCACTTCCTGAAGGTGTGCACTTCCTGAAGGACGTCAATCAGATTCTCTATGGGATACTGTTTTACTGATGTCGCGTTTCATGAGCTGCCATATTGAGCTAAGATTTGGCGAATCGCCAGATCAGTCCAGTCCAACACAGTGATGTTTTCATCAGCTAAAAACTTGGTGACTGTTTTGCTCTATGACACGGAGCTCCATCGTGCATAAAAATTGGTTCCTCTCCATCACCCAACCATCCATCTAAATTTAACAAGTTTTATGATAAATTGGATACATACATACTTAAGTAGATATGTATACTTAATTTACTTTGAAATGATTTGTGATGTAATGTTAACATAAAACTAAAAATATTATTGAAAACATAAATTATTGAAATCGAAGTTCTGTTCAATACAGTTTTAAATCGAGTGATAAATAAATAAAATAAAATAAAATAAAATAAAATAAAATAAAATAAAATAAAATAAAATAAAATAAAATAAAATAAAATAAAATAAAATAAAATAAAATAAAATAAAATAAAATAAAATAAAATAAAATAAAATAAAATAAAATAAAATAAAATAAAATAAAATAAAATAAAATAAAATAAAATAAAATAAAATAAAATAAAATAAAATAAAATAAAATAAAATAAAATAAAATAAAATAAAATAAAATAAAATAAAATAAAATAAAATAAAATAAAATAAAATAAAATAAAATAAAATAAAATAAAATAAAATAAAATAAAATAAAATAAAATAAAATAAAATAAAATAAAATAAAATAAAATAAAATAAAATAAAATAAAATAAAATAAAATAAAATAAAATAAATAAAAACAAAATAAAATAACAAAAAAATACATTTTTCACAAATAAATAATTCAATTATGAACTTACCGAAACATTTTTACTTTCATAGATTTTATTTAATTTTTATCAACTTTTGAAACTTTGGAAAAATGGAGGAGTCGTATTTCAATATGTAATTTGTATCAATTTCGAGCAATCCGAAGCACTTGCAGTGCAAATACATTTTACATGTGTGTGAATTCAGCTGGAAAGGCTGCATTCTTATAGTTAAACATTTTTTAAACCTAACTTTTTGTATGAGCACATGGTTGCCAACGAGTAATTTACTTTTGACACAGTGAAAAAAAAAATTGATTTTTGCTTTCTTTTTACAGCGCATGTCCTAACGAAAGTCATTTGCTTTTTGCTTGAAATTTTTACGCACGGGACTCAATTTGACAGCTGATGCAACAATTAAATGATGAGAACTCTTGCATGTGGACCAGTACGAAGTGGTGAATTTAAAACTTAAGACGCCGTCACTTTTTTGATGTGGTTTGTGTATATGCTAAAATATGCATATAGAGCAGAGACGAGTAAAAAGGCATCAGGTTAGTTTTTCTTTTGCTATAGAGTAAATATTTAAGGTGAGGTTAAAGTAGAATACAATTTATGACAAATAATTTACCAACCTAGAGCTATAACATACATGAAGGCCAGAAACACGATTGCATGATAGATCATTGTAGGAATTTGCAAGAGAACAGCCAAAGCATTGTCTTTGTAAAGCTATATCGAAGGTGATTAAGATTTATGCGAAAACTTTTTTTATTTTTGACCTAAGACGATCGTAGAAGCCTACTTGTGAAATTCGAAAACTCAGGATGACTATAATGAAAGTAAATTTTTGAAATGCATTAACAGTGGTTAATAGAAGCCTGAGTGTTTTAGATCTATGTTGTTTCTTGGATTTTTTAGGAAGCAACTCTCGTAAATGGAACAAACAGATGACTGTTAGCACAATCGTTTCACGTAAAAAAAATACTAAGCACAGAGAATGTTGAAAACGTCGACATACATACATACTATTGCATCGGCAAAAGTGGTGCCAATATGTTCACTATGTAGTTTCTTGAAATGAAAAAAAACTTAACGTTCTCAATAGTGCACAATAATACTACGCAAAAAATCTAAAATATGTAATCTATTTCACCTTCTTTCTTTCTCACTTTCATCCAATAGACAAATAGCTAAAAGATTAGGATGGTAACTAAGACTTTCACGATGCCTAGTGCTAAACTTTTTAATTTCTTCTTGGATAATTGGCATATTAAGGTCTCTATGTAGTGCATTAATGGTAATAAACCAAAAAAAGTTAAATTAATTTTTGATACTAAAAAATCAAGTTCAAATTTTAAAATTTTTGACAAATAAAAAGCCATTAAAAACACTTTAAGGTCAGTCGGTTATATTCGATTTTTGGCATAGGACAATTGACATGAAATTTGAAAAAAAAACACAATTTTTTCATACTTCGAAAAATGTTTGTAATATTGAAGAAAAACGTATTGAAAATATTAAGAGATTGAGGGAAACTGTTGAAATGTCAAAAAATTGGTAAATGTTGAAAAGGTCAACTACTTAATGTTAATGGAAAAAATATTGAAGAATAGAAAATGTCGTAAAATGTTAACGAAGTTGAAAAATGGAAAATTTTTAAAAATTCAATATATGATGGAAAATGTTGATAAGATACAAAATTGAGTACAGTTTCCAAAAATGCTTTAGAGTCGATAAAACTCAAGAAAGATCAGAAAGTTTTTAAAAAATTATCTCTGTTTGAATTTTTACTGAGGTTATGTCATGATGACACTGATTTTATATTCAAAGTGACTGAAAAATCTGAAAAATCATTTAAGGTTCATCTTGGGAAACACACCACAATTATTGATAGCAGTAATACTGGTGGAACTGATTTCGTTTAAAAAACGCAATCATTTCAATAGCTGCTTTTTAGACTGAAAAAAAATTTGGTAAATGCTAAGTAGAATGCGCAATAATAAAGTTGGCATAAATGTGTAAATAAAAGCATAAATCGTTTTTATCAGTGTAATTTTATTAATAAAACTCTTCTTTTTTTTACATTCCATGTGTTAATTTTTAAAACTAAGTTTTTAATATTGTTTTTTAGTAGTTTAAAATTACTATAATTTTTCTTGAAAATTTCATTCTCAAATTGATGCACTTAACAGTTTTGAAATACAGAGTAAATAACTTTTAGAGTTCTTAAGGCAAAATATGCAGTCCGAAGAATAAATTTTAAGTTTAAAAATAAAAAAGTTAGGAAATGATGAAAATGAAAGGCATAGACTTTCCGAAAAGTGTTTTTTTCATATGAACATGTGTGTAAGAATGTATCTAAAAATTAATCTATTTAAAATTATTTATAAGGATATTTTGTATTATTTCGAAAACAAAACGCTAAAATTGGTTTTATACTCTATTAAAGCTTTACTATTTTATTTTTATTTTAATTTAAATTTTAAAAGCTTTTATTATTGTTTTTTTTTTTATGTAACGTATAGTTTTTAAGTCTTTTACCTAAATATATTAAGTTTCTAATTATTATTTTATTTTTCGATATAAGTTAGTACTTTCTTTTTGTTGAAAAAAATTGTCAAATTAATTCATGGTATGTTATAAATAAAGCCTAAGAGTATGCAACACAAAATATCCCAAATATTCTGTAATAAAGTATTAAATCATTTTGACGGCATTATTGCTGAACTTTTATTGTAAAATTATTATTGATATGTAAAACAAAATATTTCAATAATTCGTCTAATAATATTTAATAAGTAACCTGCCAATTAATACAACAGACAGCCAGTTTTCAAAGGTTCATAATGCATGGAACTTTGAGGATCCACTCTGAGTTGAAATTTCAAATAGCGCAACTGAAGAGCTGACAGTTCTGTTTTCTTTTTACCTTGATCAAATTTTATACTTTTTTGTGCATAAATCATTCTTCTCAAAAATTGATATTTTCGAAATTACAATGCCCCAAAATTTTGTATTTTCTGTTTTTTGTCAATTGTATCGTTAATGGTAATTTTCGTAAATTGAAAACATTAATAATCAATATTGTGGAGCATACATTTTTTTACAAGTGATACTTCCAACACTTTTATGTAAAAGTTATAGTTTAAAATATATAGTGTTCATACTGCTTTGGCTCTCAGTGGCTGATTTAAAGTAATCTTGTTTTCCGAAGAGATCATGTTAACATTTTCACCACCAGTGTTGATTGTGATCTTGAAATCACATTCAATGCAACGAATTCTGTTAATTCAGTGCCAAGTGAAAACTTATTCTTACTTACTTTCCTCTGCGAAAAAATCACTTATGATAAAT
This sequence comes from Tricholauxania praeusta, assembly GCA_949775025.1. Classification (NCBI taxonomy): domain Eukaryota; kingdom Metazoa; phylum Arthropoda; class Insecta; order Diptera; family Lauxaniidae; genus Tricholauxania; species Tricholauxania praeusta. The sequence goes on along the minus strand of OX459028.1, from coordinate 59,233,568 downwards.
CGAATGGAACGGTATTAATATTGGTTTCATTAGTACAGCAAGTACTATTTGTATCAATATATCTGCAAGTACTATTTGTATCAATATATCTGTGGACATTTGACAAAACAATCTCTTTTGATCTACGGTAATAATTCAATATAGTGTAAGTCTTGCGTTGAAACAAAGAGCTTATGCTGTTTTAAGTTTATTGAGACAGATCTTTTTAGACACTTAATGGACAAACATTAGTGATGAACTTTGTCGACCACTGATTATAATTAGTGTTCATAAGTGATATGATTTGACGCTGAAATGCAATGATCACTAATAAGTACTATTTAAATTTTGATTGATTACCATTAGTGACTATAAATGGGTTATAGGTTGACACATATTAATATATATGATAAGCAATTCCAGCAAAATTTTGCTAGCAGAAATATTATAGAAAGGTTGCCAGTTAAAAGTTTTTCATAGCTTTGGTAAACAGAAGAATGGTTCCACATGTAAGAAGATACCTAAATAAAATTACTGTTAGCACAAAGAACTTAATAATTGGTTAAATACCACCTTTATTAAAAAAAAAATTATAAAAAATTAACTAAAAATTAACAAACAACAAATTCTGACACAATAAACTTATATAAAACATAAGACACTACAAAGGTTTTTTTTTTAATTAACTAAAAAAAGTTTATACACGTAAGAATAAATCGCTAATAATTATATTAACCATTCAACAAAATATATTGCTTTGAAAACAATGATTTACTCTAAAGCACTTCAACTTTATCAGAGATTGCCAGTGCATGCGTAAAAATTTTTGTGCTTTAGCATGGTTATAAGGTAGCAAATGCAAAATGCTCTTAATCGATTTGCGAAATAATGCTAGCAGCTTTTTTAAACTTTTTTTTTTTAATAAATATGCTCGAAGTCAGCTATGGAGCACGTGTAATTTATGCTAGTGCTAAAAAAAAAATATGAAATGGTAAAACATAACATTTCGAGAAATATTATTTTGTAGTTGCAACTGAACCTACTCATCACATTTACTCATTCTATACGCACAATAGAAAAAGCTCCAAAAATAGCTCTCTCACGAGCATATAGTCTGACCATTACTGCTTTAAGTATATAATGCGCTGACCGACAAGAGACTAAAGCAACATGTGCTATATGCGATGATGTTTGTACTGACTGTCAGTGATCAAGATTATAATGATTTTTTTTTTGTAAAGTAAATGTTTGAACAACTCACGTAAGAACTGCTCAGAACTTCAAAATCGAAATTAAAATTTACTTTGAATAATTAATTTAATATTTTTTAGTTAACATTTTTCAAACGATTTATTTATTTATTCACTACACACGTCTATTCTTTAATAAAATTAATAAATTAAATTTTTGCTATTCCTTAATTTCCTTGTACTAATCATTTTTTCTTTTTAATTTAAAAATTTATTATTTTTTACATAAATAGTGAGAGAACGTTTTATATGTGTAGGTTTTGTATTATTCTAGAAATTATATTTTATTAAAAAAAAAGTCGTGCAATTTTTTTTTTAATTTTTTCAAAATGGGATTTTCACTACAAAAGAAATTCCTTTTTTATATAATTATATTATATATAATAAATTAATTTTGTATTTATAAACTTATAAAGTATTATATTTGTTTTATTTATCTTAAAAATATATATTTAGTTATACGAACCGCTTGCGCACACTCTACTATGACTATGTTGTTCCTATTGCTTTTCATTCGTTTAGCAGTTAAATAAAATTTTCATATTATTAAGGGTATTCGAACAAAGTTGTAGTTTTATGGCTACGTAAAGTTAATTGTTCACCGCGGGACTTACGCATAGCTTTGGATGCGCATACTTTTCAATTTCCAATTTAATTCAACAAAATCACAAAAAGTATAATTAGTATAAATTTAGTATTTCCCACTTTTTCTACCTTACCTGGGATTGAAAATTGGAAAAATCGGTTTGAGTAGTTATTTGATGTCGTGTTACCAACTTTCTCACAAATGCTAGGAATAACTCTCGTTCAAGCATAAAGTTGTTGAGTTTCGATTAGAGGGTGTGACGTCTGACATGCAAGCAAAAACTTCAAATCGCTATACTGAGCGAATTTCTTAAGATAATGTAATTTACAATGCCAGAAACAGAATCACATATGAATTTAAGAGGTACTTTTAGGGTACGTGCGTATCGACCTGGCGGAAGATAACAATTTTCCTGGTTATTTGCTTATCTTCTTTTATATTTGGCAGTTGCTCGATATATTGAAATGAAAATATGTTTTTGTTTTATACGCTGCTGTAAATATAGAATCACACAAATACGATTTTATTCGAATACCCTTATTATTTTTATACAATATATCAACTATAGGCTATAGTTGGTCTAGTTTTTTGTTTAGAATTAAAATCGTTTATATTTAATATAAAGTATTTTGGTAATTGAAACTTGTGTAGGTTTTGTTGTTCTGCATATTTTTTTGTTTTGCAAATTCGTTAAATTAATAGGTATTTTATTATATTTTTTTTTACTGTTTTTAATATAACATAATGTAATAATAATAATAATAATAGTAGTCTTATAATTTACTTAATAGGTTCCTTTTTTATTATTTTTGTTTGTTTGCTGCTAATATAAAATAATTGCATTTATGTAATGTTTTTATTGAATTGATTAATAATTTTAAGTGTTTTTTTATTTGTTTGCCCCTTTTAAGTTTTGAATTCACTAAAACTTAACTTAATCTAATCTAAATGTTTATACATATCTTCCAGTTGCGGTTTAAAGTAACTCTTCAATTGTGGCCGTTTTGATTTGAAAGTTGGTGTCAGCAAACCATTTTGCACTGAAAATGGATCAGGATGCAGGTAAATATCTTTAACCTGTAAAACAAAAATAAAAATAGCTTGATTAAGTGAAAAACGTTAAGTGTAATCAAGAAAAATTTAAAAAATTTTAATTTATAAGAAAATGTTTCATTAAGTTAGTCGGAAAAGTCGTAAACAATTATGAAAAAGCGAATGTCTAAGAAAAATTTGTTCTTTGAGAAATGCTCTGTTGGAACCAAAATGAAGCATGTTATTGAAAAAGTAAAATATACCAATTGAGGGAGGTTTGATTCACCATAAAATAGTCGACGAATGAAATTTTTTGTCCTTCAAGTTGGGCAGATGATTTTTGTATCTTTAAGAAGTTCCTTTCAGACATATCTCATATTGTTGATTGTAGGTGTTAATACTTTCACGTAAATTTTCTTTCAAATTCATACTTGTATAAATATGAAATATCGTTTGCAAAAAAAATGGTTACAATATCTGAATATGAAATATCATCACATTGAAATATTGTGGAGAAGATGGTCTTGAACCAAAAAATGCAAAATATGGGCTCGCAAACTCTTCTTCATACCACAATAGATAATCATAATTTAAAATAAATACAAGATTAGCAGTTTAATTATTTTTTATTACGGGTAAAAATCACAAAAGTCTTGAGCATGTCAATGACACATTTCCATAAAAATGCTCAACACTTTCTTTTTCAGAGAAACTAACTGCCGATAATTAATATCACTAAAAACTTTTCGAAAAATTGGTCCCAGTAATTTTTCAGGAAAAATAGGTCAAACAATTTTTTAGATAGCTAGTGGCAGCATTGGACAAGTCTGAGATTTATTTTGCGTCTTCTCTAATCAAATGAAGCGAACAAATTATTTTCCAAAAATTGTCTAAGAATTTTTTTATTTTTTAATGAGATTCAGGTCAACTATAGTTCAGATGATATACAATTTTGGTGCTTTATTTTTGCAGTAATTTTTTTCTTTTAAGTTAAAAACATTTAATACCCCTAAGTCGAAAACAATGAACTCTGGTCTTGTTCATGATTTATTTGCTGCCTTTTTTCATCATTCAAGCTTTTAATTTTGAAGAACTTTAATTTTTATCAAGAAAAGGGCTTGGCCATGTCAAAAATTCATTTTCGGCCTTCTGCAACCGATTGAAACAATTCATTTTTTCTCCAAAAATAAGGCTCATATTCAAATAAACTCTCGAATCCCATTTTTTGGTATACGTAAATATAGTTAAATTGCTTACCTGTTCAAAGGACTTTAATCCGCTCTTCTTTCCCCATGCTAACATATCACTCATTATCAAAATTTTAACTTGTTCATTATTGCACAGCACCGATAGCGTACCCCGTACCTGGTTATCAATTGCCCATTGCTTTAAAACATCAACATCAGGAACAATAACCGCTACAATACAACTCTGGAAATTGGGAGAAAATAAATTATTTTACATTGTTTTTCAAAAAATAAAATAAATTTATTTCAATTACCTTAAGACTTTCACCGTACACAAACACCTGATTGACATACTGACTCATTTGATAGATATTTTCAATCTTTTCTGGCACAATATATTCACCCTGACTCAATTTGAAAATGTGCTTGCGACGATCGATAATGCGTAGTGTACCATTTGGTAACCATTTGCCAATATCACCAGTATGATGCCAACCTTCGGCATCAATTGCTTCGGCAGTTCTTTCAGGATCTTTATAGTAGCTAGAAGAGAGTAGATGTTAGAGAGTATTTACATTTCAAATCATAATTAATATTATTCTATTCCTGAGAATATGCTTAAGATCTTATTATGAATTATAGATTTGTTTACATTACGAAATTTTTGAGAACAGCCTAAAACTATGCAATGCAATTGTTGAAAGTTCGCTCTTTTGCTCATCGTTTTGATGCGAGTGACTCGACATATTTTTAATTGCTTACTTTTAGGTGTTCTTGGAAAATTTAATCATTTCAAGAATTTTTTTGCAATAAAAAATTTTTTTTTTAATGTAAATTTTTTGAAATAAAAAATGAGATCACTCAAAAAAACATTAATACCTACCCATGGAATACATTTGAACCGCGTACACAAACTTCACCAGTATTTTGATTGGCATAATACTCCATTTCGGGAACGTCCACAAGCTACAGCGGTTTGGTAAAATAAATAATTTTTAATAGATGACTCCACATAATAAGTTCAAAACGTTTTTTTTTACCTTAACTGCATTACACGAAACTGGTGGCCCCACATGATTCGGCACATAATCACCCTGCACTGTCATTGTTATGGCACCAGTACATTCCGTCTGTCCATAGCCTTCAATTACCAGACAACCAAGCGCGCAGCGCATGAATGTCAATACGTTACCAGCCAAGGGAGCCGAACCGACAACCATCAGACGCAAATTGCCACCAAAGGCTGTATACATATAAAACAGATATATAAGATAACTCGCAATGTGGGCAGTTATAAAAATTCAAAAGCAAAACATAAGTCTTAATTCAAAAATCAATACAGCAGTTGGAACCAGATAATACATAAAAATCGTTTATGGCTCAAATTTTTGAAGTTGCGATCGAAGTCGTATAGAATTGAAATAAGAAATATTCGTCCAATAACTAATATCCCCTTTCCGAAAACAATCTTTTTGTCGCTACCTTTTTATGTAAAAGAAAGACCAAGCGCGGAGCAGAAAGAGCTGTGGGAAGTTTGGAGAGAAAATATATGTATCATAGAATTATTTGTACTAAATCGCTTTACTTTTTTCCCATTGTTTTTTTTTATATTATTAACTAAATATATCCTTTAAAAAATATACTTAAATTAAAATTACCCGGATTAAAATAAATGACAAAAAGGAAGTACGAAAAAACAGCTGCGTGGCAACACTGTGTATGAAAGGATCTCAACTGGTTTCTGTAAAACGTAACATAATTACAGCTTCACTACTTGGTGAGGGACTGATTAATTTCATTCAGTACCGTGTGACTAACATCAAGACAGTCATTTTTGGTAGCTCGCGAAAACCATTTGGTAATATTGGTGCCTGAGAGCCCATGAATTGTAAAAATATTGGTAAGGACAAAACGAACGGAATAAACATATTGAACTAAGTGAAATGTTTTTGAAATGATATCTCGAAAGAAGACCCTGGATACCGACCGACGTATACCCCGGCCTAGAAAACATCGCTACCAGATACCGTATACCAGATAATTCCCGCAGAGACTAGTTTGCTGAGAGCATAAAATTGCGTTTATTCACCCTTGATCCGAGGTAGTTCGTTCATTCTGATGAGAAGGAAATTTAAAGCTTCTTCGAAGAAGCGGAATTTCAGTCTCTCGGATGTACTTAGCATTATTCTTACTACTTAGCATGTTACTAGACTACAAGAGTCAATGAGTTGACTACAGTTACCTGCAAGAAAAGCTTACTAACAATGCAATGTTTCAAGCAAGGGACCGAAACGGAATTTCAAGAGAGCATTTACAACACGGTTTCCCAATCAGGCTAAGTTGAACCACAGTAAATCATTGAGAAAATTTGGCAAAATCCGTCTTTACAGATGGAGTTTTTCCAGAGTGCTCAATTTCTTTGGCTTATTTTGGTCAATAGCCAATCGGTGAACATGACAGTAGAAACCTACTATGCCTATGTTCGGCATAGTATTGACATGTCATCAGTATGGTATAATATATGCCACCTGATGCAGTCCCTAACCACAGCTGACACATAAAGTACTTCCACTGCTTTAGCTCAAAATGTTCAAATAAATATGAGATGTAGAACACGAACGGCATTATTTTGGTTCAAAGGTTGCTAGCTTATCAAATCTAAAAATTCTAGAAAATAACCTACAAAAGAAAGAAAGCAGATTGGTAGCTGTAGAACAAAAGAAGTTGAGGATACAAGTCGTTAGGGCATACAAATGTTTAAAATACAAGAGTATTAAAGAACTCAGCCTGTAAAGTAATACATAATGACACTTATTCAAAACTAAAAAAAAAACAAAAAAATCAATTGAATGACCCACCTAGATGCACCTTCTTGAACACCATTTTATCCCAACAGCCATTCCTCCGCAATATGCCCTTCGATATTTCATTCTCCTTCGCTTTCATTCCCATACTGAAAAGTGTTCGCTTAATCGCCGATGCTGAAATTTCGTTTTGTATTTTATCATAGACTCGATTAAGTAGGCGTGGTACTGCTGGCATTACAGTAGGTTTCAACATTTTTAGATCATTAGTCAGTTCCTTGATGTCGCCGGAATAGAAACCCACACAACCACCTACATAGTAGATGCCATTTTCGCAACAACGCTCGAACATGTGCGCCAGCGGTAGGAACGAAATCATAACATCACCGGCACGTATTCGATGATCTCCCATCTGTAGGATAACAGCGCATACACCGGCTACCACATTACCATGCGTCAGCATAACACCCTTTGGATTACCCGTTGTTCCCGATGTATAGCAAACAGTGCAGAGATCTTCGCTTGTTGGCGGCACCTCCGGATGATTACCTTTGGCGCCCAATTTCTCAACATCGATAAATGAAAATATCTGAATACCACGACTGCGTGCACGGTCCAGTGTTGTCTGACGTATTGGCTTAATGGCGACCATTATTTTCAATGTACGTGGTGTCTTATCAAGCAGTAAAACAGCCTTGGCATCATCTTCCACAATGACGATAGTCATCTCTGTTTGGCGTATGATAAAAGCACATGCATCTGGTCCAAGTGTATCGTACAGTGGCACCACAACTAGCGAATAGCAGTAACAACCCTGTTCGTAGAGGATCCATTCGGGACGATTTTGTGAATAGATACCGATCAGTTGTTTGGGTCGTATACCAAGCGCAATCATGCCAGAACCAAAGTTTTTGGCGCGCAAAAGCGCTTCATCATAGTTGATCCACTGAGAGCGATAGAGAGAGAGAAGAAAAGTATAAATAAAATGTATTTTAATTAAACATTTAACTCTTTGAAAAAACCATACCTGATATGGTGATGTGAGTGTTTCGCGCCAGCCCAGGCAAGGTCCATTATTGGAGGCATAGGCGCCTTCGCGAAATGTTTGATACAGGGTGCGCACGTTTTCGGTGATGTAACTGACGAATTTGCCATTTTTTGATTCTTTATAAAATTTTGAAACATGTATTTGTTCGGGACCCTAGAAAAGATGCATGAAACAGATATAGAAACAGAAAAATGAATTAAAAGATGATTTACGTTGTGCGTGTAAATGAAAAGCAACATTACTGAGGGGGCAATGGGGAATTAGGCGAAAAAGAATAAATCATTTTTGCAGAGGCTGAAGAGATTTCTGTTCATAGTTAATTGTTAGGCTCCGATATTCAAGTGATATCATTTAATTAAATATTAGTAAATGAAATATATGTTATATACATAGGTACGTAGTTGACCAAAATCGTCTATTCCGACATACACAAAAAAGCCCATATAGTATTTGGAAAATAATGACTAATGTGAAAATTTGGTTTACATATTCATGTGCAGCGACTTCGAATTAGTTCAATAAAGTAAGATGTATTTAAAAGGCCAAAACGTTAAAAACACAATGTTCACAACAGTCAAAAAGTAACAAAAAAACATGGAAATGATTCTGTTTGTATTATTCATATAATATCGAAGAACACTTTTAAGTAAAAAAACATTTTCGAAAAGTTTTAAAAATTCGATAGAAATCAAAAAGTATTGAAAACAGACTAGGCGATCGAATTTGGTTTTAAACTCCTTAGTAGTAACAACTTGTAAGGGTGTTATTTTTGGTTTTGTCAAAAATGAAATACCCTACACCGCGTTCACATTGAATGTGCACTTAAGTCTTAAATTTTTATAAAGGGTGTAGCTCTTCCACCTCGCTACGTGCTGACTGGTTTGACTAAGCGTACTCACATTGAATTTGGCAAAATTTACTTAAATAGCTCACTGTGCAGCGTTTTGAGCTAATGCTTACATGGGAGCCACGCCCTCATTTCGCAATACCCCAACCTTTTGCTTAATGTCAGACGAAAACATTTCTCGTAATCGTGTAAAATATATTAATTAAATAAAAGTTCTCGCTTGCATGAAAAGTGCTACGCCCTCTAGTGGAAATTCGCCAACTTCTGTTCAAAGATTGTGTAAGTTTTTCCTAGTATTTTTGAGCATTTTGGTTACACTACATCAAATAACTCTCTCAATATAGCGTTTAAAATGTTTTACTTGTGTGGCCGGGTAGGCGTGTCTGTAGTGATTTCCGTAGACATACACACAGGCAGAAGTATATGGCTAAACTGACCCAGAATATATGTATATATGTATTTTTCTATACCTCCCACGCCCACTTTTATGAGTTGCAAACGGAATGAGAAATTTAATGTATCCTGAGTGTAGGTTATAAAGAGAAGGAGGCATTATTTTTCAAAATCAGCTCTATTTCCTAGGAGTTATGACTTAGCAAATAATAAGTTACCGTTTTGCTGATTAGTCAGAAATAGATTATATGTAGAAGTTTAGTATTAAGATAACTTAGAAGCCAAAAAAGGAAAGTCGATTCACCGAAAAAAGTAAGCCTGGAATACTGAATTATAGTAGTTGTAGAACAGATAAAAATATCGATTTCTGATCCAAAACGCATTTGTAGGTACGATAAAATCTGACCCATCTTCTCAAGATTTCAAAATTTGCAATAAAAACGGCATTTTTTGAGTAAAAATAATTATTTTGACGAAAATAATATAAAACACTACTGGGTTTTATTAAATATTTTTATTTGAATATCGGTCTCTTTAAGCGATCGGTATTGTAACACAGGTGCACCGGCAACACTCGATTTTTAATAGTTTAGTTTTCCAATCAATCAAATAATACTTTCAGACGGTATAAAACTGTCGCAAAATAATATAGCTGACTTTCGCATTATTAGGAGCTATAAATCTTTATTTATTCAGCATTTTTACTAATGCATTCTCGTTTAATTTTTTACTGTTTCACAGTTTCTGTTTCAATAGATACGACATACGATTTCAACATGATGCAATAGCAAATTAATTTCGGTAAATATCACTATGTCCTGAGTTGTTTAGAGAGGATTTTGGTATACAAATGATTTGGTTGAGTCAAATAAATATTTAGTAAACTTATTTGAATTTCATTGTGCTTCATCTTAACCCTTTGATCCCCAAATTATTTCTAGCTGGAGCAAAAATATGAACTAGGTATTTTAAGCTATTTTGGGTTCAAAATAAGATAAATTTCAAGTTTTACGAAATTTGGACCAATGGAACTGTTTTTACAGTAGGTTGAATATACACAAAATTGGGTACCAAAATCTTCAAAAGACTTTATATTTTAATAAAATAAGCTTAATTGCATTATATATCAATACCGTTATAAGAATAAGTGCATTAATTATAGTATTAAATATAGCTCAAACAAATAAATAAACACATTTGGAAAACCTAACCATAAGCAAAAATTTCTCTGTAATTAAAGCCACTAACAGTTTCCCCCCGATATCTTCGTAACGATTGATAAACGTAATCTAAAACATAGGAATAAAATGAGAATAAAACAAAGAAACAAAAAAAGTCATTGTACATTAGATCCCTCGAAAAAAAAACTTAGTTACAGATGTTCAAAGTTAGAAAACTTATACTCAACATTGGGGATGAAAGGGTTAACAAAAATATTATATAATTCTTAACACATTTAACTAAAATATTATTTCTTATATGCCTAATATGGATGGTAATACAGGTACATACATATTTAATGTATTGCAAATACGGTGTTGAAAAATATCGATAAAATCGAAAAATTTCGATGGTTTGTTTTTGAAAAAAATTAATTTGAATAAATTTAAATGTTTGTGGCAAAGAATTATTTTAGTTACTCCCAATTGTTAATTTGGATTTTATTAACAAATGAATGTTAAACAACAAAGGTTTATTTTTTATCGAAACAAAATATGATTTGATAGTTACACTACTCTACAAATTTACAAAAACTTTCACCACAACGAATGGCGATAACATTAGAATCCAAATATCGTAATGTTTTTTTTCGATTGTCCCCAATTTGTGCAAAGATAACTCTTGAATTTTTGTACCACGACATTGATACATCGCATAGTGCCATTATTGTGCAAGAGTTTTTAGCCAAAAAATCAACGAATATTATCGAACAAGCTCCATATTCACCTCATGTGGCCCTGTCTGACTTTTTCCTATGCCCGAAGCGACTTCAAGGAAAGCGCTTTGCGTCGATTAAAGCCGTAGAAGCAAATTCGCGGAGAGCTATGCTTCAATCATCTTATGAAAAATGTGTGGAAGTCGACAAAATAAATTTGGTTGAACAAATAATTTCATAACAATTCCGGATACCTTTTACACCGAATGTATATTAAGTGTTTTCTTGTACTTGTACTGACTCCAATGAAAGTTTTTGAAAATCTACTTTTTTCTTTGCATTAAACTATTAATTTAATATCCAACATTCTCGACATAAGGGCTCTGCGCGCGGTCACTCCGAGGCTGTGGTCAAATAATTTTGACTTAATCAATGTTGTTTTATTTGATTTACATAATTGGACTGAATTCACTTTTAAAATAAGTAAAAGCGATCATAAAAATTCCAATTTAATTGAATTGGCAATAAATTTACCAAACACTTGCGTTTATTTGAAACAAGTGCTAATTTTATATCGTTATGCACACACAAAAATAAAAAATATTTGTTTACGAGAATTTCCAATTTTCAGCACAGTTCAATTAGGTTTTTTTTTTTTTAATCGAAACAAACTCATAATAAAAATATCAAAACAATTTTGTTTTTAGCACAATTTTTATAAAAAAAACGATCAAAAGAAAAACAAATTGAAATGCCAATAGTTTGCTTGATTACTTAAATGTATTTTTATTTATTTTTTAAAAATATTCCATAAATTAGCAATCGCTGATGGATAAAAATCGATTTATCTTGTTTTCTTTATTTGAACTCAAATAAAATCAAGTGGTTTCTTCAATTAAAAACAAAAAAGGAAATGGAAATTTTTGTTTATTTAAATTTTTCCCACACACTGTATATCACGTGAAATATTTTGCAGTGTTACAAACGAAATATTGTTAGCGTTATTTGGTTGTTTGAAATTAAGTTAAGCGAATAAATCACATTATAAAAATAAAAATTAATAATTGATTTGCTATGTCGACATATTGCCATGTAAACAATTAAATGGAAGCGCAAATCAGTTTAAATTGTATATTTTACAAACAATGTTTCCGTGAATTTAAAAATACAATTGTTGCTAAATTTTCAAGAAAATATTTTTCAACTAAAAATATTAACTAGAAGTTAATAGTATTGAACGCTTGGTAATATTTCTAATTAGTACTTATAATAAAAAAAAAACTAAGCTACTACAGCTGTAAGCCTTCTTAGCTAGTTAGCTTGAAGCTTTGAGTCAAGTAAAAAGCTTATTAAAAAATATATAATGAAAATGAAAATATTATGCTTTCTTATTGTTGTACCCTGCACTCAGGGTATATTCACATTGCCATTCCGTTTGTATTACAAATTTTGTAATGCATAGAAGGGGGCAGTATATATATATCGTGATCAGCATTACCACATGAGTTCATTTATCAATGTCCGTCTGCCTGTCTGTTTGTCTGTGAGTGTTTCTGTTGAAATCTCGATTACGGAAGACCAAGCAAGATAATTGAAAGAAATTCCGTACACTTGGAAACAAGAATCTTAGTATTGGCGATATCGGTAAATGGACATGCCTACCATTCATTCAAATGAAACATTTAAAACGATATATTATAGAAGATATTCGATGTAGTGTAACCAAATTTCAAATTAACAAGCTCGGAACAAGAAGTTGGTGCATTTCGACAAGAGCCTATACCTACACACGAAAAAACTTTAGAATACGATACTGAAAAATTTTCATACAAATACAAAAAATAGTTCGGTCTCGTATCAAAAAAAAAAATTGCCGGATTTTCGCAAGAGGGCGTGCCACCTCGCATACAAGCAAAGCTTAAAAACGTTATGCTGCAAGAATTATTGAAGGTAATGGGACCAAGTTTAACACGATCAGTAGGAATGATACAAGAAATGGTTTGGTCTAGCATCAAACAAAAAGTTGGCGAATTTCGAAAAGACGGCGGAGTGTCTCCCTCAAGTTGAACTCAATATACCTTTGTCTAGCGCTATAGAAAATTAAAAATTTTAAGCAGTTTTTCCCATAATACTTAATAATTTCTAAAATTTTTTTTTTCAAACAACTTTTTTGTCTATATTTTAAAAATTAATGGTTTTATTTGAATGGTTTTAAAAAATAACAGTCTAAAGAAGAATTTGATTTGAGCCGAAATGATTTATAGTAATCCGCAAGAAAAAAAAAATTAGCAAAATTAGACAACTCAAGATCCAACTTCCTTGGTTTTGGCATAAAATGTGCCATGTGGGGTAAAATTTGAGAAGCTTAGCAGGTTAAAATTGTTTAAGCATTAATACATTTTTTATATTTTATTTCAATCAACCGTAAATTTTCAAGTAGCAACGAAACAAAAAAAAAAATATTTCAATGCTCCGCTACGACGAAAGTGAAACCTTTTGTTCCACTGCAACGTGAGTGTTTCGTATGTGGACATGATATTTTGGTAAGAAGTGAAGTAGGACCTCTATTGTATGTAGAGGTGATTAACACTTTTAAACAACATTCTCAGTTCTTAATATTCTGAAAACTAATAAATCAATCTTTCATATAAGCCTAATAAAAAAAAAATATATAAAATAAGTTTTTTTTTTCAAAAAATGAAAAAAAAAAACATTTTTAAATTGCAAAATTTTTCTAAAAAAAAAGTTTTTTTAAGCAACACAATTTAAGGTTAAGATCATGAAAAAATCTATTAGAATACTCATTACAATTCTTAATTTACAAATGAAATAAATTCAAGTACTAAATTTTAAAAAAAGATATTCCTAGAAAATTAGCAATTTTGCACCTCTGTATTTTAAGAACTAATAATGTTGGAGCAAAATCCTCCCGGAACTAAATCGATTTACTACAAGTAAACAAAATTTGAAAACGATCGAAGCATAAAAAATTTACACCTCTCAATACAGTGTGATAAGTAGAAGGAAGGCCGCCGTGAAGACAGTGTTGGATACATTGGAGGATGTTAGTCCCACTTACCTTCACTGACCACTAGCCAAGTATTCAATAAAATTAATAAGTTTTATTGTCGTACTTTGATATGTACTGCCTTAGTTTTCACTAGCCATATTGCTTTTGCATTAAGATTTCATTGCATATCTATAGGCTTAACGGTAACTAGTTTGGCCTAAAACTAGTTAGGCCGGTAACATATATAAATTGACAAATAACAAAAATGCCTAAGTTCTATTGTTGCTATGCAAAATAAAATAAATTTCATTCAACAACTTTCTTCGTTTTGCCTGCATATCAGACATTTTTTTTATAAAATCTTCATTTTGTTAGCATAAAAATTGGAATTGAGTATGGTTACAGAAAGTTTTACAGGCGGTCAAAACGTGATAAGCTTTCTTTTTTTTTGACAATTTAAGGTAATATGACTTAGTTATATTTACATTTATTGATGTTTATTACAAAGAAATAGAAATTTACTACTTGTAAAATATCGGCGTAATTTTGTAGTAACAAAAAAATGAATAAATTTTGAAAAAAAAACTCTACCAACTGCAAAAAGTCGGAGTGAATTCGGTGAACTAAAAACAAAAAAAAAAAAACAATTTTCCAAAAAACATGTGTGCGATTTATCACGTTTTGCCTGCGTTTTTATCGAAATTTCAAGTATGAAATAGGAACCAACTGTATGAATTACACGTACAAAGTGAAACAGGAAAAGGTGGTACTAAAATGAGCTACATTTAAACTAAAAGTTTTCACAATGAACTGAACAAAATGTGCTGTTTTTCAATGCTTTTGATTAAAGTCTTACAACAACATTTTGCCTACCCTGCGATTTAAATCCTGACGAGGATCATATTTTATCTAAAATTAATAAAAAAATATAAAACAAAAAAAAATTGTGTAAGTAAAGTTAAATAAAATAATTGCGATTTGATGAAAAATCAATTGCAATCAGTGAAATTAAAATTAATAATGAAATTAAATGCATAAAAATATGTTATAATAATAAACTTTTTTAAGACGAAGATATTTTACCTTTAAGGTGTCACTTTGATCTGACATTTCAATGGGAGGGCGTATTGTTGTTATTTGTCCGCAGCACGACATTTTGTAATAGAATTTTTTAGATTTTATTGTGAGTAAAAAAAATGTTGTAAAAATATTTAATTCAGCTTTTTTAATATTTACAAATGCAGCCAATTCTTGTTAATTTTTGTTTTTAAATTTTTTATATGCACATATTTTAACTTTATTTGTGGAGTATTTCTTTGCTTTGTTTTTTTTTTGTAGAATTTTTAAAATTTTTTTAATTCTTAAAATTTTAAATGTGAAAATTCATTATCAATGCTAAAACGTAGTGCATCCAAAATTAAAATTAAAAGAAAAATAAAAAAAAAAAATTATAAAGTATTTAGCACATCACTTTGGCATTTCCATGCCGACGTCAGCAATTTGTTTTTTCGCGCACCATTCCTCACATAATTTTTTTAAGTTGTCATCGATGCTGACTTGCCAAGCATAATATAGAATTTTATATTTTATTTTTTTTTACTTCCCGAAATTAATATTTTCTTAAAAACTCAAGAGTGTTACTGTGTCTTCCCCCCATAATTGTTGTTTTGTTTTTTTAAGTTAAAATATCATAAAAGTGTCACATGGGATTTTCAAGGTGATTGTCATGGATAGTGATGAACGCAAAAATGTTCATTCGAAACACATTAAAAATACAATAAAATATTTATGTTTATTTTTATATGAAATTTAGTTATTTACAAAAGAATAAAAAATTATATTTTGGCAGACATAAAAGTGTAATGAAACTAACCATTGGAGAATGTGAATGGGAATATTGTTGCGATAATTTTTCATTATCATATTCGTCATCATCAATCCCTACCCTCAGCGATTAATTAAGGAGTTTGGTTCTGTATATGCAGCCACATTAGTCGTGCACGTCAACGGTGGTCTTACCAGAAATAACACTTACTGAAAGGGGCGCGAACCACCCAGAAGCCTTAGTGAAGTTGAGAATGGAAGTGAGCTCCAAATCGGGTAGTTCTTCAAAATCAACAAAGAACGCATAAAGAATTTGGTTCGCTTCCTCAGTAGCCCCGGGCATTCTTTGTCTCTACAACTCCTGCAGAAAACTCTGAAAGGGGCATCACATCAGGCAGACGTAGAGCCAATAACACCTGTTCTTAACTCTCCTCACTGAATCTTAAGAGAGTTTGTGTACTTCCTAAGTTCAGTTTAGGCCACGTGTTTCGAGACGTTCTGCATCCGGCGGTGAGGTTCCACCTTCTGTTATTTTGTTTCTTAGTTATGCCCTGTATCCTAAAGTGTAGTTTCGCCAGCGGTATCCTAGGACCCGTGACTTAAAGGCAGCACTTGTTGATTCGCTGGTTGCTCTGATCCTATTTTGGCACATTCGTCAGTATTTCAATTCCGGAAATACCCTTATGACCGAAAACCCAGCAGAGCTCTATATTATGCTTTCGGATTGAACGTAGTGACTCCCTGCAGTGTTCTACATCTAGACTCGGTATTCCATCCACGTTCCTCTTCCATGATAGCTTAGAATTCAGAAAAACTCCGAGATATTTCACTTGCTTACACATTGGTAAGAGCCAGTATGGTACCATTTAAAATTGGCAATTTAAGCACTCATAAGTATTATTATATTTCCTTGAAAACACAATGAGTTCGGTCTTGCTTAGATTAACTCCGAGTCCATTACGATTTGCCCAATCTAGCAGTTTCCCTAATGCTGACCGTAGAAATAAACTTTCTCTTTGTCAGGATGACGACGCCATCCACGTAGGCAACCACCTTGATCTTCGATCTTTCCAGTGGGCATAAAACTTCGTTTATAACAAGGT
This sequence comes from Tricholauxania praeusta, assembly GCA_949775025.1. Taxonomy (NCBI): domain Eukaryota; kingdom Metazoa; phylum Arthropoda; class Insecta; order Diptera; family Lauxaniidae; genus Tricholauxania; species Tricholauxania praeusta. Next base: position 59,216,629 of record OX459028.1, on the reverse strand, counting down.
TCCAAAGGAGTGGTGAAATAACACCGCCCTGTAGAGTACCTCTCATAACTGCCTTCCTGCTCATTGATGTCCCCAGGGTGGAATTAATAACCCTGTGACTCAACATATTATTAATCCACATAGTTATTTTATTATTTACCCCCATGCGCTCCAGAAATGCACCTAGACCAAATTATTTTGTATGTAAACCAGTTTCAATGTAGCTAAAAACCTCATGTCACCCAGAGTCAACAGACCCACCTTACAAGTAGGCGTGTTGCACCTTACTGAAGTTGTGCTCATTTAGAGAGCTCTTCTTTTTCAGACCTACCAAATCCCCATCAACTAAGATGGGTAAGGACTTTTGAAGCATTGCCGCTCTCGCGCCATACTGAAGTTGTGCTCATTTAGAGTGCTCTCCTTTTGCAGACCTACCGAATCCCCATCAACTAAGATGGGTAAGGACTTTTGTAGCATTGCCGCTCTCGCGAATTTGAATTATTGCATGGCTGCTACAATTTTTAATTCACTTGTTAGCTCTTTTAAACTGCCACAACTGTTGCTTGAATAAAAATAGTTTTTTGGTAATTAATTGTCACACCCCGTAGTTTGTTTTTTTTTTGTTTTAATAGAGAACTTTTTTGCACAGCTTACCCTATGAGGAAATATTTTAATTTCCTAGGAATGTAGAAAATACAAAAGAAGAACGCTTTTTTGCGCTAGACAACTGAATGTTTCGAAATGGACACAAAACATATACAATTTTATTTTGTTTTTTTTTTGTTCGAAATTTTATGCAAAAATAAATATTTATTTTCATCAACTAGATTTGTCGAGTTTTACACAAATAAAATTATATGGCACTACTCTCAGATAAATGTGATTTTTTGTTTTTTTCTTTTTTTTTAGTTTTTTTTTTTTTTAAGATTAACATAACAAATTAAATTTATTCATTCATTTATCAAAAAGCATTAAACTGTTTATTTTTTGCTTAACAAAAAAAAAAACAAAAAAGAGATCTGTTGTTAATATCCTCAGGCAATTTAGCTGAGTGTGGTAGATAAAATTGGTGGTTGCCGTAAAAATTGAGCAACAATGTTTTAGAAAGAAAAAATCGTACGAATTTATAAAAATTTTAAAAAAAAAATCTTGAGAATTTGTAAATTATTGTCGCGCGTTTTAATTCACTTTAATTAATTTTTTGCTATTTTGAATTTTTGCTATTTTGTGTATTATTTGTTTTAAATTTTCCACATTTGTATTCATGGTAAGTTCAAATACTTAACGTTTAAAGTGAGTCAACTTTTTGACCACAAACTTTGATAAAAGTTTCTTGAGAGCCTTCAATATTTTTGTAAAAAAGTTCATTCCATATGGCTTAGAAATTGGCCATTCTTTAAATAACTGCACACTTTGTTTTTTTTTTTTGAACATTACTATAGGCAATGGAATAAAAAAAAAAAACTTAAAATAAAAAAAAAAAATAATGTTTAAACAAATTTGCTTTAAGTTTTTAATTTTTCTTTAAAAATTAAAGCATTTTTCATACTAAACAATTTGCAGAGGTCAAAAAAAAAAAAAAAAAAAAACTAAGTGTTTTTGTGTTTTACTTTTTTGAATATTATATGCAGCAATGTTACAGTGTCGCTTTCTAATGGTCGCACCCAAAAAAATCCCCAATTTATTTGATATTTCTTTTGTTACTCGATGCGATGTAACATTTTTTTGTAGAGCTGTGTAATATTTTTTTCAATAAATTTTTTTTTCTGGCTTCCAAATGCTTTATTTAATTATTGTTCATTGTTATAAATAAATTTTCTAAATTTTCTAATTTTTTGTATTTTGTTTTTCATAAAAAACTATCACCGACAATTTTTGACACATGCTCTTGAAAAGTTATAAATAATGCAATAAATTACACTTAACGCACGTGTGAGTTCCTTAAAAATGTTCCTTTTTAAATAATTTTGTTGTTGAAAGAACAACTAATGCATATATCATATAATATGAAGTATATTGTAAAAAATTTAAAATATTTATACTTAAAATTATTAGCTATTCGTTACACTAGTGTGCAAATTTAATGATATTTTTTGACCTATCACATTTGATAGTTATTTCTTCGGTACAATTGCAAGTGACTTCGAAAATGTAGTCAAAAACTTAGAAAGAGTTTACGAAATATTGCGTTTTCGTATTTTTTATTATGAAAAATTATTGTTTTTATTTAACTGCGAGTACATTCAGTTCTATTAATTCATTCAAAAAGTTTTCTACATACTTATATTAAATTAAAGATTATTAAATTTCGTATTATTCTTCACGTAACATTCCTCATAAGATAATTGGTTTAAATACCATTTATGCATTTTTCCACGTTATTTTGTAATTTTTAATAAAGCTTTTTAGTAAACACTTATGTGTCAGATTATTAAAAAATTTAAGTAGTGCCGCTTAGGGTTAAGTTTCTTTACAAAACAGCTGATCCAGTTGACGTCAAACAAAAAGATATCAGCTCATGTTAAAAACAAATCTAACTTCAGCAAAAGCGCGATAATGGTAGTTTGAAAACTATTTTCAAAAACAAGATAAATAAGACAGACACGCGATGTTTTTTGACGCCAGTGTGAAAGCCTTTTTAGGTTTGATTTACTCAGTTTTTATGTGTGTAGCAAAACTTTCTCAAAAGTCATCAAACATATAATTTAATGTTTTCGACTTTCACAATTCTAGTAAAATCCCTCTGTTTCTAGCTTGTTTCCATAGAAACGACTTCAAGGTCTGCACAATTTTTCAGTCATGTTAATTGTAATTGATAAAATTTAGCAATATGGTCATTGATACATATGATTCATTCATTTAAACAGCATGCGCTAGTGGAATTTGGGGTCACTGATTAGATCATAGGGTTTGCCAAATTATATCAATCAAACCGATAACGTTATGTCAACGAAATATTATCTCTCATCAAATAGTATTCAGAAAAACTCTACTTTAATGTCAAGAATCAAAAAATGTTCTACTTTTGCAAACGTAATGCAAACAGTTCCGATTTATCCATCGATAGATCTCAATCTTTCATTAAATTCAGTTGACCTAGATGAATTATGGAGCAGGTTTTTTCTTTAGCAATGTCTTGAAAACTGTTCTACTCTCGTAATTTTTGACTTATTTTTTTGAATTCATTTTATGGGTCAAAAATGTCGACAACACTACATAGCATGACAACTTTACACTCTGAATGCAATTGGTGTTCTTCTTTTCCCATATGATGTTATTTTAAGACTTCACCCAATTTACTATTTTTAATATGACAATTAGTTTTTCCACCGCGACCATGCGGTGCATTCACCCGCAAATTAATTAACCCTTAGCGGCACCACTTCATTTTTGTAACAGTCCGGCACATTGGGGTCTTTCACGACCCCACGTTGAAAAAAAATTGTAGAAAAGCGTATTTCCAATTGTGAACTTCATTACTGTGAACGATTGTTGAAATGACTCTCCTTTATGAAATTTATTGACTAAAACGGTTATTTTTCAAAAATTTTTTGTGCTACTTGAGACTAAAATTGGGTATACTCGAAAAATAGCATTTTTTAGAAAAAAATTCACAATTTTTTTAGAAGCCAATATTTTTACCTAAAAATTTGGGATTGCACTCACGATATACTATATTTTATTGAAAAAATTACCTCATGCAGATTTGTTTCAAAAACTATATTTATTCTGACAAAAAACTCTCTTGGAAATTTGACATTTTTATTATTGTAAATTTTACATTTTTAACGAGAAAATGAGCAAATTGAATATAAATTTAATACAAATTTGCTCATTTTTAGTGTATAAATAAATTAAAGAATTAAAAAAATTTTAAATTTAATGTTCACTGCATTCAATGCACTGTAAAATGCGATGATCCTCACATATTGGTCTTCTGCAGCAGCTACACCCGTATAATGATTTCTTATCTTTTTTTCGGTCACACAGCACGCAATGGGTTACCAATGATTTCACAAAATAATATTTACATATTTCACAGGTTACCTCTTTCCTTTTCTCATTGTTAAAAAACAGTTTTAAAAAAAAATTAAAAATTTATTAATCGACGTTGCGGCACAAGTGGGGTCTCTGACGACCCCAAAGAACTTTCAACGACTGTCAGCTGTGCATTGAAGAACGAATGGCCTTTAAATGAGTGTGGAGGGATAGTTAAGATAATAAACGAATTTTTGGTTGCGCCATCTGTACCATTTTCGAAAATTTTTACTTCGAAAACTGACTTCAAAAGTGCCGTGGGGTCGTTCACGACCCCATGGTGCCGCTAAGGGTTAAAACACAAAAACATTCAATTTTTGAAATACTTTGATACGTGGTATGTAAACTATTACAACAACAAAGACGTTTACACAGACAGCAGCAACACTCGCGAATGATAGAGAATAAATTTTTAATATCTCTAATAAAAAATTTTTATTTTAACAATTTATGCGCTGCCCAGTTTTACGTAATAAATATATAAAAATCTTTAGTTAAATTCTCACTTAAAATAATTAAAAAATTTCTTTATTTCAAGTAATTATTTTTTTATGGTTATTAAACTGCATTGATTTATCAAATTGACTTTATTAAAGTGTAAATATTTTTATTCAAATTTAAAAATTTTGCGCGTTATTCAGGTGAGTCATGCCTCTAATTTAATTGGGTTTCTTTTTCCGAGCACTAAAAATTTTTTTTATTTTATTTTACTTAATTCGCGACACGGCGGCGGTTGAATTCGTACTGAATAGAAAAATTTTGTTGTTGAAAAAATGCTGAAATCGCCTATGTAGTCGGAAGATTCTTTTTGAAAACTAAAAACACCAACGAGACACAAGAAAAAGTATCTTTTATTTTGCACGGACATGTATTAGAGAACATCTTTGCGAACGCGGTGAAGAATTTTTTGTTTTTTGTGTAAAGAACAAAAATTTGGTGGTACAATTTATGTTGTTTTCAGTAGGTTGTAGCTATGACAGTGACAGTGTGCGGGGTCCATTTGATCGATTGAAGCTAGACGCTATTTTTGCAAAGAGAAGATAAGTATATGGGCGAGCACTGTCGCGAAGGTTGTATTAATAATTTTAATCTATGGCTTTGCAGAATTTAATTAATGTTTCCATTGCATTTTTTAGTTGTTCAACTTTCATTGTTCTTCCAACGCATTATATATTTTATGTTTTTCTTGATATATTAAATCTTTCTAACTATATAAGTTTAGTTTAAGTTAAATAAAAAGCTTAAATCACGTTATTATGCCACTTCCACCTCATACAGTCTATTATGACATATTGTGGACTTAAAGTACTCCCCATGCTTAGAGTTCCCGATAAAAAAAAGAATAATGTCATTCGCATATTTTTGACGAATTACGTTTCCCTCTGAAGATACAAGCCTGATATGACAAATTCTGCACTTTACTGGACCACAACATTAGTATGTATGTATGTAATGTGCGTATTTTCTATTTCTTCGTAATAAGCCCAGCGTGTTTCACTCTGTAATAGTCCCATGCGTATCATCTTGTCAGGGGAGATCACATCTATACTTTTCGTCTTATTCTACATATATTTTATATTAAATTCTATTCTCAGGGTAAGTGACGATCCTCATAACCTACTTCCTGTATATCGGTCATTATTTTACAAACCGCACACCAACTTAGACGTGACATTTTAGAATCACCCAAATTTTTTTTTCAGCTTATAAACCTAAGGGAAAAATATCAAAATGATATTTTTTCAAATTAATTCTAGTTGGGAGAACAGGATGTTAGAACTACTCAATTAATTCAATTTTTATTATTTTTAATTTCTTGACAGTAAAATATATATATTTTTAAATCACTTAGAAAGCTAACGCTATAAAATATTAAATAAAAAGAAACCGACATTGATACGATTAGTAAAACTGAAGATAATAGACTTCAAGCATGAGAGGATAAGAGAAAATTCAGCAAATTTTCGAAAATTCATGTGTGGACATTTTCGAAAAAAAATTTTTTTTCAGCGAAATCTTGATATGCGTGTCTACTGAATTTGTTGTAAGATGGGGAAAAAAAAATTTATCATATTTGTAGAGGTCGATTGACCCATATGCAATTGGTGTCATGCTATATACACTTACGGTCAAAAAAAACGCCGATTTGAATTTTGCAAGAAAATTTAAAATTTGCTGCGTAAAATAATATTTAATCTTGTTTATCTACTTTAAGGTTGTTAGATACGTTTCCCAAGGACAAGTTTTGAGCATTTTCAGAACTCTCCACTTAAAAATAATAAATTCTAGGAACTTATTCCAATTAAATACATAAGTGGTGGTTTTTTAATCAAAAATTAAATTTCATTTATATGAAAAATATATAGTTTTTTTACAAAAATTTGATCGTAACAAGTAAGTTCTATTATTTTTGTATATTACTCCAATGATTTTTTTGAGTTTTTGCATTTTAGTGGACCGTGGAAAGCATTTTACGACAGAGTAAAGTAAAATTATTAAAAATTCCATTTTGCAAGGTAAAATTTTTAAGGAAATTTAAAATTTTATTGGATGTTCTATGAAAATGGTTTCGAATACGATAAAATACAGAAATAAACGAAAAACACGAGGCCGAATGCCTTCCATGTACCTCCTGGACGTGAATTGTGGCCATTTTAAGTACCCGTGCGCAAAATCCCATCTCTTTGTGATATGCATTTCTTAAACAGTGGAAGTGGTTGTGGATTCTGGGCACTCAAATTGGTTTCCCTGAGTTTTCTTTTAACGTTTTCTACACTCGCTGCTATATTAAGCACTTTCTTTATTTTCGCAGCAGGTAAAAACTGACTATGTATCGAAAGCCGTATCGAACAATTCACGTCCAGGAGGTACATGGAAGGCATTCGGCCTCGTGTTTTTCGTTTATTTCTGTATTTTATCGTATTCGAAACCATTTTCATAGAACATCCAATAAAATTTTAAATTTCCTTAAAAATTTTACCTTGCAAAATGGAATTTTTAATAATTTTACTTTACTCTGTCGTAAAATGCTTTCCACGGTCCACTAAAATGCAAAAACTCAAAAAAATCATTGGAGTAATATACAAAAATAATAGAACTTACTTGTTACGATCAAATTTTTGTAAAAAAACTATATATTTTTCATATAAATGAAATTTAATTTTTGATTAAAAAACCACCACTTATGTATTTAATTGGAATAAGTTCCTAGAATTTATTATTTTTAAGTGGAGAGTTCTGAAAATGCTCAAAACTTGTCCTTGGGAAACGTATCTAACAACCTTAAAGTAGATAAACAAGATTAAATATTATTTTACGCAGCAAATTTTAAATTTTCTTGCAAAATTCAAATCGGCGTTTTTTTTGACCGTAAGTGTAAGTGATTGGGAAATCTGTGACTTTTTGAATATACAGTGTCGGCCAAAACTTAAGCACCCCCTTAGTAAATTTTTTTCATGATTTTTTTTATGAAAACTACGTTCTTAAAACATATTACGTATTTATTTTATTTATTTATACCTTTATTATTGACAAGCAAAAATTAAAAAAAATCTGCGTCTCATAAATAAAAAGTCAACATCGAAGGAACATTTTAAACCCAAAACCTTAACGGACAAAACTAAAGCACCCCCATTTTTATGGTAAATAAAATCTTTTAAAATTAGTACTTAGTTGCGAACCCTTTATTCTTGACGACTCGCGCACCTCTTTAAGGCATAGAAAAAATTAAATTATTAATGATATCCTGCGATATCCTTCCCCAGGATATTTTTAAGGACTGAATGGATCTTCCGTGGTTTCGCAATTTTTTCTGATGATATTCATGTTGAAAATATCCCACAAGGTCTCAAAAGGATTCAGGTCGAGGCAGGCCAACCAAAAACTTCTACCCTATTGCTCTGGAGCCAGCCTTTACAAGCATTAGAGACATATTTGAATCATTGTCTAGATGCAACCTTCATTCAATATCAAATATATCTTGAGTTGAAATAAAAGTGGGCGGAACTGAAAAAGTGGGCGTGTCACTTTTCAACTGCTAAAAATTTTGATTCTATATATCTCAAAATTGGCACAAACGATTTTCATAAAAGTCTTGGAGATGATGCTGCTGAAAGCTGTCATCAATACAGCTTAGCCTCTTTATTGAAAAAACTCATTGAAGGGCGTGGCACCGCCCACAATATTTATTAACGTTATATTAAGAGAACGAACAACGTAATCGTGATGAAATTTAATGAGGTAGATATACTTGCTGCAAGGTCTTTTATTACAAAAATTTGGTACAATAGTACCTGGGGGCGTGGCACCTCCCATATAAGCAAAAACTGTTTATTGTTATAAATAGTGTACTAAGAGAGTAATCTTCATAAAATTTGGTGTTTAGATGTCAGTTACTATAGGCTTTAAAAATAAATTAATTTTGACAGAATTGCATCAGTGGGCGTGGCACCTCCCATATTAACATAAATTTGTAAGCGCTGTTTTAAGTAAACTATTGCAGCAATTGCTATGAAATTTAATGAAAGTGGTTGAGTTGCTATAGAGTATATCTGAATCAAAAGTGGCTGAAATAGCACCAGTGGGCGTGGCACCTCCCATACAAATAAAATACGGTAAGTGGCATATTTATCGAAATAAGTGAGCAATCATACTAAAATTTGGTGTTAGGGGTTTGCTTATGAAAAGCTATTTCTGGATCAAAACCGGGCTGGATTGTACCAGTGGGTGTGTCACCGCCCTAAATTTTAAATTAAACTGCAGCATATATCGCAAACTATACAAGCTATTGTGCTGAAATTTAATATGAGGATGTCGATCACAAATATAATTTGTTGAACCAAAAGTGGGCGGAATTGGAGAAGTGGGCGTGGCATATTTCAAATTTTTCATTTTAATTCGATTTTTTAAACATTTTCCATATTCTTTCGACTTTTTCAACCCTTTAACTTTTTCCAATATATTCTATATGTATTTGTTCGACTTTTTCAATCTCTTTCAACATTCTTCATAAGTTTCTTTATTTTTTCGACTTTTTCATCAATTTTGAATAGTTTCATATTTTTTCAACCTCTTTCATTTTTTTAGAGTTTTTCAACCTCTCTCAACTTTTTTCAACATTTTGCATATACTTACGACTTTTCAACATTTTTCAACCTCTGTCAACCTTTCTAACATTTCACATTTTTTTCGACTTATTCAACCTCTTCAACGTCTTCTTAACATTTGATGAAAAGGTACTTTCAGTGCAGTGTAGGGTATGTGAGTTTCGGCCTGGCCGAAAATAACACCTTAACTTGTTTCTATTTATTTCGGTATTTTTTCGACTGAAATCGACTTTTTTAAGTTTTTCCATACCTTCCGACGTTTTCTTATACTTTTTTCTATTACATTGACTTTTCGATGTTTTTTGAAAGTCTTCGCCTCATATCGATTTTTTTGGCGTTTTCGATACAACTTGATATTTTTTCCATTTTTTAGACGTTCCTCCAATTATTAGTAATTCTTGAAATTTTTGGTCACATTTACGTTAGTTTGGAATAAAAAAAAAATACCGACATCTGATAATATAATTGCGAAAATTTTTTTGAAAATATTTACTTATGTTTTTGAAACATTTGTTTTTTAAAATTTTATTATAATTTTTAGAGTGTATTATCTCCTATAACTCAACCCTAAATGAGACAAGGTGGTCTATTTTTGACATTACTAACCGATGACGGCTTCATTTGCTCAAAAATGTAATTCGTCTCTTTTGTGCTAAATTTCTTTACAATATTTTCTTAATTTTGTTATTGTTTTCTTGAAACAAAAAAAAATGTACGCTAATATTTTGATGTAGTGAGAATGATGCTCATAGTAGCGAGAATATTGAGTACGTGAGATTCCTCAGCGGTATCGTTAGCTTTGTTTATTTGCTGCGGTTGGAGGCAAATTCGAGCATCATAATGACATTTATTGCTGGTTTTATAGAGAGATAAAAAAAGAAATGGTCACACGGCATAAATGACTTTGTGTGTTGGTTTTCGGATTTTTTTTTTTAATTTTTTTTTAATTAGAAACATTAAGAAATTGTTTAAATTTTCTTCTATCTATTTGTTTTTATTTATTAGCCATTTCATTTTGTGACTTAGTGACGAACTCGCATGTGATATATCGGGATGAATGCAATTCTTGTGTACGCGATATATGTGGTTTTTTGTAATAAACATTGTTGCCAAAAAAAAAACATACAATAAATTACATATGTCAGCAATGTAAGAGATGTACCGACCATTATTGACGACATACTTACATAGTACACTGATAAACTAAGCTAATTTCCCAGCAACAAGTTCAGAACGCAAAAGTGAAGAATTCTTTGACGAAAAACTGTTCGATTTCATACGCAAAACGTAAGTATGTTAAATACGAGAAATTTTTAACATATGATTCATTAATGAAGTAGGTGAACAACAAAGAGGGATTTTTTTGAAGTTCTTTTGTCTAACTTACTAGGAGAAATTCCATGTTCCATGAAACTAAGCTCCCATTTTTCGAAATCCATTTACTGAAATCCTTAGAGGGTGACACCTACCAGGATAGCAAAAACTTCTTGGATTTTTAAATGAAAAGGCTTCTATTCCAGACTGACTGAATTGGAAACAGTACCTATGCAAAATTGTTTGCCCTGGAAACATAAAAGGCGGCACATGTGATACAAAGCTAATATCTATCTAATCAAACAAGAATTTTCGAAATTCAAATTCTAAAAGGGTGTCATCTCCCATAAAAGCAAAAACTCCGAGATAATTGATTGAGAATCAACGCCTAGGGTAAACTGTAACACAAAACTCGAAACATGAAATCTTCAAATAAAGTTTGCATTCACTCTAAATGGACTTTACGGAATTCGCATTCTGAAGCGTGTGACGTCTACGAAATTTCAATTGATATTTTTTTAAGCTCTATTGTTTGGATTGCAATAAGCGTAACACTTCCATAGCAATAACAACTTAAAATTATTACATTTAGACCGTTTTTCAACGGTATATGATAAAATTTTGTAAAGAGATAAATACAAAGAAGTTGTGCAGATAAAAAATTAAAAGATAGAAGAAGTAGGCGTGGCATCGTCTATAGAAATAATGGCTGTAAATTAACATAATACGGTATTTTTCAGGGGAAAACAATGAAACTCAAGATGAGCATTTTATAAAAAAAGTTTCTGTACAAAAAGCTGATGACATTGAACAAGTGGGAGTGTTAACTCCCATTAAATTATATTCTTTCGTAGAACTTCTAAGGGAATGCGACAAAACTTGAAAAGAACGCAGTATATATATGTATAAAAAATGGATTACGTTGGACAAGTGGGCGTAGCAACTCTTAAGACTTACAATAACACATTTCGAAGGTTTCCCTAGAGAATATAATGAAACTTGAGATAAAAACACCACATGACAGAAGCACTTTTTGAAAATTTTCGAATTTCAAATAATGTCATTAAATTTCAAATGTATTAGACAGCCTCTCCCATAAATAAAAGAAAGAAAATGTTCACCCGTATATACTTTTTTCTTTGAGTGTACGTATTTTTATCTATGTGATTCTACTTGTCAGGTACATAGATATGTCGTAGCTGACAAATAGCCAAACCAGAAAAATATGGCGTCGCTAATTGAGTGTTCAAAATGTAACGACCTGTTTTTCGTATGCAAAGCCAGACAGACCACGTTACAGGCAGACATGTGTTTTTTCTTATTTTTAATTTATAATGCATTTAATTTATGTTTAACATGATTGAAATAAGCACACAAAATTGCTAAATTAATTCAATTACAAAATAAATTATTATAATTTTATATGAAATTTTTTTTTTTTTAAGTTGAATAGTATGAAATAAACATTTTCCTAATTGATTAACATCTGTTTTTATTCAGCTAATAGTGCACTTTAAGTATTTGAGTTCCATACAATTTTACCAATTTTATATTTATAAATATATATAAAAAGAAAAAGAAATTCATTTGTATTTTGTAAGCAATTTGCTTAACGCCCACTAAACTTTTTTTGTTTTTTTTTTCTTTTTTTTTTCTTTTTTTGCATTTTACCAGAATTTGTTCATTGACATGCTTGTAGAAATCGCAAAATATATAGGTACATATGTGAAATAAAATTTCCAATGACTGATTCAAAATTTTTCTTTATAGCCGTGATACATGTGTTTCAAGACAGCTTCAGTTGTTTCATTTGAAAATGAAAATATTAAAGTGGCAAAAGATGGCAAGGCTCAGCGCTAAAATGTTGCTATTGAAAACATTTTATGAATGGAATTTCTAACACTATGCCTCAAGGTAAGCGAATATATGTATGTGTGACTAAGTTTTGTTTAAGAATAATGAAAGCAAAATAAGCATTTAAAGGAAAAATATATAAAATTATTAAAAAAATTATAAATTCATAAATTTTTCATGTGGTTAGACCACTTTCACTCGTATGCTAGTTAGGCTATTTGTTACTCCCATCCCCAAATCACAAGCTAAAAAGGAACTGTTGATAAACTTCATCAAATTCACCAGCTTTGCTCTTGATATATTCGCCAGAGAACCTTGCTCCAAATGAGATATCCTACAGGGTATGAGATGTATCATTTCTTCTTTTTTCTGATCTAAACAACTTCTGTGAAAATCGTGAAACTGAAATTGCCAATTACGGAGAATAGTTTCAATAGTTCAGTCTTTGTTCCTTTGAGTATGGAAACCAATTTATCTAATACATAAGTTGTAGGTCCTATATTGAAGGCCACACATGTAAAAAACTGTCTCTTGCTACATACCAGTAAGCAAATGCAAGTTGAAATTCTGTGGAATACGAACATGCTGTACATTCTTTGAAATGTATTTTGAAGATTAAATGAAAATTATGCTGAATGTCAGCCGAGAGTGCAAGTTTTCGACCACTTTTTCAAGCATTTGTGGCCGTATGTCATCAATAACATTAATAATGATTGTTGTTGATTTGTCAGCATGGACTAGCGGCTTTACGTATCCCCAAAGAAAATAATCAAGAAGCGTTAAGTCACAAGACCTTGGAGGCCAATTTACAGATTTATTATGCGTTCATCGAATGTTTCCTTCAATAAGTTGATTATTTCGATTGCTGTAAAGCACGTAGCTTCATTCTTCTGGAACTACATCTCTTCTACATTCATGCCATTCAATCGGGGAACGAAAAATGCATTAACGACAAGTCTATATGGAATACTGTTGACTGTAATACGCCGATTAGCCTAATTTCTAAGCAAATATGGTCCGATGACTCCATTAGCCCAAAGGCTATTCTAAACTGTCTATTTTTTGGAACGTAATGACTTTTCGATAATCTCGCTCCAAATGCGACAATTTTGTTTGTAGACATACTCATGGTACCAAAAACTACCCTTATCGATTAACAACATTTTTCGATAAAAAAATGCCAATTGATTATGGGCCCATTGTCATCCGGTCATTCGACTTCAATTCTTGCACGAGGTGGATCTTGTAAGCTTTTAAACCAAGATCTTTGCATAAAATTTTTTATAAAGTGAAAGGACAAAATCTAATTTTTTTGTGAACGATTTGATACATTTGGATCTTCTTCGACACTCTCCAGAACGGATGCAATATTCTCTTTAGTATGCGCTCTTCTCATGCGTTTCGGCGCCACTGCATCTTCCAAAGAAAATGTTGTGCGAAAACGGCCATCAATACGCCGAATAGCGATCTCAGATGATCGACTATGTCGGGCGTAATGTGGTACAAGTGCCTTGTAAGTTTTGCTTGCTAAGTAGTTGATATTTTGCTTTCTTGAAAAGCTTTATGGTCTTGTTAACGCTTTTAAGTATTAGCGATAATACAAAATCAATCCAAGGAATTGCGCAAATGACTTAAAGTCTCTGAAAGAGTATGAGTTTTTTGCAGACTTGGAAGTAATCAAGTACATTTGGTAATTAATTACACATGCAATTACAATTACTTGTAATTTTGTAATTGAAATGTTTCAATTACAATTACATGTTAATGTAATTGAAAGTGTACATATTTTCAATTACTTGTAATTGTAATTGAAATATTTTTGACGGAAATTACTGTAATTCAAAATATGTAATTGAAAAGCAAAGTAATTGAAAAAATTTGTAATGGATTACTTTTACTTGTAATTTCCAATATTTCAAGTAATCAATTACAAGATATAAATATGAATTACATTCATATAAATACATATTATTGTTTGTATGCACCTCCACGTTATAAGATGAGCCCACAAACCAAATCTTCTTTACGATAGCTTGAGGAATCTGAGGTCGACGTCATTGACTCAATGTGTCAGTCACACGAAAGTTCTTGTTTTCCATTCCCATATAAATCATATGCAATAACATAAATATTTTTGTGAATTTTATAAAATTTTATCGCTTCCAAAAAAATTTTGTTTCAAATTTTATAAATGTAATTGCAGAAAAATGAGTAATCAATTACATTTTTGTTTCAAATTACTTGGAAAAAGTAATGGATTACAATTCTCTAAGCGATTACATTTTCATGGATTACTAGTCCAATTACAAAAGTAATTATAATTGCATGTAAATGTAATCTTAAATTACATGTAATTGAAATTACTGTAATTGAAAAAACTTCAATTGCAATTACTTTTAATTTAGTTTTTCAATTACAAGTGAATGATTACTTGTAATTGTAATTGAAAAAAATGTAATCCAAAAGTACCCAAGTCTGGTTTTTTGCGATGGCTGAGATGATTGGTCTTGCAGATGTGGTAGACATAGTGCTGTTGCTATTACTAGTGCTGTTTGGAATGACCATAGTTGGTATTGTGGTAGTAGTTGTAGAAGGAAGAAAGTCATCTAACTAGCTTCCGGAGCTTGAGTTGAAGAAACTGCTGCTGTTGCAAATACTGGCGGATCGGGCATTGATGCTGGTATTTTTGTTAGTGATACTACTGTTGCTGTGACATTATTCAACACTGTTGAGTATTGTATCAACAAAAGTATCCAATGTACAAAGTGTTGGGCAAGAAAGCTTTTTGTAGAAAACTGGTTGTTAAAACTATTGGGAACATTTTCAGATGAATGAACAACTTACAATTTCCTCACACAATACTATTATCATGTAAAATTTGGTGTCTTATTGCACCATTCTTGATATTTAAATAGGCGAGGATAGAAGTAAAAAAAGACCTTAGAACCAAGCACAAATCGGACTTGGAAACATTTTTATGAAGCGATGCACAACAGAACAACGAAAAAAATCACCGAATTTTATTTGAAAATCAATTTTCTATTATTTTGATGCAGCGTGGAAATTGTTGGCAAGCGATGAAACTCAAACTTAATGGTTTCGTAGTTGAACTACGAAGAATCCAAGAACAGTTCATTAGCGAAAATCGCTAGATAATATCATGGCCCTCATATTTTGAAAAGGATGCCAAAGCCGAAGTTACCATCAATAACATTGTTGAAACATTTTTCGAGTCTAACTGTGCAAAGCCATAAGCAGCTGTAGTTCGAACAGGATGAAGTCACAGCGCATACTCCAATAAACGACTTCAACAATCGCATTTCGCACAGTAGTGACTTCAATTGGTCGTTCCACTCACTAAACTTTACCACTACCGACAATTTTCTTTTGATCTATTTTAGTTTACGTGGATGAGCCAGCGATCATCCTCCAACTGAGAACTCACAACTTAATATTAACTTTATTAAATAAAATTGTTCATATGAGTGGTATTGGTGGAACTAAAAAAAAAGAAAATCCTAATACTTTTGGCCACGACTGTACTTATATTAGGTTATGAAAGTTAGAAATAAATTTTGAAAAATTTAAGTAAGTAGAAGCCGTTGAAAACTTTGCTTCGCAAATTTAGAGACCTTAGTATCATTAATTTTATTATTTTTTGAATTTTTAAAATTTTCATCCCATCGTAGATATTGGCGTCATTAATTCGGCATAATTTTCTTTAAATGAAAATAAACACGCGCAGTAGTCCATTCTGCAAAATATAAAATCATGTGACATCAATGATAGCTGACAACAAAATTTAGTGTAGGCCAAATCAAAGCAGATCAAATACTTAAAGATAAATACAAGATGTCAACAATTTGAACGGTACTCATCGATTTGGCAAGCAACACGAAATATTGCATCATACATAACATGAAAAAAAATACATTTTCTTTTCAAATAAAAAAGAAAACTTAAAGCAATAAGTAAACCCCGAAATTCCCACAAAATTTGATATATGACAATAAGCATTAAATCGTGACCATTTAAATAATTAAAATGCAAACCGTAGAACTTTCACTTTTAGCCATGTTTTCTTGTTCTAGTGGTTTTACATATTTGTTGGTTGACCATTATTACGTGGGTTGAGGGTAAATTTAGGCTATTAATGGACATATCAAAATATTTTTTTTCTTATATTGTCGTTTTCAATTTTAAATATTATTTTAATTGCAAAGAGTTGGCGTATTTTATTGGGAAATGCTGTGCCGTCAAATGACACAATTGTAGGAAGTTATATTACATGTATGTTGACGTGTAAGTAGTACACTCATTAGATTATAAAAAAAGAGGTTATCTGGAAAGATTTCTGGAAGTTTTGAAAATGAGTAATCTTATAGATTTCGATGTGCTCTTTCCAAATGAAAAGTACGTTCAAATTTTGAAACAATAAAAATTCAGTTTGGAGTTATGATCAAGCGTCAAAAACGTTAGTTTTCAAAATTTATATCTCTTAATTAGCTGGATATAAAAAATTTACAAAAAATTATGGGCAGTTAAAAAAAAAATTCAAAAAACCAGAGATGCAAAAACAAAAAGATTTCCGATGTAGCGTGGAATGCCCCATATATTAGAAATGTATGTATGTGTTACCGGCCAAACTAATTAGCTTAAGCCTAAAGATGTGCAATGACATTTTAATGCAAAAGCACTGTAGTTAGTGAAGACTACGACAGTAGCAAAGTAAGAAAACAAAATTTGTCAATTTCAATATATACTTAGCAAGTTGTAAGTAGGGGTAATTGGGCGGCCTTCGGCCGTTGCTCAGGATTTACATCCTCCAATATGTCCAATTTCGTCTTCGCGGAGGCCTTCGGCCGCGGTTCAGTCTATAATATGTGCAATACTGACTTCGCTATTCACAGTGCTTTTGCATTAAAATTAAATTGCATACGTTTGGGCCTTTAAATTAAATAGTTTGGCCTAGGATAAACTAGTTTGTCCTAAAAACTAGTTTGGTCGGTGACATATATGTACATATTAATAAAAAAACGAAAGGTACAAAGGGAAAAACGATTTAGTTTTATCTGTGTATCGAAATTTGTTAATAATTAAAAAATTATATATTTGATATAGGCGAAATAGTTATTTATTATTAGTTTACTTGCCACATTTCCAATTGTCTCAAATATTGTTGTTGGTTTAATTCTACATATGTTTATAATGAGAAAATCATGTTTTAGTTAAAACAAATATTGCTTTCTCGTTAACAATCACTTGTCATTTTTATTGCCAGGTCAAATATTTGGCGGGAAAAAAATTGTTTTATTGCAAAAGTAAATACTTATCAATTTAAAAACCGTCATGCAAAAAAACCGATTTATAAAAATATCGACATATCGATATTTTCCGATATAACATTCTGTCATTAAAACAAAATTGTGTATCAAGTATTGTCTTACTAAGTAAAACATTCATAATTATATGAGGTGAAAACAAATATTTATTTGATTCAACCAAATATCTTTAATTCAAATATTTAGCTCAATAAACAACACCATATCTCCCTATTCAAAGCATAGCAAAATACATCACATGCTTTAAGTTATTAATAAAAATTATTTTAAATCTGTCAACCAAATATATTCTAATGAACGAAACCAACTTCTTACTCAGTGTACATTATGTTGCTGTTCAAAAATATTTAATTAAAGAAAATTATTTACTCACATCCAATATTGGCGATTGATTGTTCAGAGGCACTAATGGTTTTTCTGGGACGGGTCGCGAGGCAAAATAATACGCCGATGCAGCAGCTATGCCAGTTAATGTCAGCGCACCAGCTGTACCTCCAAAATAGTAAAGATAACCATCGACTTCATCCACTGTAAAAAAGAACAACAATTGAAAAAAAACATTAAAACAACGACAACAATATTTAAATGTATGGCATGTAAGCAGCAATAAAATGCTGGCTGTCACATGCAAAGGAACGAATTTGTGTACGCATGCTAAAATCGATTTTTAATGACCTTGTGCCCAATAACTGCCAACCGCTGCATATCATCTTTTAATCGAAAAATCCCTTCTGAGAATGTAGAATATGTCGATTATAAATATTTGGAGTTTTGTCATTGCTACTGGGGAGTTGATATGTTCCTGAGTAGGGTATATTATGGGAGGATTACAGATTTGGATTTATTTACTGAGTGCAATACAACAGTGACTAGAAATTCCTTAATTGTGTGCGTGATTTTCATTCTTGTCGCACAAAATAATTTCGACTTTTATACTTATCATTGGGAAAAAAATGTGTTACTAAGATTTTAAAAAAAAAAATGTTCGTATTGTTGTTGTGCGCTAAAGTTTTCAGCCATGTTTTGGAGAAACCATAATTTTGCGAAAATTATTTATTTCATTTGCATAACATTTTGAATCTAACTTTTAAACGGGCACACTTTTAGATGAGGGGGTTTGTTAATTGACAATGACATTAAATAACTCCACAAGATGAAGTACAATGGTGTTAAACCAAAACTTCTTAAAGGCCATTCGACATCTGCATTTCTTAAGAAATGCAATGCCTTCCGAACTATTCATGCAATAGATTGATTGACCATCTTGTTGAAACAATATATCTTTTAATTAAGGCCATATAAGGTCCAATCTGTAGCACTCACCATTGGCTTGACAGTAACTGCAACTCCTTTCACATTTTCAAAAAAAAAAAAAGGACCAATGATTCTTCCGTGCCACATACCTCACCGAACGTTTACTCTTACGGAATGTAAAGGTTTCTCAAGAATTACAAACAATAATGATTGTATGCGGCAAATAAGAAGAAAGTGAGAATTTTTTCAAGGGAATGAATTTCACCGATGAAGCTCATTTTGAAATTGGTGGCTATGTCAACAAACGAAATTGTCGCATTTGGACTGAAGAGATTCCTATAGAATGGTTTGAAAAGCCAATGAAACCAAATTAAGTCACTGTATGGTGTGGATTTCGGTGTTGTGGCGTCATTGGTCCATATATTTTTTCGAAAATCAAAATGGCAATGCATTTTGCATTACTGTGAATGGAGCTCCATTTCGATAGATGATTAAAAACTTTTTGTGAAGTTAATTAGATGATATCAATGTGCAGGATATGTGGTTTTAACAGGCCGGTGTCACATGCCACACAGCAACGGAATCAATCGATCTTTGAAAGAGAAGCTTAGTAATCGAATAATTTCTTGAAGAACAGACGTGAATTGGTCATCAATATCATGCGATTTAACACCATTGGATTTCTTCTTATGAGATTTCTTGAAGAGTAAAGTTTATGCGCATAATCTTTATACTGTTCAACACCTAACAGACAACATTATCGAGCAAATATCAATAACTGAACCATGGTTATATGAAAAAGTTATTCATCATTTTTGGTAAAAGATTGACAGCCCGCCGAGCTAGCAGAGAAGAGCACTTGAACTATATTCTTTTTCATTACTAACCGGAACCAATGTACTTTAATTTCCAATAAGAATAAATAAAAAATTTACGCAATTTTTGTCTTTTATTTAAAATTTTAAAAGAACACCCTTTATAAGCGACTATAAATTGTAACAAGTGCACGATAAATTGCATGAAAAAAAAAACAATAATTTTAATCAAATGATAAAATTTAAATTTTTTTTTCTCTCATTCTTTTAGTAGTATTCTAAAGAATATTCAATTATACGCTATTTATCGAAATTTCGTTCAAACAACATGAATGGTTTAAGATTTTACTAAAACATGGCTGATAACTTTAGTGCTTACCAACAATCCGATTTTTTTAAAACGCTTAGTGATAGGTACATATATCGTTTTTAGGATAATAAGTAATAAATATTTATATTTACAAGTAAAACTATTTTATAGGATGAAAATGAAAACCACGCGCACACTTCTAGTCAGCAAATGTACAAAGGGCAAAGTTCAAAGATAATTATCTCTGTGACAGTTTTTAAAATACAATGTATGTTTTTTTCACAGAGTCTTATTGGCTCAATCTATACTAATGTTGTTATAATAATAAAAAATAATGGGTTTATATACTAAGATAATTACCTCAAACTGTTTAAAGCTTTAATATAATGGCTTGTGTTGTGTGACCTTTTGACCCATATCAAACATCATCATGCATTTTAGTTATAATTGAGCTTTATTGGAAATAGATTTAAAGAAATTGTAACTGGCTACTTTATGAGGAAAATATTCAAAGTTTAACCTACGTGAAAATTCTTAAGATAATGTTCAGTGCTGTGAATACATGGGGACACAAATGTCCAAACCACCTGTCGTTTACATTTTTAAGAATAATGTTAGCCTAAAGCTAAGAAATGCTACAAAAATTCATTGAAGAAAAACGTCACTTAAAAATGGACAGCCTATTACAGAACGTCAAATGAATGGGAAATTCCTCAACATCAATTACAGTG